>CM057002.1:84879105-87279105 GCA_029891345.1 Dryococelus australis | reverse complement strand
TAATTTTTATTAGGTCTTCGTTTCATAGTGAAGTCAAGGGCAATCAGATTTAACATTACCAGTATATATTTGTAAATAAACGCATTAAGAAACACTTTACAGAATAACGGAAGAATTAAAATGGACACAACAAACACACACGTAAAAATATTGTAACTAATTCTAAAACTATAATCTAATTTTATTAAATGAAAGTGGTTTTTCGGAGGTTTTTTTCCTGTTAAGAAATGAAAGTAAAGTCTACTGGACCGGCAGACATCTGGGCATGCAAGTCCTCTCGTTATCCCTAGACAGTGGCTCGGCACGGACCGGTCTATAGCGGAGCTGCTAGACAGCGGCCTGGCAATATACGTGTGGACATAAAAACAGTCAGTAAAACAGGACACGGAGAAGTTAGACTGGCGACAACATATAGCAGTGTTCTTGTGACAGCGTGTGCTGGATGATGTCGTTACCGTGTGCGTGCGCTGTTCGACAGAAGTCGATTGCTCTTTGTAATTGAGTGCAAATGTTCTGTTAAAATATTAAATATTATCTAATGAAAATAACGTTAGATAAAAGCAACAACGATGGAGGCGGAATATATTCTGCGGTTTGATGCTTCAGCAGGTTACTTGCTACGTTTCCACTTCATCATAACACGAAGACAAAATTCATGTATTACAAACGCTTTCACCTTTAAAATGCATGGTCGCGGGGAGTCGGGAGGGTGGTGGGAGGGTGGAACGGGGAAAATATAAATATTTGACGTGAAGACTGACGGCGCGGCGCACAGTGGGCTGGATCCAACCACCATAGTGCCAAAAATTGAAAAATCGAAAATTTTTATTTTGGACTGAAATAATTACATATTGTACAGGATGTATACTAACTATGAGAGGAATATTTGTAATTTTGGTGAACTAGTAATATCACGGTATTTACGAAAAGTTACTAATTTGTGGAGATTCGTGTCACACTAGGATTCGTCTAAAATACATTGAATTCGACATAAAACCGCATATTAAAATTTAGTAATTTATTAATAATAGAATAGGAATAAATTATTTAAAAAAACTATTTTTTTCCTTACATTTCGATGTAAGTCAAGTTGTAAAATTCTAGGATTACCGAGACTCACGGAGTTTCTCAGCTTATACTGTAGATAGAACATCAGAGAATCATGGTATGTAACGTTTAGTTGCGTCAAATTGCAGCTTTGGGGTACAGATCAAATTTAAGTAGGATGCTACGACAGGCTCGTGAGATAAGGTGACAGCGAGAACTCCCACGTATTGAGCAGTAGGCTTACACTTTTGTAAACACGTTTGTATCCCTTGGAAGTGCAGACGGTGAGACATTTCCGGTGATTGATGGCCCAGTACACGTAAGGCTACGAGAGCTGTCGCATCCAGGTTGAAACCTAAGCTTTATCAGTATTAGGCAGTCAGTGTCTACGTCGCAAGGGAAGAGAAATAACATTCTGTCGAGTGCACTCGCTCTTTTGTGTACTTGTGGATATATCATTTCAGGTGATTAGCCTTCTGTTTATTTGTCTTGTTACTCATATTCAACTTAGGTAGAGTTAATAATTTCATAATTAGTAATATAGTATCCTCTAAAAAACACATATAAAACGTTCTGCTATAAATTCAACAATTTTAATAATATTTATGTAACTCCACAATTAAAACGTTCACTAATTGTTCACTGTATGTACCCAAATTACTAGAGTTAGTACCTCGGTTTTCATTTTACAAGTATCAAAGTGGTAACTAGAAGACAATTGTGGTTTACATTAGCACAAAGACTCACTGAAGTCAAAGTTGAAAAAGTCTATAAAAATTTTATTTTAAGGTGGAAAAAATCGTGTCACAATCGGAAAACATTAGAACGGAAGTATTCTTAATGGATTGATAATGTTGTAAATTTTCCTGAACACACGGTTTCAATCCCTGGACAGAGTGAAGCAAAAAAAGAAACACCAAGGATAATAAAACGTGCATCCGAAGCTGCTACTACTCATGAAGTAGTCAGAATTCTCTCTTCTCGCCTAAGACGTAAAGGCAACAGGGCTGGAGTGTCGGCAGTAAAACTTATGGCTGGCAGTACACCAACATCTTCAAAAAATTTACTTCGGAAATTACCTACAGCAACACATGAAAAAGCATGCGTTCCTTATCCTCCCGAAGAAGCATTGTCTCTTCTAATTGAAGCCACATTGTCGAAGTAATCATACAATTTTATCAGACTGTCGTCAAAGATGCGAAATGAGGATATTTACCCCACATATTCGAATTTGATCAAAGCGAAAAAGTTATGCTCTCCAGGTAATATTCAGTGCTCAGAAATTGGTTGTGAGGTTCCATTGCAGAATTTACTTGATCATATACTGATACGAATATTTCAGACATTGGATAACCAACTTGAAGGTGAATTTACATTGCTTTGTAAATGGGGTTTCGATGGCTCATCTGAGCAATCTCCATACAAGCAGCCTTGGGAAGAGAATACAATACGGAGACTAGTGACGAAAGCGTTTTTCTTAGTTATTTAGTCTCACTTGTTTTGAAAGGGCAAGATGGTGATGTGTGGAATAATCCTCCACCGAGCTCCACGCGTTTTTGTCGGCCCATACGGCTCCAGTTCGTTAAAGAGTCAAAGAAGGTTATTAAAGAAGAAGAGGATTACATCCAAAATCAAATTAACAATTTATGTCATTTCAAGAGAGAAGGATTACAAATAAAATATCTAACGAAACTGACAATGATTGATGGAAAAGTTCTCAGTGCCTTGACTGACACCTCTACATTGCAGTGTCCAGTTCGTAAGCAGACTGCGAAAGGCTCTTCGTGGACAGTTTCAAAGCCCATAGAAGAAGACGCCCTTAAATATGGGATATCACCGCTGCACGCCTACATCAGATTTTTGGAATTCATTTCGGCGATTTCCTACAGATTAGGTAAGTATTCAAATAGTGTTATAAGGGATTTTGGCTTTTGTGGGTGTAATATTCCGACTTGACATATTTTGCACGTTCTGAATCAAAAATGCGTGGCGACAAACATGATCCCCAAGTCCGTCAGCGCAAGGAGGTTGTTTTACAGGAGTTGAAGCTATTAATGCACATTAATCCCGATCGCCCAAGACAAGTATTTGGCTCCACAACTGACGGAAACTATGCACGAAGGTTTTTTTGTGGTCCAACCACAGCATCCAAAGCAACAGTGGTTGATCAGGAATTGATAAAAATGTTTTCTGTCATATTATTGGTTCTGACTAGTGGTCGCGAGGTCAGTATTGACAAATTTGATTCTTATTGTAAAAGAACTTTGTTTTACTAAAAGAAACGGTACAGTTGGCATGAGCTAACACCGACTTTGCATAAAGTGTTAGAGCATAGTATAGTTATCATGTAACATTGTTTTTTGCCAATCAGCCAGTTGTCTGAAGAGGCTCAGGAAGCAAGAAATAAAGATGTCAGAAATTATAACTAGTTCTTCTGCCGGAAATCAAGTAGAAGTTTTAATGTCAGTGATTTGTTTTGTCAGCTTTTATTATCATCAGATCCAGTAATTTCACCTGTGCGCAAATCACCGACAAAGATTGTTCGGGAACTTCACCCTGAAATTAGAAGCTTGGAATGTTTACTCATTTCCGATGAATCCGTAGTTGACAGTGAATATGAAGACAAAAATGATCTGGAAGACAGCGTCGACGACTCATCGTCTAGTACAGTTTTTTTAGTTATCGTGTAGATATTTTTCTCTTTTTATAAACCTATTACTTCATTGTTTGTATCACAATTATAACGTCACGCAATGGAATATGCATAAATGTCAATGCATGTTCATAAGCAGTTGAATACAAAGTTAAAAATTTTTACTCGTGCCTAATACAAATACGGATTTAGATTAAAATCATTTATGTAAAAATAATTAATATGTATATCACATGTCTAAACAAATATATAAGTTGTTAAATGGAATATTTAATTATAGCTCGTTTGTTTAATATATACATAAAAAATTAATAAATTTTAAAATAATATATTAAATAATAAATATAGAAAGTAGAATATAATGACGAAAAAAAAGTACCTTCTTGATGAATTCTTGCGGTGCACATCATGTAATCCGCAACTCTGAAGGGTTTTCTGGAGATTCTGTATTATTTTTTTATCAGTTACTGGATGATAACGTTAAATTTTTTTGTCCTTCCATGAAGGTGTGACTAATTGCACGAAAATCACCGATGCTATTTTCAAATACCACCCCCTTCCCCTCAAATTCCAACCCTTTTAGAATTTACTCAAAATTGTGAATTAAGTTGGTTTTTATTCACATGATGTATAAATGTGTCAAATATGAAATAGGTATTTGCAATAAGAAGAGCCAGAAGGATTTTTTGGCACTATGAAGAGTGAATCCAGCCCACTGTGCGGAGTAAGAAATATCTGGACGAGAATGCATTACTTGGACAATATTTGTTCACAAAATATGCCAACATTGAGGGATTTGGAACAGCATAATGTCAAGCCAACGTAAACACATGTTACAGCACAGCAGTTTTATTTCTAAAAAAAAATACAATATTAATGCAAATAATAACACATAAAGTCGTACATAGTTGTCATCTATCTAACCAATGCCGAATGTAACTTCCTAGCATATTCATAGTAGTTCGCACGATCTACTTGTTGGCATACAATTCTTGAATTGTGTTTTCGAAATCAATCGCAATACATCCTTAAGTTTTGGGGCTGCGAATAAATGTGCAATAAAGAATAATACATTGAAAACATCTTTAAATATAATATTACTACATTAAATAACACACGTATATTTAGAATAATCAGCGTTATATAATAACACAAAATAGAACTGACAAAAGATAAACACCAGTTGTTGTTTATATTTATATTCCAACCAAAAATGATTCATGAAGTTCAAGCTAAACTATAAATTTTATAAATCAACGTTCAAAACTCTTCCCGCTATAACTACATTTAATTTAGCGCTAATATAGGCTAGCGAAACCCAACCATCGTGGCAGAAAATCGTACAATGTGGAACAAACATTAATATATTACGTAATATTGTAACTTACAAATTATCTCCAATGAAGTAAACAGTTTTTTGTTTACTTTAAATAAGTCCATATAACCACTGACAGTGTTCTGGTTAACTTGTTTGCTGTTCTCTGTGGCGCAGTGGGTTGAGTGCTGAGCGTGAGTAGTTCCGGTGTCGAATCCCGGGTAGGGCATGGGTGTGATTTATGCCCGTCCTTATGGGTCAGCCTGCCATGGGAAAAGTCACTTCCAATAGGAAACCTGCGAGAACACAGTTGTCACGGAATTAAGAAACTGTGTGCTGTACATCTGGAAATGTATTTGCATTTTGTCTTGTAATTTTGCAAGTAAAACCATGGATACTACTATCCAAATGAATACTTGCTTTTTGTTTTAATGAGTAAATTAACCTACTAAGTAGACTTGCAAGATATAGATTTTCAGTTACGCTTTATTTCAATTACATTGGTAAAGGCGAACGTAAAAATATAATATACTATAGAAAATATTTTTATTGGTATTACAACTGTAATACAAAGATTATCTTTTATATTATATCAAAAACAAATAAGCTACAACGAAATCGAATCTGAATATTCTTGAGCAACTACAATAACCGCAACCCCAACAAACAAATTTACTTAACGATAGCGTTAGTTTCGAAACTGTTTGTCTAGTAATTTGGTAGGCATATAATTTTAACCTGTTAATGTTTTAGTATCAAATGATTTTCAAATAGGAAAATATATATGCACATTTTTTTTTGTTTCATAATCATGAACTTATTTTCTCTTAATGAACGTTGCATTCGTAATAACATTTACTGGCATAAATCATATACGAAAGTTTATTATGGACTGTTAAGTTAGCACAAACAATTATTTTATCATCAAGGCTACAGAAATATGTTTGCAGAGATTACGCAGTGCGGCCGAAGCCAGCATTATTTGGAAAAAATACCTTTACAGGTGGCATTACTTTTGCATAAGATTTGGTATTCTAGAACTGATACATAAACCGACATGGTAATTAAGACCTTTTTATATAAACTCTCAATGATTTACTGTGATTTGAGAGGGATTTCTAATTTGAACATCTAGGCATATGTAGACCACAATTTCACTTCAACTACCGTTTAACACGACAAGAATGCTAACACTCAGATTAAATGGGTGAATTTGTAAAGCAGATGAACATTACACTATATAGTGTAAAATGTCATAGAGGTGGCATTGCTTTTTTTTTATTTCATTTATTATTTTGTTTAATCTGAATTTAGGCTTTCTGTAGGCCGTGGTACAGTGCAGTATGAATAAGAACACCCATTAGCGTGACTTTGAGCACACAAAGCTATAAAACATTTCTATAGTTTCAAACTAAATGCATTGGCCTGAAGTTAACTGGTTATTTATACTTTATTAAAATGTACGCATAAACGAATCTACGCGAAATCGCACCAAGCGTTACAAACTACGTACTAGTATTTCTAATGTATTATTTTTATGATATGTGGTCATTTATGAATATCGAGGGCAAGTGCAATTTTATAACACTGGGGATAACTTTCCGTACCTCAACAAACGTCCTGCGTCCTCCATCGCCTTACATACAACAGAGTCCGCCGTAACTGATGTTTGTGGAATAGCCGATAGCACGGCCAGACCTGCGCGCGCATCTCTTCCCCCTTGTTTCGCTTACCACGTTTCAAGCGATCAGACATGCCCAGACGTCTGCCGGCGACAGTAAAGCTATGTAAACAGTTAATAACATTAAAATAAAATTAACACTAGGACAAGTACCTTAGGTATATACCTGTAATTACTAAGGAGGTAGATATAAGACATATCACATAACAACCAGGCATATGCATCTAGGCATATTTTATTTAGTTATAAAATGTTCACTGTCACAAGTCTCTTCAAAAACACTTCAGTGTATTTTTTTTGCAAGTCAACACAAATTACTAACTGTTTTCTTGTACATTTCCCACATGTAATCCTGCAAGAACCGAAACTATTTGCGAAGTTTTGTTTCCGCTGCATTGGCCTACTTAGAATTTGCGGAGTTTCATCAGATAAATGTCCTTGAGCTCATTGGCACCTGGCACCTGGTGTTACAGTATGTGTAGACTTCTTCCTCAACTTCATATGTTTCTCTCGGAGATCCTCACATAACCCTAGGATGAAACTTTGCTTGCTAAAAGTATTGCCAGTTACTTGCTTGTACAGTATCGATGTATTTGTTAGTGCTTTCTTTGTCCAGTACATTGAAGAACGCGTGAAATGCCCATCGTCGAATTCCAGATTTTACTGATAACATTCGTGTCATTTGATCCAAGACATTCTTTGTGGTGTTACAAAAACAATAGTATATGGAATTTTCTATAATTTTCTGCAATTCCCACTGTGGGATGAACTTCACTCAAGACAATTACATTTTTGACAATTACATTTAGCAGGTATTTGGAGAACACTATTATAATAGTAATTAACTGAGCTCTTTTCAGCAGGAATAAAGTTTTTTATCATCCGCATATTTTTCGTTTTGATAACTAGTTTCATACCTGAACCATTTTCAGATAGTTCTTGAAAGTAAAAATACTTTAGCGCATCTTCAGGCGTGAGACATTTCTGCATATTTTTCCAACCAAACATAGATTGAATCCATTTTTAAAACTAAAATCGCTAATTAAAAATTTACACAAAGAATAGTTTCAAAATGTCACTTACTGAGACCGTACTAAACAGTTAGTGTGTGATTTTCTGCCCACGACCGCACATATCGCTGTCAGTTCCTGGATTATGTCTGATAACTTTTACTTGTTTAGACTAGAACACTAAAGCCTGTTAGTATAACATAAGTGCTATTTATTTCACTATCAGTAGGTTCAGTTCACGATTTTGGAACAACCAGTATTCATTCTATATTTACTAATGTAAGATTAGGTACTAGTTAAGAGTATTTTGTCCATTTCAGTAATTGTAGTTGTTCTTCAATGTAGTTCTGAATCTAACGGAACAATATTTTTTAAACTTCAGTTTTATGTAATTCATATATATATATATATATATATATATATATATATATATATATATATATATATATATATATATATACAGAAAATATCGCACATAACAATATTTTGTCATAAATCAAGCCATGTGAATACTCACTTTGGTCAAAGTGATCCCTCGATTATTCCCTGTGTTAAATCTTCTATATTTTGTTGGGAGGAGAGGCAGTGGTGTAGTGGTTATACTGCTTGCCTCCCACCTAGGCCAACCGGAGTCGATTCCCGGCGGCGTCGCTCCCGGATTTTCGCATGTGGAGATCGTGCCGGACGATGCCGCTGGTCGGCGGGTCGTCTCAGGGGGATCTTGTGTTTCCCCCTCCTCTTCATTCCGGTGGCAGTCCATATTCACCTCGCTTCACCCTCATCGGCTCTCAAAACCTAGATGTTAAGAGCCACCTAAATTTCTTCACTCTGTTCACTCACTTTTATTTTCTTTGCTTGCGAACTTCAGCTTTTCATTT
This sequence comes from Dryococelus australis, assembly GCA_029891345.1. NCBI lineage: Eukaryota > Metazoa > Arthropoda > Insecta > Phasmatodea > Phasmatidae > Dryococelus > Dryococelus australis. The sequence goes on along the minus strand of CM057002.1, from coordinate 87,270,521 downwards.
CCTCCCCATTCTGACCTAGTTTTATAAAACTTCCCTTTGGCAACATGTTTTACGATCCGGTCCACGTGCACTATTCATTACTTAAATTTTGTGAAAGGCACACGTTATCTCCACCTGGTATCTCATTTTGTCATCCACTTCATAAACATATAGCTATAAGCCGACGTAGAGCAACGAGGTTGGATAGAGAAAGTTTGAAATTTACGCAGCTATAATAGTGGATCAGAAAATTCTTTACCAACATTTTGTAAATACGAAAGCTTAATCGATCTCTAGATAGACAATTAAATTAACCAAAGTAGTAATTTTCATTGCTGGTATAGGGTATGATAGATTAAGAAACAAACAGTTTGGATATCTTTGCTACAATTTCTTTATATACTACTTTTCTCAGTCCTATTAAAATTTGCCCTGCGAATTTTTTTTTTACAGAATTTACGACTTGTTAGGAGTCGCTTATTATTATCATTGACGATAGTTATAACATTATAGGTTTGACGGCAGAATATTACGATGTCGATGGGGATTGAGTATGCCAGGTGTACATACGTTCTCATTCCAGTTCCATATGCGCCATGTAGATTAAAATGGTGGCCATGCCGGGTGTTCTCAACATTGGTAGGGTACACGTAATATTGACATAAGGTCTGTTTCCACAAGACAGTGGGCATATTAGTTGCATGGTGTGTTAAATTGAAATGTGCGTCGGTCCGCTGTTAGCGATGCCACTGTCAAGAGAAAGTGCCATGGAGTCACTGGCTCCAAGCGTAGCTCTGGTAGGCTCAAACTGTCTAAACAGAATTGACGAACTGTGAAGCGTGATGTACGAACAAACCCCACTACAATCACATCATGTATTGCAGGAGACACCCGTCGCAGCTAAGCTACACAGGCCAGTTGTAGGAATCTCCTCCGGGACGTTATAGGTTTCAGATTCTCATGGTCACGCCGACGCCAGGAAACCACTGATAACACGCGTCGATGACGACGTCATTCGAAATGGCATAGAACAACACCTTCATTGAAGTGTGGAGTAGTGTATGGACTTCCTGTTGGCTTTTTGTCATACGCATACACGATATAGCATTCTGATGATCATATGTCGACTTGGGAAACGCCTGGTTGGCGGCATTTACTCAAGGGTTTTCACGACAGTTAAATTGGTTGACATCATAATTTGTTGACCGTATTGTATTGGACTGCATGGCTCGATGAATGATATAACATCAAATTTTTGACAGTAACGACCTTCTCACCCTGTAAGAATAGTTGGAATATGCTCTTTTGTGTGTCACTTGATAATTCTGTTAGCCATAAGGCGAGGGCAGATTCGTCGTAGTTTGAAAAAGCGTGGGAATAATTAAGGCTGCGCCTGATTGGTGCATAATGTGCATTGCGGAGATTTGGTAAAAAACACGTGGTTAAAAACCGGTTGGATATTTTGCAGTGGTGTTTAAATACGAGAAACACCTCAATTCCACTCCAAGGACTATTTTTTCTGAAGTCAAATAGGTTAAAACGGTTTTGTTCAGAGTCAGTTTTAACTGAAGAATTTTCTATACGGTAATTTCAGAGTTATATTTAGACACGCTTCATACTTTTTCACTTGATTAGTAACCATAAAAATATAGTGTCGCTGTTTAAAGCCATGTTGAAGCGAGTCGCCAACAGAAAGACTGCACGCCAGCTGAGCGCCTGTACGTAGAGGCGATGAAGTAAGTGGTGACTGAGCAAGAGTCGGACTTTGAGCTTACACGAGACGAGGCCTCGAACGCACCAAACAGATGCAGACAAGTGAAACCCATCACTGTCCCGCCCTCAGCTCCAAATTGTAACTAAGAGAACATATTCGGTGTGAGCTGAAATATCTTTTGGGCGCCAGGCTTACCCGACCAACAGCCGAATGTCAACTATTCACTCAAGTACAGAAATAATGCAAGCCAATTCCGTGAGCTGTGTACAAGAACTCAGTCGAAAAATTATCACGAAGTGTTAACACTAATAACATTACAAGACGTTCGACATCCAGTTGTTTCATGGAAAAAGTCTTTTAAATAATAGCGTACCCATTAAAATTTCTTAACAGGACATTCCACATAAACGATTTGTCTCGAGAACGCAGTTTTTTCCCTTTTCAAAAAAGGCATACAGAAAGCGATGCTTATAGACGCGTGTATAAAGTTACGTCAGCAGACCGGCGAGCATGATAATCATTAGTTTTCCAGCAGAGAATGTTTTTCTACCCTCTACTACAGAGTTGGTGACATCATCAATCATGGAAATATGAGTCATTTAAGGTCACTCAAGGGATTTGGGCGGCTCTTAAAATCGAGTTCTTGAGAGCCGATAATGGTGAAGCGAGGTGAGTATGGAGCAGCTCCGGAATAAAAGGGCAGGGGAAACGGGAGATCCCCGAGTAAACCTGATTCGGTGACCAACGGCATCGCCCAGCACGATTACCACATGCGAAAATCTGGAGTGACCGGATCAGGATTTGAACCCGGATCGCCTTTTGTGTGAGGCGAGCAGGCTAACCGCTCAGCCACCGTGGCTCCCCTGTCAAGTAGAGAGTCGGTTTAATGTACTGAGAGCCAATTCCGCGGAGTAGCTAGTATGCACTATGCTCGTGAAATACTGCCTCTGTAATTGTCAGAAAGGTATCAGTAGATCATGTCTCCGTTTTCGCTGATTTGGAAAAATTTTTCTTCATTGAAGTTTAGAGTCAGTCTTTCTGTGTCACTGGTAGGAATGATACTGCAGAGTTCATTGGGCATAAATTAAAAGTACCTAATTTAGTGAATTTAAAAATACTCCGGTGACCAATTTTATAACCAAATATTTTTCTAAAACGATGCGGAGGTATTCCTTTTACTTAGAATTTTTATAATATTTATTTTCAGCCCAGATGTCATACTTAATGTAAGCCTTGCATGCTTTGATGAATTACTGGTTTCCAGCTTATTGCAGTTATTATGGGCACTTATTTTGGAAAGACAACTATACCTCTCTGGAATTATAATGTACATTATCTAGTAGAAGAAACACTTTTTGTAATGCAATTATGGCGTAATTGGAGAAATATAATTTTAAAATTGTCATTAGATTCTTGCCGTCAGATAAATGTGTAGTGGTATTCTTTACAATTGTCTGTTACTTAGGTGTCCTACAAGTATCTGTTAGCTACAGGTGGGCTTCGACGAAACGCGTCATGGCTTCTTGATCGCTCGACCCAGTTCGCCGGTGGACGGGAGCCCGTAGTCGTGGCTGCCCTGCCAGCGCGTCTGACCTCGCATCTCTCCACCCTCCCACTCGCGAGATGTGGGTCATTGGAAGTGGCCCGGGACCTTGGCAGCGCTGCGGGACCTGCCTCCATGTCGCCAGGCCAGCGCCGTGTGGCAATGCCGTTCGCTCGTCCTACTTTCAGACCTGGAGCGGGATGGGATGCATGTGCCCAGGGCGGGACTTGAACCACTGACTTTCAGCTGTCCATGCCGGCGGCTTACCAAACGGGACGCGGAGTTCGCATTGTACTGAGGGGTGGTCTTGTCTGCGGGTTGTGCAAGATGACATGATGCAGCCTGTCCGCCATGTTGGGAAACCCAAAACACTGAAAACCTTATAAGTCAATAATAAAATTAAATTATTGTATCGGGGAACGTTGCTATTTAGCCAGAAATTTTAGCGTCATTAGTGGTTATTTGTTTAAAATCTTCCACATTTTGCATGCATTATACACAAACCTGCCTCAAAATCTTCATTGTTTTGGATGTCACGGTATAGCGATGGACGAAAAAACAGCTTCAATAGCATTATAGCATAGCATCTCCTGTTATTCCTGCCTTCATGCCACAACATTACCGTGTAGTCTTAAGGTCCTGCCACAATTGTGCATATGCATCTATCCGAGCGGTTCGACCGAGTTGTCAGTCCAAGCAGATTTTCGATGCCAGCAAGCCTCGTGTGCTACACTGAGGTTTTCTGGTGGATGCAGTTGGAAACAGGTCGCCATATTTGTTTAAACTTTATGGACCAATTTGCTGTCTGTTTTTACATTCACAGTATATTAAAAAGCCTGTCATTGATATTATAAAAAAATCTTAGCTCTATCTCATCACTTATAAAACAGTCCAGTTCGTCTATCTAAACAACAAAACCAATTTATTAGCTATTAAACAGGTTATGCACGCATCGTATCTTTTCACGCGCTTACTCTTTTCTGCATATAAACAAATTATATCATTGGTATCGGTGTTGATGATGTCAGATGCTGATGGTGCAGTCCGTCCTATCTGACCTAGTCAGTAAGAAACTCACCTCATGTCTGCACAATCAGCATCTGACGGCACGAGTCACGAGGGCCAATCAGATACTGTATCAGCGACAGCACCTTTCGGCTCAGACAAATAAGACAGACGCATCTGTTTAATTGTGGTAGGCCCTTCACTTATATCTCTTTATCAGACTGGGGCTCTTGCGCGGACATAAGTAGGTAGGTAAGCTCAACTTTGTGTCTCATCAGCAGCAAGGTTAATAGAGGTGCAGTAAATTACTCAAGGGAGCAGAGATGTGGAAGTAATCGACCATAGCATGTAGAAAGGAACACTTGCCTGGTGTGACTTGGGAAAACCATGTAAAACCGAAATCGTGATGGCTGGGTTGGGAATCAAGCCCAATTACACCCGAACGAGATGCCAGTGTTTTACCACTGTGCCACCTCGGTCGATGAGTATACACATAACATTGCCATTTGCGACCTAGTTACTGCAGTTGTCATTAATTTCTTCCTTGATAGCATGCTATTTCTAGGGAACACCATCTGATGTTAGGTTAAGATCCTATCAATTCCGACGTCTTCCTCTTGATCCACAGCTTCTGTGCGTACATCACTGCATAGAGACATTCTTATTTGAGAATTCCAACAAAATCCAACTGATAAAGCTTTTTTGTTGAATTTTCACTTACCACGAGTGTCACTCTACGAAAATGTCATAAATAGAGACACCAAGATACCCGAAATCAACTGGAGGATTCCCCAAAGAGTCCCACTTACATCGCTGGGGCATTCCAATGCTACTACTCAGCTAACCGATAGTCCATGTGCTAAGAGTGCCTAGTGGTCCGTCGTACATGTAACCTCAAAGTTAAATATTTCTAACGGTATTGCTGCGGTGAACGTCCCAGCAGCATGTTTTGGTGGATATTGGCATCAGGAGCTGATAGATTAATCGGTGGAAAATGAATTTTCATATTTGCTTTAGTGATTTTTTATCCTGACCAGTGAGCTGTTTACAGTTATAAATGTTTTAAATAGTCACCGTATTATTTATTTTCAGATGACGTGATTCCAGCGGCAAATACGAACCAGCCCAGGCACTGTGGAAATCTCTGAATTAAATTGCAATCCTGGTCCATACTTTACTTTCTAACAGCCAATATAGTTACAGTAAATATCAGCATCAGACACTCTTTTATAGTCCGTCCACTTCATTTATCTGTAACTATTGCCTTCTCCGGGAATTTCTATTACATGGATCTTCAGTGGTGGACACCATTGCCATAAAGTGTAAGGAGTTTCTTTTGGTACTACCATGGCTTCATTCAACTACTGCTCTTGCCACGTCATTTGACTTCATTTAATCGTTATTATGTTGTGAAATATATGTTCTTTACATAAACAAGCTTCGCCCACTGACGGTCTTAAGGGGAATTTTCCCTGTCCGCTGTTCAGCGAGCACGACATCGTTCCTGAAGTCATGAGTGAAGTGCGGGTGAAGTACATGCCGGACAGCGGGCTGTGGAAAACCACCACCTTTGCTGTGTGTCTGGCATATTCTCCAGAGAACCTCCAGGTAGATTTACATGCAGATGAAAGATGCCGACACAGAAACCCTTTTTCGGAACGGAAAGAGATAGACAATGGATACAGCGCCTGCACAGTGAAGGGCTGGGCATTTCCCCAACCGCTCTTCGGACAATAGTACGCGGCTTTTACACGTCACTGATTTTGACTAATTAGATTTTTCTGGCCACCAACATTTCATTAATAGGGCCACTTATTTTCACCTGTTGTGTCGGCGAGGGTAACCTGGAAATTTGTTTGCTATAAGTAACTAACTCATTATGTTACTCATTTTGAACTTAAAGTGATATTAATACACGCCATTTTCTGGCATATGTTAGCTCTTAATTGCACACGAGCAGAATTGAGAAAATGTCAACTCTTAGGCTTCCAGTAACCAAAGAACCTAGAGGGAAATATATTACTTTATTTATGTGTAAATACGATTTGATGATATATAATTTGCCATCGGCTTGGTATTACACTGTAAATGTTTTGAAGTTACGGCTGTGGTATGGTACACACGTTGGAATTTTATACGCGAAAATACATTCTCTCCTGAAAAAAAGGATAGGCGGAAATCGTAATGTTATAACGGAGGAATTATTTGCGTGGATGGACTTCCGCAAAAATTATACTGACTGTCACAAACTAACACGAAAGTATATTATAAAGAATTAGAGATATTTTGTAGAACTTCTGAACTGTAACTATGCTATAGTAAATAAGTTATCCAACATACACATGCATGGGACATGTTTTAGGAGTATTATTTGTGGGTAATTTTGAGGATATCATATCTAGTATTTCAGTATCTATACATTTTAATACTCACTAAAATATTTTCACTATCGTTATGAATATCTTTAAAATTTAATATTTGCAACTATCAACTGAAATTAAATAACTTTTGACGTCTTTAAAATCACTAAAAATGAAAATCATTTTCTTCTATTTTACTCGCAAATAATACTAAAGTATATTTTCCATTACTCCACTTCAGCTGCTATATATTGTGTGCAGTATGAAGGACTAGAAGCTATATCGTCTACACATTTACAACATTTCTGTAGTTTAAGATGGGAGGAAAAGTATTTTAACTCATGTTCACAGTGATATGTTATATTCAAAAATGAAGGAAACACTAACTATCTGGGCATGGGACGACGGGAATATGAAGTTCATTACAACGATGTTAAAACGATCGCGCACAACGAAACAACATGCGCCAACGCCATAATGCACACAACTAATTCTTTTTGTTCATTAGTTGGTTTTGTCAGCATGGCGAACAGATGGCGTCCACAAAGAGTGGAGGGGAAAAACTAATTGAAAAGTTTGTCTATAATGCACACCACACGAAATCCACAAGTCTAAACATCCTGCCGACCTTGAAGTGAGCACAATTCAAACTAATTAACTGGTAGTGGACACAACTAGACTGTAGGACATGTCAGGACCCCCTGTTGAGCGAGAACCTAGGCAACCCTTACAATGCTGTCTGACCCAGGCAGTATCGTGGTGATGCGCCCCAGTCGCCACTGGAAGGGGTAGAAGGTTGTTATTACTGTTTAGGATTGACTGATACACCAACTTTCAGGGTGTCATTTTTCTTGAGCCATTCATGCCTGGGTGTAAGCTGTTGCAGCTATTCAGTATGTCAGCATTTCCAGAAAGACTGCTGAATTTGTTGAATTAGTGATCATCTGTTAAATATGTAAGTTCCTTGGTGAACTCCTGTTCTGGTAACACTTGAGGAGGACCAAGAGACAGAAAATAACTTGGAGACAGGGCAGGTAAGTCATTTGGGTCACTGTAAATGGCACAAAGTGCTCTATAGTTGAACGTGGCTTCAATCTGAGTCAAAACCGTGTACATTTCCTCATACGGAAGTACCTGACTACCTCCCACTTTGCTCAACAGAGACTTAGTAGATTTGATTCCTGCCTCTCAGTATCCGCCACAGAGCGGGCCTGATGGCTGATTAAAATGCCAAGTCATCTTCTCTTCCTCTAGATTGTCAATAATACACTTGTTGTTATCAGCCAAGAATTATTGCTGCTTTGACAAGTGAATAATTAGCCCCTACAAAGTTTGTATCGTGGTCACTATGCAAGTGAGTACACTGCCCACGATGTGCAATGAAACATCTGAATGCAGCAAGAAAGGTTTCAGTCGACAAATCAGAAGAATTCTCTAAATGCACTGCCTTGGTGGCAAAGCATATAAACAGACAAATGTACGCCTGCAGTATGTAAGGTTTTCTTGTTCGTACCATAGTAATTGGGATTGGCCCAGTATAATCAGCACCAGAGGTGGGGAAGTGCTTAGCTTGGCACACTCTACTGGATGGAAGGCTTGCCATTAGAGGATTCGTTGATTTCGTGCTCGTCCGACAAGACAATTGTCGAACGAGCACGAAATCAACGAATACTATTATGGAGAATACCTCGAATCACATTTTGTGCACCCAGTAACCAAAATTCACGTTTCAGTAATGACTTAATTGCACTGGGCACAGCAGAAGGAAATCTTCATAGAGCTGATCAATTACAAGTTTGGCAAGGCGACTGCACTTTGGGAGGAGAATTGGATATTTTTTATCATACACTAGTTCTGAATGATTAAGTTTGCTATCTACACACAGCATTTCTTCTGCATCAACAAAGGGAGATAATTTTCTTATGGCAGGTGAGCAGAATTGCAGGTCGGCCAATCTTTGCAATTTATCTGGAAATGCCTGGTTCTGTGTAGCCTTGATAAGGAGCATTAACCCATGCTGCATTTCATCAGGCAAGACTGGGCCTTAAATTGAGTTTAGCCTCGGATGAAGATTTTTGTAGATCGAACACAAATTGCAACAATTCGTTGAATCCTTTCTAACTTGCAGAAACGTTCAAGTAATACCAAAAGGCATTACTTCTCTAAGATTGCTGACAGGTCAACGGTTTTTCGTTAATCTTCCACAGTGAGTCTGTGAATGACATGATTTCTCTGGGGCCATTCGCTCTTTGGTTGATGCAACCACGATGGTCCATACCAGCAAAGTGGATGGTCTGCTAGCTGTGCAGGTGTGAGGCCTCGAGATGCACAGTCAGCAGGGTTATCTTCACTTGCCACATTATGCCACCAGTACGCCCAGGTGCTTTCTTGTATCTGCGTCACCTGGTTTGCCACAAATATATTCCAAATTTGAGAGGACATATTTATCCAGGTGAGTGCAACAGATTGAATCAGACCAAGCATATATACAGTCTAACTGTAAGACAGGTCTTAAGGGTTTCGAGCAGCAAATGTAAACATCTAGAAAGCAAAACAGCAGCACAAAACTCCAACCTGGGAAGAGTAACTCGCTTCAGACCTTAGTTTTAGCCAATAGTAAATGAGTGGTGATTGTATCAGAGTTGGATGCAGCTCGAAGATACACAACAGCATAACCATTCTCTCTAATGTCAGTGAATTCATTCAATCCAATCAAAAGTGGGATCTGAGATGTTGTGGGTAATGCAATGCTGAATAGAGATGACTGAACAGCGAGGTAACTCTGTTCGAAACTTGTTCCAATTTGCAATTATATCAGGCGACGCTGGTGAATCCCATTCTACTTGAGCAAGCCAGAGTAACAGAATAAGGTATTTTGCAAATAATGCCAGTAGTGAAAGTGATCCCAACAGGTCAAAGATTCTGGCAATATTTGATTAAATACCTTGTTTCGTATACACTGGAGGATTAGGTTGCAAGTTAAATGAGGAGGCATCAGTGTTGGAGCTCCAGCATAAGCCTAATACCTTAACATAGGAGTGTACTCTAAAAGAGTATGTTTCGCCAGAAGAATGGGTATCTTGGGGTGGCAAGTCATCAATCAAAGTTGGACAATTACTCTCAAATTTTCAAAGTTGAAAACACCCACAGTCCAGCAGTTGCTGAAAGTCTCGCCTAAGCTTGAGGATTGTGACTAGGTCACTCGTCATTGGTACCAGGAACATCATCAACATATGTGCAAGCATCTGGAAAATTTTTCATTTCATCTTGAACCAGCTGATTCAATGTCCTAATTGCTAAGTACAGAGCTGAGTAGACTCCGTAAGTGGTCGTGTGAAACCGATAAATTTAAACTAGTTGCTCCTCTGATTCTCTCCAAAAAAATTATTTGCTAGTTATGATGCTACATACGTACCATGATCTGCCGATACATTTGCTTAATATCTGCAGCGATAACAAAGTGTGTAATTCTGAAATTAAGAAACACAATAACAATGTCTGTCTGCAACTTTCGACCAGTTAAAAGGACACCATTAAGAGACACAGCCAAATCCATTTTTGACGAAACATCAAACACTACTCATGGCTAGGTGGTAATGTAGTCTGGTTTTGCAGGCAATGGTGTGTAAAATAGTATGCGTGCACACTTCCCAGGCCATCTTTTACATGGCTCATGTGTGCAGCAGACAGGTAGTCTTGCATGAAGGCGACATAATGTGCTTTAACTTCTGGTTGTTTTTTCAGCCGGCACTTTAAAGAGTAAAAATGGCGCAGAGCAGAAGGGGCTGAACCTCCCAATATTGGCTCGGGAGATTCAAATGGTAGGGCTACACTGTGCCTACCTGTGTAAACTCGAGTGCAGCCTTCAATGAACATCTTTTCACATAACACATCTTCTGGGGCTGGCAGTAATGTGACCACAGGCAGTTCTTCCATTGCCCAAAAAATTTTCAACACTGCATCCAAGGTGGGCTGCTGTACATTTGAGATGAAGAAGGATGAGATACCTGTCTTCAAATCTGTGTTAATCTGTACATGTTTCATAAGCACCCAACCCAGCAACGTATCAATAGCAGTTGGCGTTCCATGGAGGTCAGTAACTTTCTTCCCTGTAAGAAGCTGAGGAAATATTTCTGCACCCAGAAAAATGTCAATTTCTCCTTGTGTGGCAAAGGTGGGACCAGCAAGTTGCAAATGCCTAGTATGTTCCAAAGCATCTGGCTTGAAGGAGCATGTGAGGTAATTTGTGGCAAAACTAGGGCCTCAATAGTCAGATATGGTTTCTTCATTCCGCTAGGTGTTATGATACACGAGGCAACAGCTTTCGCACAGGTAAGCGAGGTGTGGGCAAGTCCATGAAGTGTAGTTAACAGGTTTTGATGCTAGAAACCCAATCGAGACAGGTATAATTCAGTAATGAATTTGGCTTGGCTGCCAGAGTCAAGCAGAAATCTATCAGGCTGGCGATTTCCACAAAAATCCTGAACATAAGCAACAGCTGTGGATAAAAATTACAGCAGATGGCTGCGAATATTTGGAAAAGAAAGACAGAACACTAACAGTGCTGTCCTCATTTGAAGGTGTACCAACAGGCACTTCGTCCTGTTCTAACTGTGCCACTGAAGTAGTGGGTTTATCTGATGGTAAATGCAGCATCGTGTTATGATGAGCATTATAAAATCGACAAGCTTTGGTCGATGGGCAACTCTTTACTTGGTGAGTTGCTTGAAGGCAGTTTATACATAATCGTTTGTCATCCGCCATTGAAAAACATGCTTGAGGGTCTTTTTCAACAAATTCATGGCATCTGTGGATGGCATGATAGCCCTTACGAAGGCAACACTTTTCTGGAAGGGACTTAACTAAGAAACTGCCTATGAAGTACGATGCTGCTCAGGCCCTTTGCGAATTTCAATTGATTTATGGTGGCTATACTTCTGAGATGCAGTGTTTATCAAGAGAATCTGTAAAGTCATTCAATTTAGGGCTGTCAAGTTCATGAACCATTAGTTCCCATAGATTTCTTAATGCCTGGTCCATGCATTTCTTCAGCAAATGCAGCAGCAGCATATCTCATCGATCTACTGGCAGGTTAAAGGCCTTCAAAGCAGCTACATTTTAAATGATAGCAGATAACAAGCCTCGCAAGGATTGGGCTGAATCTGTAGTAGACACAGGAGCTTGCAAAAGTGTGTTTATATAATTTGCTATGAGATCTGTTTGTTATCAGTAGATAGATAATGTAGACTCCAGGACAACCGGGATTGGGATGAGGCGCGATTCTCCAGGTGGCTCGACCGCCATGTTGGAATCCGTACTTCCAGCACTGTCAATCCGGTCACGTGACTGCCATGTTCACTTCTGCCATGTTGGTAGCCAGCATGTCGCGATATCTGTAGCCAGTATGCCACCATTTTTGGAGCAGTTTCAACCATCTTGGACTGCCATTTTGGTAACCAGTATGTCTTTTTTTCATGCTCTACCATTCAAAGAGATTTCTCCAAGTGCTCCAACATTTTTCTCTCTGGCATTCTTTCGTTCTATTTCACTTCATCTCTTTCCTTCATTCATATCTTTCTCTACCCTTCGTTCGTCATTTACCTCTCACATCAGATGCATGCGCTCCACCTCACCGTTTTGGTTTTTCGTTTTCCATTGGTTTATATGTTACTGGAGGCCGTCATCTTTGTTTATGTGTTACTGAGGCCGCCATTTTGTTTTTCATTTGTCATTTTGTCTTACCTTTATTTACATCGACTGCTGCTTGGTGGCTTACCAGTCATTCGAACAGTCGATTACTTACCTTTCTTCGACTGCCATCTTAGCTCTGGCATTGGTCGCTATGTGGTGTGCCAGTCGCTTGGAAACCATATTGGTTCTGGTGTTGGCCACTAGGAGCCTTGATTTTTTAGAACACAAAATACCATCACGAATGGTGTGGGATGGAACTGCTGGAACTTGGGTCGCAAGACTAATGCCTTAGACCACTCAGATATCGCGACATGCGCTAGGACAAGAGTTTATAAGAAGTATATAGCTTGTGGACGAATAAATAATATCTTGTCTCTCATTAAAGACATATATTATTTATAATTAACTTATATAATTTTGAAGGTTTTTATTTACATATAATATTATTTAATTATATTTTTTTAAACATTTTTATTGTTTAAGTTCAATTTACATATATATTATTTAGATGTAAAGCATATAATTCTTAAATATTTTACTATTTATTTACATAACAATATTTCTTTTAGTATTTTTAAATTTTTTTTAAATTTAGGTTTAACTTACAAATATATAATATACTTCATTTTTTTTTAAATCGAATTTTTTTTCAATATTATAATTTATTCAATTAGTTTTTTCTTTTACTTTTTTACGAAAATTAAGTCGATGCCATGCCCCATAAGTTAGATGCGCCAACTGTGACAGGCCAAGTCTGCTGGCCGCAGTAGATATGCACTATGCGGGGGAATGGAGGCCAATGATCGCGGCAGCTCTCGCTGCTGGCCGTCCTTTTTAATTAGGCATCATTCTAGTGATACATTTATAAATAATTAAACTTTCTTTAATTAAAAGTTATTTCATTTATCATTTTAAAAATGCCGAAAATTTTTTTAAAAATACAGTCAAATGTTTTCAAATGCATTCATATTGAAAATTGGTTTAGAAAATGTAATTATGTATGTTTTCCTATAACAGCTGGTGACATCTAAAATATGATAATATATTCATGTGGGTGCAGTATCCGATCCAACGACCTCGGGGTTAGGAGTCAAGAACACTAGCCACTAAGCCACCGAACCCACGACAAGATGAAGTGCTTAATAGTTTTATATATATTCCAAACTAAATTGGCAAATTCCCTCGTATAATTGCAGATATATTTTCAATCAATGCATATATATGGCTTACGAATACTATGTTTTCGAATGATTTTTGTTTATTTAAAGGCAAGCGATGTACTGTATTAAATTGATTTCGTTATTTTCATTCAGGGTCTGAAACATATGTGCCAATGCTCACATCTAATAAGTTTTTCATATATTATTTTTAAATAATTATGTAGCAGACAGCATTATTTTGCATGTTAGACTCGGAAGTATGTGAATATTTAAATGCATATGCGAATATAATTAGCTATTTCTTAAGACCAGTTTCGTAAAATTGGGTTTTGGAAGCATCACTTCTAGCTTCAGGAGAATGTATGTTTAATCCATATATAACCATAGTGCCATGTAAAATAAGTGGTAGCATGGGACGATTGGTTAGCCCCACTGGAGGTTTCCTCTGGGGACCGATCATTGTGGTTGGGTTGTGCTGGTGAGGGTTAACTGCGTAGGCTGGAGGAGGTCTGGAGATATTCCCACCCTCGTGGAAAGACCAGGCGATGAGTGGCAACCTGTATCAGGTTGTGTCCTGAAGAGGCACTAGTAGGGGTATGGGTAGAACCCCGGCCCGACCATATGCTTGGTTTCTGAATGCGAGGGTCTCGGAGCCTCTGTTGTAAACGGGGCATGAATATACGGACATGCCAGGTTTGGACTTAGGATCTGGCCAACCGTTGTATCAATCCTGGTTTCCTTGCGGTGAGACAATGTGATTCCTCTCCCCTGCCTATCGGGAGGCCGAAGCGCGGTAGGGACTTGCGGCTAAGAGTGCTGCGATAAAATTTAAAAGTGTAGGACCGAGAGGTCATAACTTAATTGAGAGTATTGTCTCGATGCTATGGTGTTACAGATGGGAAGTCTTCAACCATTAATGTCATCTTTAGCAGAGTACACGATCATAGTAGATGATTCCACTTATGATAATCCGTTTCACGATTACATAAATTAATGTGTGTTATACATTTCAACTATCTCACAATAGGTCTGCTGAGTATGAATATGTAAAAAGCAATATGTTTGATGTAGTGTTATATGAAGAATAATCAACCCGTTCACTATCTAACCTGTGAATTCATCCACCAAACAACCATTTGTCTTTACAGATATATATCTTTCAATGTTGGATACACGTTTTCTTTTTCTCTTGTAAACCCATTTTATTTCATGTGGAATATAGACTGCACACTGTGTTTATTACGTTAATGGCAATATTTCTTTTAAAAAGTGGTGGAAGGATAAAAAAAATGGCTCAAAAGTGCTCACCTTACGGTGAACAGCCTATATGTAGTTTCATGTTATAGGCTGTACACGGCAAAATGGCCCTTTTGAAAGCCCTGCTTAAGACCTGATTAAATGCACATTGTATATTCTTCTACCGTAAGTAAAATTAACACTGGCAAGGGCCTAGCAACTTTATTCGTTTTTAGGTCAATTGAAACTCTGACATCATTAGAAAAAGTAATTATTTTCTAAATACGCTAATTCTTACAGTTATAAGACAGGCGTTTCAAACAAAATGTATTCTTAATTAAATTTTTTGGAGAAGGGTCCTACTAGTGTCAATATAGTTAGACGGTAAGGTAATATATAAATCATAAAACATTCCTTGCGAACAGGTTATACATGTTATGGAAACATCTCCGCTGTAGGGAACTACATTTAAAAAGTTGACGAATAATACATTTAGTGTTATTGACAGTAGAGCGTGTGTTATGCCGGCACTGGCGAGGAAATGTTTCCCCTTGTTGTAAAAGCAATGTTCTTCAGTGTAGATGGCTTCTGTGTTGCTCAGCTCACACGTGGCCTCATTCCACGAGAACAGACACTGAGGGGAAGCATTCCTGAACGGCGGTAACTTACGAACTGCGTGCGTTGACGGGAATACGCACTTGCCAAGTTACGTGGGGACTGCGTGTTCGCCAACAGAATTGTCGTACCTTCGGTAGGATTTGAGGTTGGAACAATCTTTATCAAAGCAAGTGGTGCTTTGGAATGTTTGTACTCTTCTTCTTACTACTTAGTTTACATGCAACTAGAATACGTCGAAGCTGGCCAACGCATTTTATTCTTATAAAAGAGCGGTAATTTAAATGTAAACAAACACGTTCACGTGTGTTGACCACATGACTTACTGATCGGAGTGAGTAAGTATGGAGCACGCCGGAATGCGAGTGTAGAAGAGGGGGGGAGGGGGATCCCCGAGAAAATCCGCCGACCAGTGGCATCGTCCGCCACGCTTTCCGCATGCGAAAATCCGGGTGACCCAGTACATACAGCTGTTCGCGTGGCATGGCATAGACTTAACAGCTCGATATGTATGGAAGCACCGCTTTCGGAAGCTGGAAGTGTTGTAGACTTCCGTAAGTTTGTTGGTAAACTGTTGCACGCCCCAACGACGGTAAACATTTAGCAATAGTTTCATCGGTAAAACTGCACCTAAAAATTATTTTCAGCCGAAGAACGGCAGTAGATCCAGGCTTATGCATTTTCTATTTGACATATTCTAATTCTCTGTTTTATTATACTATTTTATTTGCCTATTTCTAATTTAACTAATAGCGATATTCCTTTCTTTATCTAATGCGCCCTCTACGTTTGGTCCACGGGGTGGGGGGTTGTAATGAGAATCTCATACTGGAATATCAGGAAAATCCCATTAGAAACGAGTCCTCAGATCAAGGTTGCAGCAAAATAGTTTCTTGCATGAGGAAAGTTCATGGCCTGGGAATTCGTTAAGTAGCCGTAGTCTAATAATTAAACTTCCACCCCTGAAATATTGCGAATATTTTGAGATTATCCGCTTTAGCTATGTCTGAGTGGTCCTAAATATGTTACTAATGTGCATGTTTTGAATGTAGTCGATAGGCTTTGTCTGAAGGGTGTCGTTTTCTTCGTAGTTCAGCACATTGGGAAAACGTAATTAGTTCAGTAAATCAAAACGTGGACGCATCAACGCAGGTAAGCGAGACACGTAATATGGAATATTAGAAGCTCCTCTGTAAACACATGTGAGGGTAGGCAGAGCGAGAGAGCGAGTGATACGGTTGTTGTATGTGGCGCCTGCCTGACTTTCTTCGAGTACTGCAAGGGATTTAAGTTTTCCATATGACATCAGCTGATAAAAATTATCTAACTGCTATAACAATAAACCATCATTATCACTATACCTCCACAATGAGAGAAAGATGGTTTGGATTATTTCTAGTAATGACGCACACGCTACTTTTATATGTCCAAAATTGATGTAGCTAAGTCTGAAGTCACTCGAACTCAGTCAGATAAACAAAACTCTTACTCGAACGACAGACAAACTGGGAATGAGACCATCTCGACTGTCTCAATATATGCCTGAAAATTAATTGCATTGCCCAGGATTCCAACCCATTCTACCATTACAAGAAATTAGAGATTAAATCGAATGTCTTAGACTGCTCGACAACCTGACAAGAACACATAAAGGTTGTATATGGAAAACTCTTAACATTATCCTTGGATGATGTCATATGATCTTAAACTTACTTACTATCTGTTCAAAAACTACCATTTAAAACAAACGAAACAGTTTTTTTTTTTAACCAAAATTATAAATATGCAGAAAAAATCATAAAACTATCGCGATTGGGAGCACTCTGAGAAAACCTAAAGCCACGTTTACCCAGAGGAAGACACACTCTTTGTATAATAATATCCTATATATATATATATATATACATGCGTATTCCTATCTTATAGAAAAAAGTATATATATATATACATATATATATATATATAACTAAATTTTATATGCATCATCATGTGGTAGCTATACTGAATTTTGAACATCTATGATGATATCGAAACGATGTGGGATTTACTAGAAGAATGAGACTTGTATGATATAGTTCTCAAGGATTTAGTTTAATATCATCCACAGGAGTGTTTGATAGGAAGATTCTAATAGTATGAGTGTTGGTTAACATCTGGTTGACAAAACTGTATGTGTTGGTAATGCTATTTGTAATGCATGGTTCAATTGTTAATATCTCTTGTCTGTAAAATATATTAATATTGCTGGTAATGTTTGATGGTAAGGGAGTTGCAAATTAATGGTTATAAGGTTTTTTTCTGCTCGAACATTTTGAATTGCTGATTTGGTGATACGGTCTATAGGAATGCGATTTCATTAAATTTGGATCGTTGACTATGGTAAACTCTATGGGTTTTGGTAATATGTGTATGTGTGTTTTGTTATTACATGATGAAATGTTTTATCAGAGAAATTCGCTGGACTATTTCATAGGAACGTTTATATGATTGCTTTGTTGTCCTGGATGGTATTAAGGGAAGTGTTTGGTATAACAGATATGATGTAATGGAATGCATTGTATGAAGTATTCAAGTATTTCGGTATATTACAAGTTAGAATATTTTGTCTGGATGAATATGTAGAAATTGATTATTTCGTCTGTATTTTAGCAGAAACTATGACATCAAAATATTATGGGAAATTCTAAATAATTTTTGATGAGTATAATGAGGTTTGGTTTTATATATTTGTTTTATATGATATTAAATTATGGTTGAACACTTGCTGAAAGCTGGTTGACGTATTTAATTAATAATAATAATATTGTGATTTGTATGAGGTCTCCATTTCTGTAAATAAAGCATTGACATATAAGGATGTGTAAAAAAAAAAAAGATAATATTATATAGACGTCTGAAAATGAAATGAATTCATCAAACAATTACTATATATCATGTACTATTTAATGATGTTTATTAATAAGTGATATGTTCGATTTGAGATGGTTCTAACATAACTATTTTATATAGCGAATGCTCTCTAGCAAATATAATATCCTGATGTGATGGTAACATGTTAGCGAGGAGAGTTCAAAATGTTTGTCTGTAAGAGTATAAGTAAGGGCTGGTAGAATGTTCGAAACTACATCCCTCAAAATATGTATATAAATATAGTATTCGGCTACTTCTGATATACGATTAAGGTATATATGTTGTTTATTTCTTGTATGTAAGATATACATGGAGATACATTTCTAAAGAGTTTTTATAAATATTTTTTGAAAAAGTAATGCATTATAATCTTTATGCTCTGTTTAGTTACCGAAGGCTGAATTTTAGAAATTATATTTTCTTTCCTTGTATGTTACTACGTTCACGAAAGGTGAACCTAAACACACCATTTCTGGTGTGTTTAGGTAAAGCAGTCTGATAGGAAGATTTGAGGGTTTAGGTATTTACTTAATTCTGTGTGTGTGTGTGTGTGTGCGGAAAGTATAGTAAGAATGTATATTAACTTCTTACCGTAGAAATGTTGGTTCGCATGAATCATTGACAAAACGAGTAGTGATCATCACTCGGTTGTTGAGGTGTTTGCGTAGGGTTATGTGGGATGGACGAGACCAATGTATGTTTTATGTAATGCGATATCTTGGAAGATATGTTCTCTAGCGAATGGTAAAGTTACTATTCACAAGGAATGTATGGATACCCTCGCAGGCTGCCATATTATGTGAATGTGATCTGGTTGGGTGGTGGGGAACAAAGGTCTTGTCGTCGACATGCACCTCCTCTAGCGGCAATGTTGGAACTGAACTCATCCTCCCCTACCTTTCGCCTTCATCACCATAGCAAGTTGGTCGACAGTACTCGTATCTACCATTTGAGAGATCTAACCTCTCGAGAGATTTGCTAGAGATATATGTGCTGTCTCTCCTGTTTTTAAAACTAGTCTATATGATGACCTGGGCATATTCATTGTTTGACTGATTTGGTGGTGTGTCTCGCTTGTATGGTCTATCAGTAGAGTATTAGCGATATCTGAAATGTGTGATTGGGACATTGTAGTAGTTTGGGTTGATGGTACAAGAAAGTTTTTTTTTTTTTTTCAGAATAGCTTTGTCTCAGAATGTGACATGCCTGTATGGCTGTTAAACTGGAGGGCAGGTGGTATGATGACAGTTGTGATGGTTAGTATAGAAGTTCGAGATGTATGGCTTGAATATTGTGTTGGTCAGTCTGATAATATGAATTGTATGTAGGATCATCATTGGTAGAGGTGTTTTAGAATGTTGGTGCTGTACGACCTCTGCATGGTTGTAATAGGTAGCTTGTTTTGGTAATATGTTCTATTAGTATGTCTGACTAATAGGTTTTTGGTTAATATGGTCTCTTGGGATGACTGAAATGGATGGAGTAACGTGATGGTATTTTCTTGCCAGTGAGTGCTTCCTATATGGTTTGGTTTTTGCTACGTCTGGTATATCTTGATTGTATGACCTGTTGGTATTACTTGATTGTACAGTTAGTTTATTACGTGCTTGGTATAGCCATTATGTTGATTGGTATGAACTAATCACATGTTCGGTTGTTTTGGCAGTATGACCAAAGTGAAGCGTCGATGGTGTGGGGAGAATGGTTTAATTGTGTTATGAGTTTGTAAGAGTGGAATAGTTTTATGGGATGTTTAGTTAGTATGAGAGGGGGAGAATGATTAGTTGGTATGGTTGGTTAGTATGATTGGATTGTATGATATATTATCTAGGAATTAATACTGTATGGATGTCTTATATGATTAAATTATTAGTATTGATGTTATGGTAGCATGGTTGGATCATATGATTGTAATATTTCGATTGGCTCGGCTGCTGCTATGGTTTCGTTATATGCGTAACTGGTGAAGTAAGATGGCTGAAATGTTAGTCAATACAGTTTACTATTATGTTTGATTAGTAAATCTGAGGTATGGTGGTTTATATGGTTTGTATCATTAACAGCATGAATGAAGTATGCTTGGTTTAGAGCGAATGATATGGTTTGGGCTGTATGTTATGGTTTTTGTGGTTATCTGCTATTGTGATTTGTTGTTATACAGATGGTATAGTGTGTTGGTATGTTGGGTTGTATGGCATTCGACGACGTATGACTGATGCAAGCTAACATCATGGTGATAGTTATTATAGGTATCTGTTTTGGTACCCAGTACCAATGGGATATCGATAAGGTTGTTAAGCATGCTGGATGTGTTCTACCTGGTATGGTTTTGTTGGAACAGCTATTAGTATGGATGGCTGGCATAATTAACTTGTTTGTTGTTTGATAAAGTGATTTATATTAATTCCAGATATGCTGAAGTGTTGTTACCAAGTATGTTTTGGTTGGTGGTGTTAATGGTTATTATGTGTGTTAATGGTTATGTTGCACATACAATGTCATCTGAGTGCTACAAAATTGTGATTTTTTCCTAATTGTTAATTTTTTTTCAATTTTTAAAAATGTTCTAAAAATTACGATTCTTTCTCAAATAGGTTTTCTCAGAGTGCTACCATATCGGAAAGATGAAATGCGAATACGAATGCTTGCCTTTGACCACATCGCTCACAGTGTCGCGATCTACGTCGAAAAATATCGAATGGTTTTTCCGAGTGATGGGAGAATTTACAAATATAGCTGATATACATGCTGGCATCTTAGATGTTGTCCAGATGTTGGGGGGGGGGGAGGGGGGGATCATCGATTTGGAAACATTTATTTCGCTATACTGCGAAGATGAATTGCGAATACTAAGGCCTGCCTTTGACCTCTACTAACAAGGAGCCACGACCTGCACCAGTGCTACCTGATTGCCCTCAGTGCCAATTCTGCGACAGAGTTTTCACCTTTGCCCACAATCCTCGGTGACATGAGAGAATAGCATGTATACAATGCACTTAGAGAATGGCATGTAAACAAAGTACTTTTCGCGCGATTAAGAATTACGACAAGACCACATGCACTTTATGCAAACTGATACAAACACGGGGATTTTTCGAACATGAAAGAAGTGGTTTCTATCATCGATGAACTTAAGGATCAGGGTTATATCAGATGATGTGATGAACTGCTAACATCTGAAAATGTAATTGAATAGTTACCCCGAATAGCGATCTAACACACAAAAATGAGAAAGTTGCAATTATGGTGGAATGCTGATCTATCCATAGCACATCACAATACCATTGTTGCACACAGGCAATAGTTATATCCACAGGTGGATGATTTTGCTTTGCAAAGTTCGCATTCGGGGAATACAGATCTAACTGCAGCAATATGGCTGACGAAGAGACGTTGCTGCTTAGTGGTAGTGTGGAAAAGCAATTAAATAAAGGACGTAGGAGAAAGATACGGCTGTCAGAATGGAAGGACAACAAGAATAAAGCTTTGGGAAATGCTGGCAAGCCATATAGAAACAGGAAAGTGACGTTTGTAGCACGGGAATGTGCATCTGAAAAGGTGACTGGAATAGTAATCTAACCTAACAAAATAAGTCAACATTTTTATTATACGAAAAATGTAATGTTTTGCACAATCTGCTACAAATTCCATAAAAAGGTCACAGTCTATTTTCATTAATAGCTGTAGCAGTTTCAGAAGATTTGCCTAAAACCACAATAATGTTATGCTATTCATAATTAAATATGGTAGTAAAACAGTTTGCAAGATTCGCCGTGTAAATAAGCAGTGTCCTGTATCGAGGGAAAAAGTATTTGATATAATAACAATACATTACGTTGATGACTAGGCTTTACTACTAAGACTAGCTTTTAATGGTTTGTATTAAACATGATTTGGAAAATTCGACATCAACAAAAGGTTAGTTAATTTGTTTCAGATTACTGTGTGCCGCTGTATGTAAATGCGACAAGATTTCCAAAGATATGAAGACAATGTTATTTCAAGATTTCTACAAACGAACATATAATGAATAGTTTACATTCTTAGTCCAATGTTGTATGGCACTGGAAGACGCAAAACGGAGAAATGCAGCGAAAGATATCTCCCGGAGGCAGACAACTTTCAAAAACCACCTTCCTGTAAATGGCAAATCATATAATGTGTACAATAAAACTGTACTCGATGTTTTTCAAATTTCCTCTCGACGTGTGCAAACGCTTCAGACAAAAATTAAATTTAACCTTGACATATCTGACAAAAGAGGGACACATCATAATCGTCCACGTGCTGTGTCCTTTGATGTCAATGAATTGGTAAGGGATCATATCAGCTCTATGCCTGCACAAGAGAGCCACTATTCATGACCCACCTCCAGCAACCTTTATCTTAGTTTAGAACTGTGTGTGGAAAGAATGTATGATCTTTTCAAGGAAAGTCATCATAATATTAAATGCTCGCGTAGTTTGTATAGGGACATATTCAGAAGTGAATTCGAGCTTAGATTTGGTCCTCCAGGATCAGACTCTTGTTCATATTTAGATGAACTTTACATTCATCAAGTAGCAGCTGAGACCGAAGATGAGCAGAAGAGGATTAATGAGAAAAGTACACATCACAGAAAGGCTGAGACTGCTTAAAAAGTTCTTCACGAGGATGTTGTAATGCCAAAATCGAACTCCAATTATGTTGTACTTTGCACAGATATGCAACAGGTATTGTTCTGTCCAGCACTTCATCATTCCTCTGTTTTATTAAAGCCAGTTCTCTACTTATAACCAATGTGTCCACAACATCGGAACTGAAAAACTATTTATGTTTGTGTCGAATGAGTCGGTGGCAAAACGTGGTTCTTCTGAAGTTACTTCATGGATTCTGAAATACACTGAACTTAATTTTGAACCACTCAAAGTAGGTGAGATCAGGAGATTAGTTGTTTGGTGAGATCGTTGTATCGCACAAAACAATGACTATAGGTGTATTGCTCTATATCATTATCTGATTGTGAAGAAATATTTCACAACCATTGACCAGAAGTTCTTAGTCGGGGGCCACAGTTTTCTTCCCTGCGATAGGTACTTTGTCCTGATTGAAAGAAGAAAGAAGAAATCCACAGTGTATCATCCAAAGCAGTGGCTTGAAGTTATTGTTAATGCAAGTCCGGAATTTAGTGCATACTACATGGACAAAGAAGACTTCATCGACCTTTTCATTGGATTCAGTTCTCATCAGAAGAACCAAATACTGTTCGAACGCGAGTCAGTCATAGCACCCTACAACCTTGGTGCAGCTATGTAATACTGCCATTACCCAGAAGAAGGAAACATTTACTTCCGCTCCCAACTGTACTTCCCCAGCTCTACGAAGAAGCGATAGCTATAAAGCAAGCGAAAAAAAAAGACTCGCTATATATGTGCAGGTTCCTTCCTGTTCAATATCGTGACTTCTACGAAAGTCTATGCGCAGTTGAGTGATTACCGTAATCATACATGCCATTTGTCAATAATGAGTAACAATCAAATGGTTTACTTGTTTCAGTTAATATTACTGAAACCATAAGAGACATTGGTCCAGTAATAATTAATAATGTAATGTTTTTCTTAGTGTTTCTCCATTTGTTTGTTATGATTTGTAGGTTTGTTCACTATTCCATTTCTTTTTTCCACTGAAAATCATTTTGTTAAGCTGTAATTCAATACTTAAAAGTAAATACAAGTAATATTGAACATGAGGTGTTTTGTATTATGTACAGTTATAAAGCCTTACATCGTTTTTGCAGAAAGTTATGTTCCTTACGTCTCGAAAGTATTTTTTTTGCTATGTCAACTATATGTGTTTTTGTGGGTTGGATCAGTATTCTGAGTAACTATTCAATTACAAAATAATAATATTATTATCATTATAAAGTAATTGCATTTTTTTTTTTGTTATTTATTTGTGCTTCGTTTACTTACATCTCTCACAACTTTAAAGTGGTTGTATGAGCACTTGACTAAAATATAAAGATCTACATAGATACAATTTATTTAATTATTTAAGAATAAAAATAAAATAGATAGTTGACTGCATATATTTAAAGATTGAAATATTGCGATTGCGGAAGAGGATTATTAAACATTGATGGATCGGTGGATCGGTGGTTTGGATTGGACTGGATTGAATTGGATTGAACTGGATTGTATTGGCGGATCGATGGAGCGATGGAGCGAGTCATGGGTGAATGGGTCAAGGTCAAAGGTCATGTTCACCTGGGTCCAAGAAGACGGTTGGGTGAAGTCATAACATGGTGGCTGGTATCAGTCGATTTTGTTACTTTGACGGATGGTAGGAATGTTTGTGTTGCAGGTTGATCGTGTTTACATGGACGGTATGTTGGGTGATATGTTTTTCCAGAATTTCTGTCTTGCGATTGTAGTTGTATGTCGAATGGTGTGGACAGTATGTGTGTGTGGGTCGACGAGTCCTGTAATACTAAAGGATGCTTGAGTTAAAATGTTTGGTATGGGTAGTCAGTGTCTTTAGGTAGGTGTCAATGGGCATGGTGGTTGGCACGAGAAGAAATTTATTGTGTCACTTTCACTGGCTGTATGTTTGTTTTGTATGTTATATTTGGACGGATGGTAAAGGTATGCTATGATTATAGTGGTTGGTATTTCTGACAAGTATATATTTTGGCTGATCTCGGTCAGTAGAACAGAAAGTATACGCAGTAAGGAAATGTTTAGTAAGGTCAGTGTGAGCAACAAAGCCCGTATTTGTAATTAAAATACTTAAAAAAATATATAAGTTTAACCTGAATAATAATTAAAAAGCATTCTGAAAATATATATATTTAATTTTAAGTATATATATATATATATATATATATATACTTAAAATTAAAAACTTAAAAAGAAAAATGTTTTGCTATCCTATGTAAGTCTGGTGTTGGTTGGTAGAGCAGATGGCAAGGATGTTTTTGTTTCGGAAGGTCTAAACTCTATCGTTTCTGTAAACTTCAGATATGGTTGGCGGTATGGTACCTATGTATGCAGCCAGGTTCCAGTTAAGGAGACTAGTTTGACAGTGGCTGTCGTGAAACTTTGTCGTGAAGAAGAATATATGGTCAAGGGTTCTGGTTGGATGCTTACTAGCATAGACTGCCTTGAACTGTGTATAAACAGATTATATTACCTAAGTGAGAAGTTAGCATGCTTTTGTAAAGACGCTAACTACATTAATGGCGTGGAAAATGTAAGGGTTTTCTTTTTATGTTTCTGGTCAGAAGTATATAGATATATATGTGTGTGTGACATAAGTAAGAAAAAGTACCGTAAGCGGGGGTGACTTTGTGACAAAATGGTTTTCGCGATCTCGTGGATCGATTATTTACACTGGTGGACGGAGCCCGGGCACAACAGACAGCGACACCTAGTTGCCGATGCGGATATCTCTACTAGCTCGGCTAGAGATGCCAGCCATTTCGTAGCGAGTAGCTGTTTGACTGTTGCTGGTGCATAAGCTGAATAATTTCACCTGTGGACACCGAAACAATTAAGGGGAGCGTGCGACAGGTATTATTTGTCGAAAATTAATGTATTGCTAGTATATTTACGCAAAAGAAAATAACAACTCTATGATTATTTTTTAATTGAAACGAATGTTTACAAAATGTTGTAGGTTCGTGGGGGTACTTTGTTCCACCATCAGCCTGTCCCAAAGTCATCCCACAGAAATTGTTATTGACTTAATGTTATTATATTTGTCCTGCCCTGCTTAGTTTGTAGAAATAATAATGCAATTCAACATAATTGTTGCTACTTTTGTACTCTTCCTTATAAATATTTAATAACTAAATATTTTGATCATTAAGATTGTTTACAAAAATTAAAACGACTCATGTCAGGGATATAATTGTAATTGATATAGATGGTCATCGCACATAGGCCTATATTTAGTATAATAATTAATGAAATATTACATTCAATACATAAAATCTATTTCCGAGGAATTAAGTAGCCATAATAAAATATGAAACCAGTAAATTTAATATTAGTTTCACCATTTACCTCTTATTTGTTACAACATTTATCTCTTAACGGTAAACACTATAAGAGCCCTTAGAATATTGTTTTCACTACCGACCACAGATCGTAATTGACCATACATTTTTGTTGTTACAGGGAGCTGGTACCAATGCCGAGAACTTATAAAAGGAAACTGGGTGATCGCCCCTATAGAAATTATACATACGAACACCTGGAAGAGGCTGTAAAATTAGTGCAAATAAAGAAGCTGTCACTGAGACAGGCTTCACAAAGGTAGGTATGCATTTATGATTAATCATCCTCAAGGTAAGGCCAGTTTGGTAATCGTGCTAAATATTTATGCCCAACATTACGATGTTTGTTTTCAGATACAACATTTCCAAAAACACTTTGTGGCTGAAATCAAAGTGGCTGGTTAAAAATATGCCAGGTGGACAACCTGTATCCACACAGGAATAGGAAAGTATGTTTGTTACACATACGATCGCCATGTTGACGTACGGATTTCCAGTCACCACGTTCGACCTCAGATGTGTTGTGAAATCATACCCAGATAGGGAAGGAAGACGAGTAAAATGCTTTGCGAACAATCTTCCAGGATGGGACTGGGGGGATGCATTCATGAAACGAAACTGTGGTGTCCTGTCCGAACGAACCTCGCAAAATATAAGCTATGCAAGAACTGCCAATGACAAAGACATGATCAACATGTTCTTTGAAAACCTTAAACGTGAATTGGATGGCATTCCTCCACACAACATTTGGACTTCGACGAAACGAACTTAGTCGATGATCCAGGCAGCAAGAAAGTGATAACACGGAGGAACTAAATACCCAGAGCAAATAAATACGAAATGCCTCGAAAGCGTGCACTTCAGTGGTGGTGTGTGGTAATGTAGCAGGTGAGGTGGTGGCTCTGTACATCAATTATAAAGCTGATAAGTTGTGGACGATGTGGACAGAGAATGGTCCAAATGGTGCATGATTCAAAAGGACAAAGTCGGGGTGGTTCGACCAACATGCTTTTGAGGACTGGATTGTATCATTGATACTGCCAATCCTTGAAGAAAAAAAGAGACCAAAGCGATTATTGGGGACAACTTGAGTTCACATATAAACTTCGAAGTTCTGCATTTATGTGAGGCAAACAACATCAAATTTATTGCATTACCCCCCAATTCCACACATCTACTTCAGCCACTAGACTTGGCATTCTTCCGACCGATGAAGAGCCACTGGTGGAAAGTTCTTTTTGAGTTGAAGGAGAGTGTTGCAGGAAGCCGTTGCACATCCATTCCAAAGGAACAGTTTCCGACACTCCTAAAGAAGTTAATGGTTGGCCTTGAAACTGGAACGACAAAAAAATTACGGGCTGGTTTCCATAAAACAGGTATACACCCCCTTGACAAATCTCAGGTTCTCAAGAGGCTACCTTCTGCAGTCCTGTAGAATGATTTATTAGGCATGAGTGGCGTCATCGGGGACACATTCATGGATCGTCTTCAGAAGAAAAGAGAAGAAACAACGGCAAAGAGAACTACCAGACGACGAAAGAAGTTGAATGTTCCGCCAGGCAGGAGCATTGGATCAGCTGATTTGAACGACACTGCTGCTGTTACCAATCTAACGACAACTGACACGCCCAGTACATCTGAACAAAGAAGGGAAAAACAACATTAAACTATACCATCTTCATGAAAGTCCACTCGTGAAGTTGTGGAGTCTGACGACGAAGACGAAAGTGATCGTAGTGAAGCTCTCTCCCTTCATGATTCTGACAGCAGTCTGAATTTGTCGGAAGATGAGGAGTCCAGCTTGGATTCTCCTGCTGAAAACCCTTCAGCTGGTGGCACTGGTGTAAATTTGCTACCAGGTATATAAGTGATTGTGAATTTTAAGGGTAAACTATACCCTGGCCAAATAACAGAAGTGAAGAACAAGGGATACAAGATAAGTGCCAGGGGAAAGAGCGGCATATATTGGAAATGGCCACAGAAACTTGACGAAATAGAGTACTCGGTAGAAGAAATCATACAACACATAAGTGAACCCAAGAAGGTCGGCAGACGAGGTCTTTACAATATTTACAAAGTTAAGGAATTGATGTGAAATAAAATATTGTATATGTGGTACTGTACAGCATTGTATGGCATTTGTTCATTAATATCTGTTTTCAGTGTTTGAAATTTTAAACCACAGTTTTGTCTAAATTAAAAAAATAAGTCATATAAATATATATATATATATATATATATAAGTATATATATATATATATATATATATATATATATATATATATATATACATACATATGGAATTTTTACCACAACAGAAACTATACATTGTCTTTAAATAAATGTATTGTGGGTTACTTTAGTACAATCACATTTGCCCTATGTATTTCCATAGAGAATAGCAACTGTTCAATTAATTAATAAAATTAAAAGGCCAAGTAGAGGTAGGATGGAAGTACTACGATCAGTAATTGATATTGGGTAACAATTGATATTTTCCTGGTGCTGTTCAAAAAACATTAAAAACTGTATCAAATTCACACCCGCTTACGGTATTTAATTTCTCGCTGCCCTGCCTACTTCCCCTGATATACATAGAATTTGATGGTGCTTTGTGCATTAACATACATATCCATCTTATAAAATCCATCTAGGAAAGTTAGGTCTACAAAATATAGTCGAGATAATAAATATATAACATCGTGTAGTATTTATTCCAGATGAGAGAAGATCTGAAATGTAGTTGAGATAATGTTTTTTGCTGCACTAATCTACAAACAATTTCAATACAACTTAAACAAAATAAAAATAAAAAATAGATAATTATTGAGTATATTTTATTCTCTTAATTTAATCCTGTATCATAACTAGTCTGTTGTAAACACATCTTGTTTAAAATGCAAAATATTATTTTATGCTAATTACTATAGTTATATAGGGCTTAAACATACATTCCTGGAACTAGGAATGATGTTTCCAAAACTGAATTTTACGAGACTGGTGTTAAGAAATAGCAAATTATATTCCCATATTCATGCACATATTCACTTGCGAAAAATATGTGGTCTGCTGCATAATTATTATTTTAAAAAATATATAAAAAACTAATTGGTTGTGAGCATAGGCACATATGATTCAGACCCTGACTGAAAAAAAAACTGAAATGTTTGTAATACAGTACATCACTTGCCTTTAAATTAAAAAAAAAAACACTCTAAAACATAGTAGCCATAAGCCATATATGCATTGATGGAAAAAATATAACGAAAAATTACAAACCTTTATGTAATTGTACGTGGGAATTCGCCAATTTCGTTTGGAAGTGGCTAGCATGCCTAACTCTTAACCAAAGGTCCAGGATTAAAATCCTGCACCTGCATGAGTATCTTTTATTTTTTTAAAGGTTACCAGCTGTTATGGGAAAGTGTGAAATTTACATAATTTAAATTTTCTAAACCAGTTTTTACATTATAAATGCATCCAAATCACATTTTAGTATGTTTTGAAATTCTTTTTCGAATCTTTTAATTATAAATAAAATACATTTTAATGTAATAATTCTAATTATTTATAGATGTATCGCTTTCAAAGTATCTGACTGACAAGGCTGGCCAGTACAGCGCAAGCGGACACTGTTGATAGCCTCCCTTCCTCCCGCGCAGTGCTTCCCACTGCCAGCAGCACTCTTGGCCTGTCGCGTCTGACTTGTCAGGCCTCCCGGTATGTGAATGCGTGCGTGGTTACAAGGTTAGCCGACTTAATTTTCGTACGAAAGTAAAAAAAAAAAAACAAATGGAATAAAGTAAAATATTTAAAAAGAATCGATTTTCAAAATAATAAAGTTTAATATACATGTAATTTATACCTAAATAATAAAAAATAAATGCTTAAGAAATATACTTAAAAAATATTGATATGTAAATTAATATTAAAGTACTTAAATTATATAAAATAAATTATAATACTATAGATGTAAGTTAAACTTAAATTATATAAATAAACACTTAAAATGTATAATTAAAAAACTTTTATAAGTAAATAAAAACATAAAAAATTACATAAGTTAAATCTAGATAAAATATATGTAATGTCTTTACTGAGAGACAAGATATTATATTTCCCTTCGCAATCTATATCCTTCTGATAAACTCTTGTCAAGCACATGTGGCGATAACCGAGTGGCCTAAGGCTTAAGTCTGGCGAGTCAAAGCCCGACAGTTTGATCTCGTACTATTTTGGTTGGTATTTTGATTTCGAAAAAAAGGCAGCGCTGGTAGCGGCCAACTCCAGAACTAGTTCGAACAAGAGCGACTAATCGAACGACTGGCGCACCACATAGTTGCCAACACCAGAACTAATATGGCAGGCGAACAAAGGTAAGTAATTGACTAATCGAACGATTGTCGTGTCATCTAGCAGCCAATGACAAAGGTGAGAAACAGAAGACAAACTAAAAAAAAGATGGCGTCCTCCAGTAACCAATGAGAAATGATAAAACAAGATGGCGGCCTCCAGTAACAAATTATAAACAAAAAACAAAATGGCGGAATGGACCACATGCGACTAATCGAATGTGAGAGATAAATGACAAACGCATGGGAGAGAAAGGAAAGAAAGAGAGAAATAAATGAAGAGAGAAAGGAACAGAAGGGAAAAAGAGAGAAAAGGAAAGAAATAAAATGAAAGAATGCAAGAGAGAAAAAAAAATGGGAGCATTTGGAAAAGAATCTAAGAATGCAAGAGAGAAAATGTGGGAGCATTCGGAGAAAACCCTCGCAATGATAGAGCATGAAAGAACGACATATTGGTTATCAATATGGCGGTCCAAGAGAGCGACATACTAACTACAAAGATGGCGGCGTACCGGCGCACTGGCTACCAACATTGTGGAATCCAAGATGGCGGTCTCATGATCGTTTTGACACAGCATGATGTCCGGGAATCCAACATGGCGGCCGAGCCACCTGGAGCTTCGCACCTCATCCCAATCACGTTTGTTCTAGAGTCTACATTACCCATATACTGTTATCATACATTTTAATCAACAGATTACAAGCAATGTCGAAATTATCAGAGTTCATTGGATGTGACTGAATAAGTGATGATGATGGTTCTCCAGAAAGCGAAGATTTTAAGTAAGTGAAACTCTCCACATTACAGAGGTCCTTGTTATCTTCAATCAAGGGGGGGGGGGGAAATTGGAGAAATGTAACCAGTCTTTGATTTCTCCAGAAAAATGTGGGGAACTTGATAACTGGAAGGGCGACTCGATCATGCGACTGTGTTGTTCTTCGCTATTCCGATGGAACTCGGCGACACACATAACCTTATAATAAGCATCATCGAATTTTTCAAGCCGCTTGCTGTGTTTCACCTTGTTGAAAGATGTGTCCTCATCTTCATGTGCTTCGATTATATGATGATCATCCTCGTAACTTGTTTTGATCGACAACAGATCCCAGCAGATGGCTTGGAACAATCGCATGTGGTGATCGTGGCGGACGATGCCGCTGGTGGGCGTATCTTATCGGGGATTTCCCCCGCCCTTTCGCTCCGGCTCTGCTCCAAGCTCGCCTTGCTTAACACACATCGGCTCTCAAGATCTCGAAGTTAAGTGTGAGTGAAGAGATTCGGGCTCTGAACACCGAGGCCTTGAGAGACGATGTGGGTGTTTGAGGTGGTATGCAGCAGCGCTGGAACGAAAGGGGATGGAACCCGATTTTTACTTGTTAGGTGGCCAGTGGGCTTACAGCTCAGCCACTGCTGTCTCCCCCGCCCCCACCACCCTCATTTTACGAAGCGCCGCACACATCTCATCTCTTCACAAACTGCAACTCGCGTCCTTCAGACTGCAATTCAAATACGCAATTCGTTATCAAATATGGTCTGCGAAGAGGAATTTATGCCAGGCAGAAATATACATACAAATTATATCCTCTTGCGAAGACGGATTTTTGTCTCTACCGTTGATGTCCGGTTTCGTCTTCAGAATCCAATGATTTTTTCTCCTCTCCGTGGATTGCGCATAGCTGGAGAGTGCATTGGAGGGAGTGCTGGAACATGGGGCGAACGCGGGCCTTTATTGAACTTCGCATTCCTGTCGGTCGCAAGGCCGCATAGTCACGTCTTCAATTACCTCACCCCTTCACGGGTCTCGCCATAGAATGCGAAGGTGTCTTCCGGAAGCACGTCGTGAACGCTATATAGTACATTTACGATTACTTCCAACTTTTCTGAAGGCTCTCTAAAGTTATACTTCCATGGTATTCCTCCATGTCATGTAAATAAAGCTTACCCGAGTATAGAAAATCACACCGATGTATATATTACCAACACGCCTGTTTTTCTAGTAGCTTTATTTAAATTAATTAAAAATTACATATAACATTTATATATAAAATATAAATAAAACTTCTGTTTTACGAAATATAACATACTTAAAATCTAACACTATTATAGAACGCTTGAGATACATGATATATTTATGAAATAAACCAAACACGCCATAGATGCGGTGATTTTTCAAAGGTGTGATTCAAGAATCGTGAACAAACCGCGAATATACTATACCACATGAATCAGTCCTGCTTTCCATTCGCAAATGTCGAGCCCGCGCATTACAGCCTAACGCGAAAACATAATGATTTTGCTACTGCAGGAAACCCGGTTAAACATCTGTGGTTAAACATTAGCCTACCAACGGCGAGGGTCCTCGGTTCGATCCCTGGGGGGAGGGGGGTGGGGGGTTATTGTAAGTCTGTCCTTCCGACGAAAACCGATAGAATCTTTACAACTATCGGCTCAGACCACCGTTTGGTATTCTAAGCTTGAAACGAAGGTCGAGTGACGTCACGAGTGGAGTTGGAACTTCTCGACTGATCACAAGCAGTTGGTAGGGTAGAATTTCGTAGCTA
This sequence comes from Dryococelus australis, assembly GCA_029891345.1. Lineage (NCBI taxonomy): Eukaryota > Metazoa > Arthropoda > Insecta > Phasmatodea > Phasmatidae > Dryococelus > Dryococelus australis. Next base: position 87,237,356 of record CM057002.1, on the reverse strand, counting down.
AACCAATATTACGGGCGTCGGTGTTAAATGAGACCGTGTATGTCAAAGATACAGAAATAAATCATGTGTATTATGAAGTCAGTGACGCATGTGTTTGTGTTGCATGAGTAGTAGGGGCGTGTCGATCCTACCCTACATTTGATTAATCAGATTATCGATTTGATATCAAATTAATTGATCGAATTAAGGATAAATCATATCTTAATCCGATCAAAAAAGTTTTGTTGATACGCTTATCTTTATCCGATAAATGGGATTGATTGATCTAATTAATTTAATTAACAATATTTTTTTTTTTAATTTGGTGTGTTTGGTGCAAGAGTGTGCTAAAGATGTTTTTTTTAATTTCTTTTTTGGGGGTTGGGAGCGGCATGATCGGTCCTCACCCTCACAGCTCTGGTGTGTGTACTGAGGTAAAATGTGTTGGGGAAGGGGTGTATATTGGTATTGCATAATATTAATTTTTGGTGGTATTGAGGAGGGAGGAGTTCCTTCCCATTTGGTAGTCGATTGAGTTAATGGTGGAGTTTGGAAAGGCATATTTCTGCGAAATGAAATTATTAGGAAATACGTAATGAAAGACAATAGATTTTATAGAAAAATTAATTAAACAAAATATACCTGAATATGATTTATGTCTACAACGTGATTTGACTAACCCATCCTGATTGTTAGTAATGACAAATAGAAGATTTTGAATGTAAATACACAACATCTGTTTACAAATCCAATTAAAATGAAGACAACTATGTGACTATAACAAATCGATAAAAATAATGTTTACAACACACGTACTAGATGAAACAACAAACTTAAAAAAAATATTAACAAATGTATTGCTACAAAATAAATTACAAACGAATTACATAACCTAATTCCTGGTGTAATAGAGAAATCAAGCATTGAGTTATACCTACAACAAATGCAAAAAACTATTTCGCAAAAAATAAGTGACATAATCTATTTCCACGTCAATGACCGGGGCAGCTATCATGATGTTATAAAGAATGCAACTAGTAAATCAAAATGCAGTAGCAATATATAAATTACACTACTTGAATTAAACCGCACTACTCCTACAACAGAATAACAACAAATTAAAAACACATACCTTAAATGTTTGTAATATATGTCCGTTCGATCGGGAGGTCACTGTATGAATGAGTTCAGTGTATCACTTACGGCGACTTATAAACTGTGTGTTGGGAGCAACCAGACCCTGCTTTGGGTGGCTGTCGACAGAGGTTATGGTGGAAACTGCTCGAAATTAAAATAACTAAACATTTTGTAAAAAGAATTTCCTGTTTACGAATTTGCCTGTTGATATTTCCACTGGAAGATATCACAATACTAGACACATATCGCTTATAATTAATTTCGGAACGATAACATGGCGACATAAAGATTTCTCCTGCAAACTTCCAAATAAAGGAAACGTTTTACACACTATTCATATGAATTGGGAATTATGCCAACAAGAAAGCCAAAAAACAATTTCCCTACTAATTTAAATTATACCAAACGAAATATAAAGAACTCCTAAAAACATAACACACAAAATATTTCACACGAAATTTTAAACAACATACAAATATGTTTAGGTTTTCGGAGTTTGTATAAAGTATGTGTGGTATACCAGAGCAAGTAGCAGACTTCCTTGTGTTGATTCACAGCTGTAGTAATTTGTAAGTAACCCTCGACTTTTCTCAAGTGATTTATAATTTGCGTGTGTCCTTATAATAATATTTCAGTTTGTTATAAGGCAAAGTCAATGCATGCCATCACTCGGTGATGTAGGGCGAAGGACAGCCTGGACCATCAGTAATCTTTACTCATGCTGTGCGGAGAGGAGGTCGTATACCTGGGCGTGTAACGCTATTTTTTTCTCAAACCACTTTCTCCTTCCTGGTAAGCTTACCCTGTCCAGTAAAAAGGGTGTAGGCTATTTCGCCAAAGTCTTCCAACTCCCTCATTCCTTCCCATATTCATTCGCACGATTTTTCTCGAACACTTATATTTCCCCGGTCCTTAAATTTTCAAAGCTCTTACATATTTATCAGTTTCTCAAATTCAAACTTAAATTTCATTTTTAAAAAATAATAAAAAAAATGGATTTTAAACAAAATATAAAAAAAGTCTTTGTAGTATTGAAACTACCACTTCATCATTCACAAATACTTCATCATTCACAGTCATACAAATTTAAGTAGCGTAAACATATTATACAATAAAAATGACATTAGGAATTAAAAACCATTAAATAAAAAGACACATTACTCCTTTTTTAACATGGAAAAATTTTATTCAAATTATTTTTTCGAAAACATACTTAAAAAACTATATATATATATATATATATATATATATATATATATATATATATATATATATATATATATATATATATATATACACAATATTCATACAAAGTATACAACAAATATTTCACAAAAAAAAAGATTTCATTACGAACACTACTTTATGACATTATTCTTTCACATTTATATATATATTAAAATAAAGATTACAACAAATTTCATATTTTATCAAACAAGTTAATATGTACAACAAAAGTAAGAACAAATATATACAAAAACATTCACACACACATTATTTAAAAACACTATTCTGTCAAAGATATTTAAAAATATATATACACACAGACAAATTTTTTTTTAAATGAACAACAAACGATTTACAAACAAACTTGATCTATGTGGATGTCATCTCTTATCTATGTACATTTATTTTGTATATGATGTCGCACACTTAAGGCGTTCATTTGTTATGTCTGGGTACTAGTTTGACAGACACATACACACACCAACGATGGCCTAAAACACACAAGTAGCACTTTGTATTTGTAGATTTCAAATGATGCTATGCAATCCCAGACTGTGAAGAGAAGCATAGGAGAGTAACGTAGATAATTTCTTCCTTGAATAGTGACAAGGTAAGTTGGATCGAAGACATGTTTGATGCATCTGTTAACAAACAACTGTAACAGGAGCTGTGGTTAGACAAACAAGCAGAATTATTATCTCGAGTGGAGAGAGGGACATCGATGCTATGCTTATGGAGGAGAGGCTGCAGTGAGACGTAGATGTTGCAGAAATCTGTTGTAGAGATTTGCAGACAGCTGTGGTGCTGATTGTTGTGCAGTCTGCGGAACAGGATGTGCTGCTATGTGTGGTAATGGGAGATGGTCATCATTTGTGGTGTGGTGCTGGCAGTTGTGGTGTAGGTGGCAGGGCTGTATTTATTGCGGTGTTGGAAATAATGTTGTAGAGAAAAAAGAAAAAAAAATACTTAGGGATTTTGTAGTGCCCACAGGGTAACGTCGATACTCCATATGCTTGAATATAGTGCTTATCATCCAAACCTGACAACACTACATTGATCACATGTTCGATGTACATTCCGTGACTACGTGAACGAAAGTTATATAGGGTCCCCAAAACCCTAGTGCAATTTTCGAGGTAATCTCAATAATCCTTGTATCAAATATTCTGTACGATGTGAGATTTTACGCCCTTTGCCTTGCGTATACATTGTTCATTCGCAACAACATATGTGTAATGGTTGGGATGTAAACCTATGAAATGTGTGACTATATAGCCAGCACATTCATCTTTCATAACTCTGGTATGGTTTTGTTCTCATGGGAGAATTTTTGCTGGTTATCGAGTAGATAGTGGGATGAATCAAACTGCACTTTTAAATCTGGGGTAATTACTTTATATGCATCATCGCAAGCAACAGAATAGACCAATGAATCTGTATAGCAATAAAGGAGGTGTAAGGTTAGCAGAGATAATTTGGCACACATGTAGTGATAATGAAATTCATATGTGGTTACATTCGAAATGTCAAGAATGGCAACACCAGTGTACAAAGGTTTTTTGAATGCTACAGAACTCTTTGACATCACAATCAGGACTATATTTTCATCGATTATCTGCTTTGTCTGGAATATAGGACGACCTACTCTGCAGCCCCATAGATTGTGTCATATGTGGAAACGACTCTTATGTCCCTTTCCCGGAGGACATTCTGCAAAGTTTTTCCATGTACGGAATTATTTATCAACTTGAAAGACGATTTATCGAATTAGTTTGCAGCTTGAGCACATTTCTCAATGTTAAATTCGATGTACAGCTCCATCCATGCATTCTGCTCATAGCGTAGATGGCGATGAACAGAATCAAATTTGGATATGTACATCAAATAGTGCTTCAGTATTTCCCTGTGTACAACATATTTATTCCATGGTGTGAGTGTCAAACGAACATTTCATGCGAGCCGTTCGGAGGTATGCTAGTGTCTGGGATCAAAGGCAGATCTGATTGAGCATAATGGCATTCGTCTGAAAAAGAAAAATCCACTTCTGCGAAAAAGCAATGTGTCACCATCATTCACAGTGTTAATGAAATACCACGATGAAAACACATCAGCCTTAATCCACTAAAAATTACCAATCGGAAGCTTGGTTCTCATCGTGTGACAGTACAGCCTGTTCATGTCGAAATAACATATATAATACGATGCCACACTGGGGTCGTAATCTTAACCCATGTAAAAATTGTTGGCTTCTGCACGCCTTTTTGAATACTGTGTACTTCGCCCCTAACCTCGCATTCTACAAACGATACATGTCTGAGTCAGTCAGCAAATCTAGCCACGCCCATGTGATTGACAATAAAGCATCCCATGCAAGAGACAAACATGGTGGGGTCAAGACCATAATGAGCCAAACATGCCATCCTAAAAATCTCAAATATTTCTGCAAGTTAACAATTGTCCACATGTAAATAGTGAATGGCATATTACAATAAGTTAACGCAGTTGAATGCATCCCATGCAGCTTGAGCATAAGCGTAATTCTCATCACTAATATTTTTGGTTTTTATCACATTATGAAATGCATCCTTAGGTGGGATTGATGTACACATCAGACTGTCTGGGGACTTAACAAAGTCATAAGGAATAATTCCCTCTGGTTTTGCCAAATAAAATTGGCTGTTGTCTGGAAACCTCGAGCAGGTGATACTCAATTACGCTGGTTGTAAATTACCTGCCAAAGTTTCCAGAGAGGGGCTCATGAACTGGAATAAATAAAAAAAAAACATTATTTTAAATATTGTGCATTTTTATTAAAATCAATCCCATTGTGAATAAGTTTAGTGATATATTTATATTTTTCTAGGGTCATTACAATCACCTGGATTTTTCCTGGGTTTTCGATTACCATGGTTCCCTCGGGTTGTGTTGTATGGCATTCAAGCAAAGGCTTTATGAGAAAGGGAGATTCATAGTTCCCCAGGTTATGAAATACAGCGACAAGTTGTCTCTTGGGCAGACTGAAATCCTAGTTGCATTTACTATGTGTGCGACCTCAGATTTCGCCCGTCAGATGGTATCGACCACAAAAGGATCTGTATCGAGCTTTTCCTTACAAATGCGACAACATTTCTGAGCCCCCAACTTAGCTTCATCAGTCTGGGTTTTTGGCTTCATCAGAACAATCACGCTGTAAATTCCTGCCACGCACTTTGTAAGTTCAACTAATTTATCTACTAATTGATACATACAATCAGCACCCACAAACTAAAAATAATTAGATAAACTTGGATTATATGAACAGACCAACAAAATGATACAAGAACATTGGAACATGTTGGTTAATGGTAGTTGTATTAATCGTTTCATCATTAATCAAGCAAGTGGACCAGGGTTTTAGGCAACTTTCAGTGTCGCAATAGGTGACGAAACCCAATCTTTGCTGTATGGTGTAATCCTTCAATTCTAAGTATTCGTCAGCCCCAGTAGGGAAAGTACTGCAAACAGCCTTTTGTTGCTGTCAAAGTATAGTGTGACTTGCAAGTTTCTCCTCACTAACAAAGTACTGGAGGCAGCAATCACTAATAAATTTCTTATGGCCATGTTTACTCTGCTGACTACAAACCAGCTTTGACAAATTTCAAATGTGCACAAAATGGAAATGCGCATCATTACAACTAGCACAAAGAGCCAAAATATTTACATGGAGAGCAAAACGTACAGGACAAATACACATCAGTGTGATAACCCTCTCCTTTTTGCAAGTTTTGTCAATCATATTGCTATCTTTGTCCACCACACAGTAGACATTGATAGAAATAGAATGTTCTTGTAGAACTTACGAATATCCTGTATGACTACAGGCGTCGACAGACCTTCTGTATTCAAAATCACTTGAGGTTTTGGATATGAAGTTATTCTCTCAGCATGTCATTTGGCAGGAAACAAAGATGCTACGTACGATGGCATAGCAGAAACACATTCCCTCTGTGCAGTGTACATCGACACAAGCCTTCCTATCAGCAATAAACTTGGGTAGTTTTGTGTGCGCAGCACCTATGGCGAATGCCCTCTATTGTGAGACATCTATATCGATGTACAATATCAGTTGCAAACTCCAGCCTGAAACACGCAAATTAAACTCCTCAAGTCTGTTAGTCAGGAAGGCTTGATTGTCTCGTCATAAATTAAGCCAACATCGGAAGAATGCAGGACAAGGAGGTATTTGCTCTGAAAATAGAAAGTTTCCGTAGCTCCTTCCTTCGTCATGAGGGATTTCAAATATTCGCATGCTACAGTAATGCAAATTCTAATAGACTGGGGTGATGCCAATGATAAGTTTAAAAAAGTTGCCTTACAGCTTGAGAGAAATCGAGGAAAGTGTGCGTTTTGTTTTGACCCTGTCGTTAACTATCCCCATATCAGTTAGCCTGCCCATGAACACAGTGGCCAGTAGCTCAAATGTGAGGTCTGGCAAAGCATTAATTGAAGCTGGGGAATCGGAAAACGAATTATTTTCCGTTCCACTAGACGAAGTCGAGCTAACTGACTCGGAACTCGCTTGTGAGACAGATGAAACACTATCCGAATCACAAGAATTTTCTATCTTAGACAGGTAGAGTTCATCTAACAAGGGATCGACATTTTCTCGTTTGGGAGAAGTGGACACAAATCGACCTTTTGTTGTTGACTGTATTTCTGTGAGTGAATTTGTGCTCGAGTCACTTAAGTAGAGTTAGTCCAGCAGAAGATCTAATCGCCTCTGCTAAGGTGAAGTGATGTCTTGACAGCTTATGCCACACTGTCTTTCCATCTGGTATTAAGACTCTGAATCGCTTGCGAAAAGATCTTCCAACAAATTGTCAATGCTTTGTTGCTTGTATTCACTCATTGTTTCTCTGTCCTCCATTATTTTTTGTTTCCCAATACAAAAATTTTAACACCACAACAAATGTAAAGTGCTGCGTTGTTCTGAAAAAAAAAGAAAACCACTATGTATTGACTTACAACAAAGTGTCAATGTACCTTAAATTAATGTTTTATTAGTAATGTAAACAGAAGGGAAAACATTTATGAAAATAATTTTTTTATAATTTAAAAATTAGATTTTTTAGAAATAAGAATTTAATAAGGGAGATAAGTTGTGGGTTTAAAAACAAGAGCACTCGCATTGTTTTCAACAACGTGCAACATGTTTACAAATCATATTGGGATGTGTAAGCTGTCGGGGCAATGGGGGAGCATCGAGTGGGCAAAAGTCTGGAACATGCACAGCAGTGTAAGGAGAGTTGGGGGGGGGGGGGTAGCCACTGGGCACAGTGGCCATTAGCTTACAGACTCGCTATCCCCTTCCCTGCCAGCAGCCTTTCCAGCAGAGCTCCACCACACATGCGCAAATTGGTCGTCACTTCCCCTTCAATGCCCTTCCACCGACTCTAGGCCATACAGCAGCACCATTTCAGTAAACACAGTGGTTTGCGAGCTGCCTGGCCTGTCTTTCCCAGTACACAAGCTACATGTTACATACCAGATTTGCGGACTGTGTTTAGAGCACATTTGATTGAATTCTAAGCCTGTTTTTGAATACCAAAATGATTTCTTTAAAAGAAAATTTTACATATGTAGTGACATTTTACCAATTTAAAAAGAAAATATATGTAAAGTCATTTAAATTACTTTTCAAGCTTACATTTTTTTTTCCAAAAATATGTTTAACAATTTTTTTGTCTACAAAGATTTAGAGAGGGGAATACTATTCTACTCTCTTCAAACTAAACATCTAATACACTCTAGTATTAAAATTCCTTAAATTTTATGAAATTTCAATTTTTTTGTATTTTAGAAAATTAAATCAATTTTTTTATGTTTTGACAAATATCATACAAACTAAGCAAATAATGTATAAACTACTTATAATCTAACTAAACACTATTTCCACCCAAGCATTTTCAATCATTCCAGTCATTAAATGTACTCATGCCCACATATCCATAAGTCTTTCATCCATCTTCATACAAATCATGCAAATGAGAGAATATGGCAGATCTATGCGACCTCCAAACACACATGGCATATCTAGCATAGTTCCCTCTTTATTTCTCTATTCCACAATTCACACAGCACATCCATAGCTAAAACCACCCAGACTCTCCTAAAACTACTTAAAACTAACTAAATTAAGCAAATACTGGTAAAAATCCAAACATTTAAAACGAATTTCGAAGAAAGTTTAACGATTTTAAGCAACTTTCAATCAAATTCTAAAATTTGAACAGTTATCGAAGAAAGCTTTTAAGATTTTAAGAAAATATTGATACAAATCCAACAATTTTAACGAATCCTGAAGAAAGTTAGATGATTTTAAACAAATTTCGTTCAAATTATAAAAGATTTAATAAATTCCAAAGAAAGTTAAATTATTTTAAACAAATTTCAATAAAATTCTAAAATTTTCTGAATAAAGTTAAACAATTTTAAGTAAATACTGGTAAAAATCCAACAATTCTTCACAAATTCTGAAGAAAATTAATCAATTTTAAACAAATTTTAATCAAATTTTAGAAGTTCTAACAAATTTCAAATGCATTTAACGATTTTAAACAACTTTCAATTAAATATTCTGAAGAAATTTAAATGATTTTAAACAAATTTTTAATCAAATTCAAAATGTTTTACTAATTACTGAAAAGTATTAAAGAAAAGGTCTATATGTTAATCCTATTTACTTACATAAAGTTTCCATCAAAGGTGGTAGTCGTCGAATGAGGCCTGAACACCAGTCAGGCAGCTCACGTCCCAAGCGGAAACTCAGGCGAGTCGGCGAGGCTGGCAGTGGGGCTGAGCGGGTTTGCTGGGCGATTGCCCGCACACCGTTGCGTGAGGTACCGCCAGACACTATGAAATGGCAAGCAGGCGACGGTTTCCTGAATACAACCGATTCAAGCTCTTAATACCATCGCGAACACCAAGCAGCAGGTTCGGTGGGCGCATGGTGGCTGGTGGTGAGACCTGTTCACTAGCGTGCACAGTAGCGGAGTGCCTTACTCCATGGTGTCACAATAGCAAATGAGAATGTCCAGGTAGAACCTCTTGTATATAGAGCACACACCCTCCCTTGTCGTATAATTTATATGTCGCTATTCGGCTCAAATGTGTTACAATCGAAGTATTAATGTATTGAAACTTTTTTAAATAAAATTGAACCGAATTTAACACAAATTTAAAAAAATTATTTCATGACCAGGCACTTTTTTTAGCCTTTAGCGTGTACATTTTAGAATTTAATGTGGAATATGCATATTTCTTTGCAATTAGAGATTATATGAAGTTTGAATTACGTTCTTATTTACCAATTTTGAACACAAGCTGTTTAACCCTGAATGTAATGCATTTTTGCTATGATTGGAAACATTCTTTACGTAAATGAATCAACTAATTTCTGTTTAGAATATGACTTAATTATATATTTTTACTAAATAATGATGTAATTCGTTCATTATTCCTTGATGGAATTTTAAGTCACTTGTAATATGCCTAACTGTTACTGACTTACAAACTAGGTTGCAATTAACCATGCCTTACCCGGGATTTGATTCCAGAAGCTACAAACAATATTACAATTAATCATGCCTTACCTGGGATTCGAACCAAGAAACTGTAAACTAGATTACAAGTAACTATGCCTTACCCAGGATTTGAAAACAGGACATTCAAACTGTAACATAATCTAATTACTCATGGAGGTTGGCAATATGATTAAACTATTTTTCTGTAAATGTGGTGCATTGGAGACTATGTTCCCCTGGATACAGTTTCAAATATCTTTAGTTGTTTTTAACAAGTATTTTTCCTCTCTCTTTTTCATTATAACAGTCAATGGTGTTAATGAACATAGTTTGTCTTTTTTATAGAAACCGAACATCTTCTAGTACATTGCAACATACTTTTTTTTTTAGAAATTTTAAGAATCTCTCTCTGTTGAGACATTTACTATCCAAGGATAATATTATTCCTTTCTTAGGTAAACAATTACACTATTTAAGAGGTAAGGTTAATTAAACATATAAATGAATTCATTTAAAAACATAAATTTATTGAAAATATATACCAATACAGTTTGTTTCAAAAATTACCAAATAATTTTTAACACAAATTATTTCAAAACACACACATGTAAGTACAGGAGGTTACAAAACATGCCATTTGTTCGAAATCTGTTTCAAAATAAATATAAATACAGGTTGTTTCACAAATATTTGTGTACAATATTTTTAAGCAACAAACACAAACAACTATAAGTCTTCTATTGTAGACCGCAGTTCAGTGTCGGGGCAGAGATACCTCACGGCACAACCGTTTCATGATATTCCTTCACCAAAGCAAGTGCCAAGACTGTTACCGAAAGTGTAGCACCAGTGTTCTATATTGTTGCATAGTTGAACTTGTAAAATACCGTCATACAGTTGAAAGAAAACTCTTTGGTATCCTATTTGCAAGACCTCATATATGTCTGTAGGCTTGAAGATAGTAATCATGACTGATTATTTGTTACTAAATGGTCTCCTTTATATAGCTGTTGTGACATCACTGATTCTCATTTAAGTGTTCTTGCTTAGCAATACTTTGCAATGCCACATACCACAGGGTGTAGTTAATTCTTGGTTTCCTATATACGTAAAATGTTCCTTGTTACATTGTTTGCTCCAAACTGTAGGAATAAAACAACAACATTTCTTCTGCATGATGTATTTAATTTTCTTATATGACGTACATTTTGTGATGTGTCCAGCTTCAGTTTCAATGCTAGTTCGTTCTTACTGCAAGGTAACTGACTGTCAGGATGCAAATTATACGAAGGACAAAATCTTTGCTCAAAACAAGCATAGAAAAACTATTTACTTATAATTAGGAATGATTAATAATAAATGCCAATGTTCTTCTCCGTTGCACATCTGAATCTGTATTGGACTATCTTCTTCCTCAAATCGAAACCCCACTCTCCTGTAACCTGGAGTAATACAACCATAATGAAGTGATGGATAGAACCTCTCCATCGTAACTGATGCTCCAGTGTATGGTTCTTTCTTTATGTATAGTTATATTTTCTTGCACTATGGGAACATTTTAGTTGTTTAACGAAATCTTTGTTAAATCGAATTTACAGACACAAATGTTCCTCTGCCATACTTCACAGTCCCACATTCAATACACAATATTTTAATTAGACTACTTCCATTCATTTGCATGATATGTGGTTTATTATTACATGTTTCAGTCCACAAGACAGGGCTGTTGTAGAACTCTCTACTTAATTTATATTTTAATTGTTTAAATCCTGGTTCCTTGGTTATTTCTTCACTTGCAGTTTTAAAACATAGCTCCCCAGTAGAACAGGGCAGTTCGCTGCCGGGTCGCATGTTAAAAACCGATAAGCCATTTTGCTCATAACAGAATACTCGTTCTTTATAGGAGTTTCCTGCGAAACTTTGTGAAAAATTCCAGTGCTCATTTCCATTGCAGATTTGGAATTGGAAGTACGTTTTGTCTCGAGACTTGAACCACACTCTCTTATATCTGCATACCAAATTGTCGTACATTTGCTCTGGGTTGAATGTCTCAATTTCTAAGTCTTATGCAGTTATAAACCTGTAACAAACCATGTTTAAATTATTATCTTTACATGTAAGTAAGATGTTGATACATATACTATCTTAAATTTCGCTTTTGAATTGTGAGCAAAACATTTTTCCCACAGTGATCCCTGTTATAACATTTTACTAGCGAATTAATGCTCGAACAGTCGTGATATCCTCTAATGTTTACGACTTCTGCATTGGTTAAACTTTTTAAAATTTCCTTCTCTGTTTTTCCAAGTATGTATACAGGATATTCTTTGAGAAGCACATCGTTTGCATATGGGAAACAGCCTTTGTAAGCTATATCACCAGAGTCCCATATTAAATCATGTATTTCATAAATCTGATGCCAAAACATAATTTTAATTTGAGAATTTATTGTACATCAAGGCATGGTTGATTTAAAACTTAATATTTTACTGTCATTATTATCATTCACATATGGAATGGAAAGTTCTTTAGTTATAAAAGACACAAAGACAAGTGTAGTTTTTCTTCGACACTTGTCTTTGTGGTTTTCGTATCATTATGCATAGCACAGCATTATTATGTTATTTATTTTTACACTATAAATATCAAGTTATACAGTATGTACAGAAAGTCTCCAAACATTTTACAAGATCTCAGTGGTCACCTCGGAATCCACTTCTTAACCCCAGAATCGTCCATTGGTAAATCGGGGATAATTTTAGTCTCTATTAGCTGTTCCAACATTCGCGACATAAAATCCCTTCACATATGTTTTTGGTTGTCATTGTTAACAAAAGCGGGCATGCCGTATGGGCATTCTTCACATGGAAGATAAGACATAATATCCTCGTCTGCTCTTAAATGTTCAGGAAGGAGTGGATATACAAATTTTATTTTGTGGGCCGCAAAAGTGATGATAAACTCTTTAGGCAGCATCCACAATTGAGAACAGTCCAAACTCAACAATGTTTTGCCTGTCTGTATGCTAGAATCCCATTAAATACTTCTATGCAGTCCTGATCGCAGTTATCACAGCAGTGACCTTCGTGCATTATACCTGTTGTGAGGAGATGTTGGCACAAAGAGAGAGATATAATAACTGTAGATGATTGATGCAACTCTCAATGCTGTTGTGGACCCTGGAATAGTTCTCAGTGTGGATGCCTGTCATAGCTCTCAGTGTTGTGGATGCCTGGCATCGTTCTGTATGTTGTGGACGCCTGGCATCGTCCTGGATGCTGTGGATGTCTGGCATCGTTCTTAGATCTATTGCAGATGCCTATGTCTTGGTACTATAGACTGCTAATGCAATGCACACGTATGCACACAATGTGACCTTGGCAGCTGTCGACTAAACATTGAGAAAAAAACTAGTTTATTACCTTCTTATATGATATATGGATACAAAATGGCCACCATTTTCCTTTAAATTTGCTTAACATTGGATCTTTTAGAAAATTAGTTGAAACATTGTTGAAATTTATATATTCCAGCTATGATAGAAGTCATTTCAGGCTGGATTCGTGGTATTGCATTATGTCGAAAAGTTTTTTTAAATAAAATAAATTTATATTTGTTCAAATATACACATCTGGTGGATGAAGTATCCGAAAACCTCGCATGGAAAATTTGGTAATGAGTAAAACATGAGAGAACTCTACATGCAAAATGCGTACAAAATGTATTTTCTCTGCTATATACAAATATTTGACACTTTGATAATGTATTAGTTCAAAGCTTTTACTTATATATTGTAAACATTTATTTCTTATTTAATCGAATGGTATGTGTTTTAAAAGTGGTGCTAATTTAATACACAAATTATATATAAAAGCATTTGACTCGCCTAAGATTTATTTAGGAAAATATCTCTTGGATTTATCCTATACAAAATTAGTCTGTGTTGTAGTTTCCTGGCTTACTTTCCTAGAATTATATTTCTGTGGTTTTTTTTTTAATTATTAAGTTTGATGGAAAACAGGATAAAATTTACATTTAAAATTTTTTGTAAGTTTCCGAATTAAAATTCAATTCTTGGAATATCTTTGGATTAATGAAACTTCTGACTTGAATGTTAGTAATGAGGAAATAATTTTTTCAATGGGAATTGTGAAATTTTTATTCGATGCCAGCACAAGATTTAAAAGAAGTAAGTGTTTGGGGTCGGAGACTTTGGCAAACTTTAGTTAGGACAGGGTCAACGCTCCGTTCCCAGCCGGAGGATAGGCAGCCAGGAAAATGACATTCTAAGGAGGGAGCTGTTTAATGGTAGCTTCCAACCCTTGGACAGGTCGGAGCTCCTTCAAGATCAGCGCCATATTTAGTTTACCCACAACCCTTGACTTGAACGCACCACAGAACTCCAATGTTAGGATCTTCCACTTCACCTCCCGTGTTCAGTAACATGGTGGCTTGTCGTACGATGTTGGAGGGGTAGCCAGCCAACAGACCTCTGACCCACCATACGCCTGGCCGATAGCCACCATTCTCGTTAAGTGCTTCCTTCAAATATCTGGCCGGGGTTCAAACCTCGCCCAGATACTTTGTAACATTAAATGCGTTAGGAGTCATTTACAGGTGTAAATAAAATATTTTTATAATTTTTTTATAAGTATCGATCATCGGGAAACTTTTTGTGACAAGTACATTTCTAAAGCTGGTCTACGAGAGTTCGTAGGATTTCAAATTCTTTGTGTTAATAAGTACAGTGAATTTCCTAAGCTGTTATCACGAAACATAAATGAAAATAGTTCGGACCGATGTAGTGCATTTATGTTTGTCTAATACTGATTTTAAATTGTTTGATCGTTTTTCTTCGACAAAGTGTCTTGACAGTTTCATTAAATTGATCGTAGATTTATTAATTTTGTGATTTTTTTTTAAATATTCTACATTTGGATAAAGTGTTGCAGAAATAAGTCCTTCACGCGATGCAAGTCTCACTGTGCTTCAATGGAATTTGTGTTACGAAAATTATTTCTGTTTAACTTTCGGAAATGGGGTCAGTTTTTATGTGCATTTACATGAATATGTTTCTTTGTCAATTGTTTAAAATTTCATGTGAAATATTTCGTGTGTTAAGTGAAATAGTTTTTGGGAGTTCTTCATATTTTGTTTGGCATATCTTAAATTATTAGGGAAATATTTTTTTCTCTTCATTGTAGGTAAAATTCACAATGTGTATGAATAGTGTGCAATAATTTCCGCCATTTTGATTTTTGCGTAGGAAATTTTTATTTTTCCATGCTATTTTTCCGTATTAAATGATAAGCGATATGTGTCTAGTGTTGTGATTAGCTCCTGGTGGATATATAAACTGGAAAATTCGTAAACAGGAAATTTTATATCACAAAATATTTAGTTATTTTAATTTTGAGAAGTTTCTGCCATAACCTCAGTCGACATCCACCCGAAGCAGGTTCTTGCTGCTCCCAACAGACAGTTTATAAGTCGCCATAAGTAATACATTAAACTCATTCATACAGTGACCTCCGGATCGAATGGACATATATTTCAAACATTTATGGTACATGTTTTAAATTGGTTTGTATTATGTTGTAGGACTAGTTCATACTTATTCAAATAGTATAATTTATGTATTGCTACAGAATTTTGATTAACTAGTTGCATTCTTTTAGCATCAATAGCTGCCCCGGTCATTGACTTTGTTGTAGGTATAACTCGATGCTTGATTTCTTTATGACAACAGGAATTAGGTCCTGTAATTCGTTTACCATTTATTTTGCAGCAAAATATTTGTTTATTATTTTTTTGAGTTTGTTGTTTCATCTAGTTCATGTGTCCTAAACATTATTTTTACCGATTTGTGATAGTCACATAGTTGTCTTTGTTTTAATTGGATTCATAAACAGTTGTGTATTTATAGTTAATATCATCTGTTTGTCATTACTAGCATACAGGATGGGTTAGTCAAGTCACGTTGTGTACGTAAATCGTATTCAGGTCCTTTTATGTTTAATTAATTTCTCTATAAAATATACCATCTCTCATTACGTATTTCGTAATAATTTCATTTCGCAGATATACGGCTTTCCAGACTCCATCATTACCTCAGTCGACTGCCAAACAGGAAGGAACTCCTCCCTCCTCAAAACCATTAAAAATTAATATTACACAATACCAATATACACCCCTTCCCCAACATATTTTAACTCAGTACAACACCAAAGCTCTGAGGGTGAGGACCTACCATGCCACTCCCCATCCCCCCAAAAAATAAATAAAAGAAGCAGTCTTAGCACACTCTTGTACCAAACTATACACTAATCAATTCACACCAGAATAAAAAATAAAAAATGATTTATTAATTCAATTAAATTAATTGGCTCAATAAATAACATTTTATCAGATTAAGATTAGCAGATTATCGAAAAAATTTGGTCTAATAAAGATCGGATTAATTCTTAATCCTATCAATCAGTTTGATATAAAATCGATAAACCGATTAATCGAAAATGGGGTAGCATCGGCATGCCCCTACTACTTGAGTTATAGTTTTCCTATACATACATTTACGATATGAATAAACATGGAAAGTTTTGTTGTAACCACTACAAACGTGCATCACACCTGTCTGGCTTTCTTAAATATTGTGCACAACATGATACAGAGAATTTTACGTGTGGAATGTTATTACAAGCGCATAAATCTACAAATGCTCAATTGTAAATATTTATTCAATGTACTACTATTTCCTTAATGTAATGAAACATTTATTCATTTCTTATTTATCGCGTGTTCGGTGGTCTAGTGATTCAGATGCATGCCTCGTAACACAAGTGTCTCCATGGCTCGAGATCGAAACTCCCCTCCTGCTTAACTTTTACTTTGCTTAAATATGTGAAGAACAGGTATATAATGCTGTGCGATAATAACATTTTTTTTAAAAGCACGATTATTAGCTTTTTGCATTTGAATTTTGGCCCCTAATAGCCTACAGTTTGGAATGTTATGAGGCTAGCTCTCTTATTGTTGACTTCATGTAAGTGGGGTAAATTTTGACTGCTATAGAACAGTAGCATGGTCACAATGTATCCTTCCACCACAGCGGTTTTGTCAGTGAAAAAAAGACATTTGTTAAGAAATGTTTGAGTCAAATGCACACTTGCATCTGCCTTTTCCTAGTGTTTCCTGTCTTGACAGGTACTGAAAGACTAACATTATCTAACTTCCGTCCAGTAATTAATGTTGGATATTATAGCTAGGTTGGCATTCGAAATTGTTCAATTTTGGTAATTAATAAATAAATTTATTGGATAAATAAATTTGTTGGAGTTCTGTTTATCTTATTTCGAGGGAAAAAAGAAACAGTGTGGCGTTGGATGTGAAAATGTGCCTGGGAGAGGGGTTGGGGGAGGGCATTAGTTTAACGTCTTTCGTGAGATGGCATTATTTTTATGTTCTTACGAGTGTGTGGCATTTTGATTTGCATATTGTTTTGATGGAGCAGTGGAAAATTTTGCTCGTACGGAAATAACATTTTAAGTTATTTAACTTCGAAAATTTTAACTTTAATGAAAAGCAAAATTCGATACATACACATCTCTGTTCGTATTCGTACAGATGCAGCAAAACACACACACTTTGACCGAAGTTAACCTTGCACTCGTTGAATTTATGATATAGAAAAATAAACAAATATTATTCACTTACTACAAAAATATGGAAAGCGCGACTTTTTCAGGCCATGTGCATTTCAATAATTATATTAACGGGTTACAAATACATTTATAAAACATGCAAACTTACTGTTTGTAAAATTCGCAATCTCTTGAACACGTGGTTTTCCATGACTCTACAGTACACTTCAGCGGACACCAAGGTCAGGAATATTAATATAATCCATTTAAGATGTGTACATTCCTTTGTTATTCAGGACAGTTTTACGTGAAATATATAATGAACATCTGGTAACATTCCTCCACTTAGCCTTGGCCAAATATTTTCTTTTCCACATACACAAATAGTTTGCTAAACACACGGGCCTCGTCCCTAACAAGTGAACATTTCACGAAGGGGGAAAAATACCGTTCAACATGGCCACCAACCACAGTTTCTCAAACCCCTCACGAAATCAACGAAAACTGTACACTATAATTTCCTTATAAAACACGTATTTGTATTCATATACTATTGTTTACGAGCTAAACAATATAAAGCTTACTTTTCGTGTATTTAAGTAATGTTT
Source organism: Dryococelus australis (assembly GCA_029891345.1). NCBI lineage: Eukaryota > Metazoa > Arthropoda > Insecta > Phasmatodea > Phasmatidae > Dryococelus > Dryococelus australis. The sequence continues at coordinate 87,219,203 of CM057002.1, read as the reverse complement.
TTTCCAAAGATTTATGACATTTTAAAACGAGTAATTCTAGTAATATTTTGTTGGTACGTTGTCGACCGTGCGCAGAGACACAATCGCTCGTCTAGCTTGGAGTGGGGCAAGTTGGTAAGCCGAAGATGCCCGATTGCGCCCCCGTGCTAACCGACTGATAACTCTGATTACCGTTTTGAATCCCATGGATCTTTTCGTCGGCTGCGGGACAGTATGTTCATGACGGTGTCGGCAGTTACCGACGAAACTTAGAATAAACACCCTGGTCCTGACGGAGAAGGAGAAAAGAGGGGCCCGATAGAATCCAGAACGGGGACACTCACGCGAGAGCTGTAGTGGAACTATCGCTTTAGAAAGGGTATTCTCGGGATAATTCCTTTTCTTCATTTGTCCGCATTCCGCTGCTTCTACAACTCTCTCTCATCACACTTCGTCCGCTCTTCGGGATGGCCATAATGAAAGGTGTGCCCCTGATGTAAGGCGTCCTCCTCAATTAAGAGGGGACTACAGTGGCTGAGTGGTTAGCCTGCTCACTTCCCATCTAAATAAACTGGGTTCAATATCCAGCCGGGCCACTCCCGTATCTCTGCAAATGAGAATCGTGTCTGGACAATGTCGCTCGTCGGCGGGTTTTCTCGGGGATGTCCCGTTTCCCCTGCCTTTGCATACCGGCGCTGCTCAATTCTCACCTCATTTTACCCTTATCGGCTTTCGAACCCTAAATTTAGCGCCAGCCTTCTGTAACCCAAGTTTCTAATTCTTCCTGCAGGAACACATTTAATAATACTTGTATATTTTACGTAACTTGTATAATATTGCAGACATACACATACATTCATTAATACATTATCCTCCTAAAACGCAACAATATCTAATAAATTTTTTTTGTATTGGACAAGAGTGTCTACTGGTATAGGAAGTATGTCTGCCAAGGGATTATTTTTTCCCGGAATGTGACTCAAATGTAGTGTTAACTAGTAGTTTATCCAACTATGTCCTATATTTTTTAAAGTCATAAACACTCCTACTGTGTCTCTTAACGATTACTGCTGCAGAAACGAGTAAACGTACTGAAGTAGTTTAGTAGAAGTACACACAACATCCTACATTAGGGGTTGCTGTTACTTGGACAGGTACCTAGTTACTAGTGACATTTATATACTACTTTGTTTAAACGAAGCTTGAAAATTCCAGTCAAAGTATAAGACAAAAGCTAAAATTTCTAATTACAATGAAAAAATTCTATAATAATAACTTTATGTTTAGGTACAATGTGAGAAATTATGAAACCAGTAACTCCGACAGATACGATTATATTATATAAGAAAGTACTTCACATATTAAGACGCAAATATCTTACAGAATAAAAATTTTAATTTATCTAGGCTTCTCAAATAAAGATGTATGCTATACAACCTTCTTGGTCTACCAAACCAATATTTAAAATTTTCCTTGAAGTAGTTATAGTAAAACTAGTACTTTACAGATGCATTATGCTTTTCAGTATTTTCTTTCTTGTCTTGTACAAGCAAATGAGTTTCAGGGTCACGTATTTGTTATTAATGCCTATAAATTTACATGAAACCAAGTTAAGAATTTCGATATCTCTATGTACATTTTTTTCGGCCATAATGTGAGACCTTGTATGAAAACGATCTTATGTGAGAAGCACTCTTTTCTCCAGGTCTTCACTAAGAATATTAGGTCTAGTTAAGTGTTTGCGTCTGTTTTCTGTTGGTGAAATATTGTTGATGGAGAGCTTCGCTAATCTTTTGACTCTAAGAACCCAATACTGTGAGAAACAGCAAGAGATTTCTGAAAAATTACAACCTCAGTCTTCTTCAATGTATCTTTCAGGCGATATGAGTAACTAGAAGAACACTTCCACTTACAGTTTTTAGCATCTTTTGGACGAGGTCGTTTCACTGTAGTAGGTCGAATAAGCGTCGCTTAATATGAATCCTGGATTTATTTTCTTGTCATTTAATTTAAGGTTTGCAATATGACTTCCCTGCTATCACTTCCCACAAACAAGAAAACTACAACATACAGAAAAGAACACAATTTTTTTTATTTACACAATATATATTTAATATTAGTCACGGTTTCATAGTACAGTGTAAACTAATTTACACTCACCGGTAGTCTTCACCGGTTTTTCTAGCTTTCACGTTGATTACGGAATTACCTAGGTGCTCTACTCCTTTTATTTATACTTTATGACATTCTTTCTCCATCACGAATCATTTCTCTTTCTTTTTGCATGAACATAGCATTTCGACTCATCCGAACTTGAAGACATGTTTGCTGTTGTTGGCGGGCTATCAGCTATTTATCTAGGCAACTGTACCAACCTCCAGAATCAAAATATGGACATTGAAAGAAAAGGAAATGTGGTTTAAGTATGTGCTACCACCTATCGCTAAAACTGTAATACTTGCAGGTGCTGCTTTCGGTATGTGGCACCTGACTCACTAACTCCATCTATACCCTGACAACCAAACTATTAGATGTAACATTATTTGGAATTCAGATGTATTTTCAAATGCTAGATTTATAGGTTTAAAAGTAGATCTTGCGTGTTTTGAGGTATGACGCTGTGCACATTTGATGAATAGGACTTTTTACTCTTACCGCAATTTCGATATTTTTGGAGTTAGAATGTTTAGGAATTCAGGTCTTCAATTGATGTTTGAAATTGCGACTGCTTAATGACGGTACTTTATATCATAGTATAAAATAACCTGTATTACTGTAGCCCATATATTTGGAATCGTTAAACAAAACATGCCATACTGGTTTAAATTAATCAATGTCATTTGCCATTTCACAAAATGATCTTGCCAAGAAATCAAACATGTTTGTACTTCAACTGATCACTCTGCAGCTTCGTCTCCAAGTAATGCTACGAGAATGCACTGCTTCCTAACACATCTAGAACATTTTTTAATATGTTAAGACACGTTTTTCCGAACGTCGCCAAAGAAAAACATTTAAATAATGGTAAAATAAATCTTTATTTATTCAATACAAATGCGCGAGATAAGATTGTCTCATTTAAAGTAATGTGTGGTCATCTTTCAAGAGTAAAAACTAAAATTTCCTTCGAACTGATGAAACATATCCTGGCTAAAATCTCTGTGAAATTGTTACAAACAAAATTGTGTTGCCATTATATTGAACGTAAATGCATGTGAAAAAAATTTAAATATTTCAGTTTGAGCTGCAATAATTTTTAACACACTTTCAATGAGACCTTAACATGCGATATAGCTTCTGTAATTAGCTACAAAATTTATTTGTGAAGTCAGCCAAACATTACATGCATTTGTAAACAAAACACATTAACCATTTTGATTTAAAATGAGCCGACAAGACTTGCCATATTTCCTGATTTGTATAGGCTTTCCATAATTTATGCAGACATCCTCCACTTCCCGATGCAGTGTATTAAATTTCCACTTTCCCTTCAAGATGAAATGTTATAAACTTTAAAATACACACACTTAATTCTGCAAGTTTTGAAAATGGGTTTGATTATCTATTTGAGATTATAATTATTTGAATACGTCTGTGAAGTACTTATGTTCAGATTATTTTCACTCTTCCACTAAACGATATTAGATATTGCCTCATTACACTGGACACGCTAATTTTTCGTGCCTCTCTGTTCCTGTTCTGTGATCGAAGTAAATGAAGAGAAGTCGGTTTTTAATAACATTAATATAACGAGTTTTTTTAAGAAACATAATATAAGTTTATTACATTAATGAGAAGTTCGATTTCATGCACAAAATTTTTGAGTTCAAAGAAGTAAGCTGCATGTAAGTAGGCAAAGTCAGTAATGACGAGCTTAAGGACGTTTAAGTGTCTGAAAAACTTTCACGTGTCTTAGCGTATTATCTACTTTCTCATTATAACATCAAAAAACTATTTGAAAAAGGCATGACAGTGGACAAAAATTACGTACTATAAAATTTTGTAATAGTTTTTTATAATATCAAAGTTTAATTAAATATATATTTCTGAATACAGATGAAAATAACAGTCCACTTTTTCAATATGCCGTTACTAATAGTTCCTTTAAATATAGGAAGTAGTAGTCTACATTCCATATTTAAGTATATTAAAAAAGTGCTATATTTGTTCTGTTGGTATCGGCTTAACTTGAGACATAAACTGTTTGACTAGTATCAAAACCATTCTCGGGCGAAAGTGTACCAAGTACGTTGTTCTTTATTTTCACTACAAAAGAAATATATTAAAAAATATTTCACAATATTTTGTTGTTGCAACATAATTATAAAAATAACCGCATATTCTTAAATACAGAAATACGGTGGCGGGATCCGGATTACACACTCATGTCCAAAAACTAGCAAATATGTCTTGATGGGATAGTACACATAGCGATTGTACGGTGGTATTAAATATTAAAGGTATCATTATTGATAAAAATAATAGCAGTAACAATCTTGTGGTTTTCTATCGTAAAGAAATAACCACAAAAAATGAATTGCACGTTATGCCTACATATGTTATTGATTTACTGCTTAGGTATAGGATTAATGTATGAAATCTACACCTACCTTATTTTACAGCAATCGCTTTTAATACACGTGAAATTCTCATAGCGTTTTTCACACACTCTCCCTCCTACCTAAGTAAATCCTGTAAGACATCAGTCCTTCTCGGGTTTATTGCATGTGTACAGCAAGATAATTTTTACACTTCTGTCCTCACATTGAGTTACGTCACATTACAGTTATGTACAGTACATCAAACTTACCAGCAGGTGTAAAGTAACTTTACCCTTACGCGCGATTCTTATCTAATGGCTTCGCTGTCGACGAGATGTAAAGCCCTACCTATGTATCTACATTACGCACGATATAACAAACTCATATCCATCATTCTACTTACCTAATTGTGGAACTAATCAGATTACAGATAAAGCTTTAGGTTCATTGATGGTAGGGTATGTTAAAGCTTCTCCTTGTGTTATTTGTACTCTAATATCGTCGCAAAAATTATCGTCTTACATACTACCAAATGCAATATAATATTTTTGTCAGGAAACCGATAACGATAAGTGAAATACAAGACGATTCTATTAATATATTGCTTCACAAACGTAAGTTAAACTGCACTGTATTTTACATCTTGAGAAAAGCGTCTTATAACTTATTATCGGCAGTTTATTTGATACTCCCGTTGAGTGACATGTTGACATGTCCACTCACCAAGAAGATGTCTGCGAAATAGTTAGGCTCTTTGTAACTTCACTTATTTTTAAAGCTGTGTACAGCAAGTAGTCAATGTTCAATGCAGTCAGGCATTTGACTGTACATAATATTATGCATGAAGTGTGTGAGTGAGTGATTAATGCCCGCTGATCTTGTAAAGCGAGCAAATTTTGTGTTAACTGATGTACATTACAATCAAAAATATTACAAATAGTAGTTCCTTGCTTATGCGTGCACGCATAATCAAGTCTATGAATTCTATTTTTTTTTGCCTTGGAATATCTATATGGCTTCTATTTAGGCCAGTACTAGTCTTAGGCTCACTACAGTAAACTGGCCTTCCTCCATTAATTTTCCATTATTTTGTTTCTAATACACTAAACAAAAGTATTGCCACAGATATTGTAAGAATTAATAGTAATCAATCCGTCACTCAGATTTGTATTCTAGCGTAGTCCAAACACCTAGAGTTAGAACATGAAAATGATCTAAGATTTAACGCTAGTCTAAGAACCAAATTAGTATCGTGAATGAGATTTGACTCACGAACTCACAACACAAAAAAGCTGGTCTTCTTGCCAACTCAGTCAGGAAGGACAGTTTACGGGCCATTAGATAACAGCTTGCTAGTTCGCCAACTTCGCAGTTCTTGTTTCGGCAGCTGTGCTTTGTGCAATTTTTTTTGCGTCTCAAGTAGTGTGTTTTTAACTCGTGACATCAACTGCGGTTTATCTCAGTTCTCGATTTAGGTTTCCTTCGATGCCCTTCTTATGACTTCGACGTCCATATGGTACTGTATGTTCCATGTGTCTTTTATTATATTGGCCACTCATCGATTTGCTTAACACAAATGTCTGAAGAGAACTCGCGATTTGTAGGAGATACTGTTGCTCTTGCTATCGTATCCTTAGGGAAATTTGTCGTTACTCTACAACAGTGTTGGATAGTGAATGATTTCAAGGTTTCCTACTGAATGTTTACGACTTTACCCTTTCAGTACACGCAGCAAGGTCTAGTCATTACTGTAGAGCCAGCACCTGAAGTAGTGAAAATGTAGCTAAACCATTTAAAACTGCTGGGAATGACTGCACAGGAAAATTAACTGCATACTGATTATGACAGCAGCATAATTAGGAATACGTAAGAAACAGGCCTTATTTGAGACCAGTTCCACAAGATTGTACAATTCCGGATAAGTTGAAAGCACCGCAACTAAACTGTGAAGCAGAGAAATTGCTCCGAATGTAACAAAGAATATCTATTAAACTTTACAAAGAAAAGTTTCAGTGTTTAGAGCACATACAAATGTACATAATATTAAACAGTTTCACGCGATAAAACACTGGTTGTCACTTACCGTCTATAAATAGTAATTACGCTGTAGTGACAATAACACTCGTACGCAAGAACAGAATAATTATGTAGGCGATCCAGGTCTGAGCATAATGGTTTATATGTATGTTTTCGAATTAAGAGCTGGCCCAACCACATTCACAAATTCTTTTAAACTTCATCAATTTATATTTCGTAGCTAGGCCTACTGATAGCGAGTACTTTCCACATAATAATTCAGTATAAAATATCGATCCTTTGTCCTAAGTACGTGAAAAAGCACATTTCCTTCATGTATGTATATAAACATAACAGAGAATTCAACAAGGCCATGGTTTCCAATTAATTAAAATGACTGGCCGACATAATAACATAATGAAGACTTCCAGTTATTGGTAAATACTGTGCTAACTTATGTTTAGAAAAAATACGCCTTGTCATACTCAGCTTACACGGCTTTAGAGAATTTTAGAGTTTTGATGAGTGATAACTTAGAAAGTGCATGCAAAGTAAATCAACTCAAGACCGTAAACGTATTCCACAGGGAGCCGGTATAGACAAACCGAGAATGGACAGTCATACAAAAGTTTTTTTTAACTCACTTTCAAGCTTTTACTATCTATTTTACCAAAGTGACGTGTTTCTATCGAGGAACTTCTAACACAGTAAATGTTTACATGCCATTGAAATGCAAGGTATTGTGCAGTATAAATGCTCCAGCAGAGGGAAATGTTTGCTTACAAAATTGGCAGAAACCTTTATTAGGACTTCCGTTTCTTGTTTCTTCTGTTGTGGCTTCCAAAAACATGATTATTACAATATTTTGTTTATTTGGTGTTAAGTTATGTTTCAAGCATTCTTATTATAGTTCATCAAAGAAATTTACCATCGCCGTAGTTCAGGGTGATGAAGCTGAGAAATGTAAAACGTAAAGAGGTATGTTACTAAGTATCACTCTGATATGAGAACGACACTAGTTAGAGGTGTCAAGTGAATAACAAGTTAGAGCTGGAAAGACGAAGATCTTCCTCAGTTTTTTGACCATAGCACTCAATGAGGAAGGCCCTTCATTTAATGTCGTCTCTGGAAGTGTAGTGGGAGTATATCTGAAACCTAGGATACTCGAAGTTCAACGTATCATCCTTAAAATAATTGTTCACTATTGTGAGATTGTAAATCAACGGCATAAATCTCTTCTCCTGTGATGAATTTGTTAACGCGCCAAAAATGGGGAAAATGCTTACACGTTAACTTAATGTCAAAGTTTGCTGAATTTGTTAGCCTATAACGTCAAACTTGATATTGATTACGTGTCGATAGACAAATATGCACCAATAACACATTTTTGTACGTCTACACTTACTATTATGTGTATTAACATATTACATCACACATTAATTAAAGAGTTATAAAAAATGTATCGTATAGGCTATCCTTCCTTTATTCACAGATAAGACACTACTCGAAAAAATACTTTAAACCAAAATTTTCTTATTCCTTTTCTAAATAGCAAGAAAATTTCACAGAAATTCAAACCATTAGATTTACTAAACATCTATATTTCAGATTTTTATATCTTTACAGCGTAAACCTTTTTGTATATATCAAGAAATTACATACGATGATCAGAAAAAAATGTATATTTCATGATAAAATAACTATCATCTCTATTAAATATTTAACTCAGATTAGACTTAAACGTTTTTCCCGACCAGTTTAATATAAGAAAGGAACGGATAAAAACACTAGACTTTCGTACATTTTAAATTATTTTACAAACTTATCAAAAATACATATTACATACACTTAAACATATTCTTCATTCAACAAAGACATTTATGATTTAATCTAATTTCATAGAAGAAATCCTGTTGTGTGCAGTCCAGTTACTCCGATTCGCGTACACTACACCACAATTAACACGTTGATACGTCGTGTATGAAGTAGCGAACATGCAGTTACTGGCTTCATGTCGTCTATCTCTTGCCACAACGTTGCAGATGTTCGCAACTCTTATATAACGTGGAGTCCGAAGGTTTTCGCGTTACCATTGATGTTGTTGACATATCCTTAACAGCTCTTTCCTTATATGTATTACAAGAGTTACACTATCACAACCGCTGAAGTAATGAAATAATTTATACGGGCTACATTCTTATATACTGTTTTCACAGAAGAGCAATCAGTTTATGTTATCCATTTCGACTATCTCAGTACACATCAGCTGAGTATGAATATGTAAAAGCAATATGCTTTATACAGTGTTATACGAAATATAATAATCACGGTCCCTATCTAACCTGCGAAGCTATCCCTCAAACAACCATTCTTCTTTAAACTTATACAAGGTAGTTATGCAAGTTAAGTGTCTTTGTCGAGAGCTGCAAGTGATTTACGGTTTCCATATGCTACAATAGACAATAAATTTTTCTGACCATTAGAAAACATGCCATCATTTTCACTAATTCCTCAGGACAAGAGAAAGAAGATTTGGATGATTTGTAGTGGCGAAACACGCGCTTTTATAGGTATAAAATGATGAAGCTAAGTCCAAAGTCGTTCGAACTCAGTGAGAGAACGAGAGTACTTACTGGCACGACAGACGAACTGTGAATGAACAAGAGAGATCTCATTCATATGCGCGCACACACACACACACACATATATATATATATATATATATATATATATATATATATATATATATATATATATATATATATATATATATATATATCTTCACTTGCTTTCTACCCACTCCAAATCCCAACAGTTTCCCGAAATATCGTAAACCATCTCCTAGAGTGTGTTATATCTGCGACAGTAAGACTTCCTTGAAAACCCTGTATTAATTGGATACATGAAAACCTACTTACATATTACATGCTTGTGTACTGTCACCACTACAGTACAAATAGTTAATGTTGACTATCTCAACTGTCTCAATATAAGTCTGATAATTATTTGCCAGATGTGTGTTTTGAACCCTCGTTCCCCTTACAAGGAAACGGAGCTTACATCCAACATCTTTGTCCGCTCGACCAACCTGACTTTTTGTAATAGTGTGCAAATTTGAGAAAATGTTTTATAATGAAATGTGTTAACCTTAACCTTATCCTTTATAACATCTCGATCATAATCTATTGTTTAAAAAGAATAAAGGTTCAATATCATTTTTAGGAAATTTTAATTCTGCAGAAAATAATCATAAGATTTGCGGTATGGGAGTACTCTGAGAAAACCCTAATACATGTTCATGCCAGAATAAAATGCACTTATATACAGTGATGTATATTCCTATCTTATATTTAAATATATATTACTATCTTATATATATTCCTACTTAATATATTGCTATCGTATAAATATATTGGTCGATGTTTTCTTAGTTTTGTTGGTATTGATAGATGGTAAAAGTTTTGCAAATTAATGATATGGTTTGTGGAAATTAGCTTTGTGGTGCTATATGGTTTGGGAATATTGATGTTTACAATGTTTTCTGCTGGAACATTTTATTTGATTTGCTGGATTGGTGATATGACCTATTGACATGATATATCGTTATGGCCTGATTGTTGTCGAGGATGTAGTGTGTGGGTGATATCATTTGGCTGTATTTGCTAATGCAGGATGTAATATCTTATCTGAGTAATTTTCCCGAATATTTGTTAGGAATGCTTATGTTTGCTTTGTTGTCATGGATGGCATGAAGGGAAGTGTTTATCCGATATGATGTAATGTATTGGTTTGTATGTAGTTTTCAGGTATTTTGGAGTATTGAATTAATTTAGAATAATTTGGCTGGAAGAATGCATATAAAAATCTGTTTGACACGTGTTTTTAGCAGCGAGTATTATATGACATAAAATATTATTTGTTAGTTTAAACATTTTTTTGATGGGTAGTTGAATGATATATGAATTATGTTTGGGTGGTAGGCGGTGGGGAATGGTGTTAGAAATATTTAATAAATAATATGTTATTAGGGGTAGGATATCTGCTCCTAGCAAATAAAAACATGTCTTAACTGTATTTAGAAAACGAAAATAATACACATTTTAAAAATTAGTAACAATTTTTTTAATGAAATGAAGTTATAATAGTAATGCAAATTTATATGCTAATGCATATCCTTGTTCTTAATTTACTCAAACTGTTAGATTCAAGGGCTATTCTAATATTTCCAGCAATGATTCTATGTACTCCCTCCCTGAACAACCATAAACATTGACAGATTTTATATATATATATATATATATATGGTTTTCATGTTAATTTGTAGATGATATATTATGTGATACCTAAAATAAGAATATGTGTGTATAAAGAAATGGAAACATTTTTAGTGTGAGCGGTATATATTTAGAATGATAATTTTGAATTCACATTTACTATGCATGTTGATAATGTTATTGTCTCTATTTTTGATCTCGAGCTACCACTACTTCTGCAATGCGAGTTAGAGCATTTCATTAGGTAGGCTAATTTAAAGACATATTATAATCTGTGTAAGTAGTAGGGGCGTGACGATCCTAAACCAAAGGGCATGCCGCCTTTTCTGATTGACCTAATTAATTTGATATAAAAGGGTTATTTAAATTGATTGCAAGGGTTAATGAGAAATTGAGAGGGTTAGTCAGATTGAATGGCCAAATTTAATGAAAGAGTTAAATTGATTGAAAGGGTTAATTATTTTTATTGCATGTTAGGTGCAAGAGTGTACTAAGGGACAATTTTATTATTTTTTTCCTTTCCTTTTGTGGGTTGGGGTGGAACTCTGGTAGATGAACACCCTCTGAGCTCTGGCAGTCGATGAGTGTTGGGGACGGGATATATATGTGGTGAGTTTAGTGCAAGAGTGATATAAGTGTAAATTGTGTGTCTCATTGATGGTGTTGGTAGATAGGCGACTTTGAAAGATAGTATCATTCTGAATGCAATTAAACATTAGAGAATTTCAGAGTGTCTAGACGATTTCCACGCAAGAATAAATAACACAAGAGAGAAAGAAGTATAACTACGTGATTCTCCAGGTATCTTAAAATGAATTAAATGTAAAGAGATGAATTAGTCTACCCTGAGCTGTATGTTAAAAATATTATTTACACCAGAGAAGTATAACGAAGGAACGGAATTACGTGAGTGTGCAGTATAAAATGGATTAATTAACAAAGAATAAAAAAGTCCCTTTAAATTAAATGGCTAATGCACACAATAACAAGATATATGTAACACTAATTGACACCTTTCGCACACACCCTACCAGTCTGTCTGCCTGTGAGATATGTGAGGAACTATAGACATGTAATCCACACGTTAAAATTAATAAATTGATTAACACGCATAAAAACAGAAAATTTCTTACTATATGTCCATTCGCTAAGGGAGCTAGGCGAAGCACTGTTTTATTATAGACTGAGGTGAAAACGAATGTTTCCAAATAAACTAAATGGATACAACTACAGGAAAATGGCTAAACATGAAATGAAATCACACCTCTCCCAAAACACGTCTGTCCGGCTCGGAGGCTGGTGAAGGAATGGCGTCAGTGTATGACATAGAGCTTGCGAGCGAGTTGAAATTATGGCAAAATCCCTGAATACTATTTACACACTACTTATGCCAAGCACTGCATGTAATTTAACTAGCGAAATGCACAGACAATGATTTAGCTCTTCCAGTTAACATGGACAAGTAAAGATTTCGAAACTCGAATTTTGAATTTTAAACAGACACAATAGAAATACACATAATGAAATCGTACAAGGAGTTCTACCAAAACACATCCGTCTACCTCGGAGGTCAGTCAATGAATGACTGGATCATATGACGTGCACCTGCTTATAAGCTATTATATATATATATATGTGTGTGTGTGTGTGTGTGTGTGTATGGAGTGTGGCTGAATTGAAATTTACGACTGACAGAACCTATTTCCCTACCAAGTTACTATTAACGACTTGATTACACTATTCGTCATACAACTATGCGAATGTAGAAAAGTGAATTATTAAAAAATAATGGACGTACTTAAAATTTTCGCCAATTCGGTGAAATTCACTGCAGTTAGAAACAAAAAAGGTGAGTTGAAAATGCTACGAAGTTTCATCTACCGAACACATAAACGGGGTTTACACAATAAACACACTATCGCACAAATATTTATATTTTTCCCCCGATCAATTCAAGAGTTTTAAAAATAATGTTTCACACTATAGTTTACGAAGACTGTGAACGAGATCTAAACTCCAGAGCATGTAATATTGCTTAACAAAAATCGCAGCTATCACACTCCAAAGCCCAGTGAAGTCGAGAGTTCTAGTGTCTCATTTATGCAGCGTGAGAGTTGGTGAAGAACTAACATGGCAGAAACGAGGGAGAAGCCTCTGCATAGCTCTTGCCTAAAACCAAACACCCCCTTCTCTTACACCAGCCAAGAACATGTTTTCATAGGGATGCTCTGTCCACTAAGCCCCGGCCCCCCTCCAATGCAGTGTTCGTTTTCGCCCTTTCCAAAGCCCAGGCCATGCACCCTGGTATTCATTCAACACTTCAAAAAACCTGTTTAGCACGCAAACACCCCCTCCGCCTACACCAGCTAAGAACTGCCCCTTCCAATGCCGCGTTTTGCAAAACCTGCCCTCCTCAAGGTCGGAAATATTTTTTGGATGACTGCCCTGCCCATGGAGGGCGCTGCACCCTCGCTGTCGATTCAAGGTTACGCACCTCCTCTCTTCACCGTCAGTCCAGAATTTGTTTCCATAGAAATGCTCGGGCCACGCAGGCCCCAGGCCCGGTGTCTTCACCCCCAGAGTGCTGCCTCAGCTATGAACAGAGGCTTGCTTCAAGGCCAAAGCGACACTTTCTCTAGGGGCAGCAGCGAATTTTGAACTGACCTGAGCTAGCTGCCTGCCACTCACCCCTCCACTCAACAAACTTCTATTTTCGCTGGAACATTGAAGCTATCTCCTATTTTTCGATATGCAAGAGCCTGGTGTCTTTCCAGTGAAAGAAAATAAAATTTCACAAGTCCTGCCGATAAAACTTTATTTTTCATCACTAATAAATATGTTCTAAATGTCTTTAACACAAAATAAATTCAATTAAAAAATATATAATCAATTTTCCACCAAACTTTTTTCCCGTCTCCAACTAACTTATTTCCGTTTTCCAGCTAACTTTTAACTAATAAATGAATAATTTTCATACCAACACAACTTTAAGTTATATTTTTAAATAATGAGCAACATGCATCTTTCTACTTACACAAGTTAAACTTAGAACACCTTTATTAGATTTAAACAAATATTGAAGTTAAACTATATCTTCAAACATGTTAAATGTACGTTAAACAAACTTGTTCGAAATGTTTTTTTTTTTTACTTTAAATGAGTTTTTTCTAAAAATATTTGTGCATATTTTTACATGCAGTTTCACCACTTCTGAATTTCTACCATAAAATGCATATATATTTTAACTTATTAACAAATAGTTTTCAATAAATTTTCTACTTGATAGTACTGAAATAAAATATATCCAGCTTGAAATGACTGTTATCGAAGCTGAAATCTGTTAAATTTCACAATATTTCAACTGATTTCCTAGAAGGAAAAAATGTAACATAAGTTTTAAGGAAAATGGCAACCAATTTGTATCCATTTTCTATATTAGGAGCGATAAATACATTTTCTCTGTGTTAAGTCGGCATCTGCTAAGACCACCTTGTGTATGTATGTGTACGTGTGCATAGCATTAGCAATAGTGAGACTTAGGTGTTTACTATGATGCAAAATGTCCACTACATCTCCAGGCGTCTACTACAACTCCAGGCGTCCACTACAACAGATGTCGACTACAGCTCCAGACGTCCACTACAACGATAGGCATCTACTACAACTTCAACACACATCAAGGTCACTGCTGTGACAATCGTGACTCTGAATGTGTTAAAACGTCCAATACAATTTTAGCTTATGGGAAGGTGAAAACATTATTGAGTTTAGACAGCTCCCAACTGCGAGTGCTGCCGAAATACTTTATAATTTCTTTGTGGGCCACGAAATAAAACTAGTATATCCATTTCTTGATGAACATTTGTAAGCTGATGAGGATGTTGTATCCAATTTGCCATGTGAAGACTGTGTTGAGTAACTCACAATCTTTTTCAAAAAGTGCATTTAAGTTGTTAAGTCTTTAAAACTGGGTTTAAAAATTGTATGAAGTGTTGTGAATGCAGTCCGCTTGCTTTAAAATTTGTGATAAACAAGCGAGGCGAGATAGGTGACGGGATACGGTGAATTGTATAGTGGATGCGAGCTGCAGACCGGTAATATACACGGCAGAGAGAAGTTGACAGACTGATGTGGCCAGAGGGGAAGTGCCCAGTCTCCCCCATGATGAAGCGTCTGCATGCAGGCAACCCCCAGGCTCAGCGTGATAGCAGGGGAAGGGGAATTTGTCGGGCAGTAGTGTGCCTGTATGGTGGCACGCAAAACGCACTGCAATAGTTTACTGAACCATTCTCTCACCTGCAGCTCCGTAAGCAGGCCAAAACTCCTGGTCTGCACTCTGTCTTTTATGCTTCTCCAACTCCATGCTATTACCCTCATTGGCTCTTGAGATCTAAGTTTAGCTGGCTCCTCCAAACACACTCAGTTCTCAGCCGTCCACTACCTGACTTTGTACACAAGGCTTTAGAATGCCTTGTACTTGTATCTTTTGTAAAGATATGACCCTATAGTCAACTGAATTTCCTAAATAAATTAAAATTCGCTCAGAAATAATTTTACTTATACTAAACCATACAGTGTTTATGTTACTATTATTTACAACTATGACATGATGAGGAAACAAAATGTTCATATTTTTCTATGTTATTTTTTCAGAATGACGAGACACTTCAGTGTAATTTATTGTAGTGTTATAGCAATTGTAGAGTGTAAACAAAAGAATCTTTTAGTTTAGGTAAAATGGGTGAGTGTAAGCGATCCAGTATTGACATCTTGCTTGAAGATCTTCATGTAAGCAATTCAGATTCTGAATCGCAAACGCAAAGACAGTCTACAGCAAGCTCTCGAGACAGCGTCCTTTCGCCCAAGCGGTCATGGCTTAATTTATTGGAAGACAATCTCTACTTAAGTGATTCGAGCACTGATTCACTTACGGAGAGACTGCTTCCCCCAAACATGAGAAAGTTGATCTTTTAAATGATGACATTTCTATCAGACTCAGAAGATTCTTGTGATTCAGAGAGTGCTCAAACCATTTCACAACCAACTTTCGAGTCGATTAGAAATATTTCACCAAGGGAGCCGGAAAATAATTAGTTTTACGATTCCGCAGCCTCAGTGGAAGCTTTGCCAGACCTGACATACAAGCTCATGTCTATGACATTCGCGGAAAGCCTAAATGATGCGCGAATACTTAATGTTAGGCTTGACAGTGATGCTGACTATTCTCGTTTTTTACAGGGTATAAAGTCCTTTTATTAAACTTAATAATGGCATCTCCCCAGCCTATTAGGGTTTCAGTTACCATAGAGGGTAAGTATTTGGAACCCCTCATGGCAGAGGAAGGCACTAAGGAAACCTTTTTATTTTCAAAGCAAAGCACTCTCTGTTCTACATTCATCCAATGTGGTTTTAATCTATGATAATGATATCGTTCCTTATTTCACAAACAGACTTAATGAGTTTAGTGCATGTTGACATGGCTGGAGTCTGCAAATATTGACATACATGGATGTACATGTGAGCCAATACCAGCTGTTCAGAGTTGGTGCTGCACACACTAAATTACCAAAGTTTTTTCTGATGGGAAAGCTTGTGTCGATGTACACTGCCCAGAGGGAATGTTTTTCCACTATGCCATATTAGCATCTTTGCTTCCTGTCACACGACATGTCGAGAGAATTACTTCATATCCAAATCCTACAAGGTTTTTAATACTGAAGGTCTATCGACACCTGTACTCGTGCAGGATATTCGTAAGTTTAAGACCAATAATTTTATTACTATCAATGTCTACTGTGTGGTGGACAAAGATAGCAATATAATTGACACTTGCGAAAAAGGTCGGGTTGTTGTACCCATGCATATTTCTCCTGTATGTCATGACAAACATGTAGATATTTTAGCGATTCGCACATGTGGAAATGCAGCTCATTTGCATATTGTCTGCATTAGAAATTTGTCCCGGCTGGTTGTTAGTTAGCTGAGTAAACATGATCGCAAGATATTTGTTTGCGAGCCAGTACTTTGTTAGTGAGGAGAAACTCGAAAGTCACAGTATTCTTTATCAGCAACAAAAGGCTGTCTGCAGTACTTTCCCCACTGGGAAATCAAGTACTTGGAATGTAAAGATTATAGCAAACAGCAGAGATTGGGTTTCGTTGCCTATCACGACGTTGAAAGTTGCCTGATAACAATGTCCACTTGCTTGCCTAATGATGAAACAAGTAATACAACTACCATCAACCAACATGTTCCATATGCTTGTAGCATTTTGTTGGTCTGCTCATACAATCCAAGTTTATCTAACTACTTTGAGTTTGTGGGTGCTGATTGTATGTACCAATTAGTTGATAAACTAGTGATTATATCGGTGAAGCCAATAACATCTGCTAATGAAGTTAGGTTGGTGGCTCAGAAACGTCACATTTGTAAAGAAACGCTCGGCACCTATGATATTGTGATCGATCATGACCATCTGACGGGCGAAATCAGAGGTCGCGCACATAATATATGTAACTTAAATTTCAGACTGACCAAAAGACAACTTGTCGCTGTTTTTCATAACCTGCAAAATTATGATGCTAAATTTCTTATAAAATCTTTGGCTGAACATCACATACCACAACCCGACGGAACCGTGGTAATCGAAAAGCTGGGTGAAATTCAAGTGTTTGGAATGATCCTTGAAAAATACAACTGTATTACCAAACAAATTTTCAATGGGATTGATTTCAATGGAAAGGCACTATATTTCAAATTACGATTTATTGATTCATTCCAATGTATGAGCGTCTCTCTGGAAACTTTGGCAGGTAACATGCTATCTGTGAAATTGAGCATCATCCGCTCGATGTTTCCTGACAACACCCAATTCGAATTGGCAAAATGGAATCGAGTTTTTCCTTATGACTTTGTTAAGTCGCCAGACAGTCTGATGTGCAAGTCACTCCCAGGACACATTTCATAATGTGATGAGAGGCGAAGGCATTAGCGATGAGGACTATGCTCACTCCCAAGCCGCATGGGATGCGTTCAACTGCATAAACTTGTTGCAGTATGCCAATCATTACTTATGTGTGGATACTTGTTTGCTGGCTGATGTGTTTGAGAATTTCAGGACCATATGTTTGGTTCCTTATGGTCATGACCCCGCCATGTACGTCACAGCTCTGTCTCTTTCATAGGATGCTTTATTGTCAATGACATGTGCACAGCTAGAGCTGTTGACTGATCCAGACATGTATCTTTTTGTAGAATGCGGAGTTAGGAGCGGCAATACCCGGGTTTCAAAAAGAATTGCAGAAGCCAACAATGTTTACATGAGTGAAGACTACGACCCCAGTGTGGCATCGAAATATATATGTTATTTCGATGTCAACGAGCTGTACAGTCATACGATGCGATCCAAGAAGTTTCGAGTGGGTTGAGGCTGATGTGTTTTCAACATGAGATTTTTCAAACATGGTGGATGGCAGTGACACTTAGTTTGTCGCAGAAGTTGATTTGTCTTTTCCAGAGGAGTGTCATCATACACTATCTGATATGCCTTTGGCCCCAGGAAATGGTATACCCCCGAATGGCTCGCATGAGAAACTTCTTTTAACACTTGTGCCATGCAAGAAATATGTTAAACATGGAGAAACACTGAGGCAGTACTTGATTATAGGGCCAAACTCGACTCTGTTAATCGCATTTTGCGCTTTGAGCAGAAGGCTTGGATGGCTTCGTAGATCGAGTTTAACATTGAGAAACGTGCCCAGGCTGCAAACGAATGCAAAAAAATAATTTTTCAAGTTAATAAATAATTAAATTTATGGAAAAACCTTGTAGAATGTCTGCCGGAAAGGGACATAAGAGTTGTTTCAAGGTATGAGACTATCTACAGGGCTGCATAGCTGATATGACGTCCTACATTCCAGGCAAGACAGATTATCGATGAAAACTTGGTCTTTATCGAGATATCAAAGAGTTCTGTTGCGTTCAAGAAACATTTGTACACTGGTGTTGACATTCTTGATCTATCAAAATTAACTCTCTACAAATTTCATTATCAGTACATGCGTACAAAATTTCGTCTGCCAGCCTTACACTTCCTTTATTGTGACACCGATTCTTTGGTATATACTGTTGCTTGTGAACATCTATAAAGTAATTATTCCAGATTTAAAGATGCAGTTTGATACATCTAACTATCCACTCGATAACCTGCAAGGATTCCCTCATGAGAACAAAGGCCATTCAAGGATGATGAAAGATGAATGTGCTGGTCGCATCATCACACACTTTGTGGGTTTACGTCCCACGCTTTACACATACGTTGTTGGGAATGAACACTGTATACGTAAGGTGAAGGGTATAAAACCTAACAGGTTACAGTCACTCAGATACGAGGATTATTCAGATAGAGTCGAAAATTGCACAAGGGTGCAATTACATTCAGTTCCATTCACGTGCTCATCAAGTCTACACCGAATGCGTAACCAAGGCAGTATTGTAAGGTATGGATGATAAGCGGTACATTGAGGTAAATGAAATATCAACCTTACCTTGGGGGCACTACAGAATATCTAAGTATTTTCTTTATTTTCCTCCCTACAATAATTTCAGCACCACAATAAATGCAGCCCACCCACGAGACAACAATTATTACCACCATGCCGCCGATGACGTCCATCTGCCAACACCACCATCACACACACCTCCTGTTCCACGACTAACTTCATAGCTAACTATTGCTGCCCACAACGTCTACAAATATTTACAACATGTATTGTGTCACCATTCAATACTGCTGCTTCCCGTTTGCCTATCTGTATCAAGAAAACCACTATCTTCAATAAATAATAATAAGAAGAAGAAGAAAGTCACAGTGTAATAAATCATCTACAGGAAACTGTGTATGTGGAAGTGTGTTACACCTTGTAGTCGACGTGTGTGTGTGTGTGTGTGAAAATAACTCGGAGGTGACACAATAAATGAACGCCTTAGATGTGCGTCATTATTATCTCATCAAGAGTATGTAAATATTATGTATATACACATAGTTTTAGGTGAAAATGAAGATCTTCAGATTGCTGTAATATATTTGTAAATATTTTGTTAATCAGTTTTTGGTCTTGAAATTTGTGTAACCATAGTAGAAGCAGTAGTAGTAATAGTAGTTGTAGTAAATGTAGTAGTAGTAGGATAACGATGTAAATAACTATGATGAAATGTTTGCAAGTTTAGATTGTAAAATGTCATTGATAAAATCTCTTGATATATTGATAAAATGCCTTGTTTTTGTTAAAATGTTTTAATGTTGTTAATATTGTTTGGTTCTTAAGTTTGTAACACGTATGTTGAATATTGCATTCTCTTGTTGTGTTTGTTTTAATATATGGAAATAATGTTTTTGTATAAACTTGTTTAGTTGGTAAAACATAGTGTGATTGGAAATGTTTATAGTGTGTCAGTGTTTGTTGTAAACTAGTTGTAAATATTTTAACTCTGAAGGATTATTTTTTTTAAAGAAAATAATTTTGAAAAAATTAGGTTATTTTCAATTAAAATTTAAAATTTAAAATTGAATGCTGTGTCTTGTTATTTATTAGTTTGAAAATGTTCACCATGCCACTACTTTGTGAATGATTGGGGATTGGATGAGTCTGAAGACGAAGAACTTGTATATTAAATGAAGAAAAAAAATTTTGAGACTAGTAGATCATAGTAAGATGTTTGTTTGAATGTAAATCTAGATTACTTGTTTGCTCACTGTCACGAATACATGTTACAAGTTTGTTGATGTTAACTTGATAAGAGAGAAAAACTAACATTTCAATTAAAACACACTTTGAAGAGCTGAGGAGAACTTACATAAAATGCTGGAGAGAAACGAACATGTCCGAATGAATGAATTTTGAAACGGAAGGAACAGACTTGGATATCTGGAGAAAACTTTGCCGCGCTGGTCAAGAACCCTAGGGAATTGAACAAAACTGAAGTCACACAAAAATCATTTCAGGCCAAGTAGAAAGAGGCATTAGCGACACACCACAATATTTGCCTCTGCCCTACAATTGGGAGAGTTCGACCAACTTTGAAAATAAAATATATATTCTTCTCACAGCAGCAGCAAGATTACAACTTTTGCAGCTGAAGATTCAACACGAAGACGCTTACTGGTAAAAACATATACTTAACACATAAATTAGAAAATAATATTGAAGGCTATTTAAAAAATTAAATTCTATCACTAAAAGTGAAACTTTCATTCATGTAGTTGTAAGACGAATAGTGTAATCATGTAGTTAATAGTAGCTTGGTAAGGAAATAGGTCCTGTCAATCGTAAATTTCAACTCAGCCGCGCTCCACGTATACATAACAGCTTATAAGCAGGTGCACGTCATACAATCCAATCATTCATTGACTGACATCCGAGGTATACGGGTGTGTTTTGGGAGAGCTTCTTGTATGATTTCATTATGTGTATTTCTATTGTGTCTGTTTAAAATTCAAAATTCGAGTTTGGAAATCTTTACTTATTCATATTAACTAGAAGAGCTAAATAATTGTCTGTGCATTTCGCTAATTAAATTGCACGCAGTGCTTAGTAGGGATACATTTTTCTAGATATAATTCAGGATGCGTATAGGTAGTGTGTAAATCGTATTATGAGATTTTGCAGTAATTTCAACTCTCCCGCAAGCTACACATATATAAGTTGGTGCATGTCATACACAGAAGCCATTCCTTCACCAGCTTCCGAGCCGGACAGACGTGTTTTAGGAGAGGTTCGATTCCATTATGTGTTTAGTCGTTTTCCTGTACTTGTATCCATTTAATTTAATTGGAATCATTTGTTTTCACCTCAGTCTATAATCAAACAGTGCTTCACTAAGCTCCCGAGCGAATAGACGTATATCGAACATTTTCTTTTTTAAGCGTGTTAATCTATTTATTTATTTTAACGTGTGGATTACGTTTCTAAAGTTCTTCACGAGTCTCACAGGCATACGGACGTGTAAGGTATGTGCGAGAGGAGTCAAGTAGCGTTATATATTTTTTTGTTATTGCGTTCATTAGCCGTTTAATTTATAGGGATATTTTTTTTGCTTTATTAATTAATTCATTTTATACTGCACACTCACATAATTGTGTTCGTTCGTTATACTTCTCTCGTGCAAATTATATTTCTAACATACATCTTGGGATAGACTAATTCATCTCCTTACGTTGAATTAATTTTAAGACACCTGGAGAGTCACATAGTTATACTTCTCTCTCGCGTGTTATTGATTGATATGTGGAAATTGTTTAAACACTCTGAAATTCTCTAACGTTTAATTGCATCCGGAATAATACTGTCTTTCTAAGTCGTCTATCTACCATCACCATATACGAGGCACAAAATTTACGCATATACCACTCTTGCACAAAACTCATCACATATATAACCCATTCCCAACACGCCGTACCTCAGTCGAGCTCAGAGGGGATAACATCTACCATAGCTCCTTCCAACCCACAAAAGGAAAGAAAGAAACCAATAAAATTGTCTCTTAGTACACTCTTGCACAAAACACAATAAAAAATTATCCTTTTCAATTAATTTAACCCTTTCAATTAATTTAGCCCTTCATTAAATTTAAACCATTCGATTTTAATAACCCTTTCATTTTTGATAAACCCTTACGATGAATTTAATTAACCCTTTGATATAATACGCTATATGGTTGGTTAATTTCTGCAAGTGCTTAAATAATTTATGTGAAGTATAGTATATTTATGTGTGAGTGTAGGTTTTTTTTGCAAATACATATCACCTATCTTTAACGGAATTTGTTTGTAATTATAATAAAATGTTTCTAGAAGCGTACAGAATGTTTGCTATTTGGGTGTAAAATGTTTTTGCTGGAAGTGTAAAATGTTTGTTAAGTAGGGTAAAAGTTTGCTAGTAGGGTAAAATGTTCGTTAGTTTGGGGTAAAATATTTGCTATAAAGAGGGTTAAATGTTTGCTAGTAGTGTATATGTTTACTTCGCATTTTGATAATGATTTGTATAAACATACAGGTAAATGCTGTAGGATAAACATTCTATCACATCCCTCTGTGAATAGGGGTATTGGTTAACTATATTTACACTGGTAAGGAGTTGAGAATGTAAACATTTCGGGATTCTCTTGCAGCGTTTTCAGGAAAACTACAAGTAGAAAAGAAATCAGAGGGTTTTATTGGAAGACGAACCCACGTCCTTTTTAATATGGGAATATATATATATAGTATTAGGTTATGCAGGTTATCCTAGGAAGACATAAACATGGATTATTTCTTGTACATAAAATTGACTATGGAAGAATTTTGAATGATTTTGCAAAAATAATTTTTTTTTAAGCTTACGCGTTACAGTCTAAGCATAGTTTAATTTCCCGGGTGATGATTTTCATTTATGATATTTTGTCGCCGTATGTTACTAAGATCATAAAAAGTACAAAAAAAAGGTTTACGTATTTACTTCATTCTGTTTGTGTGTGTGTAGTTTGTATGTGTGTATGTTTACATGTAATGATTGGTAATAACATTTTTATGTAGTTTTTTATCTTATGATTTGTTTGAGAGTATTGCTGTAGTATAGCTATATGGCATGAGCTATTGTGTATTTACTCCTGCAAGGGTAGACCCTCGCTTGAACTTCAATGTTGGTAAGGTTATATAATCTTTAAGCATAATCACAATATGGTTCGATATGAAATAAGGGTTTGTTCTAGGAAATTCTCAATTGAAATTATACCGATCAATGTTGCATGGTCAACAAAGTCTATATATTAATAAAACAATGTAAATACAATTTTTCATGCAAAGTGCTTGTTTTTCATGATCTCTGTACATATTTGTAGGTAATATGTAAATCATATATATTGTTTTTAGGGATGTAATAAATATGTTTGGTTGTTTACACAAAATTTTTGTCGAATGGACGTGTGGTTGCAGTTTCGCTCTGTGGGATTTTCACTATAAGCTCTGGTGAAGGAAAGAAAATTTGAGAATGGTTTGGGTTGATATTGATAGCATGGGGGCGAGTTCTGAATTTTTGTGGGGGCAGAAAGCAAACTAAACAAAGACGGATTAATAGTGCATGTCACATACTATTTTCACGCGATGTGAATATTTGAGATGACAGAATGCAAAATGCACTATGATTATAGAAATATGAAAACTTAACGAAAGAATTTTTGGTTACGGAACTTTGTATACGGAGACAAAATTATGTAATAACGAATATTTACTTTTACTATTTAACAGTTTCAGCAATTGGTTTTCATAACTCAAGCATTACAGGAAAATCTATATATTGGTTGAGGCAAATATTATATTTGGAGAGAGGGTTTTAGTTTAATTTATCATGTAATGAATTAGAATTTTTTTAGAGAGATTTATATATACGTCATTTATACATATATGGGTAATCATATGTTAATGTTTACGGAAATTATATATGTGGAGAGATGGGGTGTATGCTCGGCGTGTCAGTATGCGAGATGTGAACAGTAGCAAGTTCTAAAGCTGCTATTCGACTGAACATAGGTATCACCTATCTTGAGCCCAGCGATGGAGCAAGTGTGTCGTTGCAATGCTGGTGAATTAATTCTGAAGTTTTAATGGCGCACGATCCTAGTGGTGGCTGGGAAAACTAATGTTGTATCCCTAACCCCTTGCTATCCTCGTGCAGCGGTCGCCCTGCCCGTGTCGGGGTGTATCTCCATGAGGCCTTGCGCCATGCCTCACTAGCAGGAAAGGAAACTTTTGTTCGTTTGAGGAATGAATATTTGCTAGGCACACGAATTCGTTGGTCTTCTTAACGTATTCCACCATGATGTTGTCATTGCTGAGCCCATTATTTTTTAATTATTTTTTAATGTTTAATATTTCAATGTTTAGGTTTAAACAAACATCACAATTATAAATTGATGTAGATATATTTACCTTGTCTGGGATTGGAATTAAAGGAACGTACCAGTAAAAATGAATAATTGCCTTAGTTTAGGTTGAAGTAGGAATATCTTAGTAAATGTTTGAACGTTAGCCATATTCGAAGCAAGAACTAATCTATTGCAGATATAATTGAACAATACTAGCCTCATCTGAATCAAATTTGAGGAAAATAAAACTATATATTTACCAATGATAGGAGTTTTACTGAAATGTAAACATATTTGCTATGTGTAGTAAATATTATGCTAGCATACAAAATATTTACTTTTAGCATAAAATTATAATTACATATGGTGTTCATAATTCAACCACACTCGAGAAAGAATTGTTTTTACCTTTGTTGGGGTTGTAGTAAGGAGTATCTTAGTAAATATTATTAAACTTTTATGAGAAACTAAACTCATAGTAACTCAATACAGTTATATTTAAATAAAACTTAACCTTAATTCAGAGATGAAGCAAGGTTTAAATCGATATACACTGTGGCAACCTCCATACCACTTGGACACCAAAGGGCGGCCTTAACCGGCCTTTTAGTCAGAAAACCTACTCTGAAGCGAATGTGGATAGTGCAAATAAACACCCAGCATATATAATTATATAATGTATGAAGGAGAGACACATACATATGTATTTTCAAAATTAACCAAGTACAGTAATATTTTACCAGCCTTGGCGCAGTATCTCAATATTTAGTTTTATGCAAAAATATATATTATTATTGTGTTTATATCAATGTAAAAAACTACCAGATTGATCCCAAAGGAACAATGTTACAAAATAAGGTTAATATATGATTTATTGCACCCAAGAAAACTCATCCACAAATGCTTGATATTTTAAAAATATATCAAATCTTTGTAAAGATTTAAATCGTTCTAAATTTTTCCACACTAGTGGCAGCAATGACACAATGTAAAAAAAGATGCATCTTGACTCTATCATCAAAATAATTATCATAGGCTTTTAACCATGGCGAAAGCCATCTTTCATATTAACAAGACAACAGAAATAGCAGCAATAAAACAATACAAAAGTCACATTTAATATTATTGGCTATTTTATTTGACTAGAGTGCAGGCCATATTTCATATTAAAAATACAACACGAGTGGCATAAATACCACATTATAAAAGCCACATTAAATATAACTGGCTGTTTGACTAAAGAGAAGGCCCTCAATACATAATAACCTTCCAATTTAAAATTAAGATTTCTAAAGAAAATCTATGACCGGCTTGAAAGTGTTTTCTCCTTCTTTGGCCATTTAAAGTAGTACAAGGCCATTCATGCAAATATCATAATTGAAAATGTCATTTTTAACTTTTTATTCCTTCTTTAAATCTCTGACAAAAACAACGAAATTCGTTATAAAAACAAGTTGTCTTAAATTATGATGAATATTTTTTAATTTTCTTGTAAGGACCAAAATATTGTCCTTCCTCAAACAACCTTACGAGCCTACCCATTACTCAACTGCAAATGCAGACGGTCCTTTGGGGAACGGCCATTCTCCTCGACTGGATGCTCCACCGATCATTAATACAGAAAATATTCTAAACGTTTCATTCATGCTGAGCCAATAGGAAACTGCCGAAACATCCAGATGGTTACAGTAAGGGGCTGAAAATTCTTCCACGCCAACCTCCACACGCAGCGCTGCTGTTAGGCTGTTCACATCCGGAAATTTAAACACTCCAATCGGCCCCGGCAAACAAGACCAGCACCTGTGATGTCACCAATGCTGTTAAGACGTCTGCACATTCCCCCGAGACAGTTCCACGAGGCGCCGCTTGAGAGCGCTAAATGCGCCCTCGCCAATTTCTTCAGCTCACCTATCTAGTTGGCTGAGAAGTTATGATCATGTCGAACGTGTCCCTGAAGTCTGGTAACGGGATGGCGGAAGAACAATCCCTTGGCGAGCAATAACATGCGCAAAAATACGTGTAAGAGTTGTAAGTTCTCTAAGTTTGTGTAGTTATTAGAAAAGCAGTCTACATTTACATGAAAACTGATTAATTCATACGCCATGGTAAGGAAATAGTTTAGTTAAGCCCGCTGTTTGAAGTCCAATCAATATAAATATTTTTTATTTATGTACGTTTTATAACGTGGTGCGCAAAATGAAAACTACAGTTCGAAAAAATGATGAACTTTGAGGTATATTTTCCTATTTAAGTAACTTCACGTACAGTTCATTACAAACGTTACATGAGTTCAAAATAAACAGTTCTCTCTTAGGTAAGAAAACGTGCTGAAGAAAAAAAAAGTATTAAATTGAGACCACCCATCTCAACACATAACTTAATCGTGTAATTACATATTACACAGTTAAGATCTAAGTATGTTCGAAGGGTTTTGAACCAACAGCTAATAAGAGCAAGCCTTAAAATGAAAATGATTTAATTATGGAATTTTGTTTTCTGAAAAAAACAACAACCCCTGTTTGCAAAATGTGATTGTGGCAGTTTTAAAAAAAATTTATAGAAAACGTAAAATGATAATTAGTTTTTTGTACTGCAAGCAAGTTTTGTAAGCATGGATTGAGTAAATGTAATATGTTTTATTTTATTTATTTATGTGTTTTTTTGTAGTAAATCAGGGAAAAAATTATTTTGGAATGATGTTTTACTTTTTTTGTATATCGATATATTTCAAATAAAATATGTTTTAGGAAATTTATTTGTTATATTGTATTCTAAGTATAACTTAGTATAAGTGTGTCGGAGGTTTGCCCGGTCCTAGTCTAGCCTTGCTTGCGAATCTCTGTGTCTTTCGGGAGCATGTTGACTTGTTCTCACATCGAGGGTTTGGGGAGAGACTGCTGTAGGAAAGGAATTGCTGGGGTTTACCTTCCCTATGTTGCTTTGCGAGTTGCCGGCGAGCACTGTTTCTCGAACAGTTGTAAACGTCACTAGAGGAGGGTTCGCTACGCGGTAGGTGAAGTCATTCTGTGACAGACAGGCCTAGTGGAAAGGTGTGTTGTTTGCTGGCCGATCTGTAGTTCGCTTGATAAATATAGCCTGTTTGATTTATATTGCAACATATTAGTAAATCATAGGACAGTCAGATGTAAGAAGTAGGCCAGTTATGACGTGTAATTACTCACATTAGTTATACAATATGCAAATATTCTCGATAATTATTCATTTCTTATTACACAAATAAAATATAAGTATCCTTTATGGGTGATGAAGAAAGGACTGAGAAAGTTCTCATCACTTTTGCTGTAAGCCTATAGTTGCCTTACATCTTTGAAATAAATTAAAGTTTTGCAAATGTTATTTAGATTTTTTATTCACCAAAAAGCTAGCATAAACAGATAACAATTAATCAGAGTATTCTTCAGAAGTGGGCAAGAAGTTGTTAGCCATTCACAAGAGACCTTCATTAAAATGTTCTCTCTGTGACCTGAATTGCGCATGCTTGGTTACTCATTTTTCAACTTTCAAACCATTAAAAAACTCAACAATACTGTAAAACAAATAAGTATTAACACTGAGTTACATTTTGTACATCGCACTGTAATAATTTCAATAGCATTAACTACCATCACTTATGTTACGTGATTCGAAACTGAGTGATTTCAAACTGATATTAGGTAAATTTTAAAAAAACTTTCATTTTATTTATATGATGCAATTTCCTTCGGGTGTTGCCTACAGTGGTCTGTCGTACAGTGTTATTTTTTGACTAAGAAATATAAAATTTATGAGAAAATATAAAATCAATGTTGACAACACCAGTACTAGAATGGAAAAAACGTAAGGCAAATCTAAGTACAGGATTGCTTAGAACGAATATATGGGATATGTCTTCAATGCTATGCGGGTGGTTGGGGGAGGCGTGGAGGTAGGGGTGGAGAGGTACTCACATTTATGAAATTGCACTTGTGCCACTCTTGCTCCTTGATTGTAGACAGCCCACACTCATTTTACTTATCACTAAGATGGAACCAGGTACGCATACAACAGTAATGAGACAGTAAATACATGCGTACTTTACCCAGGAATAGAACACAGATAACTATGTACCCTTAGTTTGAATGCAATGAGCTGTATTTATTTCTTAATGTTGGGCTAAGATACCAAATGGCAGACAAAACTGGTGCCATGTAGACATAATCTCTTAATTCAATACCTACATCATGAACTGTCAACATAGAAAATTGGTTTAAATTGGTTAAATACTCCCGAGATATAATATATCACACGAAACTTTAAAAATAACCGCCAATCTGGAAATAAGCACCTGGCATGATTGAAATCTAAAGAAGTCGGATACCCATTCTATGTACTAATTGTGTACCAAGTTTGGTGAAATTCGGTACACAAGTTCAAAAATGTTATGGGTATACACAGATACACATACACACAGATCTGTAGACAGGAAAGTGATCTCACGAGCCTAACAATCTTCCGGCAAGTAGGCTGATAACTTTATATAATAAAACTTATTGTATAGAAAAGTTTTAAAACATTATTAAAATTAATTCTAATGGGGATTTGCAAATTTCGCATTTTTATTTGGCATTATGCAAATTTTCTGTCATGTCTGTCTGGTGTTACCTTTTCACCGGTTGATCCGTAGGTGTGAAGACAGTCTCCTGCTGAAAGGACTGCAGATGACTGAAGCACGCCGTGTTGAAGTTTTATTCACTGTCAGGGAATCCCCCCCCCCCCCAAATCCTTCCCATGGCTTATCGTATAAGGCCTGGACCTGTGGCAAATCTAATGGAAACCTATCTGACATGCCTGAAATATAACTTGCCTTCAAACAATAATGCGAATGTTTGGAGGTCTCTAACAATAACATTTCTTTCGTTGACCACCTACACCAAGCCTCAGTTTGAGAACCACTGGCCTCTACTGATAAACGAACTTATCTGAAGACTTTGCGATTGAACGCTGTGATGGCATTTAGTGTGACAGTTAAGTTGCCTGGCCAAGGGCGTGTAGGGGACGGATGGAGAGTAGAATATGGCTTGAAAGACCTGCATGCGATCTGCCTCTCGGATTACATTGTATACTTCCACCTTGTGTAAATTTATCATCGCCATAGACCAGAGTAATTTAATCATGCATCGGTCATGTAAAACTGTGTAATTATTTTTAATGTAAAAGTTTTACGAATTTGCTGATTCTTAAAGTTAAAAGTTATAAAAAAACAGTAAGAAAATAAAACCGTGTCACCATTCTAAAAATGTTTACCTACAGGCCATTCACGGTAAAGTGAGCACTTTTTAAGGTCCTGCTAAATTTTTCCTTTCAGCCAATTTCTAACTTTCTGCCACGTATTAATATAAACTTTGCCATGATACTAATAAATAGAGCACGTACATTTCATCATTCACAAAAGTTAATGTCTGAGGCTGCAATATATTACATTAACTATGGGCTAGTGCCCACTGGGAGGGCCTCAAAAGTACTCACTTTACCGTGTATAGCCTATAATACTTCTAATTCAATGTTAAGACAATGGAACTACTTTTCCTCCATAGTCACGAACTTAACTGAGCGCCTGCTAGATATTGTGCCCGTTAAAATATATCATGCTGCTTGGGACAGTGACATATTTCAAATGTTAAATTCAAAAGTGCTCACTTTGCCGTCAACAGAATATAGTCAGTTTCACAACATGCACATAATCCTACCACGGAGAAACCAAGAAGAATTGTAACTTTTTTTTCGCTTTCTTCACATAGTTTCGTCAATTCCTCTTATATCTGTCGTCACCCTTGGTTTCGCGCTCTCATTACTGACAACAGGTAGTTAGAAACGTCTTCAGTTTACACGTGACCACTTATACATAGGGTCCGTGGATGGTGTAGCGACTAAAGTGCTCGCGTTACACCTATGAGAACCGGGTACGATTCCCGGCGGGGTCACCCTCTGTTTTCGCAAGTGGGAATCGTGCTAGACGATGCCACGTCGGCGGGTTTTCTCGGGAATCTCCCGTTTCCCTCACCCTTGCATCCCGGCACTGCTGAATTCTCACCTCGCTTCACCCTTGTTGTTAAGAGCTGATGAAACCTCTCCACTCCTCTCTTCGCTTTTACACGTTTCGTCCGAACTACGTGGTCGACCTTAAGGTTGGTGCGTCGAAAAAAAAAAGGAATAAGTGGTAGGGGAGGGGAAAACAGAACTTGCGTTTGGGACAGTATATTTGAGAAACACTAAATATGCACCAAAGGGCCATGAAATTTGTTCAATTAGTGCTTCTTGTGGGTCAACTGGCTTCCAGGATACAGGTCTTTGACACGACTAAAACGACACATTTAGTTTCAAAAAATAGACTCAGAGACAAAGCAATAACAATAACTATGTGATAGTTGGAAACTACTAATTAAGCACTAAATACCAACATAGTTGCGAATGTGATTTTGTCACGTGGTTCTGTTGAGCATATTACGGGTTCCAGTACCAAAGATGATTTTTGCATAATTTAACAAGTAAAATATTAATAATTAATTTCTATATTCTAATATATTAGAAGCACTAAATGCTAACATGATGTACCTTCTGTGTTTCAGTAGAGTTAGTCGGTTAGTAGCAAGGGGGAGCAGTTTGTGAAGACGAGCGGACATCCAAGTCTCCGCACCGAGACACCTGCCATTGTCGTGTTATTTCTGCGTCGGCCGGCACGTTGACTACGACCGCTGTTGGCCGAGGCTAAGACCGCTGTTGGCCGAGGCTATGGCTGCTGATATATATAGCCTCGCCGCCTTCCACTTGACACTCTTGTTGAGCCCGCTCCCCGCCGCGCTACACCTCCGTCCAGGCCCTTCACTAGGTCGCTACATCTGCTATGAATTATTACAAAAAATATGTCCTCGTCAGCGATGCGAGATATCCGAGATGACGGCCTGCGACTTCACGCAGGGTCTAATTTTATAAGCCAGCTGGGTCGACATGGAACCCAGAAAGGAGTCTGCGATATTTTTTAGAACTTCTGGCACACAGCGGAGCATATGCATAAGACTTGCCTTACATGCGTTAATCTAATTCATTATAAACGTTCTCTTCGACCAGTCGTAGAAATAACTTCGAAGAAAGTTTCGATGCCTCAGCACCACTTACATTTACTCATGGTCGTTTGCCTAGATTTGCATATAATTTGCGTGAGAGATAAAATCAAATTTTTTACGAAGTAATTTCAAGAAATGATTGATGTAACAGTCTGTTTTTTTCTTCACATTTTTTCTTAAAATCATAATCCAATGTCTCTGGTAGTCGACAAATATTGACTTTAACTAAAGCTGTTGAAAGATACAATTCATAAAATTGTATTCAGAAACTTCAAAAGACGAGGACAAGTGTGTACACCAGACAGGCACAATGATGACAACATATGAATTTTTTATTCAAATGCTCAATACGGTTAAATTTTAGCGGTAACAATTGACAAGTTCTACTATTCAATTTAGATGCTCATATCTCTGTTATGTCGATTTCAAAATTCCTCTGAATATATAAAAGTTAGGCAAAGGGTGTCTCCATTGTAAACGACGTTCACATGAATAGTCACCCGTCACATACAATGTATGAGTTCTTCTATAACAGGTTATGTGTACGAACGCATCTAATTTTAAAATTTTTTTAGCCATTAGTGAAAATGGTCAATTCAAATTCCGAACTTCACATCAAGATGATTCGGATTTTGATTTTATTCTAAATCCGTACTTTTCCGTTACGAAGAAGGCTAGTTTGCAAACTAAATTCCTTTTATTTACACGAAACAAATAGAACCAACAAAATACGAGCACTTTGTTTTTAATTATGTGCATAGGATTGTCACACGGAATAATATTTCATGAGAATGGTGAAACACTTCACAATATTTGGAAACACGTGCATATGCCAATGGTCTATTAAGAAGAATTTATTACATCAAAGCATAAAATTTGAGTTTTCAAAATAGGAGGAAATATGTTCAGTCAAATAAATATCGTGACAAATTGTAGGCAGTAGTATTTATAATAATATTTAATGTAGAATAACACAAACATGCCCTAATTATTTTTAATATAGTGATATATGAAGAAATTTTTACGGACATACTGGAATTGTGTCAAGGTCAACTAAATAATACACTAATAATACGCAAATCCATGGATATTACCAGATGATGACAATTATGTGTGTATAATAGATTCAATAGCTTTGTCAGGAGATGTCATGCCACTTGGCAATTGATGCGGGGAGAAAGGCAACGAGATCCCTTATCAGAATTCGTATGAAAACATAGTATTGACATTTTTAGGGTCGGCCGTGTTTAATGAGTCAGTGATAACATAAATAAATAAATAATAATCTAAACACTCAGCCTAACTATCATCCAGGGATAGATGTTTATTTTATTTTTGAACTTTCTCATGTTTTATATTTAGCTCACCAGACTCAGTTCTCTTATATAAGAGAAAAACTATCCACCGTAACAGCGAATGTTTAACCACTACAAGCACAAGTCGACCCTCATCTGACATGGCTCTACGGGCTAAGAACAAGACCCACAAGGTAAGCCATTTCTGTTCTTTCAGTGCACCCTTCCCCCTCAAACCCCTGGGTTGCCTTTCAAAAGAAAAGTCCACCATCAGGCCCAAATCATCGTGTGTTCAATCTCAGCCTGGGTACCGCCTGAGAGTTTCCCATGTTAGTTGACCCCAATCAGAGGCCATCCAACAGTCCCTCAAGGAGGTGTGGGTTTCCTTGGTCTAGCTGATGCTATTAGCTTATGCACGACAAGCACTTTCTGTAAATATGGTTTCACTTGGTCTCTGATATTAGAGCTGGCAAAAGTCCCAACATATCCTCGACCAGCAGGTCTCTCGTACCAGATGCGCGCCTGACATACAGAAGAACTTTGGCAAGGTCACCCTCACTGACCAGAGGGGGAACATCCATCCATAAGTAATCAACAAGTCAGCAGTGCACTCACCTGTTGGGGCGATCTGCCAGGTTCCACCCATATGGTGGTGAGCTCTGTTGGCACACACCTTACAGCTGTTACAGCCTGGACACCCGAAGTTCAGGGCTTTCACCGATTATGCAACCACAAGCAAAGCATCTACGGTAGTAATTAGTCATACGCACACGCCACCTTAACAGGGTGCGGGATAGTGGAGCTGGACGAGGAACACACTTTGTTTACTTCAAATACATCCCATCCAAGCACTAATGAACAGCACGGGCAGAAAATAATGGGTATCGACTACCTGTAATCCACCCAAGGATGCAAGCAAACCTATTACAGCCTGGTTGCCTGGCTCCTCCCATCGACACAATCCACTAGGGCAGTCCCACACCTATGTGGAACGACAGGCCAAACATCCATGAGTGTCCACCCGATATACAGTGCTAGCTAGGCTACAATGAAAGCCTCATTATTTCGACGAGGGAGAATCATTCCATGGATACAGATGTCATGGAATAGTGCCTTACCAGGGCCTTCCCATCCAAAGATCCACGAGGTCCACACATTATAGCCATTTCAACCCGAGTCCTCTAACTTCAGAGACCTTTTCCGGTACACGAGCACCAGCTAGGCGTGATACCCAGATGAAAGTCACAGCTACACCTGCCGAATATGTGTGGAGAGGAAAATGTAGTAGGTTCAATGAAATTTAGTCTATACTCCATAGTTATATTACTCACTCAAACATCAGCTCATCGTTTATTATCTGCTGTCCCCTTAAAGACCAGTTCTTCCCCACAACAGATAGCGCGAAATTAGATATTTTACCCCTTTACATTTTGTTATTGACAGAGTCCTCGAGGGTGTGTCTTATAAACTGTTATCCAATGCAATATATGAATTAAAAATACAAGAGCAATACCAAAATTTATTTGAGGAACTTTATGGTATCTATGGATCAATTTGAGGACTATTCGGAAACAACATATAACTTATTCTCAAGTATTATTTTATTTTAATGTTTAGCCTACTGATACATGATTCCCAATACTTTTGAATATAGCTGATTTTTTCTCAATGACACATGTAAATTGGTGGATACACAAAAATGATTTCGTCTTGGAATTATAGACAGTTGAACAAGGCCTCCATTTCGATGTTTTTGAAATATTTGAACATATTTTCTACGACAAATGTTTGAAATGTTTGAATATAAATTTCATGTCTTCATAAGGTAAAAAGCGGAAATTTTATCTCTTATCACTGCTGTAGTCCAAAATAGTAGTTTATATGACATCAAATTGTTGTGTGAAATCACCACAAGAAGCAAAGCATATGCACACATGATCAACATTGGCAGGAGTGGCAGTAGCAGTGCCCTGCGACTACAAGGTGTGTTTGTGTGCTTGCCCACTCCATTTAACAGGCAAGCTGCGCCTTCCAGGGAGGGGGCCACAACTGGTTAGAACCGGCTGAGATGAGAGAAGTTCCAAAATGCCAAGCCTAGCAGAGCAACAGGTAGTTGGCAACGACCAATCGTCCAGGCTAGTTGGCTAGTGTATGATACACCGTTATGTATGTAGTACTCCATATGACGAATAAATACTGCATACCTGGTGGTTTTAACTATTCATTTGCATAACATAACTTGCCCTCGCGCACTAGTAGCCCAGCAACTATAGTGTGGTTCCGACATGATCAGGGTGGGCTAGAGATCGTGGTATTGATCGCCAATTCCTCAGAGCTAATAAACTGCCGCGCTGCACTACCTTTGCGTCACACTCCTACCGTGACGATCTCCTGCGACGAGCCAATCTCTCGCCAGCAGAGGCCACCATGTGCATCCAGGTACACTGCATCTACCTGCATCGCTCTGCTCTGCCACAGAACAGTACACGCATGAACACAGGGAGTTATGGGAAATTTGCTACACTTTCGTCGTGCGTCGAGCACTGCGCCCTGCACCCACGACCTTTTGTGACCGCAAATAGAGAAAGATACATACACTGTAAACAGTAATGGAAAAATTACCTGATAAATGTAAATGAATATTCGCAAACTTGTGGACGTAACATAGTTTTCTTTACGGGTAAAGAAAAATTACCGCAATGTGGAGTAAA
Source organism: Dryococelus australis (assembly GCA_029891345.1). NCBI lineage: Eukaryota > Metazoa > Arthropoda > Insecta > Phasmatodea > Phasmatidae > Dryococelus > Dryococelus australis. The sequence continues at coordinate 87,183,388 of CM057002.1, read as the reverse complement.
ATTCACGCACATGGAAGTGAAAATCCCATACATGGATGGGAAAATTACCTTACGACATTTGGATCTCCTCGTCCATTTGTAGATATTTGATAATTGCATTTTATATATGTATAACTTTATTTTTGTTTTTTGGTCATACAAACTATCCAACATTGCTTTCTATATATCAGATATTATTACCACACACTGGAATAATATTCACGTACATAGCAGTGGAAAATCGCATAAATGGATAGAAAAATGTCCTTACGACCCGTGCACTTCAGTATTTTCTCTAGAGCTAAGTGGGGGACGGGAGGAAGAAGCAATCCTGTAACACGCTAATATTCATTGATGCGGTTGCGTTGTCATGGTGTAATGGATAGCCCATCGACCTATTATGATAAAAGACCATGGTTCTCGCCCACCCACCAGCGAGTATCGAGGATTTTAGAGTTGAGGTGTCGGTTACTATTCGTCAGAGGATAAATGTGATAAATATTTAACACTTCTACTAATACTTCGGGGTATTTTTATATATACTTTTAATATACAATATAGTTATTTTTTCCCTTATTGTATGGGATTCCTCCCCCCCCCCCCCCCATTTTTTGCAAGTACTTTTTTCCGTACGATTACGGAATAGTACTCTATTTGTTATGCATATTTAATCTACATTTAAGAGGTAATTTTACCATACATGTAGAGGTAATTAGCTGCCCTTACATGTAAGGAAATTTTACCTCAATTTTTTTTAACAGTGCACCATTAAAGCTGTCCGTGCCATGTCATGTTTCTACGAGTGGTCGTTTCATAGGTACTATCCAGCACCATCTTCATTCGTGATGCATCACTCTCGGGCGACACGCTATTTCCACAAGTGAACATGGCTGCAGGGTCTACAACATCTTAACCATCCGCGCTGCGTCCGAGTACCATATATTATGGCACCAGCATGCAGTAAGATCTGTATATATTCTGTTATGGTCTCTCCAGATGCATTGGTCTCCCGATATCGTTGCGCCATTCAATCAGTATTCTGACTGTATATGACCTGCAGCACTATAATAGTAATGACAGATCTGCCATTGTCCACTGGCACTGTCAGTCATATAACAATTCAGATTGTGCAATTCTGCGCTCCTTACCTTGAGACGTGGTTCATGCGAGTGGAAAATCAGTTAGTGTTAGCCAGTACAACTGCTTGAAGCGAAGTTTAATTAAGTGGTAGGCCACGTATAGAGTAAAATGTGAAAAAGGCGCACGACATTTTAATTCCTCTTCTTCCAACTCAAAACAAAAACGATAAATTTAAATTGAGCTAGTTAAAAGGCTAGGTGAGTAGATGGAACATGGCGAATCATGGCCGAGGGGTTAAGGGGATGGTGAAGTTGTTCCATGACACATTTTTGAATTCCCCGTTTTCTCTCAAAATCGCTTGTTTTAAACAAAAAATCACTTGTTTTTACCCAAAAATCACTTCAGAAACCAATAATTGTATCCCAAATAATCACTTTTTTCTTTAAAATCATTTCCCGTTTTGTCTAGCAGCAAAAAAGGACTCCCAAAAATGCCTCCATGGGGCTCTGTCCACCATCTCGAATTTACCGTTATTCTCTCAGAATCGCATGTTTAAGTGCACACAAAATTAGGTATCTGAGAAGAGTGTATAATACCACTATTATTATAATTTAAATTTAAATATATTTTTATAATTAAAAAATTTAAATTTATCAGTATTATGTGTTATATATCACTGGACATGTCTTTTCAAGGTGCATACAATCGAAATATCATACTAACATTCTGTCTTGTTTTCATGCTCTATCATTCCGTGTTGTCTAATTCCATCAATTTCTCACTTTCTCTCTTGTCTCCTAATTACTCGCATTTGCTTTCTCTATGTTATTCCTTCTTGTCTTTCTCCCTCCATCTCATTCTCTCTTGTCTCTTAAATTCGTATGACACCTCCATCTACGCAGATCCTTCATCGCCTGCTAGAGTGTGCGAATCACAAGTGTGGATATTTATTCACGAATTTAAAGGCGTAATTTTACATACACGAGAAGGTATATAAAAATTATTGTAAAGTTCATTCCAGGCAGGACTTTGTAAAAATATTGGAATTTTAATACTTCAAAAATCAATTCATTTAATATTATTTTTAAAAACAATTAATTTTTCTAAAATATATTTTCTTTATTCAGTTTTTTTTCCCCTATTGTACAAAAATTAATTCGCCTAGCTTTGTGACTGCGCAAGCACGCATGTAAACGCTGATAGGCCCGCGAGTCAGACGTACCAGCTGGACATGTGCGTGCAACAACGTCCGTAGGTAGTCACCGCACAGGGAAAGGAAGGGAGACCAATGACCACAAGGGACTCGACTGGCTGGCCTTCTCTAAAACAATCAGATATCTAGGAATCTGTGCGTTTATAAGTAAGTAGACTTATTAAAAAATTTATTTTATTTATCTTTTAAAGAAATGTCAAAAAATCTTTTTAAAAATATAGTAAAATGTATTAAAAATGCATTATTAAAGTAAAACTTGTTTAAAAATTTAAATTATATAAATTTCACACAGTGCTATGACATATGCTAACATAAAAAAAATTATGTTCTAATGGGAATCAAAGCCGAGACCTCTGTCTCAGAAGAGGAAATTCTATCCATTCGGCTACAGTGTGCCCACACAAACAGCAGTGCCTAAAAGTTGTATATAAGTCTCTAAACATAGAAGTTGCAGTCCCCCCTTGTAAAAAAAATGTAAGCAATGTATTTTATAAATTTTTCAATTAGTGTATATATGGCTTATGTAAACTAATTATTTTGAAGTGGGTTTGTTTAATTAAAGGCAAGCGATGTACTGTATTTGATCTCATAATTTTTTTCAGTCAGGGTATGAATATTTAAATTACATTATGTGCATTACCCCCATTGAAAGGTTTTTATATATTCTTTGTAAAATAACTATGTAGCAGACCACGTTTTTTCTAGCAAGCAAATATGTATAGTCACAGGTTAGTATCATTTGCGATCTCTTAGGGTCAGGCTCGCGAAATTCAGTTTTGGAAGCATGATTTCTAACCCGGGGAATTTATTTGTTTAAGCCTTTTATAAGCGTAGTAATCGCCATAAAGTAATATTTTCTTAATAGTGCTTTGTTTAACGAGATCTGTTTTAACATACTCGTTACCCTACGATGTAAGTTTAATACGAAATAAAAAATCAGTATTTAAAATTTACTTTTAAAATTTATTCAATTTTAATACTTTTAGTTATACTTAAATTCTGCGTAGAGTACTGCAAAAAGTTCTCTCAACTTCATTTCAGGTTTGCTGTCTTCAATCATGAATAAATATTATACAATGTTAAAATCTGCAAATTATTCATTGTCTGGACTATTTTGTACGCATAACTATCCTCAGATTTTATTGAATGTGTGTATGTTAGTGCAAACCAGGCACAATCATATTTTCTATAGAGGGAATTAGGCAGAATACAACACCAGCTAGATATCAAGGACTTTTTTTTATTATTGTAATGTTCTGTTAACACAATAATAACCAGGTTTTATTCCAGATAGTTTCCCATCAATGTACCCATTAGCTCTACCACCTGCTACAGCCCCCATCATTTATCTCAACCATATACCCTCCCTAGTCCTTAATTACAACTACGGTCAGAAGGCGTTCTTTGTAACACTGGTGGAAGCGCCGGTTCCTTTCCTACCTCTCGCTGCCTTGCATTAGTTATCTACCATCCTTCCCCTTATTTCATTCAATTCCCCACCCAACCACATTTCAAATTGGCATGTCCAGTAACGATAATTTGAAGACCCATATCAAGTTTTCTAATTATTTTTACTTTAAATCAATTTAGCTGGAACATATAAACAAGTGTCATCGATTTTTGAAATATCTAATGTAACTTTCTTGCTAATACCTATGTGTGAGTCGGTCATGATTTAATTCCGTTTGCTTCATGCATTTTTATATGATTTTTCTTTACACGAGTTTCTCTCTCATTAATATGTATAATTATATCTGATGTTTATAGGCAGTTGCAATGCATCGACAGTTGCAGCACATAATGAGCATTGCTGATAGAATTTTACTGCGGCAAATTTTTAAAAGCAAAGGCTTTCAGTATATAATATTACATGTTATATGAGTATTATAGTAGTAACTATATGGTATTGCATAAGAGTTAGTATAATTATTCATAAGACATACATTACATTAGTACAGATTTCGGGCTACTTTGAATTCACATAACTCTGTCACTACATGCTCGGAGCAGCACGACCTAGTTATGTAGAGTGCTGTGACCGCTCCCCCCCCCTCTAACTAACACCCTCAGCTTTACAGTCATCACTGAGCGCTGGCTTCTTCCTCTTGTGTCAGCGTTTGCTCGGCGACGGGTGAACCGTACCTTTCCCTCTCCCCCCAGCCCTCGAAGACGTGGCAGTGTGAGGCACTCATCGGGGTTTACCCCTGGGGTGTAGTATCCTAGGAGAAAGGTCCTTGGCATAAGCGGTGGTGTAACAGTACCATGCCATAGTAGCCAAGCCTAGTTGCACCGCACACTACCCGTTCAGAGTGGATGAAGCATCTCTTATAACCTGTATCCACTCAAGGTGACCCAGTGCTTCTCGTGCCACCCCTGATTCCACAAATTGGGCTACGTCGCTGTTCCCCTATGGGTTGCCAGTTTCCTCGCGACTGGCCAGGTGTATCTGCCATGATGGTTGGGCCGATAGTTGGTATCTAGGCTCGACCACTTGGCAGGGTGTTGGACCACTTAGCACTCAGGCCGTTGGGGCCTAATGTCAGTACTTCAATGAGAGTAGAAGTACAAAGACGTGGAATGGAGTGTGGCCATTGTCAATCTAAGTGGGAATTGGTCACGTAACACCTTGGGGGTTGAAGGGAGCAATGGCTTTGTTGCAGTGATGAAAATTTGGAGATTAAGTGACGAAACATGATATAAATTCTCCAATGTCAGAGCAATGGCTGCTATCCCCGGTAGACCATGACACTGGGGAGGGGTCCCGACTGCTCTCTGGTGCTCGGCCGCCGAGTGGTGGCCATTCTGGGTCATAGTAATTCCCTGCCATTGTAGGACGTGGCTTCCAGGGAGTGGAGTGTGACCGGCCCTTCATTTGGTGTAACGCTATGCCTGGTGAGATTTTTTCAACCACCTTGTGTGGAAGGGATTTCCTCTGCCACTCCATCGCCCGACAATGTCGGCCATGAATAACCCCTAAGTGCCATGGAAATTAAGTGGTAGCACGGGACGATCGGTTGGCCCCACCAGAGGTTCTCTCTAGTGACCGATATTTGTGATTGGACTCGTCCTGGCAGTGGTTGACTGCATATGCTGGAGGAGGTCTGGAGAGTATCCCACTCTTGTGGAAAAACCAGGTGGTGAGCGGCAACCTGTTCCGGTTGTGCCCTGGAGAGGCACTAGGTGTATGGATAAAACCCCGACCATAAAACACGCTTGGTTTCTGAGTACGAGTGTTTCAGAGCCTCTTTGGTAAAGAGGGCAAGGATGTGCTGACGTGCCAGATTTGGGCTTGGGATCTGCCCAACAGTCGCATTAATCCTGGTCTTCTTGCGGTCAAAGGATGTGATTCCTCTTCCCCGCCTATTGGGAGGCCGAAGAGCGGAAGGGCTGAAAGACTAAGAGCGCTGCAACAAAATATAAAAGTACAATGGCCGATAGGAAAACGTGATTTAAGGACTTTCAGGAAAGTTCTACTTAAAATAATGTTATTTTGTGCGTAATATTTTGGGGAATACTATATATATATTACATTTTTAATTAGGCCTCCATATTCAAAAAGTTTGTCATCTTATTGTATACTGCACAAAAACAATTTTTCTTTGTATACTCTATAAAAAACTTTTGTTCCTAATTGTCACAACATTGTAACAAAACCCGTAGGCCTATATGAGATTTAAGCTGATCTTACGTATATACCTTCCACCCTCCCTTACAACTTGATACATAGGAGGTGACAGCTGCACATTTTTACTGCTTGAAATTTGGATTTTATCATAAACTAAATTATAATAAAATGCCTACCATGTTTCAATTATCTACCATCCAGTTCCGTCACATGTGAGCTCAAATCATTTTAGTTACAGTACATGTCATGAATGTTAAAAATCACAAATCAAATTGTTTCTGTTCATGTGCTGCATTTTTTATATGTCCTTTTTCTTTCAGGTTCCTCGTAATTTTGTAACTATGCATACATTTTGTAATAGCTGGATCATAGTTTATTTCAAATATTTTACTTCAATTTATTTTAATGTTAGCTAATTTTGCATTTAGTTATTTTAATTAATTTTAGAAATTCAAAGTTACATAACATTAACTGAAAACAGTGTACACTTTTAGTCAGAGCCACAGAGACTTTCTGACAGCTTGTGGCTCAACAGTAATTCCGCCTACTTCAAGAACTGGCCGTCTGTATCGCGAAACCACTCGCGGAATGTCTGTCGTTTTCGCGATAACAATTACATAGCACAACTCTACACTCACATTCAAGGCCTGGTGGCCAACCTTGCACTTTCCAGCATTACTACAGTACCACTCGTAAAAGCCACACTGCACAACTGACGGAATATACAGTTCCCTAGCCCAGTTATCTTTTGCATATATTTTAACTACACCCGCTGAACCCCAATACTTATTCCTACTGTCAGTAAATTAAGAACCATTCATATGACCGGACACTACTGTAAAATCACAAAATCGAATACAAACAACTAGGACTCCTAGCGAGATGGGGACGTCTTGTCTTTGTGGCATTGGGGGTACTATTATGTTGGCATGAACGCACCTTCATTTACATCGTCGCCTGAGTCCGCCCTTTCACTTAAGTACAAATCAGGAAGGTGGTTGCTGCAAATGGGGCGTGCCTCACCAAATGCTGGTAAGCGATAACTCCCACTGCCAACCAGGAAGCAGGGTGGATTGCAACATGCGACGCGAATATCTGGTGTTACTGAGTGGCAGGCGGCATCTTTCTCCATAGTGATGCCGATCGGAATGGAGAACACCAGGATATTACTGTGCCGTCCGTCAGAACCCCACTTCAGTACAACAGCCTCGGACATCAACGCAAGGTGGGACAAGCCCACTTTGAGGACAAGGTGGGACAAGCCCACTTTGAGGCTCTCATTAGGTTATCATAAATATATAAAAAATTGCTCTGCCGATAATATATAACTTCTTGTAATTGCAATGTTCTGTTAACACAATAATAACCCGGCTTTATTCCAGATCGTCTTCTGTCAATCTAACCATTAGCTCTATCTCTTGCTACAGCCCCCATCATATATATCAATCATAAACCTCCCTAGCCCTTAATTACATGTATGACCAGAAGGTGTACTTTGTAACAAAATGAAGATGAGGTTGTCATATATTCTAGTCTACTGTGATGTCTGAATATCGACCATAATACCTTTCATAACCACTCCATTCTGCCATGCTGCCTTTTACATCGCCCATAATCTGGCTCTCCTGGGTATCAGTGCAACTGCCAGGTTAGTCACTCAACTATTGCTTAAGTCTGACAACTGGAGATGGGTATATGCATGGTTTTCATGCCAACATTCGAAACACTTCTCCTTAACATATGGTCCATTCTTGCCACCATAATCTTGGTTCGACGATAACCATGTCGACATTGTATCTTTCAAGGCTATCAGGGCTGCGTTATGATCATCGGCTGCTTTACTGTGTAGCCAGAAGCTGTGCCAATGGAGAACACAGAAACCACAACGATAGCTAGATCATTCTACACCATATGATTAGCATGCTTTGACATTCCACTGCAGATTATTACTGTCCTGTGTAAACATTACGAGTCAGCACAGTTCAGGAATCTCATGAACCTGATGGGGATGGCCCAGTTGAGGACCATAGCCTTTTATCCTGACTCTAATGGTTTGATGGAGTGCATGCATCTTCAGCTTAACACAACCATATGTTGCCAGATGATCAAGCACTGGGCAGACATTCTACCAACCATACACTGGAACTCAAAACAGCCTGGAGGGAGGTACTCAATGCACCAGCAACCAACATGGTACTTTGTTAATCACTGTAGCTCCTAAGAGAATTCCTATGTGCTCCCTCGAGTGCCAAAGAACTCTATACCATGCATCTTATCAAGGCATTATGACAGAACTTCAGCGACACCCGACCTGTTGGTGGCACTCGGCATGGCGGACAAAAACAAATTGTTTTCAAAGGTTTAGAAATGGTGATAAGAAATGTTTAAAATGAATGTCAAGGGATAGTCATTACGCTCCTTAAGAAGGCCCATTCCCAGTTTTGGGCCAGTTGCCTAAAACTGCCAATCTCTAGAAACATGGTAGTCAGGTCACTGTCTTCATCGCTGCCTGAAATCAGAATTTAAAAACAATGGCCACTTTGTAGAAGATATTGCCATACCAGTTCGTACTTTACAGCCTGAAAAACTACAACCTCCTTAGGTTTAAGGACACAGAGCTCACTCAGTCTTATCCATTTATTACAAAATCAGGTCACGATATCCACTTCACTGGATGACTCTAATGTGATTTTCCATGATGTGTATCCATCACGAGAAAGTGGGAGATGTGATGGCTTGTCACCAAAAGAAGAACCACACATATGTATCTCTTCAACCCTGGCAGAGGCAGCAACAGGATGTGGCAATAGACTGCGACAAGGTATATATTATGGCATGCAGGCAAACTCTGCACCCTACTAGGGTACCAGAGTCAGTTATTCCCGGCTGGGGTGAGAAGAGTCCAGCATACCGAGACCAGGAGAGCAACAGGTAGTTGGCAACTACTTGTCTTCTATGATAGTTCGGTATTGTGTCATATGTTAAAGGCTGTTCACAATGAAGTAAGCACTTTTGAAATCAACCTTAGAAAATAGTCGCTGCCCCTGCCTACATATATTTTAATGGGCACACTGAGTGACATATGCCCAGTAAAGTTCGTAACAATGGGGGGAAAATATTTCCACATCTTAACATCGAAAAAGAAATGTTAGGAAACCATTTGTGATAATAAATTATTTATTTAGTTTTCTGTTCTTGTTTATTCATCGATGTATAAAAATGAGCAGATTTGTAAAATATATACTTTTATAATAATTCACAGTTTCGCTTGACCGACGCAATTATAAAGTAATGAGGCCCATGGCAATGTTAATTTTACATAAAGCGGATGTATACACAACGTGCACACAAGTAGATCTTAAGCAGGGCTTTCAAAAGTGCTAATTTTACCATGAACAGCCTATATTATGTAGTACTCTAAGTAATGAATTAGTAATGCACCCTCGGTCATTAAGTATTTCATTTAGATTACCGCATGTAACTAAAAGAATCATCCGATTTCACAAAACTAAAACTTTCACATAAATGAAAAGGTCCTCGCCACCAATTGTAAAATACACATCGAAACATAAGGTTTCCTTTTGCGCAAGTTGCATGACGTCAGTTCTATTGGTTGGCAGTAAGTATCGCCCTGGTGTCACTACAGCTAGTGCTGCTAACACACTTGTTCAGTATGCGTCGGGATGGCGATTACACAGCCAAAAAAAAAAAAAATTGCATTCTCCATTTCAACAAGTGTTAGTCAGTTAAAACTGTGCTGTGTGATTCTCATCGATAGTATAGCACTGCACCGCCTACTGCGCAGAACAACCGATGGTTGCTCGAGCAGTATCAACAGACTGGTTGTTTATTTAAAGGGAAGTCCACTGTTCAACTTGAGTGCCTGAAAAGGACGTAGAACTCATCCAACAAGGTTTTGTATGGAGTCCACATAAATCCAATCGTCATGGCAGCCGAGAGCTTGCCATTTACCATATCACTGTCTGGCATGTTTTGCTACGACGATTGTTTCTTAAATAATACTGAATTCAAATGTTAGAAGCCCTTTGTGATAGTGATAAACAACAACGGCTTGTGTATTATGAATTACTTGTGGCCTGGAGTTGGAAAATGAAAAATTTAGTTCATATCTGGTGTTCAGTGATGAGTCCACATTCCATTTAAATGGAAAAGTTAACTACTACAATGTACGAATATGGGGAACACAGTGGCCAGATACCGTATTCGAGCATGAGAGATACTCTCCAAATTTAAGTGTGTTTTGAGCCGTTTCCTGAGAGCAGGTGTATGGTCCCTTCTTTTGTGGGGGAAACACCATTATGGGAATGTCATATCTGGATATGATGGAGATATTGTTTCTAAAAATAAAATAACATTCCGATAATTTCATTTTTCAGCAGGACGTAGCATCACCACATTGGTACCCACATTTCACAGCAATTTCTACAATGAGTTTCCTGAAGATGGATTAGCCATAAGGGGCTTACAGATCATGCATTACACCACTGGCCTCCAACAACTATGGGCGAACTGCGATGCTGCATAGCAACAGCAGTGGCTGCCATAATACCTGACATGATCACATGAGTATGGGACAGTTTGACCATTATTTAGACTTTTGCTGTGCATCCGGTGGAGGGTACATTAATAACTTTTTGAAAGGTAAATTTAAACTGTATAGACTTAAAAGCATTTTAAGATTCACACATATATTTTATGAGCATGCATGTCAAAGTTATTGTCTTATGAATTAGGATGAATCTTTTTTAAATATTCTGTATATTGCTTGCATTTGTACACTTGTAGTCCAACAGCTACACACGCACACAGATGTAAATTATTTTTGTTTTTAAATTTCTAATTAACTTCTGTGTACAGCCATAGCAAATTTTCGGCAAATTACCATAATTTAGTGTTTTTTTAGTGTATTCTGTGATATGGAACGGACTCTGTAAATGCAGTGTAAACAAATAGTAATGTAAAACGGCATAAGCCAAAAGAAATTACTTCCCAATTTTTAAGAATTCTTTTGCTTAACATGAAAATATGTTTAATCACTTCGGTCTGTGCATGGCATTATCATGTAATGGACCAAATAACCTAATGAAAACCATCACCATCATTATAGACACGTGTTTGTGGAATTAATGGTCGTGGCTACTGCTGCACATGCGCGTGAAAATGAGCCACTTATTCTCCAACAATCCTATGTTAGTTCAAACCACAAAAAAAACTCAGCCGGTACTATACATAGGTTTTTGTGCATTAATGTACTTTAAGCCAAATAAAAAAAAGATGTATCCATTGCCCGAGGTATAAGAGGGGCCTAGTTGCTTGGGATAGGAAGTTGGAAAATAATGGGCGAAAACCCACACGTACAGTAATGATGGTCGCCAATAAACACATGCACAGTAACCACTAACGTGACCGTCCGGAGATTCTCATATTTCTGTAGCTCATGCATGGTGTATTGAGCATGTTTGATATCAATCAATGAAAAAAATACTGTGCATAACAGTATACATTTGAATGCAACCACCAGGTGGCATACTCCTAATAAAAATGGCAGCGAAAAAGGAAAAAAAATTGAGTGAGTGAAGAGATTGGGGTGGCTCTTAACAGCGATATCGAAAGCCAATGAGGATGACTGAGGTGCATATTGTTGCAGGCGCGAGGCTCGAACCCGCAAATTGATGTCCGAGTGCTGTTCTGGTGCACTTGTGATGAGGGGAGCTAGGGAGCAGCGATGGGGGCAGAAGACATTCTTGAATGTCAGCCAATCATAATGTATAAAAGGCCGCTGATACATGACGACGACCCCACTCTTTGACCCACTTTGTCTGTACCACTTCGAGAGCACATAGATGCCGGAGGTCGGCGCGACAAACTTGAGGGCAGCACAGCAGAGTGAGCCAAGATAGTTGGCGATGTCTTGAAAAGACGTGACCTGATCAGCCAATCACTACAAATACATGACATCATGAGACGGAGGAGCTCCGGCCCGGTGTTGTTTATTGCCAGTGGTAAGGAGATATTTTGTTCTGGGTGCAGAATAGATCCGAAAGCGAACCTACGCGCAGCAAACCCTAGAGTTCCCCTGCTAAAGAGCCTTAATATTTGATAAGGCTAGGTTGGAAAAGTCGAGTTATTATTCAAAATGGTTTGTTGAGATATTTCAAATCTAGTAATTATTCAGTATTGTTTGTAAAGTAATTCGGATCATTTTATATGAGAAATAGTAGTAAAAGTATTAGTAGTTTTTGTAATTGTTTTGTGTCATTGTACTATCTTGAGTTATACCCCCAGAGTAGAGTGACGTAAAGAGGATTAGCCTCAGTGACTTATCTTGTTCATATTATTGTGTTTAATAGAAAAATGTTACAGTAGTCATTGCAGAGTAAAGCGTTACAGTGGAGACTTGCAGTAAATGTTTCAATGGAAAGTAGACAATTTTATTCTTGTGTTTATTGTAAGGGCAGAGCAATAGGCAGTTTTGAAGTTTCAACACCAGCTACAGGTGGCCAGACATGCCAAGGGAAATTTAAATTCCCTCCAGCCATGACTGCAGGACAATCGGGAGCGTGTAATCAGCACTTGCAATGGCGACGGCATTGTGTAGCTTGCACTTCCCCGTGCAGCCAGAAATACGCATAGAGCCATGCCTGCACCCAGTTTTATAGTGTAGTGTAATCTGCTTGCTTTTAGAAAGTTTTTATGCATCCTTTCAACGGAGCTGCTCTTTGGGCCAGTAGTTTTGCTTAACAGTCTCCTAACGCATAGAGCTTTAGTGTGTGCTTTTGAGGAGCAATCAGTAGATTGCTTGTAGTTTTATAAATTAATTATAAGTACTCAGTGTGTTGCACACACAGACCACCATTTTCACATGAATACTGCAAGTAAGACGGATTCATCTCCATTTAAAGAAATCGTGAAAGCACTTACATTAGACACATCTGAGGCATTAAATATTCTGAAAGAATGCAAATCAGCCTCTCATAGTACATACGAAACAGCACATACTAGTTCGGCAAGTACACGGAACACTAACATAGAGTATTCTTTCAACACCAGTATGGACCCACACAACACCACACCTTCATCACCTACAATAGTATTCTCAGTTCTAGACGACAACAGCGGATATTTAACACCTGGGTATCTCTCATGATTACAGTCAGACAACATATACGAACACATAGACTCATGGACACACGAGCTCATGAACACACACATAGGCAACATACAGTTACACACCATGTACAACACACAACCATTGCACATTGTAGTAGTCAGCCAGACTGAAAAAATTCCGACATTAAATGGACAAAACCATGAAAACATTGTCGAATTCTTACACCAGTTTCAGGCGGCTAGTGAAATAAATGGTTTGAATGATACAGAAAAATGTAAACAAATTAAATTTTATCTCCACGGCACTGCCAAACATGTGATCGATAATCTTATACTGACAAACAGAGATCAACTCATGTGGCCAGAAGTTAAGGCTAGGCTACATATCATTTTTACATCCACGGCTCTAAGTGAACATCACAAACATCTTTCATACAAAAAATGGCAGGTGCTAGATAAAGGGTGTAAGAAACACGTAGAAACAATGCTTTATACCAGAGGAAGTGATTTATGAGGATTTTCTTACTATCTTGTGGAAGACACTACTACTGCCAGTTACGGACAAAATTATTGGCTTATATAATGACACCATAGGTAAATGGTAGGAAATTTGAAAATGAAGAGTTCGGCCTTTATAGATATCGCCAAGCCACAGGCCAAATGCCACATACCCCAGAACACGAAATGCTTCACTTGGAGATCGCGAAATTGAAAAAGGAGATTGCAAGTTTGACATTCTCACTGCCACAGAGTCAGGAAGAGACACCACTGATGTCAGACCCTTACCTGGGCGTACAGAGGGGTAGGCCATTAGTGAGGTACATGCACCCCCCCCCCCCCCCCGGCAGTTCCACACAAATCAGTACCATCATAGGGGTGGATATGGCGCAAACATGTCACAAGGCATGACAGCCAATTGTTATCACAAGGGAATGTTCATCTGTCAATCACCGCCAAACCATTAGTCAACTGAGGTGTTTTTGCAGTACACATTATAATCAGGGATATAGAGGTAACAGTCGGCAGGACAATGGCACTAGGTTTCACCAGCCATCGCTAAATCACGATAACAGACAAAACCAGTATAGAGGTAACAGTAATTATGTCCATCATGGTGACAAGCATCAGTTTTAAAAAAAAATTGGGTGACGAGGGGGCCAGATCCATTTCCCATGTTGACAGGAAATAACGGACCAAGCAACCTTGCAGGCACTTTTCAATAAGGTCAGTAAGAATACATCGTACACAGAAAATGTGCGGTAAAACACAAAAATGGATGGCATAGTAACCGCTACAGTTACAAAATCCGAAGACAGGCCACAGGTAGTGGACAGGCGTGACAAGGTATGTTACAGGTCGCAAATTCATTTTAGCCTGCTGCACGAGAAACAAATCAGGCCGATGTGCTCTGAAACTCCTACGCTGCAGAAACATGATATCGCAACATGGCGTGAAGGGAAGCGTGCTTCGCCAGGCTTTCACACCACACAGGAGGGTGACACAATTAAAGCGCTGCATGGCAAATCGTCACAACCACCACCATTTATAGAGTCGCGTAGTTTAGGTCAGATTACATGCTCATTTACTTCTATACTGGTAATAAAGCACGGCATTGCGAATTATTTCCCAACCAGGACTTTGAGTTTCAGACGAACATCGGAGACAGGTTTCGTAGTTTCAAAATCACGTTCGGTATTGGGCACCCAAAATTATGTATTAGCAAACACGACATAGCAGACTGCACAACTCGTAAGACCGACACACAAGTGGAGCACGAGGTTGGCAATGATGAAAAAGATACTGCTGACATACTGAGCCACGCCTGATTCCACAAACAGGGGCACACAAAAGTGTAGCGAGGCAGGAATTCAATTGCAGCCAGTGTACATTCGCATGTCGACACCACACATTCAGGTCAAGATAGAAGGCAAGCGTTAATCGATACTGTATGTTCCCGCAGCTGTACCGCATCAATGCTCTTATTAAAACAGAAACTTGAGCCTCTTACAGAGCAATTTACGCTTGTTAGGACTACACAGGAAATAGATGCACCGAGGTACAAGACATCCATTAAATTAAGCATTTCAGGACACACACGCAAGGTTTTTTGGTAATTGAAAATCTCAGAATGGATGTTATATTTGGTGTCGACTTTATGAAAAAGTACGATGTTGTTCAATTTTTAAACAACAATATACTATTTATTCATTGCAACAACAATGACAAGATAGTTCAAGTACCTATTTATTCATCAGTAATAGAAAAGGACAATGCAGAATCAATACAATCTTGTATTTTAAAAAATAGAGTCCATAGAATATATCAAGGAGGTGCCATGTTTACTTAGAATAAACGATAAATTAGACAAACATCAAATTAAGGTGATTATGGAAATCATTCAAAAATATCTGGATAGATTCGCCCATTCTATTTTAGATCTTACTGAGGCAAAAAGTTATCAGATTACACCTGACTTATATCCTCGGAAACTAATCGCAACTAGGCCCTATCAAAAAAGCCCTAAGATTACAGGAGATTTTTTAAACCAAGTTCAAGATATGGAACAGGCAAGTATTACTAAGCAATAACATTCATAATTTTTGGCACCAAGCTTAGTTATTCCAAAGAAACACAGTGGAATTAGATTCCTTGCGCATTTCCGTAAGCTTAACCAACATGTGACACATATTCAGTACCCACTCCCACACACCGAAGATATTTTGACCACTTTACAGAATCCCAAATGCATAACCAGTCTTCACTAATTCTAAGGTTTCTATTCTATCCCAGTGTGTAAAGAAGATAGATACAAATGAGCTTTTTCAATAGATGTAGTTGATTAGTACGAGTATTGCAGAATGCCTATGGGCCTCGCAACTTCACCTCAACACATTCAACAGTTCATTGATACTCTCTTAAGACCTTTGCATTGCAACAAAGCCATAGCTTACTTTGCTGATATCTTTATTTAGGGAATATATATCGCGAACATCTAAATAATATTTGGAAAGTGTTCCAAAGGTTATGCCAATATAATGTCAAATTTTATGTTAAGAAATGCACATTTGCAAAGCAAGAAATAAAAATTTTAGGTCACAATGTAACTCCTCATAGTATTGTTGCAGTTCAAGAAAAGGTTCGATCCATTCAAAATTTGTCACCACCAGGTAACATAAAATAGTTACACACATTTTTGTGGATGACTTCATACTTGCATAGATACATACATGATTATATGAGTAAGGCAGGGATGTTAATAGAGTTGAGAAAACAAAGTAATAATTATAAATGGGAACAAGATCAGCATAAAGCAATTGCAGAACTCAAACAGGCTATACAACAGGTGTCCATTTTACAAAAGTTTGACGATACCAAGAACACCATTCTGGCATGTGATGCATCGCAAAGGGCGATAGCTGCGGTACTCATGCAAGAAGACCCCCCACACCAAAAACCGACACATTATCACTTTTGCGTCCAAGAAATTAACTCTTAACAAAGAAAAATGGAGTGCGACGGAACGTGAGCTTGGTAAAATAAGGTATTTTTGTACATATTTGAGGCAGTATTTGTATGGGCGCCATTTTGTAATTCAAACAGATCCTAACTGTTTAAGATATTTGAAAACTATGGCGGAATATAATCTCCATATCCAAAAGAATGTGGTAGCCCTATCTGAGTATGACTTTGGACCCCAGATAGTAAAAGGTATACTTAACATTTTGGCTGATGCATTGAGCCGTATTCCCATTAAAGGTGCCGCACCCTCTCGAGTAGTTCAATTTAACCAGGCCAAATATCCAGTTAAGATATACATGTTACAATGAACTAGTTTATATAAGGCATTAGAAGAGAGCTTGTATCAAAATAAAGACAAGGATACGGAATTACAGAAAATTATTTCTAAATACATCATTAATAATTGTAAATATATAAAGCCCTACATTAAAGACGAGATTTAGGTAAAGAACAATTCATTTGTCACTAGAAGTATTTTTAATGGTGACTATATTTCTGCCTATGCTATTACTAAGATTATATCACACACATTTCAGGTCAATGTGGAAATTATTATGGAAGACAATGCGAACAATATACAGGTTACATGTATTGATCCTTCCCTCTAGTACAGGATACTTATTTTTCCTAACAGTGGTAAAATATTTTATTAGCCAGTTTACAATCATGAACATGAGTATTTTAGAACTGATGCTGAACCACAGTTGCAGTTATTCCTGGTAGATGACAGTACATCACCATTTTTAGGAGAATACCAGAACGACTCTCCCATCAAACAGTTCAAATTTGCATTAACTGACTCAGATAATGCTGACCCAAAATATAGAAATTTAGCCAGTAGAAATGGTACTGCAGGTAACTGCAAATTTACTTAAAAATCAACCCTTGTACCCAGTTACTATGTTAAGGAAATAATTGCTTCTCACCTTGGCGCCATATATGGAGGAGGACATTTCGGTATGTTTAAAACATTGCAAATAATTAAGAATTTGTATTATTGAGACATGATGCAGTCCGATGTAAAGGAATATGTCAAAAATTGTCAAATATGTCAAAAAGTGAAACCACCTGATGTTAAACCCATGGGACAACTTCAACATATCAGGCCGCCATTTCTTTTCAAATTTTGGTATTTGTATTCTAAAGGCTCTCTCCTGCAAACTCAAAATAGTAATAAGTATATGCTCATCATGACAGAATGAAAATAAATGTTACTGATCTGCTATCCATTACTCGACTTAGAACAAATATTAAAGAACAATATATTTATATTGAAAATTATTCTCTATCATTTAAAGTTAAACAGTGATTGCAAACAAAATTTTAGTTTTGCTAGTTTTATTGCTCTATATGTGTAAAACTTTGATGAACAGTGAACAATGTATAACAAAACTCATTATTATCGTGTACAAACGTATGAATATCTTTGCCAAATTACTCAAAATACTGAAATGGTGAAGCATTATTTACGTTATAAATAACATGTTTGAAACTCTGTCATTCCTCACAAAACGTTGTTACAATATGTTCAGTTTGTTTTCTCTCTACCCTGCATGGTCTGCACTAAATTACAAGGCATTTTGAAATATTACCATTAGTTAAGCTAGATTCAGAACTACATGGCTCATTGTGTGCTATCTAATATTCATGCCAGTATGCACACTTGAAATGAATATCTGACTTACGCATTTCCTTAAAAGAAACATGTTAATATGGCAAGCCATAAGTTACAGAATACAAACTGTTTTCAATAAACAAAATTTTGCAAATCGGCAAGAACATTATTCTGCATTAGCCACTTCACATGCATATATATTGCACATTGATGGGAAAACTATACTTCTCTGGTGAGGTCTGGGGAGTTAGCAAGCGATACTATGTTACCTCGTTCCTCTTCCGCCTCTTTGGTAAGGCTGGCTATCATCAGTTATTCTAGTGTAGACGGCAGTTCACTATCACGCCAGATACATCTCACAATACAATCGTTGCATGCTATACCTTTACCAAAGTGAGTGCCAAGGCTGTTATCGAAAGTAAAGCACCAATGTTCAATATAGTTGCTTACTTGAACTCCTATTTACAGGGCCTCATATATGACTGTAGGTTCGAAGACACTAATCATGTTTGACACATTATTCAATTATTCATACCTTTTTATATATTTTATGATATTACTCTTTCTCATTTTAATGTTCTTGCTTAGCCATACTTTGCATTCCCACATACAATAGGGAGTATTTAATTCTTGGTTACTCATATGCATAACATGTACCTTGTTGGCACATTCTTCTGTCCATGCTGTAGGAAAAGAACAACAACATTCCTTCTGCATTATGTATTCTATTTTCTTGCATGATGTGTGTTTCGTGATGTGTCTTCCTTGAGCTTCAAATGCTAGTTCGTTCTCACTGCAAGGTAATTTACTGTAAGGACACAAATTATACAAAGGACAAAATCTTCACCCAAAACAATTCCCAACTTCTTCGTACATATATTCAGGATTGATTATTGAAAACCTACAATGTTCTTCTCCATTACACATCTGAACCTGCAGTACACTATCTTCTTCAAGTTAAAACCGCACTGTCCTGTATACTGGAGTAATATTTGTGTAATGTAGCGTGGAGTTGAATCTCTCCATCATAGCTGTCATTCCGGTGTATGGTTCTTTCTTTATGTAGTTAGTTAAATTAGACTTTTCTTGCAGTACGAGAACATACCAGTTGTTTAACCACATCTTGGTTATGTCGAATTTACAGTCAAAAGAGTTGCTTTGCCATACTTCGCATTCCCAAATTCCACAAGGCGACATTTGAAGTGGGCTACTTCCTTTCATCTGCGTGAAGTGTTGTTTGTTATTACATGTTTCTTTCCAAACTGTAGGGCTGTTGTAAAACCCTCTCCTTAATTTATAATTTATTTGGTTTGAATCCTGGTTCCTTGGTTATTTCTTCTCTTCGAGTTTTAAAACATAAATTGTTTGAACTGCATTGTAGTTCGCTGTCGTGTTGCATGTTGAAAACCGAGCAGCTTTCTTGTTCATAACACAATACTCGTTCTTTAAGATATTTCCTGCAAGACTTTGTGAAAAGTTCCAGTGCTCATCTACATTCCACAGCTGTACTTGGTAGAATGTATTGCCTTTAGACTTGAACCATACTCTCTTGTATCTGCACACCAAATTCTTGTGCACAGCTCTGGATTGAATGTGTTCATTTCATTCTCTTACGCAGGTATGGACCTGTAACAAACCATCTTTTAATTATTATCTTTACATGTAGCTAGGATGCTGATACATACACTCTCTTACAGCTTCAATTTTACACTGAGGACAAAGCATTCTTTTTTGCAAAGTGGTTAATGTTATAGTGTTTTACTAGTGAATTAATGCTGGAACAGTAGTAATATCTGCTGTTGTTTATGACTTCTGCATTATTCAAACTTTTTAAACATTTCCTTCTGTATTCTTCGAATTACGTATACATGATAGCCTTCGAGGAGTGCATCGTTCATGTACTGGAAACAGTCTTCGTAATCTATAACACCAGAGTCCCATTTTAAATCATGTATTTCATAAGTCTGTGGCCAAAACATCATTTTCACTTCCAGATTTAAGGCAAACCAATGCACAGGAGATTTAAAACCTGAAAATTTACTTTCATTTTCATCATTTGCATATTACATGTCAAGTTCTTAAAGGACAAAAGACTTGTCTTATTGATATTCAAATCCTTTGGCAAAGCACATCATTATTATGTTATTTCTTTTACAAAGTTTACTCTCTAAAGTTCAAGTTACATAGTATTTAAAGAATGTCTCTAAACTTTTTTACAAGATCTCAGTGGTCGCCTCGGAATTCACTTCATCAATCCCGGAGTCTGACATCACTACAACGGGGACGATTCTAACTTCTATTAACTGTTCCAACCTTCGCAACTTGCAATCCCTCTAGATATGTTGTTTATTGACATTGTTAATGATAGCGGGCATGCCCTATGGACTGTCTTCACACGGAAAATACAACATATTATCCTTGTCTGCTCTTAAATGTTCAGGAAGTAGCGGATAAATTAATGATATTTCGTGGGATGCAAAGGTGACAATAAAATCTTTAGGTAACACCAACAATTGAGAATAGTCTAGACACAACAACATTTTCGCCCGTCCATAAGCTATAATCAAATAGGAAATGTTTACGCACTCCTGATCACCGTTATCGGAGCAGTGGCCTTCGTGCTTTGTACCTGTTCTGAGATGATGCTGGCGCAGAGAGAAGTGATCCCTGTAGATTCTGTAGCATAACTCTTGGTGCTGTGGACATATGGTGCAACTCTCAGTGTGGATGCCTGGCATCATTCTCGATGCTGTAGACGCTTGGCGTTGTTCTCGATGCAGTGGACACCTGGCGCTGTACTCAGATCTACTGCAGATGCCTAACTCTCGGTACTGTAGATGGCTATTGTAATGCACATTCATGCACGCATATGATGTGACCTTGACAGTTGTTGACTTAACACACGGAAAAAATTAATTTATTCCCTTCTTATATAGTGTTCGAATCCAAAATGGATGCTGTTTTCCTTGATTTTTGTTTAAAATATGGACTTTTCGAAAAATTTGTTGAAAGATCATTACATTTGACATATAATAGCTCCGTTAGACGTCATTTCTGCCTAGATTCATGGTATTTCATTAATAATATGTCAAAACATATTATTTTCAAATAAAATAGTTTTATATTTGTCATAGCATACACATTTCTGGTATATTTGGTAGACAGTGTAACCAAAAATTTCAGATGACAGCATTTTTTCAAAGGAATTTCTATAACATCATACTTAATTTTATGTGCATGTAACTTTGGCTATAACTAAAATTTCGTCTTGTAGAGAATTCTACACAAAAAATGCATCCAAAAACTTATTTTCTCTGCTACATATAAATATTTGAAAGTTTGATTCTGTATGCACATATGTTTTCCATGGTAATAGTTAAAAACCGTTGACTTATGTATAACGTAAATTTTATTAAATCGAATAATACAAGTTTTTAAACATAATCTTCTATGAATATTTAAGACATAATTTATATATAAAAAGTCTTTGAATAGCGTACAATTTATTTAGTGAAAATACCATTTGTATTTGTCTTGTGTGAAATTATTCGTAGTTTCCTTGAATTCTTTTCTATAATTAGATTTCCGTGGGATTTCATATTTTTAGAATTACGTTTACTGGAAAACGTCTTAAATTTTAAATTTAAAATTTCTTGGGATTTTTTTGTATTAATGAATAATTCAGACCTAAATTTTAGTGTTGAGGAAATAATTTTTTTTTCAGTGGGACTTGTTAAATTTATATTTGTTTCAACGAAACGTTCAAAACAGGTGAGTGTCTTTTTGCAACAGTTTTCCCTACAAAAGCTTAGAGCTAGTTCACCCTGGCACCTTCCTAGTTCGTGGCCAGAGTATATGTATGTAGAGCAGCGAACAGGACAAAGATACACTTTGCTCAGTAAAGGGGGGGGGGAGAGTTTGTATAGTAGTAACTCCCAACTGCTCCACTTGCCGGCTGCGGTCTAGAGAAGTCACCTTAGTGTCTTGACAATTCTTCCTCTGGACACATGGATATCTACCCATAGTCTTCATAATAATATTTTTCGATATTTTAATAATTTTTTGTGTGATCTTTATAATAATTACTTTTTTACTTATGTAAATAATAATATCGGATAAAGTGAATTCCTTTTCTGAAAATTTCATGATGATTTTAAAAAGTGTTCACTATGCGATGCGGGGACTTGTTAGTTTTCGATCAAAGGGTGTATTAAAATTATTTTATCGCGATAGTGAATGCTATTCAGATCGATAAACTGTGTGTCCATAAAGATATGTAACATATGTACATGTATTATTTTTTTAACCATAACTTATCATCGATTTTAAATAATTTAATAATTTTTTGAGGAACTCTTTGCGAATTTTCATTTAAGTTGTTTGGTTAGTATGCATACATTTATTATTTTGTGACAAACTTATGTGCGATTTTTAAGCTACTGTATGTCTGGATAAAGAGTTGTGGTTTTTCGTCCTCTATGTGATACGAATCTGGCTAGATTTCAATGGAAGTTGTGTTACAAAAACCATTTATTTTAAAGCTTGGAAATGGGGTAAGTGTTTTTCTGTGATATTCAGTACTTTTTTCCATGTTTGAATTTAGTTTGAAACATTTAATACTGAAGGAGATTTGATTAAATTGTTCATGGATAATAATTAATCATTAAAACTATATTGGTAGGGAAATAGTCGTTACAACTTTTTTGTGTTGTAAGACATTTATTTGTGATGTGTTCTATACAACGTAATGTCCGTCATAACCTTAGTCGACGTTCCGACAGCGGCCGAAGCAGACGTGTGGTTGCTCCCAACACCTCGCTCAGCTTATAATTCGCCACAAATGCTACACTGGACACACTCCTGCATCGATCTCACAAGCGAACGGATGTGTTCCCCGTATTATATTAAACACATTTAACGTTTTTAGGTATGTGTCTATTTTAAATATAAACAGCTGTGATTTGAATTCATAACTCGCGTCGTTATTGTGTTGTAGGACTAGTGTGGTTTAATTAAAGTCATTTGACTAACAGTTATTCTATCCTAAATTATATATGGGCAGGTAAATTGTTTTTTGGCTTTCTTTATATCACCAGGATAGCTGGGCCGGTCTTTGTCGTGGAAATAGGTCCTGTTACATGTTTGAGACTCCTTAGTATTTTATTTGTGTTATTTATTTATAGGGAAATAGTTTTTTGGTTTCATTGTCGGTATAGTTATATTAACTCGTTGCTTGATTTCTTTATGACAGCAGGATTGCTGGGCTCTGTAATTCGTTTGTGAGTCCTTAGTATTTGATTCGTGCCATTTTTTTTGTAGAGAAATGGTTGTTCATATGTTTTCTTTTAAAGTTCACTGTTTCAATCATCTAGTATGCCGTAAACATAATTTTTATCCATTTGTAAAGTATTTCAATAAGACATTTTTAAATCTTTCCTTTTATGCTAGTCGAGGAGTGAATATGTTGTGTGCGTCGTATGGGTCTCTGTTGTTTGTCATAAATTATATTCATAACATACAGGATGGGTTAGTAAACTGCAGTTGTGGATGTAAATCGCATTCAGGTCTCTTTTCGGTTAATTGTTTTATTCAATTAAAGTATGTCATCTTATAATGCCCCTCCCCCCCAAATAAAAGGAAATAAATAAAGACCCTTAGCACACTATTCCACCAAACTATACACTTATGAATTCATATAAAATTCAAAAATTAAAAGAAAGGTTTTTTATTAATTCAAATTAATTAATTGGTTTAATCAATCAAATTTCACCGGATTATCAATTTGCGGCTTTAAAATAAAATGTTATCGGATTAAGGATTAATCCGATCTATCAATTTTATATCAATTTGATAATCCTATTAATCAAAAGTGGGCTAAGATCGGCACGCCCCTACTACTACAGTTCCTCAACATCGTAACTTTGGTATCAGAGATGATTACTGTTCCAGCTGGATGGGGCAACTCTACATTTCGCCCTTACGGCTCGAGCATATCTGAAAGTAACTGCCTGGGGAACGGATTGAACAAGGCTCTACAGGAGCACCTACACCACTCTCTCAGCCACCCCGAAACTCAGATCTGGCGACCTGTGAAAGTGTAATTTGGAGAACTCGGGAACAGCTCGTCAGCAAAAACACATATGAAACCATATACCCTGAAAGATGCTGTTCGCACTTTATTCCGTAGCATCACATCACATAAATTGTAGAGGGTGGATCATCGGATCTAGCGTTGTATTATTCTATGTGCCGAGAACAATCGTGCCTACACCGATGTGACTGATGTTTATGTTGATGGGCTATTGTGGTTACAGCACGTAATTTTACGTGATTCAATTCTGAAAAGCGAAACATAATTGTAACCCATGTGCTTGTCATTGCTTTTACCATTTGCCAATCGGTATGGGGACTTTTGTGACATTCTTTACATCCAACATAATTTTTTATATGAGGAAACACCATAAAATGTAGTTGACTGTGTACGCATATCAAGGTTCTTGTAAAGAAAGGGAAGTGGAGATGTTTGGGTAGCTCTTAACATCGATTATTTGAGAAAATAAATTCTTGGTGGGAGAAGTGTAGGGGGAATGGGAAGGGTTGGACTAGGGGAACCCAAAGTGCTATGTCGTGGACTGCCTCTACAACTGGTCACTTCCTCCGCTGGATGTGGGATAGGTTAGAGTTCAGGGAGGCGGATACGCACGCTAGACTCGCGGGCTCACGCACCGACTTTGGCCGCAGCAGGTGTGACGTGTCCGAGGGTGCTGCCGCGGGGCTTTGGGACGTTTGGCGTTCGGTTCCCAAACACTGGCAGATAAATAATCACTCGCCTCAATCGCACTTCCCGTCTCGCCAGTCACAACAGTTGCGCGTGGGCGGAGAACCTTCGGCGAGCAAACAAACACTGCCCCGCCGGCAACATCCGACGTGCCCCATTAGACCGCCGCCACCTGGGCCACCTCTTCGGGATACCGCGACACGACACCCCTCAGCCAGCCATCGCCTTTCGCACATCTATCAGAGGGTCGATTACGGAGTTGAGACATTTGAACAGTTGAAGAAGCAGCGCCAGAATGTAAACGCGGGGACAACTGGAGAACTCCGAGAAAACCCAACGACCTGCGGCTTCATCTGGAAAGATTACCACGAGTGGAAATCTGGGAGCGGCCCCACCGGGAATCGAAACCGGGTCACTTTAGTGGGAATCGAGCGCTTGATCCGCTACAGCACTGAGACCCCTTGTTGACTTTGGATCTTTTATGTGGAAAATCTTTCACCTCAGACGTGTTGTATGTACGACAGCCTCGTTGAGACGCCAGGTGCAATAATTTACGAAAGTCATGTTAACTATGCGGCGTGTGCCTGATCAGATTTGCAGATGAGGGTGTTACTTTTGCTACTGTTTCTTGGTAGCTAATTAATAATCGGAAGAATTTCAGTAGAGTAATTATTCATATTTATAAAAATTGCTGTCTTTAGCAGTACATCTTATTTTGACTACCTATATCATCACCGAAAGATTTCAAACGTAATTTCCAAAAAATATTACCCCGTCAGGTGTTCAAATTGTAATAAAGTAGCTCTGAAGTGTAAAATTTTCAAAGAATTTTCAAACGTCAGTATATTACCGTAGTTATCGCTGTCGTTTACCTTTACAATTCATGTTGGATCGAAATTTTAAACAGCAGAAGAGAGCCTTGAAAACAAATTTTACGAAGGGAGGAAATATTATATAAAATACACGAAGACGTAACACATGGTGTGCAAGTATTTAAAAGGTCTACACTAAGAAATATAGACTGTAAAAGCTGTTTCTGGCAAATTTCCTAAACTGTATTGGAAGTTTTAAACCTATAGATTGTATGGGAACAGCACTACAAATCAGGCGGCAAATATAGGAATGCTTAACATAGTTACTACAGAAAGTTGGGAACTTACTTATGCAGTTGACTGTTTTTTGAGAAGATGTACGAACACTGCCATGGCTGTATGGGAAAATAATTTTTCGTTCGGGCTTTCTAAATTCTGAGAATAATTTCTTTGAGTGTAGTTTCAGTCGCAGTTTTACATACAAAAATGTTAGTTAATAAATGGAACAATTTCTCAAGGTTTATTTATATTTGTGTGTATACATACACATAACTTATGATAGATTTATATGCGAATGTTTTTAAAAAGGAATATTACTTCAGTAGGCGGTATAAAGAGCATTAATCAATTTTAGTCGAAAATGAGATTTTCACTGTACTTGGTTTTTTAAAATGCTCTTTTTTGTATTACTAATGGCACAAGTCATAATATCCTAGAATTTCTACTGCAGTGATGGTAAATTTAGCTGACGTGGTTGGTAAGATAGTCACTAATAATTTTGTGCCTCTAAGACCAATGTTGTGTTCGAATTTACAGTTGGTAGGAAGGGTACAAGCCATCTTGTGCTTTTATGAGAAATGCTTACTGCACTATGTCCGTGGTAAGAAAGGCACGAGTCATATCGTCCCCTTACTACTAGCGTGGATTCACGGGCGTTGTATTAAATATCTGGCAAGAAAGTATCAAGTCATTAACATTAAAGAAAAAAAAACATTATAGTTAGTAATACGTAAAATAATTTAAATAACAATATAAATGGGTTTGTTGCTTTAAATGTTGTTATATCCCCACTATTTGGTAAATGTTGTTCTCCAACTGGCAGACTGTTGGCAATAACATAGGCAGACTTAGTGCCATCTTGGTAATCCGTTTCAGTGTAAATAAGTGTGAGTTCATAAAAGACAACGTTTCGAATAACGTGTGTTTCATCATTGAAAATGGAATGCAACATACGATCAAGGAAGTTCATAGCAATGGCTCTTAATGCTATTAACGAAACTGGAGGTAAGCCAAATAGCGTATTATAAATGGATTACAATTTTTAATAACCTCAACGTCAGTGATGGAATATTTTCACTAATATTTTTTGAAGTATTTATCCTTTCTTGGGCATGCTTATAAGAATGTTACTGATGAAAGAATTTTGTTTCATGTGATGTATGTGCAACTCATAACCACATCTATAGTCCATTCCCCACTGGGAGCAACTTTCTCGGAGCCCTGCTAAATATCTACTTGCAAACCCGTTTCGTATCCTTCTGTCAAATGTAAACAAACATTGCCATGTAGCATGTGTCAAAATCAATGTTTACATGCCATTGTGTGTGTACATGTGTTCGTATACTTTCTCTACACCTAAACATAAACATTGAAATGCGGCTTCTACTTTTATACGACCTGTCAAATGTGTTGTTTACTGTTTACAGCTTTTCAAAGAATTCTGTCGTAGGTATATTTCAAAAACCATTTCGTACGAATATTCACAGTTTAGGCCTATAACATCACTTAGGACAGCTTTATGATGTTTTAAATTGCCTGAATTGATGATAGTTCTTACGGGTATGTTACATTAACATATTTGTTTTCCACGACTAAGCACATTACACGTAATGCATGCTAATATTTTGCTACTATGTTTAACATTGTTACAACTGCGGGGTAATGAACTATAGTATTTAACTTTTTGTTATTGATATGTGTTGGGTTATTTCTTTAAAAAGACGGCCTCAGTTCGAATAACGAAGGAGTAACTAGTCACCCGAAAAAGAGACATTAAAATCAAGCACGCAACTCGTGTCGCTGATTTTTTGTCATACAAACTTAAAATATAGCGGTGAACATGAACACAAATAAGCCTACAGTAACTTTTATTCCGCTCATATTTATGTTTATTACTACTTAATGTGTATTAGGTTTAGGGCCTATTGAAATTTATTGGGGCTGGACTTGCTTATTTTGTTAGGATTGGTGGTAAATCACGTTACACAACTATGTTTCAAACACCCAGGGCAAAGTTACAACGTTGTGATAAAAAATCAGACGTGGATGTAAATAAATAACTCCATCATAAAAACAGTTCAAATTAAAAACGTATAAATAGTTCACATCAAATACTTGAAATCACGCACATGCACAGATCCAGTGTAACGATTACCACGCAGCCACGCCATGCTATTTCACACACAGCGGTTAACGAAACGCACCGTAACAGTATATTTATTACTGATGGGGAAACACAGATTTATCACAACATCGTAACTTTCTTAGGTAGGTTTAAAAAACACAACGTCTACAAACGTGATGTGGTAATTTAAAGTATTTTTCGGAGTAAGTATAATTTATGCTTCGTTTGGTAAATAAGCAACATGCCATGTCACATGTCATGGCTCGCCACGTCTGCCAACTTCACATTCTTTCTGCCCCGCCATCATATCTAAATATAATAAAATAAGTATTCAAACATTAAAATCTCTTTTCACTTGTAAATTACATGTTCAAAAATCATTATTTTGCTGTAATAAGTATAAAATATGCTACAATTGAAAACAAGTACAACCTTTTTTCCGCTTACTAGCGAAGTGAAACTTCCCGAGTGTGAAAGAAACAAAGAGAGAGAGAGAGAGAGAGAGCGACAAGCCTCGCTCAGCAGACAGTTGCTTTCTCGCTCAATAAACCAACACAGTACCATTACGGCCTACTCACGACCAACAATATCAATTTGTCTGCATACAAACAAGTATTTGGTTGGTTCAAACAAACGTTTCTGTTATTGCATAACAAATTGAAGATAACTTATATTTCTCATTTATATTTTTGCACAGATCCAACTGCATAGCATAACTTATCCCAAACGTTTTGGCAAGTATTAAGGCCTCATGAGAATAATGCCATGGAGCTACTGTTACCTGAGTTTGTTAGTGAAAGTGCTACAGTTTCACAGATCAATTCAATGACATTAACAGCCACAACATCATACTAAATGAGGGTCCAAAAATAGGGAATCATGAATCGAATTACCCATCACCACCACCTGATATTACTGAAGAACTCGAAAATATCTTGAGTGAATGTCCATCCATAATGTGCGCCAATGTTGAGCTTTGTTCTACCAGTACGAAAGCTGGACTAGAGGGCAGAAACAATTGCAATGATTCTTATGTAGAATCAAATGCAGACAATGCTGGATTAGAGTGCACAAGCAATCGCAATTACTCTGATGTAGAATCAAACACAGACAAAGATATATCGTACATATCTCCATCAGAATGTGAATCTAGCAGTGATGATAGTGATATTCTGCACACCAGGAAACGAAAGCTGTCAGGAAGGATGTGTATTCAATCATGTCCAATAAAATTGCACATAAACAATGATACATCATCGGGTATTATTGTATCCAACCTAACACCTTAAACAATGAGCAGGACAAAGAAGGAAAAGTGTTACAAAAGAGCACTGCAACAAAGCCTCAACATTGGGCACGATCTTTGAGGAAAAATAGAAAACGCTGCCTGCATACAGGAAACTCATACATAAGTGCTAAAGGTGTTGAGGTGAAAGCAAGGGAATTACAGACATTAAAGAGTTACAGGGCGAACTGTCAATCACTGCTTACAGAAGATACTAGAAATAACATATGTGCTGAATATTGGACACATGGAAGCCATGATAAAAGGGCGAATTTCATAGCTGGTTTGATAAACAGTGAAGGGAAAAATACATGCCGTCCTAGAAATAGGGATATTTAAAGAATAGAACAGTCACTCACAAATATTTTTTTAACATCGACGGGGTAGCTCACATCTTTGTAAAGATTGCCTCTGTAAAACATTGGATGAGAAGCAGAAGTTTGTACGAACAGAACAAACAGATAATTGGTACAGAGCCTTCCATTTTAAGGTGAGTTATTTCCACACTAGGAGATGAAAAAAGTCATGAATTGATTCAATGCAATGATAATACTAAATGTCCTATATTTACATGACTCCAACACCTCTTCCATCTAGTATTCAAGACCACTATCACTATTTCGAAACATACCCAGACTTAGTTGAAAGTGCCATGTTACATTCTCCAGAATGTAAAGATGTTTCTGTCGAAACCGATACAAACAAACCAGGACATAAGAAATATGCCCTCCTTGAAAGTAGAGTTCAAGAAAAGGACTTAGATCCAATATTACAAAAGTGTATGAAAATATTGTTTACAGAGGTCGTTTATAGCTTATAACTTATGTTAAAATATTTGTGAAACCTCCTATACTTGTTTGTGTTATGAGTTTTGAAACTTTCTGTAGTGGAAATGATTTGATATCTATGTAACAGTCTATACTTATTGGTGCTATGATTTGGTATCTATGTTTGTTTCTTTAAAATATGTTGTGTATATAATTTTGAAATATTCTATAGTAAAAAATATTGTGCACTAATTTTGAAAAACCTTACTTTATTGTTAAATAATATGTGGTATGTTTTGTAACATCCTGCACTTACTTGTGTGTGTTTTTAAACAGTTTGTCCAATAATTTATAATTTAAAATGAATTCATTCGTACATATATTTAACCTCTCATCTTAAAAACTGTGAAGTGTATTTCGTATTCCTAAGAAAGGAATAATGTTAATAAGTAAAATGAACGTCACTAATGATATTGCAAGTAAAAAGTCTTTGGTTTCTATAAAAACAAAGTATATTTTAGTAATGAAAAGTAAATCTATTAAAAAACACACCTATTCGTCTGTCAAAATACTGGTTAAAAACAACTGAAGATACTTGAGACTGTATCCAGAAAAAAAAAGATGTCTTTTGAAAATGTAATAATATTATGCAATAATTTCCAACACACCACATTTACACAAAAATAGTTTAATCAATTCGCCGATCTCCATAGAGTAGTGGGATTATGCCATAGTTTGGAGGTTCTGGGTTCGAATCAAAAATGGATGATTGTAATCTAGTTTCAATGTTCTATATTCGAATGTAAGATATGTATGATTATAACCTACTTTGTAAGTCAGTAACCTTATAAACCATTAAAAATAACAGATGTCAATTAAATTTCAGTCAAGGAATAATGAACGAAACATTTAATATTTGATAGTTAATTAAAAATAAATAATTAAATTACATTCAAAACAGAAATTGTTTCGTGTATGTAAAAAGGATACAAAATGTGTGTTGAATCGTAGTAAAATGCATTATATTATGGGTTAAAAAGCTAGTGTTGCAAAAGAATTATGATTGTTCATGTACGAAATCGTAAAATAAAAATATAATTAAAATTAAATATAATCCCTAATACCCAATAAATATGCATATTTCGAATTACATTTCTAAGTGTGCATGTTAAAGGATAAATGCACTTACAATTGTGAAGTATCCCTTTTAATTCCATTAATTTCCATTATATTTTGTTAAATTTTACTTTAAAAAGTTTCAAATACTTTAATTCTCCGATTGAAATACATTTGAACCAAGTAGCAAAATATAAATTGTACGGCAAGGGAAGGGGTGTGACCAATACATAGGGGCACCTGCTCAGACCTTCTCATCTGCGAATCAATCACCATGCAGTAAGGATCTCTGCTCTGGTGCGTGCTCGTGATCTGGTCACACCCCCCACCTCCGGAGCTGCTGCTGAGCCCACGGGCCGCTGTTAGGGG
Organism: Dryococelus australis; assembly: GCA_029891345.1. Classification (NCBI taxonomy): domain Eukaryota; kingdom Metazoa; phylum Arthropoda; class Insecta; order Phasmatodea; family Phasmatidae; genus Dryococelus; species Dryococelus australis. The sequence continues at coordinate 87,151,695 of CM057002.1, read as the reverse complement.
TTGACTCGCTCACGCTCGGTGACCTGTTGCCCCTTCACCGCCCACCACATTCTGGTGGCATCTCACACGACGTTGTGGTGTTACCCGTCCACCGGTCATTGGACCCACCTAGGACTGCCTTACGCCTGACCAGCAAGTCACCTGCGGCGCTCGTCTGGGATTCAGTACTCTGCTCGGATCCTCAGCTACCTGGTCTGGGTTCAGACCTTGCTCATCGACTACCACCCTCGATAGTAGACTTTATGTAAGTAAATAGGCATAACATTTAGGGCTTTTTTTTACATTTGTATTACATTTAATTATAGCTATAATTTTCAATTTAAGATTTATTGCATTTCTACAGTGACTCTTTTCAATTATTGTAGCTTTCTTAGTGCTAATTCTTTTTAAGTATTTTAAGATTTATTTCTTTATAATGAAACAATGAGGGAATTTTTTTTTAAATTTAGTTTGTAAGTTGTTTTTTAAGATACTCTGGGTGGGTTTTTCATGTGTACTTGTGAGTGTTTGATGGGAAAACTAAAAAAATCGGAGAACTAATCTGAATATGCCTAGTGTATTCAGAGATGTAATCCACCTGCTCATAAATTGTTCTGAATGGCTTGTATGGAGAGGGATGAAAGAATTATGAATGATTGGATATGAGTAAATCTAACGAATGTAGTTTTGATGTTTGAGAGGGGTGGGTAGTTGTAATTAGTTTGTATGTTATTTGTCAAACCATAAAAAATAAATTAATTTAATTATTTTTAGTTAGTACATGAGTGTATTAATTGCTAGTATTAAAAGTTCAGTTATAAAAGTGCAAAATAGTATTCACCTCGCTAAAACTTTCTAGACAAAAAAAATTGTTATTATACTTCAAATTGGAAATTTATTAAAGTTTTAGCAGTGTCAGGGTAGTTAACTTTTTATGTTGACAAGTAATTTACAGCACTTAAGAAATACTTTCTTTGTAAAATGTAGAAAATGGAAATAGGTATTTCGATATTTAAAGTGTTGTCTTAAACAAATGGTTTTAGTATTCAACAAAATGGTGAGAGTTTAAACTATTAGCTGTTTTCTAAACACCAGTCACTTGTTACGATGTAGGTAGTGCGCTACTAAAGAGAGATCTCGTGTCTTACAGCATGCTATATTTGAAACTGCTAGCTGTAGAGACAAGGACCCAATCGCCTCGCTTCCTGAACTCGTTGATGGAGGGGCGGGGGAAGGGAAGCGATGGCCATCTCTGCTGTCTGAGCTGCGCAGGCGACCACTGTGCAAGCATGTAGAAGCAGGCTGCAGGAGGAGAACTGCGGGGAAGAGGATTAGCCACCGAGCGACTCTGGAAGGTGAAACTCCATGTCTATTTCCCAAAACACGAACCGACTTTATTTCCCGCAGCTCTCATCGCCTCGCTAGCTTACGTGCTATGGTGCTTTCTGTAGTCATGTCCCGGTATGTTCTCTAAACACATCGAGTGCTGTTGAAAAAGACACTAACCTGCAGCTTTTCAAACACAGCTTAAGTACCAAATGAAATTTAAATTTTTGAATCTAATAAAAAATTAAAACAAAATCATTTAAATAAAAAAATGTCTTACATTGTATTTCCCTCTATTTAGGATGTTACTAACAAATATTCTATTTCAGGTGTCTCGATACGCTGTGGTAAGTATCTAAAATGGCCTTTTTGTTTCTTTTTCAAAATATGCAGTAAAATTAATTGTGCTGTGTTACTGACACTTGTATTGCAGGAAACAAAAACATTTAGTTAGGTGTAATAATGAGTGAACGTAAATGACAAAGTATCGATAGTTAGTTGTAAGATCTTTTTGTTAGTGATACACACAGTGAGCTTGAATAACAGACAAAAAGACAGTCTAGTACAAGCTGTCAGGATTTTGTTGCTTCACCTAAGCAGAGGTGATTCGATCTTTTATTAGACGACCTTTATTGGAATGATTCGGACACATTATCACTCACCGAAAGGCCATTATCAACAACAGATCGAATCGAGTCCGCGTCCCCCAGACACGAAAAAGCAGATCTCTTGTTAAATTATCTGTTTCTATCTGACTCGGAAAATTCGTGTGATTTGGATAGTGATTCATCTGTCTCACAAGTGAGTTCCGAGTCAGTTGAGAGACTTCATCAAAGAAAATAGAAAATAATTCTTTTTCCAATTCCCCAGCTACAGTGGAGCCTTTGCCAGACCTGACATGCGAACTACTGCCAATGGTGTTCTCTGCGAGGCTAACTGATACATGGATAGTTAGTGACAGGGTTAACAATGACACGAATTTTGAAAGATTTTTCTTGATGTGTAAGATTCCTCATAAATTTAGCATTGACATCACCCCGGCCTATATTGATTAGACTCACCGTAGCATGCAAGTATTGTAAATCCTTCGTGGTGGAGGAAGGCACTACAGAGACTTAATATTTTCAGAGCAAATCCCTCTCCATCTTGCATTCATCCGATGTTGGTGTAATTTATGATGATACAATTAAGCCATACTTGATTCACTGGCTTGAAGAGTTTAGTGCATGTGGCTCATCCTGGAGTTTGCAACTCATATCATACATGAATGCCCATGTCTCAAAATGTAGGGCATTCACCATAGGTTCTGCGCACACTACATTACCCAAGTTTATTGCTAATTGGAGAGCTTTTATCGATATACACTGCCTGAAGGGAATGTGTTTCCACTATGCCATCACAGCATTTTTGTTTCCTGCCACACACCATGTCGAGATATTATCTTCATATTCAAAACCTCGAGAGGTTTTGAATACTGAAGGTCTGTCGACACCGGTAGTAATACAGGATATTCGTATGTTCGAAGAGAACAATTCTATTTCTATCTATGTCTACTGTGTGGTGGACAAAGATAGCTATATAATTGACGAAACTTGCAAAAAAGATGGAGTTATTGTACCAATGAGTATTTCTCCTGTACGTTATACAAAACATGTAAATATTTTGGCCATTCATGCTAGTGGTAATGCTGCAAATAGGCATTTTGTTTCCATTAGAAATTTGTCAAGGCTGGTTGGGAGTCAGCTGAGAAAACATGGTCATAAGAAATATATTGGCAAGCATTGCTTTCAATACTTCATTAGTGAGGAGAAACTCGAAAGTCACACTTTTCTTTATCAGTAAACATAATGATGTTCGCAGTTCTTTCCACACTGTGGCCAACAAGTACTTAGAATTTAAGGATTATAGCAAACAGCAAAGATTCGGTTTCAACGCCTATTGCGATGTTGAAAGTTGCTTGAAACCATTGTCCTCTTGCTTGCCTAATGATGAAACAAGTACTACCAATACCATTAACCAACATGTTCGATATGCTAGTAGCATTTTGTTGGTCTGTTCATAAAATCTGCGTTTACCTGCCTACTTTGAGTTTGTGGTGGTGATTGTATACATCAATTAGTTGAATTAACAAAGTAGGTTGCAAGAATTTACAGCATGATTGAAGCCAAAAACTCATGCTGATGAAGCTAGATTGGTGGCTCAGAAATGTTGTCACATTTGTAAGGAAAAGCTTGGTACAGATCCTTTTGTGGTCTATCACGACCATCTTACATACGAAATCAGACATCATGCACATAACAAATGTAATTTTAACTTCAGACTGCCCAAGAGACAACTTTACACTGTCTTTCATAACTTGCAAAATTATGGTGTTCACTTTCTAATTAAGACTTTGGCTGAACGTCACGTAACACAACCCAATGAAAACATGGTAATCGAAAACCCAGGTAAAATCCAGGTGATTAGAATTACCCTAGAGAAATATAAATGTATCACAAAACAATTTTCCAATAGGATTGATTTCAAAGGAAATGTGCAGTATTTAATATCTATTTTATTGATTCATTCCAGTTCATGAGTGCCTCTCTGGACCTTTGGCAGGTAATTTACAACCTGCACAATTGAGTATCACTGGCTAGAGGTTTCCAGACAATACCCAGTTTTAATTGGCAAAATGGAATGGAAATTTTCCTTATGACTTTGTTATGTCGCGAAACAGTCTGGTGTGCACGTCACACCCACCAAAGGACACATTTCATAATGTGATGAAAGGCGAAGGCATTAGCGATGAGTATTGTGCTCATTCTCAAGCCGCATGGGATGTGTTCAATTACATAAACTTGTTGCAGTATGCCATTCACTATTTATGTGTGGACACTTGTTTGCCGGCAGATAATTTTGAGAATTTCAGGACCATATGTTTGGCTCATTACTGTCTTGACGCCGCCATGAACGTTACAGCTCCATCTCTTTCATGGGACAGTTTATTGTCAATGACACATGCGCGGCTAGAGTTGTTGACTGACCAGACATATATCATTTTGTAGAACATGGGGTTAGGGGCAGTAATACCCAGGTTTCTAAAAGGTGTACGGAAGCCAATAATGTTTACATGGGTGAAGATTATGACCCTAGTGTGACATCGAAATATAAATATGTTATTTCGACATAGATGGGCTGTACAGTCACACAATGAGATCCAAGCTTCCGATTGGTAATTTTGAGTGGGTTGAGGATGACGTGTTTTCATCATGGGATTTCGCGGAAATGGTAAATGAAGGTGACACATACTTTTTCGCGGTGTGCCGTAAATAGGGAACAAGGGTTGCTTTATAGGAACATACAAACAGACTCAAGCAATGTAATTTATTACATGCTCTCATTAAGTAAGTTTACATCTAGTTAAACTGCAGACACCATAATACACAAGTGTGCTCATGATTCTACTAAGCAGTGAATAATAATGGAGCCAATGGTAAAAATTCTTAAAAACATTGACGTAATCCCTCATCTAGTAAATACACCTAATTGGAGCAATAATTAATTACAGATCAACAAACTTTAATAAGGAAAAATTGATCCAAGCTGACATATTACTGAGCCAGCACCTTGAACAATTACTTATCATTCAGCTCCATCAATTTTACAACCTTGCCAATCAAACTTACAATATAGAGTTTCACACCATACATTATGCAAGCTCATGCCTGAGCAACTCCAAGGCTACCAAAGGTAAGACTAGTATATAAAACATATGTTAAGAATACACCTGATTTTTAACTATATATATATCAACAATATTTATCATTAAAAATGTAGCAGATACTTCAATCTGCTTCAGGTACATTAAACAGCACTTGTAATTTGTTTGTTTCCATGTGCAAAATTATCAGCTAATCAATAACCCAATTTACAAACACACTAAAGAGTAATTGGACAGCCAATGCTTTAAAATACAGCAAGCTAAAGTATTATAGGAAACATTTTAGTAAATATCAATGTTAAAGCGTGTAACCACTCAAACCCAACAAAGTCTAATAAACAGGAGAATCACTCTCACTTTCAATTATGACAATAAGTTTTAACTTCAACCAGGCGGTGCCTAACACTAGTTCATTACAATGCTCCCACATAAAAATTCATCAAATTTACCTTTACCAATCAACGATTTACATTTAAATTGGCCACTTATACTTCATACAATCTCTCCAGCAATTACAATGTGACATAGTTGTGCATTCACCGCTCTTTTCCATAACACTGACGGGATTAGAAACTCACACAACTTTGACATAACATTCTAAGATCAGTAACGCTGAAAAAACTGTACAATTATTTAGCTTGTTGCTCTGAAAGGCGAAAAAGCCATTTACATATCATACTCGCCACATACCAGCCACCTGACGGCAATAATCTTAAATCGTCTCAAACCTTAAAACTGAGAAAACACTTTCTTTAATATAGTATATCCACTAGTGACACAGCATTATACAAATTCGACACGTGGAAAACATAATTCAGTAGAGAATCACTTATGATTCTTGTGACAGTATTGAGAACGTATACGCGTCTGCCCCATTCAACTCGAAGTGCATGGCTCACAAGCATTAAGAACCACAAGGTCCATCAAATAATTTAACTTAACTGTCACACTTATAAAACATAAATATAACTGGACGTTTAACATTTGCTCGTCGAATCGTATCCACCGAAGGGAACACGCACATGAAGATGAAATTAAATATTGCAAATTTAATTCGTTAACCAACCACCCTAAAACTGGACAAGAATCTGGCGGAAGCAAAATGCCAAATTGAACACTCAAACAGGACTTCCAATGTAAAGGAATAGTGGAAAGTCGCTTCCTTTTAATTACTTTGAAATTTGCTGACTACAACCATTCTGAAAAATTTATAAAAGACATTATCATGCCTTGCCCAAATGGGGAGGTACAACCTGAAATTCGACTCCAGTATACTCCGGGCGACACTTCATGCCCTGTCAAAGCTGGTGTATGACCAGAATGGAATTCCAGAGTAGCCCAAGTTCATTGACAGAGTCAGAAGGACTTCCGGCTTTAATCATTACAAAATTTAATATGGCCCCTTGCATAAAAAATTGCAATGGCCTGTCATATTAAAGCTAGTATAAACCACAAGTCAAACAAAATGAGCATAAATAGGTCGGAATGTCACTCGCAAAAGGCTATCAAAGATACCGGTCGGCATGGGGAAGCAATATTTGACTTGTTACTCACGTGATCTCTATGCGCAAACTACTCAAACTCATACTGAACGTATACCTTAGTTAAAAAGCCAAGTCCCATGTCCAAAGCTTACCAAAGTCATACAGCAGTGGAACTGCCACGTCGCAAAACAGCTAATTCCTAGGCTAAGCGAAGAATTCTGTCATGTTCCCATCGGTGCAAGATGAGGCGATGCAGACGCGACAAAATCTGAAGCTGGGTCTAGCAGGGCCAGTGGGCGAGGAGCAAGTGACGATCAGGCCAGATTGCCCGGCCCAACAAGCCGGGTGAAGCGGGGAATGGAGAGACAAGGTGGGATGACAGAGGAGGAGAGCGAGAAGACTAAGGAGCATGCGTACACAGCCAGAGTTGTAGGAAAGAATGTATTGGCTACGAGGTGGCGTTGCAGCAGAAGTGGATTTGCCTTTTCCAGACGAATGCCATGATTCTCTATCCGATCTGCCTTTGGCCCAGCAACTGGCAAACCTCCTAACGGCTCGCAAGAAAAATTTATTTTGACACTCGCGCTGTGGAAGAAATATGTTATACACAGGGGGACACTGAAGCACTATTTGATGTACGGGGCCAAACTTGACTGTTTATTGTGTTCTGCGCTTTAAGCAGAAGGCATGGATAGTGCAGTACATTGAATTTAACACTGAGAAGTGTGCTCAGGCTCTGAACGAATTAGAGAAATCGTTTTTATGTTGAAGAATAATTCCGTATATGGAAAAACTTTACAGGATGTCCGCCGGGAAAGGGACATAAGAATCTTTCCCGGGTATGACACTATCTATGGGGCTGCGGAGCTGATAGGACATCCTATATTCCAGGCAAGGCAAATAATCGATGAGAATCTGGTCCTAATCGAGATTCCAAAGAGTTCTGTTGCATTCAACAAGCCTTTGTACACTGGTGTTGCCATTTTTTACCTTTCAAAATTAACCCTGTATGAATTTCACTATCATTACATGTTTACCAAATATCCTCCACTAGTCTTGCACCTCCTGTATTGCGATACCGTTCCTTGATATATTCTGTTTATTGCGATGACGTACATAAAGTAATTACCCAAGATTTAAAAGTGTGGGTTGATACTTCCAACTATGTGCTCGATAACCCACAAAGTTTCTCCCATGAGAACAAAGGCCATACCGGAGAAAAGAAAGATGAATGTGCTGGCCGAATAGTCAAACATTTTATAAGTTTACATACCAAATTTCACACATACATTGTTGCGAATGAGTAGTGTATGTGTAAGGTGAAGGGCATAAAATCTAACGTTTTGCAGAAGCTCCGATATGAGGATTATCGAGATTGCCTAAAAAATTGTACCAGGGTTTTGGGGACCCAATATAACTTTCGTTTGCCTGGTCACAAAGTCTATATCGAACGTACGACCAAGGTAGTGTTGTCAGGTTTGAACGATAAGCGCTACATTGAAACAGATGGAATATCGACCTTACCCTGGAGTCACTACAAAATCCCTAACTATTTTTTTTTCCTCACAACATTAGTTTCAGTAACACAATAAATAAAGCCCTGGCACCCATGACACAACTTTTAGCACCACACTACCAATGATAACAATCTGCTAACACCACACCTAGCACCACATCCTAAGGCAGCACCACAGCTGTCTGCAACATCGACAGTTGTTTGCAACGTCTACTGCATAAGCATCGAATCGACAACCCCTCTCCACACGAGAGGACATTCCTATCTGTTGAACACGCTTGACATGTTTTTAAACCTAATGTTTTTCTAACTGTAAGACATGTTAACAGCTGTCTGTTAACAGATACATCGAACATGTCTTCAATCCGACACCTCTTGTCACTATTTAAGCAAGAATTTATCTACAGTACATCTTATGGTTCTCTTCACAGTGTGGGATCGCATAACATAATGTGAAATCTACGAATGCAAAATGCTACGTGTGTTATATATCATCGTTGGTGTGTGTAGGTGTTTGACACATCATTACCTGGATGTGACATATGAACGCTCCATCTGTACGTCATAATGAACACCCCATCAGTGCGACGTTTTTTGTAGATTTTGTACATTGTTAATTTTAAGAAATATGACGTCCATATCGCCAAGATTTTAATTTAGAAGAAGATTGTTTGCTAATATTGTCTGTTTTGTATATATTTGTTCTTGTTTTGTAAATATCTTTAGAAGGATAGTGTTTTTATTGTACATAATATGTTTTGCTAAATTCTTGTTAAATTATTTCAATGAAGTGTACGAATGTGTGTGTGTGAATATTTGTTTGCAAATATAATTATAAGTATTTTTTTAACATGTGAAAAAAGGGTTTTTGTGTATTTTTGAAATGATGTACAATATTATAAAAATTTGTTGTAAATTTGTAGAACTTTATATGATTTATTTAAATGTTTGTTGTAAACTGGTAAAACTTTATATGGTTACTTTAAATGTTTGTTGTAAACTTTTTAAGAACGTTTGTATGAATATATTTTTAAGAATGTTTTTTTGAAAAAAAATTTTAATAAAAATATTTATATGCCAAAGGAATAATGTGTCATGTTATTTCATAGTTTTAATTCCTTATGTCATTTTTATTGTATAATATGTTTACACTATTTAACATCTGAAGATGAAGTATTTGTGGAAGAATGGAGATGTCATTTGTGATATATCATTTATCTTTTGCATAACACTAACATTACTTACACGATTTGAGAAACCAATGAATATGTAAGAGTTTTGAAAATTGAAGGACTGGGGAAATATAAGTGTTCGAGAAAACAATGGGAATGAATATGAAAATGAAAAGGATTGAGGGAGTTTGAAAAAAACTCGAGAAAAACCCCGACAGCCCAGCTGAAGTTGAAACACTTTAGTAATACAACCCACACTTTTGTTACTGGACAGGGTAAGCTTGCCGGAAGGCGAAAGTGATTGAAAAAAATACAGTTAATCATCAAGGTATACGACTTCTTGACCACACAATGTGGCCAAAGATTACTCCTGCTCCAGGATGTCCTTCGCCCTGCATCAATAAGTGACGATGTGCATTGACTTTGCCTGGTAACAAACCAAAATATTATTAAATGGAAACATGCACTTCTCAAAAAAGTCTATAAAATTTATAATTTTTACTATGGTTGTGAATCAACACGAGGATGTCTACTGCTTGCTCTGGTATACAACACATACTTTATACCAATATCGAAAACCTAAATACATTCAACGTTGTAAGGTACATGTCTATTCCAAATATAAACAGTTGTGTTTTGAATTCATAACTCGTGTCGTTATTGTGTTGTAGGCCTAGTGCGGTTTAATTCAAGTTGTTTGAATATAAGTTTATTCTGGCTTAAATTATATATTTGTAGGGAAATTGTTTTTTTGACTTTCTTTATAACACCAGGATAGCTGGGCGGATCATTGACGTGGAAAAAGGTTCTGTAATTATTTTGCGATTCATTAGTATTTGATTCATGTAATTTAGTTATAGGGAAATAGTTTTTCGGTTTCGTTGTAGGTATAATTCTATTAAGTCCTCGCTTGATTTCTTTATGACAGCAGGATTGCTGGGCTCTGTAATTCGTTCCTGATTCCTTAGTATTTGATTTGTGCCATTTGTTTGAAGGGGAAAATATGTTTATATATATTTTTAAGTTCGTTGGTTCATTCATCTAGTATGCGGTAAACATAATTTTTATCGATTCGTAAAGTATTTCAATAAGTCATTTTTAAATCTTTCCTTCTGTGCTAGTCGAGAAGTAAAAATGTTGCATGCACCATACGAGTCTCTGTTGTTAGTCATAAATTATATTCCTAACATACATGACGGGTTATTAAACTGCCATTGTGGACATAAATCGTATTCTGGTCTCTTTATTTGATTTTTTCAATAATAATGTCATCGTTCTTAATTATTTCATTTCGCAGAAGTACTATTCTTAGTTATTTTAAAATACGCCTTTCCGAACTCAGACACAACCTCAGTAAATAATCAGATGGTAAATGGGAAGGAACTCCTCATCCCTCCTCAATACAATAACAAAAAATAATATTACACAATACCTATATATATCCCTTCCCCAACACATCACACCTAATACAACATCAGAGCTCCAAGGGTGAAGACCTACCATGCTGCTCCCACCCAAAAAATATTTATTAAAAAATAAAGAAAGACCCTTAGTACACTATTGCACCAAATATACATTTATCAATTCACACTAAATTTAAAAAAAGATTAATGCAGTTAAATGAATTGGACCAATCAATCAGATTTTATCGGATTATCAATATGCGGATTAAAAATAATCGGATTAAGGATTATTACGATCAATCAGTTTGATATCAAATAAATAATCCGATTAATAAAAGGTGGGTTATGATCGGCACGTCCCTACTACTAACTGTGTTACGTCAGAATTATTATTTACCAAGGAGGGCCAACCAAGAGTTCGGCAGGAACTGCTGCCCAGATCATAAAATGGGATGGGTTGTTCTTAAGTTCCTCACTACAGTGTGAATCTTTTTAACCCCAAAATCCAATGTTTTGGTTATGAGTAAAATTTATTAATTTGAATATTTTCCAACAAATGCCTGTGTTAGCTTGATTTTGTCCACCTGCCCCCTTTTTTTTGTCCTTAACAGTTGTGAATGTTTCCACGCAGATTTCTTGGGTAAATGCTCCACTTAGGCGAGTATACCCTCATTAACAAACATATTGCCTACGTAGAAACATGTTAGTGAATTTTTGCTTTGTAAATTACTGTGGTTTTCTATTGGTTTCTTCTTTTTTTGTCGTCCAGATCGTGAAGTATCATAAATGCTCTCTGTGGCAAATAATTTCCTTTCCCATGCAAGAACTGCCGTATTAATTGGCGACATTTTGTCGAATATATTTTGAAAATCCAGCAAAATCTATTCATAGAATGTTTCCTTCGTGCACTCATACTTCTGTTATTAACTTTCTTCCAGTGTAAGGACTCGGTTCGGCTATTGAGATTCCTGTGAAGGAACATCATATTTTCATAGATTTAATGTAATACATTTTTATATATACTGCTTCTCAGTAATCAGCATCCACTTCATATTATCTGGGGATATAGGAACCATTAAATTATTCTGTATGTATGTGTGTGCCTATACATGAAATATGGTCTAGTTCGAATGCCCAACGAAAAGTGATGCTGCAAAGTGCATTTAGTTTCAACATACAAACAAATTCCTTATATTGTTGGTTACACCTATGAAACTAGTATTATAGAGCCAATTTATGAAAGTAAAAATATTTGTTTAATGAACTAAACACTTCCGCCAAGCTCAATTAAATTCCCCCCCCCCCTCTTCCGTATCTGCTAACACCCAATAAATAGGAACCACGAGAGTTGCCACTTGGTGTTTGCAATAAACATGTTTTGTTAAACTGTTAAATGAAATTTTTAATAATCCTGATAATATATATTCAATTTCACTTCACTGTTGAAAGATAATAAATTTATTTTTATGTTTTTTATCCATGTCATGTTACAATAAATAGAATAGTAGCTAAATGAATTGAATTGGAAAGAGTTTATTAACGTCCCCCGGGGTTATGCCTGAAGGCTTATCAGAGTATGTCTTATACAATAACCTTTGACCTGTCTCATACTAACAAATATGCCTTGCCCGGGATTCGAACCCAGGACCTCCCGCACCACAGACCAGCGCCGCATCAACCGACTGCGCAATGGTAGGTCGTCAATAGCACATAAAGAAAGATGTGCATGTGCATGGTTCAGTTACGCAGATGAACATGTAAGGAATGCATCACCACAAGGATAGGTAGAGCGGTCATGTGATATGTAGAAAGTGTCTGTTCGTTACAGTTATACTTGGAGTACATATTTGTAGTATTCAGGTATCAATATGGTCGGTAATAGCTTTCAAAATTATTTTTACTACCTTGATTATCACTGAAATATTTCAAACGTAATTTCAAAGTATATTCATGTGTCAGGTTTCCAAATTATAATGATGTAGCTCCAAAGTGTAAAATTTTCAAAGAATTTCCAAACGTCAAAATACTGCCTTAATTGCCACGTTCGTTTATCTCTACAATTCATACTAGATCGATATTTTAAACAACAGGAAAGAGCATTGAAAACCAATTATGCAAAGGTAAGAAATATTATATAAAATGCGCGAAGACATGACACATGGTGTATAAGTATTAAGTAGGCTTACACTAAAAAATAGACTGTAAAAGCTGTTTCTGGCAACAATCCAAACATAACAGAATTCCATTTCAATAGACCATAACACCAAATCAGCAATTCAATTGTTCCAGAAGAGAAGCATTACAGCCATCAATACTCGCAATTCACATCACACCACGCAACTCATTTGCACAAACCATACCATCCATTCGCAAATCCCTTACCATCAAATATTACCAGCAAAACTAACATACCATAGAGACAAGGCATATTAACCATTGAACAATTCATTCCGACTAGCATCACCAACACACCATATGAACTGATTAGTCAATCTGACAGTACCCAACACTCCTACTATCAGAAAATTCCTATCAAACACTCCTGTGAAAAACTTAAAAACTAAATCACTGAGAACTATATCATATCATCATGTAATATGAAACACTTGCTTCTAGTAAATCACATAACATTTCCATCACATCGTAAAAGTTCGGTAGTCCGTACTTCTTTTAAACATTCGCGCTAAACTCACCATCAGTTATTACAAAAAATGTTATAGTAAAAACAACCATTGTTTTTTTCCATCTAATGCTAGGATAATCGACTAAGTTGTGCATATGTAAATATGCTCAGTACACAATTTCACGACATCTGAGCATACTTATCTCTCAGTATAAGGCACACATATATTTTTAATCTGATAGTATCATGTCCGTATTAACATTATCATCGTAAACATGATGTAAATTCATATCATCCGTGCGAAAAAAAAAAACAACACATGAGCACTATCGCTGCAAATTTTAGTGTGTCACTTTAAAGCATCGCGCCGAGAAAACAGCTTCTGGCAGAATTCGTACTGAAATTTCATATTGGAATATGAGATACATTTACTGTTCCAAGTCTAGAATGATAGTGAAACGAAAAAATATAAAAGGAGTGTACAAGTTCTGTGGGCCGGGAACCACGCTAGCCCAAAGGCAGTTACATGGTGACACAGGCATCAATGCACTCAACGAGGTGTGCAAGCAACACGACGTCGCTTATTCTCAGCACAAGGATCTGCAAGCCAGACACTAGGCAGACGAGATACTTGCACAGAAGGTCGACGAGATGAGAAAATCATCAGACACCGGACTAGGAGAAAAAATAGCAGCGTGGGGCGTTTACAACATGATGAAGACCAAAGTACAGATGGACATGTGTGGAAAGAGTAAGTGGAAGGCGAAAGTGAAACGAAACGTGGTGAAAAAGGGAAGAAAAGCATGCAAATCAATGAAAACATCTACAGGCGGATTTTTTCCATTGCTTTTGCATACACTCGGAGCTCTAGGGGATCTAATCGGAGTTACACGTGGTATTGTCCGAGCCGTCAACACAACATCGAACGAACGGAAGTAGTTGTCTGAGGGCCAAAAACATAATGCAAATATAGGAGCTATTACAATGTGACAAATGTGCAGATTATTATGACAGTTTTGGTAATTTATGTCCTCCGCCCAAACTGTGACTACCTGAAAAATTGCAAACTGACAAGCAATGAGGGGATGGAGCAGCTGTCAAACACATGGAACTGTGGACATTTGTGTCTTTGCTTTCTGGTTTGTTCGTACAAGTAGAATAAAATAGCTATACGCAGTCCGGAAACCATCAGTCATGTCGATAACGCTTACCTTGACCGGCCGTAGGTCCGAGCAGCATGCTGTACATTTTCCACCTTTCGTCCTGGAGGGGGACTGGAGCATAGGTTTGCTCGATTTTCAAACCTACAATGAACCGAACATTGATAAAAAAAACTGCAATATATATATCACGTGAAAAGTGCATGAAAAGTGGCAATGTTTCCCATGAGGTGTTGCTGCCCATAGGCTGTTACGAATTAGATGGCATTGCAAGCTACATCAAAGATTCGCTGTTTCCCGAAACAGAATTCGAACTACGTGAGAATCCCAATACTATGAAAAGCATCATCAGATGGAGCGAAGTTATAGATTTGACGAAACCGGGTTCCATCAGACCGATGATGAGGTTCAAGCCATGCATATCTGAAGCTGGAAAAACACAAGTGTCATCGCAGCCTGTAAACATCTTGCTTGTTAATGTGATATGAATAAACTGCAATGTGTGCGAGCGGTGTATACCTCAATGGCAGGCCGAGAAATACATTGCACGAGTTTTCGCCGATGGTTCCTGCAGGTTATAAACTGGTCGTGCTCCACGAAGGATCATTTACGTTCTGGTCGTCGCGAAGAGAACACACGAGGTTGGTAGTGACAGCACGGAGAGTTTGTGAACTTTAGAAACGAAGAAATCACTCTGTGCATGTATTTGAGAAAATGGGATTAAGATTTATGGCGACCGGAAGTTATAAAATAACGTGTAGTGCAAAACCTACAATCAATACGTTACATGTCTCTAAGCAGTTAACACGTGACAACGAGATTTTCCTCTGCAGTCTCGGCTACGAGGTCGATAATCATGGAAGATTTCCTAAACATCAAAGAGCCAGCCATTTTCGAAGTCAGCATAACAGAGGAGGAACTTCATGCATTCCAGCCTTTCCTGATCGGGCCATACATACTACCATCAGGAGTTCAGATAGCGGTCCAACACCTGGATATCTGCACTCTTCCTTACCAGTCTCCCACACGAATTAAGGAGGCTATAACGAAAGAAGATGGGTCCCACCCAACATCCACGAAAATAATGAGCAATGGTTTCTCCACCTGATCGATCGCAAAAAGTATTTGCTCAACGGCACCGAGGTGAACCAGTCTCTAAATTCGGTGATAAGCTGAACGATCAAAAATTACCTTTCATTCACACCGAAGCAGCTGTCTGCAGCCAAGATGGCAGGCTGGGGAATCGAAGATGATTACCGTATTCCTATATGGCCTGGAGGCAAGTTCGAAGTGTGCGTTCGACTCTCCGTTCTATTGGGATTTGCCGAATACTATAAAAGTATTATTTTAAATACGAAGCAGGAACTGGTGCTGCTCCTAGCCAATGCACATGTGGACACAATCATGGGAACGTAAAAAACCAGGAGGCAGTGGAACTGAAACTACAGTCTATCGAATTGATGCTGCCTCAAGTGCAGTTGAGCATTGCAGAAAGCATAAAAATGTCGAAGAATGTGGAAGATGGCAAAAATATCGATTCGGCAAACAAGTCGTGGAGTCTCGCGACATACCCCGAATTGCTAGCAAGCCAGCACATCAAATTAATTGTGAAACCCAGCTTTGCTTCTGAGAAACCTAGCTACATCATCGTTGGGCTACAGACCGGAAGACAGCACAATATGAGAGTGAGCTAGTCGCAGTAGACGCATACCGAATAGAAAATATGAAAATATATTTGAATAGCGAAAGCTACCCGTATGTGGATTTGGACATGATCTCTGAAAATGGACAGTCCCCGCTTGGCATATCAAATGTACGCTTAATTCCAATTATCGTACTACGGGCCCACCTTATATACAATATTGAGCCCTGATAATTTCAAGAGATTGGCCCTCCTAATGGTATTCGATGCGAGTAATCTACTGCAGGATCTAATTGAACACATGGAAATATTCCTGCCAACACGTAAGCATTCTGCCTGACACTTCACGACCGGATTGTATCGTACACTTGCTGAGACAAGGCCACCCAAATAGTGTTGTGAGCACAGCTCAGAATATATAAATATAAATGCTCACACACTAGAACTGTTTAGTCGACTTCGATCATAGAGAGCAGCAATATGTACTGTAATCTGCAAGGTTTCGAGAGCCAGAGTGGCTACGTGCTCAAGGAGATCGCAGTTTCCTACGATGACGTCGGTAAGATGCTCATGCGCTCCTTTCGCCCTCCTATTTATTCAAACTATTGGACGAGAAAAGCATGAAGACAAACAACAGGCTGACCATGTACCACTACGGACTGCAGTGAGTGGGACGAAGGCAAGATTCCGTACCACCAAGTGGGAAATGTGCTGCACGACTTGCTGATGCAGTACCCGCAAGGACTGGTTTTTCGTGTCAGGGCCCGAGCAGGAGAAATAGCTTAGCGACTTGCGCTAAAATGAATTTGAAATCATCAATGTGCAGTGGGAGTATGGCTGTCCTTCGCTGGGCAAGCTGGCGAAACTTTACGACGACCAGCATCCACAAGTCTGTGACAGGTCAGAATTTGACTGGACATGTGCGTGGAGGAACGCACAACTACTGCACAAATAGTGTGCCTCGTCCTTGGACCGTGAATCGGCTGCCTTCGACTAGACACGAAATCGTCCACTCAAAGAAGATTAACAAAAATATGTGGTTTTTTTGCTGATTATTTATATTTTGCTATGTTTACAATAGATTTTATATTTAAAATATTTTAAATAATAATACGCGCATTTAAGAATAAAAATTACTAATATGGCAGTTTACGCATTTTGCAGGAATGGTTAATGTCACAAGTTGGTACAGGCCGACAGAAGGCGGCATAACTGAGACCACCTACGTGTAGAAAATATAAAACCAATCTGGAGGGGGTCGAACAAAAGTAAGTAACTAGCCAATCGGATAGATTGGCTGACTCGGCTAATTATCACCATCTATACTTTAAAAACATAAACAAATATGGCTGCCACCTAGTAGGGTCGAATGAATGTGTGTAATTAATTCGTCTAACGAAGATGAGAGACAAATTGCAAGAGAGAAAGAGAAAGAGGGAACGAGATGGAGTGAGAGAGACAAAGAGAAAAGGTATCAGTAGCACTCGGAGAAACCCCCCTCCCCCCCACATGGAATGACATAGCAGGAAGTCGGGAATCTAATATAGTGGCCAGAACACGCTGAAGGATTTTTTGGGGGAGCCCATTTTTGCAGTTGGGAAAAACTGGAAAATTTTAGGTGATTTTTGGGTGAAACAAGTGATTTTGAGACATAAATTCCAAAATGGGGGAATCCGAGATGTCGACCAGAGCCTCTAGTCCGAATTCTGGAAACCTGCACCAGCTCTCTCCAAATCATTCGACTAGCCCATACGCTAAACAATAGCATTTGAGGTAATATGCACGTTTCAGACTGATATATTTATAAGTTAATATGTATCTTTTAGAAGAAACTTCACAGTAAACAATGACTTTACAACAAAGGTGTTGATATTTTGAGATGGAGTATCTCAATGTGGGAAAGTTGTTCACATGAACGGTACTGTCGCAGTAAGCCTGTTAGTGTTTGATAGTGTTGGTGTTGAAGTATATATTTATGATTATTTCTGTATTCTTATAAAGACTGTTTTACGGATATATATATATAAATTATGAGATGGGTTTTTTTTATTGTTTCCACAATCATCTGTTAAAATACACTTTGTATGTTTTTCTATTAAAAGTTCTTGCAAGGGAATAATGTTTATAGAATTAGATGGTGATATAGTTTGTGGTTGGGGGGGGGGGGGAGTTCTGACATTTTGGCCATAGAAAACATTTTTAAAAAATATGGATTAATAGTGTAAGTCTTGGCATATGTTCACAACTTGTGGAATATTTCAGGCGAGGGAATGCAAAATTGTTTATAGATTTACGAAAGCCTAACGAAGGTTGATTGGTTACAGAGTTTGGTATAACTATGAAATTTTATGGTAAGAACGGATATTTACTTTTTTCCTTAGCAATATCCCTCTGTTCACATAAATCATTGACAAAACGATCGGTGTCAGTCATTTTCCTGTTGAGACGCATGCGTGGGGTGATGTGTCATTGCCGAGCGGTGTAGGATTGGCGAGTGTTGCAGTCTACCTGTCTAATTACACGGTCGCGCTGTGGAATATTGTTTGCGCAAGTGGATCGCTGCAGGCGGTTTGCTAATGCTCTCCTTTGCACTGTAGCTGGCCGACTTCATATATATTTGAAGGGTCATCTCTACAGTTTGGTATACATGGCATAAATGGTATCCTTTAGGGAAGAATGTTGAGCGCTGTCTCTCTTGTTTTATAAACTATTGTATATGATGGTTTGGATGTTATTTATTCGGTGATAAATTAAAATGGACATGCATTCAGTAAAACGGTATACGATTATTCACGCTCTGTGGGAGTTAAATCACAGAATGTGAAACTATAAATATAAAAACCATCGTTAGGGTTGAAACGCATATCTTGGTTGATATGTTTTAACTTTGTCGGGTTTCGAAGCAATAACTCATCTATTGCAAAACTTAGTGTCGATGGGAGTTCAAGCAACGATTTTAACCGTAGTTAGCTTCGATGGGAATTACTGAAATTCTGGTTTGATTTGTAAATGTATGGAAAATTAGGTTAACGGCAAAAAAGTATGTTCTTTTGCCATACCAGTAATGTCGAATTTGTTTTTCGAAGCATATCTGGGGGAGAATATGTTTTTAGTAGATATAATAGGGGCTTTAATTAATTATTTTAATGTTATTATTACATAAAATAAATTAAAAAATTAATTTTTGAAAAAAATGATTTATATATCAGTATGCTTTAATTACATATAAGTGTAATGCAGTTTGTGATATTGTAAATCAGAATACAATGTTTGTGCCGTCTTGCCAGTCAAAGCACTCACCTGAATATTTTAGGTGTCGTGGAGAGAGTTGTTCTCGCATTGACAGATGATGATGGACTGCTGTAGGAATGGTTGGTGGGATTAGGTAGTTTTTTGTCCTTGGACGACCTGCAGTGCCTTGTTTAACGAGCAATGATCGTGGTATGAGAGTTGTAGACAGACTGATATAGGTAATGGAAAGACGTATTGTTTAAGTGTTTTTGATGTAGTGCATCACATAATTACATCGTATTTGCAAATAAGTTATACATAATATAGAACCTTTGTTTAGTTGGTAGTGATGGGTGGTTCGGGTAGGGTGTGTACTTATGTGTAGTTATTCTTGGCGTTTTCTAATTATGTTAAAGCTGATTATGCATATTATTTCATTATTCGAATAAATTATATGTATCCTTGAAAGGATGTGAAGCCAGAAGTATCTCCTCAATCCTACAGTTGTCTTCCAACCTCGTTCGTTGTGTTTCATTAGTCGATGGGTTAGTAGGTTTCAGCTCATTATGCACATACTACTTGCATGCGTATATTAATTACTAAATACTCCCGATAATTTACTTGCTATACGATTAAAATATCTACTTACGCTGTATGGTTCTGGAATTGATAAGTACATACTACTTGTAAGTAGTTATTTCATTATGTGTAAATAGTCTCGCTAAGTATTCCTTATTTGTTATGCGAATACATGCATATAAACTTGATGGGAGATGAAGCGAGTCCTCAAGTCTCGCGATGTAAGCCTATTCCGCATCCCTAGTCTAACATCTTCGACGTTTTTTTTTTTTTTTTTTTTTAAACAAAATATAGTTTAGGTGTTTTATCCATTAAAAAGGTTAGTCTATGCAGATTACAATTTATCACGACATTATTCGGAAGCGTGCGGGAACTTATCAGCCATTCACAATACCGTCTTCCTAGAATATATATCAAACGAAAAAATGTCTTTGGACATGTTAGGACTTGTTAAGACTGGCATCGACTTGCTCGGCGTGATGGCGGCATGCCCTTGGTGGGATTCCATTATATCGCCTTGGGGTACAATCTAAGGAAAAATACTATCTCAGGTTATTTGAGTTATTTGGTGAGATAAAGTATGTGCATATGGGGTTAGTGGTTATGCAACATGGAGATTACACAAGTGTGCGAATATTCATTTCTGATCATGCAAGTCCATCATTGTGCTATTACATAATCTTATTACATAAATACTTGAATAATCTAATGATATATAAACGTCCGCTCCCCACTCCATTTCCCTATACAACTGCTTTTCCCCTCCCAACCGCCACACTTGAGAACCAGAGGCTCCGCACCTAAGTATCAGTCACATGCTACTGTGGCGGTGGTGTTAGAGAATTCGAAGGTCACTGTGTTGACAGGGAAAGTTGGCTACACGACAGGTCTGTTGCAGCGTGAAAGATTCTCTGTTGTTAGCTTCCTTGGCAGGTCCCCCGACGATCATGAATACTGGGGTTGGATACTCACTTCATACAGTGCTATATATGCGGGTTGCGAAGGAAACTAACTACGCTTGTCATGTACGCGAACCTTCGTCGACTTCTTCCAAAAATTTATACTCAACATTTTTCAAATAACACCCTCTCCTTATTTATGTTAACAAATCCAATATGGAGGGGGGAGGGAGGCATTCATATTATTAATCGGAATTCATTCGCGAGCTGATGCTTCAAGTAAGCTTGCGGTTAAGTACGCATCTCCCGGTACATTATGCAAGTACATAATTAGTAAATATTCATTAATTATTTTCTTATACGATTGCACAAGTGCACAGTTTGTGCAAGTGTGCTATTAATTATTTTTTTATTATTATTTTTAACTTGTAATACTCTAGGAATCCAATAAGGCCATTGATTACTTGTGAGCATTTAGCCAGTGGGAACACATTTGCAGCAATGCAGCACATGCAACTAATTGGTCGATCGAAAGTCAGAGACAAACTCTGTAACAAATGATATACATAATACCCTTTGGTAGATGCCAATGGACTACAGTCGAGAGCTGGCGTACATACGGCGATGATGTGTAATTAGTCTCACTGCACAAGTGCACAAATAAAATGTAAGTATACTGAACGGGAATCGAAACCAGTATCATTCCACTCACCGGTCGTCAGAGCTACCCACTCTGGCGGCTCCCCAGCCCATGATTTCCGCCAAAACAATTCCTGAAATCTCTTGTAGTTCCACAGGGGTGAGCGATTGGGGGAGGAGGAGGGTGGTGGGTTTGTGGAGAGGGGTTTGGGGAAGTGCGTACTGCTCTACTCCTCAGTTGAGGTCTGGCAGTCGATGGGTCAACATGTGTTATGCAGGTGTGGAAAATAACAAATAAGTACCCTGTTCGGGAATCGAACCAAGTAGTAATCCCTGCACCAGCAATACCACAGAGCTCGAATTGGTAAAGGAAAAATAACTAGTGTTTTGTTCTGGAATCAAAACAAGTAGCTAACCAAAAAAAAAAAAGTGCCCTGTTTGGTAATAGAACCCCATATCAATCTGCACATCAGCAATCCCAAGCAGCCCGATCGCGATTACATAATATAACAGTTATTTATGCAAGTTCGCGTTTCTGTAATAGCCACCTCTTATGCATTTCCCTATGCAATTGTATTTCCCCCTCCAAACCTCTTCAATTGTGAAACAACTGTCGGCAAGGCAAATCCTGAGTCTCTCTCCAGCTACCGGCGGGACAACTAGCGGACTTGTTATATAATTACTCTCGTTATGCAATAACACAACTACTAGTTTCTCTGTGTGGGATTCGAACACAATACTCCGATAAATGTAGATATTAATATTAAGTGCCCCAACCGGCATTCGAACCCAGTACTCCCAAAAATGACCTGTCTGGGAATCTAACCCGGTACTATCAAAAATACAACATTATCCCAATCAGTAACGGAACCTGGTACCAATACGAGATTTAAAACAAATCCATTGACCTCCCCGGGAATCTAAATCAAAAATAAAAATAACTATATATCTGTATAGGAATATAATTCGGTACTCTCAAAAAATTTTAATGCCCCAACTGGGAATCGAACTCGCAAATTAAATTGCCCTCACCGGGAGTCGAACCCAGTATACTGAAAACAAAACTTCCTACATATTCCATGTCAGGGAATCGAACTCCGGTCCGGAAATGCCCCGACCGGTAATCGAACACCGGACCGGAAATGTAACTAGAAGTGCATGTGCACCAGTAGTGCATTGTTGCACTGGAATTGCATTTGCACTGGAATTGCGTGTGTACTAGAAATTCTCTTGTGACAGAAATGCACTTGCACCGGAAGAGCATCACCGCCATCTTGGATTTATATCGTATTACAAGGCCGTGGTCACTGCTATAATGGTTAGATGGTATAATGTTAAAATGTTTCTCACTGCAACGTATTCCATTTGAAGTGTATACCTTACCACGATGTTAAATTGTTGTAAACAATATTGAAACAAGTTCGTCAAGTATAATATAACGCAATCCTTATTGGCTTATACTAAGCCAAGATTCTCAGTCGAGCATCCTTTGCGGATTCTCCCTAACTTTCAGAAGGTAAAATAATTACTTTTTCTTACTTAATTCCTACTTCGGTTATTCTTCAACCTTCATTCCAGAGGTTTAAAACCAGAAATTTTTTATCTGGTAGGTAGGCTATTTATGACTCGTAACATACACGAACAAACAAATGAAAATATTTTCGGTTGCTCGACTACGCTGGCATATACCTATTGTAAATCTATCGGGGCCAAGCAATGGCCAGTATCACCAATAGCATAATCCAAAGAAAGGAAAACAATTTGAGCGTAATGTTTCCTTGCCATCCATGATACTTGCAATATTTTGCTTGTCTTTGCAGCATGATAACGAGTGTTTCTGATATTTTGAAGTTGTAGAATTTCTGTCTCTTAACGAAATCAGCTAATTAATATGACCTCCGCTTAGAAAACTAAGGATTGGCAAACCTGATTTTGGGGAAATATCGCTGAAGCGAAAAGTATACTGGGTTGGAGTTTGAATTAGCTTTGAACATTTAAATTGTCATTTTTTAATAACTTTGTATTTTATTTACGCCCATGTCATATGTAAGGAATAATGCAACATGTTATGGTGTAAATATTTATTTATATTTAAGAAGTATTTTATCGATTATTTTGCTGATTTATTAGTGAGCAATATGTCGTCAAGGTTTAATAAGATGCACTGCGATTTGAAAGGAAATTAATAACATATTAACTTTAAACTAGATGTTCGGAAATTGTTGGGCACAATTTTATGGGGTGGTAGGGCATGCCGCGACAAACATTTTCCTGTAAGTAACATGGGACTGGAAACGCTCCCTACCGAACTGCAGGCGTCAAATCAAACACGTGCCATTTGAATTCGGCATGCTGCCTGGGCCAATCACGTGAGGGCGGGTGTGTGGAACCAGCCTGCAGGTGAAGAACAGCGACAGTCCCAAATCACTGCACGCGATGGCAAACAGCTGATCTCAGTCCATCAACAATTAGATGTGAATCATGACTCACCTTTACAAAAACTGTTTGAAGTAAAGCCCTGCGACATTCAAGCATACATCAATGCAGCCATCCATATTGTTAGGCACTGTGTCAAACACAAAGTATGTCTTTTGAATTTCAAGGCAGGTGGCAATGATTTTCGCAAATAAGTCTTCCTCACTCTCCATTATCCATTAGTTTTTGGTAAGCAATACTTTTGACGTAACCCCACAAGAAAAAGTGAGTGGAAAAAGGAATGGGTTTTAACGTTTTAGTCCTGGTGCCGGGAGGGGGGAGGCAAGGTACAGCACCTCCTCGCCCCACCCATCGTCTGGGGAAGATGTCATTCAAGTGCATCCTTACAGCACGCATTAAGTGTGCGGGGGTGCTATCATGCAAGATCCCAGTCTATTGCCGCACAACTATTGATGCATCTTCCATCAAAACTGGCAGCGGGGGCTGAGTGGTTAGCCTGCTAGCCTTCCACCAAGGCTAACCGAGTTCAATCCCCGGCTGTGTCACTCACGGATTTTTGTATGTGGGAATCGTGCCGGACGAAGCCGCTGGTCGGCGGGTTTTCTCGGGAATCTCCCAACCCCCCTTTTTTTTCATTATTTTGGCGCCGCTCCACACACACCTCAACCACCCGCATCGGCTATCAAGACCTTGCTGTTAAGAGCCATCCAAATTTCTTCATTCTTCACTCAGACGAGTGGGAAAAATATGTGGTCCAGTTAAGTAATCATTGACAAGTCCAGCCCAAATGTTCACGGCGAATTTGTGTTGATATGATCCGACATGTGTTCGTTATGGTCTCTGATTATTCGACACATGACTGTTTTGGTACTAAACATTCCGTCTTTGGTAGACATAGCCTCATCACACCATAATAGGATCTCACGAAAGAGTGGATTGTCATTTATTTGAACTACAAACCATTCGCGAAAATTGCACATGAAGTAGAAAGTCCGCTAGGCCAAGCGCCTCCATATTCTGCAGGCAACGGTTGTCATGTCAAAAACTCCCAAACACCGACAATCTTGTTGTGCGCTGTTTCCCGGGTGCTCGCATGGGGCCTTGCTACCCCCTGATCAATAACATCTTCAAAACTCGGGGTTATAACACATCTCTTTGCTACAGCATTGTGATATTTTGGTTGAAGCTGTCAAATGTCACACGGTTGTTGAAAGAACTATACGAACGTATTCCTGTTCGACTGTCACCTTTCGGGACAACGCCATACGTAAATTGGTGACGCTTCAACTGAAACTGGTCACCGGATTTTCGCAAGACGAAATCGTGCTGGACGATGCCGTTGGTCGGCGAGTTTCCTTGGGGATCTCCCATTTCCCCCGCCCCTTAATTCCGACGCTGGTCCATATTCACTTCAATTACCCTCATCGGCTCTCAAGACCTCGCTGTTACGAGCCGCTCAAATCTCTTCACTTCACTTCAACTGAAACTCCACGCTCGTCCCCGTAAAAACAAAACATGTCGGCTAAGTTGGCAAATATGTATGGCACCATAACATCACTTGCAACGACAGGTCTCTATTCATCACTGATGAGATATGGGGATTGTCGTCTGCTGTCCACCTGCGAACCATCTCAGCTCCGCCCCGCTCCGCACCCTACTTTGTAAGGGGCCGCAGTGGTGTAGTAGTTAGACTACTCGCCTCCCACCTAGGCGAACATGGGGGGTTGCTCCCAGATTTTCACGTGTGGGAGTCATGCATAACTATACTGTTGGTCAGGGGATTTTCACAGGTATCTTCTGTTTCCCCCACCCTTTCATTGCGGCTCTGTTGTATACTAACCTAATTCCACCCTCATCGGCTCTTGAGACTTCGATTTTAAGTGCCGCTCAAATCTCTTCACTCACTCACCCACCTTATACTCCACTCGGCCTGCACGTGTATAGTCCAGGTAGCGCGCCAAATTCAAATAGAGGGCGCTTTTCTATGACAGGCATTCCCCTGTGAATCGTCCGAGGCGTTTAATCAATACTGTAACACATCACATTATAAATTCCGAGTCTTATTCTAATCAGAATTCATAATCCCATGAGTAAATAAAATGCCTTTAAACAACATAATGTTGTTGATTGTGCGTACATGCCTATTTGCAATCCGTAAATATGAGTGCATTTACTATTACCTACTCATTAAACTAAAAATATTGTTTTTTTTTTTCAATAGGAATGGCCTGTGATAGGCTGGCAACTTCATGCTGCTGACTCTCTGCAGGTCAGCGTTACGATCCTTTATTAATCGCAAGACAGTATTGCCGCGAAATAACCTTCTGCGCAATGTGAGTGGATCACAGTGGGGTACAAGCAAAACTCTTACCGCACATCAGCAGTAACCCTTTGCTATTCCGTTGCGTAATATACATACTCAGTTTGGTATTCATCTTCTAATGCCTGACAGATGGACATAGGCCTCAACGAGTGTAGGCAGGTGATATGCTGCTGAAGGTCTACCAGAGTCAACACGCTCTATCAGGTTGCAGGGATTGCTCCACCCATTATTCTAAGAGAAATAGCTGCAAACCAGGAGAGGGCGAGATTATAACGAGAAAGTACTCACACACTTCACGGCCATGTACCTCCAGTTCAGAAACTCCAGTTAAGACCAAATTTCCTGCGGACATCACGGGAATTATTGAGATCTCCTGAAATTGCTTGAGTATAGTTATGGAAAACCAAGGTCGCTACCATCCCAGGAAAGATGACAGCAGCGGAACGTTTACCACCTGGCCACAATGAAAACAGGATTGTATGGATATGTCTCAATAGACTGAGGACAGGAGTGGGCACATCCAAAGCCGACTTAGCAAGATGGTGCTACAGCGATACTAACATCAAGTGCGAATGCGGTGCATACCAAACTAAGAAACATATGTTCCAATGCTCGGCTTGACCATCTTCTTGAACCGAATATGAACTGTTCCAGGCAACGCAGAATGCACTTAATGTTGCAAAGTGTTGGTCAAAACTGGGGTAACATACTCTTTATGTTTCATTGTAATACTTCACTGTATGCAATACGTTTCTGACCCACTAATAGTAAGTATTGCAATTATCGGTCATTGTGTGTTCATGGTATCCGATAATAATAGTTGTTAAATTATCTCTCCTTTAATGCTTACTTCCTTTCCTCATACAGCATGCAAAAAAAAAAAAAAAAAGGAATAATCCACCTCTTACAAATATTCTCATAAAATACCATATTGAATATTCACACAGTCAAAACAGTCAAGAAACGCCTCCCTACAAAAATCCATATACACAAAAAATCGCAATAAAAAACATTACTAAAATGGAAACTCTACCCCCAGCATAACAACAACTACGTTCACTGCAATACTTAACTTGAGTAGTACTCATATTACGCGAAAACGCGTCTAGCATGCTGAAGCCCCGAAGAACGAAATGGTGTAGACATGATCTATCGTCGGCCAGTCCGCGAAACTCGAAGAGGAACACTGCACACTTGCTCTGGCTGGAGACAAACATTTATACACGAAAACGCGGCTCGCGAAGGTTAAGGAGGCGGCGGCAATAGCGGAGAGGCGTATGGAAGGTGCCAGAGTGTGCGACGCTGAACTCGTTGCGAGTAGTAGCCACCAGACAGCGCTCGGCCACACCAGGAGAGCCGCGCTCCTCTCTTCAGTATAGCTCAGCGCTTGGAAGCGTTCAGACGTGCGCCATCCCGTGAGGGGGGGGGGGGGGGGCGAAGAAAAGCAAAGTACCTATTCTGCAGCAAAAATATTACCTCTTCAAATAGTAACCCCTCTTCAAACAAAATAACAGTTTATTAATTTGGGCTACTAAATACAGACGTGGCAAATAACCGACCAGACTTGCTAACCAAGTTCATTAACGTCATGTAGTTCTGTAAACACAAAAACCCCAAAATATCAGCATTGAATCGTACTCCAGTAAATTGTAGGCATCACACAATTCACCAGCTCGCAGGCCAAAAAATAAATCGTCAGGCAGGACAGTCTTTGGCGGGACAGGAGTACTCACATAAAGTTGCTTAAGTTTGCTAATTGACACGAGTGTCAGACTTGAAGCAGGGCTTCAGCGTGGCAACCTAGGTTCCAGAAGAGGTCTCCTATAGCGATCTACTTGCTATCTGACCTCACAGGTAGGAAAATTCTACCCATTTATACAATGTCTTGGATAGTGAGCATCTGGTGCCAGTGTAGTTTGCTGCCAGCACCAGATAACATATATTTATTTATTCTGCTCGTCGCCAATAATTAAATCTCCCACAAAGTTGACAGCGATTATTCAAACTATGGAAATATTGCATGAATAGGACGAGTCTAAAACTTTGCGAGTGGAAATTTCAGTGGAATTTTTTTTCAGTCTGCGTGTTTCAGCTTGTTACCACCTTCATTGTTCCAGAGGTTTTCCCCTACACTGCCTTCCCCAACTTCCCTCCCTCAGAGCTGCGCCTAGATTATTTTCTCATTTGAACTTTACTATCATAATTGTTCAGTTGCTGTATTTGAAAGTACATAAAATATTAAGTATATGGCCACTGAGCACACTTACCTATTTGTCCCTGCGCTCATCTTTTTAGGTCACCTGTGCTGTTGGCTAGTGTGACTCTCCGTTTATTGTTATGTCACATACATATTGGTCAAAAGTTTCTGCCTTAAACTGTCTGTCAAACTAATGCTCTTTTGGCGTCACAAGCAGATATTCACTTTTGCTTCCGGAATAATCTGCGGCGACGGTATAAATCAGACGGTTTAGAGTGTCGCATTTCCGATTTCATTCCGAGCTTGCAACACTAATGAAAGCTCCCTGCCGAGCGGTGGTGACTGCCCCTCGCCTCGTGACTAGCGCTAGACGGCGATTGCCTCGTTATTTCCCACCTAACATGCTACCGTCACAACGCATTCCCACCCTCTGACAATAACCAATCAACTCGCTTCCTGCTGGCATATCCTTCCATTTCGCTGGGGTCAGTATACCCAATTTAAACATCGACACTCTTGTTCACATTACGATTTTATTATATTAACCTGTTGTTCTTGCATGTTAAATCGTTGTTAGTAGTTCATCATATTGTACAATCATTTCTGCTACTAAAGTGATTAGTATTATTTTCTTTTGGCATTTGATGTGTATGAATCAGTCACCCTGTCTCCAGCTTTCCATTACTGGCTCATGTTCTTACAGAGCGTATCCAATCATTATTTTAGTCAAATTTCATCACCTTCATCAACAGGTTCACCAACATTTCAAATTACATTCTGTAATAAATATGAGAAAATATTTCAAGTGATCCCGAACATGCATGTCAATAATTATATTGAACAATTAATAATATCTAGAAGTATATGATACCAGAATTTCGAGATATTTAAAGAAGAAAAAAGGTTGTCTGTGCCAGACATATCGATTAATCGCAGTCTTTTTGGACCCAGGATTGTCGCGAGTTCATCTTATATACTAGGTGACTGAGAGTGTGGCCTGACTGTCTGGCTCGCATTCCTGAGGTATTCCCATGGCTCTCTCACTGTCCTGTCCATGTTCTAATTAAAGCCTACCAAGTAATTTTAAGTGAAATATATCATTTAACCTCACTTTAAGAGAACTTGAGACACCCTCTCGTTCTTAAAAGAGTACAGAAAGATTTCAATAAAAAAAAAGTGTGAACTTCCATAAAAATAATTAAATATGTATTATATTAAACATTTGGTTATTTTGTAATAGCTATAAATTAACTACCAGTAGACATTTGTACATATGCTTATATAAAATATTGAATTTTTATTGTTTTTTTTGAAGACTAAAAAAAATTTTTACTAGTTATACAATAGTAATATATGTAATATGCTGATTATGGCACAGGAATCTAGGAGTACGTTAGGAGTAAGGAGGGCCCACGTATTATGACGTCACAGGCGTTTGTGGCTTGGACGGTCGTATCATAGAGAAAATTGCCTGTTTCACTATGAGAAAAAAACCCTTCAGAAATTGAAAAATGAGCTAAGCGTATTTGAGGCTCCTCGATTTGAGAGCTGAAAAGTCCTCAGAAGTGCGAGTGGATTCGAGGATCTAAGCGGAATGAGCCACTTAATCCTCAGAGCAGTAAAGGAAGATTCGAGGCTCCTATCCAGGTCCAGGGGATCGGGGCGGATCAGTGGGCATGGCCCACTCCCCAAGCTACCATCCTGCACTAACCACTCCCTCACCCCCATACACACACCCCATCCCCTCACCCGGCCACTAAAACGCTCACCTCCCCTCCAAACCAACGCTTTACACAAGAAAAATTTAAAAAAATAGCGAGAAAGTCTCAAAAAATTGCTAAAACTCAAGGAACATAACGTTAACCTAACACTCTCCTCGCTCACCATAACCAACACTCTTCACCCATCATCACCACCCTCCTTGTCATAAACAATGTAGAAAATCGCAAAACATCGAAAAATTCATTCTAAAAATCGAAGAACATATCAGGTTACGTCACCCTCCCCTACAACGTACAATATCACCGTAACCAACATCATCCTCCCTTGCCATCACCTCCCAATCATAACAGATAAAGACAATCTAAAAAAATGTATCATATTCTGAAAATCGAGGAAAATATAATATTAGCTCACCCACTCCCCATTCGACCACAACACCCTAACCAACACTCCTTAACCTTCAGCTACCCACATCCCAATCATATAGAATTAAGAAGAACTGCAAAATAAAAAAAAAAATTAAATTTGAGGAAAATATTACATTGATGGTTTTTACCACCATGATGGTTGTTGGAGACCTTGAAATTGACCCCAATGACATTTAACTCAAGTAATCGAAAAAAGACTTGTAAAAAGTCGAAAGAATATCGTACAGATTTAGGAACACGCATATTACATCACATATTACATAACCGTAGAAACCAAAAATTGAGAAAAAATTGTAAAAATCAATTAAATTAATAAAATTGATTAATCTATTACGTTACTGATTCCAACTCCCATGTTGAATGTTTGCATCCTTAACCATGACCCAATGACTTTAAACTCAAAATATTGAAAACATTGCGAAAAATCGAAGAAAAAATGGAAAAACCATCGAAGGAAAAAATTTCATATGCAATGAAATGATCCAACAGTCCTTTAAAAAATGCAAAATAAGTTAAAAAGTGTTTAAGTGTGTACCTTTTGTATCAGAAATATTATTTATAGCCGGAATTTAATTACATTACTCATTTTATGGTTTCTTGACATAAGGCAATTATTTCATTATTGTGCGATTTCCTGATCTGTAATTAATAGTTTTGTAAGAGAAAACTTTGCTCACTGGAAAGGCCCCTATGCGTCAAGACCGAGGGTTTAAGAGAGCGAACGGCGTTACAACACAACGCTTGTACTGTGTTAGTTTCATGTACACATGAGCGCTATTTTAGAAACTGTGTCGTTTCGGTCTTTGCAAGCTACTGAACGGTGTCCGTAACTTAAAAAAATTATTGTAAGTAGTATATAAATGTATGTTCGAGGGCGGAGGCTGCGCGATGAGGAGGGAGGTGGACTCGCCACATGCTATGGCGTCACTGGCGAAGGTCACGCTTGGTGACCTTTTTGGATAGTTATTTCCCCCCTTGCTGCTACCCATACCACATTCCCATCCCAGCGACCCGTAATCCTAAAAATAAATTTAAAAACAATGAGTTTTATGAAAGCTATTTTATAAAAATATTAATTTGATAAATACTTAAAATACCGGCTTGCCACATTCGATCTCTATTAATGATTGCCCAATTGCGTATAACAGTAAATGACGATATGGTCGCAGCAGATCAAAATATTTTTTTTTAATTTATGCATTTGTTATTTGTTTTAAAAAGAAATTAAATGTAAGCGCGTTTTATAGCCACGACGTTTACTGTGCACATCATCGGGGTAAACCGATCTCTTCCACCACCGATTAACTGAAGTTGCTGTCATTGTAATTTATTAATTTTAATTTGCATGTCCTCGTGTAGTATGTAAAGTAATATAAATTTGCAGTAACGAGGGCCTCGACGGTAAAGTGGTAAGAATATTCGTCTTCAACTGGGCAAACCGAGTTAAAACCTGTCGGACGATCCTACTGGTCAGCAGGCTTTCCCATGGATCTCCCATTTCTCCCGCCCTTTCATTCCGGCGCTGCTCCATACTCACCTCGCTTCACCCTTATCGGTTCTCAAGACCTCGATGTTAAGAGCCGCCCAGATCTCTTCACTCAATCACTCATTTGCAGTGGCCATGGAGGTAATATAATGTATGATTTCATCCTATGAATAAAAGTTTACACACATGGACGTAGATAGAATGTCTGTCAGGCAGATATTGTGCATTTCCAAAAAAAAATATTTAGTGGATTTATTGGTTTCTAATAAATGCACACTTTCTAGGGCTTGTTTCTTCTCAAAATAATTTTGCCTATAGGGGCGATGCCGCATGAATTAGGATGTTTCTCTCAATTATCTCTTGTGGCGAGAATCTGTGCACATTGTTTGAATTTTCCTTTCTGATGAGGAGGTAGTTGTGGTTTCATTAGTTGTCGAGGGAGCAGGAGCTGTTTTACCCTGGTTTATACTCTGAGAGGAGATTTCACTTGGAATGGCAGAGGACGCTGGTAACTCACTAGGCCTATTTCCGCTAATAGGTGCATTAGTTCGTCCATCATATATGTTAGTGTTCAGAGAAGAAACATGAGAACATCCAGTGGTTCCAGATGTACGGGATGAGTCCGATATGGAATAAAAGTGGCCAGGGATTGTATCAGGATTAAAAGAGAAGATTCCAGTAGCCTCAAATACTGAAACAACATTTCCCACAGTGGCAGCTATATTTCGTGTGTTACCAATGAGCTGTGTCCTGCTTGATATCAAGTTATGATCCGGCTTGGGTATTGTCGCATCTACATGGTAGCCTCTTTATGGTAGCTTGCCTTCAAAGGTCCAAAAAACGAGCGATCTAACTGTTTAAGTGAATATCTAGTGCACTTACTTGAGAAGAATGTCCATCAAGAAGGAGTAATGTTTTTTTTTTTTGAGGATTTTCTTGGCACAAAATGTTCTACAAGACACCACAGAAATAATTCAGCACTTATGAGGTTTTTGGATTCATTTACACATATTAACCAGCAGTTAGTCAACGAAAGAACTTCTATTTTTTGTTTACACCTTTCATTATAAGGATGAAAGATGTGTATTGTCCTTCTGCATTGAAATATCGTACTAATTTTATTTTGTCGCCTCTTTTTTAGGTGTCAAGATATGGACACTTCTAGAGCCTTTGCTTGTTAACAATTTTCCTGGTTTGTCGATGAGAGGGAAGCCAGATTCATCCGCATAAAAACTGTGACCTTGTTTGTCCATCAGATTATGTTCTTCTAAAACTTACTGCAGGAAAGTGAAAAAATTACATGTCTCCGCACGATTCATTCCTTGACATCTAGCAACAGAAAGACCTTTGGCCTGTCTTATCGTTAGTTCTAAATTTATCTTAGGAAAGGAGGTGAGCCAAGCATATCCTGCCATTTCAAATTCTTAAAAAAATGTATTTTAAATGTTCAACTTTTCAGCAACATTAAAAGCAAATACACGGACTATTTGTCTGTCAGGAGCAAATCCAACATTTGGGAGACTTCGCAGGTAATGAACAAGCTTCTTGTCATCTTCTGTACCTAACGTACCTTCCGGTAAAAGACCCCTCTTAGTGCAGTCATTGCTCTAAATTCTCCGAGAAATGGCCAGCGTTGAAATGCCGCAGTACCTCTCTGTCTCTCTTTTACCTATTCCCCCTGCCTTTGCTCGGAAACCGCTTTTTTTTTTTATTTTCTTCTGGCCAACTTGCTCTATCTGACTTTAGTTGGTAACAATTAAGCATCTTCCTGAAACAAATATAAACACTTAATGTTATGGCTAAAACTTTAAGACAGATTATTGTTGAACTTTATATATATATATATATATATAAACTTACAATGTTTGCACTATATATATATATATATATATATATATATATATATATATATAGTGCAAACATTGTAAGTTTTTCGGTTAGAAACTAATTATCTCTACAGATATTTATCAGTTACCACATCAAATAAAGTATTCTTTAGCTCTTCGTGAATAAAAAATCATACAGAATTGCATAAGTGTTACAATAAATATATGTTTGACACTGCGGCATCTCCCCTTTATTTTAGCGCGACATCTTGACTAATGTTTAGGGAGAAATGCCTCCCTCTCTTTCAGACAGCAGTACGTAAACTGTTATTGATAATCTGCTTCCACCACACGATACAGAACACAATACTTACGTGTGCAGTTGCAGCAAGCACGGTGGTATGAACATCAGAACAGCCACCTGTATGATGGAATGCCTCGCCGCCTGTACAGGAGGCTCTGCCTCATACTGAATGCTTGCTTTGCGGATGCAAAACAATGAGCCCCCCTACGAGTGAAATACTAATTGCTTATATTTTGTAATATCAGCATGTGAGTGTTTAATAAAGTTTCACGTGAGGAAAGAGGGTGGAGCGATATCCATGGTCAGGCAGTAAAATTTTAATGCGGCTTGTTGAATTTAGAATATTATAAACCTGACGAGTTTATTTGATTTGCAATTTCTGCATTTTAACTTAGTGTCCTCCTCCTGCAACCCCCTCCCCAAATCTATGCTTTGTCCACCCTGGCGACGCCCATATTGCCTCCACGCCCCAACAAAATTTTTGCGTAATTTTCTGACGGAGAACTATTCTGTGTACATTTATCAGTTTATTTTTCTCAGTATTTGTCGGAGTTGGTAAATACGTCAAACCTCAGGTCGACCTTCCTGTCCATTCTCGGCGAGACAAACGCCGGCCTACAGTGTGGGCTGAGTGTCTGCCTGGAGCGCATTCCTCAGCTATTCCCGTGGATCTTTGTGTGCGGCCAGGCCACCTCGACGGCTAGGAGGCACAGTCTGTTATCTTGCTAGGAGAAGTGGCGGCAGGTCAGTCCTGGCGTGTGTCAAGAGCCCCTGTGGCGACCCTCAAAGAGGTCCCCCTTGTCTGCCAGCAGTGCAGGTCGTAAAGCACGGCTCTACGAGGGCGCCGTCACGTGACGCAAGTAGCGCGCGTCAAACACAAACAGACCCCAGTCCTTGCTTGCAGTTCGACGTGCCAGCTCCTCACTGCGCTCGCTTGTTCACGGTTACTTCCATCTTTTCTGAAGTCATGCTAAACTTGTACTTACAGGATACTCCTCCGCCCTCGTGCAAACAAAGTTAACCATGTGAAGGTTACTTCGATTACAGGTTGGAAAGATCAATGTTGAAACTTTGGCAACCAAACATGTTTAGCCACTAGGTGAGTGCTATTTCTTAAGTGGAAAAATTCAAGATATTAAATATTCATAAATCAATCATAGGGGAAGGTCGTGTGATACCGGACGGCGGCTGGTATCGGGCAAACATAGTTCACAGCTATCGACATGTGGAGCAGCACTTGTTAAGCTACTAGTAGTGTCATCTAGATACACGAGTCACAAGCTCGCGCTATTGAGATAATAGATAGCGCTGCTTCAGTGTGAGTTGGTGTTTTGTCGTTTATGCTTTGTTTGTGTCGACCAGTGGGCAACTTTACCAGCAAACTGTGGCAAAAAGGGTTAGTTTAATTGTCTTTCAAGTATATTAAAATAAACGTTATTATATGGTAAATAATATAACGTTTTAAAATTAGTGTGTTCCAACAATAATTATTATAGAGATTTTTTTATACTTCGCTCTATATTCGGGTGGTATCGGACATCTTCAGTCGTTACCCCATCGACCTATCTGTTAATATCAGTGGCTCAATAACTGCGAAGGGGGGGAAGGCAAAGTGTACATTGCCCTCCCCCTTTTCCAAATTTTGTGTATTTCTTTATTTTATGTACATATCATGTAGGTGTCGAATGAGAAAAAAATTGTTATGGTGTCAAGAACTTATAAAAAGTGTATGAAATTGTTTAACCCCTTAACTTCGATCTTTTGTTTTGCTACTGGCTACGATAAAATTCTATATTCTCTTGTCTTCCTTAATAGTGAGAGAGACTGTCCCAAGAGGAGGAGGGAAAGAGTAGTTTTTTTACAACCCATAATATTCACTTATTTTTTTGTTGATGGTGGGCACCATTCAGCCACTTTATTTATGCTTTCATGTAATTTGTATGGACTATCCACCTCTCTCCTCTTACCTTCTTTCTGTATCCACACCATGGAAACCACAGCTCTACCTAGATTCTTAAAGACTTCGCTATGGGCACTGTTAGATATTTCCTTTATTTCAGGTGGAAATGAGGAAGATACTTGGAAAATAAAAAATACAAAAAAACACACGGTGTTAGCTGTTAGTAAAGTAAAGCATAAAGAAATGTCAATATGAGAAGCAAATGATTGCTTTGCTATCCCCAAAAGTACTTTAGGGTATAGAATAAAAGCTCTTGAAGAAGGTAGGGAGATGGTATTGAATTCATGTACGGCCAACAGTGGAACATTTTAAAGAACATTAAAGACATCCATGAAGTCGAATTGTGCAACCACATAAAGACCCTCAACAGTCAGTTGATGCCCCTCAACAAAATTGAGTTTTTGATGCTTGCATACCAATTTTCCGAGAAGCTGAAAATCAATCACCGTTTCAACAAGACAACTACGATGGCAGGAAAAGACTTTTATTGTGACTTTATGAAGAGACACCAAGATTTGAGTTTAAGGACACCTGAAGCCACCAATTTGCAGCGGGTAGCAGGTTTTAATAAGGAACAAGTGGACATATTTTCTGACAAGTTAAGTGACTTGATGGAAAAATATTCTTTTAGTCCATCACTAATTTTTAATGCCGATAAGACTGGCATGTCTTGTGTCCACACGAATGAGTTGAAGGTTTTCTCGGTGAAGGGAAAGAAGCAGGTGGGAAAACTGACATCTGGAGAGCGAGGGAAAAATGTGACAGTTCTTTTCTCAATAAATGCTTCAGGGGATCAGTTCATTCCACCACTTTTCGTCTTTCCACGAACAAGAATGGACAATGATTTAACGAAGGATGCAACAGTAGGAAGCATTTTCTATGCACAACCAAGTGGGTGGATAACCAAAGTAGGATTTTTGAAGTGGATAAAAAGTTTTGTGGAAAAAGTTAATCCTTGTGAAAAAAAAAAATCCTGTTTTGCTGATAGTGGATGGACATGCCAGCCATAAAGATTTGGATGTGATCTTGTGTGCAAAAACAAGTCATGTCCACATGCGTAGCTTGCAGCCCCATACGACACACAAATTACAGTCACTCAACAGGGCTGTGATGAAACACTTCAAAAATGCTTACAATGAGGCATGCTCTTTATGGATGAGGAAAGATCTAAAATTGAAAATATATTTGAAAGACATACCCGGCTTGGAAAATTCAGCTTTTACTAGAGTGTCTCGAATGGAACTATCCCAGTCTGCTTTCGCCTGCACAGGAATTTATCCAATGAAACGAAATATTTTTTTTCTGACTTGGATTTTCAAGCCTCTTTCTCAGGAAATTTGCATCTTTCTGCTGAAGCACCTTCTCCTTTCACCCCAGCTTGTACTTCACCCAGCATGTCAAATCTAAATCAAATATCAACTTTAAAGTCAGCAGAATCATCAGAAGAGAATCCATCCTCACCAGCCCAAGTTGAAGTGCTCACTTCTGTGCCTTCTACATCCCAAGCTTTATTAGAAGAACTCTCGCCACTACCAAACAGTAGCAATGCAAACTTCTCCGCTCGAAGGAGACGAGGAGCACTGAGTGAAATTTTGACTTCCACGCATTACAAAGCCCAACTGGAAGAAACGAGATCAGATCTGGAATCACGCGATAAGAAAAAAGTCCTCAACAAAGGAACAAAAAGGCAAAAGGAGGGTAGCCTATAGGAAAGTCAGCCAACACGATAAAAAAAAGTACTGAAACTAAACAAAAACAATGGACAAGTTAACTGCATCATTTGCGGGGAGCACTTCGATGAAGACTTGATACAGTGCAATATTTGTAAAGGTTGGGCTCACGAAAACTGTGGCAAACTTGAAAGTGTTCTTCTGTTTCATAAATGTGATATTTGTATGTCAAAATATGCAGCAACGCTGAGGTCATACCTTTAATTTTTGGTTCAGAAAAGGACTGTCCGATACCACCCTCCAACTTTCACAATAACGAAATTGTAGTGCCAATTAAAATTTAATTTTGCTGCTCTTTCTGTTAGTGCTCCAAATACATATTATTTATAATACCTTAATAAATGTCAGAAGTTATATACGAATGTATTTTCATTAATTCTTTCAATCATTAAAATCAGATTTTTTACAATAAACCTAAAGTGTCCGATACCACCCGACCTTCCCCTACAATATCTTCGTAACTCTGAAAAATATTTATCTTTTATTATTAACATAGCTAAAAATTTTAATAAAAGGTTAGCTTTTGGAACACTGCACATCTAGTGGCGATAACTTTCCCTATGCTAAACTCTCCCATAAGAAATTTCATTCTGTATCTGGCCTGAATAGAAACAACCTTTACCTCGTCCATAAAATTACACCGAAGAGACAACACACCACATTCGTGCGCATTCAGTGTAATAATATTTCGAATAAGAACTATTTATTACCAGTCATTACCAACGAACCTGTTTTTTCACAGCTTTAATAAAAATTTTAATGAAATATAATATGTTATAAACAAAATAAAATTTTTAAATTTAAAATTGATTTCAAAATAGTGTAATTTTACTTTGACAGAAGCATAACACGAATGTTATACATAGCATATTTAAAAATAACCAGACACGCCATATCTGAGGTGATATTTCAAAGGTTTGATTGAAAAAGCGTGAAGCAACCTCGAATAGACTATAACATGTATTGTAATGATGGCGCTGAGGCCTCAAGGGGACCAGTCGAGTTGCGGTGTTTGGGAGACAGTAATTAAATAGAGGTCGGCAGGAAGAAAGGAGGCCAGCAGGTTCGTATATAAAGAGGGAGTCACAAGGTCGCAGCGTAGTTGAGCCACAGATCCAGGACAGCGAGGTTTGGCAGAACCCTCCCATGCGTCCGTCGAACGCCATAAACTTATAAGATTCAGTGGTGAGGGCAAAACCCAAGTTGAGCGTGATACGAGGCTAGGAAATTAAGTGTAATAGAGGTCGCTGTAATTATAGTCAGTTTGCGATAACAGCAGGAGGTGGCGAATAAGTTAATAATCAGGAGAGTATTAGTACTGTTATTAATTAGTCGGGAGATAAGTAGTTTTCGATCTGATAACTGTAATAATTCATATTTCATAATATCGTATTTCAAGCTTTGTAGGTAATTGTAAAGAAAGTAAACTTTTGTGTAGCTCATTGTGCAGTGATGTAAAGATCTGGTTTTATTTAACGGTTGGATAAATTATTGAGTTACATAACCCCCCGTTTCTAGTTAAACCATTACTTGAATGTTAAAAGCGAAAACGTTAACACTGGCGGAGGCGCCACTTCATTTAAACCTCTCGTTGCAAAACAGAGTTATGTAGCTACCATTCTGGGATAAAAATCGTAGGAAATTTCTGCGTTCAATTGTATCAGCCATCAGATCGACGGTATGATTTAACTTCTTGTGTGCAAAAGAAAGGATAAAATCATGTTTCCACCATACACGTGCTAGCCAAGCTTGTACAGTCAGCGTGTTTAGCAGTAACATTAGTTAAAATCATGGTGTAATTCAATATATTGTAAAGCGGTTAAAGGGCACACACTGCTTTTAAATGGTTAGTATTGTGTAGGCATCACCTTATATAATTACTTCTGCAAAATAAATTAAACCGACAGCAATATTTACACTTGTGTGTGTGAAGTATACTAAAATAAAATAAAGCCAGACGAATAAAGTGAGAAGGCGCGCTAAGCGTCATAGTGTACACGAGACAGAAAGAAATTGGTGTTGAAAAAGGCGAGCAGCTGACAGTAAGTAACAACGGAATAACCTTGCATAGACAGCAGAGCACAAAACTGCAGCAGTGCCTTTTGCATGGAGACTCTTGCGAATTCAATGCAGGATAAGTGTGGCTTGATAGAGTGCTTTATTCATAGACTTGTCCGATGTCAGGCGCACGAAAGAGCATAAGGAAATGTTGAGCTAGAACAACAACTGACACAATCAAAACAGCACAGCCCACACAAATTATAGTACAAGAATCAAATAAAGCGAACTAAGGAGGCCTGTTTCCCCCTTTTAATGATTTTGTCAACTAAATATTCATTTGAAGAAGTAACTTTCTGTATTTCGTACGACCAAGTAATTAATAGTATATTTCTTCTCAAAAACACATTTCAGTTCTAACAGCTAGTTTCAAATTAAAGAAGTAAACGTTAAACCTGTTCACTTCAACAAATATGCTAATTTAAACAGTTGCTTCAGCTAGCTTCTTATTTCTACCATCAGCTGTCACACAGTTGATGTTAAATAGTCTTATAAGATTTGTTTTTCTTTTAATAAAATTATTAACTTCAAAATATATTAATAGTTTATCAAATAAACGCTCATCTGATGAATATAAAAAAATCCAATTACAACAAAAATACAGTGCCAATGTTACTGATGAAAAATTTCGCATCAAGCAATTCTAGCTTTCAACCATAAATTATTAGTATTGGAACGAACAACATTATTATAAAGATTACTTCAATAAAATTAGCTCAACTTCGTCGCTGATCCAATTTAGTGTTAATAAGGTTGCATAGGACTTATTTGTCGCTGCAACTTCAGGAATGGCAAACGATTTGAAGACACACACACTCTCTCTCTCTCTCTCCCCTCTCCTGCCCTCTTTCCCCCCGGCCCGATGGAACCTCGCGAAGCACGTCGTCTCTGTTCTCGGGTGTGCGGGCGTCGTGCCTCTCGTCGTCGATCCGCTGCAGAATGATCCCGGTTGTACAGCAGCTCACCAGTTGACTTTGGAATACTCGATAAGATAGGACTTCCCGCCGTCAGGAACCTCTTCTTTACCGCCTTGCATATCGTTAAATATTATGCAGAGTCTTATTTCAAAATATATCCGTAAGCTAATTCATTTTGCAAATTTCGCGTATATATAATCAACTTCTTCTTGTGGAAATACGATGTTTGTTCATACGTGAAAGTTATTAAATATAATTTTCCTTTTAAAAATAATTTAACTTATATAAAACAAAACATCACTTCAATATTCTTGCTGAACTTTCCATTTACGAACCTCTTTACTTCTGTTCTATATTATATTACAAACAAACTTTTTTTTTTAACAGTGTTTATTAATCCTGCGAGCAAGTTGTATGCTCAGTCATAGACAAGTACATTAACAAAACATTAAATCATCTTCAAGGAATAGTATAATACTTTTAAAACCTATCTGCATATCATAAATTAACATAATGTAAAAAGGAAGGAAATATTCAAACTAAAATGAAATCATACCTTCACACAGAGCAAAGAAAAACCAGTTCTTACATAATAGTTCACCCAAGATTTCACTTGGGTCTGAATCTAGATCAAGTGAAATATTCAAACCCATTATGTGTAACAACTACATTTATATGAAGTACTTAACATCTATTCTTTTTATACTAATTACACCCCAAATGCATTTTAAAATAGAGGAGCATTTCAAAAACTACTTAACAAGTACTCTGTTACATAATTTTTTTAATATTTTACTCAAAACAGTTTTTTTTAACAGTTATGTCCTCGCCTTTAGGGTAACATAATGAAGTAATTATTACACATAAATGTCATTCCAAATTTACCCACTAATAATTAAGTGGGTGAATAAATGGGTAATCAAATGAATTTTGGAATTGTAAGCTAGACATAATTAGAATAAAATAATTATTTAATCATTTACATTATTTATATGAGGAGAATTTTATTATGCTTTGATAATGCCAATTCACCATATTCAACATGATAACATTTGCTCTCGGGTAAGCAAATCAAATGTAATGTTAAAAGGAAAAATTCGTATAATATATAAGAAGACTATCAACCCACTAAACAAGTAATCTCAGAAGACCATATTCAATGAAGTTCACTGTTTCATAACCTAGAATTCCTCAAGCCGGGCAGAAGTGTCACGTTTTGCTTAATTTCCTAATAATTTCAAATCTCAAGATTTGTACTGCTTGGATTTTTTGAGTTTTTTTTTTTTTAACCTGTCGTGCCACAGTGTTTCCTGTAAAATTCCCATTAGTTAGAAATTATCTTTTTTTTTCTTCTCGGCCTATCTTGTCCTATGTAAGCAGGATATCTGTCTTGTACATCAGGCTACCATGAGAATATGCATTACATTATTACTATGCCATTATACATGTATGTGAGTTGGATAATTAAACATACACAGCTGCAAAATCTAATATAAAATTATCAACTCATTTCAAAATATCTTCGTTAATGTGGCACACATTTAGGGCACAATAAAGTCTCTATGGACGTGGAAATAATTCAAATTCATAACATGGCGGTATTCCTCTTCGCTAATTATTCATTACACATCATATATATATATATATATATATATATATATATATATATATATATATATATATGTATGTGTGTGTGTATATATATAAGCCCCAAAAAACAATTACTATTAAAAAATTCCACTTTTTGCGGCAATGATTCTTCAATTTCCATATCTCAAAACTCACATTTCTTATTTGGCAGCT
Organism: Dryococelus australis; assembly: GCA_029891345.1. Classification (NCBI taxonomy): domain Eukaryota; kingdom Metazoa; phylum Arthropoda; class Insecta; order Phasmatodea; family Phasmatidae; genus Dryococelus; species Dryococelus australis. The sequence goes on along the minus strand of CM057002.1, from coordinate 87,109,149 downwards.
AACATATACTTAATTCCGTTTCCAAATTTCTTTAAACGGGCGTCATAGGCTGATGGTATTCTCTTAAAGGCCATTAAGTTATATCTGCCTAGTACTCTATTCGTCTCAGGACAAACAAATTCTTACTAATTTCGATTGCAAACTTTCGTGTTCTTAAGAGGTTCTATATATAGTGACAATAAATTCTTTAATATGTGATCCCAGGCCTTAGAAATGAAATGTGCTTTTACTAAAACCATCTGCCCCACAGCTAAGTCTTCCTTCTGCGAACATTTAGCATACTTCCTCCTTTGTTCTGCTGCTGTATTAGTCTTCTTCTCGCAAATTCTAGTAATTCTTGTCTTCTCTCTTCGTTATCCTCAATTTCCAGTTTAGTTTTTGTGTCAGGCGGAGCCAGTAATTTAGTCATATCAAAGATTAACGATCTCTGACCTGTCAATGTTTACAGAATATCATTGCTCAAAGTCTGGTATCTTAAATGTGTTGGTGCCTACAGGATCCCACCGTTCAAAGTCTTGTGTCTCCAGTTGAGTAACGCCTCCATGATACAATGGCGTTTGGTACTGGTTCCTTCTTCTCATTATTTTCTTTCGCATCTTAATCCTTTTCTTTCTTCTCATTTTTATTATTTTGGTTTTCCTCTTCTTTCGAACGAAAGCATCTGGTCCGCCCAAAACTAGCTAGGGTAATGCAATAGGGAACTGGCTGGACACATTGCTTGAGTGTGACTGTCGCTACCCTGGACAAATTCTCTCCTGTCCGGTGAACAAGAAACTTCCTCTGGATTTGCATTGCTAATAGGATATGTCGGGCTCTGATTAGGGTGATTAATGCGGATATCCCCTACTAATTTTATTACATCGTCCAGTTTATCCGATACCAACTTAACTTTCCCACTAAATTTATCCAATTTAGACACAGTTGTGATCTTCTCCTCCACTAACCTGTTTTCTATTTGGTGTTCTAGCAATTCGAGCTGTATTGCTACTCGTTCCTCCAAATCCACAGTGTTATGTTTGACTGTGGAGAGTCGTTGTTCGAACTTTTCGGAAACTGTCTTTCATTCAGTGTGTGTTTGTGTGTGCAAGCTCCTTTCTAAATTCCCCAGAAGTTTGTTCCAGTTGCACATTCATTTACCTTATGTCGTTTTCCTGACGGGCGTTTCTTTCGTCTGATTTTTTTTTTTCATTTCGCTTATGCTACTATCTAATCTGCTATTAATTTGCTCTAGTCGCACGTTCATTTCGCCTTTCTGCTCCTGCATGTTATTTTCCTGCCTGGTATTTATTTCATCTTTCATCTCCCGCATGTTGCTTTCATAGAGTTCACAAAACTCGTTGTGTGTTATAAAATAATTTAAATAAATATGTTCCCATCATGTGAGACATTCGTATTTATAGGCAACGTTTCATATATATATATATATATATATATATATATATATATATATATATATATATATCTGTATCTCTAGTCATGCTAGTTTTGTTTAATAGTGTACTATGTGGATTCTTCTATACATTTGACTTTTTTATAAATTTCTCAAGGCTATGTTAGTTAATTATTCTTTGAAGCCAACACGTTGGGTCGACAGTTATTATTGTAATGGCTTGTCAAACCGACACAACGTGTAGAGGATTTTATAGCCCCGCCGTTGGGATTGCCAATTATTATGTGACAGCTAGTTTTAAATTGAAAAAGTAAACTTTAAAACTGTTCACTTTAACAAATATGCTAATTTAAACAGTTGCTTCAGCTAGCTTCTTATTTCTACCATCAGCTGTCACACAGTTGATGTTAAATAGTCTTATATGATTTGTTTTTGTTCTAATAAAATTATTAACTTCGAAAGATATTAATGGTTTATAAATTAAATGCTACCCTGATGAATATTTAAAAAAATCTAATTACAACAAAATACATTGTCAACGTTAATGATGAAAAATGCTGCATCAAACAATTCTAGCATTCATACATAAATTATTAGTCTTGGACCGAACAACATTATTACAAGGACTTTTTCAATAAAATTAGCTGAACTTCGTCGTTGATCCAGTTTAGTGGTAATAAGGTTGCATATGACTTATCTGATGCTGCAACTTCAGGAATCGCAAACGATTTGTAGACTCTTGCACATACGATATACACAATCACACAAATTTTATTAAAAAATTTAATCAATCAATCACATTTCAGCGCATAAATATTGTTGCATTAAGATTATCTTGATCCAATAATTGTATCGAATTAATACAATCGATTTAATTGACTCGATTAATCCGATCAATCAAATTGATAATCCTATTCATCAAAAGTGAGCCAGGACGTACACGCCCCTATTACTAGCGAACAATTATATAACATTACAAAATTACACATTAGAACAAATAGTAGGCATTTTAAGATGAGTTGAACTAGGAATAATGCGTACAATCGGGCTACTGAGACAGAGTCGAAAAGTGTAGAAAAAGGCATACTCCATGAGAAGATATTGAAATTAAGGGAGGAACTTCCCAAAGTAACGCTGGATGCGCAAAACAAAAACATATATTTACACATCAAAGGGAATTTCAAAATCACTCAAATAACCAAGTTACAAATAATGGCAGGATGGGTCAGGACCCAACAACAGAAAACGGAACATTCACAGAATTACGCCAATACAAATAGTAATGCACCAAAATATGGCGACAAACAGTACAATCACAAATACGTTAATCATAGGAATAGGGATACACACCTCGATCAATTTAGAACGAATTACAGAAGGCAAAGCACAGGAACTCAGTACGGACGTGAGTACACCCCACGGGGAATTAACAGACATAACGAGAGAGGGACGTATTAACCTTGTGGACAGCGTAAACAAAAATTCGTGTAGAAATATATTTAGCATATGCATATCAAGCAGGACAGTAGTAGGGATACGAGCATTGTGTTGCAAGGGCTTTGGCATGAATATCGAGGATCGAAGAGCCATCTTGGAATTTTCCCGTTTTTCTCTTAGAATCTCTTTTTTTTTTTATAACACTTTTTAAACCCAGAAAAGCCTCAAAATTAAGGTTTTTCCTTTAAAACTTCCTACATTTTCCTCAGAAAGCACCGAATCACACTTTAACTCCATTTTTTTTTTGCAAAAATTAGCCAATTAAGGTTATTTATGGGGTTCGCTATTCCTTCTAGACCACACAATGAGGTATCTGAGTTGCTGACAAAATAAAATTCTTTTAATAATTTTGTTTTAATGTAAACATATTTTTATAATTAAAGAAATATTTAAGGCATAAGTATTAAATGTTATGTATCACCGGACTCGTGTTTTCAAGGTGCTATGCAATCGTGATGCAATGCCATTATTTTCTTTTTGTACTTCATGCTCTATAATTCCATGTTGTTTCTCTGACATTCAATCTCTTTCTGTTTTTTTTTCTATCTCATTCCGTGTATTTCTTTTCTCTCTTGTCACCTTCTCCGCTCTCCGTCTACGTAGTTCCTTTATCGCCTGCTAGAGTGCGCGAATCGCCAGTGTGTAGTTTTATTTATGATTAAGAGATGTAAATTTCCACACGTGAGAAGGTATATAATAACTTATTGTAATGTATATTGTAAAAAGAAAATTAGAATTTCAATTCTTTATTTTATTTTATTTACTTTTTTCATTTTTGCTTTATTCAATTTGTCTTCCTTGTAGTAGGAAAATTAAGTCGGCAGCTTTGTAACACGCATGCACACACGCACTGGCAGGCAGGCGAGGCAGACCCACTTGTAGGGACAGGCCACGAGTGCTGGCGACATCCGTAGGACACTGCTGGAAGGGAAACCAATGACATCGATCTCTCGCGCCGCTATGCAGCCTTGTCCAAACAATCGTGAAACGATCAAACATCTACGAATCGATGCATTTGTAAATAAGTAGAAATATTTTATCTATATTTATCATTTGAAAAATGAGAAAAATTATCGAAACAAATTTTTTAATGTAAACCCGTAAAAAAATTATTTATGTAAATTTCACAATTTGCCGTCACAGCTGGTAACTATTAAAAAAGAGAATATCCCTTGCAGGTACAGGGTTCGACCCGCAACCTCTCACATAGCAGTCAGGCACATTAAACACTGAACCATCGACCTCATGCAGAAATGAGTGCGTAAATGTTATATGAAAATCCTCTCATTACTTTCTAAATCATATATGCTAGTACTGGCATTGATTGTTTTTATATTCTTTTTAAATAATTATGTAACATGTCGGGCTGTAAGCAAGCGAATGTTATTAGTTAAAGGTGAATATAATTTGTGAACTATTAAGACCATGCTCATCAAATTCAGTTTGTAAGAATAATTTCAGGCTCCAGGAATTTATTTGTTTAAGGCTTTATAATCACAGTGATTAGCTTAATATAATATTTGCTTTTCACAGTGATATTTTTAACGAAAAGAGTTTATAACAGACTGGCTATGAGACAGCATTAAAATAAGGAATAAAATATTCAAATATTTTTGTTTTTCAAAAAAATTATTAAAATGTATTACTTCAAAACACTCAAAAAACCAGCTTCTTATATACCTGTTGATATTGCTCCCCTATTTTTTTTCTGGTAAGCATATTAACAATCATATTTATAGGGGCATGTCAAATAAAAGAATCTGTATTTATAATTTAAATTGTAAAATTTATTTAATTTTTATTTTTTAATATTGTACTTAAACTGTACGTAAAGTACAGCGGAATAATACAAAAAGTTCTCTAAACTTCATTTCCGGTCTCCTCTCTTCAAGACTAATATACTACACAATGTCGGTATCTGTTAATTATTCATTATCTCGAAGGTTCTGTAGGCATAAATGTACCACTCGGCTTTTTTAACGTATTATGTGACTAAACCAAGCCCATCATATTCTCGATATCAGGGTAAGTATGTAGGATTTAACTTCAGTGAGAAATTAAACACTACCATATATATATACACACACACATACATACATTTTCTTCAGACTACAAACATAAAAACAGATTCCTTAAATTATCCACAACATTCACATAGTGTCTTTACAATAGCATGCTCACTTTTGTTGTAGTGAATATAATGTACATGTACGCAGCTCAAAACAATATATGCTAGCAAGCTTCCAACAATAACCCTTAGCAATATATTGTTCTTATGAACGACAAAGTTTTACGACTGCCAATGTAAAAGAAAGGTTTCTAACTGGAACCCAGCTCCTTAAACACGCGCACAGGTACTATACCAGCCACTGTAACTCGTGTATGACATCCGCTCTATAAGCCAATACCAGGCGAAATATATTCATCATTTTCGCAGAGTGCGCTGTCGGCAGTGCTTGTGTTTCTTTGTATTGCTATCACTTCGTAGGTCCGATCTCTATGTACTCTTCCCCGCTCCTATCTTGCCACCTCCTAACCTCCACCCTCCCTTGAGCGTGTGCACTGGCCAGGTCCCCACATGGATCGGTACCTGTGTTTTTAATTTTATTTTGTTCGGCCTGTTCATCTCTAGCCTCAGCCTACGTAACTTCATACAGGTCGACAACTGTGAAGAATGCCTCCTGTGTTGACGGTCGCCATGTTTGGGCAACTCAAATGTAATTTCGGCAGCTGACAGCGAATTTTGAATAAATCATGGTGCAAAGTGTCGAGAAGTAACTGTAACTCTGGCCTTGGAATTTGTGAGTTCAATCACTTTTAATAATTTTGGAATTTAGTATGGATTCGCAGACTTGGGTTTGCAGTGAATCTTTTAAAGCCTGGTTTAGCATCGCCGGTGTGAGACGACGAGTGATGTATGAATCGACGTAGGTGCAGTCAACTCTGCGCCGCTAGTACTGTGTTCTCAGTTACACATCCCAGCCCCTCATTATGCAAATTAAATATGCGTTATCAATTTAATTGATTTTAAAATGACTGGTCCGTTGGTAATCATCTACGATTTCATGTGATTTTTGGGTGATAATTTGGGTGGCTGTGCCTTAGAGAATAGTTATGTTTTTAAGATATTAGCAAGAAGGCACTGTTTGATTTATTTGCCAATAACGTAATAATTGTTAATATTTTAAAGAAAATAAATATTTTATTCAATTGCGGTGGTCGTCTTTGTTCGGCCAAATGTGATGCACGATTTGTCGCTATTATTTTAGAATGTTCTGTCGCTTCACTGACTTTGACAGGTCCAAGTAGTGCATCGTGCAGAGGCGGTTTGTTTTAATATAAATTTTAAAGTAGTGTGTTTGTCTTGAGATGGTAAAACCTACTTATTCTGTCAGTGAGTTTAGTGGGTTATGTAGAATGAAAGTATGTTGCTTTAATTTGAATTTTAATACCGCCCTTGTTAAAGCGGCTCAGAAATGGAAGACCAAAGAAAGTAAGATCCATATATATAATTGTACGTATGTTAAACCTTATGGAAGATTAACAAAGATTTTGTGTTAATCAAAGTTGATGGTTTTTCAAAGTAAAGGGTAATTGGAATTTAAAGTATATTGGATAGCCTACATTGCCGTTTTATTTGACAATCAAAAGAATTTTTTTTTTTCGAGGAGAGGGGAGGGTTAATTGAAAGAACGATTCAACGAGAATGGTCTACTATTGTATACTTTTTCAATGTCCATTTTACCTTTCAACAGTTTTATGATAAGGTATGTTCTTGATTTTGTACTGTTATGTTCGTGGTGTAATAATTTTGTGCTGGCTTCACCACAAAAATCTACGCACCTCTCTGGGCGACAATCTGCGCCACTCTCAGGCACGTTTTGTTATTTCATGACATTTCTTTAGGTTTTTTATGCAATTGTATACTGTTAAATCTTCTTGTTGCTTTTTCAAGTTTTTTTTTTCTTGGCTGAGAATGTCACGTGGTTGTATACGATCCGTAAGGAGGAGCTGTGTACATTTATTCAAGAAAATTCCCTCTCCTTTTAGCCCGAGGCTCCAGTTTCTGAACTTCGCCAAAATGCTGTCGGCTTTTAGCGCTCCTGGCCCTGCGAGGATACCTTGGTCTCTCTGGGAACTTCTCTGGTGAGTGAGAACTCCTTTTCCTACAAACTTCTGTAGCAACAATTGCATAATGCTACCAACCTCTCCTTAGTAAATACCCAATTCATTTAGTTATTTTTGATTGCCATAGCCAAAATTATTCATTTGCGTCTTTGTGATGATAAAATGTTACTATGCGCCTTGTCAACTATGTGCGAGGGTTACGCATCACAGCTTGTAATAGCAGAAATAAATTACAATAATGGGTCCTTTAATCAATCCCATAAACAATTTGAGATCATGCTTTTCCCTCGCATGTCAGACGCACTTGCGTGCGGAATTATGTTTGTCGTTTTCCGGGACCTGACGAAGCTTTTGTGGAGTTTGTGGAGTCGCTACTTGCTCATCAGCGAGCTTTAAGTTTGCATATCTCTGAAACTGAAATAGTTAACATAGTATGGGAGAATTTTGCCCCGCACATGCTTGCAGCCTGTTCGTTATTGCCAATGCACCGTTCGATTATTGAGCTGCGAGCTCTTGTCTTTGAGATTGAAGGTCGGCTTATCGCTGTGTGCGAATACCGCTCCGTCTTTCCCCTGATAAAGCCCACCGCTTCGTCAGCTGTTCGGGCAGCAGACGTCGCGGTCACACATCGAAACAATGGCAGTCGCTGTTCTGCAAATTGTTCTTATAGAGGTCACATGAGCAATGAATGATCTCAACCACGTGTGTTCCTAACGCAAGTGTTTCGTTGCAATTAGTCTGGCCATATTAGCTCTAAATGTACGTTTCAGGGAAACGGTTGAGGGCGGGTAACAGGTGCGTTGTTTCCCGCAGTTCTTCTTCCCTTGTACAAGAAACTTTATGCAATACAAAAGTGCGTTGTCCAAGTTTTTCTTGCGGGCACATTGTACCCGCCACTGGTTGATTCCGGTGCCACATAGTGTGTTACTAGCTGGGGTTTATGAAACTACATATTTCTATAAAGGCACTTTCTCCCGCCCGTATACAACGTGTTATGGTGTTGAAAGTGTATATTGCCAAGGGTGAGATTTTGAAAAGTGTTCACGTCGGACGTTTCTTATGGACTTTCCCATTCTGGGTACTCCCAGTACTGAATTATGATCTCATATTAGGTCTTGAAGTTCTTGGATGTACACGTGCTTCTGTCAATTTCCAGGATCTCAATGTCATTTGGATTTACCCCTTGTTTTACGGTCAGTTTAGGTCGCGGGAGTTTTTTGCGGCGTTACAGTGAGCAGGTATTGTTGGAGGATAGTCAGGATACTACCGTGCAGAAACAAATCAATCGGCTTTGTGAGGAATATAGTGATGTGATAACCCACAAAACATGGAAATGTGACAAATGACCTTATAAGTTCGCCTTGACGGACGATGTCTGGGTCTGTGACCACTACTTAAAATGCCCGCCTCCGAAATTACAGGCTTTCGTGAAATTATACAGAAACATTTGCAAGCGGGAGTTATTGTTCCTTCAACGTCTGATTATTATTCACCTGGATTTATGGTGCGTAAAAAGATGGAGATAAATACTGGTTGGTTGCCAACCAATCCTTAATTAATAAAAATTTTATAATGACCCCTTCCCTTTGCCTACAGTAGATTGTGCATTACAGCATCTTGGCCTTGCAAGATTTATTCTGTATTAGATTTAAATAACAGTTTCTATTTGTGCCTTTTGGACCCATCATGTGGTAAATACACGGCGTTTAAACCAGTACGAATTTGCCAGTATGCCTATGGGTGCCAACTTTGGAAGTCAGGCCCTGTCCCATGTCCTGGACTATCTCCTGGCTGACTTTAAATATAATATTGTTTTCAATTATGTCGATAACGTATTTGATTACTGCGGTCATATTCATTCTCATTTCGAACATCTACGTCTGGTGTTATGTAAATTTAGAGAAGCTGGTTCAACGATCAATCCCGATAAGGTTACCTTGTGTAAAAACAAAGTCAGTCTTCGAGATTATGTTATTTGCAAGGGTAAATTGATGTTAAATCCTTGGTGGGAGGCTTCAATTGTCAATTTTCCGTTGCCTCGTACTATTAAGGGAGTACAAAAATTTCTTGGTTTGATGGGGTATTACACCAGGTTTATTGCACATTTCTATGATATCACTGGCCCTCTATATTATTTAAAAAAAGAAAGGGATTGAGTTTATGTGGAGTTAAGATTAAGTTTAAAAGAGTACTTAGCTCACCACACATTCTATTTTTGCCTGATTGTTATCATCGTTTTGTTGTCCAAGTCGATGTGTCTTCCATTACCTAAGGTTCAGACCTATGTCAGTGGTTACAGGGTAGCTTTACCCCAGTGGCTTTTGCTAGTCGTTCACTTACTGACCATGAGCATAATTTAGGGATGTACGAGAAGAAACCCCTTGCTTGTTTGTTTGGCATAGAAAATTTTGCTGCCTTCATTGAGCATGGAGAATTAGATCATTTTACTGATAATCAGGTGTTGAGATGGGTGCTTGTCCATCCTCACCAACTCGGAAAATTAGGTAGATGGGTGTTATGATTGCCGCGATTCAATTTCAAAGTCCATCGTGCTCGAGGAGTTGAGAATACTGTGGCCGATACCCTGTTAAAAATGTTCAATACGCCAGATTTTGAGCCTGTTTAATCTGACCCTCCTGCTGATTTAAATCTTATACGTGGTATGCCCAATTTTTTTATTAATTTGCCTGAAGTACAAAATCAAGATCCCTGGCGCCAACAAATGAAAGGAGATATAGCGGCTGGGGTTTTGTGTTCCTGTGTGGTTCAGGATAATTTGTTATATTTTAAAGGGAAATTGGAGCGTGCACAGGAACTTGTTGATCCAAAGAAATTGCGGCCCTTAGTATTAAAATTTTTTTTCATGATTCTTTGTTTGGTGGACATTTACATATATATAAAACACTGTCCAAAATTATTTCTCATTTTGCCTGGCCCTCGGTAAAGAACGATGTTACTCAGTATGTCCTCTCCTGTCATGATTGGCAGGGATCAAACCCGCTCGTCAAACAAATTTTTGACAGGTAAGTGTTTAGGTTCCCCAGTGTCCTTGACGGAAAGTTCATTTAGGTATTTTTGGTCCTTTAGTCTGTTTAACGCAAAGGAAATATTTTCATTTTACATTTTAATAGTTTTCGATACATTAACTAAATTAGTCATTCTTCTTTCACTTTGTATTACGAAGGCTCCTGCGATAGTTAAAGCTCTTTCAGAGCAGACTTGGGAAATATTTGGTGCCCCTGCTGATATTGTAACTGACAACGCCCATTATATTCAACCAGTGTGTTTCAAGGACATGTGTTTTCATTGTTCTATAAAATATTATACCTCCAGTCCTTATTTACCGAAAGAAAATGAGATAAAATGCTTTAATAAGAACATCAATGGAGCTTTAAGCATTTTTTATACAAGTGATCATATGCTTTGGGATAAGGATATTGATTTTATTCGCGTCATCTTTAATAGCAAGGGGCATATATCTACCGGGTCCACCCCTTCTTTGCCCTTGTTAGGTCATGAATTAACCCATCCTTTGCTAAATATTTGGAATGTTCCTTTTTCCCCTTCCTCTGATACCTCTCACCGGAGTGTCTCCTCGACGACGTTGCTCATCGCCTTGAAGTGGCTAAACACGAGGATGCCGAGTGTTTAGATGATAATAGAGTTCTTGCACCCTTTGTAGTAGGTGAAAAAGTTTTGTGTAAAAGTTTTCAGCTAGCCGACAGTGAAAAGAAGGTGGGATCAAAGTTTTTGGCCAAATGCTCCGGAGCATAATTTATTTAGAAATATCTGGCTGCGAATACTGTAATGTTAACTGTACCAGGTTCGACACTTGAGTACCGAAAGGCTCACGTTTCGCACCTCATAAAGTATGTTTCTCGGCCTTAGTTTTAGTCCTAGGTAATCTCTTCTAAGCAGCAGTGTATTTTTTGGTAACTAACAGTGCGACGTGTTCTTGTTTCCCTCTAATTCCGTTTGTTTTTTCCCGCCCGTGTACCGGACCCGCGTCGTGGCCCATCGGCGCTGTTCGTTAATGAAGCTCCTCCTGTGTGTTGCAGTCGACGCTACAATCTCGCCTCCTCCGCGTGAAGAGCTGCATACCTTTATGTGCCTTGCTTCTCCACTTAAAGCGGAACTGCCTCAGCTTTGGACTTCTTGGCGTTCCCGGGCACTGGGATTTTGATTTCGACTTCCAAAGTATTCCGGACTGTAAAATCATAGATTTGTAAATTTCAAGATGTTGATTACTTGCGATGAACTGTGTCTACCTCAACATTTTCGTCGTTTTCTTGATTGTACTATACCTTGTATTACTTGTACTCGAGTTTCTTCGAACTGTGTAAAATGTCAAGATGTTTGTTCCTTCTCTCGTTTCTTCAGGGAACTATGTGTACTTAGAATTGTGTTGTGTTCGCCTTGTGTTTATTCACAGACTGACTGGAGTAAGTTTGGAGGCTTGAGAATCACACTTGGGTCGGCGGGGGGGGGGGGGGGGGAAGATTGTGCAGAGTGCACTGTCGGCAGTGCTTGTGTTTCCTTATATTGTTATCACTTCGTATGTCCGATCTCTGTGTCTTCTTCCCTGCTCCTACCTTGCTACCGCCTGTCTTCCCCCTCCCTTGTGCGTTTGCACTGGCCAGGTCCCCACCTGGATTGGTACCTGTGATTTAATATTATTTTGGTTGGCCTATTCATCTCTAGCCTCAACCGAGGTAACTTCGTTCTGGCCAACGACTGTAGACAATGCCTTCTGTGTGGTCGGTCGCCCTGTTTCGGCGACTCAAAGGTGGGTTCGGCAGCTGACAGCGAATTTTGAATTAATTATGGTGCAAAGTGTCTAGAAGTAACTGTAATTATGGACTTGGAATATGTGAGTTCACTCGCTTTTATTAATTTTGGAATTTAGTATGGATCCACTTTGTTTGCAGTGAACCTTTTAAAACATTTTCCTTTAGACTTGCTTATATAAGTTGGGCTGGTGATCATGTCGAGTTATTTCCCATTGATATACTTATAGCTAAATGGTGTCCCAGTTTAGTATTGCCAGTTTGAGGAGGTCGAAATTCTTCCAGTTTTGCATCGCCGGTGTGAGACGATGAGTAATGTATGAATCGACGTGGACACATTCAAACCTGTGCCGCTAGTAATGTTTTCTCAGTTGCATTGTCCAGCTAATCTTTAGGAAAATAAAATAGGTGTTATTAATTTAATTTAATTAAAAATATTTGGTCTTTCGGCAATCGCCTATGATTTCATGTAATATTTGGGTGAGAATTTGAGTGGTTGTGCATTTGTGAATAGTTATGCTTTTAAGATATTAGAAAGTATGAAATGCACTGTTTGATTTATTTGCAAATAATGTTATAATTGTTTATGTTTTAAAGAAAATAAATATTTTGGTGAATGTGGTGGTCGTCTTTGTTCGGCAAAATTTTGTGCACGAATTATCGCGATTATTTTAGGGTGTTCTGCCATTTCGCTACCTTTGACAGCTCCAAGTAGTGCATCGTGCAGAGGCGGTTTGTTTTAACATAAATTTAAAAGTAGTGTGTTTGTCTCGAGATGGTAAAACCTATTCATTCCGATAGTGAGTTATGTAGAATTAAAGTACGTTGCTTTAATTCAAATTTTTATACCGTCCTTGTGAAAGCGGCTCAGAAATGGAACACCAAAGAAAGTAAGACCCATATAATTAGTTGTACGTATGTTAAAACTTATGGGAAATTGACAAAGGTTTGGGTTTGTGTCAATGAAATTTTATGGTTTTCAAAGTAGACTAATTGGAATTTAAAGTATATTGGATAGCCTACATTGCCGTTATACTTGGCAAATAAAATAATATTTTCTTGGGGGGGGGGCGCTTGCATGAACGATTCATCGAGATTCGTCTTTTATTGAATTATTTTTCAATGTCCATTGTACCTGTCAAGAGTTTTATAATAAAGTATGTTATTGATTTTAAATGGTTGTGTTCATGGTGAGTTCATAACATGTTCATACATCTTACTAAAACTCAATTATAGCTCAACCATTCAGTTCACACTGACGTTACCTATGACTTACTTACTGCTCATACTTTTTGCTCTTCTGGTCGACGCCAGCCAAATATATACTAGTCACTATAACATCTTACCAAACATCCATTATAACCGAAGACATACCAGACCACCCAACACCCCATCTCATATAACCAAAGAAATATTCCATTCAACAGCACCACCCAATACACCAAGCACAATATCCATCATAACTCCAGTGTACCAAGCAACTGTAGAGTTCATACCAGCTCATCATACGAGTAACGAATCTCTGCACAAGTATGATATAATAGTGCTATGGATCAGCATCTAGAAGCACATTTACAAGCATAGGTGTAACCAATAGGCCCTCAGAATTGGAATGTAGGAGTGTAATACAGTCTTACCTTCCGTGCTATTCTGACCATCATCCTTCTAATCTTTCACATTCTTTCGCAATCAGCTCCAAAATCTTTCAAACTTTCACAATCAACAATGCAATCTTTTACAATAGGCACCTCAATCTTTCACAATCAGTACCGCAGCCTGTCACAATAAGCACCGCAATCGTTCACAATCAGCACCCCAAGCTTGAAAGTCTAAAAGCTCCAAAATCTTTCGCAATAACCACTGCAATCTTTCACAATCAGAACTGCCATATTTCACAATCAGCATTGCAATATTTAAATCTTCAACAATAATCACAGTAATCTTCCAATCTTTCGTAATATTTCCATCAATTTTTAGCAACCTTTCCATCAATTCCTGGGTTTGTTGTCTGCCTCTATCCCTACATATAAAAAAGACGATTCACCAACTGTTTCCAAAATTTGTACATGTCGAAAAATTAAAGTTTTGTATGCAGTCAACTATTCATGCATTTATATAATTCAATAGTTTAATAAATATTCTGTATATGGATTTGACTCTAAATATCGAGTCCTCATAGAACCACTTAAAAATCGCGAGCGATGAATGGATGCAACACAAAAAAAAAAAAACAATTATTTTATAAAAATTATTATTTTATAAATACATTTTAGGAAGACAGCAGTTCAACATATCCTCGTATGTAACCCCTTTCCTTTAAGTTCTCTTAACGATCGAACAAACCTCTTCTATGTTTGAGTAATTCCCACCTCTTTGCTTAGCAATCACAATTCTGAGTCTATCAACAAGTTCATTCTCAAACAGACACGAAAAATACGGGCCGGAATCAGGCCGGTAAAAGATAGCCAACGAACTCTGGCCAGATGATGTCGGCCCACTGTCTTATGCCGGAAGCGGCCCGATGGAAATATGAACTGGCGGCTGACTGTTTGCCATCAGTGTCAAAAATACATTTTACCCCTAACTGCAAGATACAAAATGTATTCTGTCCCAACATACACAAAAAGTACGGGCTGGAATCGGGCCGGTAAAAGATAGCCGACAAACTCCAAGCAGATGATGTCGGCCCGCTGTCTTATGCCGGAAGCAGCCCAATAAAAATATGGACTGGCGGATGACTGTTTATCAACAGTGTCAAAAATACACCGTACCGCTAACAGCAAGACACAAAATGTATTCCGGCCTAACATAGACAAAAAGTACGGGCCCGAATCGGGCTGGTAAAAGCTAGCCGACAAGTTTCGGAATCTGCAGCTGCAGTATGGAAGCAAGATGCCGGGCCTGCGGTGGCTGAATGGCGGCAATATAACGGGCCTATGGTGGCAAGATACCGGGTCTGCAATGGCTGGATGTCGTTATGATGCTGGGCCTGCAGTCACATGATGTCCAGACCAGAAATAAGCAGTATAACCATGAAAAAACCTTTATTAACCTAATTAAAGATTCTAGTTATAATTATTTCTTCTTTACGTATATTCATTTACTTCTCAACACATTATATGATATGAAAAACTTCTGCTTGTCAAGTGCAGGATTCGAACATAAGACCCTTGAGTTGAGTCCAGCATGCTAACCTATACACCACGAGGTAAGTTGCTGATACTCTCCAGTTATTTCTAATTTATCATGACACATATGATTGTAAATGAATGTATAAATTCAATGGCAATATAACAAATAATTATAATTATTAAAAACTGTTTCTTCATTTCTTTAAAGGATTGCAACCAAAATAATTTTTTTTATCCAATATATCTGTCGAACAGTTGTACAAATGAAAAAAATTTCAAAGTAAGAAATGCCATCGACTACCACGTGACACATATATAATAATGAAAAAATAATGCTAATGGTTAACACATGGTATCGAAAAAGACATCATGCTATTAACAGCTTGCTAACGTCTTCCCTATTCAAAACAATTCCCAAAAGTTTGTCGGCAAAAATACATATTTGTATTTTTATTGTGCTATCGAGCCATTTCTTGAAAATGTTAGCGGGCCGGAATAAACAAGATGACGGCCAGCTAACCGAAAAAAAAAGATGCTATATTGGAATCGGGCTAGAATATTATTTTTGCTATTGGTGACATTGACTGTGAGATATCACGGCGACATAATTTAGGTGATATCCATCAGTTATTCTAAAAAATTCAACGGACCATTGTCTTTTTTCTAACGGCTTGCAATCTGCTGAAAAAAGACGTCACGCCGTTGTCAGATGGCAATCTTCTGGCATTCAAACGACAGTTACCCATAGTACAGGTATCGGGCCGACACTTTGCCGACAGAGTGTGTTTGCTGGGTTGGGTCTTCGGGAAATACGTAGTCAATAGTCTCAGCAAGTTCTGCCTTCTTCATGGACATCTTCACCTCCTGTTTTGTATGCAGGAGTCGTACGTTCATCAGTATTTAGAGTCGACAACTGTTTATTTTCAAGTTCGTCAACTTCAGGCGAATGTCTTCCAAAAATACATTCCACACATACTTACGCTACCAAAACTAGTTGGTCTCTGATTATATATTTAGCCTTAACTGGCGTCAGCTATTTAGCGGCGATGCAGGTCGTCACTCCATGATCGTTAAGGTCAAACAAACACAGACCTTCGGTTTCACAATTAATCTTTGCTGTATGGAAGTATTCTGAGAAGACCCAAATACTCGTTCGCCCCAGAAGAGAACATGGATATTTATAAAAATAATTGTTTTTCTTTTTTGTGTGTTGTATCCTTTTATCCCTCGCCATTTCTAAGAGATTCTATTAGCACTCGATTATTAAACGTCAGATCTACATACAGAATATTTATTAAATTATTAAAGTATAAAATGCACGAATATTTGGCTGCATACAAAGCATTAATTCTATCGACATGTTCAAATTTAGGAGACAGTTTTTTTAATTGTTTTTTTATTATATATGGATAGAGGCAGACGACAAACCCATGGATTAATGGAATGATTGCTAGAAATTGATAGAAGACTATGAAAGATTGGAATATTGTGGTACTGATTGTGAACTATTGAAAGATTGTGGTGCTGATTGTGAAACATTGCAGTGCTTTTTGTGAAATATTGAAAAATTGAGGTACTGATTTTGGAATGTTGCGGTGGTGATTGTGAAAGTTTAAAATATTGGAGTGATAATTGTGAAAGATTGCAGTGCTTATTGTGAAATATTGTGAGCACGAAAGTTAAGACTGTTTATCACCCTCGTACATTTCAAGTCTCATTGCCTATTTGTTGGTTAACCATAGACAACTATGCTTTTAAAAGTGTTGGTAGATGCTGATCCATACCATGATTATATCACACTTAGTTCAAGAGTCATCACTCATATGATGGCTGGTTTGAACTCTATAGTTGCGTAGTACACTTGTGTTATGATGAATATTGTGCTTGGTGTATTTGGTGGTGTGTTGAATAGAATTTTTCTTTCGTTATAGGAGATAGGGTGTTGGGTATTCTGGTATGACTTGGGTTGTAAACTTGTAATGGAGGGCGTGTGTGTTAGGTAATATGATTTACCAGTATATCTTTCTTGCGATTGTTGTCATATGTCGAACGGTGTGGACAGTATGTGTGTGTCGGTGAGTCTCGTAATGCTATGGTATGCTTAAGTTATAGTCAGAGGTTTGAAAGGTCATTGTATTTTGACTGGTGTCAGTCGGCATTATGGATGGTATGAGAATAAGTTGATTGTGTCACTGGTACGGGCTGTATGATTACTTTGTATAGTCTGTGCGGACGAATGGTTGAGGTATGACTTTGGTTATAATGGATGGTTTGTATTGTGGTATAGTAAGTAGTATATATTTGGCTGGCATCGACCAGTAGAGCAGAAAGTATGAGCAGTAAGTAAATTGTTGGTAAGTTTAGTGTGGACTGAATGGTTGAGGTATGACTTTGGTTATAATGGATGGTTTGTATTGTGGTATAGTAAGTAGTATATATTTTGCTGGCATCGACCAGTAGAGCAGAAAGTATGAGCAGTAAGTAAATTGTTGGTAAGTTTAGTGTGGACTGAATGGTTGAGGTATGCATGAGTTATAGTAAGAGGTATGAACGATTAGTATAATTCGGCTGGTGTTGGTTGATAGAGCAGTTGGCATGCATGGGTTACAGTGGCTTGTATGGTACCTGTGTGCGGGTATATAATGCGACACCCCTCCCAAGGGTGTGGCAAGCGGGATTTATACACAACTCTACAAGAACGAATCGACAAGTGAAAGAGAACAATATCGAATATATTTAAAAGATTTCTGGTTAAAAAGACAGACAAACACAAGACTTCCTTGCAATAACATGTAAGATTTACTTATATAAATGTTTCAAGGTTTACACAGGATTATAGAAAATAATAATAACTTATTATTTACTTATATTCCCAGCCTCCCAAAAAAGGTGGACACTGATTAAATATGAGATGGGCTCAGAATATTTATAGAATGGCGCCATTTTTAAATGTAAAATACAAAAGCCTATTAAAACTGTACTAGAATTCCACATACAAGTGGTGCTTAAAAACAATTACAAGTTAAATCTTATGTCAATATTGTGTCACTTAACACAAATCCATGTGACTACTCCAGGTTTAAGGGTGTCATCATAAAATATTAGAAATAAAAAAGCCTGAGTGATCTCGTTTTCAGAACAAGTATTAAAACCTGCTCTCATAAAATTCATTACTCCTTTTAAAAGCCCACATAGCTATATTTCCATGTATTGAATTTTCTTGACAATTTTCTGAATACTTAAACATTTTTCCTTAATACTGGCAAAATACAAAATCTAAAATTGGAATATTTTCCTGACTCCTAATTTGAGCGTACTCTTTAGTACTGTCTCGCAATACTGACATTGACAGTATAGTCAATATTTTAGTAAAGTCCAAAAAAGATACAAATGACTCTAATTTTCCCATTTTTAATTTTTTCTTTAAAGAATATTCGGCTGTCATAAAAACATAGATGATAGCCAATAGTTCATACAGAAAGTTTCTGTCTTGGTATTTGGAAATTCCTAGGTTTTTTTCTGCCTGCCATGATGCAAAAGACGTCATCCTGACAATGGCCAGAAGGGCCCAAAATAATGTTTCTTTTACGATATAATTTTTGTACTTAACTGTGAGCTGAAGGTCCAGGCGTGCTGGTCTCTGCCCACACGACCAAACTCCTGGTGTTATATACAAAACTTTACCCCTCCCAAGGAAAGAGCAACGAGAGCCCAGCCAATCAGAGCCCAAAAAACTCTCGGAAAGTTTCTATACAATTGCAAAATATGGGTGAACAGCCACTTTAGGCGCCACACTCGGCTGTCAGTTTACCTTGAGCGCGCGCAGTAGCTGGAAGCTATGTCCGATCGCTGGGAGACACCTTGTTGTCGCACATACGTAGGCCTGCTGGGGCAGGCTTTTCGTCACCGACCATAGCGTGCATGTACAATTTGAGAATGTTAAGTCACCAAGTAAGTTATTTTAATTATTTTGGGTAGTAACACATATTTTTAATGTAAAAGTTCGTTTTATGCTGGCTATAGGTCACGCGCTGCATATATGGTCTTCCTCATCGCCCCCGTGTCAAATCAGCCAGGGAAATACGGGAGTGGAGAAACGTAGTTTTGTGAGGCGCGTGCCTCAATAAGAAGCTGGGTTCCAGCAAGGAAGATTAATTTGACAGTTACAGTCGTTCAACATGGTCGTGAAGAAGAATGTATGGCTAAAGGTTCTGGTTGAATGCTTGCAAGCATAGACTGTCTTGAGCTGCATATAAGTAGATTATATTCAGTATATGAAATGTGAGTAAGCTGCTGTAAAGACACTAAGTGAATGGCGTGGACAATTTAAGGATTCTTTTTTTCATGTCTGTAGTATGAAGCATGTAAATAAATAAAAGTGTTATAAATAAAAACGAAGTGTTTAATTTCTCGCTGGCGTTGTATCCTGCATTGTATCCCTGATATAGAGAATATGATGGGCTTGGTTAAGTCACATAAACATACATTTAAAAAAACAGTTAGGAGAGTTATACCTACAAAACATACGATATTATGAATAATTAACATATAACGACAGTGTGTAGTATTTTAGTCTTGAAGAAAGTAGACAGGAATTGAAGTTTTGAGAGAACTTTTTGCATTGTTCCGCCTTACCTTACAGAAAAATTAATAACAACGTAAAAAATTAAAATTAAATTAATGTAAAAAGTAATACATACAGTTTTTATGATAGACCCTATGTCTATAAAAGTAACATACTTACCATAAACAAATGTAGGGGGGCAATGCCAACAGGTATATAAGTAGCAGGATCTTTGAGTTTTTTGTAGTAATATATTTTAATAAATTTGAAAAAACAAAAATTATTCAATATATAATTTCTTATTTTAATCCTGTATCATAACCATTCAGTATAAAATGTTTTCGGTAAAAATATCACTATAAAAAAGATAATCTATTTCAAGCTAATCACTTTGGTTATAGAGCCAAAAATAATTCTTACAAACTGGATTTCACGAGTCTGGTCTTAATAGTTAGCAAATTATATTCACATGTGACTATAAATATGTAATTGCTTACAGCCCTACTTGCTACATAATTATTAAAAAAGGAATAACTAATATTGTTATGAGCTAGGTAGTTCAGTGGTCAAAGCACCTGACTGCTATGTGAGAGATTGTGGGCTCGAATTCTCTACTTATGTGATAATGTTTTTAAATGTTACCAGCTGTCATGGCAAAGTATGAAATTTTCACAATTTAAATTTTTTTTAATGATTTTACATTAAACACACATTTTAGATATAATACATTTAACTGAATTTTCCAATGACAAATTAAAATTAAATAATTCTATTTATTTATAAATGCATCGATTCCTAGATGTATGATCGTTTCACGATTGTTTTGACAAGGCTGCATAGAGGCGCGATCGATCGCTGTCATTGATTCGTCTTCCAGCGGTGTCCTAAGAACACCACCAGCACTCTTGGTCTGTCACAACAGGTGTGTCTGCCTCACGTGCCTGCCGGTGCAGGCATGTATGGGTACAAAGCTAGGCGACATCATTTTCTTACAACAGTAAAAAAAATTGAACAAAGTAAATATTTAAAAAATATCGATTTAAAAAAATTGAGGTATTGAAGATTTTTTTTTACAGAGTCCTGCCTAGATTGTACTTTATAATAACTTTTTATATGCCTTCTCGTGTATGAAAAATTATATATTTAAATTCGCAAATAAATATACATACTGGTGATTCACACACTCTAGCAGGCAATGAAGGAACTATGAAGATAGCAGACAAATAAGGCGACAAGAGAGAAAGGAAAGAAATTGAATGAGAGAGAAAGAAAGAGAGGAAGTAAAGAGAGAATTAGTTGTAATGAGAGAGACAACATGGAATGATAGAGTATGAAGTGCAAAAAAATTATGTTATGACATCACTATCGCGTGTGCATTGAAAAGATGAGTCCTGTGACATATTACACTTAATATTGATGCCTTATATTTTTTAATTATAAGAATGCATTTAAGTTTAAAAATATAATTTTTAAAATATGTTTCTATCGTCTTCCCAGATACCTCATTGTGTGGCTTAGAAGGAATAGCGAACACCACAAATCACCTGAGTTGACTAGCTTTTGCAAAAATAGGGTTTAAGCTTGGTTCGGTGCTTTTTAAGGGGGAAAAGGGGAATTTTTATGGAAAATGGAAAATTTTTAGGGTAAAAAGTTAATTTTTAATGCTTTTTTGTGTTAAAACCTGCTATTTATTTTAGAAAAACATGCGATTCTGAGATAACAATGGGAAAATTCTAATTTGGCTCTTCCATCCTCGATCCTTTTGCCCTAACCCTTGCAACACAAAGCCCATATCATTACTACTCAGGACCTATGCAGTTATAGCGAAGCAAAACATGAACAAGGACGACGAATGTAGGTCCTTTATTAAAGAAACGCAAGAAGACAAGGAAAATAAAGCTGCATCATATAAAAGTGAGCCAACTTACAAATATTGTTCAGAAAAGTTACCCTAGGAAATAAAGTAAGTGTGAGAAAGCAATCTAGAGTGGAAAAACCGAAACATAAAGTTTTGAATGTTGTGCAAAACAAAAGGTTACAACAAGAAACAGGAAACTGAACGAGCGGCTGCAAGGACCTTGGCATACACGGCCCCACTGAGAGTGAGGTGCAATACAGCAAGTTTCGCATGACGACACAATGAGGAAGTTTATTGGGTCGCAGAGCGAAGCTCAGCAATCCTGCACCTTATGCTTCTACCCTGGACATCATTATAAACATTGCGAATTACTTCCAAACCAAAAGTTTGAATTTCACACAGATAACATGGAAAGGTTAAAGCAGTATAGAAACAAATTCCGAATGAAGCTGATCAAATTGTGCATAAATACGGAACACAAATACAGAACAAATTGGTGATGATGAGACAAAACTATAGCGAAGGCCGCTGATCCATAAATAGTTTCACTCATCACAACACAAATAACACGTCCGCTACAGCAAGACTGCAAACAAGTAATTGAGAAAGCATCAACACCATATGCGCTACTCAGAATCAAACGTAAACAATACTGCATGCTTCTGGACACGGGCAGTAGCTGAAGCTGTATAGGGAGTATATTAATAACAAGTCAACAATTAAAGCCCATGCCAGAGAAATTTCCCTTGGTAGGCACAAACAGAGGAAATACAACCACCAATTTTTAAGACTAATATAATGTTGAGTATAGCAGGAACACATTTTCACAAGACTTTTTATGCATTGACAATTTAAAAATGGATGTCATATTATCAGTAGACTTCATTAAGGCATATGATGGTATACCATTTCTTAATCACAACATTATGTTTATTAACAGTAATAACTGTGATATAATAATACAAGTCCCACTTTACAAATCAGTAGTATAAAATAAGCAAGCAGATACAATTCAATATTCCATAAATCGGATTGAAACCATTGAATAAAATATAGAAAATAATATGATAAGTAAAGCAAATAAAAAGGAGATCCAATTAAAGGCATACACAAATTTCAAGACAGATTTGCAAACAGTGTATTAGGGTTAATGGAGGTCGAAAACCATCAAATTAAATTATAAAGGATAACAGACGAGGCCATCCACACAAGAATTTATAGGTTAAGCCATAAAATATGGGAGGATTTATAAAAACAAACTAAAGTTATGGAAGATGTAGGGTTTGTTTAACATTCGGACTTATCTTATGCTGCGCCAAGTTTAGTGACCAGGAAAAATTGGGAGGATTGTGATTTTTAACCGACTTTCGTCAATTAAATCAGTATATTAAAATTAGTACAGTATCCTCTCCCCAGAATTGAAGTCATTTTAAACACATTACACAACACCAGGTATATAACATCATTAAATTTATTTTCAGTGTTTAATACCATTGCAGTTAGAAAATAAGACAGCCACAAACTCGCATTTACAACAAACGGGGTAAGGCTATATCAATATATGTGAATGGCAATGGGCTTACGTACTTCACCAAAATATTTTCAACAATTTATTGATATTTTGTTAGGACTACTGAGATGGAACACTGCCATAACTTATATAGATTATAAATTTAAAATACATAATACATTTACATAACATTTAGCGAAAATACAGAAAGTGTTACAGATATTATAGGAATTTAACATCAAAATTAATGCACAGAAATGTTTATTAGCGCAACAATAGATAATCATTTTAGGCCATTATATTACACCACAAGGAAATGTAACCGACACGAAAAAGTTAAAAGTATACAACAAATGGAACCACCATGAAATGTAAAGAAACCTAGGACATTTGTAGGTATGATGTCCTACTTGCATAAGTACATATCTAATTATGCAACAAACACAGAACCTCTCGTGGAACTCACTAAAAATAATGCACACACCAAATGGGGAGAAAATGCACACACTAAATGGGGAGAAAAATATCACAGGGCTTATTTAGAGTTAAAGAACGCCATACAAAATGTGTCAACATTACAATGTTTTGGTGAAAATAATTCCACCATCCTTGTCTGCGATGTAACAGAGACCACAAAAGAGGCAGTATTAATGCAACAACAAAAAAATAATAAACATAGGAATATTATAGTGTTGGCTTCTAAAAATTTATCAATAAATGACCAAAATGGTCTATGGCAGTAAGAGAGCTACGCAAGATAAAATGCTTTTTTAATTATTTAAGACAATATTCATATGGGAGATCATTAACTGTAGAGACAGACCATGCAAGCATCAGAGATTTGAAAACGATTACTGAACACATCAGAATATAAAAGATGGTGATTGCATTATCAAGTACGACTTTCAGTCAAAAATAGTGAAAAGAGAGTTAAATACATTAGCATATGCTATGAGTGGAATACCTTCAGTAGGTCAAGCAAAATGAAATAGTGTTTAAACTAACATTAAATATAGCATTAAAACAAAAACGATTGAATGTAATAGTTTATTCAGGGCTCTAATTGAATGTGTTGTACCAAAATCCGCAGAAAGAAACAGAAATATAACACATTATTCCCAAATATATAACTAATAACCTGCAGGCTATAAGATATTATTTTACTGAGAATGGAAAACACTGTTTTGACAAAGCAAAAAATTTTAAAGCCATATCATACTCAGAAATTATTCCTCTTCCAGTAATTGCGAAAATTATGGCCCAACTTTTTCAGGTAAAGATAGAATTTATAGAAGAAAATATTCCAAACAAAATAAAAGTTACTAGTGTAGACCTAGTATTAAAATGTGAAATCAATATCACAAAAGTAGAGGGCATAACACATTTATTACCCATGTACCAACATGAACAAGGATAAGTTAAATAGAGAATGATAACAAACTATTTATGTGCCCAATACCAAACATCATGTCGAACTCGCCATTTTCAGGAGAATATTCCTCTGACCCCCATTTACAAAAACTCAAAATTAACTTAACAGAACCCAGTAAACGAGACCCAAAATATGTAAAACTAACCAGATGCTATGGTATAGCTCCAAACAGGGAAATATGTTTAAAAATTACACACACCCCCATGACTCCCTATCAGGAGGAAGCCAGTTTGCGCATATAAGACTCTTAAAAAACTAAACACATATATTACTGGGTTACTATAAATAGGACATCAAAAACTACACAAAATTTGCCCTGTTTTTCAAAAAATTAAACCTTGTAACCAGAAACCTATGGTGTAGTTACATCCAAAAGAACCTCCGCCCTTATTAAAATCGTGGGCATTATATGCAAAAGGGACATTAAAGAAGTTAAGGAAAGACAGCCAATATATATTGGTCATGACAGAGTTTTATATTAGATATGTTGTAGAGCAGGTGGTAAAATCAGTTGATGTGCCAACTTGTGCGAATTTCTTTGAAGACGTCATACTACAATGCGGATGCCCATGACAGATCCTAACAGATAGAGGGACATCGTTTATTAACAAGCTTATACCCAATTGTTAAATTAGCTAGGAATAAAAAAATTCCACACTTCAGCCTACAATACAGCTTGTAACAGGCTAGTAGAGGCAATGAACAAAGTCCTTGGGCATGCGCACATGAAGATCATGCCAGCTGGGATGATATCTGGAAATAATTCTGTTTAATTATATCACAACAGTGAACCACAATTACACCCTTTAACCTATTACACAGGTTGAAGCAACTCAGCCTTAACATGTAATAACAAATATATATTCATAAAGGGGCCAAGATTGATGCAAGATGCTACTAAGAGGCAGAGAACAAGCAACGTTGAACCTAATACAAGCACAACACATACAGAAGGAACAGTTTGCAAATCACATCAACCTAACAATATTAGAATATGAGACTGGGTCTGGGCACATACTAGAGCTAGAAGTAAGGCACTCACATTTCGATATAAAACAATAATTATTCCTTGTTGTTTTGCAGATAATGGAACAAAGAAGTAACACACAGAACACACAACAAACAGGGTGTGTATGGTCGACCAAGTGGAGAAATTAATCGTGTTTTAGGTGAGGACTGATGTAGAAGGCTGTTTTGGGACCATGGTGACAAGAAGAAGGTCCGATCACAAAGCGAGTATGTAAGCTACTAAGGTAACTTAAAATAAATAAACTCGACGAGTTATGGTGGCAAGAAGTAGAGTCCAAACAGAAGAAATAGTTTTAAGGTATTAATTCATTGAAATAATCAGGCAATTAGTCTATTAATGAAGAAAATGTTAAAGATTTAATTACACATATTAGATGAGTAAAATACATAATATGTTATAAAAAATAATCAAATCAAAAGAGAAAGCGGCCTTCGTTTCGCCGCATTATACCTGGACAAGTATTCTAAACTTTTTAGGATCAGTGTTGGAAGTTTTAACCAGCAGCACACAACTCAACACAATGCAGTATGCAATTGCCCATGACCTTACATAATCAGAACAGTGCGCATCTGTTAGCATAAATTATAGTGTCTTTAACACGTCACACAAATAGAAATATTGTGCTCATTAGCTGCAAAAATAAAATTGAAGTACACTTAATAATGCAACGTAGATGAAATTATAGGGTCTAGAAAATAAATACCAAAATAATAATATAACTATAAAGGGACTGAGTGAGTGGCACTTGACTATGAGTCGTCCAAATCTTCCATAAAAGTGTAATAATAAGGGTCTATAAGGGTCATCTGTAAACTGCTAACTCTCATGACTGAATTATCATAACTTCCACTCGTCACAACTAAAACGGCAACATCTTCGTCTATCGACAATAAACGTCTACTATATCAACTTCTACACACTGTACGGCAAATTATTCTCTCTTGCATATCCCAGTTGACATCTGAAAATAACTGTTGGGGGGGGGGGGGGAGGTAATAGCTCCGCCACAAAGCTGTTATGTAGGCCGCCTTGAAGCCCCTAACTACTTACTGAAACAATTGGAGAGCCCACTCAGACTTCAAGCATGTGCTTAGCAACTTGAGTGGTAAGAAAATAGAGACTGTTTAGGCGAGTGTTTCTTTACTGATGGGAGAAAATAAGAAAATTAATGCAATCAAATAGTAAAAGAAATTGACTCAGTACTAAATGATTCCAATAAAATAATTTATACCAGATAAAATGGAAATCCTACTATCTATTAAAGAAAAGAAGATTATTTAACGCATTAATTTTACTTGACCAAAAATAAATAAATCTTTTCAAAAACAACAACAAGAATAGGGGAGCGAGGGGCCTGTTGTAACTGGGGTAAATAGTAACACGTATTTTTTACTGGGATTTTGATTCTTTGACGTCGACTATTAGACTCGATCTTGTGTTTATAACTCCTCGCATTACGTAAGCACAACCAGTGTTCCGCCAAGCGGTGCAGCGAGAGGTTGTGTGCACACGCTCCGATTGGGCCAGGTAACGAAAAAAAAAATCATTTACGTAAACTTTGATTTCAGATACCTATTATCAATTTTTTCATGGCTATTTTGAGCACTTAGGTTCTAAATATATCTACCTTCACTATGCTGTATTGATTTTTTGTGCTAATGGCATAGATCAATGGTAATCTCAATTAACCTAGAAACTCATGGCATGGAGCAAGTAGTAACAATTTTATGGGATTAGTTGTAACATGTCACAACATTCCCCTGATGTTTATGGGATTAGTTGTCGCATGTTACAAAATTCCTCTTATGTTTATGTTTGCGTGACTGATTTTGGGCGTTTCACTGTCGTATATTATTTGTTTCCTTTTTAGTATGAGAGACTACAAAATAAAAACTCAGAGGGCTTAGAAATGTCAAGAGATGTATTAGTTAGTTGCAGTTGAAGTTTTGGAGAACAATACAAGCATCCGAAAAACAAGTAAAACGTTTGATTTGTGCCATGTGACATTATATAGTTACATTCAGAAAAAAGAAACAATGGATGGCCTACTGTTGGCTATGTCCAACCTAGGTTGATATTTACGCAAGAAGCAGAAGATAAGTTGGGTTCCGATTCACTCAAATGTTGAGATATATATTTTTGGCTATTGCCTACAGAAGTCAGGAAGCTAGCTACTTATGCGCTGTAATGCTTGAAATAACCCCCCCCCCCCCCCACCTTCATGGCATGTGAATAAGATGACCGGACTAGACTGGTTTCAGAATTTCATGCGCAGGAATCCTCGACTATCGTTAAGAACACCAGAAGTAAAATTACTAAGACAAGCAACATGTTTCAACAAAACCAATTGCAACTATTTTCTCGGAAAATATCAAGGGTTACTCCAAAAATATTATAAATAATTGACGTTAATAGTGCCATATTTATATAAGGCTTCAAAGGCTGTGAACCTGTAAATAAAGAGCCATATCGATTTATAGTATAGATTATCGAAAGTAAGTAAACTAATAAAATGCTGTTTAATTTGTATAGTTGATTGTTGATGACAAAGTTTATTTTAAATCCAAGGACAAAAATATCGATAGTTCTATAAATGAAAACGTTTATAAGACGTACCAAGTTAATTTTGTTGTTTGTTGTTGTTGATGTGTAAGTTTAAATATTAGTTTAAAAACAAACTGTTGGTAATTTCAATAAAGCACAAGTTACAATACTAACATAAATATAAGATTTCCAAAAATTATTGTTTTTGAACATATCTTTAAAAATAAACGCTCCAACCTATTAAAAACTTCACGATTTTATAATTGTTAATACCTGCCCCATTGCTGTTACGTTTAGCCCCAAACACGGGGAAAATTGTAACAACCGACCTTCTTTAATAAAACGCCTGTTGTGGGAAAAAGGTGTACTTTTTAATATTGTTGCTGTTCTGAATTAATATATGAATGATTGGTTTATCGATTCAAGCGATCACACTTATATTATACCTGATATCTTTCATGATATACACAATTTTCTTACAATTGTTACAACATGCCTCTCGCTCCCCTAAACTTTGTAAAAATTTGTAACAAAAACAATGATGTTTGGTTTAACAATTAATAAATATTTCTTCAGAATCTGACTTTAATTAACTACAAAAATAATAATTATTATTAAAACTACATATCTTTTCAATTCAAAAAATTATCTCATAAACTTTGTTTCTGTTAAAATTTACATTTCTCAGAACTTCCAATTTAAAATTGCAATACATACTAACGACTGACTGAATTCCACCACTTTAATTTAAAGTTTTACAATGGAAACTGCGCTTAATCGGACCACAACTTTGTCGGCGGTAGGGAAGAGAAAGAAGTTTCTTAACGGCAAAACATCGCGTCACAAAAGGGAAGAGAAGCATCTAGCTTACTCGGCAAAACTTCGACAACGACGCTCAAAACTATCATTACTACTTTTTGGGGGGGGGGGGTTATAAATGTCACAGCAGATACTTCAAAAAGTCTCATAACTGGAGTTAACAGCTAAAATCTGTGAAATCCATATTTTAACAACTAATTTTCAAGACATATATGTCTATTGCCGACTTTCACTTCAATTTAAAAAATTCGTACTTCAAAAATAAATTTTGTGGCAAAAATTTACTACTTACTAGCGCCTCTGGGACCAAAACTACCTGATAACTACTACTACAAACAAGCTAGGCACTTAGCTATTATACAGCTACATGGTGGTTTCCACAGCTAGGCTCATCCGGCCTTTACTCGTCTCTCAATCATTCTTCACCAGTGACTCACTCAGAAAGTATTCTCTTGATGACTGTTCGGGGAAGACTCCCCTCTACGACAGCGCGACCTCGCGTTCTTCCTGCTTCTCCAAACGGGACGTTGTAGTTGCTAAGCAGTCGTCAGCGATTCGCATAGCTCCGGACCACCCCCGCCTCATACAGGAGTGCAATAACAATCTACCTCTTCATTCCTCGGGTATCCTGCAGAGAATGCCCTACCCTACTGTCTTTCAGCCGTGTGCAGCTCAGCAGATCCGTGCAACACGCTACTGCTTGCCGCCTGCCTTTGCCATGTCCTCGCTCAGTCCGCCTCTGTGCATGTGAAAAACATCCGGCCCCAGACTGGCCGAACGAAAGCACAGCTCAGCACCAGCCCACGGCCGCAAATCGTGATTGCAAGGGTCCCGAGCCAATTTTAAGTTCCCTAACCCAGCCATTAGGCTATAAAATGTATGAACATTTACACAATTTTAAAATATATACTACAAGGTGTTACAACAACAAATCGCAGCTACCAATTATGGCCAGAAAAGGGTCCTAAGTTAAAACTCAAATGAAAAAAAAACTACTTAAGCACGCAAAAAGAAAACAAATTATAAATATTGTCTTCAACTGTGAAAAAATAAAGTGAACTGCATCTTAACAAAAAACAAGAACACTTACTTTAAATCACATACCGAACAGAAAACATATCTTAACAAAAAAATGTAATGTTAAACACCAATTTAGTTAGTATTGGGGGGGAAGGGAGCATGGAGGAGTCTAAAATTTTACTTCGTAAAACAAAATGAACTATTAAGAGAAAATATCACTGCTTCGAAACAAAAGTATACTTCCAAAAGCTTCAAAAGCGATAACATATCATAACTAACTACCCCGTGGCATCTCATAGAGTACGAAAACAACAAATAAAATAATAATGAAAAGTGATACAATAATTCAATAGTTGTATACAGAAAATAAATGCTATTATATGTACCAAGTATAGAAATATGAATAATATTGAAGTTGTAGAGTGTTGTAGCATATAATGTGCATGTAACCCATAATTAACTCCCTCTCCCAGTGATCGGCGCCTATAGAATTGTTTTGGGGATAAATGGCGCCGACCACGATCCTCAATCCATGTTACGACATCAAGTAACATAGTTATATACATAGTATAAGTAACATAGTATAAGAAAAATTAGAAATGATAGGCAGAAGAATGTAAACATAAGAATATCGGTACTACAGTCTTCATTTAAATACTAGTTGCTAAAAATGTAAAGTAAACAGATTTCGTATTAGTGTCAAATACTGCAGGTTGTGTATATCAGATAAATAATGAGGATATGAAGCAGGATATCACACCTGGTATTGCAGATAAGGTAACGAAAGAAAAAATATATGTTGAATTGCATGCTTACACTGATCACTAAATTGAATTTACTCTTTTCTCTAGTGTTTACCATAATGAGGTATAAAAAATTCAAAAATTTTAAATGTTACAAAGAGAAGTAGTCTCTTAAATGTAGTTTAATTGTGTAAATGTGTTAACATAATTTGCAAATAATGTGTCACTTTTTAATAACTGAGAAACTGTATTGTTAGATGTCTTGTAGGATTATGATGACTTGTATAGTATATTAGCAAAGCATGATTGTCTGTTTCTAGTATGTACACATAATTTTTGATAAACATTTTCAGGCACTTCAAATTAAATAGTGCAACAAATATTGTGAAAACCAACCGTGGGTCAAAGACATAATATCATGATATCATGCTAGACTATAGATGTGTTTATATATGAACATTCTAGTCTAAATATATTTTAATAAAACAAAGTTTACAATATGTTCAATTGTAATAGTCAATAAGGTGTATATACAAAATATTATTGCACATAGGGGAAAATAGATTATCAAAATATACATAATTTAATGTAATAAATACAAGGGGAAGCAAAATGTTTAAAATCATACAAAAATTTTAAATGAATATATTGGCAAAATAATTATTATAAACTGTCAAAACCAACCATAGAATAAAAATAAGTTAAATACCGCAAGACTTATCAGCAGGCCTTAAATAGGTAGGCAGCCCCATTTCACGTTTATAGGGAACTAAAGTGTGCAAGTGCTAGAGGACATATTGAAAGACATTTTATTACCCCAGCACCATAAAAACTCGACAACTGCGAACGCGAGGAAGAAGGACGCTGCCAACCACACGACTGTGGGTGGACCACAAGCACACCCCGCTGGCTACTCCAACCCCCAGACGCCGACCCCAAGTGTGTCTCTCCCAAAACTCGACAACTGCGAACGCGAGGAAGAGGGACGCTGCCAACCACACGACTGTGGGTGGACCACAAGCACACCCCGCTGGCTACTCCTACCCCCAGACGCCGGCCCCAAGTGTGTCTCTCCCAAAACTCGACAACTGCGAACGCGAGGAAGAAGGACGTTGCCAACCACACGACTGTGGGTGGACCACAAGCACACCCCGCTGGCTACTCCAACCCCCAGACGCCGACCCCAAGTGTGTCTCTCCCAAAACTCGACAACTGCGAACGCGAGGAAGAAGGACGTTGCCAACCACACGACTGTGGGTGGACTACAAGCACACCCCGCTGGCTACTCCTACCCCCAGACGCCGGCCCCAAGTGTGTCTCTCCCAAAACTCGACAACTGCGAACGCGAGGAAGAAGGACGTTGCCAACCACACGACTGTGGGTGGACTACAAGCACACCCCGCTGGCTACTCCAACCCCCAGACGCCGGCTCCAAGTGTGTCTCTTCCAAAACTCGACAACTGCGAACGCGAGGAAGAAGGACGCTGCCAACCACACGACTGTGGGTGGACCACAAGCACACCCCGCTGGCTACTCCAACCCCCAGACGCCGACCCCAAGTGTGTCTCTCCCAAAACTCGACAACTGCGAACGCGAGGAAGAAGGACGTTGCCAACCACACGACTGTGGGTGGACTACAAGCACACCCCGCTGGCTACTCCTACCCCCAGACGCCGGCCCCAAGTGTGTCTCTCCCAAAACTCGACAACTGCGAACGCGAGGAAGAAGGACGTTGCCAACCACACGACTGTGGGTGGACTACAAGCACACCCCGCTGGCTACTCCAACCCCCAGACGCCGGCTCCAAGTGTGTCTCTTCCAAAACTCGACAACTGCGAACGCGAGGAAGAAGGACGCTGCCAACCACACGACTGTGGGTGGACCACAAGCACACCCCGCTGGCTACTCCTACCCCCAGACGCCGACCCCAAGTGTGTCTCTCCCAAAACTCGACAACTGCGAACGCGAGGAAGAAGGACGCTGCCAACCACACGACTGTGGGTGGACCACAAGCACACCCCGCTGGCTACTCCAACCCCCAGACGCCGACCCCAAGTGTGTCTCTCCCAAAACGTACCACCTTTCCATGACGGTCGAGGACGACTGCTTCTTCGACCAGGGGAGCTTGTAATGGCGGCGCTGAAGCCGAGGTGTGGTGTTTGGGAGACGGTAATTAAATAGGTTTTGAGATAATTGTTTGTATTTTAAAGAAATATAGTTTTAATAATTATTGTTTTTTTTTCTTATTTAAGTCAGATTCTAAAGAAATATTTATTTATTTATTTATTGTGAAACCAAGCATCATTGTTTGTGTTCCAGACTTTTTCAGATGGCAGACAAAAGCCCGCATTGCTGTAGGTGGGGAAAGGAAAAAGTAGCCAATGCAATACGCGCTGTTAAAGCATAGGAAATGAGGTTCTTAAAAGCCCAACAAATATTTGGTGTCCCGAGAGCTATATTGTTCCGGTTTGTTAGAAAGGTAAACGAAAATCTCGATTTAGATGTCAACGAGATGCTCAAACATTCCACTAAGGAAAAAAAAAACCCACATTTTCGAGAGAAACAGAAAAACAACTTGGGCAGTATTGCTTCAATATGGATAAACCTTTTTTGGACTAACAATGAAAGATCTTATAAGATTGGCGTTTCAGTTTGCTGTTGCAAATAATATTCCCCATCAATTCAATATGCAGAAACATTCAGCAGAGCGAAAGTGGTTTCGTAAATTCTTGAAAAGAAATCCGGAGTTATACCTACGCACTCCTGAAGGGACATCTGTAGCATAAGTTACGGGTTTCAACAAAGAAAGTGTTAAGTTATTTTTTTCACGACTAGAAGATGAGTATGACAAACAACTACTCCGCTAATCATGTGTCCAATTGGGATGAAACGGGTCTCACCACTGTTCAGTCAAAACAGTCATAGGTGTTATCGAGAAAAGTGAAGAAGCAGGTAGTCAGCCTTACATCAGCATAGAGGGGAAGTCTGGCGACTGTAGTTACTTGCATGAGTGCTGGTAGAATTTACATACCTCCGATGGTTATAATTCCCCCAAAAAAAATATAAAAAATAAACTACGAGATGGTGCTCCACATTGATCTATATTTGAAACTTATCCTTCAGACTGGATGCAACTGGTCTTACTAACAAAGTGGTTTCGTGCAGGAGTCAGTCTCTGGTTTCTGAAGAGGAGGAGTCATTTTAAAGTAATTTAAGGGAAGGAGTCAAAATACTCCCTTTCATCTGCTCCGTCCCCTTCATCTGTTCCAATTACTCCCCCAATGATTTTCATTTGTTTATTTCCCCCCCTCCCTTAACAAAACCAATGCTTCCCATTGGTCAATTACTGTTTAGTCGGCGAGCCTCCATGTGCGCCAATATTTCTCATTGGCTAATTACTCGCTTTTCTTCGATTCAATATATTTATTTCGCTATTTTTATTGCGTGTCTTCAGAAATCATTGTTTCAATCAATCAGGGGCGTTCGCTCGAACTCCTAAATTACTCATATTTGTTCGATCTGATGCTGTCACTGCTATGTACTGTAAAGACTATTTATTGTTTATGCGCCTGGATATGTATCGTTTGAGCCGAAGCTTTATGTATGTGCGTGTTTTTACGAAAGCGGTGGTCCTAGGCAGTTGCGACTAGAGGCCACGTGTGTTACCAAGGTCATAGAGTTAAATAAACAAGCATCAAATGTGAATGAATCTTGACTTTTCGTATAAACATCTCCCGTAATTAATGACTCAGGGACCGAGCGAAGTGAGGAGACAGTAACATGTTGGACTCGCACAAACTAAACAGGTACAGGTAGCCGTATTGTATTATTACAGCGTAAATATGTGTTACTTTTGACGAACGAGATTTCGACAGTTGACAATAACGTTTCAATAATGCTGCACTGTCAGGCCATTCGTTTGCGAGCAAACATCTAACTAGGTGTCAGCTACAGCATGTAGTATAAAACATGTGTGTACAGAATGTATGAGCGGTCTACATGTCTGGCACTAATACCACACTAGGCACCTCTGTACGGTTTGACGTGTTCCAGTGCACTCCTGGCACGACTGTTATCGGGGCACCGAGCGAATGCGGTCCATTAAACGAGAGACGAATTGTATAATATATATGAGCACTCCATAACGTATTATTTACATTCCTGTTAGTCAAGGTGCATGCTGTGTCGGAAAATGGAACGCTTTACGTGGCTGGAAGTTACAGATATGCTACTCGACTTCGGTGCGGCAGAGGGATATGGACGAATAGCGCAAAGAATATACAGGGATCGATTTCCGCACATACAGCAGCCATGCCACGCCACATTTGTATCTGTGGAGCGACGTTTGAGAGAAAGTGTTACCTGTTACCATAACGTCTCACCGGCAATGTGTACGCTGCATTTCTGCGGAAGCTCTGCCGACATTACTTGAAGAGGTCGCGTTATAAACACGAGCGGCCATGTGGTTCCAGCACGAAGACGCCCCAGCCCACAGTTCATGACATGCACGCGATCACATGAATCTTGTATTGCCTGGACGATGGATAGGCCGTGGGGGTCCAGTTCCCTGGCCTCCAAGATCCCCAGATATGAATCCATTGGACTATTTTTTATGGGATTACATGCACAGCCTGGTGTATGGGACTAGTGTGAAATACGAGGAGGACCTCTTCGCCCGCATCGTTGCAGCTGCAGGGATTAATAGGGATATGAGGGTGTTTTCAAACGTGCCCGACAATCGTTGGTGCAACGACGTGAACTATGCGTCGAACATGGCGGCCGTATAATCGAGACTTTAGTATAAAAGTGTTTGTGATATATTTTTCTACAATATGACCTATGGAATGCCATAGCTTTTGTTGTCGAATGCAATGTGTTACCTGATACTACCTAAATGTGATGTGTTTAAATGTCATTGCACTACACTGCTGCAACAAATGTCTCAACATTCAAAACCCGCACATTACACAGCAGCAGCGATACAATTCCAATTGAGTAGGCTATACCAACATCTTTACGTCCTGTATGCAATCACTCACCGACTGTCGCCACAATCGAACAGTTGTATATACTTCTTAATGTATGGCACGCATTGTTTACAGTAGGTGTTAACCTTGTCCGCCACCATCGGATATGCTGTGGCCATACGCGCATGTAGGAGTATTGCCTACGTACGAGGCGCTTTATCGCTGCAGCGGAATCTAGTGGAATATTTGTGTGCGTTTCAAACGAAAACAGTGGGTCTTAGGCAGTAGCGACAGGGGGACAATCTTTGTTTCGTATGTCATACTGCTCAGTACACCAGCTTCAAACGTTTATCATTCTCGGAGGTAACGAAGTTTCCGGCTATAAGAGGGTGGCCACACCATATTATTATCGTAACGGGGAGTGTTATTGTGGATTGGCTCCTAGGTTGAAGATCCCGATAACATATAACAATGTTCCACGAATTGTGCTTTCATCTCACCTGGTTTACGATATTTCGCAAAAATATATTCCAAAATCTCACTTTTTGGGGACATATTTCGCCCTTAATATTTAGGAACACAGTGTCCTACATATTTGCCACTTCACGAAGTTTGTCGGTCGAATTCAGCTTCGTCCTATGGATAACGGAAACACTGCTCACATTGACAGCAGAAATTCTGACGTCGCTAATCTGGCTTATTTTGATTCCACAAAATCAATGACATCTAGAACTTTGTTAATAATACCAGAAAGATCGATATTAATGATATAGGTAATTCTGAAAGCAGACATACAGCATATCTAAAATGCATTTTTTTTTAATTTGTAACACATCGCGAATATTTTGTTATTTCGGTGTCACAAACATTGGTAATATCGTAAATAGCATTATATTCCACTTATAGCTCTAAATTCTTAGAAAACATGGCCGCTGCGAAACATTCAGAATTATTGTATCGTGACCGCGATATCGTCATATGACTAGGTTGCAATAGATAAGCGGTGCGGTACGCCTATAGAGGCATCTCTCTCGTGCGCCTCGGACACGCAATGTTAACTCCAAGTGATGCGATCGCTTTAATAGAGCACCAACATAAAAAAATTCTCCCTCCTGCCCCCCCCCCCCCCCCCCCCGACAAAGGGAGAAGGGCGCCCTATCTCTGCTGAGTGAACGCTGGCCGTATGTGTCACGCCGCGCGGGGACTTGGCCCAGGACCGTCCACCGCACCCCCCCCCCCCCCAACTTCAAGCAACCACATCGCCGGCACGAGACCTTGCTCTCATCTCTAATTGTAGATCCACCGGGACTACGGCGGTATTTTTAGTGGCGGCTGAAATAGCTCCGTTCCCCGTATGTGATCCCTCCCCTCTCCACCCTCCGGCACAACGTCACTGCTTCGATTCCCTCTGCGGCCACCGTACATCTTTACAGCGCTGTCATTTGCTTTAGTTTAGTCAAAACAATACTTAAGCCGGTTTAAACACACGTTGCCACAGCTGTTGGTAATCTCTAAAGCGTTTTGTACTTCTGTTACAGCTACTAACAGCATACGTACTGAAATTATACTGAGAGGATTTCAACCCGGAATCTAACTGTTATGAAAGTAAACTTTAACGCCTATATTAATCGATATATATATATAGCATGATCCAAGACGGCAAATTTTGTTTCAAACAAAAACTGTATGTTTAGTGCAATATTACTTAAAATGTTTGTAAGGTGATAACCGTATTTCAATCATATACTTACAGCATTTTAATCCCAAAATTAATTGAAACGATAATTTCTTATAACTCTTAAGCAAATTGTTTGCAAATTGAAATATGATGAAAAATAAGTATTATAAATTACAATTCTTTATCCATGACTAGATAGCTTATGGATGTGTTTTTTAGGAATTACTCAAAAAATTTAACGCAACATATGTTTTTAATTATTTTAAAGTGGCAAATACAGGAATTTGCTATGTGGCCGTAATCAGCACCACTGACTAACTTTAAAAAATAATGTTAACGAAAATGCATTCTTTGCAGTGCTAATATAAATTTAGTTCCTTAAACGTATATCTCCTTGTTTACGTTTAAAGCTGATAAGGAAATGTTCTCTATCGTTGTGTCAAAAAGATTTCGCATAGTTATACAACCCACACGATCGAATTTTTGCTATGCAGAAGATTATTTTCTACTTGAAAAAATTGTTTGCTGATCACGTACTCTAATTTATAAAAAAATTCTATAAAAATTGAAGGAAAAACATTTATTATATAAATGTTTTGTAAGTGTATAAAAGTTCACAATTGTGTTATAACTGTCTTAAATGCGCTTTAATTACGCACAGTAAAATGTATTCACTAACTTTCACTGCAAAGAAGACTTAATGCTTCAACGTATTTTTCCAAATTTTTATTTTTTAAATATCATTGGGCATAAAATAACTCATTTACACTCACACACCGATATAGGCTATGTTTATAGATACATCAATATTTGTAAAACGTGACAGGTACACAGGTGATGAACCATTTCAGCCAGGGCGTGAAATGCAGGGAAAGTGATGCAATGGCTTACTCAGCTTTCAAGCTGAGAGCCCCAAGCCTTCCGCGAACCGATTTGAGAGCAGGCTAGACATTGCAGTTTTCTGTATATTAAAGCTACAGTCATTTGTTTACTGAACGTTGCTGAAGGGCGAAGCCTTTGTCCGCAGTTTCTGCTTACTGTTGGCTACTATGGCTTACACTTACACCGAGCGTGTCTTATAAAGTTACGGCACCACAGTACTCCTATAAAAACGTGTTTTTTTCCTGGCAATTACATGAACTCGCAACATTTTCCGGGATATTAAGGTATTCCAGACAGTTACAAACAAAAAAAAATTGCGCGTCGCAGCACATAAAACCGGTACATTAATCTGTGACTGAAAAGGTCAACTAACAGGAAGATACCTTTGTGACCCCCTCTGGCGTCATGAATAAAATTGGGCACGTTTTTCTTGGCTTTGAGTCAGCGATGATATGAACGAGACGAGAAACAGTTGCCTATCTGAGGGACTGGGCCTGCAGTTCTCATCCACCCACAAAGCAGCTATTTAAAATAGAACTAAACATATGTAGGGTTTATAATACCAGATAATAGTGTTGACTAATCGAGATCCCTAGAGGGCATTCAAGAGTATAAAATTATATTATAAATGTTGAAAGTATTTCCTTTTCTATTGTGCTGTGAAAAATAGAATATTTAGGAAAGTTACTTCAAAGTAAAAATGAAGCATACTATACGAATTTTAATTTTATGCCATTTTCGTACACATTTGAAGATGGAATGAATATTACGGTGGAATACAGCTCAGTATAGTTTTCAATGTAATTATTTTATATATTTTGTTTAAAATATATTTGTTGCATATTTTTATAAACGTATCTTTTTACGAAACCATAAAATTTCCTAAAAATTTAGAAAAACTTTTGGCAGTTGAACAGAGATAAAGAACGAAATTGATCTGGTTCTGCCAAATAACAGTGTAGTTAAACCTATTGAACGGAACCTTAACATAAATAGGCAAAATATTTGTTCAACGGATTAGCACTTGACTATCACAAACAGTTAGTTAGTTAGTTTTTACCTTCCTCGACAGAATGAAGGTTGGAAACGAAATGACAATACACAGACACACCCTGCACACAATTTAAAAAAGCACCGTGCTTCTCTCATAAAAGTCTACAATCGGAAAGCGGGTTAGATTGTCGGTCGGTGCATGCCCGGGTTTACGCAAGTAGGTATCGTGCCGGACAATACCACTGGTCGTCCGGTTTTCTCGGGGATCTCCCGTTTCCTTCGACCTTCCATCACGGCCCTGCACCATTCTCAACTCATTTCACCCTCCTCGGCTCTCAAATCCTCGTTGTAAACAGTCTTTCTAAATATCTCAACTCAACTCACATTCGAAAAATTCCCGACCTGCTGAGGCAAATAATCGAAGCAAGGACATTTGAGGATAAAAGACTGACTACTAAACTCTGAGTCAGTGCTGAGTATCATGCATAAAGAAAATATTTTGTCAGTGCTAGTACCTACTTGCAGACGATTATGGAAAAAGACAAGGTCATTTGTCCTTCTGAATTAAATTAACAGTACTAATTTTTATGTAACATTATCAAAGTATTTCAAACAAGTTAAAATACTTAAAATGTAAATGCAGAATAAAAACAGATTCATCTAAACACATGAATAACAACTTTGTCAAGGCATTTAAGCTGAAATATCAGCATTCGACCAGTAACTTACATTCAGATGAGAAGAGAGTTACTAGCTCCGTTCCCTTCGAATTTGGCTGGAAGCCTTCTGGCAAACACCCGTAAACGAAAAACACATATATTGTCAACAGAAAACCGAAATGTAGGCTGTATGAATAGGAGAACTTTAGTGACGACGTGATTGAAAACCCTCTCAGCCATGAGTAGTGTGGCAAGCAAATGCTAACTATGTTGCCTGAATTCTAGCCCACCGACAGGACAGCTATACGTAGTAGTCTATTCGCGGTTTATACAAACTTTTCGACCTAAACCTTTGAAAAAGTATACCATGTATAACATGTTTGATTGTTTCCTAAATACTTCACGTACCACAAACGCTTTCTTTACATAAAGTACCTTTTTTTTATTTACATCGAATTTTACAATACATTTTATTTTTAAATTATTAAAATTTCATTTGTAATTAATAAAAATTGGAGATAATAGGTGTGTTTATAATGCCTATAATACATAGAACTAATGCAAATGTTATTACACTGAGTGATCCAGTGGCGTTTATTCCATAGACGCAAGGCAAGCAATGCCTACCCTATACATATTGACAATGTTTGAGCCTTTATGGTTTTCGCCAAGACATTAAGCACATTTAATTCTCAGTTTCCCGTTTCCGATTTGAGAAACAGAGTTTTCGTATCTCCCGTACTGTACACGCATAGTGCTGCTATCTAGTATTTATTTCCACAAACTGGAACAACTAGCGATGAATCGAACCCGCAAGTAACAACATGCCACATGCTCGACCGCGTTCCTACGGCAGGGTAAGCAGTCGTTACGTTTACGTCCTCCAGTCCTACATTTTTCCTTGGAAAAAGGATGAAAATGTTCGGGAAAACGGGAGTTATCCTATAATTTGTAATATCACTCAAAATAATATTCAGTTCAATTATTATTACATTCTTTCGTTTCAGTTTTTACAGCTAATGTTAGGTATTATAAAATGGTAAATTAATGTGGAGGGTAAGCAAAGTTGGAAGTTGCGTTGGTTAGTATAAATTGCTTACCCTGTGAGAAAAAATATTCACTACACGCCACTGTAGTGATTAGTAAGATAAACAACGAGAGGTGAAACAACAAATTCGTGAGTACTGTTGCCCTGACTTGGTATCTGCCGTATGTGAACATTTAGCGGGAGATAGCTCAGCCCCTCATTAGGAAATTTGTTATCCATTTGCAAAATGGGATAAGTCGAAAATAACGCAATGTTCAGGAAATGCCAAAAACCTCTATCATTTTAAATACTCCCTATAACTAAACGTGTATAGTATTAAACAAAGTAAAAAAAAACCTTAGTTTTGTGAAGTAGTTTATGCAGATCACAGATGTATCTGTTCTGTATAATTATATAATAAAAATGGACATGTCCCATTCTGCAACCTCTTGTTGAACTTGTCCTGGTTTGCACCTCGAAGGAGAGTATCTGTGTGTAGCAAAGTGTAAGAGAAGACACAGATTAGATTAGCTCACAGGAAACAAATATGTATGTAACAGAACCATTACTATTGTAAGATACAGATGCCCTAAATGTCGAAAGATAACAAAATATTTACTGAACTATAACTGTTCAAAGACAGATGTTAATATACCTTTGAAAATTTTTCTGCAATATGAAATTATAATGCTTGGAACGTCTTCATTAACATCACCAATATCAGACTGGAGGTCTTGAGCGCTGTCATCATCGTCTCTTGTAGATAGTTCTTCAATAACAGATTTATAATACTGAAGTGTAGAACGATTAATCCGATTTTACCCATAATTGGCGTAAAACAGGGCTACAACATCCTTTATTTTTGCTTCTTTGACAGGTTTTCCAGTGTTTATTAGCACAGGTTCCAGACTCTAGTAATAGATATTCCTCGTTCGAGTAGAGATTTAGCCACGCCTAGATCACAGTTGTAGTTCACTTCACCTTGTACAAGGATATTTTTCCTTGTGTTACTTTTCGTTAGTATGAATCTTTTTGATATCGAAAACTGGAAATGCTACGAATTTGGAGGTTTCATGACAGATTTCACAGCATTGTTCCAATCATACGCATTATAGTCTACATCAGCTGATGACACTAATCACAGTTTCTTCACTTTTGAAGATTTGTATGTATTCTTCTGGTGCTATTAGCACAGATTGTTTGTGAATAGGTTTCTCAAGACGGCGAAACATCTTATCCGGTGGTACAAATGAATGGCCAACGATGGGGTTGATACACTCAATCTTTGTAATACCTTGAGGTGCCTCGCTGCTGGACCACATGCATAACATTCCTAAAACTATCTGGTTCTTATTTTGACTGCCACACCTATCAGCGAAAAACTGAAGAGTGTGGATATCTCTCAAATATGTTCCATTTGAACAGTGAAAGATGCAAGAAGCTATCTAATTTGAGTCTTTCTTGTGCTCACTTTCAAGCCAATGATAGATGAAATTGTGGTCAACAGTTTGTGCATCTTTAGATGTACCAACACAGACATTGAAGTCGTATATGTACAGTTGCCTTGAATAGTGTGTATTTTGGCCAGGTAACTTTGGAAGGACCTGGTTCTTTTGACAGTCATACGAAATGTTAAGCACGCCCTCTTGTTTGGTTTTTAACAATCTTAACATTGTTCAGCTTATAGCTTGTGTACATTTAAATTTGTGGCCAACCTTCCTTCTACGTCTAAATCCGTGGTGTTTTCCAGTCTTTCCTCAAGATGTATACAGGTTGAGCAACAATTTGTTACTGGGGTAGCAAAACTTATATTATAATCATTATCGAATTTAGTACGAAAGTAATCGTATTTGATATGCAGATGTTCAGCTGTTTCAGAACAATAACTTTTCCACGGGCTCATGTAACACGCAAATATTCACTTGTAAAGTCACGTTGTCGTCGTGGTGTAATGGATAGCGCATCGGCCTATCGTGACAGAGGAACATGGTTCGCGCCCACCTGCCAGCAAATGTGCCGTGTGCCTGATCACTTTATTCAAGCGTCGATCACAGCAAACTGTGAAATTATTAGAGAAGTAAATGTGTAACAAATCTGCTTATTCTTAGCCTACTTTCCCAAGGAAAGAAAGGCTTAGGGAGATCACTTTCCTGTCTGTGTGTGCGTCTGCTCGTGTATCCCCCATGCCCCCCCCCCCCCCCATCATTCTCCAAATCAGTTTTTGAACACGTCAGACCGAATATCACTAAACTCGGTACACACATAGTACTTAGTAAGGACACCTGACACTTATAGTTTTCGATCAGGCCGGGCACATTATTTCAAAAGGGCGGCCATTTTAATATTTAGTGTTACATGTCATATCTCGGGAACTGTTCAAACTATTGAAACCACATTTTTTATGCTGCAGAGTACTGCGCAAGAATTAAATTTTGAGATGGTTATTGATGTTGGCCTGCCAATTTTATACGTAGAACGAAATGAATAAATAAATATTATGCATTTTATCTCAAAAACTATTAAACCAATTCTCGCCCAATATGGCACGTTAGTAATACATACACGTTAGTGTTTACACTTGATTAGGTATTTATTTCCAAAATGGCTCCATACAAATATTTAAGGTTTATTTGGTTTATCTACCACACTATTTAACCAATTTATACTAAATTTTGTATGCTGAAAGAATCTATTATAAGTAATATATATGTCAACACATAAGAACACTTGTAGGTAATTTTGTAAGAGCCGCACGTATAAATAAAATTCTTATGTCATATCTCTGTGGACAATTCACCGATTCCTAGCAAATTTGACAAAAGAAGTAGTATAGCGGCAGATGATATTAAATTATATGTTTTAAGTAGGTATGCTACAAACCTATTTTCAAAATGACGACCACATAGGAATTTTAGCTTCAAATACTACATCGTCGAAACCATGCAGGTATTCAATTCCAACTTCACTTTGTATGCTGGCATTACATAATGACACTCTGAACTATATACACACAAATCATAGTTTGTCCGCCATTTTGTAAGATAGTGCCAGTTGAAAAAATAAAATTTTTTTGGCGTATCTCGAGAACCAATTCGCCGATTCCTATCACATTTGGCAGACCAGTCGGCCTAGTACTGCACATATGATGTAAGTTTGTGTGTTTTAAGTACATCATATACTTATTTTGAAAATGGTGGACAAATAATTATTTCAACTTAGAGTGCTATATCATCGAAACCATTTAATCTATTCCTAAAAATTTTGGTACAATCATAAGTGTGTCTACACAGAGAATGTTTTCACCGCCATTTTGTAATAAATGCCACATGAAAAAATAAAATTTTTAATGAAATAACTCGGAAAACCATTGACATATTACTACCAACTTTTGCAAACAAACATTACTGCAGCAAGTGGTGGAAACTGGTATGTTTTAAGTAAGTCAGGCACTTATTTTCGAAATGGTTGCTATATATCAATATTTAAGTTCCGTATACTTAATTAACGAAACAAATTCCTAATTAACTTTGTATGCTGACAGTATCTATTCCAACCTTAAAATTTGTCTATAGAGGCTCATTTCTCGGTCATTTCGTAAGTTAGTCCCACCTTAGAAATAAAGCCTTTATGTTATATCTAAGGAAACAATACACATATTCGTACCGAATGTAGGAACTTGTACAGTGGCAGGCCATATAAATACGTGTATTTTTTAAACCTGGCAGACGCTTATTTTCAGGATGGTTGTTAAAAAAAAATTATTGTAGCCTAGTGTGCTTTATTTACGGAGCTATGTTATCGATTTTAACTTAACTTTGTATACTGGCAGCATAAAATCATCAAATGTGCTACTAGATAACATTTTTGCCCTCCAGTTATGGAAATCGTCAAAATAATAATATGGAGGCGTTATCCCATATCTCAAGGACCAAACAACAGATTTACACCAAATTCTTCACACAAGTAGATCCATTGAAGGCCATGTAAACTGTCATTTTTATTAAAGAAGCTCAGTAAATATATAGCTCCTATAAATATTTTAGTTTAGTAAACTTTATCATTCTAAAAATTAGTCAGATTAAATCGGAATTTGATGTTCCGAATCCGACCTCTGTAAAGCAGTTGACTGCATAGTAGCTTATAGCATTATGTTTTCTGGGTTCGAGTCCCG
Source organism: Dryococelus australis (assembly GCA_029891345.1). Lineage (NCBI taxonomy): Eukaryota > Metazoa > Arthropoda > Insecta > Phasmatodea > Phasmatidae > Dryococelus > Dryococelus australis. Next base: position 87,064,319 of record CM057002.1, on the reverse strand, counting down.
GGTAAGGCACGTGTGGATGTTATGCTACTGTTGCATATGTTTCTGGTTTCGTTTCTAACGATATTGCTTCAAAAGAAATTACAGGTATTACCTACAATCTCAGTTTTTAAGAACTTATTTAAAAATTAATTTGATCCCATGTTGAGGAAAGTAGACTCATTAGTTGTATCGGCAACTTCTTGGTTCACATAATATCATCGGAAATATAGTAAAATGAAATTATTTAAATATCGACAAATGTTAACGTAGTACATTTTATTCAACGTTAAGAAATCTAACGACTTGCCCTCCATAGTAAACAACTCTACTTTGCTCACGCCAGACATCGCGTCCGTTCAGATACACGCAAGTATAGGGGCAGGGACATTATTCAACAGCCTTTACCCGTGAGTTATCGCATTCCAATTTTCACAAACATCATATACAATATCGTTCTTGCTTGTAATATTCACGCATTTATAGTTTCAATCAAATCTTGGAAAATTACGATCGTAAATTACGTGTTTAATTGTTTCCTTCACAAGGACTTTATATTTGCATTAACATAATAGTATCATGTTTTGAGAGAAATTAACTATACTTATAATTATAACGCTTTGCTTAAAATAAATTTTAATAAAACCAAGGAGAATGTATGTGTGATGGCAATACCTAATAAGAAATAGTTCTCATGCAAAGTATTATTAAACTGAGTGCGCACAGATACGGCGTGTTGCCCCTAAGTTTATAGACTAGGTTAAGCTTTGTTTGTGTGAGGTGGACGAATATGCTGGAAGTAGAACTTTAGCAGTGCTTCTGTCCATTGTCTAAACATTAGCTACATAAGTTATTTAGCTATCAACGTAACTTAATGGCGGTCAAACGAGCACTTTGGAAACCCCTGGATCTACATTTTTACCCACGTTGTATCCTTTTGCCATATAAAAAATTCGTATTGCTATGGGTTATCTCACTTATTCATGCAAACGATCAAGGGAAACTATATAACTGTTCAAGAAGTAAATACATTATAAATATGCCAGTTCTTACTTTCCCGGGTGTAAAACAAATAAAAATATAATAATATAATTCAATTTACAGAGATTTTAATACAAAAATATGTACACATTGCTGCTGAATTTCCTAAGGGCTTGTCTATCATTGAGAGCGTATGAGTAAATATTGCTTTTAAATGTTGATTCAAAAAGTACTTAACCGTCAACCAGTTTGTTCGATGGAGTGATGCAGTAAAACTGTCAGAAACTATAGCCCTAACTCCTACTTTTGCTATTTCCGTATTTTTAGGATGTGCCCCATCATACATCTCCACGCCCATAATAATCACTGAAAATCGATGCATTGAACAGAGAGCTCGCTACAAAATTTTATTCGTCTAACTCTCTCTTTATCCCGTTGTAAGTTATAGAACGTAGAATGAATATACGGTAAAGTGCGCATTCCAGCAGCACAGCAATTATTTTCTGTGTTACAAGGTTGAACTGTTTTCTTGCCTCTAGAACTGTTAATTTTCAAGTAGTTATTAATGTGTCTTTTTCATGGGCTTGTTAGAATAGTTAAAGTTATAAACCAAATACGTAGGTAATTTATTTCCTATCGGAATATCAGTCTTACAAAAATGTTGAGTTATGGGAATCTTTGTGAAAAGGCAAATATCAAAATTTATTATGAAGGTTATTTTAAAATTAATAAGTAATAATAAATGCATAATATACATACTATTTGTATAAAATTGTAACAGTAGGGATTGGTTCCTTTGGGGGGCAGGTATCAATGTATCAGATTTTGCGATGACATCAGAGGCAAAAGGTCTCGGCGGCCGGCGGCCTGGGACGGCATGGAGTTAGGAGTATACAGGAGATGGCATGTTGTGATGTAGATGAAGCCAATGGAGATAGGTGGTTTTACTATGGACTCTAGCCACCATCTTGCTGTTCACCAGAACATTGTGTTTACATTAGAATGAGGTTGCGAGAAAGGTTACTTTTGTAGTATTTCGTGTTGAACAGAGAGCATGATGAATAAATAAATATATATTACAATTCACATGTAAAGTTTCACTAGTTTATTTTTGGCTTGGGTTAGTTGTGCAAACAAATAATTTCCTCGTAAAAATTACCGATCGTGTGTGTGATACCGCGGCCCAGAATTGGTTTATGAGCGACAATATGCACTTTTTTTTAAAGATATAGTGCACATATGTCAGGATTAGTGTTAACTTATTGTTTGAATAAACGATTGAATAAAGTTTGACAAGCGTGCTACTGTTGTAGTGTAATGTATTGCAGGTTGCATATCGGCAATGAGTGCAACAAAACAGAGATCAGCAGCCTCGCAGAAGTTCGGGAAGGCAAAGTTCACATGTTCTTGAGCCACGAATAAATAATTGTTTGATGGCTTTTATATTTAAATTCCTAACACTGACAATGACTCGAGAGTTGGATTTCCAATATGACTTCATCTCATTTATACATTATTTGTCAATATCGAAAATGGTTACTGGTAGACAAATTCAAATCCGATTCTCGTTATTACCTCTCTTTACATTACATTAGTTCTCTGTTATGACATAGTTTTATATTTATTTATCCGTATTGTGGGGTACAGTTTTGTTTATTGCATTTACAATATTGGACAGGGTTAGATTACCTGTGGTACATAAGTAAAACACAGAAATTAACATTTTTACTGCATTGTCTGCACTGGACAGTCAAGTATTTTAGCAACTTTTCAGAAGGAAAAAAGAGGGGGGAGGAGCAGTAGACATTTCTCGATAATTTCATTCCGTATATCTACAAAAATTGTGTTGCATCTTTCTCCAAAAGTGCAATATAGTACATAGCGCTTAGTCAGTCAGTAGCTGCAATTTTAATTCAGCCCAACATGCTAAAAATGTTCACATTGGGAGGCAAAACTACATCATTAGTTTTATAAATACACTTGTAGTGATAATAAAGTAACCACTCTATGGTTAGCATAAACTGTATGTAAACATATTCACCAATGTTTTAGGTTGGTTTAATTAGATTAGGATACATTGAACTACAAAGGGTGAAAGGTGCATGCAACGCAATGAAAGGTGCACATGTCCTAGCCACTTCCAAAGTGGTCCACAGTTACACTTCTGACAAAATGTCTTTGTTGTTACCTACCAACTCGTGCAATTATTATTTTTAGTGTAAAATTCTCCTCTTGATACATTAAAAAAATATTCAGTTTCAATATCTCAGAACCACGTTGCAGAAACTTGACAAACATCTGTCTAAGAAAAAGCATTGTCACTAGCAGCAGTTTATTCAGCCGAACCTGCAATTATTGTAAACAGATTTCCCTTGAGCTAAAATTTCTTATGCTTTATAATTCATGTAGGCTTATAAGAATATTGTATATTAAATGGAAAATTGTGTTCGACCCTTGCCTTTGCAGCAGAGATCACGTCGCAGGAAACTATAACTACACATACGAACATACAGATACAGAAAACCAACCAAGAATAGTTGACAATATGTAGGTAGGCCTACGTGAAGAACACAGAGAAATCTCCATGGAAGGAATTCAGTTAGTAAGCAGCAAATTAACAAAACGAAAAACTAATGATGGACACGTGGTGCCACGTACACTAATGATGGACACGTGGTGCCACGTACACTAATCAATCCAAGTTTAGCCGATAAGAAGACTTGCATTTCAGGCGCTGTAAATAATCGATGAAAATGTAGTCCTGATCGAGATATTAAAGAGCTCTGTTACGTTTAACAAGCCTTTGTAGAGTAGTATTGTCATTCTGAAGCTTTCCAAACTAATCTTGTATGAATACTCATTACCAGTACATGTGTACCAAATTTCCTCCGCCATCTTTCCACCTATTGTATTGCAGCGCTTCATTCACTCGGATGGAGTATCAACTTTACCCTGGGAGCACTACAGAATCCCTGTCTAAATTTTTTCTGCAACACTACACTCAATACCATAATAAATTCAGCCCTACCACCTGCAATTCCATCAATGAGCTAGTTAACTGGCATAATATCATCTACAAATCTATCAAACTCTAGCCGTATCACGAGTGAGCCAATCAACTGACATCTAGGGGCTTACAACAACTAACCTATAATCTGAAAGTCTAACAGCAAACGAGCCAAAGACTCGTCTAGAATCCGCTGTGAATAACAACTTCTCACAGATTTGAGAGTAACGAGTTCGTATCCCTGCGACATCAATTAAACGTTATCAACATCGTTCCCCAGAAAAGAAGATTGAAATTTTTTGTATATATAAATTAATATTGTGGTTGTTGTAAAAAATGAAATATATTAAAAAAGGTATTTAAAACTGATTGATTGTTTCGTTTTTTTATTATTTACCCCCAAACAGTTTGTAGATCTGGAATTTTATAAACATATATCTTAGTAAAATAAGTGAGTCATTGTTTACGCAAAACTAAAATATATTGTACTACTTTTTCAACCAGGGGTCATTACTTTACACATTCTTTGTGTGAAGAACACTTATTTATTCTTTGATGTAACCTTTTTACAGATATGTTTTGAAAAAACGTTTATCAACATAGCAAAACAAAAATATCTAATTAAGTGATATGTTTTCAGTGGGCAGAAATATTTGGGTCTGAGCATAATACGTAATTTTTCATTCACTCGGTTTAACGAGTGTGGTGTTCGCAACAATTGGCGAATCACTTTATCTGACCACATTCCATATCAGCGAGCAATACTGTCTAAGTTTGCGTAAATATCACCTATAAAACGAAATCGGTACTATTTAACGCAGTAAAGATTTTGGAGAATAGCAACAGAGTAATAGATTTTTTGCGTTAACAGAAAACAAGACGAAATAAATAATTATTTGATAGTATACGGGGTTTAAAGACATACGTAAAATGTAGTTGATGGGTATTAGCAAACAGAGACGGTTTTCACGGGATATTTAAAACACCCAGAAATTACATTTACTCTATATGCGCACTTATTGTGTAAATCAGATAATTTAGTGTTTATTCAGAAAGTAAATGTGTTTGACGTTGGTTTGCATGAAGCCTGCAAACTTCCTACAGCCAGGGCGTGGTCTGCAGCATTGATTATAATGCCCTGCCAGTGGTATCAACCCCTTGTCTGGAGCGATACAGTTCCGCTGGCCATTTGAAGACATCTCTACAGCCTAGCAGGGTGGTCTATACCCCCGTGACAAAGGACCGAGGTCATCGATCCTCGACTAGCGTCATGCTTCAGGGCTGAAAAGATGGACAAAGGTGCTGGCTAAGGAGGGGAGGGGGGTAATAAGGGGAGTAATAATGGGATCTTCCAATGCCCGCAGCTCCGCTCGCCAGCCATCCAGAGAGAGTAGCTTAGTAAAGGCTGTTCACGGTAAATTGAGCACTTTTTAAGGCTCTCCCAACAGGCACTAACCACTAATAAATATATCTTATTGCAACCTCAAGCATTACATTTTGAGGGTGGTGAAATATATTCGCTGTGTTTATTGGTAACATTGCAATGTTTATATTGAATAGCAGCAACAAGATGGAAATATGGTAAAAGGAAAAATTTATAAAGGCCTTAAAAAGTGCTCACTTTACCGTGAACAACCTATATCACGTTGACTCTCGCTCGAAGACCTGTTGGTCGCTCACTCCACACACCAGCACGCTCCGCTGTTAGGAACTAGCACCTCATCGTCAATGGTTGGTAACCTGGCGGCCTTTCGCACCGCAGCGTGCAGTTATCGCTAACTGGACCTCGGACCATTCTGCGCCCACCGTACGCCTGGCTGCGGCGGCTACCCGCGACGCACGCTAAGTGCTTTCTTCAGATCGGGCCTTCAGCTGTCTGGTCGGGGATCAGACCTCGCTCCTAGTCTTCGTAACATTAAATACGACAGGAGTCACAATAATAATATGTACTCGTGTTAATATATAATAGTAATTTCGATTTTTATAAAACGGTGATTATCGGGAAACTTGGGTGTGTGAACTCCGTTTCAGGTGTTACTCTACCAGCTCACTACAAGAGTTGGTAGGTTTTCAACGGCGTTTGTGTTAAGGAGTGCGATTCCGTTAAGACCTGTAACGTATACGTACGCCCATCTATTATTTTTTAAACGTTACTTAATAATGATTTTAAAAATTTTAATCATTTTTCGAGGAACTGTGTGCGATTTTTCATTCAAATCGTTCGCCTAGATCGTGATTGTCTAGTATTTATATATTTTCTCCCTAATTATGTGCGATTTTTTTTTCGGGAAACCTGTGTGCGAATTTCGATTTTAAGCTAACCTTCGTCATAATTATACCGAGGTCTCGTCTGCTTTCACGCGAGTGGATCATCGCGCTAGGGTTTAACGGAAATTTTGTTTAAAAAAATTATTTATTTTTAATATGTCTTCTCACGGTAGGGAAGTACGTTTGTTGATACGTTGGTTTTAATGCAAGTGAGTCATTTATTAAATATATATATACACACACATATATCTTCCCAGGGAAGTGAAAGAGTGTATTATTAATTGAAAAGTAACATTGGGGTAAGTTGTTCGTTTTCTGTGTTTGTTTGCGTGCTAATTCTTTATTTAATTTCTTTCCGTGGTAACAATTTAATTTTAAACATTCCGTTGTAGATCTGAGAGTTGATAAGGATGCGGGCGACGTCCATGCATGTCTAGTACGCTATTCTGTTTGGTTAACATTTAATTACTTTGTATCACTTCGTTAGTAAGTTTGCGTATTTTGAACGTGTGCGATTTTCATAACTCATTAATTTGTAACACCTAGATTCGTAGAGAAATAGGATTTGTGTTTGACTTCATTGTAGGTATAGTTCAAAATGCCCATGACTAGTGTGGAAATATATTCCTTCATTTGGAAGTTTGCATGTTCTTTGACATGACTTCAAATAGTTTTCGGAAATATTCATATCTTTAAACGTTTGTTCGTTCCTTTTGTTTGCGCAGCAATCGGGGTAGTTCATTTATTTGTGACGTGTTCTACAAAACGCAATGTTTAGTTATTTTAATATCGAGGAGTCAATGTGTCACCCACGAGTCTTTGCCATGCCAGTCTGCTGCAGCAACAAGTAGCTTTACTACGAGAATATTTTTCAACTAATTTGCAGCAAGTCTCTAACGACGTCGCTGCTGTAAGACAAGAGTTATAGGCAACCAGATAAGAGCTTGAACTGGTGAAAGTAAACCATGCTCGCCAATTAAGCGAAGTAGAGGCTCGTGTAAAGGAATTGGAACACAACCCTGTACCAGCGTGTCAAACCATGATAAAAGAAACAGTGACATAAAAATTGGACTCTCTTAACAACCACATTGAGGCCAGATTTTCCCAGCCTGAAAGTGCTTCGGAACAACATCTGGCAAAAGTAGCGAAAGAGGTGAACCAACTAACACAAGTAATAGAAGGCGTACAGACAATGCAACTGACAACACCGGAAACGCAAGCAGAGAAAACGGCCACGACAGAAGATGTTTCGACACGACTCTACAGTTACTCAGACACCACATAGCATTGTACATACAGCTACAACTGCTGTTCCAGCGTTGTCTACGCCTATGTCATCATTATTGCACCATCCATCAACACTGTTGGCGGAGCAACTCCCTAAATTTGAAAGCATAGTATCAGAAAATCCTATAAATTTTTTGATAAAGCTTGAAGAATACGCTGCACTTTTCGGCCTCAACGACAGTGATATACTGCGATACTTAAATTTAGCATTGACGCCCACCGCATATTACTGGCGGGAGGTTGCACGCAGTAATGTAGAAAATTTTTCAGAATTTAAAAATAATTTTCTTGAACATTTTTGGAACACGAATGTCAAGGAACAGTTGCAAGCTAAGTTACACACGGAGAAATTTTACCCAGGCAAAGGTAAAAGCATGGAGAGCCACCTTTCCGAGGTGTATGATAGGTCGAGACATCACTCCTCCCATTAGCAATGATGAATTTATTGCTATGGTTTCGCACCAATTACCCTATAATTATCAGATACACTGGACGGGACGTACCGAAACTGACCTAGTTGCTTTCAGCGAGTTGGCTTTCTACAAAATTGAAAAACTTCAACGGTCACATGTAAACAGAGATGGGGAAAACTCACCACCAGCGGACAGAGCTCTATCGTCCTATTTAGGTAACCCTCCACCTTATAGAAGAAACTATAGGGGTGACCAACACCCTAGAATGCAAACATATCAATATGAATATTGTGCACCTTATAGAGCACTACAATACCCGGTACAGCTTGATCCATAAAACTCATTTAGAGAAAAAGAAATTATATTCCAGAAGGTGGTCTCGACGAAGCCGACGCTACCGTGGTAACCAGGAAGATAAACAGTCTTCGGGGGAAGGAGAAAGATCAATGGAGGATCGAAACCTTGAGTCACCTAAATCACCTGGAAAACAACCACCAGCGAGGGGCCAGAGCTCGCCGCCTAATTGGATGAACGACCGAACCAACACAGCTTAGCACACTTCATGTAAACATGGGAGCGTGGTACCCCCAGTAAAACCTTTCCCGATGTCATTTTCTTTCGCAGCACTTAATTCCCCAGTGATGTATAACCAAGCTTTACCAGGCTTCGTCAATCAATAGAAGCCAGGCTATTTTGAAAATGAAAGACCATTAGATCCCCGGTTACCGGTATTTACGCCCTCACAGCTTAATACGAGCTGTGTAAACACGAATTATGCAGGCCAGGAACAAACTGGTAGCAGTCAGTAAGGAATAATTGGCAGAGACTGTTCGAAGAAGACTTCATATGGCAGCCGAACACAGAGTGGAGCAAGCGAAGAAATAAAAAATTAACAATTTGGAACCCGGCCAAGCAGTTCTTGTGAGAGTTAATCATGTAAGTCGCCACTAAGATTTTGTCATTGGAAAACTACTCTTTTTTTTTTTAAGGGCCGTATGAAATTAAGAGAGAAGTTTACAAAAAATGGTTATGAGATGGTGAAACCCAACACTAACGAGCTCGTGGATTGTTTCAACCTGACCGCATTACGTGTCTACTGTGAGAACGACAAGTGATACTACAGCCAGAAAGTAGTAGCTGTGACATACGTGGTTCTCCTGAAGCCTATCAAAATGAAATGAAAGTACGCTATTGCTATTTATTAAGTGTTGGGTAGAGGATATGTGTAGCCACAGGAAGTGCACCGCTATTGAGCTGAGTCACCCCTGGACTGAGCCACGAAATATTATAAATCGCCTCCCTGTTTATATGTTATTTATTGTGCGTACGTATTTCGAGATGTTCTGCCATGATTGCTACACGAAGTATGGTGCTGTAATATCCATAAACCGAGAAGAAGTTTGAATGGGAAATACTCGTCGTTTCAGCTGTAGTCTAGTTGATCATCCATTAGTAATCCTTTAGTGTGTGTTTTATTTTCCATGTTGTGTTTATATGAAATTGTTTCTCTCTTTGAACCAGCCAATTTTCTTGGCAATGACTCTAGGGTGCGTATAGGATGTAAGATGTTTTCCCCTTTATTCTAGAGATGTGTATATTCTCTGTCTTGTATGGTTTCCTTCTTACTTTCGTAATGAAGTTGAATCAGCAAAACATAAGGATGCATTATGTAACATTCTGATTTTTACATCAGCTATGTATAAATTCTATTAATATAATTAATGTCTATTATTTATTATTTCACACTATAATGAATGTTTGTTTGAAAAAAGCTTTATCTATGTCGAGGAGTTTTCATATTTTCCTTTTCCAGTATTATGTTTTTATTTATCATACTAGGAGATTGTACTTAAAATGTTGTTAGGTTGCCTATGGTGGAGAAAACAAGCAAAAATTTGTTGGATTAAAGAATACTTACTGAAGAAGTTAATAGAGTTGTGTGTCTTTCGATTTGAGAGGTTTACGTTTGTAAGTACATCTGTATTTTCGCACTTCGTTGTAATAGATAAGCACTACCCATTAAAATCCAGCAGCTCAATTTAAGTTATGCATGCGGCAAACCCGAGAAATGGAGTCTTGTCAACTGAGCTATGCATACCTAGGATTTTAATTCTTTTAGTTTAAAGATTAGGTGTTTGCTTACTTGCTATCTGTTCTTCTGCCCAGCCAGTGCACAGATCGGAGTGATTAAACTTATATGATTTGAGGGATAACTTCTACATTATTCAACAGAATTGCTTGCCCGCCATGAGAGCATTTAAAAATGGCCTTACTTTGCCGTAACCTTTCAGCGATGAGGGAAGGTTTCATATTGTGGCCTTGTGGTTGACTTCTGCTAAAGAGAGGTCCACATACAACTATGTTTTAGGCAGCATTGCCAACCTTTCAGAATGTCAGTAACGTACATTTATGAAAAAAGTACAAAAAATTTATAACGGCTTTTAAATAATATTAAATCTAATACTCTTTCTTACAAACAAAATGTCAGGCAGTACCAACGTAAACCAATATATTTTCGGTAAAAACACAAGAAAATTTACAAAACTTAAAAAATTATTTAAATAAATATTTAAGTACATGAAATATTATACTTTACAGGAGACTTTAAAATTGGAAGAAAAATTGAGTCAGCAATGTGATTACTGCAGGTTTGATGGAAAAATTAAACACGCTGAAGTATTTTAAAAGGTAAACATTAATAACGCTGACGATCATACAATTGGAGTACGATGCAAAGCTTATTAGTTGTACGATCAGGAACATAATGTTGGCAATGATGGTTTTAAGTGCTTTATTCTTTCCCCTTGGAATGACATGACTGGAGAAGCTATGTGGTGGGTAATTATAATGGGTGGTATAAATAAACAAATAAAATTAAACTAGAATTTCAGCTGTGTCTTGTGTGCTAAATTGTTTGCATTTATTGCAAATAATCTGACAGATAACTTTACCTGATAGCCCTGCAATCGCCAAATAAATTTGAACTGAAAACATTTTGTAAAGAAGGTTTAAAATTCTGAGTAATGTTTATTCATGCATATTTCTGTCATGTTCAGGTGTGAAAAAGTGTAATTTCATGAGTGCTGTAAGTAGAACATGGTATATTACTTGTTTTCATACTTCATATTATGGAAGTCTTACAGTACTGGGAATCAGTACTGTAGAACACAAATTAATTTTGGTTCACATTTATGTAAATTATTTGTGTTGAGCTGTACTGTTTTCCTACAATTAAATTAAAGCTCTTTGGTATATGAGAAGTGCTTGCTTTTCTTCTTCGATGAATTGAAAGCATACTGTTATTTTACTTACTCTTACGTCAATCACTAATTATTGTTGATGCTTCTTGTTGTTACAGCAGTAAGGGAACAGTACATAAGTTTGAAGAATTTTCAGTACAATGGTCCATACAACTTCAGTTGCTTGTTGCTAGTAGTAAGCTTGTTACACCAAAGAGCCATTTTATTTGTTTTTATGATGTAACCCAGAAACAGGTAGCTATGCTGTTTCATCTACAGTAATTTTTAATGTTCCCATGTATAAATAAAACCTATTTTTTCAACCTATAGTTGCACCTTGTCTGGACTCTCCACTCTAAAGTATGTATAGTTTCATGTGACGTGCCTTCGGCCAACAGTAGGTGAAGTAAGCTACTCAAATATTATCATGCCATAATGTATGTTCAAATGTCTTCAAGGGCATGATAATGGAGGCTGTGTTAATAAATGCATTTGTCATATTCCATTAACATCTTACAACTAAATCTGTTTAGTTTAATGAAAATATGGCTCTTAATTGCACTGTTTAAAGCAATATTTCATCCAATTATAAAGAATTGAACATGCGATTATTTGATGTTTTCGGAGTAAAATTTTTTTACTGGAAATGTAAACAAGGCAAGGTAATGTGACGTTATAAACAAATCTCTTAATAATAGCTTTAGAAAACAATGAATGATTAACAATATTCTGAGTTTCAGCTGAAACTTCAGTGTTAACACTTTTTATCCATTTTAAACTTTATTGTATCCAAATGATCACCTATATTTTAAACTTTATTGTATCCAAATGATCACCTATAGTTTAAACTTTATTGTATCCAAATGATCACCTATATTTTAAAATTATTGTATCCAAATGATCACCTATATTTTAAACTTTATTGTATCCAAATGATCACCTATATTTTAAACTTTATTGTATCCAAATGATCACCTATATTTTAAACTTTATTGTATCCAAATGATCACCTATATTTTAAACTTTATTGTATCCAAATGATCACCTATATTTTAAACTTTATTGTATCCAAATGATCACCTATATTTTAAACTTTATTGTATCCAGATGATCACCTATATTTTAAACTTTATTGTATCCAAATGATCACCTATATTTTATGGCAACTGCTTTGACTTGTACGTAAATTTCAGGGCAGTCTTTTCTTGCTTTAACTCTAAATTCTATAATCCAGTCACCATTTTTACAACTGGATATTCACATTCGGTTCCTATCATTCAAGCACAGGTATGAGATAAACTTCAATTGTGATTATTCCAACATTTTGCACTCTGTGCTGTGATGCACTATTACTTTCTCAGCTGGTGCCCTGACCTAGCTTACAAGTTACCGCTGCTGTACAGATATCCCGTCATAGCGCAAGTAGTATTGAAGAGAAGAGAAAATTATGTATCAGTGTCCACAAAGTTATACACAAAGTAATTTGAGTCTTTACAGTGATTTAGCACACTGTTTTTAAAACTAATATTTAAGTGAAAGTTTGGTTTTACATTCGCTTGACTGTTTGCATTCAAACTAATCCTGAGAGGAATAAACCAGGACATAAGAAACGTTCTCTCCTTGAAACTACTCTTCAATAACAGGATATTGATCCAATACTAGGAAAGTGTATGAAAACAATGTTTTGCAAGCTTGCAAACAGCCTATAATATATAATTGTGTTTGTAAAATAATTCATAGGTGTGTTTGAAATATCCTGTATGATATGTATAACATTTGGTATGTAAGTTTCGAGATATTCTGTATAATATGTATAACATTTGGTATGTAAGAATCGAGACAGCCTGTATAATATGTGTAACATTTTGTATGTTCTTTTTGCGATATCCTTTATAGTGTTCAGTTCTTATGATTGTTTAAATACATACGTGTGTGTTCCTCATTTTATAAATAGATGATGCCAGAGAATGGAAATGGTGAAAAATTTAAAACTTATCCCACTGCAAAGTTTTTCAGCAAGTGTAGTGATGCCTAATGGAAGATAATTTTGTACAAGCTAATGACACACTCCATAAACCCAGTGGAATTGCTTTAAAATAATTTTCACCATATAATTCAGTACTAAAACTTTGTTACATTATGTACACCTCACAAAAAGAGACCATTATTATTCTGGGTCAAGGTGCACTAGATTTTGGTTTTAATATTTTCTGTAAAAATATATATTTTTTTTTAACAATTGTTTCTATAATAGGGCAATATTTTGCAAGTTCAAACAATGAGCTTTTCCTTGAGCTGATTACTTAGTTGGTTGCTCATTTTGAATAAATTAACCCGAAACCCAATTATTCACCTATGCATGTTTGCATTTATGCCTCATTACATTGATTCTTACGCTATTTCGCAGTGATTCAATGCAAATTTCGTAAACTTGGTTTGGGAAAAACTACGTTTGCCCGGTGAATTGCAAATATGTCTTTTAGTGTCGACCTAATATTGTAACTACATATTAATGGTTTAAGTTATATGGAACCCTTGTAATTATCTGCACAATCATTCCAGGTTCATATTAAAACATGTTACTACACAAATATCCTGCGTAATTTTGGACAAGAAGTTTGGCACGTAGAATAGTATAATAGAGTAATATTTAATGAAAAACATTAACATCCACAGTACCAGACAGTTTTCACTGTGAACTGAACACTTTTGAAAGCTCTTTTAAAGATAGTGTATTCCTCCACCAGACATAAAATTATTACTGCCATAGACGTGATCACTTCATTCATGTGTCAGTAAAACTGAAATTGTTTCAAAAATAAATATTTTACGAATTTGCTATTTTTTACACTTACATGCAGAGAAAAAAAAAAACAAAAAATAATTTCAGTACTTACAGATATTAACTTAACACACTTAATTCAACATTACGATATGGAATTTTCTCTCCGCCATTCCCAACTTTAACAGATGCATGCCAGTTAGTGTCCAGTTAGAATATATGCCGTTCAGGAGCAGTGGCATTTTTCAAAGATTGGTTTCAAAAGTGCTTATATAACCTAAACAGCATATAAACAAAGTTTATTGCCTACTTAAAAATTTTACTTCTTCTAATCCAAACAGCACAGGTGCTCGAACAATTTGAATAACTGCAGTATTAGATGAAGTCTCCTCATTAACAGAGAAGCCCTTCCAGCATATGACGTCCTGAACATCAGTGTTGTCCAAGTATATAACTGATGGCTTTGGTGTGTAGTGTGCACGATGAACTAAGCACAGCTCCAAAATGCTGTCACGATCCTCTTTCTGTTAGTCCAGTTAGTGCAGAAAGTAAAATACAGGATATGAACACACAGCTTTCTTTCCACACGATGATTCTCTTACAAAATTGTATTTCTGACTCTGTCATCTGTCATCAAATTGCAGACCACTAATAAGTATTACAAAAAATTCTTACCTAGAATGTACATACAACATGACCCGCTGTCACCACAATAGTTCCTATTGGTCCCGCACAATATTTTTATAAAATTGGTAGTCTGCAGTTTGACATCAGCAAGTCAGGCAATAAGTTCTGAAGTCTGGCTTAGCTTTTTACATAATATAAACACTTATATTTCCATCAAAAGAGTCGAAAAACAAATTATTATTAAAGTACTGGACTTCATTGCGCAAGCTGACAAAACTTTACGGCGAATAGCAGCATTCCTGCGACAGATCAGAATCTGACTGGACACGTACGAGTAGGAATGCAAAATTTTCAGCGCAAATAGTGTGACTCGTCCTTGGACCAGGAATCAGCTGCCTACCATTCGATACGATGTCACCCTTAAATTATTTTTAAAGAGAATAAAATAAACCATGAACTGATCCTGCATATTTGTTTTTGTGTGATGGCATTTATGTATTTATCTGTACAATAAATAGTGTGCATGTATAAAACGATTTATTTGTTGTTATTTTTACTCTCCAACATCACTTTTTCTTTAAAAAAAACCTTACAAATAAAATTTGACACATTTTATGCTACATAATCGATTTATGTATTGGGGTAATATTGGCATAGGGCAGAAACCTGCAGATGTTCATACCGATGGACCTGTGAATGCACACTCATACCTCCTGTTTGATGCAAGTAGGTGGTGAGGAGGGGTGACTGAGGTGAAAGGTGGGTGTGTGGGAGATGCGAAGATGATTGGTATGAATAAAGCAGATGGTACCTTTTGGGGAATGATATTCTGTCGATGAAATAGTAGGGATGCTGATCATCTCATTTAACTTTTATTGTCTAATAATGCTTTGCATCCAAGATGTCTTCCGATGATCCAGATTTATCGGGTGCACCACCTTCGACCTCATTGCCATATGTTTATTCGAGTCTGGTATAGCCAACTTTCTGTGGATTACTTACAGTAGCACTGCAATCGGTTTGTTCGAGCATGGTACTACCTACAGCAGATTCACCAATATCTAATTCGGGCATGGTGCCACCAGGGCCATCGACTTGGAATGGGATAAGTACAGGCGTACAGCAGCTCCATAGTCATAGTGACCCAAGCCAACAGTGTCAAGTCTTCAATGCATGTACTGTGATGAAGTTTTGTGAATCGCAGCAATGTTAGACAACATGAAAAGCATCAATGTAAGATTAATTCGCCCCTCACGGAATATAGGTGGGAAAAGTGTATTCATCTGTTTGCTCATGCTGACAATCTATACAGACATTCGAAAATATGTAACGACTTGTTCCTCAGCCCACAAAGAAAAAAGAGTATTGTCGTTGCTAAGAACATGTTATGGACTTGTAAGCACTGCAGAGTGTAATGATAATGTAAACATGTCATCATTACCTAGCACAATGAGTTATAATGTCATTATAGCACCATCGGTATGTGTGGATGTGTAGATGTGCGTATAGACGATATGAACAATTCACTGCCGATATTGGGTCGATCGTTTCGCTACTGTGGTAAGACATACAGCCAAAGTAGCAATGCACATAGGTGCGAGAAAGGTGGAAAATGCACGAAGAAGACAGGGTGGGCTAATTTGACTCTTGGCTTTCATATGTATGGTCGTGAATTCAAGAGTTATAATACAACAAATCATCAGAAAAAATAGTGGCGTGAAGCATATAGCCATCAAGTCAAACAGTGTACACCAACTTCTCGAAAATCTGTCCATGTTCTAGGCAAACCTAATGCTAATGGATTTTTTTCAGAAAGCAATCTGCATTCAGGGACCGTCTGAAAGATTATGTTTCTCTGAATCTAACAACTTTGTCGAAAGATGTTTGCAGTTTTCTGTTAGCTATCAAACAAAATTTAATAAGCCAATTTACAGAAGAGGTGAGGAAACGTGGCTATCTAAAATATAATATATGGCTGGAATATATCTACTTGAAACCAAAACTGGACCAGAACGAACACTGTACAAAGGCATTCATGACCTCGAACATACCTGTCCATAATGTACATTACATCGATGAAAGAGTTGTAAACAGCATAAAGGTATACTGCGAGGAAGAAGAAATGGCGATAAAGTGCTCTGTCTGGGCACTCGATTCGGTAGATCATCTGTAGCTGAGAACTAGTGTATACCAACCACTTACGAATTAATATGATGTGCTCTTCTGGCCTTCGAAAGAATCGTCACAAATAAATGTTTTATGTAGGGCATAAGTACATTTTTTAAATTAATGTAAATTAGATATTGCATACTTTATTCCATTTTTTAAATATAATAATAATATAAGATTGACTTTATTTTTTTAGTTAAAATATTTTAATTAATATAGATTCTTATAAATCCCAACCATTTTTAACAAATTTCAATGAATTCCCAAAAAAACCTTGAAACATAAATTAAGACTCAAGACCCGAGACACACAACTCAAGACCCAATACACACGACTCAAGGCCCAAGACACAAGACTCAGGACCCAAGACACATGACTCAAGACTCAAGAAACAAGACTAAAAACTCAAGATACAAGACTCAAGACCCAAGACCCAAGATTCTTGACTCAACCCATTACCCAAAGTCCTCGACCATAATCTTAAACCCAGAAAATAAAGAAAAATCCTAAATTAAAAATAAATCCTACATATTCTAAAACAATTCCAAAAATTTCCAAGAACTAAAAAAAAAATTGAAATAAAAAAAATTGTAATTTTAAGAATTAAAATTTTGAATGTTTGGAAGTAATGGGGTCTGGTGCCGAAGCCGAAATCATGATCTGACATTCTGGTATTTCAGTTGCCACTTTCCGACTTCACCCAACCACCATTATTCCTCCAAGTAACATTGAACTTGACCCTTAACCTTGATCCTAAGAGCTTGGATATGATTGAACCCAAAAAATAAAGTCTAATTTTATTTTTATAAAATCACATATATTTCAAAAAAAAAATTTAAAACCTAAAAAAATTCAATCAAAGACTTTTTTTCCATCACTCTTTTGAAAACTCTTACAAATTTTCCATCAATCAGCACTGTAATCAGTGTCACAATCAGCACCACAATTAGCAATCTACACCAATCCACACCAATCCATGCACCAATCCACTCCACTCCACACAGCTATCCACAAACCAATCGACTGAACAATTTACACACAAATCCAACATATATCCACATCCCAAATCACACTAATCCAAACACCAAACCACACCAATCGACACGCCAATCCACACACCAATCCATACACCAATCCGCACAGCAATTCATACATCTATTCACACCAATCCACACACCGATCTGCTCATCAGTCCACACAACAATCCTTTCCAATCCCTACACCAATCCATATCATTCCACACCAATTAACACACAAATTCACGCCAATCCAAATGCCTATTAACACCAATCAATGCACAAATCCACACCAATTCCCACCAATACATCGCGATCCTCCTCCGAAATACACAGAAATCCACGACAATCCTTCGCAATCCTCCTCCACAATTCACACCAACCCACAACAATCCTTCGATCAATCCCAATCCTTTGATCAATCCTAATCCTTCGATCAATCCCAATCCTTCGTATAATCAACAATATTTCAATCAATCGGATTACTTCGGTCGATACTACGACCAGTTCTTCGGTGTGTCCCCCACCCATATGTATGGAAAGTACATTCGTTCGTCAACTATCTCCAAATTTGTACATGTTGACAGAGTTGATATTTTGTTTGCAAACAACTAACCATTCATTGTATAGTAAAGATTTTATTATCATTATATATGCAGATCTTTCCATTAATAGTCGAGTGCTCATGGCACCACTTTAAAGTTGTGATGGAGAAAAGGATACGATACAAAAAAAATTAATTATAATATATTAATAATGTATTATTATTTTGCACATCATAATATCAAAAGAAAGATCATCACATTTTGCAAAATATCCCCTATCCTTCAGTTCATCGATGATTCACGATATCTCAACAATGTGTGAGAGATCGCCGCGTTTTTGCAAGCCAATAAAATATCTGAGTCAATCAACAAGTTCATTCGGGTCTACGGGAAGTATGGTGAGATGCATGGGAATGTTGATAAAAGCTGCATCTTCAGCACTATTGCCGTCTATATACTCATTTACATCAATACTGTCTTCATGAACGTCTTCACCTTTGTTCTGCAATGCACTTCACATAAATGACCCTGGCGCAGAAACTCCAAACACCAGTAGTATAGCGGTGATTGGTGTTCCTCCAAGCCTAAGACCATTCACAAGACGTGTGGGAGAGGAAGCTCCAAAGGCTCTGTTTGCGCATATGTGACCCCAATACGAAATAGATATACAAAGAGGCTGAGCCGAAGTTCTTAATTCAGTACCATTACAAAAACTTGTTAAATGGTCGGGATCCCACAAAAAAAAAATTACAATTCAGTATTACAAAATATACCAAGTCGTAAAAATTATTTTCAGATTGCAATTTCTTAGGATTATTCACTCAATCCAATACAAAATAAACCATGTCGTAAAAATTATTTTCAAATTGCATTTTCTTAGGATTATTCATTCAGTCCAAAAGTATTTTTATTGAAAAACCGGCGACTTGATTGCTGTATAGTTCGAAGATTCATGCACTTGCCGAAAATAGTGAAACAAAGGCTGGACTTTCCTGAGACTTGCCCATCATCGGGACATCTCCCTTGCCAACACCAGCATCGGTGTTACTACATCATCATTACGTATGTCTCAAGAAGACACACGACGAATTCAAAAAGATTTGCCACGCCTCGGCAGCAAGGTGGTGCAATAGCCTAAACACAGCATTTTCCGACCCAACAGGTCGACCACTGTAATAACATAAATTTAAGCAAAAAAAATACGAGGCAAGAACAAAATAACACGCTACTTAGGCGACCATCATAAAGCAGGACAAGAAACACTCACCCTTGGTGGTAAAACTCCGAAGATCACTCCACTAAAACAAGATAATAGCCAGGAGCTAACAAAATTGTTTTTTGCGCCTTAACGGATAGGAACCAAGAAGAAAGCTGTAGGGTGTAATCCAAAAATACCAGTGACTATCACAGATATCAAATAGCTTGACACAAAACCAGTGATACTATCCTTTTTCATTATGCGGTATTTTACAATAATACCAAAAAAATTTATAAAGTTACATCGAAAGAGAATAATTTAAATATTAAACTCACGAACCAAATACAGGATGTTTCAATACAAAATTTACAATCCCTATTCTTTAACTAAAGTTATTTCAACTGTATGACACGAGAGCTTAAACTGATCAGAGTAACTGGTCGCCGATAAATTTCAAAATGACAAAGTAACGATATCTTGGAACATTCCGTGTTAAATAAACTAAATTACATAAACAGTGACTAAAACATTATCTAACCTTGCTTTTACATATAAATAAGCAATTAAGAATACTAAGTGCTGGCAAAGAAAACAACTGGCTTTGCCAAAAAACCAAAACTATTCCCTGTAAGAGAATACTATGTATAAAAAATGGTTAAAAGTAAGTAAATGGCATACCTCATGTTTCATTCTCAATACTAAATTTACTTTTCTTTGCATGAGTCGCATGATCATCATTAATATTTAGAAACTACGACCGTTTATTTTCATGTTCATCAATTTCACGCAAACCGGCTGTACTGCACTCATTCTGTATTTAATATTAACTGTTTCAGCATAGTCGCCTGTCGAATCAGTACCCATCGATGCAGCAAAAGGTATTGGCGGGGACACTTGCTGACTTCCAGTAGACGAATTTTTTTAATATCTCAGTCGGTTCTATCAAATTTATCGCATTGCATAAATTGCATAGGACCAATGTCGTAATGCTTCATCGTGCGAAAATGTATTTTCTTACAGGTTATTCTCTCGTGCAGACGAACATTCTGACCATAGGTGAAAACTCGATCGCAGAATCGTCACATGTCGACAACCACTTAGTGATGATGCAGGTCGCAGCTCAATGATTGTTTGGGGTCATAGGCAAGCCTTTTTTAATCTTCGTGGTACAATGAGTGAGCGGTTCCAAATCGATGTTCACCTCACGCTACGAAAACGGCACCTGTAATTTTTCTCTATAAATACGATTCTTTCCACAGTAAAGAACATTGCTTGTGCACATGAAAGCCTCCAATCATATGATTTATGTATAAAAAATATGAGAGCACTGTGATAAAACCCATGTATTTGCTTGCCCCAGAAGAAAACATACAGGTTATTAAGTATGTATATTTATTTAAAATTATTTTTAATTCATTTATGCATCATTATATATAAATCTATAAGTATATAATTACTTTTAAATTAATAATACATATAGCTATATACATAATTATAAAATAAAACATACATGAGAGGCGCTAGGATCTATTACAACCATGGGACCGAGCAGCGGCTGTGGGAATGGAACTGTGGACACCTATGTCTGAAATTCGTACTTAACACGGGATGCACCGTATGTACCAATCAGTCATGTCCGTAATGCTGATCCTGTTGGGCGACAGCTCGGAACTGCGGGCCATGCATTAACCGCCGCTGAAACTAAACGCAATTCGACCATGCAAGTATCAAAAACGGGAAAGTACACCTCAACTCGAAGTGACATACCTACACGAATTGGACGTACATGATACCATACCAGATGTATGCTGACTTTCAGTGAGCCTACTATGGCCACACTTAGTCACAAATGCTAGCACCTGCCGAGTTTGTGAACGTAGCCCCTCTGCTCATGTACGATGATAGTATGCAGGACACTAAATTACAGAGTGGCATCGTGGACTGTAAATCGAATTGACCACCACTGCTAATTTCCCAGCCGACACCCAGGCCTACATCCTTACACTTCACGACTGGTGTGTAATGTACAATGTGCCAGATCACATAGTTCAGGTATTAATATAAAGTATACTTATAGACTACCCACCACCTCAAGTACATCACAATGTTCGGGAACGTCCAGGTCTGCATCTCGCAGAGTGGCTTCATAGTTAAATGTATCTGCATAGTGTACAAGGATGGTAGTTGGGCATCATGTGCCTTCCTACCACCCTTCCCATGGCACTCGCTCGACAAGAAAAGTAAAGTGACAAATACATAGCTGAAGAAACATTACCACACATTCATTGGCACGACGCGAATGTAGCCTACAAAAAGATACCAGAAGTACTCACATATACGTTGCCCGAGGGCACTGTCTACATCGCCGGACAAGAACAGAAGCGCTGGCTAAGTATTCATTGTAGCAGTAGCCTGAGGGTGTGCAATGTACAGACGGAGTACGACTGCCCCTTGTTGCGGGTATTGAGGTCTCGGTACATGCCGAACCACTTATGCCGCGAGTGTGGGCGGGGTTGGGCGGTCTGGACATGAATGCACCTCTACTTCGCTCATGGTCCCTGGGCACTGGAGGGAGAGAAAAGTGATGGTTGTCGGACAGAGTATGTCTACATATATGTACAAAGGCTCGGTACACCACATAGGCTGCAAGTGGCCATGGCCTCAGATACTTACGACCGAGGAGGACACCACTCGCTGGTGTATAAAACCCCAGCTTGGCAGATAGGACAGACCACTCTACCATGCACACTTGTGACAAGATGGAGGCTCTGCTCGCGAAACTTAATAGCAACACTCACTACACATTGTTGTCCGACCTCGTAATAGGCATGAAGTATGGAGCGACAGACTTTCAGTGGACCAAAACCACATACTGCAAGAGTACCATATGTATGATATAAGGCATGGTCTGGGTACGTCTATTGTTGTGGTATGCTAAACTCATCAACGACAGTGTCATGGCAGCAATGAACGAGGGGAAAGTGTTTATAACATTCGGTGGAATTAAGCCCATACGCAATGGGAAGATGATGCACATCATCGTGTTTTCATAAACACTGTCTCGCCTGCTCTCTCTCGCTCTCTCTCTCTCTCTCTCTCTCTCTCTCTCTCTCTCTCTCTCTCTCTCTCTCTCTCTCGTACGCTTGTTCTTAGAATGAAGAAATATGTATACTACTTTTAGCCTGCTAGATGTGGACAAGTACGAACGTGTCACGGTCGGCTACCACTGAATGCACTTCAAACTGCCAGGACAACCTGAACATATTGAAGTTTGCACTGTTCTTGAACACTGGGTGATTCATAGCGATGGAGATTGTCTCGACCTCTATCCAACACCCTGCAGTATTGTCGCATGTCCGGTCTACTACTTACGACCGAACTCCGAGCTACTGTCTACTACTGATGGAACATGTAAACCAAGGAGATGTATGCGAGGTATGGTTACAGAGGACAATTGTGTATGAGGTTGTACCAGCCGACCACGTACTCGCTGGACCAAATCTTGTACTGGGGAACAGCATATGACCATCAAGAAGCATTGCGCAGTAATGTGGAATGTACACTGCTCAACTGTGGGGTGTTTCTGGCCACCAAGAACATATAAGAAGCAATGAACGGTACAGCATACTTGTAGTCAGTGTCAGTACACCATCCAAGAGACATGAGTTTTGACCTGCAGTTATTGGCAGCACAGATTCCAGGAGAGACAACCACCACCGCCATCACCATCATGGGCTTCAACCAATCTGACTGTGTGCAGTTCCAGCCAGAAGATGTTAACCTCTACAAATATTATTATGTGAGCTACCAACTAGTGTTGTCTAAACAAGAGCTCGGGAATGAGTATGTCCAGGTGTGCGATGGTACCAATCACGTGTGGAGCTATCAAGACGCCTGGGATGAATTCCATAGTAACGTACAGCCATGTGACAAGTACGACGGATGTGCAGTCATACATTTCCGACCCAATAGTACCCTCCCTGCCAATGGGTACATCCTCAAAGCTCATGCAGACTTTGAAGACATTACAGAACAGCAATTTGGGGGGGGGGGCAGAAGGTCAACTTTGCCCTGTGTGAGGAGAATAACAACACATGTCATTGGAGCGAGGAATTGACTGGCCATATACACACAACTTCGATGTAGGAGAGCAAATAGTACCTACCCTGCAGTGCTCAGGTGTGTTGTGTATACAACTAAGAAGAACAAGTACGTCACTTGGTCAGTATGGAGGGTGATGACTATGCCCGGACCACCGAGGGAGAGCTGACCTGTAACAGCAAGTGTAGGTGCTAGGAAGTTGTTGTGTACTTGTTGCACACCTCCTGCTGTGCCGGTCTGGACATGCGTGAAGGAGAAGTGGCAGCAGCAGGGGTGAGAGCAGTATAAGAGTGCTATGGCTGGCCCGGTCACATTCAGTCCAACGAGATGAGTCTGCAGTTTGTTCCAGAGTGCCGCTACACCAGCGTCGTGCAGGCGTGAGGTGTGATGCACGTTGTCGGCCACCTGGGGGAGGAGCATCCCTACACCAAGGAGTGTGACGGTAGTGCGCACTGGCTGTTGGCACTGACCCCAGAACATAATGAGCGAGGTCAGCAACCGCCGAACATCCGCCTACTCCCACAGGCCAAGAGGAAGGTGGTCCTGAGGTGGCTATTCGAGAGTATGCTGGCCACGATGTAGGTGGCACCAACAACATCAGTGTGTGTGTGTGCATCGTCAGCTGCAGAACTTGTAAATATGTTTTTTCTGTGTGTATACATGTATGTGCCGATGTGGGGGAGAGAGGCTGAGAGAGGGAAGGCGCATGTGTGTGCAGCTTTTGGTGTAAAGAAATTGCTTATGTATATATATACATATATATGGCATCACTGTGTTCTTATTCATAGAGGATAGTACCTTGTGTCTCCTTTCACCCACACTACAACAATTGGTCACTATCTGTGAGTGTATAATGTTTGTGTATGTGGTGATATGTCTAAGTAACACTACTAAATGTTTAAAAATATAGCCTCCTGGGCATACCATGAGGTCTGCAGTGACGCAGGTACAGATGTGTATGTGTATTGGAAGTGTGATTGTCACTCTCTCTCTCTCTCTTTCTCTCTCTCTCTCTCTCTCTCTGTACCTACGCCGAAGGTGTGTGTCACAACACACGTGTAATAGAAGTTATACAACGAAAAAATATATATGTCCCCTCTCGATCCTGCTACAGAATAATGGTCATATATATATATATATATATATATATATATATATATATATATATATATATATATATATATATATATATATATATATACTAATCGCAGTTAATATTAGAAACATATGTACAAGAAAATCTCAGAATAATACTTACTCTGCAGTGTATCCGACACGCTACCACTAGTTGCCAAACAACCTATGAATAATATGTATTGGTATATGTCTTTCTTCCCTTTTATTGCCTGTTCACAAATCAAAAGAAGCATTTTCTGTGGCATGTCTCACATGCACGTGCTAATACTACAAGTACCTATTCCGCATCTGGTACATGTGCTGACGTCAATTATCATTGTTTGGAATGCTGGGTATGTCTGGTGAAATTGATAAATGTATGACATGTACTGAGGGAGTCGCATCCCACACGCCCCTACTACTGCTACGAGTACCTACTACTTATATTCCACATTCATTACATGTTATGACTCCATTCGCATTATTTGGAATGCTGGGTATGTCTGGTGCAAGTGATACAAGTATGCCTTGTACTGAGAGTCATTGCCCATACACTCCTACTACTACTACTACTACTAAAAGTACCTATGACTATTATTCCACATCCAGTACATGTTATGACTTCCATTCGCATTATTTGGAATGCTGGGTATGTCTGGTGCAAGTGATACAAGTGTGCCTTGTACTGAGAGTCATTGCCCATACACTCCTACTACTACAACTACTACTACTACAAGTACCTATGACTATTATTCCACATCCAGTACATGTTATGACTTCCATTCGCATTATTTGGAATGCTGGGTATGTCTGGTGCAAGTGATACAAGTATGCCTTGTACTGAGAGTCATTGCCCATACACTCCTACTACTACTATTACAAGTACCTATGACAATTATTCCACATCCAGTACATGTTATGACTTCCATTCGCATTATTTGGAATGCTGGGTATGTCTGGTGCAAGTGATACAAGTGTGCCTTGTACTGAGAGTCATGTCCCATACACTCCTACTGCTAATACTACTACAAGTACCTATGACTATTATTCCACATCCAGTACATGTTATGACCCATTCGCATTATTTGGAATGCTGGGTATGTCTGGTGCAAGTGATACAATTATGCCTTGTACTGAGAGTCATGTCCCATACACTCCTACTGCTAATACTACTACAAGTACCTATAACTATTATTCCACATCCAGTACATGTTATGAATTTCATTCGCATTATTTGGAATGCTGGGTATGTCTGGTGCAAGTGATACAAGTATGCCTTGTACTGAGAGTCATGTCCCATACACTCCTACTACTACTACTACTACAAGTACCTATAACTATTATTCCACATCCAGTACATGTTATGAATTTCATTCGCATTATTTGGAATGCTGGGTATGTCTGGTGCAAGTGATACAAGTACCGAGGGACTTGTGTATGACCGTCGGCAATTACATTTCTAAGTGTACACAATTGGGCTCCTAATCACAGAATTAAAAAAAAAAATCTATGTGAGGCAGACATCGCCGGTGAGTACCTTCCATGCCCTACAACTCGTCAATCAAGTAATGCAACCACGATTAAGATCTTAGTACGTGAACCGATAGGGCGATATACTCGCCATGTGCACCGAGAGGCCCCGTGTGTGTGGTCTCAGCGGGGCAGCGTGGGTAGGCTACCAAGGACACGACCTTAGACCCGGCGGGCCGGGAACGTGGGTGGACAACACCTTCCTGGGGACGCATCAGTGAGGCGAATGTATGAAGCCTATCGGCTGTGCCACAAGTGACCGCTATTAACTGCCACATACATCTCCCGATGCAAATGTACCCCAGCGGGATGCCCCCTGGGAGCGCAGCTGCCGCCGCAATGGAATCCCATTGGAGTAGGCCCGGGGCACGCTTGCAGCGGCCGTATCCGATAATGTAAGGGGGGTTGGGTGGGCCAGAGACACATTCTACCTTATATATATGTCGCGGCATCCCACATATGCTATAATTGTTGCCTTGGTGTTTGCCGCACGCCAACCTGCCCTCTCTCTCGTCAGCCTCATCAGTATCTACACAGTCTGCATCTGCTTCTTTGTGATGAGTGTGTGAACCAATCAACATTCATGTGAGATTTAAAAAAATATATTTATTCTTCCAGTGCTATGCAGACGTTTATCATTGGCATACTCACTTAGTGTTCTTATTATGGGCTCTTTGCAATAACGCGAGCTCTTTTGAAATGATAGTCAATAGATATATTTTAGTTGAGCTTTAGATGCTAATTTTTGAATGTGGTGGAATTCACAAACTATATTTTTTACTTACATGGCACTATATTTATTTTAACTATGTGGAATATACAAACTGTATTTATTAGTTACCTGCATGCCATTATATTTATTTAACGACATGATTAAAGGTAACTAGGGCCTCACACATGTGCTCGCTTTTATCACGAACAGTCTATGTGTTCGATTTGTACTAGATCGAGCATAATTTGCACAATACATTGCAGCTTCGCACTGAGTGTTTCCACCTCCATCGATATGCAACGGCCAACAATTAGCAATAGTATTCATGTGTCGGTAACGTGGGACTGTAGGGTTATTAGACAGTGCTCCCTTTATCGTGAACAGGCTTTACCTCTCATATTGTGCAGCAGTACCTTCACGTCCATCAAAGATGCATCGGAATAGTCTTACAGTCTCGGGTTTTGTTTACATATGTGCCCAGAGAGCGACAGCCTGTGTCCACCCACAGATATAGGCTATTCATGGTAAAGTGAGCACATTTGGATGCCTTCTCATTTGGAATAATAAACAATAAATATTGCAGCCTTAGGCATTCAATTTCGCTTCTGATGAGGTATATTCACTCAGTTTATTACTTCGGTGGCAATAGTTATTTAAAAATAAACAAGAACACAAAATTGTGGCGGAAGCATAAAGTAACTAGGTCCTCCAAAGTGCTCACTTTACCGTGTACCACCAGGGCCTCTTCGTTTGGGTGGTATTAATATTAAAAACGGCCCGGGTGTGTATCTCACATCTGAAAAGCTGTGGAATACTATACACTCCCATAATGTGTATTTATTTCTTTGCCTAGTATGTCCGCAGTTTCTCTAATCCATCGTATGGCATCTTAGCATGGTGGCCTCCCACCACGGTGAAATGGGTTCACTACCTGGCCGAATTGTTACAAGTAGGAATCGTGTAGGGCGATGCCGTTGGTCAGTGGATTTCTTGGCCGCCACACTGCATGTTAGCATGCTCACCTCCCATGAAGGCGGCCCGGGTTCAACCCCCTGTCAGCCCCAAGTGGGAGTCATGTTGGGCGATGCTGTTGGTCGGCTGGCTTTCTCTGGGATCTCCCACCCCTTCATTCCGGCGCCATTCCATATTTAATTCGATCACCCACATCGGCTCTCAAGACCTTACTTTTAATAGCCAATCAAATCTCTTCATAATTATTTTTTAAAATTATTGACACCACAGGGCACGTTCATCACGCCCATACCATGCATCCCGTATATCATATGGGCAGAATGTACCACAGAATGGTGACAGGGAGCACCCCGATGTAACCTGTTTGGGTGAAAAAAATTGTTTTCATCCCTTATAGCGTGCAGTTGGCATGTACCACAGAATGGTGCCTGGGAGGAGCACCCTGAGATAACCTGCTTGGGTAATAAAAAATTTGGCCAGCACAGAGTATCTTAGCATACTTGCCTCTCACCAAGGCAACCCAGGTTCATTCCCGGTCCGGCCACTGGTTTTTTCATAAGTGGGTGTCGTGTCGGGCGATGCTGTTGCTCGGCTGGCTTGGTCTGGGAAGTCCCGCCTCTTCATTCTGGCGCTGCTACATATTTACTTCAATCACCCACATCGGCTCTCAAGACCTTTATTTTTAAGAGCTGCCCAAATCTCTTCATAAAATTAAAAAAAAATACTTTTCACAATGGGGCACGTGCATGACACCCATGTCATGCATCCCATATAGTGTGTGGGCATAATGTAATGCAGAATGGTGGCTGGGAGTGCCCCGACATATGCCACTTGAGTAAAAAAATTATTTTAATTATTTTAATTGCTGGGCACATGCTTCACACCCATGCCATGCACCCAGCAGCCTACAGACTAACCACATGTCCCTTAGTACCTGCTCTCAGCCTTTGTGTGTTCAGTGCTTCACACACATGCGAGGCCTGCAATAGGCCCCATACAATTTGTTTTCTTCATCATAGAGCTACTTCCTATCTCTTGCAGCGTATGTCATGGATGGAGTTACCACACGTGCTGCCTGTGGGAGCACCCTGCATAGGCCTGTTTTTCCTGTGACTCCTATTTCTTACATTTATATTATTATTTATTTTTGTGTTGTTCTTACACATAGTAGCTTACTACTATGGCATGTTGCATGAAACTATGTATGTTAGGTAAAGTTTTTTTTGCCTCATAGCCTCGTGGCCCCCCTCCCCTTAGACCTACATGGTCCATTGGAATTCACCCTCTCCAGTCCTGCATCATGTGTGTGGTGTTGAATCAAGCTCCTTCGACATGCCCCCAGCCCCAGTCTAGTCGAGAACAAAGAGGAGCGAGTGATGCCTTCTGTCATTGTTTTGTATTTTGTACTTACATGATGCCATCTTCTCGCCCATCATTCACTTTTGTTTCCTCTTCATCATCATCGCAGCGCCATCACCCATCGCCTACTCCATCTACAACATCTTCATCATCACTCACCCCATTTCAGCCACCTCCATCACATATTCTTGCAGTTCCGATATGGCAGCCTGCCCTTTGGTGTAGGTACTGCGATTGTACCTTCACTAATCGCCAGAATGGTCTTAGCCATGAACAGAACCGTGCCTTCAATACATTCAGGGAGGTACAGTACATCTGCGAGAGGTGCAGGAAGACATTTGCCTGCTCCGACAATCTTGCTGATCACTGTAGCATGTGTACCAGGCTGACCATGCATGCCGCTATGTCCCATTGTAAGTTCTGTAACAAGGGATTTCAGCATTCCTCCAATGCTAGGTGGCACAAACATGTTTTTTGGGTCAATCCCGATGCCGAGTCACTGGAGTGTGAGATCTGCGGTAGGCAGTTTACTCGTAATATAACCTGTGTGCTCACAGCATGAAGTTTACCAGATTTGCCATCCCACCACCTGCTAAATGCACTCATATCATCGTCGATCGACATCAGCCATGGCCTTCCACAGCTCGTCAGCATGGCCCTGTGTCTGCTCCACAGCCTTCGCACTTCATGCCTGCCTGTTGGATCACCACAGAAGGACGATGCCCATGCCACACCTACATATTCACCCTGGAAAGTGTGGCCAATGAGCACAGCTTTGTGGAGTAGGAGTGCAAGTTTAGGGGCAACATGCAGACATACATTGTGGATAGTACCTTGAGCGATGCTGTTGATATTTGCGGCTACCTCGACCATATGAAGGCCAGTGTCATTGGCCAACTGAAGAAGGAGATATATTGCTTCAGGGTGCCATTAGATTTAATATCTTCCTCGAGTTTTAGGTATGGTAAGCCACAGCCACACAAGGATGAGTTAAATCAACATACCTTCAAGATTAAGGACATTCTGCTCTTCAACATAGCAAATGTGAAAGATGCTGTGATGATGGCCATCTTGAAGATATGCCAAGATGAGGGTGTCTACATGGGGAAGTGCTGCAGCTGGACACTTACCATGGTGAAGAGGCTCCATCTGTGCATCAATAAGCTCGATCCACTTCAAGCCTCTTCCTACATTTCCCTGCCTGCTTCGATCTCGTCTAGGAAGTTGATCATCAATCCCCATAACCAAGACCAGCAGTGCTTTAAGTGGGCGATCCTGGCATGCTTCATAGAGGGGCCGAACTCTGAGTGCATCAACCAGCAGTACCATAACCTGATTCCACATTCGACTTCACTGGCCTAGCCTTCCCCACCCCTCTGCAACAGGTACCCCTCTTTGAGTGGAGGAACCAAGGTGTCAGCATGAATATCTATGTTCATGAGGAAGACAATATCATTGTCCCAATATGGGTATCAAAAGAGGAGCAGGCCGCCCCTTTCGATTTCTTCCTTGTGATGATGGAATATTGCAATGCACATTATTGCTTCATAGCTTATTTCACCCACCTCATACATTAGCAGGTGACTGTCTATAATGAAGCTATCGTAATTTGTAAGTGTTGTCTGCCAGAGTATGATTACCAGCTGCAGGGTGACAGGGCTCACCAGTGCCGAGACTCTGGCCAAGTACAGGAGGTACTGTAATGACCACAATGCTGTCCATGCTGACATGCCAGCCAAGGAAAATGGGCTGCCTCTTGTATGCCGGTTCCAGAACTTTCATCATGTGTACAAGGTACCTATAGTCATGTACATGGATTTCGAGGCATATCTGAAGCCTATCCAGACATGTCAGCAAGGCCCTATGATCCGTACACCTATATGTACCAAAGGCATGTCTCCTTCAGGTAGGGTGGTGTACATCAAGGTGGTCAAAGATCTCATACCTACTGCCAAGACCACTTACCTCCCCACAGACAGAGTGTGTCACTACACTGGGGAGGTTGCGGCGAAGAAGTTCATGGAGGAGATTATACAGATTGGCACTCTGGTGAAGGAGATATATAGCCAGTCTGAGCCGATGCACCACTGACACCAGGCGAAAAGGCTGGCCATAATAGTGCCACCTCCTGATATCTCTATTTGGGCCCCTTCACCGGAGTCACCAACTGGAAGGTTCGTGATCACGACCAATTCATGGGGTGTTTTATCAGGGCAGCATGTAACAACTGCAACAAACTCCACCACTGCCCCAAGTATTTGTCAATCATGTTCCCCAACTTGGCGTACAATGCTCATTTAGTCATCACACAGCTTGACTATGGCATGGAAGACATATTTATCATCCCCAACACAGAGGAGAAATTAAATACCTTGAGCAAAAGTCTTTATAACAACTTCACCATCCAGTTCATTGATACTTATAGATTCATGTCTGCCAGCCTCACAACTCTTGCATGGAATCTACCGACCATCGACTTCAAGATGACAGCTGCATTCTTCTCCGATCCCTGGAAGCTCAATTTGGTGACTTACAAAGTAGTGTTCCTTATGACTACATCATGTCACTGGGGGTGCTCGATGAGCAATAGCTACTGGGCATTGCTGCCTTCCACAACTGGCTTACTGGTTGTGGCATCAGCAGGGAGGACTACAATCATGCACAGATGGTCTGGGAGGTATTTGTATGCACCACTCTCTGAGAATACTCTTGAGTTCTACCACCGGACCAACATATTGATTTTGTGTAGCGTCTTTGAGAACTAGAGGGGGTTTTATCTGGCTATGTATGGTTTGGACTGTGCCTGGAAAATGAGCATTCTAGCATTTTTGTTCGGCACCATGTTGCACAAGACATGTGTGGAGCTGGAACTTCTTGTCGACTATGATGCCTGCCTGTTCGTCGAGGCTGGTATCCTGGAGGGGTGGCCCAGTGCATCACACATCATGTGGTGGCAAACAACAAGGACTTGCCTGCCACATATTATGTCACTCGGCCATCTACCTACCTCAAGTATTTCGATGCAAACAACATATATGGATGGGCGATGTCTCTGCCCCTGACCTATGGGGTCTTTGAATGGACCAGCATGGATATTGACTTGATGTGCATACCAACTGATGGCTCAATTGGCTACATACTGGAGGTGTACATAGACTAACCTGCTACTTTACATGAGGAAAATCGAGACTTTTGGTTCCTGCCCATCAACAGGTGTCCCCCGGGTTCAGACAGTCCAAGCTGATGACATTGCTTGAGGGGAAGATGCGATACATCGTACACCTGGTCATCATCAAGCAGGCATTGGTATATTGTCTATTGCTAAAGTTTGTCCACTGTGTCCTGAAGTTCTGCCAGAAGGGGTGTCTGAAGCCCTATATTGAACTGAAAACCATGATACACCAGGCTGCCATGAATACCTTCGAGCAGGACTTCTTGAAGCTGATGAACAATGCTATGTACAGCAAGCTGTTTGAGAACAAACACAACTCTCAGTGGGTGGAGCTCATCTGCAATGAGGTGTGGGCAAAGAAGCTTATCTCCAATCCAATGTTCCTTTTTCAAACAATATACAGAGTAAAATGCTGTCTCTCATCAAGCTCAACCACAAGCATGTATTGTTCGACAAACTGGTTTATGCCTGCTTTGCCATACTGGACCTGTAGAAGACCCTCATATACTGCCTCCACTCTGACACCATGCAGGTACAGCATGGCCCTGACATTGGGTTGGTCTATATGGATACAGATTTTTTTGTCATGATCATATTGTACCCTGATTTCTACCACAACCTGGCCTCAGGTCTGGTGTTCATTGCTGAGTTTGACCTCAGTGGTTACCCTCCCAATCATCCTTGTTACTCCAATGCTAATGCCAAGGTAACCAGCAAGTTTAAGGATGAGTGTGGGGAATGACATGATGGAGTTCCTCGAGCTGAGGGCCAAACTGTGCAAGGACAAGGTTGTGAAGCAAGCCAAGGGGGTTCAGAGGAGTGTTTTCCATCAATCCATCACCATCGAGGACTACAGGCATGTTATTCTGGACCACCAACTCATGAGGGTGCAGGTCCACAACATTAGGTCACACCACCATGACATTTACACTAAATGCAGCAATAAGCTCACACTGTTGTGGATAGACGACATGAATCAGATCATGGACGGTGGCATACATACCATCCCCTATGGCCACATTGGGTAAATCTCAGTGCACACATACCTGGACAGGCTCCTATCATCATATATGTGTCTGCCCTCAGGAGGGCAAGCAGGTCGGGATGCAGTGTAGGAGGCAGTTTCTCGCCCCAGGATCAGCAAATCTGAAACACTTCTGATCCCCTCTCCTGCAACAGCTTACCTGTGTGTGCATGTGGATTTACCACATGCACACACAGTTTCAAGCAGGAGCTGTATAGGAATTCTGCCAGGTATGCTGGAGTTCTCCTGCTCCAGTTTCATCACACTGTAGCAATTGTAGGAGCCCTATCTATCCTACCAGGTGTGTTGGCTGGCCTGGATGGCATGCTCGAGTACATACAGAAGTTGTATAATGTTCTTGTCAAGCATGTCGCCAGTGTGTGTTTGTGTCTGTGCTGTGAGAATATACAGCTCATTGAAGAATATACTATATCTGGTCAGGCATACTGGCCAGTTGTATGCTATGGCACCTTGCATACAACCAGTATTTCTTCCCCACACTCTTGTCCCCCCACTCCAGATCATTCTACTCCCGATATAACCCATGCAAGTCATCTTCAATGTGTCCAGTATACTTTGTGTGGCTTGGTTCCAGCATACCCAAACAGGTACAGGGGCTATTATCTACTCTGTCACATATGCTGGCTAGTCGTGTGGTGGAGAACATGTGGGTAGCAGAACTATTCCCACATAGGCATATGACCAGTGACCTGGTACATGTTTGGCATTCTATGGCACTCTCGATGTCATATAGTTGTAGAATATTTCTATTATGAGTTTCGAGTTTCGCTGTTTTTTAGATAGTGTTAGTACATGTCGGTGTCTACTGCAAGGGATGCCTCATTTAACCCTTGCTCAGTTTATGTTACTAGCACACACAATACATGTACTGTTTCACATTCTTGCACTATGGCTTATATGTATTTGTTTATATCTACTGCTACATATGTACATGTACTGCCGTTTGTTACCCACAACCACTCTCATTATTTACATCTCGACCTTATTTGGTAATACTCATCTGCACAGTGAACCACCGCATTTTGCACACACACACACACACACAATTTATCCATGGATTCGGCATCTATGTTAGATTTTAGACCTAGAGAACTCTGTTTTTCACCCTTCCTGAGGGGTTCAATGCTTATGCTATGGGGGAGGGGGTGATGTGAATGTGGACTCTAGTATATATATAGTTTTTACCATTGATGTGTGTGGTCGCCTATATTGTAGTTGCTTTTCATCTTACACACATACATTGCGCTGTCCTCCCATCACTTTTCCACTACCTGTCCCTCCTTTACTCTTCTCTGTGCTGTCATTTTTCTTTATTGTGATTCCGCCACATTGCTGTTTTTTCTATTTATACAGGATGTATTTTTTCCTGCATTGTAAAGGGGCCTATTCCATATATTCTGCCTGCCTCACCATCAGTTATGTTATTTGTGTCTTATACATTCCATGTATATATGGCTCAAATGATTACTTCACAGTGATGTTGATGGTTTAGTGGGGTTGCTGGTCGCAAGTCCATGCTCTGTTCCTGCAGCATACCTTTGTATATGTTGCATGTGATGTTTATCCTGAGTGTGATGCAGGAAAGGATATGTGTTGACTTTCTGTTACAGGTGGTGGTGAATGTGTCCATGATGTCCGCCTGGCAGTGGGCCCCTCGAGGATGAGGAGTGCTAGCTGGGACTTCATTGTGGATGGACATAGACTGCCGGAGGCAGCAGTTTACTAGTATAACAAATAGTTCATTCTGGGACACCTGGGTCCTGGATCTGCTCACAAGGATGCACTAAATGTAAGGTAAGGTCCCATCACAAATAAATTCTGATAATATTTTTCCACTGACAGAGCACTGGAGGTGGGATTGTACGTGCGAGCATAACCGTTCGAGATTTTTCTGGCCGCCACATTAGATGCCAATCGCAAAGGGAAAAGATTTGTTTACTGGCTGGCAACATGGTGGCAGTCAGCATGTAAAATGGCTGGCAAAATGGTGGTCACCAAGATGAATGCAGGGGTCGTATGTTCTATCCACACTAATCGATATTTCTGACGAATTTCGAAAAATGTACTTGCTGGCAAAATGGCTGCAGTAGGTACTTGCTGTCAACATGGCCTGCGGTATCGTAACGAACGTTCTGGTTTTTCAAGAGGAAAGAGGACAAAAAATCGATTTTTCTGATGAGACGTTAACTTCCATTTCTGTGTCCCTATGTCCCGAGTCAGGAGCCTGGTAGTTCAGAACCCCCTTTTTTATACTACTTATATAAATTTAATGCACAAACATTTTCAAATTTTACGCCAAGAAGACTGCACAGCTATATGTCCACCTGTACCCGTGGCATCCCATGACTTAATGTTGCATAAAATATTGATACACGGTCCCATAGTTATAGAAAAATGTGACTTTGTATAAATGAGTTATCGGAAGAAGTCGCTAAATCACTTGACAGGTATTTGCAAAGAAGTTCTCGATATGGATGTGCTAAACCGACTGTTATTGAGTTCGGATACTAACACATAGGGAATGAGGCCAGTGCCTAACATGAAAAACGAACCTTTAAAAGAGACGGTAGCCATATTGATTCCAGCTTAATCTCGTCTAGACAAATTGTGTCAAAATTAATATTATATCCAAATTACAATTTGATCATACCATATAGTCAAAGCATTGATGTTTCAGCTTCGCCAATTCCTATTTGGTAACATATATAAAAAAAGGAAACTTATTTATATGGATAATAATGTTAAAATAACACTTTAATAAATAAGTTAAAATGTGTACGTATTTTTTAAATTACTGTCGAAGTCACAGCACACATTTTTTTTGGTGGTGAAATATATATATATATATATATATATTCTTTAAGTGTGAATTTAAATGTGAGCATTGAAGTCAGAGATTCACTTCATGTTACATGTCACAAGCTGTGCAAGATCGAAGTGGTTGCCTTCCAAACAGGTCATGGGTTCAGCTCTGACCTTAGTTCTAATACATGAGATGTCCATTTCCAAAGTTCACCTTGTGCGAGCACCACAAAACGGTAGAAAAGCAGGAAAAAAAAAAGAAAAAAAAAGTTATTAAAGGAAAATATTAATAGCATGGTGTGTAACAAACATGCACATAATGGAACAGAAGCTGTTTGAAACACAAAACTACAATTTACTTAAAAAGGTTTCAGAACAAGTGTCCACCTGTCCCTATTCGAGATGTGTTTTAGAAAACCCCCAAATCTTATTTGCTACCTTTGTAACAGTTTTTTATATTGTTTTGAAGGATTTCGGATATTTTTGGAACTCCAAATATTTTGTTCGACCAATAGAAGACTTTGACGTCAATTAGGTGGTACCATCAACTCAATCTTTAACCCATTTTCTTGGAAATGGAAGTATAGGCTCATTAAATAGTGCAAACGTCTCTTTGATGCATGTATCAACCTAATAACATTTTAACAACTGAGCACTTTGCAATGGTCTTTGGTATTATTATGTTCTCACTAACGACAGTTACACCAAAACATATTTTGAAACAAATATTCGGTATTTATAAACGTATTTAAGTTTTTCTGTACACCAGTGTATATGTACCACTTCGCAATGTATTAATCCATGTTTTTTTTTTTGTTTAGGCAACCTAATGTGCGGTAATTATTAACACACGATTGAAACTACTTGCCTCAAGTATTACTATATGGTAAATACGCACTCGTTCGGTACGTGCTGTTAGTAGCAATGTTTCAAGTACTTAAAGACATATTTTAAAATGTTTTGAGTATGCACTAATTTTTGTACACTTGCCACAAACAACAGACATTTTAGGCATATCTGCAATAAAGCCTGGGGAATTTTTCCCACCTTGCAAACTTCCCTTCAGTAATGTTTGTAGCTGTAATTAATGTAAGGATACCAACATCCGGGGCATTTATTCTGTACGTGGAAACGTGGTGTGAATTTCCGTTTGCTGGTGGGTTTTCTCGAGGTACTTCCGTTTCCTCCACACTTGCACTATGGCGTGTCTTTACCCACATGATCTATCCCACTTCAGCAACTCCTCAGGCTGTACAGGAAACTTCCGTTGTGTCCCTTGTATGAGTTACCCTGCTCCAACGTGCGTCAGCCTACGCTATTTTTATCCACGTTAGCCTTGCATTCGGGGCGGCAATAAAGCACAGTTAGTTTAACTTTGCTCATATGTATGTGGAGTTATGTGATCTTCCCGCAAAGAGTCCCACGCGAACTAGATCTCAGTGTCCTACGAACACACCATCTCTTTTCCTCCTTACCAGTATATGCCCTTGTACTGTGGTATCTTAGCTCGCATTCTGTTTCATTTTCACCCAGCACGATATTAGTTGCGCGGCACGATATATAACCGATACATTCCACCTATCGATCACTGCAAACTCGATTGTAATATGCCTGTCTATTAATATTTCCCGCGCGTCGACCCGTTGCACAGGAAATGAACATAGAGTTATGTGCTGCAAGAGTAGTGGTATTTGTCAGCCAGTGTGTGAAGTATTGCGCACACTACAACTGCACATCACAGCACGTCATGGACCTGCAGTTGCAGGCGAAGGTTCCCATGTTATTAAATGTATTCACTACAATATTAAGTCCATGCTTGAATATATGTTGCCTACATGTGCAGAAGACGGAGGATAATAGATCTGCCGCACCTTTAGTATATGATTAAATACAGACACGCACATTTCACCGTCACCGACAGATACCATCACCAGCATGGACCGGAACTGTCGGTTACGATGATCGAGAGAGATTCCTGACTGACAGTTACAGGTCAGCTGGTTGCATCATGAAGTAAGTACTGCCGTTTCACAGCATAAGTTGAAATGCTGATTAGTTAATACTGTAGACCTAAAAATATGCGTGTTAATGGTACTAACAATAAACAAGATATATGGGTGCAAATAATTTTTAGTGAAATGATGAACAGTTTAGACGTTAGTTAAGCCTTCAAGTCTCGATGAAATCAGTGTCATTCAAGATGGAACCAGAATCATACGCAACAGTAGTGAGACAGCTACAAATACACACGTGCCTTACCCGGGACTCAAACCCTGAAGGCCCATATGGTAGCGTACATCCAACTTATTTGCAGAGGTAGGATTCGTAGCAACATCATCTTCGGATGTAATCAGTATAACGCTATGGCAGATAGTGTTTAAAAAAAATTGTCTGAAACTTTTAGGTCCCGTAACTTCACACGGCCTACCGTAGCGCATATTTTGTGTAAAATCTGGTGTAAACCGGTTGACTGGTTCCCGACATATGACATAAAAACGTTATATTCTCATTTGGTGATATCGTACAAATGGCCTAAAAAGGGCTCTATACGATACTTCAAATAGTTACAGTCATCATACAAAGTTTGGCTGAATTTAGTTGAATTATTTGATAGAAATAACTCACTTGTCTAAATTAACTACATTGCCACCATTGTGAAAATTAAAGTCTGACCCACTTAGATGATGTAAGTTTACGTGGCCTACTGTAGCTCTACAGGTGTACGAAATTTATGTTAAATTAGTTGAATGGTTAGGTAAATATGGTGTAATAAATCAATTTTCTCATCTTGCACTACCTTATAAAAGGCCGGCTTAATATATTTTCTGTTCGTATAGTTGATGCTTCTAATGAATACATATAGCATAAAAAATTTAGCTGAATTATGTTGAATTCTTTGATGGAAATATCGTAATCTAAATTATTTCTATTAAGTAATTTTTTTTTTTCATAGTAAGCTCTGATTCGCGTAAAATAGATATGTTTACCAGACCTACCATAGCACTACTTGAGTGTAAATGTCGGTTGCAATGGTTTGATTCGTCCCTGAGATGTGATATAAAACCTCTGTTTCTTCATGTGATAATCTTTTTAAATGATGGATCAAAAGGTTTTGTTTCAGCACATTTTATGATTGTCATATCTACTGCCAACATATAAACCTACGTTGACATTGTTTGAGAGACGTAGCACATTAAGCTAAAATATTTACAAGGGTGTTATTTTGAAAATAGGTGCCCAACAACTTAAATCAGATAAATTTCAAGGGTCTCAAAATTTATATCTTGTCACGTAAATTTCTTGGAAATAAACCATTGTTTCACGAGATAGGACATAAAAGCTTAATAAATTTTAATACTGTGCTATTTTATAATTTTGCGGGGAAAACGTTATGTATAAGCTCGTTTTATGTTTGCATAGGCACTGCCAGTATAAGCACTTCATTTGAAATCGTCTCGTGGTTTCGCTGATATAGAATACTAAGCTAAAATATTTATACCACCATCATTTTGGAAATAAGCGTCTTATAATATATTAACTGCTTTGATGTATCGCAGTATTACTTGTTTGCAACATTCGGAAGAAATCGGGTAATTGTTTCCAGAGACATGACATAAAAACTTATTTTTTTCGCGTGCACAATCTTAAGAAGTGGCTCACAGAAGAGACTCTGTATAGACACATTTTATGTTGTAGTAGATATTGCCCTCATACGAATTTAAGTTGAAACTGGATTCGTTATTTAAGAAGCTAGACTGTTTATAGAGCAGCCATTATTGAAGTAAGTGTCTGATGCTCTTAAAACTTATAAACTAATATGGCCTACTGTAGTATTAATTCTTTGCGAAATTTGGTAGGAATGGGATGGTTGTTTCCTGAGATATGGCACAAAACCTTTATTTTTTTATGTTCCTTTTCCTTATAAAGTGACGGAAAAAGTTTTCATGTGTTGAATTATATGATGCTTGTAATATAAACTTCCCGCATATAAAGTTTGTTGGAAACTGGCCGAACTGTATAGTATATATAACAAACAAATATTAAATATTTGTATGTCCACCATCTTGATAATATGTGCTTCATAGTTTTAAATCGCATTTATATTTACCATTGCTAATAACAAATTTGGGGAGAACAGGTTGACTCGTTTTACAAAAATGTATTGTTATTCTCCAAAATGGTTGACCAACAACCGAACTATTTCTAAATTCAACGCTTACTTAAATGATTAACTGTCTACGTACGAAATTTGGTTAACTGGTTCCCCAGATATGACATGTGACACAACATTTTCAAATTGCCATCACTTTGAAAATTATAAAAGCCGGACGTACTTACTAAAAAAATTAGTGTGCGCCGAGTTTGGTGATTTCGGTGCACGCGTTCAAAGGTTTTTAAGGGAAACACAAAGAGTCACACACACACACACACACACACACACACACACACACACACACACACACGCACAGACAGGAAAGTGATATCATAAACCTATCTTTCCAATATAAAGTAGGTTAAAATTTCGCGGGTCTTGTGTGAAATATGGATGGGGCAGGTGGTTGTCAGGCATTTAAAGATGTGGAAGTATTAGTTTTGAGTTATTAGATACCATTTACGTTAGTCGAAAATGTAATTATTGTTTTACTACTGTGAGTGTATTACGTTTAAATGCTATGTAGTAATGAGCTACATAATAAATTATCACCGACAAATTGGTTTCGATTAAAAAGCTGAAGCTGCTGATCAAGACGTAAAATTTAATCCAATAAAATCCGCACCTAAATACACATTTCAGTTACCTCTAGCAAACTTACAACCCGTTCTTAGGGTATTACGAAGAAATTCTGTGTTTTCAAAAGTCGATCTGCATACGAATTATAACAAGCACTTCTTGAAATTTATATTTAGACATTATAAAAAAAAAAAAAAAAAAAAAAAAAACCAATTGTGCAGTCTCTTGTATAATCACAAAATTGACGAAACTCGTCCAGAGTTTGACTTATTCTCTTGATCGGATGTATTCATTAACTTCGCTTGTCTCTTTCTTCTTTATCCTCTTCTTCCCACAGAACAATTGCTATCACTGTGCTAGTGAGCTTCTTCAGAGCTTCTTCAGAGCTCTGACAATACAATTGTGTTGTGTGCGCAGCTAGACTAATTATTATTTTCTACAGTTATCGGTCACTGCTTGTATGGTGTGCGATGACGTAAAGGTTTGCTGTTCTGTGCCGGCTGCGTAACGCTCCACGAAGCTTAGTGTTAATCCTTCGTTATAATACACAACGGTGATTGGCGAGAATTATTACAATGACAGCATCAAATTTTTCTAATCAAATAAATTTTGTGTTTTAATGACATGTCTCAATTCAAACCATATAAACAAAAAATGTTGGTAACAAACATATTTAGGGAGGTCGCCTGGTATTATTAAATTGTAGTTAATGTTTCAAAACAATGGTGGCAGTCCGCAACTTTACGTACTTGCGTGTAGGACAAGTTGCATATGACGAAGGCGAACGGAACTGGCACGCCATGTGGAGAGCACCTGCACATTGGTCAGCATAAACTCGAGGTACGTGGCCGCCGCTAGTGAGTAAGAGAACAGTTCTAGGCGCCTCTTAACATCGAGGTTTTGAGAGCCGATGAGAGTGAAGTGAAGTGACGTGAGTATGGAGCAACGACGGAATGCAAGGGCGGGGAAAATGGGAGAAAACCAGCAGCATCGTCCGGCATGATTCCCACATGCAAAAATCCGGGGGCGAGCCCACCGGGTGGGAGGTGAGTAGTCCAACCACTAGACGACCGCGGCCCCGCTCCGCTAGTGGTTACTTGTTATTACATAATGTGCCATACTACATGAACACTGGGAGATTAACAATCGGCTAGTAAAGGTTGCCAGAAGTGTTTGCATTTTATTTCCCGCATGGCGCGCCAATTCAGTTCGCCTTCGTGGCATGCAGTTTGTTGCTCAAGCAGGTACGTGTATCTAAATACTCCCTGCGATGTTTGCCTAAATTCAACTTAATTGAAAAAGTACTACATTACATTTTCAAAAATGTTGTTACAAGGATTTTTTATTTATATTAATCCATAGATGTTTTGGTTTGAATTTCGAAACGTTATTCAGAAACGTCTTGTATAATACTTCTAATATATAAATCTATTCTCAAGGACAAATGCAACTAGACCGCCATATAATATAGGGACCCAAAAACCTTTCATGAAAAAAGGAAATCATATAGAAATAAAAGCCTGCAAACTAGGAAACATTCTGAACTATATGAATCACCCACAAGACTGAAAACATTAAAATTTAGCGTAACATTTTTTAATCACCGAATAGTGACTAGCCACTCCCAAATTTCCTACCACCT
Organism: Dryococelus australis; assembly: GCA_029891345.1. Lineage (NCBI taxonomy): Eukaryota > Metazoa > Arthropoda > Insecta > Phasmatodea > Phasmatidae > Dryococelus > Dryococelus australis. The sequence goes on along the minus strand of CM057002.1, from coordinate 87,021,628 downwards.
CGAAGAATTACAGGTCCTATTTTCTAAACTCCAGAAAATAATCGATGTTGCAAAAAGAATGCTATTTAAACAATTGCCATTCCTTGTTACATGAAAATTTAGTTTATAAATTATTGAAATATCTAAAGCTTCATATTTATGTACAGTTTTAGAACGTTGACCCCGCCAGCATGATTCCGGTTTTTTGCATGTTTCGGATTAATAATCAAACAGCTAAACCTGGTTGTCCTAAACTGTGAATCTTCGTTAGTAACATATACGATATATCTAAATGAATAGCGTTTAAAATAAAAATATATTATGTGGGTGAGAGGGGTAATGAACATTAAGTTGGTATATTACTAATTCTGTCCTCGTAAGATAACTCGTATAGAAAATTGTCACATTACAAAAAATGTAGTGAAATCATTGAAAACTTGTTGGGTGCCCGCTGAAAAGTCATTCCAAATTGGAAATCACGTTTGATTTGACTAAGTGTTATCATAGTGAGGTTAGGTTAGGTTTGTTTAGGTTAAGTTATGCTGCACTAAGTTCACTTTTCTTTAAGAGTGCAAAAAAAATAGTTTTATTTAAAGGAAATGTTTAATATTAAATTATAACAGTTGTTGAATGAAAAAAAATTTTTTTTGATCATTTACACTATATATCCCAACATATTTGCTTCAAATGGACACCAATGTATAAATATTTTATCAATTTAACACAAGTAATATTTTTAAAATAATGTTTCGTGTATTCGTAGTTTGTATCATCCACAAGCATTTGCAGCCTAAATACACTTCATTACTCAAACTTAAGTTTATAAACACACGGATCAGCATTTATCTGCAAATTAATTTTACTCCATACATCACGTGACCTTGACATATTTACTGGAAAATCGTGAGAAACATTAGGAGAACATACGCAAAAGCATATACATTTTACATCTTGTTAACTCAGTGTTAGGAATACGATGTACATGAACCCGCCTATTTTACCTCCGCCATATCAACGAAGAGAACGTGTAAAGGTTTATCTTGCTGGAGACATTCTGCATATCCATGGCCTAGAAATGTGGTTGTGCTAAGGGAGAACCAAGCATAGGCAGCGAATGCGTCATCAGATATTTTTGAATGTATTGTTCAGTTCCATCTTTCAATTTACTGCAAACTCTTCTATGCACGTAAATGATTAAATTACCATGTATCAAGTGATAAGTCTTCATAATTAATAGAGTGATTCTGTTAAACTGTTATGTATGTATGTCATAAATAATAATTCTAATTTATTCTACCTTGTTAACATAAAGCAATTTAATTGGGTTTTACATTAAACGAGAGCAATTTCTTATACACTTTACTTATATACTGACTCAATACTTCTTTATTAACACTCATTATACCTTATTGTGTCCATATAGAATATGTTTTTTCCCTCCCAGTCGTGGCGCTCAGCGCACACTCCGGTATACATTAGCATAGTAATGCCTATTGCTTGGAAGTGTTGTGCCGCGGCTAGCTCGTTAAACATTCGAACAGTAAATAAATGCGGAGATGTGTTTCATGTTCCATATTGCCTCGGAATAACGAGCCCACGCAACACGACCGTATGCTTCTACGTAGAGTCTATTAATGGTACCTTCACACTTTTTTAACCAAACCTTTACAAAAACACCCTCTGTATGACCTGTCAGGTTGTTTCCTAAATATGCCATATATCACAAGAGTTTTATACCTCTGTTCACATAAATTTATTTTTGTTTGAATTCAAGTTTTAATTTTAATGTATTTATAAATTATAATATTTAACTCATAACTAATACAAATATACAGAGATAATATAGGCATGTTAGTAATTCCTTGTTAAAAATAGTTCTTGTGCAAATTATTATTACACTGATTGCCCACGGATTCAGTACATTGGTCCTCTGGCGTACTTCTATAATCTTTGTTTGTCTGAGGTGGACGAATTTCCTGGAAGAACTAGTTTAACAAAGCTTCCCAAAAGTTGGAAGTTACCGTGAATGGAGCATATGATAATTTACTAATAGTGTACGATCGTGGTCCGCTCGCTTCTTGATGACGTACCGCCGCATCACTGCCCACAGTATCGCTGCGTAGAACCGGCGGTGCTGTGATCACAGTGATCTCACATGCTCCACGGGGAGGTATGCACCACCGGCCACCATACCTCGCGCACAAGTGTCGTCTATCCCGCCGACCTCCGCTGTGGAGAAGGAAGGTCACCTCACTTCCTTCAGGGCAGGCCGATGCTCTCCTCCGTTTGGTGGGCCGGGAATGTTGCGTGAGCCTGATCATTTTCAATGCGCATTTATTGCCATCCATTTTAATTTACTATTAAAATTATATAAATTCCATTAAACCAACCCAATTTTACTTGTAATATGACTTACAGCAGTCACTTTCCCTTAAATGTAATTTGTAACACCCCCTCCCTCGGAACTCAGTCCTCCACAGGTACAGAATGCCGGGAGTAAACCTCCCAGGCTGCCTGGAGACCACAAGTGCCGCCCGAAGTGGCCAGCCGCTTATAAGTTGCTCGATACGCGACACGATCTTATAATTGAAATCCTATATACAAATTGAAACAATAGTACATTAATTCTGACAGGGGGCGAGATGTCGATAAACATTATACCAGACAAGAAGCATGTAGAATGGACATTATCAATTAAGTTAATTTATGTACGTTAAATAACACTTTGATTGCATTCGGTTTTGATATAATTTCCTGTCTATAAGATTTCACTGTTTCTATATTGGTTCTTTACTACATGAAATATCTTACGGTTGCTTATTACTATGTGCCCAGTCGCGGTAATGTGTACCCAATCCCAGTAATACTCTGAAGACGGCTATTATTTCATTCGTGCCTAGGCGCACTTTAGTTCATCAACCACCATCACGATTTGTCCGGCGTCTACTGTAGATTACTGATAAGGTAGTGCAGTGATAACATTTGGAAACTCCCAGGTTCGATTCCCGGTCTGGCCAATCTGACGTCGGTTTTCCGTGGTCATCAGTAATCACTATATGCCAGTACTTGAATGGTTATATATATATAACAGGTAATACGCTACCATCCTCATTCCTTATTGTCTCTGATGACACGCTGTCGACCTTCATCTACACTGCGAAGTACGATTCTACTTCTTCCCATCCTGGGGCCGCGGTGGCTAAGCTGTTAGCCTGCTCGCCTCCCAACAAGACGAACCGTGTTCAATCCCCGGCCGGGTCACTCCCAGTTTTTCACATGTGGGAATCGTTCCCGACGATGTCTCTGGTCGGCGGGTTTCTCGGGAATCTTCCATCTCCCCCGCCCTTTTATTCCGGCGCCGCTCCATTCTCACCTCAATCACCCTAATCGGCTCTCAATACCTCGCTCTTAAGAGCCGCTCATATCTCTTCACATTCCACCTACCCTTAGTACCTTAGTATAAACAACGCTATTTACACAAAAACCTCTCGCGAAGTATGATTTACTCACAGTGTTATAGGTGGAAAACACACTGTTACAACCTAACTACAGTAGCTTGCTTCATATGAGATACACTGCAACCTGGACAAATTATGCATACACTTTAGTTAAGGTATCTTTCACATTAAGTTTTATATTCATTCTCTTAGAAATAAATTGAATGCTAATTTTCGTTAATTTTAAATATGCAGGAAAGTTAAGTTTATTATTTTTTTTATAAATTTTCAGGAATTTACAATGAATTCGTGGCGCTGGGAGAGGGTGGAGAAGTTATAGTAAACGGAAGTCCCGCTTTCTCTATATAGTCCATTCACTGTTGCTTCCTACGCCTCATACAAAGAAAAAAATTAGAATAATACACCAGAGGGTAGACGCACTGCATTCGTGCGCACTCAGTATAATACCATATTTGCATAAAAACTATTTCTCACTAGGCACTGCCAACACGGCTATTTTCTTTCTGACTAATCATTTTAGTTATAAATGAAATATTACAATTTATAAATAAGGTATAAGTAAAAGTTTAAGTCAACAAAAATAAGGAATTTTTATATTAGCACAAGTATTAAGAGCTTAATACATTGCCCATGTAGGAAACAACGAAACACGTAATGAATGGGGAGTTATCCAAATATTTTATGTAAAATGTGTGAAAAACCACTAATAGACTCTACTAGTCCATTCACGGCTGGAACAGACTTATGGAAATCAACCTTTGATAAAACACCCGTACCCGCTACTTTTTTTTTAACTAGCTATGCATGCAGCTAATGGCTAGGGTTTTTTTTTCGTGAAAGGTGGATTTTCATAAGTCTCTTCCAGTCGTGAATGTACTATATTTATTTGTCACCGCCCACTAAAAAGAGCATGAGGTCTACCGATCTCTCTCCTGTAGAATTTTCTTTAAATGCATAAAAAAAGTTAAACGTCTATTCTGTCAAGAGGGTATTACGTTGCCTATGCAGGTTATTCCCTCTTCCTTATTATTTACAGGTAAACTATAAGCACACTAGGTGAGGTAAAGATGGTTCCAATCGCTGCCATGCCATCCCTCTCTACCGCGATGCATGTCTCCTTGCATGAACTCATTCCCCTGTAGGCGTATGGGGATCAGCCCTGAGAGGCACTCAAAACTCGTGTCTTACACGGGCGTTCACTTAACATTTAGAATAAGCTGTGTCTGGAAAAGTGAGCTGCGTATGAAGCGCTAATCCATTCACATACATAAATAATATCCTGTAAGGAATATAAATTAACATTAAACTAATTGTAATTTTAAAAGATGTTCATTTAACCAGGAAGTGTAAGTAGTGAAGAGATATGAGGCGTACGTGCTGCTGGGAGTGGTGACGTCTAGGAGGGTTCGCCCCGCACACAATGCTACAGATGACGAGGGGTAGGCGACAGGAATCCCTGCAGTCGGCTATTGTCTCGTCTCCAGGACGTCTGCGCGACGAGGGAGGGGCGACACAGCGTGTTACGTGGATTGCACTCCCTAGGTTTTGTCTCGCGAGGACGCCTATATTCCTCTTCACCGCCCCTTTTTCGATCAATTCTTCAAAGGGGTTCCAGACTACCCCCACCATCGAGTATGCTGTCACCAGACGTGTGCTTCAAGGGGCCGTCTACATTACCATACCAGGGTTCCTACAGTCAGTATAATTCAGCAGAATTACAAATTGATCAGTAATTTGTGAATACTATGCATTTGGTCAGGAATTTCTTTTGAAAATGTGAATTTAGATAATAAAGCTAACCAAGTACTGCAATGCACCATTTATCTAGTCATCCGCATTATATACTAGTTGAGTTCGAAAAGTTTGAAGCTACTGCAAATACAGATTTAGATGAGATTTTTTTCAATACGAGTGACAAAGCCAACTATGAGCAGCTTTGGGAATGAAATGGAGCTTAAAGAAGTTTAAGAAGAAATAAAAAAGGAGAATTTTATGTTGGTGAAAAAGTTAAGAAAATTTTAAAACTCAGGAGATTATAACAATATTTAAGCACTATTTGATTACTTTGTTGAGCACATCTTTCTAAAGAAGTAATCAGTAAATATTTCTACATAACTACGTGTAAAATGTATCACTATATAAGAGAAATGTTACTAAATTATTTTGGTTCAAGTGCTCTTGGGTAATGATGTGTTTAGTATACATTTTTATACAGGCTGAGTCTGAGAAACACAAACAATTTCCACACGCATATTCCTTATGAAAAATTATGCGGAAAGCATGTGAAATATGCTTCGGGAGGGCGGTAGACGCCATTCAAGTTGGAACTGAAACATATTTATGTTTACAGGAAATTTTGCAGGGAGTATTTTAACGGCAACAATATCATCCTGGATAATGTGTAGTTGGACGAATATCAGCAATCACGGCAGGACCAGTCATTGGCATTTAACTATATCATAGAGAAATGAAGGGTTAGAACTCCGTTGTAGCATACATTTCTGTGATTCCGAAGCCTAATCGGGTTTCCAGTAACGGATTATTAAAGAGCATGTTAAAATTAGCGAAAAATGGCTTCTTGGAATAGCACGCTAGTAGATAGTTTATAAAAAACATGGACCACTTTTTAAAAAACAATAATCATACATTTTTTATATAAAAATAGCTGCATTTCTCATTAAAAATAGTCAATTTGTTCACCAAAATCACTCGATTTATAACAACAACTAAGAAAATTCAAGAACATTGGTGCTATTGTTCTTCCCATTTTAACAAAAATTAATAAAAACAATTACTCACAAAAGGAATGTTGCACAAAACTGGCGCAAGACATGTTTTTTTTTTTTGCCATATTACTAAAATTATATTTATAAAACTGGTCTACTCCAATTGAAATTAAAATTTGTAAAAAAAATTAACCGATTTTATTGAAAAATACGAAATTTTTATGAAAAATAAAGTAAATTTCATCAAATAAATGTGTAATTATTGTGTTTCAAATAAGCCGTATAGCTCAATTTCCTTAAATCTACAAAAATAACTTTTTTTAAAGATCATATATAATAAATCATGATCACAATGGAAAACAATAATATAATCAATAAAAATTCTACATAAAAAAAATTAATTTAAAAAATAAAAGATTTAAAATTACTTCAAGATTATAAAAATGCAAAATATAGTATTTACCATCAATATAGAATTTGTGACAATGAATACAAGAGACAATGGAGAAAAAAAGAAATTATTACTAACTAAAAATTTTAATTTATAATTATATAAAATAATATACTGGGACAAATTGACATAAAATTACACCAATTAAAATTTATATAAATATATTTAAAGTGAATTGACTGTACGCAATGACTTACATAAGAATGTTAATTTAAAAATATATTTCTGAATATATATGAAATTATTTATGTTATGCAGTGGAGGATGGTCATTACCCATAGAATTTTTTTAATATGCTTTAATTTTCCAGAAAAAATATTTAGATATTCAATAAAAAATTAATGAAGACTACATACAAAATTAGTGAATAATATTATAAATATTATGACAATGAATATGTAAATATTTAATAACGTATTATGCAACCATGATAAAAAATAATGATATTAAAGGGCAACGAATCGTTACCCTTATATAAATATAATTCTAGTAATAATAAAAAATAGTTTTCTTAACAACAAATTATTTTTAATGATAATATTTTTAAAAAAATTAAGATTTTACAAAAAATACATAGTACCCTAGGCCATTTTTATCTTGCAAATTTCTACAAATTTTCACATATTTTTTCTCACTGCCATACTTTTTTGTTTTTGGAGAAGTGCAAACACGAATGCTTGCCCAAATTTATAGTGGTTGGTTTAATATTTTGGGCTATATGTACATAGGTGTGAAAGGGAAAAGAACACAAGAGGAATGGAGGGTATTAAAAAAAAGAAACTGGGTATCTCTCACTCAAGGCATATATATAAGATTTGTATTATACAGATACAATTTAGAAACCTTGAATTGTTTTCTCGATAAATTTAAGAAAATTAAATTCTTTTAAAGTTCATTTTTCTAGAGTTTTATATACAAGAGTTATTCCCAAAAAATTAAATGCGACCTTTTAAACCAAAATCTACTCATTTAAATAAGTATATTTCAATTTATGCCAAATATTATATATCATAGATTTACTAACTCTGTTTTACGAAGAAAAAAAAAAGCAGATTTATTTAATTTTTCAATAATTTTTACAACACTTAATTGGACATTTTTCGCCACATCCCATTCTAGTGGAGAACAGGCAAAACTTTTACAGAGTGAAGTAGAGAGGCAGATTAATGAACACCATTATTTAAAATTGAACCAAAATTAAATTAAATATTTATTACAAAATTTTCCATTAGAAATGGATTCTATTTCATATTTGAATAAAAATTTAGAATTTTTAACAGTGCCATTGTATTCAAAAATAATCCAATTATGAATTCAAATTCATCAGAATAAGCTTTATTATATCTTTTGGGCAGCATCAGTATAAATTTATCATCGAATTAAAGAACAAATATTTAATAACAATCTAATGTACAAATTTCATCAATATTTATTTGTAATCAAATAATCAAACATAAAAATTCAATTCATTTTTATAAAAAGGTTTATATTATTAAGTTTATTCAAAATTTGTGTTTGATTCATTAAATGTAAAAATTTTACTTACAGAAATATTTCTTTTTTTTTTCTTTTGTTCTATTAAAATATTGGTATATATATATAACTATCAACACGTTTTATTTATTCACTAAATTTTACAATAATATAAGAATTGTAGAACTTTGGGTTTATAAAAATGTAATTCTCTTTATTCTTAATATATTGATTATTTATTTAAAATATTAGACATGGATTATAATCCAAGAACATATCAAACAATATTTTCAGCAAATTCTTCTTTCATTTATTAATGTAATACTTTATACATCATCTGTAATGTTTTATTTCAATCTATCATTAGTAATATTACTTTGATTAATTAATATCATATTGCAAATAGTATATTTGGTACATTTTACTAAAATCACCCCTAATTTCAATATCAGTTTTATCTTTAAACTTTGTTGTTTTTATATAAGTACAGTAAACTATATGTAATATTATTATAGCAAAAAAAAAGAATAATAAGTATATTCACCAACAGGATAAAAAGTTGATTTATAGTAAAATTCATTCTATCTATAATTTTTTGATTTTTTTTTCTCATTATTTCTATACTCTTGTTATGCTAAATGCATTTTATGGAAAAATCCAGCATTAAAATCTAAATTACAATTTTTTTTTAGGAAAAATTTAATTTCTTCCAATTATAACATAAGAATGATAAATAGAAATATGAATATATTGTTCAGCACAATATTTTCTATTAGTTTGGAAACCATATGTTATATACAGAATCAGGCATATCAAAATTGTAAATTATTAAATTTGTCTATAACATCAGAATTGAACAGTCTTGCCTCTTTATGAACAGCTTTTTCTAAAAATCGCCTATTATTAAAACCAATGTAATGTGGGAATTTATAGATTTTTGTTAAAGAATTTGCTGTATATCCTTCATATTATATAATTGGAACCATAATATCAAGTCTTTGAATTATAACTTTTCCTGGATCAGCATAACGTTCACGAACAGTTTCACAAGCTATTTGGGTTAGTTTAAACCACAAAACAACTATTAACAGATGAATTTCTAAAAAAAATTTAAATTTTACTTTATAACAAATTAAAAAATATATTTTTATTTTATCTCTAAGAAAACGAAACAAATATCTTAATAGATAGATAATTTTTTGCAGGAATTTTACTATCAACACCATTCGTTTCTAAACAAGATCTTTATGAATGTGAACTATCTATAGCATGCATTATAGTTGTTGTTAAACCAGGATGATCAATAACTTCAATTATATGTCTATGTTTTGAAATTACAACTCTAGAATATTGAAAAGGAAAAATATTTGCAGTTATATGGATATTTTCATTTTCACCACAACTAACACTATCTCTTTTTTGGTCATCTAAATTGTTCATAAACATATGAATCATTTGGAAAAGAAAACCCATTACCAATATTTATATTACACGTGATTCTATTGTTATAAATCGGTAAATGTTTCTTAGTTTGATAAGTTGGTGAAAATGTTTGTCTCACAAAATTTTCAATAATTTTAAAAATAATTTATATAGTATAAAAATATTGTATACAAATAAGTTAAGAATGATCCAGTAAAACAAAATCTAAAATTAAACTATGCATAGAAAAATTTAGAAATGGAATAAACTAGAAGAAGACGAATATGATGAAAAGGAAGAATTGCCTATAATTAACGAATAAAAAAAATGTTCTTAAAAAGTTGAAAAAGGAACTGAAGAAAATCAAAATTATAAAGCAAATTTAGTTCCTATTGCAGTAAAAAAATTTAAACTCTTTACTAACACCGGAAGAAACTTCATTTGAAAAAAGATATAAAATGTTGATAAAAAAATCATTTATCTATAATCGAACCATTAAAAATTATGGTAAAGATATTTCTCCAAAAATTAATGTTATTAATGATAAATTTGTTTTAAGAGGTGTTCGACAAAAATTTTTCTATTGGTGATACACAAAGACAAAATAATAACTATAAATTATTTGTTAAAAATAAAGAGTATGCTAATTTATTAACAAAAAATAAACACAAAGCATTTGGAAATAAATACACTAATGAAGACTGTGATAATTTAACACACATATATTTAGTAACAAATTTAATATAATAAAAATTAAGATTCAAATAAAAAAATTAATTCAAATAAAAGCTGGAAATATAATAATATAATTAAACCCCATTATGAAAAACATATTAAAAGACTTTCATCAGAGTCAGAATCAAATACACCAGGAAAACTTTATTCTACAAGAACGCTAAAAGATAGTGAAGGAGCTAAAAAATATAATAATTTTTTCAAAATAATATGCATCGATGACTGATATCAGAAAAAAATTGTTAGTTACTCATGTTGAAGGAAATGCTGGAAATAAAAACTGTCATAATATCAATGTTTGTATCATGAATAAGTTAAATGATAAATTTTCTGATTTTGTTAATAATACTAAAGGAATTCCAGACATAATTAAGAGTTTTTGATGTAATTCCTTATTCTTTTTGGAATTCTGAATATCATGGAAAATGATTTATAAATCAGGCTGTAAATAATTTAAATTTGCCATGAATGCATTTGCCTGGTTATAATTATTGTGGTCCTCTTCAAAATAACATAAAAAATTACAAAGATGTGATTAAGGAATAAATAATTTTAATGAAGCTGTAAAATTCGCGGTATTTCGTATAGAGATAATAGAGATATTTAGTCTAGGCATGAAGGTGATAAAATTTTTCAAGCTATAGAAATGATGTTAGATAAAGATAAACTAATAAATGGAAAAACTGCTTCCGCTTTCCAATCTGGAACTATGTTTACTAAAATAAAACTAGGTGGGCGACTTAAAATTCGTTAATTTTTTAATTAAACATTGCAATTCACAAGGTCTGATTTTATCAATTTAAAGTGTAATCGACATTCACAATTGAAAATTGATTACATTAATATATTTGTATATATAGTTTGTTAATATGAAAAAATACTAACTTTTTCTATCTATTAGAAATAAAAATACATAAGTATTTTTATATTTAATTGAAGATAAAAAATTTAATGTTTAATTCACAAATAAATCAATTAAAAGAATTAGATGTAGATAAATAATTAATTTAAAAACAAATTTAAGAAAAAATAAAAAATTAAGTAGGGAAAGGATTTCTATTAACACTATCATTATCAATAATGAAACAAATATATTGAATGAAAAATTGTAAGTGGAATAAATCACCCCGGTGGCTTTCTGCCAATTGCATTAGCAATTTTGGGAGCATTTGGAGCATTGATCACATTTAGCGCTCCTTCAGCTCTAGGACTCGGGCACGTAAATTAATGTAATGGAATATTAATTGTTAATACAAAGGCCTGCCTTTGACCTCGATGATCATGGAGCCGCGACCTGCATCATCGCTAACTGGTTGTCGCTAGTGCTAAATCTGCGATCGTATTTAAGATATAACTGCACGGTGACGTGATCAACGAAATAGCATCTAAAGCCTGTCTACCTGCCTGTGTGTGGTGTCTCAATGCTTTCATGTGATTGGCCAGTTGCAAACAATTGGTAACTCGGTAATTGACTGATCGGTCCCCAAGCAATGTATTACTGGTGTGATACGATTGGTTCAAAGTCAATATGATGTCATAGGGTTTGCATACACGTATATTATAAGCAGTGAGGAGGCTATATGCATCTTCGCATCTGAGTCTTACTATGCATCTGCGATGTCTTCGGACACTCCAGAGATAATGGCATCTACGACAGTACCATCTTCTTCTTCGTGGTACCAGCAGTTGCATTGACTTCTTCAGCCGTTATGCATACGAAATCTTCAATGATACTTTGGTCCTCCCTCCCAATCCCCGGGGAGAAAACTCGGGCAACCAAGTTGCGTTTTGGAGGTTAGAATCTGATGTGCCACCATTGCCAGTTTTTATTTATTTATTAAAGGATTATTGGGCCACCGAACAGTTTAACACCAATAACAGGATGGCAACATACATAAAAACATTTCATATATCACAAACATGTTGGACAAATTACAAAACAGAGGAGAAAAAAACAACACAAGAAACACAAACATACAAAAACAAACACATGCATTAATAACCATATGAGAAAAACAAAATGAGAACAAAGAGAAATCTAAAAATATTATAAAAAGAAGTTTTAAAAACCAAAATTGTATTGCATTAAGCCTATAAATTAAAAAAATGTTTATAGATCTTCTGAAATAAAATCTTTTTACCAGAAAAAGGGTCAAATTAGAAAAATATATATATTAAATTACCAACACATCTACTGACTAGATCTTTTTTATGACCCAAAACAGAAAAAAGTATGTGAGCTTGTATAAATATACAGAGGTGCTTTTAACCCAACCTTCGTACTTATAGAAGGACAAGATAAATAACGTAGAAAAACATTAATTAAGAAAAGAGAATTCATAATAAGTCTACGATCAGCTAAAGCCAATGTTTTATATTTTACTAATTCATTATTATAATCAAAAACTAATTGGGAGGAATGTCTATGAAATAATAATCTAAAAACATTATTTTGTATGTTTTCTATCCTACTAGCATCAGTTGAAGTAATATAATTCCATACTACAGAACACAATATTCTAATTTGGATTTAACTAATGCATTGTATAAACATAAAAGTGAGTCTGGTGATGTTGCAGAATAGCGTATCAATTTAATTAAACCTAACCTCCTACTAATGTTGCTATATATATATATAGACACACACACATGAAAAAGATTTTAGAGTCTAAAAATGTATACCTAAATCCTGAACATGTTCCACTCTTTTAATTCAAGTATTATCGACATGATATTTATAAACTAACGAGTTAGTTTTACGAAAGAAACTAATAGACATTGTTTTTGTTATATTTAACCTCATAACATTTTTAGTACACCAATTATCAGTTGCAATAATATCACATTGTAGCTTTAAACAATCAGTACTACTTTTAATACCTTTATAAACCTTTAAATCGTCGGCATAAAGAAGTGCACTAGAGTGCCTTATTACACCGACGATATCATTCATAAATATATTAAAGAGTAGTGGGCCAGGTGCTCCCTTGAGGAACCCCAGAAGAAACGTTGTAAGAACCAGAAAAAAAAAAATTTGCAAGTTTAACAACAACAATTTGTAAACCAGTTAATATATGAAGTATTGAGGCCAAAGGATTGTAATTTTTGAATTATAATATAGTGTTGACATATATCGAAAGCCTTCTGAAGATCAAAATAAATTGCATCTACTTGTTGTCTACTAGTAATTTAAGATTATAATTTATCTACAAAACTAAATAAATTAGTAGCTGTGTTTATGCCTATTTGAAAGCCATGCTGGGATTCATAAATTAAAATTTTTGTATTGAAAAAAATATATTTAAAAATTACTTTCTCGAAAACTTTAGATAGAGCATATAACAAATATATTGGCTTATAGTTGTTCAAATCGCGCCTATTTCCTTTTTTAAAAATAGGCACACCAACAGCGTGTTTCCAAGTACTAGGATAAATAGCACTAACTAAACTAAAGTTAAAAATAAAAGTTAATATGGGAGTAAGAATAAGCGAGCATCCTTTAATAATAAAATTAGGGATTTCATCAGAGCCAGTAGACTCGCTGCTTTGGAGCATCTTTATGGCTCACACTACTAGTCCTTGTGTTATGACCGGAGTATCAATGTTAATATTATTTGATCTTTCATTAATGTGCTCTTGGAAACTGATATTACAAGACACGTATTCTTTAGCAGAATGTTGTGTAAATATATTTACCAGACACGCGGGATCTTGACTTGTACTTCTATCCACATTTAACGTAATGGATTCTTTGTACCCAGATTTCATTAACTTAACATATTTCCAAAAGTTATTAGGTTTACTTTTCAAATTATCATTAATTGTAGTTTGCCAAGCTTTTTTTGTCATTCTTATTTTAACTTTAATCAGTTTCCGTAATTCAGAAAAACGAAAATAAGTATCTTCAGATTTCAATTTCTTCAAAAGTCTACGACAGTGTTCCTTCTTTTTGATTAAAGTAATGATGTCTTTTGTAAACCAAACCGGGTATTTATTTTTGTGAATTTTAGATTTTCGTATAAAAGCATTAATTAAATTTAGTAGATTATTAGTCAAGAAATCGACCATAAGATTCACATTCTCCATTGAGTAAATAGGGCTCCAGTCGAAACTATTAGCTGCCAAGTAAAGGGATAAATAATCATCCTTTTGATAATTTCTATAATATGTTGTACTACTATTTTAAATTTCTCCATGTCAAAAGAAACTTGGCAACATAAATCAGAGTGATATTTATTTTCCTACACAAGTGGATCTAAAGATTTATAAACAGTAATTTAAAAATTATCTAATACTAAATCTAATAATTCAGAAAAGAGTTTTCTAAAATTATATTGTTCTAAGTTAAGTAAACTCACTGATTGTTTAAAGATTGACCTTTTAGTTTGTCATGATAATATGGAATACTATGTGCCTGAAAAGTATTCCAATCAATACCAGAGAGATTAGAATGTCCTACCATATTTATTTGAAAAAGAGAGCTGTTTAATTTAGATTCAAGAAACATGAAATAATTTTGAAATGTCTTTACAGATAATTGGGGAGGGAAGTAAATATTTCCATTAAGTAATTTATTGGTACTATTAATGCTAAATTCCGTCCAAACTGATTCGATATTTTCAAGGGAAAAATCAAACTTTTATTCAAATATAGGAAAAGGCTTTTGATAAACCGCTGTTATACACTGCCTCCTCTGTTGAGAACTGTTAGCTTGATATCACGATCGTTTGAAAAAAAAAACAGTAAAATTCTCAGGAAAATAATGCGCATTTATACTGAACTCATTAAACCAGGTTTCTGTCAGGCAAATTAATGAGTAATCGGAACTTAGTATGTTCTGGGAAAAATCTAGTGCTTACATTTACATCTCGATGATACAATTCAAAATCCCGCATCGAAATCTATAAATTTTAAAAGCACCTCCGATTGCCTAAACATTATTTAAGGAGATTCAGATCATCCCGCTGTTTATATATATATATATATAAATAATTTAAATTCGGTGCAAGTTTCATAGTCAGGAAAACGTTTCTAGCCTTATCACATTTGTTTTATATTTGATTTCTGAATGACTTAAAAATGGTTATTCCAACAACGTTCCCATGAAAAAATAATAATTTTTGCCTTGTAGTTACCGGACCGACCACCTGTCATACATGTATTCGCTCAAAGTTTTCCGCCCCCATTCCCCACACAATAAGTTTTTTTTCCCTTTAGAGTTCCTAATAAATCGCGATTTTCTTTTTTTTACTTTCCTGTTTATATATATATGTATATGTGTGTGTGTGTGTGTGTGTGTGTGTTTCGTTTGTACGTATGCATTTGTGTATCTTAACAGGAAAGTAAAAAAAAGAAAAAAAGGTTATATATAACCTTAAAAGGTTATATATATATATATATACACACACACACACACACACACACATTCAATATCGTTACACTTCCTATTCCAAACTTCCAAATATTTTTATAGAGATTTTAGAAGATATACTTATCCAAAAAGGGAATGTAAACCAGAAAACCTAATACATTTATTTAGTAACTTGTACACACTTATAATGTTAACAATAAAGGTATATCAATCATAAATTTTATTGAAGGTGCCAGAAACATGCATGCGAGTTCCGCGATCGTATCTCACAGTAAGCACGATTTGTACATAACGGCTCGGAAATGTCAGGATTCGCAGTAGGCTCCACTCAGAAATCGCTTTAGGCTTATAATTTCATGCTTCATGCTCTTGAAGCGTAAACTTCAGTCCAGTGACCAAAGGAACAAATGTAAAAGGGTTTGAAATGCTTCCTCGTAGAATAAGTATATAAGCAATATCTAGGCATAGAACTGTTCCTTTTTCAGAAAGACATTATATAACAAATATGCTAAAAAAAATATGTATTGCAATAAATCACATGTTCGTGACTGTTTTTTGTTTTCTGTTCTTTTTAAGCGCAGGGAAGATCAAAGAGATTTTAAGTTCAGCGGATGTGAACAAAAAAGTGGCGTCCCACAGGGGCTCGGAGATCGAACAGCGAAGTAGCGGGAAGATCAAACAGCCGAATTCCATCAAGCGGGACACTAAAAATAATACACAACCACGTGCGAAAGATCGGGCTTCATGCCTGTTACCGCGAGGAGCGTATAAAAAGCTGAACGGCAGGAGGTGTGCTATTTCAACACCGGCAGAAATAACGGAGCAGGATATTGTTTGAGGCAGATCTGACACAAAGTCGATTTTTTTTAAATCACGTCTTTGTTTACAATAGTCTACTGAAAGCACACAGCATTTTTTTTGTGCTTTTATAATATAAAATTTGAAAGTTAGTCGCCAAAAATTGTTATAGACTGCACACTGTCATAAACTTAAGTTTATGTTAACATTTATTTATAATATCTATGGTGTTCGAATTGATGAAAATTAGGATAGGAGAAATTTTTATAGTCGTAAAAAAACTGTTTTATTCCTCGAAAACATTTATTCTCGCATTTATTAAACATTCACTAATATAAATTTGTAATTATTACTGTCATGTTCTCGCTGTTTTGTATAGCCTCTCTTGACCATATCCAAGAGTGAACTAGAGAAAGAGGACAGAGAAGCGATGTGATAAGTGGGCGGCGAGTCACGAAGGACAGTGCGAAGGTGATATAATTTTGAGGGACAAAGGCATTCCGCTGCCGCCTCCGATTTATCATCATAGGGACGATACTCCCTCAGCGCGGGGGAGGTACAGACCAAGGCCCTTGTCCTCCCATACGATTATCATAATAAAGTCCAGGTTAGGATGGGGATAATCCCCCCCCCCCGCCTGGCTATTTTCAATAGGCACAGATAAAATGTACAGCAAGCTGTAATTTTAATTTGTTCAGAGCTCCAGGGTAGCGCCTGGAGAGTGTTTCCCAATGCTGAGTTCTCCTGGCTTCGCTGTAATCCCCCGCCCCCTGCCTGAAGGGATTACAAGTTAAATTCGCAAGAATTTTGAATAAAATCAGGTCTTGCTGAAAATTCTATTTAAAATTAATTTGTTGTTATTATTGCCAATTGAAGCTAAAAATTATCATTAAGACGATTAAGTTGCGAGGCATGTCAGGAACGAGCCGGAGAAGAAGTATTCCGCTGCGTTCCGCCGCGATAAGCCTAAGTATCTCGTGTACTCCTGACATTCGGCAGATTGAATTTCTAAAGATTATCTGAATGAATTTTCTGGTTCATCGCCCTTGCCTATCGCAGCACGTTTCTGGTGCGAGGAATGGTTCAGATCTTTGCTACTGATACTATTTAAGTACGATAAGCCTCCGAGCTGAGAGTTATGTAATCGAGAGTTTAGAGGATAGAGCGAACTTAAGCGAGAAGAGAGCTATGTGGCGGACTAGCAGAGTGCTACGGTCCCATATGGGGTCACACAAACTATGTGGGGAAACGTAACTCTCACGGAGAACACAAAAATATTTCAGTACATCGTGTGATTAAAACCATTCAATTGACATCTTGTTACATTACAAAATATAAAACACTTTACATTTTACGTAAATAAATTAACTGCACCGGGTAATCGTGTTGCATTAAGTTACTCTTTACCTGCAAGTATTTATACATAATCTAATAAAGCAAGCCACGCAGCGAACTAAGAGTCTTCTTCCTAACTGTCGGAATGGCTTTACCTTTACGATACTGAAGGCTGATAGCTATTACGGCTACAGTGGACGAAACCACATATGTTGGTCCATGTTGCCCCATCTTCGGCCTGATGTTGTCAGGTGCGAGCTTGAATCTTTGGCTTCCTTATATACTTGGTAGTTTACAAATTGCTCCACTTGTTTGCAAACTGCTCCTGCAGCTCGTGTCCTAATTGTCTTGGCGGAGCTTCGCTTCCATGACCTCGCTCGCCTTGGAGATGTGCTGGTGCGTTCATACCAGCGCCACAGCAAGGGCTTGCCCATACTATAACAATACCCTCCTTCTCTGGAGTATCGATCGTCCTCGATCGATGGATGATGGGTGGAGTAGTTAGGGGCAGCAGTGACCAGACACCAGAGTCTGGACCCCAGAGCTGTCGGTAGTCCCTCGACACGTGGTTTAGAAATAACTTGACATAGACACCCACTCAGTTTCATGATGTGGTAATGTTAAGCTGTGTCCAGACTCGCGTGCACGGGCGTGTGCACGAGACTGTGTGCATGTTCGCGTAGAGATTCGCGGTGGTGTGGACGTGGTCACGAACCACACGAGCCTGCGCCCGCCTATTTATTTCGGCTTTGGAAAAGTATTGTTTTTATTATTATTATTACTGCTATAATATTTCGTATTTTCGTAACATATCTAGCATCTTAGAAGTGTAGTATCTGCATCACACACATCCTATTATGTCACGATCAGGTACATTAACATTGTAAAAGGTTTCGCTTATGTTATCAATGTATTTTACTACTTCGGATTAATTTTTTTAAATTTCATTTCCAATCTCAAACATTCAACATGTTGAAGCCCATTATTATTTCTTCTTTTTTTTATTGATATGTAGTGTGTTGTCAAGTGAAAATCAACATTCATTTTGTTTTAATTTCCATACCTATGTTAAAATTAGTATGTTATAAAATATAATCATATGTTCATTCTTGGTATAAAAAGTTTTGAATGTCCCATTCTTTGTAAGATATGGTTCAAGTAAGTAATTATTTTAAGATTGTGTAATTTATATCTACATTAGTGTTTTGTACCGTATATTGTATCCTTCATTTTGATTTGTTTCATTTTCTATTACAATAAATATTTAATAAAATCATTAACTAAATATACTGAATTCATTTGTTTGCCTTTGAATATACTACCGTTGGTTTATTTAAAACAGATAATGTCTTGTCTTGTACTCTAAGTGAAAGTCAATATTATACTCGTATAGTTGACCTCGTTAACCTGTACATCTGTAATGGGACAATCGGTTATCCCTACATGATTTTTATAATTATTTGAAATATATAAATAAAGTATGAATGGCCTCCACACTCCTTTTATCTTTGAGCGTGCGGATTAACGAGGTTCAACTGCTATATACAAATTCTTGGGTTAGCCAGAAATTACTCATCTTCATTGCATAAACTGCCAAAACATTTCAGAATTAAGCTTAATCATCAGTTTTTCACATTACTTCTATTTCTGGGATAACTATAACAAACTAAACATTATCTGAACATGACTTCCAGGAAACTGACTTTTGATGGTGTACCACTTTATCTACGAAATGCATAAAATATAACATACTTACATGTATTTGATCCTTTAGGCACTCGATTATGGCTTCGCAAACAGTAGGGATAGTTGCAGAAATTGATTGTTTTGATATTCTGAACAGGTAACTCAGACTGGTTTACGAGTCTCCTGTCGCCAAGAACCTCAGTGTGAGAACAAACCTGTCTGCTGGAGAAATTTCTTGCCCGAAATTTGTGTCCTGCTTTGCAATATTTCGGCCAATATTGTTTAACAGTTCGTCAAAATCGCTTGTATACAGCCTTCAAAAGTTTTGAAAATAAACATTGTCCAGTCGTAAATAACTAAGTAGACTTGAACCTCCGTGTTGGTTTCTGCCCTTAAATAAACTTGTCATCCCTCAACGACGCTGGCGCCGTTTCTTCTTTTTTGTCAAAAATGTATGTACAATGATGAACGCAGCCCTAGCCACTACAATGTTTTCCTGTTGCCGGTTCATTTCAGACTGAGGAAATGGGACTGTTGATTGTTGATCGTCCGCGCCTCCCCGCGATCCTTGCGAGCCAGAGGCCGCACCAGCTCATGGGTCTGCTCACGCGTCGATTCAACCCCCCACGCACTCGATGCGAGCACGCGCACGCGTGTCTGGACGCGGTTTTACTGGAACATTCCTGGATGTTCTCGTCTGCTTCTCAGCAGCGGAAATAAGATTGGGATGAAGCCTCTTCGGTACGGATAGGAGTATAAGTAAGGAAAATGTACTGCCTTGCCTTCTCTCTTGAATTTGGCTACGCCATGGAAGTGTGTGTTTGGTATGCGAATCTGATTTCTTACTGTTGGTTTGCATTTTCTTCTGATTGTAAGTGGCCCTGCACATGGCCATTAACTTGCTTCGTATCAGGGGTGTACAAACTCCTGCTCACGGAAGGCACAGCTGCCTCAACTAACTGTGGAACCGGGTGGGTCGACCTCTTTTGAGGTCCTGATCTACCTATGTTTCACGTGGCTTGGAAAATATGACATATATTTTAATCATAAACTTGAAAACTTTTATAAATCCACAAGCAATTTTTTACATTACGAGCTATTGTTTTAAAATTGTAAACTATAAAATACTCCTCCCGTTACGAATTATATGAAATGTGTACATAATTATATAGATACATTTTGTAAGAATGAAATATGTTTTTACTATTTACTTGTATGTGGCTGAAAATTTGCATCATTAGTTATTTTGTGTAATATACAATAATACATAAACAGTTGAACTCTTTGTTCTTAATAATTATGATTAATCCTTTTATACACTTTAAAAGTAACTTTTTTTAAAACATAATTAGTAATATTTAACTATATCCTATTACTAGACTTGAATTTTAGGTTTTTTGACATCATTTTAATTGGGTGTAGAAGTATTTTGGCATATCGAAATGTAATTTCACTTAAAATTGACAATTTACTAAAGTTTAAGAATCAAATATGTTTAAAATCTTGTTCCTGTCTACGTTTCGGTACTTAAGAAAGGATTAAAAGAAATTTTCCCTAATTTTATATATGTTTATCCTATAATTTACATAATATAAATAATCATTATTCTATTACCCTTGTAGCATAAAACTTTATGTCTGATTGTAGCTAAGTCAATTGTGCTACTATTCTTTGGATTACTTCTAATAATGTGTCAATGGATTTGCATATTTATTACAAAATATTTTGTGTATTGCATTCAACGTTAAATACATATTTTTTCTCAATATGCTATCCAATTTCTTATATTCACTCCATTAGATAGTATTTTTCTTTTCAATTAATTCTCAAGAATCACGTGCACATGATACAATTAAATTTGAGAATGCTCTCTCCTTGATTTTTGTTTTATAAACTAGTTACACCAAATATTAATAAAAATATTATTTGAATTAATTCTGTACCATGGTAATAATTATAATTTAATGAATATACATTTATATTTCCTGTTTCTTCAATTATGAAATCATATATATATATATATATATGGCCTAGAAATGTTATTATTTTAAGCGGCCAATACAGTTATCGACCTACAAGTAATGTTGTTATCTCATTTCTGGACACTGTGTACAATATGTGTGCTTTTCTGTGACAAAAAATTTACCGTAGCACTTCATGTAACCTTTGTTTTTTAATTACATGGTGGAGTGCCTGTGTATTTATAATACGCATGATTGTGTATAATGTACGTGTATTGTGGTTTTGTGTAATTTCCGGGCCCGGTGAGAGTCTGTAGCGTGGTTTAGTAAGAATTTTTGTTTTCTAATACCTCGTGCTGTAACACTGACTGCAATGCTGCGCATGCCCATCGCTACGTGTCGCTGCCCGTCGCTATGCTGTGTCTTATGCCCATGACGTCAATCTGCATCACCAGCTGGGGCGCCATCCTCCTGTAAGGTCGCGATGATGTATCGTGCCATCCCAATGTGACATCTCTTTGACAGCTCGCTTGCTGAATAAATCACTTTCTGAAACACTTTCAAAACATCTTAGTATAGTTCATTAATATTGCAAAGTTGAATTATTTATATTCTCATGTAATGTACCATTCATTTCAGTAGTTGTTATTTAAAATAATTATATATTACCTGTGTGCTGTTTGACAGCTGTTCAATTTATTAACTGCTGCATTTTCTTAATATTTATCTTTTAGTAACTGCTGCGTGCATTTTTGTTTATTTATTGATTTATTTATTATTAAATATCAAAAGATTTAACCTTTAACATGAGTGAAGTTTGCTTAAGTTTTCACTTTCCTTTAATTTTTCTCATGTATACAAAATGTGCTCAACGCTTATAGATAAAATTCATTTACTTTAGCTCACTCTATTAAAAAAAAAACATATTAACACTGTTCTTAGTTACTGTTCTCTTATACATATGCAATTTAATATAGTCTTATTATTATTATGTAACTCAAATTATAAAATACTTCTGGCATGCTTATAACATGAACACCATGTTTCGTGCAGCGACTTGTTACGTGAGATCGTCGCTGTCCGCTACGCGATGCAGAATCTCGCGGCTCGTGCTGTATGAACTCGCTGACATGTGGTTATGTGGAAGTAGGGAGATGAGGTGTTTACGATTACAACAGTCAGCACATATGTGGGTTGCACTTGCTTGCGGCCTTGGACTGCCTCCACGCATGTCTTCCAACAGCATTTTGTTGCAAGAAAACGTACATTTATAAACTACAATGCCCAACACTTTTTATAATGAGATACTGTTATTTAATCATCTGACCCAATAAATGACCTTATTACTAATACAGCACTCTATACTGTATTGATATATTTTCAAGTGAGAACATTTTAGAGTTATGCTATTTATTATCGTGCAAAGTGAATATAATATATTAAAAGGCTTGATATAGCAATAAATTGTATTTATTTATAGCATGAAATTCTATTTTACTTTGTACAAATCTTATTTTACGCACACAGGGAGCTTAATTTTATTTGACTTCTTATAACATTAGACAACACACCTTAATTCTTATATAAAAATCTTTCTTACTTATTCTGTACTAGCTGACCCGTGCGACTTCGTTCGCATGATTTTTTTAAAGTTATTAAAATAAAGCCCACCATTGTTTCATTATGGTTTTATGTTTAAAACACTACAATTTCTTCTTTCAGGTTGAATTGAGTTATTAAATTACACCCTGCCATCGCTTCGCACATGTTTTATGTTAGCATGATATATAGGGCATTGAACTGATCTAATCACTTTTTTAAATTGGGTTCTCTAGCCACTGAGCTACTGCAGCCCCACTATTGGATGCTCTAGCACCTGACCAACTGCGGCCCCATTATTGGGTTCTCTAGCCCCTGAGCTTCTGCGACACCGTTCCTGAGTTCTCTAGCCACTGATCTTCTGCGGCCCCCTTGTTGGGTGCTCTAGCCACTGAACTACTGAGGCCACACTTCGATGACAAGAAGACTAAGTTAGTCCTGGGATTATTATCTATATACTGGTTAAATTTGATGCCAATACGTTAAGTAGTTTTTGAGTTAAATCCGTTCAGACAGACACGGAAAAAATTAACATTAGATATGGCTTAGTTATCAATGATACTAGACGAATAAAAAAAATTAAAAGTGAAAAATTAGAAAATCACAGACAAACATCTCTATTTTATTTAGTAGTATATATAAGCACACCATTATATTTATATTAATCATTTAATAAAATAATTCTACCTACTTGAGACACTTATTTTAATTTTCTATACTTGTAGTACTTTACTATACTATGATCTATATTATATTCACTTCTTATTTCATAACTTAATTGCTTCTTCGCAATTTTCTTGTTATTTCCTTCTAAACTTCTGCAATTTAAATATTTCTCTTTTTCTCATATTTCTTCTCTCGGTGTGCCTGGCGTTGGACTAATTTGATTCATTATATTACTTATTTGAATCTATTGCTAAATCATATGCATAGTTTTATATTTCACTGCATCTTTAATTTTTACATAGATTTGTTTTGACTTACTTATTTTATGCATTTATATGGCATTTACCTTAGAGTGATAATGATTCTATTTACACATAAGAAAATACATGTTTAAAATATTTTAATCTACTTAGGTATATTGGTACGCAAAAGTTTTCCGCTTTCAAGGACTTATCCA
Source organism: Dryococelus australis (assembly GCA_029891345.1). NCBI lineage: Eukaryota > Metazoa > Arthropoda > Insecta > Phasmatodea > Phasmatidae > Dryococelus > Dryococelus australis. The sequence goes on along the minus strand of CM057002.1, from coordinate 86,997,511 downwards.
AAGACATCGAATGCAATGCCCTCGTGGCACACTGCATTGATACTGTGTAGTGGACAGGACCCCACAGAACAAAAGTCCGACTCATCCCATACGCTCTTATACTGCCTGGACTCCTTCTACAGGTCACTGGCGCAATATTCCGGGCCCTTAATCTTCGGGTCAGCTTCCAGACAAAAGCTCAAATAGTTTCACGCTCATACACAAAACGATGCATTTTAATTCACCTCTTGGACAAGATACTTCATTCTATCACATATATGTGAGTTTGCCTGCTTATAGGTATCGCAGATGGAATGGATGTCTCATGCACTATTTCCAATTCCCTTAAAACTCTTATCGTTCCACACAATATCCTAACTTTCTCTTCCAAACCGAGAATCTGTGCACCCCTGCGGGCCAGAGAGCCACGTCCCAAGCATGGATTCGAACCAAGGGATAGCTAAGTCCCGTCAAAGGCTGTTTGCTTCCTATCTAAATGCTCCCGATGTGTGTACAATGAAAATAAACGAAAATTTATCATGAGACTGTAGGGGAAATGTATGAGTTAATGCAATATATCTGCCGTGACGTGTTGTTAAGCCCGTAAGTTCTCGTCGCATTCAGGCTGCCTGCTTGCAAGGTCAGTGCTGACTTAAGAATACCTCGTAACAGCGTCGTCGTCACTCAGTCGCGCGTTGTACACCTTACTATGACCTCTAGTGAAGTTACCATAAGGCTGGCTTGAATGCTACTTGCCATTAAAATTGCTTTCATAAATTAACTTAAAATGTCATGCATATCCCTTATGCACTTTATTTATAGTATCCATATTCCCTTATTATTATCACTACTTTATTTCACGTTATCATCCAAACGATAATATTTAAGTTTGTAATACACCACATATTGTCTTATGCTCTTACATTTCCTAATACGTCAGTCGCACACAGAGGCTTTAAAAATTTCGTTAACTAATTAACCATGTTTTATAACTTACGAATTTTGCACAATATATTTATTATGTATCTATAGTGGGATTAAAATTGCATTATTTATTACACTTGGGTGGGAGGGGATTGTCTAAAATAGTTGGGGGAGGTGATTTTATACTGTTACCACGCAACGATTTCTTATTTCTTACTCAATTTAATTTTGCAAAATATAAACTATTAACGCAATTGACGGAACTCTTAAACTTGGCTAATTTAAGGTGGGAAAGACCCTGGCCTCCACCAATGATGTGATATTACATTTATTAATTGACTGGTTCGCGAGAGTTTGGGAAAGGCCAGCACTTCTGTCAATGTTATGGTCCCATTTTGGGGTCACACAAGCTATATGGGGAAACTTAACTCTGATGGAGAACACAATATTATTTCACTACGCCATGTAATTAAAACCATTAAATGTACACCCTGTTACATTATATAATATAAACCACCAGGTTTTATTTAAGTACCTTAAAATGCACCGGAGGAGCGTGTTACCTTAAGTTACGCTTTACCTGCACGTATTTATACATAATCTAATAAAGCAAGCCACGCAGCGAACTAAGAGTCATCATCCTAACTGTCGGAATGGCTTTACCTTTGTGATGCTGAAGGCTGATTGCTATTACGGCTACAGTGGACGAAATCCCATCTGCTGGTCCATGTTGCCCCATCTTCGCCAGCTGGATGTTAAGACGCCAGCGTGACTCCTTGGCTTCCTTATATACTTGGTGGTTTACAAATTGCTCCGTTTGTTTGCAAACTGCACCTGCAACTCGTGTCCTAATTGTCTTGGCGGCGCTTCGCTTCCATGACCTCGCTCGCCTTGGAGATGTGCTGGTGCGTTCATACCAGCGCCACAGCAAGGGCTTGCCCATACTATAATAAGAGCGTCGTGACAAAGAAAGTGACCAGCTGGAGTGAAATCTGCTGTCAGAGAGCAACAGTGCAGTGGAGCGAGAGACTGGCTGGCGGGACTATTGAATTGGATGCGTGAGTGTTAGACATTTCAAATGACAACAAACATACTGAACATGTGTTAACAATGAGTGTGAATTAAGTGACTATAGTCAGTTTTGAGACTTTAAGAGGATGTAATTTGAATTTTGAGGTGGGCCTATACATTAAATATTGTGCTCGCTGAGATTAAAAGGGTAATAGTGGCGATGGATGATTTAATGTTACAAATAGTATCCATATATTTAAACCAAATAGAGTTATTTTATTGTTATTAGATTCCCATCACTCACGAGCTCGAATACGTCCCTCTGGCATCTTGTAACATTATTCAGTTTTGTAACATTGTTATTGATTCGAATGTCCAAAATAATACCTGTGTCGCTTGAAATTGTGTTTTTAATTTCTGGTTCTACCTTACGAGTTGCACATAGGGTCAACCAGGTATTTCACAACCAAATCAGTTACAGAATCAAATTTTCAATACAGTAGTAGCAGGATACATGAATGAAAACAACCAAAGTGTAGTTTTAGAGTCATATTTCTAAAAAAAAAAAAAAAAAAAAAAGGCACGCAAAATAATTAAATATAACATTTTTTAAATTATGGAAAAATAAAAAAATAAAAAAAAGCAGAGGAAAATTAATTTTCTTTAATGTTGGCTACATTATTTACTGATAAAAGCGATGGCTGTTGCGTGTTTTAACTAGCGACAGTGTTAATAGCAGCTCGGTACAGTTCAAGAACACTGCAAAGTAGACCGCCGCGCAGAAAATTAAGTTGAATGATCGGAATAGCAATTTTAGGACATTATACCATACATTCGAAGGGAGGGAATATTTTTTCTTACTTTGCAGTGTGCACAGGAACGCGGCAGTTGGGGAGAAACCAGAAGGTAGAAGTTTCCTGGCTTCGCTTGCCCTTCAGTTCGAATAATAACACGTGAAACTGCAATAAACCATAACGATCTTCTCCACCCGTTCTCGTCGCATTTATTTTACGTAAGCAGTAGCTGCTTATCGACTAACCAAATTTGCAGATATTTTTACAGAATATGCATTTTTTGGCCAACGACGGCCTTTTAAATGAGTAACATTTCCAAGAGAGGTGGTTAACGTGATATTATCAAGGGTTTAACTAATATGTATAACAATATAAAGGACATATTGTTATCAGCAACACATGTCACAAAATTGTGGAAATAAATCTATACTAAATTTTTTTACAAAAATATTGGTTTTGTAAACAGAAATGGTCTTTAACTGAATGCGATTACGCCAGTTCCAAATCAAATGTTTTATTTCTTCTGTGTGCCGTAATTGATCGGCTGGGTTCCTATAAAGTACAGTCCCAGCAGCAGCTCATGAACTGTAACTTGTAACTAAACCTGTGTTTGGTTATTTCGCATCTTACGATTAGCGAAGCACCGTACACACCCAGAGTAACTGACATTGAGAAGTCAAATTCGCTATAAGTCAGTTGCACCAACGGTAACACGTTACGAGATCCATCAAAGACTTTCATTACCGCCAGTGGCTCGATTGTCAATGAAAGGAGTTATTTCCCAGATAACATGTAAGCTTGCTGCAATCTTGCCATTTGACTGGCATTCGCCTTGAGGAAACAGCTTGCCGTATCATGTGCAGTTAAGGCTTGAGTCTAGCCAAATTTCTCATGACTTGACATCCTTGGTGATAGCAATATTGTTGATAGCTTGAGTTGTCCTTGTAGGGTGCCAGCAGAAAATTTTCGTAGTCAAGATTGTTACAATTATTTTGGTTCGTGTTTGATTCAAATTTCTTTGCTTGCGCAGCATGCTTGATTTAAGCTTACAGGCTTATCATGAGGAACTTGATTCAAGTTTGATTCAAACCGATTATGATATCGGAGGAGTGGGTGTTTAACAATTATACACAGCATGAGTGACGCTATCTGTATGGAACTATTGTTAGTGTAATTGATGCGCAATACACTCATAAATACGTTTCCCCTATAGGTATGCAAAATATGCCATACGGGAGAACACCCATTTTCGTCATTCTGCATATCTCAGAGCTTTGTTTTCATTTTATTGGCGTGATTCTGTAGTGAATGTAAACATGCGTGGCGCGGTTAGAATCCGGAAAGCCAAGCACATAGACAACGGCCGCAACAGCCTGCGATATAATTAAACATAATTACTTATTTCTCACACATTCAATCAAAGGCAACATTAACAAGCTTTTATTTTGTATACGGTTGTTTTTCAAAATGTTGCAATTCTGTCATAGTACTGCAACTGGATTACGTTTATAAATCAATAAGAGTCAGAAATGTGCAACTCAATAAGTACACAATTATCAATTAAAAGTAAAACTGTCCTTTCATCATTACAGCAACTAACGGTCTAATATCATCAGCAGGAGTAACTATAGTGCTATGAAGTCAAGTCTATAAGACACGCTGTCTACAAATATTTTTCCGTTCCTGTCTATAACAGGGAGAATATAAGACTTAACCATTTTAAAGAGGGTTTGCGTACAATTTTCAGCATGCAACCTGTTTTGATAGTTGCATTTCATCGAAATATGCAATGTGTGCTGTTTTCTTAAGGAATGTCAATTTTAACACATTCAATAGTAAGTACAAAAAAATGAATAGTTAACTATACTCGCAGAAACTCACTCATAACGGACATTAGGTAACGTCTCTCTCTCCTATCACCGACCATTCCTGCAACCCCTTCCTCTTTCTCCCTCTCCTCAGCCAGTAGCCCCCTCACTCTCTCCCTCTCCTCAGCCAGTAGCCCCCTCACTCTCTCCCTCTCCTCAGCCAGTAGCCCCCTCACTTCTCTCCCTCCTCCCTCAGCCAGTAACCCCCTCACTCCCTCTCCTCCCTCTCCTCAGCCAGTAGCCCCCTCATTCTCTCCCTCGGCACTGGAAATGTTTATTTGAGGCTATCAAATATATTTACTTGCATAGTTTATAACATTTGATAATATTTTGTTCACACAACCAAACTACTCAAAACAACCGCATACGTTAGTAGTTCGGAAATTATGAGTTGGGCACAGGGATTGAGGATTCGGTTTATGATTCAGCCGGCCGCCACGTTGTGACGTCTCTCGACCACCATCTTGAATCCATGTGACCTTGACGTCTGACCCTTTACCACTGACATATAATCTTTGACCCCAAAAATCTAAAATAATTCGAAAATAGTGTAAAAATTAGTTTCTCAATTAATTATTTAAAAAATTGAACCAAATTAACTATCAAAAATTACTTCGAATAATATAGAATAATTTACCATCAATAAATATTTTTTAAATATTTAAAAACTAAAAAAAAAATTTTGATAGATAATTATTTAAAAATCGTTTAAAATTATCAAACATTACTAAAAATTATTGAAAAGTTTAAAAAATTATTAAAAATGGATTTTAAAAATGTATAAATAATTTCTTACTAAAATGTTATTTTAAAAATGTTTAAAATCATCAAAAATTATTTAAAATCATTAAAAATTATTAAAACTAATTAAAATGGATTTTGAAAATATATAAATAATTTATTATTTAAAAAAAAATTTAATGTTTGAAAAATCTTATAAAAAATGTGTAAAAAAAATAAAACATTTATAAAAATTTTATTTTAACAAACTTACATTTTTTGGGGTCGCCTCAGGCACCACGCCCAGCAGACGACTATCGCCAATTGTTATTGACTGTTTAGTCAGCGACCCATCATACCCTCACACCCACTAATTACTCATATTCATTAACTATACTCGTCTTTTTTTTCGTCTGTCATTCGTTTATATTTCACTGGAGGTCGCTATCTTGGTAAGCTCTCTTTTACGTTCGACCAATTAGTTGCATTATATTGCCATTTTCGTAGGCGTCAATTAGTCACGCGTATTCTACTGCAATTTTGGTACGCTCTCACTTAAGGTCGGCCACCATATTGGTATGCTCTCACGTTCGGCCACCATATGGGTATGCTCTCACCTACATTCTTCCACCATCGTGTTAGGCGTGAGTTGTTTACATCAACTAGGTGGTATTAATTACTCACGTTTGTTCGACTAATTAGCCACGTTCGACGCCATTTAGTACAGGTCAATTAGTCGTGTTCGCTTCACTGCCATATTTGTAAGCGTCATTTTTTTTCAACATCTAGGTGTCGCTAGTGTATTAGTCTATGTTTTAAAATTATAGGTGGCTCTAATTACCCATGTCAATCTCTCCGATTGCCTAATTACTAACTTTCGTTCGATCCAATGTTTCTCATTGACTAATTACTGTTTAGTAAGGAAGCCTCCATATCGCCGATGCTTCCCATTGGCTTTTTAATTGGAAAGCCTCCACCACCTCCGTTCGCACCCTCCACTTACTAACTACCCCCAACAATATATTTAATTGGCTAATTTCTCGGTTGTCTTTGGAAACCTTCGTTTGACCAATCAGAAAATTACGCTTGAACTCTACCATCCCCTTCAATTACTCCGCCAATGCTTCCCATAGGCTAATTAGTCCACCACCACATTCGTTCGATTCACTATAGTCGCGCAGAGACCACGCCATCTCCCCTTAAACTCTGGATTTATAAGACGTGTCCCAAGCCCCTGTCGGGAAATGTGTACCTTAATATTTTGATAGGAGAGCCCAGCAGACATTTCGAAACGTGTTAGGTTTCAAACGTGTGTTACGTTAGCCATGCCAAGTGCAAAAGAAACCATCAGTAATGCAAAATAAAATTGAGATAATATCCTCCAGTTCATCCGCACGATATTGACACGAGGAGCAACCTCATCCACGTCGTCAGCTGGCACGAACCCTCAACCACCAGACAATCCACTACAATCACAAAACCTGCATCCATCAGTCTACTCGTACCAGCCCCCCGTTCTCAAACAGTTTAGCAGAGAGGCCCGTCAGCTCCGATTTTGAAGACAGGGGAATCGAAGAAGAAATGTAAGTGACGAACGCATAATTTTCTCCATTCAGTTCAGAAGACGTCAGCGAGTACAGTGAACTGAATTTGAGTTACCAACGTGAAACTTTCCGAGATACTAGAGGCGTTCTGCAAATTTAATTTTGTGATGGTGTAATTTACTGTATGCTGCTGCGATGAGTTCGAAGGATCTCTTACGTGCTGAACACATTATCGTGTGACTATAAAATTTATTACAAGTACAATAAATGCCGCAATCTACTCTTCCTTGTTCGCTGGAGGAGTTGGTAAAACAAAATTGTAATGTTCATGTAAGCAAGGCAAGACTGTGCAAAAATGTATTGTGAGAAGTGTTCCCAAAAATTAAAAATAATAATGTGTGCAAATGGCAGAAGAAATGCGATGGACATAACCACGTCGTGAAAAGTCAAGGATTTCCAGACTGGACCTCCAACTGCACGCCTTATACTTGCAAAGTTTATCTAGGCTCGTGGTTGAGACTGTCCACCAAGTCTTCTCACAACGGCATAGTACGTCCCGACGTCAAGTTTCATCCAGAGAAAAAATACGCAAATATATATCCTCTACTGCACGGCCGGGACCAGCCTTCGGCTACCGTGACCATGGAGCGGTGTGATGAAAATGTCTAGTTCATCCTCCTCGAAAGAAGCATCATCTATGGTAAGGCATTTGAATTAACAGCGCAATATTGCGATAGTGACGAGTGTACGGTTCATTTGTGCTGTCCGCAAATAAAGTTCCCCACAAATATTGGAAATATGAAAAAAGAAATTGCGAGCGAAGGATGCTGTTAAGTATGAAAGGAAAAATTGTAAAATTATTCACTAAATGAAAAATAAAAACTTTTAACGTATGTTTGGGACGACGTGACGGTGCTTGGGGCAGTTGGAGGTTACAACACAACCTAACCCATGGTCAGAGGTGCTCCTGTATGTGATTGCATATGAGCTTTGCTCTATCTATAGAAAACCCAGGTTATGAAAAGCTCCCATCCCCCTCCCCCCGTAATTTTTTGTAGTGGAAGAAACACGCTGTGTAAACAACATATCGACGTATGCGATTAATAGTTTGGATGGTGGAAAAAAGTATGTTAGTGGTAAGAAAATATCATTATTAGGTATAGAGAAATGTGGGAATGTTTTTGTAGTGGAAGAAACACGCTGTGTAAACAACATATCGACGTATGCGATTAATAGTTTGGATGATGGAAAAAAGTATGTTAGTGGTAAGAAAATATCATTATTAGGTATAGAGAAATGTGGCAATGTTTTTGCTATCCCATAATTTTTTTTCTTATTTTATCATTTTATTTACTTCTATCTGGTAATATATGTTATTTCACATGTTTCTAAACTATTTTATTTCGCTTGTTTTACTAAAGAATTTTTTCACTGTGTGTGTGTGTGTTTGTGTGTATAGTAAAATATTTTCTTCCATGTGTTATGTGTAAATACGATGTTTGTGTATATTTTCTTTTAATGTTTTTTTTTTAATACGATTATGTATATATTCTTTTCCTTCAAGGCTTATTTGTAATCAGAAAATTAATATTTTTGTTACAAGTATTTGTGGAATATGTTTTTATTCATATTGAAATCCCTTTAAAAACGATGCGGCATTGCCGCTACTGCATGCGAGTGCGAACGATACAGAGGTGCTGGTGTTGTCCTTGTGTGACATGGCAGAATGAAGGACGCCACGTAAGCATTTCCTCTCCGTCAGCATTCTTTCTCCCTTTTCGTCTTCTCACACACTTTCGAAATGTCGTTAATGTAGGTCAGTAAAAGTCCCATCGACCAGTGCACATATTTTAAAACTGAATACCCTTCATTAAATGGGTATTTGCTAAATATGTCACTTAAGTTATTTGTTATAATAGTAACAAGATAAGCTTAATAAATGTGCGTCAAAGTTATGTTTGGGTAATATTGTAGGTAATAGCAACTGGTATAAAATATACATTGCACCTACTTGTCCCTTCTCCAAGGGAAAATAAAGCGCAGTAAACATAATTGCTTAAAACTATTGCACATACTTGCCCCTTCTCCAAGGGAAAAGCAGATGCAACATATAGGTTTATGTAGAAAAAAAACTTATATACGTTTCTTTTTACACAGAGAAAGATAAAGTAATAAACACACACAGTTATAGGTTAAATAACATGTCGTTATATTGAACTCGAAAACCTCATAGAATAAACTCACTAAAAAAATTAGGATAAATGCGTGTCTCTTTAAAATCACGTTTGTTTTAATTCCGTTTCAATGTCTCGATTGAGCTGCAGACTTTCGGTCAGTAGAAAACGTTTCACAAGTTGTTCCATGTTACATTTCACTTCCGTAAGAACACGCACACAGTTAGTAACTTCTAGGTGCAAATCGGCAACATCATTACATAACGCGAGTAACTTAGTTTGTAAGTTATTTAAACACTACGGAATTTCATCACTGTCGTGCTAAAGGGAGGGAGAGATACTATCGAGAGGCAGCGCAACCACATGTCCTTCCATCTTGCGACATTGGTATTATCAATATCGGAGATTGGAGAGTACCGTACCGCCATGGTCGAGTCCATCAATCACTCCGTGAGTACCCGTTGTTTACACATGTAAAACAGACATTTCAGAATATCTGTGTTCTCGCTGCGGTACGTTGACAGCTTCCAGCAGCAGTGAATACTCGGTGATATTGTTGATGCATCTATCTGCAGAGCTCCTGTCTGGAAGTCACGAAAGGGCAGTAACTGAGAGTCCTGGAAGGACACCATCTGGATGGATGCATTTGTAAGTGTGCCATCTGGGTGCACCGAATGGGTGCCGGGTGTTCCGGAAGGACATCTCCATTGCGATGTCGGACGCTTCTATAGTGCAGCTCCGGGCCGGATTCTACCATGGTCTCCGATGGTTCAGCACCGCATAGTCCTGAGATTGAGGCATCCATCTTTCGAATAAATCTCCCACTGCAATTATGAGAGCAACTTCATAGTCGGACCAGAAATCGATCGTCGACATTCCAAATATGGCTGATTATGTCTGTAAAGTAACCACAACAAAAAGTCTTCGATACCAAACTGATGGCGACGTAGGATAACGCCTAGTACAGCCGAAATAACTTGTCGCAGCCTCAAGCAAAAAAAAAAATCGTGAATCTTCTCACAAGTGTCACGCCACGTCACGGCATCACAGCACCCCATTTCTCCGACCGACGCGCCTTGCGCCATACGCTGGGGTGCGGTTGCCAAGGGTACCTACGCTTTATTTCGTGCCAATTACAGCCCGTGCATTTCTCGTACCCACCAAAACACGACGAGCACTTTGTAATATTCGCCGATATACCTTTCGCAACCCGATGCTGTACAGCAAAGGCGCATAAATGTAGAAACTGAAGATTATAACGAGTACCCATCCCCTCTTTCTATAATATCCTGTATACACCCACCACAATCAGCCTCCCCTTCAGGATGTGCTTGTTTGTTCGCGAATACAAAATAAATTGCATATAAAATCAACTTTATTTATGGGTGGGCAGGGCCCTTAAATAAGTTGACATAATAGTTGGCCTTTTTCAAACTGTATACAAATTGTTTACAATTAAAGTTTTAATATTTTGTCGACGATTTTCTGCCAATAGCCAATAGCAATGTAATGGAGTTGGGGGATTGTTAGAGGCAAGTAAATGGAGTGGAAGGAGTTCCTGCCATAAGAGCCACGTCGCGATTCCCAGGGGAGGAAACCGGCAGAACTGCTTATCATGCATCAGAGCAGAAACGCAGCTAGCCGCCAGGAAACACGTATTTATTCTAGTATGGCAATATTTTATTTTAATCGGCTTGCAGTGTACTATAAAAAATAATGGGAAAATTACCTGTCAAGTATAAGGTAATATACGCAAACCTGTGGAGGAATCATAGTTTTCCTTACAGGTAAGGCAAAATTACCGCAATCTGGAGTAAAATTCACGTACATGGTAGTGGAAAATCCCATACACGTATGGTAAAATTACCTTATGACGAGTGCATCTCTTCAGTATTCTCAACAGCTAAGTCTGGAGAACGTGCGGAAGACACAATCATTCAACACACTAATATTCACAAAAATTGTCACGTTGTCGTCGTGGTGTAATGGATTGTGCACCTGCCTATTGTGATAGAGGACCATGGCCCGCGCCCGCCGATCGGTAAATGTCAAGTACTTTAACGTTGAGGTTTCAGTTACTATTCGTCAGTGGATATAGGTAATAAAAAATTAAAACGTTCTGATACTCCTGGACATGTTTAAATACAATCTTATTATACAACATAGTTAATATTCTTTTACGTGTATGGCAATTTCCCCCCACTTTTGTCAGGTACTATTCCCGTGCGATTAGGGAATAGTACATTACTTGTTATGTGGATTTACTCTACATTTAAGAGGTAATTTTACCTTACATGTAGAGGTAATTAGCTTGCCTTACATGTAAGGGAATTTTACCTAGAATTTTTGTACAGTGTGCATGCGTGACATGGCATGGCCGGACGGATGTCGTAGAATTACTTTGCGTAAGCTTATCCTGTTTCCGGCAGGTCATTTACGTATGTTGGCAAGAGGGACTACTTCTGTTTTCGAGAGACAATCCTTTTAATAATATTTCCACACACTTAATGCACTTAGCAAAGAAAATTTAATTTCATATGTATAAAAAAGAAAGGGTTTAAATAAAATAAAATAAGGAAACCAAGTCAATTTTGTTCTACATGTATATTTTATTTACACAAATTTAAAAAAATTACAAATGGGGGAGACATTTTTTAAAAATTCAATGTGCCAATCGAAACACATTCGTAAAAAGTTATTAACAGTCTTTGACGTTCGATCCGACGGAGTAGAACTGGAATCTTCGATGCATCTTATTCCAAGTTGAGGTCGGCCATGGACGAACCTGTGTCGGTCACAGCAGCCAGTATCGCCACACGTGGACATTTGCGGGGAAGCACTTCACAGTCAGATGCAGCTCCCCTGGAATTTTTATGCATCGCGGTGTCGACACGATGGCATGACCTTAGTTGGGACACTTAGAGTCGACACCTCACTGCTTTTACTTGTGGATGTATAAAATTCCTGGGTGGAGCATTCAGGGACGTGAATTTTGGTGCTCGTGGCGTTGCTCCATCTTGAAATTGCTGCAAATTCAATAACCTGGTCAACGGTTGCCGGAAGAGGCATATCCCGTTTCATGTGATGTACCAAGCTATTCCTGGGAGTGCAGCAAATTATTAACTGTTGCGTAGATTCACCCGAAGTCACCGAATATAGACAGTGGTACCATCTATCACAGATGACTAATTTATTTTATGATTATATTTATTTACATTTTTTTCGCATCGTGGAATGACATCATATTTCACAGTAACAAATATGTAACTGTATTACATCTCCGAGCATGCAATACGGAAAGTGACTGTGCGTTTTTCGAAGTGCTCACCAACGGACAAGGATCTGTTTCTTTCCTCATTTTACGAAGGGAATGGCAGCTATGAACAATCGGTATGTTGATAGTCTCCAATTGCTATTTGCAAAAATTACAATGGCTTTTTTCCTGTTCAGGTCCAACCACATAAATGGGTCCTCGCATCAGCAAGCCGAGCACCACAGTTCCCATACAATGGTACGGAATCACGCTTTCGTTCCATTCCAGTCCGTGGCAGTACTTGGTCAATCGGTCGTTTGTTTTCTTCAACAAAGTCCACGAATAAGTGGGTCGGAAGGAGCGTGTTCGAGTCACACCATTAGAATCTGTGACTGCACTTTCCTTGAGCATGTAGCTACTCTGGCTCTGGAAGCCATGCGGATTACAGTACATTATAACTACTGGAACGTACGTCTCCCCCCCCCCCCCAAGCATATTTATTCATGTAATTTACTGTTGAGATATTTCCACGCCGGAAAAATTATCGTACTGAACGATCCTGTTGTGGAGTATCAAGTAATAGGCGGCAGTGTTCGCGGGCATGTTTTCCTTGGTGATTATTTTGGTCCGACAGTCGACCGTACGCGTTTATTTTGCTTCGAAGAATTGAATACTAGCAAAGGTACCATGTCTCGGAAATTTTCAGGGCCGTAGCACAAATATTGGAGTTGTGAATTCATACAATGTACCAGGAGGTACTGTCCATTTTCAAAGTTCGCGTTCAAATCCACGTACGGGTAGCTTTCGCTATTCAAAAATATCTTTATTTTCTCGGCCTTGCTGTAGTCAAACGTAGAGCTCTAGGCTCTGACACTGTACTGTTTGTTCGTCTGAAGAAACAGTATGATGTAGCGTGGTTTTTTTGTGCTGGAAGACATTTTTACGACCCAGTGATTTCGCGTGACGGCGAGCAGGGCTGGACTGGTGACCAGGCTCCATATTCTGAATGCTATTTCGATCACGTTCTCTTATTTGGCATAATTCAACAGCTTGATATGTTCATGACTGCTCGGGGTCAAGTAAGGGACGAGCGATTCTATGGTGTTCAAAGTAAGAGAAATGGTCAGTGGGTTTCCTCCTACTACCAAAACAACATCCAAATGCGATGTTGCTAGCATTATAACCAGCTCCTGCCACGCTCCTATTATTATTTACTTATAATCTTCGGAGAATCCTAGTAGCAAGGAGAGCGAAACGCATAATTCGAACCTGCCTTCGTCGTAAATGGGAGTGTTATAGTCAGCATCGATTCCCCAGCTTGCTATCTTGGCTGCGGAGAGATTGTTTAATGAAAGCGATAGGTAATTTTTTATCGACAAGGTTATGCCCGCATCTGGGTACTGGTCGACCGCGATGCCATTAATCTCGTACATACTCTCTCGAAAAGGTGCAGAATCCCATTTCGTATCAACTTGGTTGTCGTCAGATGGGTCCCATCTGCCTTTGACAGACTGCCTCTTATGCGCACAAAGGATTGTCTAGGGTGGGCATAATTATCTGGATTCTGCTTAAGTATTCTAACCTCACTTCATAGAGCTAAACGTATTGCAAGATACAGCTTGTAACAATGCATTTCGTATTTATCAAGTTTATCGTTAAATTCTAGGCCTTTGATGCACGTCGATAATTTCGTCTGCTATGGCGATTTACTTTTAAACCGAGGACATGGAGAAACTTTGCGTATTCAAGTGTTGGCTCTATGCTTCCTCGCAGTTTATTGATCTCGGGTTCGATGTCCCGTAATAATTTATACATTTTTGTCTTCCACTGAAATTTAGACCCATCGTTTCAGGTTCTAAAGTAGTATCATTTCTTCATTTCGGAAAGTTATAGGTTCCTCGTTTTGGTCCACGATCGAAAATGCAACTTTGTGGGTGCTCTTTGCACTGATCGGAACGTAAATGAACATTCTCGGAGATTCTAAGATTTTATATCTAGAACCTACGGTGTAGACGAACTAGTAAATATTACTGCTCTGTTTCCCAATCACGTAGCTGCAACTTACGAAGTTATAGTTTATGTGTATCACATTGATTGGAAAGATATTTACAGCACAAGACTACGTGTGATTATTTTCTGCTTTGTACACTCTTCCTTCGAATGCCAGCATGAGCCCGATGGTATTCGGTTCCGTAAAGTCTATCTATGCGACGCAAAATATTTCGGCCTTCTGGGTATTTGGATTTCTGTGCAATTCGAATGTGATGTCGTGCGATAGCGATTTATTTGTGAAATATTCCATATTTCCGCAGATCGTACACCTTGGCGGGAATGGCGAGTTCTTTCACATCTCCTGGCTCTATGTACCAGAATGCAGGATTCACATTTAATTCTATTTTGGTCAGGAAATTGTTGATTTGAAAGTCCACTAGCCCTCAGCTGGGACGTTTACCACTTAGAATGATGTACACCGACATACTGATGAGATTTTTACAGCTGTCATGGCATTTTAATTCCCCCGTGTATTATCGTAGGAAATCGCAATTGCTTAAAAATCGTAGACACAAGTGTACGATGTTCCACGTTTTGGGCATCTGCTCCATCCCATAGCTTTAAGTCAGTTTACAATTATTCAGGTACTTGCACAGTTTGGGCAGAGAATGCAAATTTTCAAACCTTTTGTTGTATAGGCCGACATGATGTTGGCCACGTTTTAAGTAAGCTACCCAGTGCATACCAGGCCTAGCTGTCGTGTCCAGATTAATTACTGTACTTTAGCGTCTCTTGGGTTTAAGGGGCAAAACATCTCTCGTAAACACTCAGCAAAAATGAGGTATCATCAATTTCATTCCAAACTGTTCCAAGTCCATGTTCGTTAGTGGACACTTAGGCAGAGTCACTTTGATTTCCGTCTTCGATTTTTTCCTATTTTTTCCTCCCGGCAATTGATCTTCTTGCCCGAAATGGGTGACAATAACAGAGCTCTTGGCCGTTTTTTTAACCAATGGGGTGCGAAGCCCTTATCCTAAGGACATGGTAACGGGACATAACACTGGCCAAAATTCAAGTAAGAACCAAACATATATTTAAAAAAAAAACATTCTCAAGTGCAATTTCAGAGGAGTGTAAACCTGCAACTTGTCCTGAAAAATCTACAATTACTGAAAGAAGGAAAAAGAGCATTTGCTTGGATTCATTTACTTTATTCAAAAATATGGTAAACATAGTTCACAATACCATCATATATCATAAATTATAAGGAAAGGAAAACAAAATATTTTGTACTACAATTCATTATCACAGCACGTGGGCAACTTTAAGCTAAAAGGCATCTGACCAAAGCTACCATTCATAAATACATGCGCACCACGATATATTACAACTTAGCTATCTCTGAAAAATTACAAATTACATATCATCCCAAAATTACAACGGGAAAAAATTTATTTATATATATAAATATATATGCGTGTGTGTGTGCCACGACATATGGCAGAATGTAAGTATTCTCCAATTTGAAGTACACTATCTATGAATTACTGAAATGTCAATGTATTTCTATGTGCGTGTCAGCGCACCTGGCAACTTTGAAAATATTTAGAATATGTTTATAAAGTCCACAGGGCACAGTTATAATATTATTTTTTTTTACAAGTACACATGATACGTGGCTAATTTTAGAAGCCTCGTATTTTAACAGAGATTGTTTTGAAATATCTAAGATAAAAAATCATTTGCACGCCAGGGTGTGATGCAACTTTCAAATCTTTTAAAGGGTTTTATTTTAACCCAACTGGATAAAATCATGACCTCGATATTTTGTAACAATACACATAACTCGTAGCTAATTTTAAACGCCTCATATTTTAACAGAGATTAATTTTAAAATTTCTAGAAGAAAAAAATCATATCCACGCCAGGGTGCGATGCATCTTTCAAATATTTTAATTTAATGCCAGCCAACCCCTAGACAATGATACTTGAGAAATTTTTCTACTGATGTATAATATAAAAAACCTTAAAGATCATGTGATCAAGGATCCTTAAAATGGTAAAAACTGGACCCTATCCAAACCCACTTGAGTAAAATCTTTTGGATTATTATTTTTCGGCAAAAATACTAAGAATCAACAATTATTTAAAATGCCGACCTATATGCAATGCACAAATTACACGACCTTTTGCGTCATAATTTAAAGCGCCTACCATTATGTCATTTTTCCGGCTCGATGGGCCATGACTCTAGGTTAAATACAACATTACTGGTGCAAATACTTAGCTTCTAGTCGGGACCCCAGACTGTCCATGTGTCGTCTGCCGAGGCCAGTTGCCAACTATTTATATAAATTTCTCACAATAACCACTAGCGGGGTACCGCTAATGTCTTGTCTAATCAGAATCTGTGGAAGGTTCCACCAGATTTTAATTTTTGATATAAAACTGTCACTTATCGGTAATGGCGTCACCTGGCGTATGCTCTGTGTTTGCAAACTACCGTTCCGCGATGACAGCGCTACACGGCGACACCTGTGTGAAGCACCAGAGTTACTCGTTTTCAGAGCCGGCCAGTCCACGAACCAAGAAGGACGTGTGGTATCTATGCTAGCCGTGAATAGCCAGCTTGTGTTTTTCCTGCATGGACATGGAACATAGGTTAGTCGGATAATAAATCCAGGTAATGTGTGTGTGTCATAGACACAATGAAGGTTTCTTCGTGTTCTCAGATTTTTTTTTAAGTTCACAGACGTCGCAAGCAGTAACTTTTTGCAGTTTTCAGTGTAGGCGTTTTGGTCACACAGAAACGTGAAGTTTAGCGAATTTTGCAGTATATTGAGACATGTGTCTCAGGGGATAGCTTTCAAGATTCTGTTATGGCGACGGGTTTCCTCTTCCTGTTTCCGGTCGTTCGAAGACCGCTTCACGACACTAACGATATTCGTGACTGCTTCAGCGATACAAGCCAGAGCACCAATTGCTGGTATCTGTGAAGGCAGGAACACCCCTACCTTGTTTTTTTTCTTTTATCTTAGGGTGCCTTTTGCTTGAAAATAGGTAATTAGATCGATGCGTAGTTTCACCTTGGTTTCCATGATGTTGGACAAGGCATATGCTAAGTATCGAGATCCTTATTTAGGGAGTAAGTGATGTTGGGCACGCCTCGTCCTAAACACTGATACCCGCATCGGCGCGTGACAGCCTAGCTTGTTTGCACAGAACCTGGAATGTAGAGACCTAATGGGATATTGTGGATGAGTGAATCGGCGATCCCACAAACTAATTTCACTGTCTTTATCTTACGACACATCAAAATAGACTGAGCAAGCGAACGATAAATATTCTTTCTTTGCACATTTTGGATTCACTATCATTCTAGTTTTGGACCAGTACAGTTTTTAAAATGTCAATGATGCATCTGCTGTGCAGCTCTGTGGTAAAGAATTTACATTTATACGGAATTTACGACGACACGAAATAACGACCTGCAAGATGAAAACTTCGAGAATATATTTTCATTGCGATTTCTGCCAAAAGCAGTTTACACTGAGTGATATTTTCAAGAGACTTTCTAAAACTTGTAGCACTGGTTCTCCATCTCCACTTCCGCTCTGCCTCCTCCTCCACTTCCACTTCGGCCCCCACCACCACCTGCTCCATTTGCCCCATTTGCCCCATACTGGCTCAATTTGCCCCATTTGTGCCACCTCCGGTTCCACCTCTGCCTCCACCTCCACGCCCTCCTCCGCCGTGGCCTCCACCTCCATGTCCGTCTCCATCTCCACAGGATAGTAGTGGTATCATACAAATGATCAAGCACGATGTTACTCTACCCATACGAATTTATGCAGAAGATGAAGGTATTTCCCAAGAATAACGCCACTGCGCTATGTTGACTATTAGTGTGCGCGGCCTGATTTGCGGACCGTCGGGTTGCAGCATGACGTGCGTCCTACCGTTGCCTACGTTATTAGTGAAGGCCGGGGAAGAAGAATTTTTTAGCATAAAAATCTGTGCCTGCGTGTTTCACCAGTTGACCGCTAGATGTCTCTTTTTTTGCTATACATTCTTAAATGACACTATACTATATATCGCATGTTAACAAATCTTTCGATTGTTTGGCTTTGTGCGCTGTATCTGAGACGTCATTTATTGTGTATTACTATATAAAAATCATTCAGAAAGGTATAAGTGAGAAAATTATCAACGAGGTATGATTTAGGTACATATTAATGGTAAACTTTTGGCGCCTGTAGAACATTGATATGTGATTAACAAGTTTATTAAGATAAAGTGATTCCCGCCAATTGAAATTGTTTACTGTTGTGGACCAAACTGTACCTCTAACTCATCGAAATACGAAGAGAATGCGACTTTCCATAATTTTCCATCGCAATTGGAGCTAAAAGAGAAATGGAGAATAGTTATTTTAAGGCAGGGTAAGACAGTTGGATCTCTTTGGTCACCAACATGTAGCTCACGAGTGTGTAGTTTTCACTTCAGAGAATATTATTTTAGTGTTAATACAACTTCTAAAAGGTTACTGCCTAATATAGTACCATCACTGTTTCCTGGCTATCATCAACATAAACAAATTAAATCGAAAGCCAGAACAAATCCAAACGTAGGTCTGAGATTTCTCCACCAACTGAGAGAAAACGAGCGCGGACATACTGTGACAATGAGGGTTTGAATGATTCCAATGATGCTAGTTCTGTACTGAAAGAAGGAAGAATCCAGGTGTCATCTTTGCCATCATACAGAAATAAGTTCATTCTTGTGAAACACAAGTATAGGCTTATGAAACAGTCTCATGACCAACTAACTCAAACGGTCAATATATAGAGGGGAAAAAATCAGAGAAATCAAAAAGGGTAACAGTAATAAAAACACTGAACTGGGGGAGATAGTGGAAATAATTAAAAATGATAGTGCGAATGGTGAATTAAAAGCACTTTTCTTGTTACAACAAATTGATAGTTACGGAAAAATCATGTAGTTTATGGAGAAACTACTCTCAATATTTGTGTCCTTTGGCACAGGAAAGCAGCATCTGAAAACCGTTTTGTCAGGTCTATTAACTTTTGGAAAATACCCCATGAGAAAACCTTGAAATGTTATCTTGGTGGTGTCAGTGGTGAAACTGGTATAACCTCCCTTATCAAGCAATGCCTTGTTCATGAGGCCAGCAATTTGCATAATGTAGAAGAAAAGTTAGGATCTCTGAAAGTCGATGAGATGTCAATCATGGCAAAAGTAATGTATGATCGTAACCTCGATCAATTCCTTGGTTATACAGAAACAAAAATAGAGGAACTTGGTGTAAGTGACAAAGTCGCTAATAGGTTTTTGTGATTTCTGTTTCTGGCCTCTCTACTCCTCTCCGAATTCCTGTGGCATTCTATTTCACACCACAATTAACAGGTACTCAGTTGTGTGCATTAACCAAGAAAGTTATTGCTGAGGTAGAAAATACAGGTCTCAAAATTTTGCGGTTTGTCACAGATAACTCGTCTGTCAATGCAAACATGATGAAGGAATTGTGTCATGGGCAAATAATCTCTGGAAAACCGCAGCCTATTGGCGAGGACAGAGTTATCATCTTAAGCTTTGATTCAAGTCATCTGTTGAAGAATATTCGTTCTCAATTTCTTGTGAAGGACTTTTTTTTTCAAAATGGGAAAATGATATCAAGTAAACACATTAAGAAACTGTATGAGGCACAGAAACAAGCTGTGGTGTAACCTGTTCGCTCTCTGAATATAAAAGTGATTTATCCTTCAAACATCGAAAAAATGAACGTGAAACGAGCGAAACATCTGTTTTCATTACCTACCATGGCTGCACTATAAACCCTACCTATAGTCGCCCTTGAATTAGTCCAAGATAATGAAAGCCTTGTTGTAATTTTTGAATTTTTCGAAAACATCAGGAAATGGTATGATATTCATGATGTTTGTAATACAAAGCAAGCATATTTGTCCAGGAATACTGACAAAAGAGCGTTCACCACATGTGATGATGATAGGCTCTCTTGGATGATGGAAGAATTTTTGCCATGCATGCAAATATTCGGAAATCAACTAGCAAACACGACAAAATAAGTGAAGAAACTTATGATGCTCTAGTTGTTTCAACTCTGTCAACTGCGAGATGTATACAGTATTTAATATCAGTTGGCTTTCATTTTGACTTAAGCCGAAACCTTAGCAGTGGCAAACACGACAAAATAAGTGAAGAAACTTATGATGCTCTAGTTGTTTCAACTCTGTCAACTGCGAGATGTATACAGTATTTAATATCAGTTGGCTTTCATTTTGACTTAAGCCGAAACCTTAGCAGTGATGATATCGAGCTACTTTTCAGTAATTTAAGAAGAAAAGGTGATTTTAATGACATGAAGGATGTAAGGTCATGTATGTACGCACTTGACACGACACTGAAAACTGGCTTAATACACCCTTCAGATTCATCAAATGTAGAAAGACAAACTTTCAGGACACTGAACACAGTTACACAAAAAAGAAGAGATAGCGATTTTGATCGAGCAATTGGTGTCATTCCAAGAGAAGATTTTGCAATTCTCAGTGAACCAATAGAAAGTAAGTTAATTTACATTAATTTGTGGTTTACTTATGAATTTTTATTTAAAAGGGAATCATACAGAATTTTTAAGACTTCCTTTTGTGCTTTACAGAGGTTCCAGTAACTTCGGAGATCACATCACTAACAATGATTGCTGGATATTTAGTAAGGGTTGTGGAATAAAATATTAGATGCGCATTTTGCCTGGACCAAATTTCAGCTCCTAATTGCGACAGCACAATGCTGTGATTAATAAAAATGCAAGCTCGAGGAGCTCTGCGCTACCCATCAAGAATATTGGAATTTACATGCACTACCTTCAATTATTTAGGACTCTAACAGGTAGCGAAGAAGTTAAAGGTGTTTATTGTGCCAGAAGTTGTAGAATATTTCAAGTGTTGTGAGTGTGATTTTAAAAAACTCAGTAAGTAATCATTTCTAAATTTGTGAAACCTGTTCTGGACAACGAAGCCCGATTAGTGACAGATTTTATTAATAAGCCTTCAAGAATATGCACGAAACCATTAAGCCGTAAAATATTAAAACTTTAAAGAAAGAAAATGTAGGAGCTGCTTGTTTTAGGTAAGTCATAATACCTTATTATAAGTTTTTTAATACTTTAATTTGTCCATGCACGTAACTTGTTTTGAAGCTAACATATTTGTGTTGAAACTTGTTTTAAAGCTTAAATTGTTTTGCTATAGGTGGTACTTAACAAATATCAGGGTACTTTAAAGCTGTTTTATTTAAATGCATATTTTTAATCAAATTAATTCGACATTTATTTTACGTATTTTTAATGTGTCGCGCCTATATTCTACGCAGTAGTGTATAGCACGAAAGAGAGCAGTCTAGCGACAATCCGTTGACCTAAAAAGTCTCGTATTTCGAATGCTTTCTGTCCCGGCCTTTAGATATTAAGCAGGCTACGGTCCTACTGAGCCTGCTGGAAAAAAGAATGGTCTTTGGTAAGAGAATTGTACGTTTATTCAAAATCACTCCAGCAACGCAAATACCATCCACTGGCACCTGTACTGTAGGTCGTGGAAGGTATGAAATATTTCCAATGCAGCGATAACGAAGCTGTCTTACTGCCGAGCGAAGGTCTTCTCCAAACTCAATTTTTGTTTAAAATGACATTGCCTGTTATAAACAAACTTGTATAATTGTAGGTGTTCTATTGGTTCAAGCAACCAACAGGCTAATATTATATATATATATCGAAAGGTGCGCATTCATGCATAAAATACCTTTTCAATTGACCTAGGGATTCTAACAACCCCTGTAAAATCAATACTCCAGGACAATATTAAAATACAACATAAGATTCATGTTGACCGGAAATGAATCTTTTCAACAACCAAAATTTAACGGCGTTTAGAATCAATAATTTGTGACAAAACACCTTATGTCTTATTACCTAGTCGACGTATTGTTCTACATTTAATTAACAGTGGATAAGTGTCCCACTAATGGGTGACAATTTTGCAATCATACACAGCATTTAAACATTGCTGAACGAACGTGGTATTGATTTCTTATCGAACCTGCTAGGAACGACGACATCTCGACGGAGTCAAATGGGCAAGGTAAACTGAGCGGTGGCAGCATCAAAATAATATTCTGTCAATAAGAAAGCTAAGCTAAAGCACGCCAAATCCGGCTGGCGTAACCTGATTACTGAAACTCAAATGAGGTTTTAATATCTATCAAACGTCCAAAGTGCTTACTTGGCATGACTCCAAGTAATCATGCCGAAACGTCACATTTGTGGAGCTGGGTGATATAAGTGCCCTTTCGTAGCCAGCCCCAACAAAATTTGGAATTCTTCCAGTACTAATTGAGATACAAGACATGAGTACAAATTACATTAAAGGAAAGTATTACCACAGTCCAACATTTAAAATACACCAGCCGCAAACAAAGCATATGACCGCGATCTAACTAGCATAAATGCCGAACATTTCCTCGGGCAGTTTACCCAATATTCATCAAATTGACAACTCATCTGACACTGAGGTGGGTACTTACTGATCACGGCCGTTACGCTCACATCACATAAGACACGCCCTGAATCCGACCATCTGTTAACAAGCCTCACAATGCAGGTAACCGAAACTCGCCAGAAATATTGCTCTGCTGAAGGCTCGTGAAAAATCATAATCCACCAGACTAGTGGATTGTTCGCTGAATATCTCCGTCAACTAATTTTCTCGTGCATCGTTGCACACCCTACGATTAAGCTGGCAATGAAAGTAAACAGAAGAGTAGGCTGTCGGTCGGAGTATGAAGGAAGGGAGGGGAAGTGCACGGGCTTAAGTAAACAACCATAAGCCGATAAAGGAGGGGGAGATGGGGTTAAGCAGCAGAGGGAGAACTTTGGAGGCAGAAGTTGGCCAAGGAGCATGCAAGCGGCCAGAGAGTCTATATAATGCCCGGCGACGAGCGCTAATGTCGCAGGCGACTGCCACTAGCATCGCAAGTTTGAGTTGCTAACAAATTAATTATATCTGAGTTAGTCTCTATGTGAATAAATTCTTCCCCGTGGTTATAAGTTGGAACTAACTTAGTTTGGTTGGCCTCACAAATGCTAATTATTTGAATTTTCGGGACTGGCTCTAGCGCACTACATTTAATTTTGTCTTTACTACCTCCCTGAATGAATTCTATGCTTATTCCGTATATGTCTGTCGTGGCTTTTAATATAGGTTTTATTAAAATGAGTCGGTATTTCACCAAAAATGTCATGCCCGTTCTAGTTAATTCGAGAAGGCTTTCTTTGAATTCTAAATAATTAGATATTATATATTTTAGTATTGTTTGTTTGACTTCAGCTTCCTTTTCACTGTTTTAAAA
This sequence comes from Dryococelus australis, assembly GCA_029891345.1. Classification (NCBI taxonomy): domain Eukaryota; kingdom Metazoa; phylum Arthropoda; class Insecta; order Phasmatodea; family Phasmatidae; genus Dryococelus; species Dryococelus australis. The sequence goes on along the minus strand of CM057002.1, from coordinate 86,973,808 downwards.
TATAGCTTCTGCTAGTATTTGATATAAATTTTCTGACCTTGTAATAGGACCGCTAACTTTGTCAGTTATGTTATCAAAGACAATGTCTTTAATTTTAGCCGAACCTAAAGTAGATTTTCTACTAAGCACATCTGGTAATGTATTCATTTTACCTTTAACTATTCTCGGTTCAAAATCAAATTCAATGAAACTTATGGCCATTTTCTGTATGCACAAGTTATGTTCCGCCATACTACTTAAATAATGTAGACTGGCATGGTCAATCTCAATAATATTTTTTTTTTCCATATAAGTATTTTCTAAAGTATGAACAAAAGTAACTAATGGGGCCTAGCTACCATTCCGTAGTAGACCAGCGATCTTCACTGGAATAAAGATATTTTGAAGCAAAAGCTATCATGTTGCGCATTTTCTCTTTTGTCTCCTGCCCGAGAACTGCGCCTATAACTTTTTGGGATGCATCACATGCAAAAATGGTGACTTTGACCTCGTCAAATTTATGTAAGATGGGAGCTTCCTCTTATGCTAACTTTAGTTCTGAAAATGCTCATTGATATTTGTTACCATTCTTTGTAAGTTCAACTAATGGCTCAGCTGTAGCCTCATAATTATGTATATTTTATCAAATAAGAAGTCATGCCCAAAAATGATCTTAATTCCTTTCCGTTAGAAGGTGATGCCATTCGTTTAATTGCTTGTAATTTCTCGAGATCAGTTGTGATGCCATCAAGTGTAACCAAATAACCTAGAACTTTTATTTTTTGCTGCGAAAAGTTACATTTATTTATATTGAGATCAACATTAAATTCTCAATATCTGTTAAATATCATTTTAAGGTTCTCTAAATGCTGTTCAAAGATATCTCCTAATATAAAAATATTGTCGATGTAAGCAATGGCAGTCTTCCACCTAAATGTCACGAAAAATGTCTGTAAATTCTGGAAAGTGCTGTGGGCTATATGAAAGGCCCATAGGGAGTCTTTTGTCGTGGTACAAACCAATACCATCGACCGAGAAAGCAAGCTTATGCCTATCCTTATCTCTAACAGGTATTGCGTAAAGTCCACTGAAAGGGTTGAGGGACGTAATATATTTAGTATTTTGAAGCGTAGTTAAAATGTCTTTAGTCCTCGGTAAAGGATGTAGTGTTCTCTTAATATACTGATTCAAAAGTCTGAAGCCAGTTAAGAACCTAAGGCTTCCTTGTTTCTTCCTTATCAGAATACTTGGCACAGCGTACAGTAAAGAAGACTTTTCAATGGAGTCTGCTTAGATGATTTCGTCGATTTGTTTACTTCATTCTTCCCTGACTTTCGGACTTATCCTATAAGGAGGGCGATACATGAGTTTATCAGTTGTTAAATCGACCTTTATCTCAAAATATGTCTTCTCTGTTAACTGCGTCATCATTTGTGCAAACCTATCCTGGTAGTCCGATATTACCTGTAATTTTTTATCCCTTTCTTTACTGTCTAAATATTTGTTTATTTTCTCATTTATTATAGTAACTGTGTCTTCCTCAAAAGATTATATTCGACATATTGTGTGTTCTATCTTATTAGTTGGTACTTCCTTTTATATGCTGTCGTTTGTGGGAACATGTAGTAATTTATTGGCATTACTTGCATTGAGAAATGATGTTTCGCAGCCTAAAATGACATATACACTCAAGTTGTCAATTAGTAGGAATTCTTGAGCAAAAGTATGCCCTAATATATGGTTAAATAATGGACGCTGTCTATGTGTAATAAAATTCTTGGGTAGACATTTTTGCTCGCGCGGGCTGTTGTCCTGGATTCGCCTTTCCACAACGTGTCGGCTCTGCAGGAGCGCGAGAATGCTGTCTCATACGAGACTCAGTCGTGCCTACCTGGCCAATTTCGTCATTACCGCCTCACACATGGACAGCTGTGTTTGCACCTTCGCGCGCCGCTTGTGAAAGCATGTCGATCTTTAACTGCAATTTGGCGTTCCCAATACCGAATTTGTTTTTGAATATGCGAAACCGGGTCGCAATATCTGTGTGGAATTCAAAATTCTGCTGAGGAAATAGCTGGCATCGTGATGCCTTGTGCCCGGTGTATATGCACAAGTTGAGGGAGCTAACTGCGTGATCCTGCTTTCGAAACTGTAATTTCTACCACTACTGCAGCTACCACTACTGCAGGTGTATAACTGGCAGTAGTGTTTTCTCTAATATTTCCTGAGCTATTATCAGTAACACTGTCCTTTCCTTGGTCGTTGATATTACGGCGTGTGTCGTTTTGCTTCCCACAGAGGTAACATACTATGCCCCCGGACTAACTACGTTTTTTGCCCCGTATATTGCTTACCCTTGGACGTAATATAACCGCGAACTCCTATTATCCTTATGAAATTTGCTTCTCTAGCCGTTTTCTCTTTCACTTTTATTTTGTCGGAAATTATCACCCTTGGTGTAATATTGATTGGAATTTCTAAACTCCTTTTATTCATTTCTCTCTTGCCTATTTCTGTTGTTGCCTAATGCACCTGCGCCTCTGTAGTATATAGGTATATACTCTCTTTCTATTATTACAATAGGACATGTTTATTTGTTTTGTTGTATGTCATGCTCGTGATACATTGTATTTGAGTTGTGAAATCTTTGGTTACGCTATTTTGCACTTTCTTTGTAATTATTACGCTCGCGCGAATTGTGTCTGTATTGTTTATCGTCGCCCCATTTGTCCTTTTGGCTAACATGTCCTACGCCATAAGACTCACTGTGTGATTTTCTAGTGAACTCTGCTGTAGATAACTTAGTAAGCTCTTCCTTAATTTGATCTATCTATGTTTGTAGTTTTTAATTTTGTGTTTGCAAATCACTCTTAACTAAACAATCACTGTATCTCTTCATGCCGAGCTCAATGATTTGCAAATCTTGTATTAGCTGGGCGAGCGAATTATTTTCCATTGCTATTAATTTGTCCTCAAAGATGGGCAAAAGTGATTTCCAAATGACAGCTATGAATTCGCTTTCTAACATGTGTGGAAAGCTTTTCAGTTTTAAGTATTTCATATCTTAAACAGGCGATTTACAATTCTCGCCAATTTTTTGTCGTTTGGTGTACAAAAGTTCCCTGAATTTTTCTGGTTTATTTGTGACGGTAAAGGTTTTCCTTAATTTATTGTGTATGATTTCCCGTGTTTTTTCATTTCATCCATGTTCTACCACTACATTTTAATACAAACGCTTGGCGGTGTCGGTCAAAAATATTTTGATGTGCGCACATTTTTGAGTGTCGTCCCATTCGTTGACTTGACTAGCTGTTTCAAATATTTCCAAAAATTCGTCCACATCTTGTCCTTCCTTGCCTGAAAAACTAGGAATTTTAATATGTTCTGGAAAAACTATTTCTACAGGTGGTAATTCTGCCATAGTGTATGACCGCAAATTCCCTACGTTCGCGTACTCGTGAACAACGCACGTGTTGTCACCTGCCATAGCATGTGTAACCTGAACTAGAACTTCGTAGCCTTGCTGATCTAGCGAGCTGCCAGGTTGTTCCAGACTGCCTAAGACAGCGAGACTCTGTTCTCGTATACGATTAAAAAGTCCTCTGGTCACACGTCTGGACTGACTGTTTAACTCTTTCACAAATCTGGGTTTGCTTGCAAAATCTCGTCTAATTTTTCAACTAACGAGTGAAATTCATTAATTGAACTCTTAGACTCTTAGGCCTATTTTTATTATTAGATCTGATATCTGTAGTGTTTAAAATAGCTTTTTTGAACGCCTTCTTGGCTGACGCGACTAACATAGTTTCGTTTTTGTTGCTCATGTGGAACACGCACTTCCTAACTGGTTTTGTTTTGTTTATCATTAAAACACATTGTAAACTGCAGGATTATACTTATGCTATATTAGTTTTAATCTCAATTCTACTCACACAATGCATTTATTAGTTACACTACTATACTATATCTACTATGGGGTAGAAAAGTTGTTAGCCAGTTAATATCATGCACTAATAGATAGTAGAAGCACTCCTAGCATGCGAGAGAATGGAAAAGTCTGGTGCCTGCACCACTGTTACGGATATTCCTTATGGTCATATCCGCACAAAAGGAGACTGTTACTCTTTTATCTTTACCAATTAATTGACTTTGAGGTGCACACAATAAGGGGGTGTAGCTATCAAAATAAGGTGCGTTCAAAGTCTAATTCAAATAAATAAATGTATATTAACTATCCATTATATGAGCGTGTCTCAATAAGTTACTTCAACTACTAAGAGATATATATATATATATATATATATATATATATATATATATATATATATATATATATATATATATATATATATATAAGCATTTAGTTTTCTTTTGCCTCTTACAAAACTGGCAAATACAATTCCTATTAATTTACAATTGTACTCTTCAATGCTTTCTCTTTATAGGGGTATGGTCATAACCAAATCTCTTTTTAAGTTCTTTTGATCCGGAGGGGAGTGGGAGAGGATATTGTTCTCGGATAGTCCCAGTTATCCAAAATAGACTCACCATTGGAATAATTCAGTTCGATGTCATCGAGCCCACACCATGGGGAAGGCCACACTGATCCCCTCGCGGAGATGGTCCTTCTAAGGAGCTGACTCTGCGCCGGTGATGACCCAGTGCGGAGAGTGGCAGGACTCACATCCAGGCCTCCTTTTATAGTTCTCTGAGCCAGCCACCCTCTCTGCCTTTCCTGCCACGTTGCCCTCGTAAATCAGGAATGATCCCCATGCCACATATTGTCCAAGCGGAACCATAACAAAATGCGTGCTTGAAATAAAGAGAAAAAAACATTACTGTCATGCCTGGAATATGTTTGCTTAAAATACGCATTTATTTACGTGAGTTACTGTTGCACCGGCTGCGTATTATAATTCAATTTTTATATTAAATATGGGGGCAGGAATAGACAAAAGATACGGCGAAAACGAGTTTATGTTATACTACAATCCCTAACACACATGTAAAGTTCTATGCTGAATACCTTTAAAAGCGTGTGTTGTTCGTATTCTGCCCTAAGTATAGATTTTTTTCGCATGCTAACAGATTATGCACAAGTAAAATTTGTATTCGAAATACTTTTTGTAAAACTCAGTTGACCACAGATGTGTAGTGCGTCGCGGCGCCATCTGGGTTCGTTCGGGGGAGTGGATGAATTCTTTTTGTCTCGTAGCGAGTTCAGCAAAATACCATCTTATGTTAGTTTGAAACGTTTTTTAAAAACCATGGTGGCCAGCATTCCGTCACGTCTCGCTTACAGGGGAAAAAAATAATTAAATAAATTTCAGGACTTCCTTTCACCTCTACGTTGCTTAGATAAAACTTTACACAGTATATTCTGTTTACAGTTATACTCGCCAGAGTTCTCGACTAGTGGATCAGAGGGGGAGGCTCAACAATAGGAAATCTCTGTAACCACCAAGTCTCATCGCGGTGCTCCTGCTTCCTCCCGAGTTCGCTGAATCGTCGTTTGCTCTTCAGGTGATTACAACAGGAATAATTTAAATATGTTGTGTTTCCCTACCCATATATTAGTTCAGATTATTACTGAGTATTGTTCTTGTTCGTTTTCCGCAGTCGTCAAGTTTAGTGTGTCCGAGCCACCTCACGGACAGGACTGGGGGCTGCAGAAACGTGACAGCTGTTTCCCATTTACATTACACCACCACCGCATTTTAGTCTGCGTGGGTAAGAACATCAGTAGAAGGAAATAGTTCCTTAACGCACAAGGGGACCGGGATCGGATTCGGATTAGGGGGAGCAGCCATCTCGTCACGTCATCCGACTGCCATTTTTGATGTAATTAATCTGTCACCCCGACCGGTGTGACCTTTGACCTTGTCCTTGATCCCGAGGCTATTTGACCTCAAAAAGAACTAAAAAAACATTAAAAATTTAAAAAAAATCCTCAAAAAATTGCAAAAAAATTCTAAAAAATTCAAAAAATAATAATTATTAAAATTATTAAAAATTATTTTTAAAAATATTTAATAAACTATTAAAATGATCCTCAGAAATGACCCATTTTGTCCAGAAATGCTGACAGGGATCAGCGAATCCTGTGACTGGGATAGTTGACTCGCAACAGCACCTATGACCTTTGACCTTGAAAATGACAAAATTCAAAAATCTAAAAAAATCACGACAAATACACAAAAATATCTATAAAATTTAAAAAAAATCGAATAAAGAAATTAATTAAAAATCGTTAAAGAAATTAAAAAAAATTAAAAAATGTATTTTTATAAACTTTTATTTCTAAAAATTCTTAATTAAAAAGACTTTAACCCAGGCGGCCATTTCCCCTTTTTCTCCTCGGAAACTCCCCTTTCCCTAAAAGATTTTCCTTTAAAATAAGTCATAAAAGATTTAATTAAAAAACTTATATTTCCTGAGGCCTCACCCCCCACACCCATAAATTAGTCACCACTGTTCGAAGCCAGCAGACGACTGACTCCCTCCCCTCCACTCCCCTCACATATACTCATTTCGCCATCTTGATTTTTCATTCGTCATTTGTTTACATGCTACTGGTGGCAGCCGTCTTTGTTTATATGTTACTGAAGACTGCCCTATTTGTTTTTCGTTCGTCATTTGTTTACATACGACTGGAGGCAGCCATCTTTGTTTTTATGTTACTGGAGGCCACCATTTTTGTTTTTTTTTTTCGTTCATAATTTGTTAATGCATTACTGGAGGCCGCCATCTTGGTAAGCGACCACCATCTTAGTAGGTGATGACTGTCGCAATTTTCCATCCTATGTTTAAAAAAAAAAACGTTTTTTCGAATAAATGGTATAGCTACATGCACGATGCTTAATTTATTAAATATTTTAAATACATATTGTTGATATTAAAAACATTAAGGCCAACAGGAGGATACGATACACGAATGTTAAGAAAAATAAAACATTTTGTAATAAATTATCATTATTTTGTAAAAACATTTTCAGAAGAAAGCACTTTATCACATCATCTGATATAACCCCGATCCTTAAGAGCTCTTATGATCGAAACCACCTCTTTCATGGTAGAGTAATCCCCATGCTGTTGCCTATCAAGCAAATATTTTAGTCTGTCTACTAGTTTGTTTGGATCTTCGGTAAACAAATCGTCAGTATACTCGATGTATTCTGCCTTCGTCACATCGATTGTCGAAGGAAACTCGTTGGGGAAATGTGTGGGACCGTCGAGGGAATAATCATCGTCTTCAACACTATCACTGTCGTCATAGTCATCATCAATGCTATCTTAATGATCGGCTTCACTTCCTTCTTCATCTTCAATATCTAGTTGACTTTTCTGTGTGCCAGGAGTTGTATGTTCATCAGTATTTAGAGCTGATGACCGTTTATTTTGAAGTTTTTCGACTTCACACGAACATAATGCAAGTGTCACTTTTTCACAAACCGACTGTACTGCACTCATTCCGACTTTATCCTTAACTGTGGCGTCATTATCGTCTGCGGAAACGGTACCCATAGATGTAGCACGAGGTATTGATGACATCACTGGCTGGTTCCCAGTAGACGAACCCTCTCAACAGACAGCGATGAACTGATCGAACCCATGCCTGCACCTTCTCCTATGTAGCAGACAGTCCTTAACTATCTTCGAAAATGCATATTTCTCTTTCCAGCACAAGGCACGCATATCTTTGAAATCTGATATAGGGATGTCCGTAATACACGATCATCGTAAACATGACGTGAATTCGTATCGTCCATGCGAACAGCACAAACATGTTTACGTTGTCGCGAAGCAGTTGCTGGGGTATGCGCAAATAAGTCCGGACAAGGTACACAGAGTCAACGTTCGCGTGTCGACCCATGCTAATGTATTCTTGAATGCAAGTATGTTTCTCGCAGGCAACGTCGTCGAAGGCAAATATCGAGTTTCGCAGTGCTTCGCTCGGAGGTAAGACGGCTTCGTTATCACTGCATGATAAATAACCCATGCCTTCCACGCCGTGCACTACTCGTGCCAGCCGCTGGTATTTCGGTTGCTGAAGTGTTTTGGAGTACAGGTACACATTCTCGAACCGAAGGCTCAGTAGGACGATATGCTCAGAGTGCACCCATTCCGCGAAGATGAATTGCGAATATGAAGGACTGCCTTTGACCTCGATGATCATGTAGCCATGACCTGCATCATCACTGACTGGTTCATTAGGGGCCAGTGCCAAATTCATGGGTCATTATGGGCCAATGGGGTCAACGGGGCCCGTACACGCTAGGTGACGCGACAGCAACTTCGAAGAAGCCAGTTGTTCAACTGATGCCGTGCCGTGCCGTGCCTTGTGTTCCAGTTTGACTCCCGCCTAGAAGGTTCCAACTCTGAGCGCGGCCACGAGGATGGCCGAACCTGCACGAACGGAGATCAGATGATGGTCGACAGGGGTTATTGACCTCCGCCCGTACTAGTTAGATACCATGCCAGAACTTTACCTTAGGATGGATAATGTTTAAAAGTGATCGAAAAAATCACAATTTCCTTTTTAGTTGTTCATAACCATAATTTATAAAAACAAATGTGACACACGCCAACGGGTTCACCTAATAATTGTTTTCAAAGTTTTGCACACGCATCCAGGACTTGTGGTTGCTTGAGAAAAAGGGGATGCTATGAAGGTTCAATGTTATTTTAAGACTAGTATTACAGTAGTGTTATCAGATTTCACGACCGCCTAGAGTGTTAAACGGTAGTCAAATCTAGCGACGCTGTCTTTAACATCTGTAATTGTATCTAATGTTTTGTTTTATTCTACACGTAATTTTAATGTATCTTATTTATTTTCCTTTCTGTCCAACGCGTTCATCCAATATTAACATTTCAGCGCATACGTTATTATTAATTTGCATTATAAAATGGTGTTTATGTAAAAAAAATTTTTTTTTTTATTTATTTTCCTCTTTGCCAGTGAGACTCTTATTTTATTTATCGTATGAGGAAACTACGAAATACATTTTCTTCAAGATAGGTACTGGTATTATAAAGGAAATTTTATTTTCTAGTTTTCTGAAGTTTCCAGCATTTTGTTGAATTTTGGGACGACTCAGCTCCATGCCAATCAAAGCTTAGATATTTTAAGCCGTGTCCGTTGTAAAGAATTTTACGTTGCTAGGTACGTCTTTGATTGTAATAATGGGTTTTCTGGAAGGAAGAGAATGAAATGGTGTCTGGGTAGGCTTGGAGTGGGGCCATAGTTGTCCATTTCGCTAAGATTTTGGTCGTGTAACGAGTGAGAACGAGTAAAACAAGGCAGAATATGAAGAGCCAAGATGCGGGCTTATGTTTAGGGAGAATTTAAGAAGAAAGAAGAGGAGCCAGCAAGAATATGAAGAGCCAAGATGCGGGCATGGAAAAGAAGTAAAGAGGAGGCCTGATGTCGGACGACTACGCATGTCAAATTATTACTCTTCCGCCGGACGCTTATGCATTAACGTACAACGTACTGTAGTAAGCACGTAGGTGAGCCCACGTGCATATGTTTAGGTTTAGGGAGAATTTAAGAAGAAAGAAGAGGAGCCAGCAAGAATTTGATGCGGAGTGGGAGATATATATTTCATTATATTCATAACGTAATACAGATATGTCCAGATTACGCCATAGAGTCGTCGACATTAATCATCAGCAGCTAAGTCATGCTAAATTTATTGTTAAACTGGAAAGCAGCTATAAGGTCGCATATTGCAATTTATTTGAGCAGTAATTATCACAAACAAGTTTTATTCTTGAAATAATTTTTCTTTGCAAGAATGTTCACCACCTACATACGACCCTGAAAACGTTTCAGAGTGTAAGTATAATTAAAGTTAAGAGATGTAATGTCACGACTGGCGTCGTCCCGTTATTAGCCAGAATAAACTAAAATAATTTAGGGAGTCGTTTAAAAGTAATTTCTTTGCTGGTAAAACAATTTCCTTCTTACTATTTTACACGTCTTGCAAGTAATTGTAATGTTGGTCAGATTAGTGTTCTTAAGATTAATGTCATTGCTGAGAGATACCATTAATCATAATATCACTATTCAATTAGAAAAATATTTAATTCATTAAAATATCTATTGACAAGAGCTGCTGAAGATTTCTCTCATTAATAATGATGTAGTTAACAGAATAATCTTTCGTTGTTTGTCTGTGTATGTGATGGTTATTTTCAGCTGCTGCTTAAACGTCTGTAGAGGTTGTATGGTTAAACTCTTATATAGAGCTGAGTTGGAATTGATACATCCCTGTTCATGTTATTACTGGGACTAGCCGACGTAAACTTTACAAACACACTATAAATAATTTCACAAACATATACAGCTCCCATACTAAAATTACCATTTATATTCTGTCCATTGCGTTACATTATATATTATCACATTCGATGATTGTCACAAATACGATATAAAAAGTCAGTTGTAAATCTGTTACATAGTATCATAATTACAGCACACTAAGCTAAAGTGTTTGCGTAGGCGCCATTCGGAATATAAAAGACTTACACACTCAAATCACGTAAGTTAATATGGCCTGGCACAATACAAATTCTTCGCCGAATTCGAAAGAAATCGGTCGATCGTTTCCCGAGATACGAATAATAATTGTATTATTTAATTAGGGTTATCCTACAAAATGGCGGAGAAATAAGGCTTTGGAAAGACAATTTTGATGTATATAATTGATACTGTCAGCATACAAATTAAGATGAAATTTGTGTTGCAGTATCGTAGAAAACAAAATTTCTGAGCTAAAATTTTAATATAGCTACCATTTATAAAATATGGGTGTCTGACCCTCTCAAGGTTTATCAGCTTACATGGCCTGCAATAGTGCTACTTATTTGCCAAATTTGGTATAAATCGGTTGTTTTCGGAAATATCGCGTGATTTTAATTTGTCATGAGATAATATTTTACCAATTGGCTAACAAACGAGATTTTGTGTGGTCTCATTTGATGGTTGTAATGTATGTTGTAATTAATTAAATTGTTTCGACGATATAACATGCGAATCTAATATAGCTTCACAGCCGCCATTTTGAAAATAAGTATGTGACATATCTAAAACATATAAGCAAACATCACCTAATGCAGTACTAACTGTTCGCCATAGTTGGTAGGAATCGGTTCATTTTTTCCCCGATGTGTGACATATAAACCTTATTAATTCGTGTGTCACTATCTTACAAAATTGAGAACAAAAGTTGGTCAGTGTTGACACATTTGGTGTTTGTTATATGTATATACTCCCAGCATACAAAGTTAATTTGGAATTTTAGATCGTTTCGAAAATTTAGCATACTATGCTAAAAAAAAAAAAAGCTGTATGACCACCACTTTTAAAATAAGTGTCTGACATACTTGAAACATGATAATACATATCAATTACTGCACTATCAATTGTTTGCCAAATATGGTATGATTCTCTCAATTGTTTCCCGAGATATCACACAAAATCTGTATTAACTCATGTATCTTGGTCATGCACATCTTACAAAATGGTTGACAAAAGTGTTTTTTTTTTTCGACTGACATGATACTTGTTGTAGATACTGTCAGCGAACAAAATTTGGTTGTAAACGTTATCAGTATTGCAGTTATAACATACTAATAATCCAAAAATATTTGTATGGTCGCCAGTTTTAAAATCAGTGTTTAATTAAGTATAATTACTTACATGTACCTAGAATATGACAAATACTACATACATATTGGATTTGGCGAAAAACAGTTAAGTAGTTTTCGAATTAGTTCATAAAAGCTTAATTTTTTATGTGACGCTATCTTCCAATTTAATGTTTTCAATCTGTGCTGTCAGCATACAAAATTTGATTTAAATTGGTTGAATGGTTTCCGATGTATGATATATCACGCTAAATATTTTAATGGCCGCCATTTTGAAATCAAATGCCCGGCGTGGTTAAAAACTATGAGGGACTGGTGTCCCTACCTAATATGTACAGAGTATGGTGAAACTCGATTAAGCCGTTAAAATATTGAAAATGGGACACACAGACACAGACAGGATAGTGATAATTCAATAAGCCCTTGTTTCTTTCGGAAAGTAGTCTAGGCTAGAAACTATGTGATATACTTTCTTCGTGCGAGGAAAGAGAACTCTTGATGACAAGCGGGACAGGGGTAGTTGTCTACGGGGCTTGCTTCACTTCACGGGGACTAAGTAGAGACTGCGCTGGTGTTCCAGGTAGCTGGCCGGCCACTATGAATAGCTCACCCAGGCGAGGCGCGGCAGCCGGAGGTCTGCCAAGACGTTGTCCTATCTCGGCTGCCGCCCTCCCTGCACAGTGCCAGCAACGTTTTCGCAAGCCGCGTCCACTGGCCTCCACACAGGTCCATGCCCGCCCGCCACACCAGTACCTTCACGCTTTTTTTTAATCAAACATTTGAAAAATCACCCAGCGGCGTATGACTTTTTGGTCGTTTCCAAAATGTCTTACAACAAGCATTCCGTACTCATATTAACACAAAATCATCTTATTTTAGTTAAATTTAACTACTACATACATTTGGTCTATCAATAGTAAAATTTCATTTATCATTGCTATAAATTAAAACACAGAGAAAATATATGTGTTGTTATAGGATATTTACGATGTGAGCACTTTTCGAAGCCCTCTCATTTGGAATATTAGTAAATAAATACATTTTGCTGTAGCGTTAGACGTTAACTTTCGAGTTCGGTGAGATATATACACTATGTTTATTACTTACATTGTAATATTTATTTTAAAAAGTGGTGGAAGGTTTAAAAATGCTTAATAGGATAAAAGTAACTAGGACCTCAAAAGTATTTACTTTACCGTGAACATTCTATAATGCGTAGTAAAAAATAGTTCCCATGGAAAATGTCATTTCAACTGAGTGCGCACGAATGCGGTGCGCTGTCACTTTGGTAAAATTGTCTGCACTATAGTTAAGCTTAGTTTGCATGAGGCGGAGAATAGCCTGAAAGTATTACTTCAGCAGGGCTTCAGCAAAGTACCTACAAAACAAACCGTGAATACGCTATACTCGTTACATGGACATTTTATACCACACAGTAAAGACATTTTGTAAACCGAACTGAAAATTTCTTGTAATAGATTTGTAGAACTACGGGAACATTTGTGCAGTAATACTGACGCTTTGTAAAACGCTGGAATCATCTTCGAACAAACCCAAGTGCTTTGTACTAATAACAGATCAGTCATCAATTCCCAGAAATTACTCAGCGCGGACGGCTGTCTACACAGGGCAATGAAAATTTTTTATGCGTTTTGTGTGTTTGTAGGTTCATTTGCTTTACAATTGTTCACTATTGTTTTTGTTAAATACTGTAAATAATATCGAAAATAATTGTACTATTCTGTGTAGGTAGTATTCGATTCGACGTACCAAAATTGAATGTAATTTTAAGAGCCCGTGTCACCCGCCATATTTAATTGTTTTTGTTTAGTTCTTCCTAATAGAAATTTCGGAGTATTTATTGAAGAGTGCGACAATAGAAGCATAGCTAATTGTTATACCCATCAACACGGACATAATATATTAACTACTGACGCATATTTATGAATCAATGAATTTAATACAAATTTTGATATATTAATTCATGCTCATCTTTTAATGACAACCAGGGAACGCATATTAAAAATCAGCCGAAATATTTTGCACAGACCTATGAAAAGTAATGATTCCCTAATGAAAGATTTTCAGTAATAACCCTGAATTTTCTGTTATAACATTAAAACAAATCATTTCTGTTTAAAAGGTGATATGGCCTCTTAAAAAATTGTGTTTTGTGAAATGCCTAAATTTATTTTACATAAAAACTCGCCCATATCAGTTAAACATTGGACAGTATTTCAGACACAACAGGAGGGATCCACGGTAAAACATTTCTGAAACTCTAAATGACATATTTTTGTATAATTACAAAATTTTGTTGACTCACAAAATTATGTATTGCAAATAAAGAGCGTTTGTTCATTTGCAAGAACAGCATTTTTGTGAATAACGAAATAAGTTTGTGCTGGTACAAATACATAGTAGAGTCGCTCATCACTCATCACCTCTGAGAATAACCTTCATGATTCGAAGAAGGTTACACTTGACAGCAGTATACAGTTTCGAATGATGGCATTGCTGTGTCTAACATCAACAAAGCGGAAAATACGATTACGGTTAATATAAAATAGTTCTTAGAATTTAACTTCGTATATGTTTGAAGTGTTATAAAAATTCGTCCTTAAAATAGTATGAACAGCAGCTTAGGGGCTTATATTTTAGATAAAGAGTTACAGTAAACGAAATGTGGGATTTCAGCTTAAATTACGTCACATCGGCTATCGCAATTACACAGAACAATAAGGATTAAAAAATTGGAAATGAAAAGTCGCGAGAGTGAATATTTACAATAAAAGTTTTTGTAAGCGTAACTGAAATATATTTAATAAAAACAAACGTTTGTTCATTTACACGAAACAATCTTGTAAACTTGTATTTTTACTTTTACAAGAGCAAAAACTGCACTGCTATATAAAAAATTCTGGCAAAAATTCTGATAGCCAGTAAATTGCTGATACCATCTTAGAAGTTCAAATTAAGATGTGCACTAACGGCCGATGAGTAATCACTTCTGAGAATCCACTTACGGTAAGGGCTACTTCTTAGCGGCCGCATCACAATCCCGAAATACCACAACTCCGAGAATCAATAACGCCGAAAACCACAACAGTAGATAAGTTTGGAGAGATCTGGCACAAGGGGCACAGGTGCCAGGCGCTGTTCATGCTCTGTCATTCCGGTCGGTCAGTGGACATCTTAAACTTTCGAAATTTAAATTTGTATAATTATTTATAAATACTTAACAAAATCTGTTATATTTTCAACGTTTTTTGGAGAATTTGTAAGATTTTTTTGGAATTGTTTGGCTTTAAGATCATAGGTCACATAGGTCAATGAGGTTAAGGTCAAAGATCGATGTCAAGGTCACCAACATCCAACATGGTGGACCAGATGGTCGCTGACCGACCAGAATTGCAGAGCATAAACAGCTGCAGCGATCCGATTCCGAATCCCGTTATGTACAAAAATTCAAAGTTGAAATGTTTTAAAAATTATTATTATTATTATTTTTAGATTTGTTTGGAAGTTTTAAAATTGTTTGGAGAATTTTGCAATTTTTAGGTTCAAGGTCATTCAAGATCACGGTCATGAGTAAAGGTCAGGGTCAGCGATCAAGATCACCCAGATCCAATATGCCCGCCGACCAATCGGAATGAAAGAGCATGAATGGAGCCTGGCACCTGTACCCCATCCCCTTGTGCCAGATTCCTTCAAACCTATCTACTCACTGAACAATGAAAGCATAATTAACTATAACGCTGAAAGGAAGGAAAATGCTATGTACCACACCTCCGAAATACAACAACGCCGAAAAATCCCGATGCAGGAGTACCACAAGACTAGACTTACAAGACTATCACTAGTTCCATTTACTAGAACTTCAGCTGTACTACAACGCCGTAATTCCAAAACGCCGAATGTACTGACGCCGAAACCCGTATTGACCACAACGCTGAAAAATGAATTGACATCAACGTCGAAACATGAATTGAACATATCGCCGAATTCTTCACATTTTGCATAACTTCCAGGAATTAAAACTCTACTTTAAAATTTAAGCGTGCTACTTTTATATGTGCGCCAGCATTGTTAGCAGTAATTACTGCTAACTGAGGCACTGATACACAGCGTATAGTAATAAAAAAAATCAAATTACTCGAAATATTCGCTGTAATTACATTTAAATATTCCAGATGGAGAGTGTACGGTGGCTCGAGAGCCAGCCTTTTTTTTTAACTTGCATAGTAACCGAGAACAGAAACGTGATTTATTTATTACAACATGCAACATTATCACCTGTACATGAACCCACTCGTCTGAAAGGAGTGGACAGAGAAATCGAGCAGTTTTAAACATACAACAATCTCATGAATAGTTTAAAACCTGTCCGATTAATTCACCGCGATTTGACTGTGTCTATTAAAATGATGGTCATTTTTAAATAACTTCATTATTGCCAGAGTAAACGTAACTGATATTTACTAGTTTATGTTATAGAAGATGCATTATTTTAACATGTTGTAGACTACTCTAACAAATAAAACATTAGTAAAGGCTGGGCTATACGTGGGTCATGGCAGGTATATGGGTTGGTCTCGACGGCATGTCAACGTCGAGGTCTATGTGAAGAAACGGACCAATTTGTACGAACGGAAAGGAAATGGGGAGAGAATCGGCCCTAATGTAGCGATTCAATGTGGTGATTATGTCATTCTCATTTAAAGAAACCAGAAATCACAGGACATGTTTCATTGTTACGCCAAAACCAGTAGTCGGTTTGGTTTAGAGCAGCAACTGTACACTAATTTATTGCTTATAAAGTAAGTACAGTAACTTGCATTGGCCTAGTTAAAAAGTACGATGTTTGTGCACACCTTGGCCAGATTTTGAGGCGTTTCGGAACGTGTGATTTTTATACTGACGGACTTCTGTTATAACAATATAACATACGCTCAGGCGGCCTTATACGAAATTTAGTTGGATGTCACCCCCTCCTTCACGAAAAAAGCTATATCAAATATTTGTGAATTTTAAATATCTTTGTACGCACGTCTGTGAGAACGATATGAAATTGCTATTATCAAATTGTACAATATAGTTCTTGTTAAGATATGCTCAAATGAATCGCGATAACATGCCAGTATGAAAAGTTAGTTTTTTAATGCTCAGTTGTGTAAACGCTGCTGTGACCCCGCTCTAGCTAACAGGTTATGGATTCATTTATAATGGGGTTGATGTAGTCCAGTAAAGCAAATACCTTTTATTACAATAACTATGTTTGATTGACTTTTTCAATAATACAATATAGCAAATGTCTGATTGTTACGTTAACTCAATACAAGATTACCAATCTACTTAATTAGCCGGAAGGCTATACTAATCAAAAGATATAAAGATTGTTTGAGGATACTACTAAATCATGCCACGCTCACCTTCACCTCACGATACTCGAACGTGCCCTAACTGGAAGGATATTTATCCGCTATAGATGGTTCGGTCTTGCTCAGGCTCGTCTCAGCAGCTGCACCCTCACTGCATAGAACTCTGGTCCTCTGGATTGGCGGCCCTCACCACGATGTTGGCGCAGGCAGTCATCTGGCATCGGCAGGAACAAATATGGCCGCGAGCCTCCAGTGCTCGCGCCATTTATACTTCGCCGCCTCGCCTTGTTTAGGATACCTTATCCCTGGCTGTTGCCAAAACTAATGTCGCCATGGCTGACTTCCTTCCCGCTGCTCGCATGGCCTGGCAACCCTTAGCCTGGTGATGTTAACAGCACTGCCCCCTTTCTCTGTGGCTAATGCGTCCCGTGCGAGCAGATGTGGGGCAACACAATAGGGCTGGTATCTCATAAGGAACACCGCAGTTTGACGCTCTGCTGGAGCTGCCAGAGACAAGCCTCTCTTCCACGTAGTTGCCAAGTGGGTAGCAATGTTAAAAGTGTCCTCGCACACTATATATATGGTTTCCCTAGGGTATTGTGAGGCTTAGGTTTGCATTACATTTTGTGGCTTCATAATGTATCTAGAACTGCAGGATTATTGCAGATATAAATTTTTAACCAATATAAAACATTTTACATTATATATATATATATATATATATATATATATATATATATGAAATGCGCAATGTGTAGACGTCTGGTTATCTACAAATGAATTGGCAATACTAATTCTAAAATACTTTATAAAAAGGTAGATGTCGTAATATTAAGATATATAATACAAAATATTCTCATTTGATATTTACATTATATATCATCCTGAGTTTGCTAAGAAGGAATTTCCAGGTATCCTTTGTAATATCTATTACCTATTATTGTACCATGTACATGAAGTATGACAGTTTACATTATTTGATTCTAAGTACCTAGTGGTTTTAATTCATGTTACATTTTATTCTGCTGTTGACTGAACAGAACATGGTGAGACTGCTATAATGAAATTGTACTTTGTAGTTTAACATTTGACATAACTCTGCTTCAGTGTGCAGCAGGTTTAGGACTAAAATATCAAAATTTTCTGTACACTTAACTGGAATAGTGATGTTTCAATTTCTTAATTGTACGAAGCTTACCACATTATTCTGGATGATGGTATATATATATATATATATATATATATATATATATATACACACACACACACACGTGATACATTGTTTCCTAATTAATTTTGAACTCTTTAACAGAATATTGCAAGTTTACACACCAGAGGTTGTGGAATGTACTTGTAATTATTGCCTGGGTATTTGGTATCTTGCCAGCAAGAGATTAACGACATCTTTGTCAATTTAAGAAGTATGTACTTATAGGTCTTTGCTTCCTGTTGTCCTTGGAAGAAGGGAAGGGTGTGCTCGACACCTAATGTTAGCCCCTGAAAAATTATTTGGCCCAGTGCCAAACACTGGGATTAGAGGATTCTGAGTGGAATTATGGTGCACTGGTTTAGCCCAACATTCCACAATGGCCTGTTATCTTCTAATAGTTAATGTGGCTGCAATTTTGAAGTTACATACTGCCTTTGATAAGGCTAATTATTTACTTGGTAGCTAAGTCGCGCAGCAGCTGTATTTACGTTTGACTATTCTACATACTTTATGCGAGGGGATCTAACTTTATAACAATTAGTACACATATGTGCATCTGCTGTGCACTAACAGTTGATGATAAAAATTACAGTCTTGATTCTCTATAATTACAGGTTACGATTGGTATTGAATTTATTGTATTATATGTAATTTGTGGCCGTTGGAACTGAATATTTACTTACAGCTGATATTTGAAGAAAAGTGGTAGGGCGCCCCATCTATAATTCAGATAATTAACTATGGCATTCTCACTGCACAGGCTTCGTCTGTCAAGAGGTGCACTGGGAGTTGAATTTGTAAGCTGATAAAGCACGAATGCGATCTGCTGGTATGGGTATAAATCCTGCCATCCCACATGTCGTAATGCGCTTCCGCTTTGTTCTGCTCCCATGGAGAGTGCGTTACATGACTGATTCACATGTAAAATCCATTTGCATTGCAACACGTCAAGTCTAAGATTCAATAATTAATTTGTAATCCTGTTATATCCTAATGTAATATTGTGGCCAGTTATGCATAGTATCATATGGTGTGTGTTTGTAGTTCCATAACATGCAATGCAAGCTTGGGCTGCACGAGAACAATAATTACGTTTAGCATGTAATTAATTCCTTGTGGGAATGATTTGTATTGATGCCGCTTGAATGATTAGTGTATTATTTTGCAGTAAGAACGTTTCTAATTGGCATGCACCTGTGCCGCACATATCCATAAAAATGGCAGTTAGGTGTCCTTGGAATACCTTTTCTGCCAGTAGCTGCCTGAAGGTAAGTTTACTTTCTTTTTCAATCTACATCATATGAGCGACTTTGCTTAGTATAATTGCGATTTTTACTTACTTATAGTAAAGTCCCGCCAGTACGAGAATAGTAAATATTATGATTGAAGTGCTGATGTAATTGAAATGCTCCTGAGGAAAGACTGAAAATACACGTGGTTGTAACTGCACGGGAATGTATTTGAGTTGGTCATAATTCAGCGTGGCTAATTCTGCTTGCTGGATTTTCCATTGGTCATTAATACTATTGTTAAGCATGTACAAAGAAATTCGTTACTCTTAATTGTTTAACTTCATAGTTGGCGTGCATTTTTCCCATTGTTAACATACACCTACACAGGCGTGGATTTCAATGCTACCAAATTATGTCGGAATTTCTTTGCTTAGTGATACATTAATACATCGTAATTTCATTGTTTTGGGCGCATTTGTAATAACGTATTGGTGTGGCTGGATAGAATTTACAATCAATGGTTTGTCTGGTACACATGAAAATTTACAGTGTTGATATATCTTTTCCATGCTATTTGCTGCTTTCACGCAACTAACTTGGGGGCTGTCGGCTATTTGTTTTGCAATGAAATAAATTCTGTTGGCGTGTTCCTGTGTTTTTTCGTTACCTTACATGTTTCGTGTGTGTGTGTGATTATCTATAGCAATAATTTCGTTTAGTGTAGAAATGTGACATGTTTCATTTTGAAATAAATACGGTACATTAGTGGTTTTGAAAAACTGCCAATTATTGTTACTGTTTTGCACTGGTATTTGGATTTTGAAAAATATCTGGGTCTTGGACAACATGCATTTTTCAATTGGGGTTGTGTAATATTGAATCATATCCTTTAGTGGTGTGCTTAACCTTAATTTAAGGACTTTAAGGGTGGTTTGAAGTTTTTACAAATTTGCTGCTAACGTTTGATGTGCACTACCTGTAAGGGCAAGTGATTTCTTTGGCATTGTTGAGTACAAGTAATAATTCTTTGTTTGTTAATTATATTGTTAATTAATTGTAACAGTACACTAGTTAGCATGTGACCTTGGACCTAAGCATTTTCAGCTTCAAGTTGTTGTTTTGTGAACTCTGTGAGATTTTGAGTAATGGAGTTTATTTTATTAGCAATGGTATTAATTCGGTTTTTTACTCGAGATTTAATTTCTGAAATTTCATGGATGGAAATGTTAAGATTTTTGTTTGATAAGATTACATTACGTTGAAGCTCATTAAGCTGTGTTGCCAGATGTCATTATTGCTTATGAGGGCTTTGAGGTGTTTGCTAGCGAGGATTTCGCAGTACCAGCTGGCGACATCCCCGAGGAAAGTTGTACCTCTCTTTGCCTGGGACACAGAGACATTTCATTTAAAAATTCGTCGACTAGGCTTGTCGTGGATTCACAAAAGTACTCGTAGAGTGCCTCTGCATTGTTGCATACAGTGCTGTTGTGGGTTGCACAAGAACTGTGTAGCCATGTCTGGAGGTTGATTGGAGGGCATGGCTGCTAAAGCAGTATGTGATACGGCAGTGGCACTGTCTCCTCATAATGTTGCTGAGGGTACATCTCCTGGTAGTAGACCCTGGTGTGGGTGCAGTAGATTTGTTGACCTGTGGCAATTATGAATATTTGCAGCACAAGGAGCACCGTGCTACTGGGCGAGGTTCCCATGCTGCTCTGTCTTTACCTATAACATAATAGAGTAGTTTTAATTTTGTGTATTGGCGATATTTATATTACACATATTTATGGATTCAATTTTGGTCTCACCCCATTTATGCATTTCGATTGAAATCATTGAGCACCCTAGAATGTAGTGTATTCTGTATGGTCCGTTATATTTGATGTTAAGGGCCTTTTCCTAGCTCTATTATTTACCCGTATCCATTTGCCAATTTATATAGTGTTGGCCCGGAATCTCGTGTCAGATATCTGTTTTTGTTTGCTTTGCAGTGCAATTAGGTTGATTTTTGCTTGTTCGCGATATTTTGTTAATTGTTCGAACCACTTGTTGCTGCATTCAGACTATTCGAGAATGATTATGTGGGAGGTTTGTACTGCCTCTACTCCATAGGGGAGGTAGAAGGGGCTATATTTTGTACTACAATTTACTGAGGAATTATGATAGAAAACTACCTATAGGCTGTATTTGTTAGCACATGCAGTTAGCTGTTGTGATAAAATTTTGTTGCCCTCTTCTGTTAGCCTGTAACAGGTGGGATTGTAGGCTGTTGTTTGTAACTTTTTATTTGTAACTTCTATAGCAATTCTACCATTAATTTGTTATTGAATGATGTCCCTCTGTCTGTCAGAATGGTCTTCGGGCATCCAAATTGGAATATTACATATTTGACAATGTTTGCACATGTTTGTTCATCAATAACTTTAACTGACTATGCCATGGCATGCCTACTGAAAATTTTGGTCATTACTAAGATGTATCTATTACCTTTAGTGGACATTTACAATGGTCCTTTGGCATCCAGGCTCCATGACTGAAGGAAGGGAAGGGGGGGGGTTGTTGTCATTTGGCCGATTTGCTTCTGATTCGATAGTTTTATCTTTTGGCAAACTGGGCAATTTTTTACATCCTTATTCATTGAGTCCCAATAGTATGCATTTTTGATTTTATTGGCCGATGTGACCACCGCCGAGGAGGGCATCATATTGTGCTGTGATAATTTTGTTTACATAGTATTTTGGTACGAGTGTTCATTTCTTTTCGCCTGTGGGTGTGTATGCTTTCATGTAAATTTCTCCATTGCCTGCTATGGTATAATGTCGCAATAATTTCCAATACTTTGGTTCCGCCTTGTTGGGATGTGTAAGTGTGATCTTAAGTTGTTGTATGTGTGGGTCATTGATATATTCGTATAAAAATGGTGATGTATTGTTGATAATTTGAGCTATTAGAAATTGGGAGTTATCTTCAATTTTTATGTACTACTGTTCATGGTGATATGCAGGAAAATTATATGGTGTGATATTGTGTGGTTGTATTATCATTTTGCAATTGAGGAGTGGGTCTAAGCAAGTTGCCCTGATTTTATTATTGTGGTTTTCCATGGAAATTTCAATGTTTTCCTGATAAAGGGTAGTGATTATTTTAGCTATTGTATGTAATGGCAGGTATTCCTCGTTAATGATCATCTTTGCTACTCGCACTTTGTCAGTTGAGTGTAGTTAATTTTTTAAAGGTTTTATTTCTGTGCAGTTATTGGTGACATATTTTGCAATGATTTTCTTAATTTCCTCGTGTTTTTGTGCATTTTGGAACAGGCTTTTTGATAGTGCTTCGAAAAAAGAAGTACAATTTAGCATTGTCTTTTTAGTTTCATAGTTACTGTTGTTTACTTGGATAGTTGTGGTTTTGGCCTTTCCTGTGGTGGGTAACCTACTGATCGTATCTGCGAGTATGTTTAGATTACCTTTTACTATTTTTGGTTAGAAGTCATATTCGACAAGTGTGATTGCCATCTTTTGGATGTGGAAATTGTGTTCTCCCATGGTTTTGAGGTAGCGTAGACTTGCGTGGTACATTTCGATTGTGAATTTTATTCCATGTAAGCATTGTCGTCAGTACATCACAAAATACTTGACTGTGGCTAACTCTCTCTCCATCGCGGACTTATGTGCCTCGTTCAGCGATAATACCTTAGAGGTGAATGTTATGATGGCTCTTTCTTTGGTATCTGGTATTTCCTGCATAAGTACCCCGCCTATTGCCTTTTACGATGCATCACGGGCTAAAATAGTGTGTCTGTTTTCGTAGAATTTTGCTAGTATTGGTGAGTTACAGATAGCTGTATTGAGTTCGTGAAATACTACCTGTTCCGTATTGGTCCATTTAAACAGGACATTATCTTTAGTGAGGACAATGGGGGGTTCTACTTTGCGGGCATAGTTCTGTATGTACCTCTGTACGTATGATTAAGGCCTAGAACCATTTGCAGTTGTTATACATTCTTGGGTGGAATCATGTTGTCAACTGTTTCTATTTTGTCTGGGTCTGTCATGATTATTTTGGGTATTATGTAATGACCGAGAATTTTTATTTCATCTTGTGCAAAAATGCACTTTTTTTTGCATTAATTTTAACATTAAATTTGTGCAACCAATCCATTGCCTTTTGTATGATTTCCAGATGATCTTGGAATGAATTCTCAATTATAAAAATATCGTCGATATATGCTAATGCATTTTTACATTTTAGTGGACCGAGCATGATGTCTACAAAATTTTGGAAATAGTTAGGGGAGGTTGTGAGCCCCATTAGCATACGTGTGTAATCAAGGAGTCCTCTTCCATCGGCAGAAAAGGCGTGTTTCTTGTGATACACTTTTCTAACTGATATCACATAGAATCCACTGAACATCTCAATAGAGCTGATGTATTTGGCATTATTCAAAGTGTTAATAATGTCTTCAGTTCGGGGAATCGGATACTGGACATTTTTGAGGTACAGATTTCATATTTTAAAGTTTGTCAGGAATCTGATACTGCCTTGATGTTTTTTTATTACTAAGCTTGGTGCAGCATATGTGGTTTTGGATGGTATAAATATACCTGCTTGCACCATTTGTTGTATTTGGCATAGTACTTCCTCTCTTAGTTTGGGATTAATTTGGTATGGTTTAGTTTGAATCTTTTTATTTGTTGTCAGCTCTAATTTGATTTCAAAAATTTTGGTTTCGGTTAATTCTGTGAAAGAGCTTGCGAAGTTATCCTGGTATTTGTATAATATGTCAAATAGAGCTTTGCCTTTCTTGGTGGGACAGTTTATTATTGATGTTTCATAGCTTAATATTAGGAATTCCCATCTGAATGCTTTCGACTTTGTAAATGCATTCCATGATATGAGTAGTATGTTTCTCTGTGGTGGTGGTGTTTAAAGGGACTTATAATAATTTGTTATTATCGGAGGCATATATGAATATAATATTTTTTTGAGTATCTGTTTGATCTCTTTATGAAATCCACTCCTAGTATTATATCAAGTTTCAAATTATCAATTAGGAGGTAGTCTTGCCTGAATGTGTACCCTAATATGCTCACATCTATGTTAGTTTTGTATTACGGAGCTTCAATTTAATGTGTAGCTTCTACTAGAGAAAATGTCTGTGCGAAATTCTGTTGTTTGGTTTGGGAACAATGGACAGTCTACAGGTTGGTGTCCTGTGTACATACAGAGCGCACATGTCATTGCTGCTTGGCTGAGTGGCCCTATGAAGGCTATGCAGCTTTGTGCTCGGAGCAGTCGCTGACATTCGCATGCCTGAGTCACATCACGTGCCTCTTTTGCATCCTATTTCTTATTGTGTTTGGTTTCCTGACAATCCTTGCGTAACGATCTGGCCTTGTCGGGTTTCCCTGACCTGGTTTTCTGTGCCCGAAATTGATATACTTGGTGTGCTCCATTTTATGCAATGTTTAGTTATCTGATCCTTAATGGTCATTAGTAGGGTAATGGGAAGGATGGCACAGGAGCCTAGGAGCGGGCTCGAGGGCTCTGGCTGCCATCTCAGTTACCGTCATGTTGGACTTTTTCTTTTAAAATCACATGTTTTTACCCTAAAAGTAGTCTTTTTACCTAAAATACCTTAAGAAATTAATCACTATTCTCAAAAATCACCTAAAAATTTCCCACTTTTCCCAGCCGCAAAAAAATGGTTCCCCCAGTAAAATCCTTCAGGGGGTTCTGCTGCCATCTTGAAATTTCCCATTTGTCCCTTAAAATTGCATGTTCTACCTCCCCCCCCCCCCCCAAGGCTCATTTTTATCTTGAAATTACCCTGAAAATTCGCTTTTTTCTTTTAAAAAAACCCAAAATATTTGTTATTAAAAAATTACTGAAAATTTAAAGAAATGCATCTGAATACCTCGGATCTTTATTAGTTTTCATAGGAAAAAAAACCTCCATGTAACAAAATATCTGTGCTTACACAGTAAGAGCAGTGTTAACAGGTCCGCACCATAACTACATGTGCATGTGCTTTCAAGTCACTTTCTCACATCTGGATGGTGTCGGATAGCCTAAGTCAGCACATAGCATTTCTGAACCCACTTGGTGTCAGGTAACTGGATGTGTGTGTGTTTCCTGGCCATTTTCGCACCTCCTTGGTGTCAGGTAACAAGTCTGTACGTGCTTACAAGATGTTTTCGCACCTGGAAATTTTTGGATGACCATGTGCATGGGAAGAGCTGTGTTAGCATTTTCACAAGCCTGCACCTGCATGGTGTCGGATAACCTAAGTCGGAGAAGTCTCCCATGGTAGGCTTACTCCTCAGGAACTGTTTTCCTTGTATCGCTCGGCACCTCCCGCCACTCGGCTAGGATGTACCCTTCAGCTTTGCTGTCATTTTGGGGTTGGAGAGTTATAGTGGGAGTGAGTAAAGTTTTAAGATCATCAAGATTATGGACTAGTTAGTATATGAAGGGTTTTAAGTTAGGTTTTTATATCAAAATTTTTAGGTTAGTTAGTAGGTCTACCTCAAGACCTTTTGGTTAGGTTTTTAGATCATCAAGATTTTAGGCTATTTATTATATCAAGATTTAAGGCTAGTTAGTACATTGAGATTTTAGGTTAGGTTTTTTAGTACATCAGAATTCTTGGGCTAGATTTCTAGGTTAGGTTTTTAGTACATCAAGAGTTTAGGTTATTTTAGAACATCAAGAGTTATTTAGGTTTTTGTCAGCAATGGAAGCAAGCAAGCCAGTGCAAGTTTTGCACCAAGGCTTTTGCATTTCGGAATAGCTTGCTAAGGCATGAAACAAGCTGCAGCCTAAATCCACGTCACATAGAGCAGCTGATGTGCGAAAAGTGCAGCAAAACAATTGCTCACAGAGATAAACTACAAGAGCATCTTTGCAGCTGCAATGTTACCATTAGGAAAGCGGCGACCACCAGCTGCAAGTTTTGCAACAGGCAATTTTCTGAACTGAGCAGTGTGAGGCAGATGTTATGTTAGATGAAGTTAGTTAAATGCGATAATGTAGTGGTTAGGTTAAGTGAAGTTGATATCGATTAAAGATAAGAAATTAGTGACTAAATGGAAAGTATTCAGAGTCTTATATGAGGTGGAAAAAAATATTCAAATTCCTACACAATGTTAAAAATATTCTAAGACCTACACAACATTAAAAATTTTCTAAGTCGTATATGCTGTGGAAATTGTTTTCTAAGTATTTACATGGGGTGCATGATCATATAAGTCCTACACCAGGAGAAAAAATGAGTCCTATACGAGTGGGGAATAATATTCAGAATCCCTATCAGATGGTGCTAAATTGACTACCATCATAGGCATGCTCGCGAGTGAGCAGTATGAATGGTTTTAGCTCGAGAAGAAGTTGGTCAATAGCTTGTCAACCAGCATCGGCCATGTTCCACACGACAAATGGCTGATACTCAATACTACATGTAATGAATATGATGAATTATCTGCATACATAAACTAATAAATTCTGCTTCATACAGTTGGTGAACGAATGTAATTTCTATACCTAATTGAAAGATTGGGAAAGATTGATGGAAAGATTATGGAAAATTGGATGGATCGATGGAGAGATTGATCGATGGATCGATGGAGAGATTGATCGATGGATCGATGGAGCGATGGATCAATGGAGCGATAGATCTAGGGATTGCTAGAGCGATAGATCGATGGATCGATAGAGTGATGGATCGATGGAGCGAGTCATTTCGAGGTGTCGGCAAATTGGAATATTACGAATTCTTCTTGTTGGTTCGTAGAGCAGACGGCATGAATGAGTTATAGTGGCTGGTATGGTACCTGTGTGCAGGTATATAAGCAGCCATGTTCCAGTTAGGATGCTTAGTTGACAGTGGCAGTCGTGAAAGACACTTTGTCTCAACTTGTGTATGCAACTGGAATCTACTATGGAGTCAAGGGTTGCTGGTCTAATAATATCTGAGGTTGCCACACTGCTATCAACTCCTTCAGATTGGGCACCTGCGGCAGCAGCAGCATTGCCATCGAATTCATCGGGAGTGGTACCAGCAGTGCCATCGTCCTCTTCGGTTAAGGCACCTACAGCAGCTTCATAGGCATCGCGACCCAAGCCAACAGTGTCAAGACTTCGATTCGTGTACTGTAACGAAGCCTTTGCTATTAGCAGCAATGTTAGATGGCACAAAAGCATCAATGTAAGATGAACCCGCTACTCATGACATATAAGTGCGAGAAGTGCCTTCATATGTTTGCTCGTACTGACAAACTAGACCAATATTCGAAAATATCTAAAGGACTGGTTCCTCCACCAGCAATGGCGATATCATCGATAAGTGTAGATGTGCATTGGACGGTATGAACAATTCGTATGGGTGTTTTGTATGATTAACTGGTAGGGACAGTTTGTACCATTAGTCGATATTGACATGTGGTTGATCGGTGTTGGTTGTTCTGGTCGGTCGGTATGGTCGTTTAGATTGGTTGGTTGGTTTCCCATTGACATGTACAGTCGGCCTTGATGATCGGTTTGCCTGGTTGGTTGTTATGGGTGTTGGGTATGGTTGGATGGAGTAGTCGGCTGGTATGGATGGTTGGTAAGATAGGTTAGTATTTTTGTTAGTAATGATAATTTTGTTAGTCTTTCCCATTTGTTTGTACAGTCGAACTTTATGGTCGGTTGGCCTAATTTGGTTGGTACGAGTAGTATGGTCTGACCGATGTTGTCAGTTGGTCTTGTTGGCTGGTCGACTGGTCTTGTTGGCTGGCCAGATGGTCTTGCTTGATAGTCGGTTGGTGCAGTCTCCTGATGTGATCGTTTTGAATGTATGGATAATATAGATGTTTGGTATAGCTGTATATTTGTTTGCAATGTTTGATTAACATGGTTAGTATGGGAGGTATGGTTGGTATAAGAGGTTTGGGTGAGATGGGTGTTATGGTCGGTATGGGAGGTATTTTTGGTATAAGAGGTTTGGGTGAGATGGGTGTTATGGTCGGTATGGTAGGTATGTATTTTATGGTTGCTATGGCTGGTGTGGCAAATTGATATGATAGTTTTCTATATCTGGTAAGTTTGGTTTGTTTTGTTGGTCGGGCTGGCCAAATGGTATCGTCGAGCTGAACTGGGTCGCCGGTCAGGTCAGTTGGTATGGACAGTTGGTTTTTCTGTTTGCTGCGGTCGATATGACGGGTATGGCCGTTGGCATCGTCATTTGGTATGAATGGAATTATTGGTGTAGTCATATAGTATAGGCAATAAGTAGAGTCACACCGTATGGTCATTTTTTATGACTGGTGTATTCTGTATGGCTAATGTGTTCTGTATGTCTATATGATCGTTTGGTTCAGCTGTTATGGCCGATTGGTATAGTCAGTTAGTATGGGTGGCATGGTCTTTATATATGGTGTGGTTGATTGTTCATGCTATTTGTTATGCCTGGTATGGCCATTTTGTGTCTTTAGTTGGTGTGGCTGCTTGTTAGGTTCTATCTTCTAGAGATGTTTAAAGTCACACCGTAACTCGCCTGTTGTTTTATGCTATACAGTAATCGCTCGTTTGTTTGAGCCTAACTCGTTCCAATCGTTGGCCTGAACATCCGAGACTGGTGGTTGACCACAGCGCATTTTCAAGGACTGGATAGAGTGAGTGTCGGTATATTCTAACTCGCTCGTTCGTCCAGAAGATCATTCTGCCACTAGCTGGCACGACATTGCCACGACACGTATACCCATCACAAATGCACACAGCTTTCACGAAACAATGCTCATAAATGTACACACACATACATAAACCACTTAGAGTTCTTCAGAAGTCATTATGCACTGCCACATTAATACATTAATGGTGCTGCCTACCTGATGCTTGAACTGCATTACGATGTGTTTGAAATCCGTGTTTTTTTTTACGAAACCAAACTAAACTTGTTCTCATTATAGCGGTGTACTAAAAGAAAACACACTTTTAACAAGTTAAGAATGATACATGCTTGCTTCTGAGCCTCAAACGCACTAAAAAGCTCCAAGTATAAGGCGCCCTTAATGCATAGGGCACTGTCCAATTACGATACGGTGATTACACAATCCTCAATGTAACATTACTATGAAATGTTATACTTTCGACGAAGCGTGGCAACACTACCGCAGTTAATAGTGACGCGAGAAAGCTGTCCACACTAGATCTCGGGAGCACTCGCATTTCGTCTCTGTAGGTAAACGTAACATATTTGTTTAATTAGGCAGAGTTTTGCATCCACTCTCAAAATATTCGGTATGCTGACCAGAAAAGCGAAACCTCTTTTGGGGCAGGCATATTTTCAAAGAAATCAGAGGTGCAATTCTCATAAGAAAGGTAAAGCCCATGAGCCTGGTGCCAATGCAATAGTTGCAGGCACCTAATCCTCCCAAAAGCCTGTAGATGATATAAGTTAAAAGGTAAAGGTAAAATCAAAGATGTGCAATATTCCCACCTGCGATTATTGCAAGAAACCTCGTCATGTTGTTGAAAACTATTTTAATTTACAGACAAAAAACAAGTCGCAGGCGGGCAAAATGTGACCAGTCATCTCCATCAAGCTGACAACTTTGCTAATTCTCAATACATAGCTCACCCAATGTAAACAGTAAATTTTTTGTCTTCGTTTCCAACCTTTTTATGTTATTTATAACCTCTGCGAAGTGAAAGAACAATATAACATGTTTCAAGTATATTTTCCTAATGTAGTGGCTGTCCAAAGTATTGCAACTACTGGTGTTGAAGTAAATGTGTGACCATTGTCTGTTAATGCGCTAGTAGACTCAGGATCTGCATGCAACATTATGTCAGGTAAACATTTTGTTCAATTAGTGGGTTTAAATTTGGTAAAATCTGTGTTAAGCTTGTTAAATCCAGTGTAACAGAGCTTCCAGTAAAGCTTTGCCTATTTTGTCTTGTGCAACCCTTAAATTAACGATTGAGCATTTTGCCTGGCTGCACAAATATTAAGTTTCAAAAAACCTTAATTTTTGGTATTTACTTTGGTAGTCAATCTCATGGCAACATGACTTATTTTAGATATTCAGGCTCAACTCATTTTATTTCTGTTTTCTCCAGTGGACAAATGTGTTTTTTTTTTTTCAATTATAAACTAAGTCAACTACTTTCGTCGAAAATAAACACTGAATCAAAGCCAGTTGTTGACCAGTTAACGCAATTGGACTCGACCGAGTGTACAGATATAAAGAAAATTTGTGAACAATTTCCTAATGTTAACACATCATAATTGGGTGTTATTGATTTGTTAGAGTATGATTTAGAACTTGTTGGCAAGTGTTATGTTACAAACCATTAATATAGGCTAGCCCCACCAAAACAAATAAAATAATCAAACAGTTTCAGGGATTGTTAGACAAAGGTGTTACAGAACCCTTTAAATCACAGTATGCAAGTCCAGCGTTTTTTGCATCTGAAACCTACTGGAAAATACAAAATGGTCGTAGATTACTGCAAGATGAATAAAGATATTTAAATTGAGTATGTCCCTCTTCCTGACTTACATTGGGCTTTCAATTGGTTCGATAAATCCAAATTCTTCACCACCAATGATCTTAAAGCCATGTCACCAAATTCCTTTGTCAAAACAGTCCAAAGATTTAGCAGATTTCGTGTACCTTGGAAACATTGTAAGTTAACTTGCATGCCATTTGGCTTGGCCACAGGTGCTCAAGTGCTCACATATCTTCTAGACCAAATGTTCCATGACGTAATATGTACACAACTATCTGTGTGACCTTGTGATATATTCCGAGTCATTTGAACAACATTTAGATCACCTAAAGAATGTTTTGTACTGTTTGGAGAAGGCAGGGTCTACTTTCAACCCCATGTTAGGTTTGTTGTTCAGGAAATTTATTTCCATGGCCATAGGATTTCGCCACACAGAATTTCCATTGACCACGAGGGGACTAGATGAATTACAGATTTTCCGCTGCTTCAGGGCGCGAAAGCCATTGCCTGTTTAATTAGAATAATCCAGTTTTTTTTTTAATTCATACCAAAACTAGCTTAAAAAAAAGCTACTCCACTCAACATGTTATGTTAGAAATCTGCACTATTTGTGTGGACAGAGGAACAACAGAAAGCATTTGACACACTTAAAAAGACATTATGCAAACCTTGGTTCTGCGAAGGCCAGATTTATCTAAAAAATTTGTTCTGAAAACTGATGCTTCGAGTTCAGTTGTGAGCTGCCTTGAGGCAGGAGATGACATAGTTCGTCAACCTATATTGTATGCAACACACGCTCTTACATTTCAGAAGATAAAGTCCGCGATTTACGAACTAGAATGCTTACCGATTGTTGATGGTATCGACAAGTTTAGGTAATATTTAGAACATGCAGGATTCCCCCTGGAATTAGATAACCTGGTGTCGTGGCTTTTCTTTTAGGTCATCCCCAAAAATATGGAAGCATTTATTGCTGGATCATTAGAATGCATTAATTGAGTTTTAAAGTGCAATACATTAAATGTTCCTATAATGTAGTAGCTAATGCTCTCTCTTGCATGTTCGATAAGTCCATAGTTAGTAACGAGTTAGAAGTTCTTCGAAATTTTCATGTTTTAGTCGAATTTCCTTAGGCATTTGCCGATATTAAAGATCATCAGTAAAAGGATCATAAACTAAGTAAAATTATGACCAAATTAAAGCATAGTGTCAAACAAAAGAATTATTTTCTGGCTACAGGTATTTTATGTTGCAAATCCAGTGACAATTTAAAACGTGTGTTGAGTGAATAGATTTGGGTGGGTCTTAACATACATCGAGGTCTTGAGAGCCAATGAGGGAGAAGTGAGGTGTTGAGCAGCACCGGAATGCAGGGGTAGGGGAAATCGGAGATCGCCCAGAAATCTCGCCGATCAGCGGCATTGTCCAGCACGATTCCTAGATGCTAAAATCCAGGAGCGACCTTGCTGGGAATCCAACCCGGTTCACCTAGGTGAGAGGCGAGTAATGGTTTTCGACTATTTTCATCCATAACCTCTCGGTGGACCTCTAGGCACACACAAATTAATTCAGGCTATTCGTAAATATTTTATTTGGAAAATAATGGAAACCGAAATTTCGGAAAGAGCTAAATAATGTAAATGGTGTGCTTTGAGCAAACCTGCTCGAAACACACGCCTGGCCCTTCACTCTTTTAGTTTTGTGGAAAAACATATTGCAAAAATTTTTCAATGATTTTGTTGATCATTTTCCAAGAAGTAAGTCAGGCAACAATATGTTGTTAGTTTAGGTCTATGCATTTTTCACATTTGTATGGGTGATTCCTATGAGAAAGGTTGATGCTACATCCACTATTCGCATTCTTCAAACTATTTAATTTCAAAATTTTGGAGTAATTTCATCAATTGTCTCTGATAATGCTTGTCAATACACTTCAAAAAAATTTCCTGACATGCATTTTCCTTTTGGCGTTCGCTATATTATCTTGTCTTCTTATATCCCACAACCTCGCATGCAACGTGTTTCAACCGAAATCTTCGTTCAGCTCTCATTACTTTCCATACAATGGAGCATACTTATTGGGACAA
Organism: Dryococelus australis; assembly: GCA_029891345.1. Taxonomy (NCBI): domain Eukaryota; kingdom Metazoa; phylum Arthropoda; class Insecta; order Phasmatodea; family Phasmatidae; genus Dryococelus; species Dryococelus australis. The sequence continues at coordinate 86,940,771 of CM057002.1, read as the reverse complement.
GAATATTCCTTGGTTACAGATGGATTTCAATTACATCAAGAATGAATCTCACAAGACAAACTTTTCTGTCCAATAATCCTTTCTCTAATTTGTAGCACTAAAGTGACTTTTTGCCTGATGATCCTAAGGACATTCCCTTAAAACTTAAAACGTTCTCATTTCAAGAGCAGTGTCAAATATGTTAAGCATTGCATTGACAATGAATTTCGGGTAGGAGATCATGTTTTCTGTAAAGCTCATCATGTTAGCAGAACAGATGACAATAAAATGGCAAAACTTTCTTAACATTAAGACTGGTGCTTAACAAATCCAACATTTCTTAACGACAGTCACTGCTGGTCTTGCTTACGCCAATTCGATTACACATTTACTAGAACACATGTTTCACACCTAAAAATGTGGTATTCTCCAGTTTCCAAATATAATTTGTGTTCTGCAGTCTAGGAGCTGCAGACCCTAGCTGTAGCTGGTTTCTAAAGGGTTATTTTTTATTTGCCTGGCCAGTCGCTATTCTTTTGACCTTTACTTGTTTTAGACCATGGACTAATCACCAACTAGCCCGAACCTTCATAATGTCAATTCTGTTTACGCACTTATAAAAACCGGGCTACTTGGTTAATAAAAATTAAATAAATACAAATGTATTCTGTGTATTAAATCAGGTTCGAGTGGTATTGTAAAATAACCTACCAAAGTTGAAATATTGCATTGGTGTATTCAGTTAGTGATTATAATAGTTTCTTCTGGGTTTTTATTGAATGGGTTTACTGTTTAGTTTGGAGATATAATCCACTCTTGTTTTGGGTTGGTATGGGGTTTTGGTCGTAGCCAAGAGACAACATTCTTGTAGCATTTTCCTTTGGGATAATTTGTGGGGAAATGTAGTGTTGGTAAAATTCGATTCGTGTTACACTCTTCCCGAGTGTATCATTATGTTTTTCAGTGTTGTGTTTCAACTTCATGTGTTGCGGTAATACATTTGTTCCTTTCCCACATCGAAGTTTCTTCATGTGGCCAACTTCATGTCGTCATCAGTCACCATCACATTGCTGGTTTCGGGTGTAGTGTTTGAGTGAGAATATGTGTAACTATTTACAGACAACTCCTTCTCAGTGGTGTTGAATTTTGATTTAATTATATTGGGAAAATGCGTTAAGTGTTTCCAATCATGATAAATACAGTTGTGTCAGAGCATGGGAACAAAAACGGGTACCCTACTACAAATTAAAATAGTTATTTTGCTTGGAAATCTGAAATGGATAACTGAATTTCTTTACTGTCATCCAAATCGAAACGTGCATTAATTAGTCTTGGAACAAAGATTTTGAAAAGCGTTTTTGGCACTTTAAATAGTGAAGATTTAGCCCTTCTGGAATATCGTTTGAACTCCCTGGCGAACACTCAATATGACATTTCAACAAATGTAGGTAATTAAATTGTCCCTATTAAATATTTGGAAGACCGAAGAACAAATAACATCATGCACATAAAAATTAAGTCAGTTGTATATGGATAATCATAATGCTTTGTATCGTAAATTCTTTTTGGCATAACATGACATTCTAGATTAGATGATCATATTGAGTTTTGTAATTGATTTAAATGCTTTGCTAATTCACGTCAGTAAAACTCTCACTAATGCCAGGTTGGAAACTTTATTTGAGTCACGCCATTGAAACTAGTGTACATGGCGAGTTAAATACAACTTGGTTAAGTGCTGGTTCGTTCTTGGAACAATCTAAAACACATTCAACAGCTCATTAAACTGCCACATTGCATGATAGCACCCATTGTCTCTGAAATACATAGATATATATAATGGTCAAGGTAATGTTCAGGCAATTATATATAATTAATCTCTTACTGTTGTTGTTAATGTTCCCTTCGCCATTAAGGATAGTTAGTTTGAAAAATATCAAATGTTCCCTGTTCTATTTACAAATTCTAAGTTAAACATTTACCTGTTACTCGGTTTTCAGGAATGTATTATTAATAGTGTGGATTGCATTACCATATGTCCAGCTTATTTCACTGTCTTTGGCGCACATGTCGATATGTGTAAATACTTTGAATTTTGTGATAAATCTGTCTTCAGTCTAAAACTTCTCTGTATACATAAAACTAGTACCCATTGGCTATTAATTCTGATGCTGCCATTGATGTTACATTCTTGTGTAGGTCTATTACTGAAACTTTTTCCATATTACTCTAGCCTTATCAGGTAGAGGATTGATAAACAATACATAATTGTTACATCACGAGCCCCTTCTTCAAATCTTTTGGTTCTTTGAATTATAACATTCATTATAACATTTCTCTCCATGTAACCTAAATTAAAAACTAAGCTCTCGCACTGAAATTTTTCTCCTACCCTAAATGATTCATATGTTTAAGAATTATACTCTCTTGTGGCTACACATCCGCAAGGAATCAACTCCAAGTTATTCTGTGTCTCCTTCATGTATATCCTGCATAACCTCCCATCAACCTCAGTCTGATCTCCATTATTTTATCTTGTATTGCTGTTTTTGTATTCTTGTTTTGTATTTTTGGTTGAAATATAATTTATGTGCCAAGGTAAATTCCCCACTTTTTGACCATACTGTTCAAGTACCAGAAGGATGAGTAATGTGTAGCTATAAATGGTATATTATGGGAAAAGGGCGCGGGCCATCAAAGTCACGGTATCGTGGTGGCCATATTAGATGAAGTCATGCCGACACTTCATGCTCTGTCATTCATCATTAACAGTGGCCATCTAGTTTTTTCCTTGGAATTATACTTTCGTCGCTATTCCCAACCTCTTGCCCTATCATTCCACAGGTTTTCTTCATGCTCTATCATTCCAATTGGATTTCTCATTCTCTGTCATTCCATCATGTTTTTTCATGCTCTATTATGTATTCCTGTCTCTCTCTCGTATGCCTTTTTTCTCTCGATCACCTCTTCTGTGCCCTGGTTTTCTCATATTCATTCCTGTCTCCCTCTACCCCTTTTTTCTCTCTCTCTCTCTCTCTATCTCTCTCTCTCTTACCTTCTATGTCCATTTACTGTAGGCAACCATATGTAATTCTTGCATTCGCCACCAGAGTGTGTGTGCTGATCCCAAGTTATACTGTTCGCTACTAGAAGTGCTGGTATCGGTGCAGACATCTTGTGTTGGTAATCACGTCACCTGCAGGGGTGCACTAGCACCAGGCAGTTTAGTTTTATAGAGGGAAAATTTTTAGTTGGTTGTTTCAGAATTAAAAATGGTGGAGGCACATGAGATCGTTCCCGTAACCCAGGGTCGACAGCCGAGCATCCTGACCACAATATTAAGGCAGCATCTAGGAAATGAGGGTGTTTAGTGAAAAAAATATATATACATATATATCACCATCCAGTCATTCGGAAAAAATTGGACAAGCTGTGATTCTATATAAAAGTTATATAAGGTAATGTACAAAAAAATTTTTTTTATAAATATCGCCATTCTGTGATTCAGAAAATAAATAAATATATGTGTGTGTGTGTATATATATATATATATATATATATATATATATATATATATATATATATATATATATATAAATTTGGGCAGACTGCGATTCTATATAAAAGTTATAATAAGTTATCTATAGAAAATACTGCACACCTCATGTCCACACCATTATATGTGTAAAAGTTACTCTGTTACTATGTCTATTCCAGTCCATATGAGCACTGACAGCTAATTACAACTACAATCGCATGTAACAAGCAACTATACAGAGACATTGCACAGTGATGTGCATGTGCAACGATCATGTGTGAGCGCACACACTTCTGTATCTGTAACTTATATGTGCGGCACATAGTGAAGCCAGCCACACATGCAACTTTAGATGCTACATAGCCCGCACAAAACATTTTTTCTGTAACTACTAGCTGGCACAAGCACATGAACGTCTGCATCTTCAACATGTATGTGCATCCAGCGAAGCTGGCTGAGCGACCATACACGACGACACAGCACTGTAACAACTAGCTCTAGGATTAAAACATACCATAAATTCAATTCTGCCACAGACATGTGTGCATGCAAACAAAAAATCCTCATTACTGGTAATCCCCCAGTCACTACACTTTGGTAAACTTCCCAAAATAGCATTTTTTTTATAGTTAAGAAGCCTACTATGTAATCAGCCGAGATCACATATTACAAGGCTGGCTATAAATACCAATGAATGTCACCCCTCTTTACCCAGGCAGTATGGCAGCAGTGGTGGTGAGACCTCACGGCTACGAGAGACAAATCCCCATACTCCCACAAAGAAATTCAAGAGAAACACATGTAGCTACAATGGCGGACCCCATTGCATATATTTATCTCTAAAACACAAAAGCAGGTCTCTCCAAGATGGAAATCTTATGAGCACAGCCAAGTCTTTTCCACGAGAGCAGGAATATAAATTCCCTGCTTCGAGATGGAGAACGCCCCCACCCCGCATTATGCCACACACGATCTCTCTCACTCAGTATGCACGTGTATGACTACATATATAGGAATTGATAAATATAAAGACACACAGAACAATTATAAATAAACTTTATTAGATTTCTTTCATAAAATAAGTAGGGTACATATAAATACATTTATTCTGCGATATATCTCTCTCATTCTCTTGCAGTGCGATGTCCAATTCACCATCAGTAATTGAAGAGAGGTATCCAATTATTGTGGATGGAATCGAAGCAGAGCTACTTTACAAACAGATGATCACCCGACCGCCAAATGACTTTTTCAACCAAAAAAGTGTGGGAGTATATTGCAAGCTGTGTCTCTTGTTCGTAAAATGCTCCTCGGAGAAAAGTGCTATCCGAATCATCAAGATAACAAGTTATTCGTGCGTTATGGCAAATCGTGACATGCCTAGCCTATATATTTAATTGCTCCAATTTGGTTCATAGCCTTTGGAAAACATGTCCTTGTCCCATGAAATGTGAACATAGTCACCAATTCGAACCCTTGGCTTCCGAGAGTCTACCCTCTTCTTGGCCTTGTACACAGTTTTTAGCAAAGAACAATCCTTAACATTCGCAGGTCTCATATGTATAATGAGGTATACTCGGTGATTGTAGGACATCAGCAGGCAAGACAACATGCCCAGTCACTTGTAACTTCCTCAAGATGAAAATTATCGCTACATTACAATCTTCAGAGTAGTATTAAATAATTTCACGATGGATGTCTTCATACCGCTATGGGTACTGTAATGGTTCACCCAATGCTACATCAGTGCCTGAAACACAGAATTTAAGAATTCCCATCCCATTTCAGTCTGTAAATGATTAGGAACTCCTCCATCTTGCAAAACAATCTTCGTTGCTTTGCCAACATCGTGACCACATTTCCAACAAACCAGCACTGCAAACACTTAATTACTGTAACAATCTATCACTGTCAAAATATATCTTAATCCCTTATTAACATATGCTTATGGTATCATTTCAATTAGATGGACCCAAAGGCTAGTATTTGCCTCCTTGGATAATTACGATGTGCTGATATGTAGAGCTCATCAATAATCTGTGCATGAGACATTTTAGTATGACATTTTAGTATACGTACTCACATTCATGCAGTTCTTCTCAAACATTCACAATCTCCTTCATGTGGGAATTATTGTCGGCCTACTGAGATGCAATTAGCAGTTATATACATGGTACGAACTCATTGGCATCATTCTTATAAACATATTCAAGTTGTTTGTTGCAACTAGTCATGTTGTGGAAATAAGACTTGTCCTTTTTACATTTCCAAGTAGCCAAGGGTAAATTATCTTCATCGGTTGCAGTATCTTCTGGAAATAACTTGTGCTTCCTCTAGGACCTCGGTTCCATATCTGGCTCATTCTTAATTTCAGCACGGAGATAAGTTTGTTGTAAATTATCTAGCTATGATGTGATAGGCAGGAACACCACTTCCAAAGTAGCATTGCACTTCATGCAAGTATGCTCAGCCAGTAAATATTTATGTCGCACACTTTCAATTACACTGTGTAAATTCTCGGCAGCAGCAGTAATTTTACTAAAACCACAAGCAGAATGTAGATAGTAAGTACATAACATATGGTAGCATTTAGGTGCGACCTCATTGCACCAATTGAGTTGGGCTGGTGACAGCTTCTTCTGTCATATTATTAGGTTCGTGTAATATGCGTCATGTGCCGACCACCAAAAGCAGAGAGTTTGCTCACTGTAGAATTTAGCACACAATGCAGCCATCCAGACAAGACGATCATCCACAGTCGTGAGCTTTTTGTCTAAGGAAGAGATTTTGCCCACACTCTTCGTCAATGCTTTCAGTTCAGTATCTGTATTTGCAGCCAATGCCTGAAGAACCTAGCCGGCAATTCGCTCCCCCATAACATTGAGATTCGACTCTAAAGTGGTGAGCCAGTTCATTACAGACGTCAGTGTGCGAAGATAAACCTCAGACTTAGTGCTCAATGCCTGCAGTACTGACAATGGTTGCAAAATCTCAATCAACACTGCAGACAAAGGATGCATTAGCCACATAACTGTAATATTTAGGTCTACTAACATTATTAACTTGTTTTTCTCTGAAACTATAGTTGCCATCGCCAGTAGATGTCGCATAACCATCCAGTGCATGTTTCAGGCCACTATGACCGAACTTGAATATGGCATAGCTCATCGTTTACTGATAAACTATAATGAACTGATAGAATCAACTATGGTAACTGCCCTTATTAAGTGAGAAATCCTTAGCTATCACAAGGAAACCACGAGGTTCTCGCAGCAAAATAATCACATAACTTTAAACCTGTCGAAAGGCATATCTCTATTAACATGCTCAGAGTTAACATGTTGTAAATTCAGGTCACCCATGCGGAATAGAACAAGGAAATTAGTATTGTCACCCAGGACTTGTTTAGGCATGTGTGAATAAGTTTGACACGGGTAAATTGAACCAATGCTACATGGTGACCCATGCTGATATATTGCTACATGGTCGACTGCTTCTCACATACCACATCATCGGAAACAAACACAGAGTTTTGGAAAATATTACTTGGTGGCACAACTTTCTCATTGTCACTATATGGTAAATAGCATAGACCATCAACTGCTTGAAGTATTTGTGTTCGTTGTAGGTACTTTGTATATTGTAGCAATTTACAGTATAGGTAAATGTTTTCGAACTGAAGACCAGTGGGTTTCTCCAGCAAGCTCAGAAGCAGACATTTCTTTCCACAGTTGCTTGCTCCAGCTATGATACCTCAAACCATATTTGGCAGTAGCTTCCCATGATGTGATTCGTGGGAAATAGTTTCGTCATCGGTGGTGATGCAAACAAGAAGTGTAGTGGTCTGTGGGACAATCTAAAATTGAACTGATACACGAACAGTTAAAACACTGGTAGCCTACTTATGACATCACGACCATGTCCGAGGCCTGGTGAGGTAGTTGTCTGTACCCTAGGTCAGGTGACATGATGGTCAAATTCCAAGTCTGGTACAGTAGATGGCCACACTGCTAAACTAACATATAAATTACAGATGGCGACCAAATTGTGTAGGTATGTCGTAATGTGCCATATGAGTAAAACCAAGAGTGGGCATTAACTGGTGAATATGCAAGGAAAATCATATCGCTTACACGAACAGCAGCAAGTTGGAAGCTAGCCATGCAACTGACACTGTTCTCACCGAAAAAGACAAGTCGACAGTTAGGTCACCCGAGTCCAAACTCGGCGAACGCCTAGCTGTATGGGGTGTTTCCAAGCTTATGAAAACTTAAGTCAAGAGGGGAATAGGTTTGCAGTTTAGAAGGAATAAAAAAAACTGGGCAAGTATAGAGGAAACATTGCCAAGTAGGGAATTGAGCGGGCATCTTACCATTAATGTTGCCAGCACTCGACGCCCTCGACTGTCTTGTAGGAGACGCAAGTAGAATGGCGAGGGTGGTGAAAATGGCTATGGAAACTCTCACTAGAGGTAAATAAATGTCGGTGGTCTGTACCTACATCCGTGCAGTGTAGGTAGAGGTGGAAAAAGTAAATGGGTAAACAAGCGAAAGAGACAGTCTTAAAGTCACTGCCCAATCGTCCTCTCACAAACATAAACTTACAAAAGTTTGCCTGTAAATTTAAAATAACTAATTTCAGAGGCATCCTAATGCGCAACAATCTACCACACAGTCCGAGAAGAGTGGAGTACGGCATAGTAAACCTAGATACCATCTGTCGGCAAGGGACTTATTTAACCGCGTATTCAAAGTGCGGGGATATGGCTGAATACTTTGAGAGCTACAGTAATTTTTAGGCACCACCAGAATTGAAAACATTTCAGAACCATCTGATTGAAGCAGAGCAACAGCCACAGGAGCGTAACTGCAGTCACCTGTACCATTGCTTCCTTTCAAGGTTCATTTATAAAGGAAAAACCAAAACAACTATACTTAATCGGGATGCACTACCTGAAAGTAATAGTAATTTCCATAACCCAGATTGTGTCTGGCGATACCTCGGAATGGCACTCTGTGCACGTCCCTCCACGGAACCTATTTGGAGCATTGTCCATTGAGCTTATAGATTTTCAAACCTACTTCTCTGTACCAAACATAGATTAACAAAATTGCATGTTTCGCTTCATCAAGGAAGTTGATAAGTGAGGTAAGGTATGTGTAGCCACAGGTTCGTATGTGATTGTAGATATAGATAAGTACCTTAAGCATGTACTGGAGCCGGAAGTGATGTTGATGCTACGAGGTAATGCTAATATGCTGCACAGCGAGATGTATTGTACTGCTCAAATAGACTTCACGAAAAGCTACACACTGCTGAAATGCTTGGATTCACATAAAAGAAGTATGAAGTGAAGAATATGCATGAATAGACCCTGCCAGTAAACATTCTCCCCATTAATGTTATAAGAATAAACTGAAATTTGGTAACTGGATCAAACCTCAACAGTTAGTCCATTCAATCACTACATTGATTTTCCGGATCAGTACCTCCAGGCTTTAAGCTGGTGGATGTACTCAATATGCCCATTTACGTCTTAGTTGTAATGAGTAGTGTACATAAAGTGGTCATTTCTAAAGCAGACCAAGACAGTAGTTTCATTAATTTCTGAGGTGAGGAAATAAAATTATACCTACATTTACGGAAAGTTGGTCTGAAATTTAAGGGAATGAGTACTAAGGTGATGAAAACAGTTTACTGTACCAAACCGGAGGTCAGTACGAGGCGATTACCCAGCATGTTAACATCTGAATATGTGAGTTTCCTTAGCAGTTTGAGACTGTCGGTCAACAAATATGGACATCGAAATATTAAATGTAGACAAGCCAGCAGGCTTTGAATATGCGATCACCAAGGCAGAAATCCACAGATTACACACCCTATCTGCTGTATCCATATGTACTCTCATCTAAGGTTCGAGTCCCAGTACTAAACTAAGATATATACACCATGCCATGCAATTCGTATTTCAAGTTCCGTGGCTCGATTACAAAGGCTGGTGGTGCTGTACCTGTGACAACAAGATACACCAGAAACAGTATACTGCACATGATAAGTAGAATCGTGTATGAGCGGAATGGATGTGAAGAAAATGGAACAAGAGATGTTGGAACTACAGCCACCATAAAGAATTATCTTTCATTGATGCAAAACTAACTTTCTTCAGCTAAACTGACCGGTTGGGGTTTCGAAGACGATTTTAAGGTTCCCATCTGCAATGGTGGAAAATTCGAAGTATGTATCCTGCTAGCCATGCTGCTAAGGTTCTTCTACGACTGCAGGCAAGCAATTCTCAATTTCAAACAGGAGCTAGTTATTCCCTTACCCAACACACTCTTGTGACCGGAAATACGAGGAAAGAGAAAAATGCAAGTGTTCATTGGACGCAAACATTTCTTTACAATCGTCTTTTTCTTCACTGACAAAACAGCTGTGGTTGAAGGATAAATTGGTGAAGTGCTATTTTTCGGTAACAGTAAAAATATACCCTACTTACATGAAATAGACTATAACAGAGCCAGCCCCAAAACATTACAAAATCTACCCAGCAAACACAACCTGTAGGCAAAGTGTCGGCAAATTGTCTGCCCGATAACTGTACTGTCGGCAATAGTCGCTTTAATGCCAGACGATAGACATCTGACAATGGTGTGATGTCTTTTTTGAGACAGTTTGCTAACAGTTAGAAAAAAGACAACGGATTACAGTACTGTCGGCAATAGTCGCTTTAATGCCAGATGATAGACATCTGACAATGGTGTGATGTCTTTTTTGAGACTGTTGGCTAGCCGTTAAAAAAAAGACAACGGATAACTGTACTGTCGGCAACAGTCGCTTTAATGCCAGATGATAGACATCTGAAAATGGTGTGTGATGTCTTTTTTTGAGACTGTTTGCTAGCCGCTAGAAAAAATACAACGGATCACTGTATTTTTTAGGATAACAGATGGATATCAGTGAGAATATGTTGGCATGATATCACAGAGGAAACATGTTGCAAGCATCTTAAAAATGTTTCTGTACCGATTACCATACAGTATCTTTGTCTTTTCTGTAAACTGGCCATTGTCTTATTTTTTATTCTGGCCCAGTAACGTTTGCTTTATCACAATAAAGACATAAATATGATGTATTTTCGTCTATAAACTTTTGTAAAGTGTTTTGAATAGAGATGTTAACTAGCTGTTAATGGCGTGATATATTTTTTAAGACAGTGTGTTAACCGTTAGTTTTTTTTTTTTTTTTTTTTTTTTTTTGTGATTTTATATTTGTCACGTGGTAGCTCATGGCATTTGTTTCTTTGAAATTTTTTTCGTTTGTAAAACCATCCGACAGATATATTAAAAACTAACAAAAACTTTTTTGTGTACAAGCCTCTGAAGAAATAGTCTTTAAATAACACGTGTTTTAAATTGATTTGTTATATTTTCATGGAATTTGTACATTCCTTTATAATAATTTGTGTCATGGTATATTTAAAATTACTGGACAGTACCAGCATTTTACCCCGTGTTGTATAGATTAGCATGCTGGACTGTTAAGTCAAGGGGCTTAGGTTCGAATGCCGCACTCGGCAATTAAAAGATTTTCATATCATATAATGTGTTGAGAAATGAAGTGAATATATGTAATGAGGAAATAAGAATTACTAACACCTTTAATCGAAAAGTTAAGGTTTTTCTCATGGTTACACTGCTTTCTCCTGGACATCATGCCACTGCAGGCCCACCATCATAATGACATCCAGCCGTCGCAGGCCCGGCATCGTAATGACATCCAGCAATCGCAGGTCCGACTCTGTCGGCCAACAGTTAGCTGCCAGTTCATATTTCCATCGGGCCGCTTCCAGCATAAGACAGTGGACCGGAGTTTGTCGGCTAGATTCTGGCCTGTATTTTCCGTGTGTGCTGGGTAGCCTATTAGGAGCCAAAATACAAATGTAAAACAACTCATAAGCTTGCTTTTAAAAAACCAAGTAAAAACTTAGCAGTAAGGGAGTTTTGTAGTAAAGACGTGAAGAGACTTGTGTTACGAAGCACATAACTTATCCACTAGAACACCGAACACATATTACTTCAGAGAAAAATAAATATTTATTTAAGATAAGGAAATATTATTTAATTCAATAAATATTTACAATTGTGCATTTGTACATTTACGCTCTTGTAATAACATCCTACACGTAAAATAGCCTGTACCATGTCGTGGAAAATGTTTAAGGACAGACATGTGTGATGCACGTTTGTAGGTAATAGTTATAACCAATCTTTTCATGCTTACTCGTATCGTAAATGTACGTGTAGGAAAATTATAACTCCATACAACATAAACACATGCTGTACTGACTTAATACTACAATACTTATATCCGTATCATTGAAATACATGGCCACATTTAATACCGATGCCAGCCATATTGGTTTTCCTACGAAATTATAGCCTGCTAACTGCTCGTGAGCAGTTGAGACGTTCCGACTCCACTCGTGACGTCACTCGACATTCGTTTCATGCTTAGAATACCGAACAGTGGTCTGAGACGACAATTGTAAAGAATCTAATGTTTTTCTTTGGAAGGAGAGACTTAGAATAGCCCCCTGGTCAGGGCGAGGGCGGGGAGGAGTGTATGTTTTTTTGTCGCCGGCACTGGAAAGCGGGCTTTCTACTGGTACGTGTCTGCACGAACAAGGTGATGTCACATACTCGTGGGACCCCCAAGACGAAGTCCGCCTTCTCACGATCAGGCCTTTTCCACTGCACTGCACGACCAGCTTGCTCGCGATGACCCGCTCATGCTCGTAGTGGAGGAGGGTTGGTATTTCCACTGCGCATGTCTCCCCGCCGACCAGACATTACAGTGCAGGCTGCGTGAATCCTAGTCAGTCGATGACATGGAACAGGGGACAGTATGTGCCGGCGTAACAGCACCGTGTGTGTTAATAAAATTTTAAAGGCCATTTAACACTATCCAGTGTTTTATTACATTCAAGTAGTCGAATACAAATGATTGAATACCCTAACAGTTCAATTTATTAATTTGAATAGAACAAAGTACTTCAGAGTTTTGAAAAGCTTTTCAGAAATGCAGCTGTATTCAATAAATATTAAAGTTAAGACCTACACTTTTTTTTTTTTTTTAATATTTTAGTGTTTAAATCAAAATTTTAAACTAGCACCCAATGCTAGTTGAAAATTTTGATTTAAGAAAACATAGATCATGTTATTTAAGAAAAACATTGAAGGAATTCTAGTTATTTAATGGCTCTAAAAACAAAATGGTCGTGATTATGACATCCAAGTTACGCCATACAGGATTCAATAAATAGAGTTAAATAATTTTGAGAAGAATCGAAGTAAACTTTGATAATGCGAAAGGGCCTAAAGAATGTTTAAGTTAACTACCAGGCAATTTATGAAGTTATTGTTGAAAATGAGTGACATACAGTGTTAGTTGCTTGTAGTGTACAATATTAAGGATTTTGGTCGCCGAATTCGTTTGTTTGGGAAACAACAGAAATAGGATTAAAAAAAACTAGTCTTGCCATATTTTGTAAACAGTTTTGGGAGCAAGAAAGTGAGGTGAGAAGTCTACAGCAATGGCATGCAGACGCAGCGTACCATTATCTGAGGTAAAGGTGGTGGAAAGGCCCGGCCCGATCCTTCTTCGAAACGACCCACATCTGTGGGTACTGTTTCCACTGTGCGCCTCTTCGCACTCCGAACAAGGGTTTCTCCGTCGGCATTTTATCCACGAGACTACTGTAACTTGTTATCCCCAGTGCAGAAATAGGTATGTATCATTATTTGCAGTTCGAATATACAGTGTTGGCCCAACATACAAAATACATGCCAATTACCAACAATGTCTACCAACATGCTGTCAACAATCAGTCATCCATGACAGTAAAAATCTATTTGAAACAAAAATAATATGTATCAAAATTCTAACTGGTAATCAAACATAAACAATTATTGATGCATTTTTGATCCCGTACATAATATTGAGTAATGTTGGAAATATGTTAGTTACATAATATTGGCCAAACCAGCCATTAAACTGAAGAAAATTATTAATTATAAACTGTTTGGTCTTCAACATTATCCCAAAATAAGACCAACAGAACATATTTAAAATAAAAATGGTCAGTTAAGTGAAAAAATTTGCACTTAATTAAATTCATGAAAGGGGCATTGTTTCCATTACGAATGCCTATTCCCTAATGTTGACTTAAAATTATAGTTATACATTACTTTGGCAGATCGATGTTTATTAGTTGACATTATGTATGCAACAACACATCTTTGCAAAACATTGCTAACTGTGGATAAATGACTGTGTGAATGCTTTTCTGGAAGAGAAAATAATGTTATTTAGCAAATGATCAAAATACTATGAATAACCAACGTAATATCAGCATTAGTTAGTAGTCGGGTTATTGTCATATTATATTGATGATGTGTAATATACACACAATAAACCAACGTAAAGCCAACAAACAGTATTTTGGTTTTTTTTTTATATGGCATATGTTCGAAAGAAAGAGAATTTAGGAAAGAGTGTAAAAAACACAAATTTTCATTGGCCCGATAAAGTAGGATGCGCGTCATATTTCAGTTGCCAGCCAACGCTAAAATACACATCCTGAGTGACATTTTGATGTTGGACCAACTTACATTTTTCAACGTTAGCCCAATGCCAGAGAAAGATGTTAAGCCAACATTGGGCCCACAAATGTTTCTGTATGTTTACCAACTAGTTACCAACAATCAGCCAACCATGACCATCAAAATATATTTTATATACTATTAGTTTATATATCACAAAACCAAATGTTTAAGCAAACATGGAAAATTATGTTTTTTTTTCTCATCCCAAACTTTCTATGAAGTATTGTTCAAATTATGTTGGTTACACAATGCTGGCCCAACTAATGAAAAGTGACCAAACGCAAACTGTTTGGTTCCCAACATTGTTTCAATATAAAACCAACTAAACATATCTAATAGAAAAATTCGCAGTATCGTGAACAACATTTACGTATCATACAATACAGGAAAAAGGCATTGTTTTCATTAAGAATAACTATTCCCTAACTTCGACATTGAAGTGTTGGTTATACATGTTGGCACAACATAAAAAAATAATACCAATTACAAACTGTATATCTGCCAAAATATTGTCAACATTCAGCCAACCTTGACAATCAAATTAAATTCGAAGTAAAAACACCTATGTATTAAAATACCTAAATTTAAAGCAAACATTACAAGTTGTGGTTTATTTTTCATTCTGAAAATTGTATTGAGCATTGTTGGAAATATGTTAGTTTCATAATGTTGGCCCAACTAGAAGAAATCCAATCTCCAACTTTTTGGTTTTGAACATTGTCCCAGCATGTAACCAAAGAAAAATTGTCATTAAAATATTGTATTTCATAACATGAAGGATAGTAACATTGTTTTCATTAATAATATATATTCCCTAATTTTGCCCCAAAATGTTGGTTTTACAACATTGGCCCAACAAAATTATACATACACGTCACCAACAGTAAGTCTACTAACTTGCTGCCAACGTTTAGTCAACAATATTTAATTTTCAAAAATTTATTTTGAAACATGTTGTGACAATTTTTTATATAGTGAGGTGTTGATACATGCTTTTCTTATGAATATCATTAAAATTTTCGAGTAAAAATGTTTGGTTGGCATATTACATTGGGCCAACCAAATGCCAACCGTTGGGCCAACGAATGTTGCTACTTGGGAGGTAGTTAATATAGGTGAGTAACAGTTCCATCTTGGAGTGCACGTTTTTTTTAAAGTCAACACCCTTCATTAAATTATATCGTGCATGTTATTTGTTGTAATAGTAATAAGAAAAACTAAAAAAACTGATATAAAATATATATTGCACGTACTTGTCACTTTTCCAAGGGATGCAATTTATAAAGATTGTTTAAAAATTATTTGACGTACTTATCCTTTCTCCAGGAGAAAAGCAAGTGCAATAATCATATTTAAAAACCAACTATTGCACATAATTTCCCCTTCTCCAAGGCAAAAGCAAGCGCAATAAACGTATTTTTTTTTTATCATTTGCACTTACTAGTCCCTTCTCCAAAGCAAACAAAATATATACAGATGTTTTTAATAACTTACTTGCGTTTATTTTTACGCAGAGAAAAATTAAATTACTAAACAAGCACAGTTATAAGTTAAATTACATGTCGTTATATTGTACTCGAAAACCACATACAAGTAACATACTAAGAAAATTAGGATAAATGCATGTCTCTCTTAAATATCGCATTGGTTTTGCATCTGTATAAATGTCTCGAATGAGCAGCAGACTCTTGGTCGGTAGAAATAGTTTCACAAATCGGTCAATCCTATATTTCACTTCCGTAAGAACACACACACACACAGTTAGACAGTTCTAGGTGCACATCAGCAACATCGTTATGTAATAGGAGTAACCTTGTTTCAAAGTTATTTAAACACTGGCGAATCCCATCACAATCGGGTCGAAGGGAGGGAGAGATAGCATCGAGAGACAGTGGAGACTACATGTCCTCCCATCTTTCGGAATTTGTATAATCAATATCAGTGACTGGAGAGTACCTTACCGGCACTGGCGAGTCTGTAACTCCGTGAATCTCCGTTGTTGTTGTTTGCACATGTAAAACAGTCATTTAGGACGATCTACATTCTCGCTGTGGTACATTGAAAGCTTGCAGCAGCAGGGAACACTCAGTGATGTTGTTGTCGCATTTAGCCAATTAAAACGCCTGGAAGCTGCGAAAGGACAGCGACTAGGAACCCTGGAAGTACACCGCCTGGATGGGCGCTGCCTAGATGGATTCCGCCTGGAAGGGTGTTGCTTGGGTGTTCCGGATAGGCGCTGACTGGAAGGGTGCTGTCTGAGTGCTCTGTAAGGACGTCTCCATGGCGATGTCGGACGCTGTTATAGGTGCAGCGCCGGATTCTACCCTGGTCTCCAATGGTACAGCACTGCGTCGTCCTGGGACAGAGACATCCATTTTTTTCGAATAATTCTCCCTCTGTAATTAGGAGAGCATCGTCACTCTCGGACTAGAAATCGACTGTCAACATTAAGAAGATGGTTGCAAATGTACATAAAAGTAGCCGCAGCACAATATCTTCGACGTAGGATAAAGCCTAGTACGGCGAAATTACTTGGTTGCCGTAGGCCATGGCCTCAAGGGAAATACATTCTTGCATCTTCTTACATGTGTCACACCAGGACACGGCATCATCGTCCTTTGGCACCACGGCACCCGGTTTCTCCGCTCAATGCGCCTCGAACCATATGCGGGGGTGCGGTTGCCAAGGGTATCTAGGCTCTATTTCGTGTCAATGACAGCCCATGCATTTCTCGTACCCTCGAAAACACGACAAGCACTTTGTAATATTCATCAACATACATTTCACAGTCCGATGCAGTTCAACAATGGCGCGTCAATGTCCAAACTTAAGCTTATAGGAGAGTGTCCATCCCCCATTCCTATAATGCTCTGCACACTCCCAACACAGCCTGCCTCCCCTTCAGGATGTGCTTGTTTGCTTGCGAATACAATAAAAACAAGCTATATACTGGACGTTATTTCTATGTAGCCCTTAAATAATTTCATACAATAATTAGTCTTTTTTAAACTCTATACGTATTGTTTACCATTAAAGTATTAAAATGTTATAGTTCAAATTCTGGCAATAGCCAATAGCAATGTAATGAAGTAGGGGGAAGTTCACAGTCGGGTAAATGGAGTGGGAGGTTGTTTCCGCCATAACTCCATCGAGACTCCCACGAGAGGATATTGACAGAACGGCTGATCATGCATAAGAGCAGAAATGCGGTTAGCCGCCAGGAAACACGTATTGATTGTAGCAGGGCAATTTTTTTATCAGTTTGCAGTGCACACGTGATAGGGCACCGATGAACGGATGTCGGAGAATTACTTCGCACTAGCCTTTTCCTGTTTCCTGAAGGGCTATTCAAATTATGTTGGCAAGAGGGGGTCCTTTTATTTCCGCAAGCTAATACTTTAAGTAATATTTCCACACACTTTATATATTTAACAAAACAAATAAACTTTATATGTAAAAAAACAAAGGGTTAGAAATATTATTCCCAATCAAGTCAGTTTTGTTATACATGTATAATTTATTTACACTAATTAAAAAACTACAAATATGGTAGTCTGCTTTTTTTCAATTCAATTTGCCAGTCCAAACATGTTCGTAAAAAAATAACAGTCTTTGATGTTCTATCCGATGCAGTAGAACTGGAATCTTCGCTTCGAAGATTCCAGTTGAAGTCTTCTTCCAAGTTGAAGTCAGCCATGGACGAACCCGAGTCGGCGACGGCAGCATGTAACGTTACATGTGGGCATTTGTGGGGGTGCTCTTCACAGTCCGATGCACGTCCCCTGGAATTTTTATGCATCGTGGCATCGACACGACGGCACGACCTTCGATGTTTAGTTGGGACACTTAGAGTCGACACATGGTATTATTAGGCGTGCGTACACAGTTCTGGGTGGAGCAGTCAGGAGCATGAATTTAGGCGCCTCAGCCTGAAGTTGCTGCAAATTCTAGAACCTGGTACACTGTTGCTGGAAGAGGCACATCCCGCTTCATGTGATGAATGAAGCAATTCCTAGGAATGTAGCAAGTTATAAACTGTTGCGTAGGTTCTCCCGAAGTCACCGCATATAACCAATGGTCCCATCTATCACATTTTTCTTCGTAGGTATGTAGCGATCCAGACTCTCAGAACGAATGGATGATTTTAGAGTCGTTCGGGAATAACAAGATGTACAGGTTCTCCAGATGAAATGGCGTCTGCTTGCTTCCATGGTGACTCGTACTCGACTGGTGACTAATTTATTTTTGGATTCTATTTATTTCCATTTTTATTTCGCCTCGTGGAATCACATCATATTTCACTCTACCAAAGAGAGCTATATATCTTCAGGATGTTACAATTTGTGACTGCGATATCTTTGAGCACATAGCCGCTCTGGAAACCTTGCAGATTACAGTACATTATTATGTGTTAAATGTACCTCCCCACACCATGTGTATTTACGTGCGTAATTAATTGATAATTTTTACCAGGCCGGATAAACAATCGTACTGAACGATCCTGTCATGGGGTATCAAGCATTAGGCGGCAGTGTTTGCAGGTACGTTTTCCTTGGTAATTATCTCGATGTGACAGTCGACCATGCTATTTTGCACATGCTCGTTTTGCTTCGATGTATCGAATACTGCCAAAGGTGACGTGTCTCGGAAATTTTCGGGGCTCACGTAGGTATGCACCTCGCATCCGTAATATGAAGATTGGAATTGCGAATACATATAATGTGCCAGAAAGTATTGTCCATTTTCAAAGTTCGTGTTCATATCCACGTACTGTTAGCTTTCGCTAATTATATAATATATTTATGCGTTCGACCTTGCAGTGGTTGACCGTAGACTTTTGTCTCTGATACTATGCTGTTGGTTTTTCCGAAGCACCAGTATGATATAGTGCGGTTTTTTCATGCTGGAAGATGTCTTCACGACCCAGTGATTTCGCGTGGCGGCGGGAAAGGCCAGGCAGGTGAACAAGCTCCAACTTCTGAATGCTAGTTCGATCACTTTTTCTTTCTTGGCATAATTCAACACCTTGACACGTTCGCGAGTGCTCGAGGTCACTTGAGGGAGGAACCATTGTATGTTGTTTAAAGCAAGAGATAAAGGCTGCAGGTTTTTCTCCAACTCCTAACACTTCGTCCAAATGTGTTGTGGCTAGCATTACTACCAGCTTCTGCCTGGCACCTATAATTATTTTCTTATCATCTTCCGAAAAACCCAGTAGCATGGTGAGCAAAATGCATACTTCGAACCAGCCACGTTGTAAATGGGAAAGTAGGAGTTGGCTTCGATGCCTCGGACTGCAATCTTGGCTGCGAAGAGATGGTTGGACGTGAGCGATAGGTATTTTTTTTATCGATGATTTTATGCCTACATCACGCGACTGGTCGACCACGACGCTATTAATCTTGTAAATTACTCGCTCGAAAAGTGCAGAATTTCATCTCGTACCAATTTGGAGGTGGTCGGGTGGGTCCCGTCTGCCTTCGTTAGCCTACCTCTTATCTGCGCAAAGCACTGGCTAGGAAGGGTGTAAATATCTTGTCGCTGTATAATAATTCCAATCTCAATTCCTAGAGTGAAAGTTCCGACAAGATATGGTTCGTGACAGTGCATTTCGATTTTATCGAATTTACAGTATAATTCTAGGCGATGATCCACGTCGATAATTTCGTCTGATATATTGATTAACTTTTAAACAAAGGACGTAGAGATACTATGCATTTTCAGGTGTTAGCACAGTGCTTCCTCGCAGCCTACTGATCTCGGTTTTGATGTACCGTTAGCTTTTAGGGGATTTTGTCTTCCCGGCGAAATTTAGTCCCATTGTTTCAGGTGCAAACGTAGTGTAATATCTTCATTTCGGATATTTATCAGTTTCTCGTGTGGATAGAGGCCCGCCGAATAAACAGCCAATGAGAAGCACTGGCAGCGTAATTGGTCAATTAGAATCATTCGAGGGGATGGAGCGAGCGTGACTAAATGATCACTTAAATATATTGGAGGGGATGGAGGCTTGCCAACAGTCGAACAGAGGCGGACGAAGGTAAGACCGTACCAAGATGGGTTCGAACGGACGTGACTAATAAGTGGAGAGATAGTGACTAATTGATCGAATGCTACTACTTGGTAGAATCGCATACCAAAATGGCAGCCGAACATAAATGAGAGCATTCTAAAATGGCGGCTGAATGTACATGAGAGTATACTAAAAGGGCGGCTGGACATACATGAAAGCGACAGTATAGTATATAAGTTTTTTAGTAATTTTTTATACATTTTTAATAATAATTTTTTAAAATTATTTTTATAAATTTTTAAAGAATATTTTTAATCAATTTTTAAAGATATTTTTGAAAAGAATTTTTTTTAGCGATTATTTTAATGATTTTTAAGAATAATTTCTTATAAATTTTTAATAATACATTTTCTATAAATTTTTTTTTTTTTTCCCCGGATTTTTTTGGGGGTTTTTGGGGTTATAGGTCACTGGTGTCAGAGTAATATGGGTCAAAGATGGTGGATGGTTGACGTCACGACATTACGGCTGGCCAAATCAAACTCCGATGCCCGATACCCTTACACGCAAGCAGTATTTTCCTACTTTAGGTGGTTCATGGTAAAATGAGCACTTTTGGAAGCCCTGCTAAAGTTCTACTTTCATGTCTATTATGTATCCTTCTGCACATGTAAGCAAACATTACCATGTGAGTGGCATGTGACTACTACGTGATTGCCACCTGTCAAAATCAGTGTTTAAATTCTGTCACTGGCAAAATATTTTGGATCCTCAGTAAAGATCAGTTATAACTAATTATATTATAATTGCATTACACATACAATAAATGTGTATACCCAAATACATACTCTATATATTGCATTGTGTATACAGTATGTGTTATAATATATGTATAAATGCAATATTATATGTACATATTTGTGTGCATGTATATATACATTTTAATATGAGAATATGTCTTATAATATATGTAGAGATGCAATATTATATGTACATATTTGTGTGCATGTATATCTACATTTTAATATGAGAATTTAAACTTGTTTTATATGTACATATTATATATATACATATACATGTACATGTATATATTGTAAACACAAAACCAAAATAAAAATACAAAAATATAAATATAAAAGCGTGCAGGTTTCTATGATCATGTTTTTTTGACACAGCTATACTGTGTTAATGTTAATACCCATTCGAGATCTGCCCCATCTCCAAATAAATTGGTTATTCATGCTGCAAACTGAAGTTGTCACAGATGGGTACAACAGGCTTGTAACTGGCACTACCTTCATTCCGGATGGTAAAAACAATTAAAATAAACAATCCTGTCTAACATTTTTAGTGAAGTGAAATACTGGTCAAGCAATGGCCACATTTCAGTGTTCTTGTAGTACAAATGGGTGCGACATTTCCATTCTGTCAAACCCCCACAGACCTCTCAATAAACCAATTTTATTTACAAGTATAGCTCATGGAATTTCTTCATTGTTTTGGTCCTTTCATTGCAACTACTGTAGAAAAACTAAAAACTTACATGAAAAAAACGACGAATATTTAAAATAGAATTATTATACTTATAATTAATTTTGTGAGCGAACGCACAAAGCTGTGAGGAATTATTAATGTAAAATAAATACATGCTCTCAAACGTTTGAAGTTTACGAATGTAAATGAAACATTATAAAAGTAATACTAGAAGGCAAGATACTTAATCAACTGTAGAGTCACACACTTCTGAAAATGACACATTAATATACAAAATAATTTCTAAGATGTAGAAACTGTCATTACACTTATATTCTAACAAGGTTCCAAAAAATATTACGTTTACGTTAACAAGGAGGTAACTCAATCCCCATTAGCTTATCTAAACATGCAATCATATTTCAACAGTAACTGTTTCTATTATGTATGTAAAAGACAAATTCCTTTTATTTAAGCCAAAACCTACAACACAAAAATCTGACAAATAAGAAACATGGGTGAATAATAAACAGTCATATGCACGGTAAAAGGAAGAGTATACTGTAATAGTTTGGAGCAAGTAAAACGGTATGCACAGCAGAACCAATTTTGTGTGAATTCACTTTTTAGAGTCTTTGTGGATATGGTTTACATTTTATACGCATTTTGCAATTTCTTGTGGTGGTATTTTTCATGTTTTTTTTACAAGTTATACCCCACAATTTCCTTTATTTTCATAACCCTTTTCACTGACATGATATGTAGTGTGTGTCGCGAATAAAACAATGAGCATGATTCAGCATGTTTAGTACTGTCGATACATATAACTTAACGCAGAATTTTTCACTTTTTTTCGAAAAGCTATAACTCTTCATAACTGTCACGGCCTAGGGTTCTATGAGCTTTACTCAAATTATATTACTTCACGATATTTTTCTGTGCGCCACTGGACATGAACTTCACAAAAAAAAATATGTGCCCCAATTTTATACTTTACATACAAATATTGTGTACGTTTGAAGTAACGTTTCCAATTTTTAAATACGGTAAGGAGGAAATTTGCGAATCTTGGTACATGTTATATTAACATTTCAGCTAGATAACCTACAGTATGCTCACTATGTGCGATATACTGAAATATGTATGTAATTAATGTCTTTTAAACAAAAAAATATTGCACGTAATTGCGAAACTAATACATAAAAATAAAATGCAATATAAAATATTTTATTTTAAGTTGTCTATTATAACAGCAGTTATCGAATGATATGTAAAAATGGTATGCATATGCTTCACTTGTAACAGATTATTGAAAGTGGACAATACCAGCATTTCAATAAAATCATTGACTTTATTCTTGTCAGGTTTTTTTTTTTATGCAATTTTTTAATAGTTTAATTTCAGTAATAATGTGGTTGTGCCAATATGTGTGTTAGAAATTCATTTCAATAATTTATTTTGTTTAAATTTGAGTTGTATATGCAATTCTATAGAAGATTGACCAAAGTTAGCATCTTAAACACAACATTATATACCTATAGAAATACTGTTTACTTTTTTAGTTATTTATGAACCTATGATAAATACATATTGCATTCCATACAGTTACTTAAGTCTAGAATTTCAATTGTACTATTTTTCTTACATTTCTACACATCAAACACCACTTTAGTATTTTAAGGTCGGGGTAATATTGTATGTATGTATTAAATTGAAGCACCTTGACCTTATTTGATTGCCATAAAAACCCTTGTTGCATGACGGCCTTAGGCTGTGAGGTGGTCGCCGAGGTCAATTTAGAGTTTTAATCGTGTCGCCAGTCACACGAGGATAGTGAGGTCAAACTTAGTTCCTGGGGACCGGCACACGGCCCGTGTATAGAGTAGAGTAGGTGGCCTGCCTACACGGCACGCAGTCCCATGACACTGTCACGGCCTGGCGGATGTGGCGGCACACTGCCACTGGCTTATCTGTCTGGTTGGTGGTGGATGTGGACACGCTGCGTTGACGGCGGGTGGCCGCTGCGGGAGACCCGGAACATGGTGCACCGGCGAAGCTAGTGGTAGCCCGGGCTGGGCTGCGGCTCTAGATTGTCTGGTAGCTCCCGAATCAGGGGTTGGCGATTCCGTAGGGGATATTCTCGCCCCGGTGGATGGCTGCTACGATGGGATGAGGGTTCCTTACACTCTTGATAGATGCTGGGAATAAGTGTTGGGAGGGAACTGAGAGGTGAGGCCTCTCCAGTTGGCGGGCGACAAGAGCTCGTTCCTGCGGGTTGTGCTGCGAAGTGCAGTTATGATGTGGGGTTGCAACTCTTCAGTAGCTGCCGTTCTCTCTTTCCACCGAATACCATTCCTCTGAGTATACAGCATAAGGGAAGAGGCACGACTGCCAGCCTTAACAAGGTGGAGCAGGTGGCCAAGTTCCGGGAAGTGTGTATGACCATGGTCAAGATGAACAGGCAAAAGTCGTATCCGGTACTCATTCTTACGGCACTGTTAAGCGCAGTTGGTACAAAACATTGGGTTTCTTCAAGCTACCCGTCGACTACACGGGTGTAATGTCCAAAAGGGGTCAGTCATCCAGAACCAAACCCTTACTCCCTCCAGCACTGGCAAACGCTGCCCCTCGAGCTGTCTACTGGAGTCGTCTGCTAGCGGCGTCTGCTGGTGATTTTTTGCTGAGGAGTCACGCGTCAGCTCTTATAGTTGTGGTGCCACCCCTTGGTGCGCCGTAGAACTATGTGACCTGGGCTGGTGGGCTCGACCGCTAGGCCGATATTCAAATCTCGCATCGAGGAGGTTTAACGAGACGTCTTACAAGTGGTCACCTTTCATTTTAATTCCTACGCAAATTTTTAGCGTCCAATGGACAGATATCTTTTTATAAAAATTAAATCATATGACAATGCAAATTCAATGATTTACGATAATTAAGCTTATTAGCTTCGAGGAAAGTATATAAAATAGTATAAGGAAATATTTTAGATTGCACAAACACTTTGTTGGCATTTCTCAAGGTGCAGTATTTTTGTCACATAACCGTTACGAAGCTTATCATGAACCTAATATATTAATATCTCATATGTAACATTAACGGTTTTCTAGGCTAAAGTAGAGTTCCTTATATAATAGGTTTATTATATATAGACGGTATGATTGTTCATGACCTACTTAAGAAGATACATTCATTTGACTCTGCAATTTGTGTCACTGCATATAACCAGCTTGTCATATGTATTTTGATGTAACTGTTGTTACTGCATATAAGTGTACTCTACAAGTGTAGAATTGTGTAATTAAATATGTTAGGTTATGTAAAATGAACAATTACATTAATTCACCATTGCAAGTTAATATTGTAAGTACTGCTTCTTTTAATGAGCTATGGCTCGTAGAGTCTAACTGTTTTAACCAAATAAATATCTTTTGACAATGATTTCTAAATAATTTTTCATAGGACAAGCACTGCTTAAGAACGATACAGTCGCATTTTGAAAGGATATTAACAACAAGTAAACCATAGGTCTAGCATAGTCATTAACCCCAGCTCCAAGATGATGTTATAGTTAAAATCTTGGGACACCTTCGGTGAAGCTTAAAACTGTGACCTGCGTCTTACGTTAATTATAGTAAAACTTACGACAGTACTTGAACTTGTGACCAATATCCACACGGAAGCAAAGTTCGAGGTTAAGCCTACATTACAAAACCACACTAAGGTTTCAAAATCCTTCATTTTAATCTTAATTATTGAAGGCCGGATTTGTACCTTTACCAAGGCAAATTTAAAGAAAAAAATGTGACGTAGCTAGGCGTGAGTAAATAAGTAGGACTACTGACAACTTTTCGTATCAAAATTACGACATAATATGCACTTGAAAAATGCATATACATACATTAATGTCGCGTTTCTGCTGCCATCCATTATTTCCATTATTGGTATTTAATCTTATCAATTTATTTATTTATTTATTTATTTATAGGTCTTTGACAAGTTACAACCAGATCAGTTATTTATCCTTAACATAATGACTTCAATGACATACTGAGGAAAGCCAGTAAAATCACTCCGGGAAAACATTGTAAAATCACACAAAAGCAGTTGAGAATTTTTAACATTTTAACAAACTGTTCCATGATAATACATATCTTAATCTCTTCTCGGTGAATTAACTGGTAGCTTAAATGCTCTAGGCGACATTGATGATGTCTTTTTGATGTTGGTTATTTGTTTCTTGAGGTTTGCTGAAACTCATGGCTCCACAAAAACACTACGGCAAAAATAAACGCTAAAAAAAATCTATGATAAACCACGGCAGATTGAAGATAAACTGAAAATGAAACTATAAATATTAAAACATAGGAACTTCAAACTTATAAATTCACAACCACATGACATACATAGCACGACGGAACCAAAACAAAACAACGGACCATTGATTTATACCGGCGCGCCAATCAGGTAACTCAATACAATAATGGTTTATAATAAATTCATAATTTTTACGCCAATACGTACTTAAATACGCATTAAATAAAAAATAATATCTTAAGTATCAATACAGTTTAACATTTCGGTTGCAATACAGCGATATTACCAAGAACTACTTTTCCTAATTCATTGCCAACTTAACTGGTAGTGTGCACCGAAATCCTATGAGGTGACACACATGGATACACATATGCACTTGTAGGTAGTGATTTTTTACAAAGGTTTATTTCTTAGTGTTCCCTTTATCATGAACCGCCTTTACTAACGTCATTTGCAATAATTTTGATTAACATACTGGCAGTTAACATTTATTAAGTTGTTATTAATTTTGAGGTTCTTATTTGACAGTTTGAATACTCATATACAATATTCCTTGCGGCTGGTCTGCACTGACCGTATTTAACTGCTCCTTGTCGTAGCCAGTTATCGTGAAGATGGAGTTACTGCAGAGGGACTGTGTTGTCGCACTTTCTGAACGCAGCACTGCGCCCACTGCGGCCAAGACCTTGTTGTCTATTGCTATCATATTCACGCCGGTCATCTTGCGAAGCAGCTTCAAACAACCATCAACTCCCGCACTAAACACACAATGACATTTGTGACTCTTTAATAATACAAGTGAGTTTTATTAAATAAAATCACAAAGCGAAATGAAGTGCAAAAATATAATATGAAATAAAACAAAATTAAATAAAAAACATAACCATAAAGTGTTCTTTTGAAATCTCGACCTCCCAGTAAACATTACCATTTCTACAAAGTTTTCAGTATGTTAACCCTCTCATAAAAGGATAAAGGCACAAGAAATGGTAGTATGTATACACAAAGCATCAAAATATTGTACCACACCAAGCATGTGTTGCAGGGTATCAACACTTACACGATACACTTAGTATGGTGATCGGACCATTCATATCATGGAGACAGAGGGCGATAAGGTTGGGCATGGATGCATACAGACATCGGATATTTTCCTGAAGCAGGTACTGATTGCCACAGCTGGCGCAACTCACCTTAAAAATCCGCCATAGTTGCCGCTGGCCGTTAGTTGCCATACATTCTGGTCCCAAACGTTATCGATGGGCGAGAGAATGGGGACCTTGTTGGCCAAGGAAGCATGTTGACATCTCGAAGGCAGGGCAGAGTTACCCGTGCTGTGTGAGGCCGGGCATTATTCTGCTGGGAAATGGGTTTACCAGAAAGGCGAATTGGTTGCGGCAGTAGTGTGAGAGAGTCGTACAAAGTAACACGACCTGAGCCTTTTCGACGTGTGTCTTTACAATCCTGTTCCCGTTTCGTCCAACACCGACTCACAATGTAGGTAGAACGTTTCAAGTGGCAAGCTATGCACCGAAATGTCCAACCTGCCCCTCGGAGACCGACGATATAGCCACTCTCAAACTCATCAAGCTGGCCAAAAGTTTGTCGAATGCGCCGTCGGGGCATACTGCGTGTTCATTGATCTTGGCTATGTGGTTCACACTTCTGACACTGATATCAAGGGCTTATTCCATTATTCAGTGTCTTGCAACTATGAATAATGGAGGGAGATGTATTTACCCTAGTGGCACATATATGTAAACAAACCCAGATGTGGCCGCAGTTGAAACAAACCCCATGCTTTGGGTGCAGTCAACTTCAACCCCCCTCCCCCTCCCACCAAAAAATTTCTTTTCCCATAATTTTTGCAGTACTTGGGTAAAAAGTGATCTCATCCCAACCTTCCCTCAACCGAAAATATGTGTGATTTAGCTAAGTATATAAGCTATTTTGAAAATACATATAAGCTATTTTGAATATATATATGTCTTCTTCCTAAAACTACAATAATCATTCTTATATTTAGCTCATAAACTTAACGGTATGTCATATAACTTTAACTAAAACACTATTTTTTTCCATTGAATATTCGATTTCATTACTGGTTTCATTCCGTGATTTTACCACCGTTCCAAGTTATTCTCCTGGGGAAATAGTACCACACAACACATTTTTACCTGTATCAAGTTACAATTGGTCTTTCATTTCGTTGTGATAAGAAAAAAACTTGCAATATAGTCATAAAGGTAACACCTGGTGTCATTTTAAAATCTGTGTTCATGAGAAGCTGGTAAACATATTTGGGTATTACGTATGTGTCAGCACAGATAATAGCAATTTTAACACACTGTCACCGAATTCAAAACTCGTTATTTTATAGTAGATTTAGTAGAATAGAAAAAAATCAGAACTCCTGCGAAATTTTTGAAATAATCTAACGGCAGCAACACACCTAAATATAAATAACAGAAGTTTTTATATCTTAATTAGCTGCACTTCATAACTTATCAATTTTTCAAAATTGGTCCAATAATTTTTCAACTTGTTCTTTCGTTCCAGAGAAAATGACTTCACTTTGTCAGGTAGGTGATGAAAGTGTATGTTTTGTTTCAACTCGATTTCAGGGCAAAAGATACTTTTTCTAAAAATCCAAAACGTACATGGATCTAGCTTCTATTCTATACACAACATTTGGTTGGCTTAACCTTTGAAGTTAAACATCACAATATTCTTGTATTTTAATAATTAAATTCATTTGCCATTTTACCTATTTAACATTTTTATGATGTGTCTCGAGTCTAAGTTAATAGGTGTTAATAATGATCTCGAACAAAGCTGGATTTTTGTGCGAAAAATATTTTAAAATAATCATACTCTGTTGTGTAGTGTTCTGTTTGCCAGCTACTAGTGCTACTAAATTATTATAATTAAAACCAATGCATTTAAACTGTTTTCTTCTAAATATGTAGGAATACACAAGATAATCGAGGTCCATTATTTGATAAGCAAAGGAAATAAGTTAATTTTAAATTCAAACCCAAATTAGAGCATAGATAGTGCTAAGGAATACAGAAAAATGCTATTTTTTTGTAACCTTCACGATTTATTTTCGGTGTTTTCTCTTTACACCTAGGCAGCAGTGAGCACTAAGTAATTACTTTTCTGGCAGTTACGCGATTATGTAGATTTATATATTGCATTTTATTATTGAATTAAACAAAAAGAAGTTATGGTTATTAACTATATGCTATAACACTACAAGTAAACCCAATGGTTTAACATTTTATATGGTGAAATGAACTGAATAGATTTACCCTGAGAAAATGTGTGACGTACAAATATGCAAACAGTGTGTGGGTGACAGAGAGAAAAACATATATCATCTCTTACCCTTGTAGATTGGCAGTTCTGTGCTCTGTATAAAGTACAGCTTCCCTTGACACACATAAGTAGAACACTTAAATATAAAAGTAAAGAATCGCAGTACTACCAGCAAACTACAAGAAATCAATGTCCATCGGTGAAGCATACATTTTTTATGACCAACGTCATTCTTTAATTAGTTATCTCGAA
The DNA here is from genome assembly GCA_029891345.1 of Dryococelus australis. Classification (NCBI taxonomy): domain Eukaryota; kingdom Metazoa; phylum Arthropoda; class Insecta; order Phasmatodea; family Phasmatidae; genus Dryococelus; species Dryococelus australis. The sequence goes on along the minus strand of CM057002.1, from coordinate 86,911,217 downwards.
ATCACATTACAATTCTAATACTATTAAATGCAGTGTATGGGATTAAGTTGACTTGTAGCACAAGCAATTAGGCAGCTGTCAGTTACGTGTAATTATATCGAAGCAAAACTGAGGTGTTCTTTAACAAAGTTCAGTTACAATTAAAATGTCACACAAAATTATTCAAAACTCTTCCCTGGCTTAGCTCATATTATTTAGGTAGAGACAATAAATATTTCACTGAGGGTTACTGTGATACTGTTATGAGAAGTTTGATTACATTATTAATGCAGGATTATATGTATCTGCTTCACCTCAGGTACACACGGGGAACAGAAAATCAGTCTGGTACATATACCATAATACATGCAGAATAAACGCAGAAAATACACATTGGCATTCCATGTTTACACTCCTGCACACTCCGTCGGCCTTAATTCAACAAATGCGTACAGTTTCACACATCGATGCAACCAAATTGACACATATTTAATCGATCCAAAACTCTGGGCCAACAGCCCTGGCTACCCAGTTCAACGACATATCACATTCATTATGTCACCAAGGTTTATTAACAATAATAAATTATTCCCTCAAAATTCTAAATTGAAAATGGCATTACAGCTATAAGGCTTATTTCTAAAGCACATTCAAAAAGCTCTCTCACCTCGTGACGTCATGCTCAGCTGCCTACTTACGCAAAAGATAAACATGACTGGATTTTAACAAAGTTGTCAAAGCATAAAACAAAATATACTCTTTTTCGAAAAATATATATGGAATAAAATAGTTAATATACAAAACAAGCTTTCCATTTAAAATCCAAAAATAATAATGATACTGCTTAAATATATGCATGTTCCCAAAGTATACACGTAGATATATAATCATAATCCTCTGCCAATATAAATGTCAATTAGGTCAAAAACAATGCGTCACAATAGTCTAAATTAGATTTTTTGAATAGTAGTAGCCACATAACTTAAAAATAATTATAAAACTACAAAACTACAAATACTGAAAAAAAAAGCCAAACTTATTATAGATTTGCGTTTCGTTCTAGAACTTAAGTTACAGTTCTGTTTTTTTTAGTTTACGAACATGCTTAGCAAAACTTGTGTAGTTGTCACAACCAATGGACTACAGGCTTCATATTTAGCTGTAGCATTATGTTAACAGATGAGAATTATTAAACAGTTTAAAATCTAGAAAATATCTCGGTCAGCTCTATTTTATATACGCATGAATTAATAAGTGTGCCTATGTACAACTATGAAGGAAAAGTAATAGATCCACTCAAAAAAAAAAAAAAAAACGAAATTGCAGTCCTTGGTAACAGCAAAACAAAACGAAACCACAACAATTATAAAATGTGGTTCAAAACAAATATCAGCAACATAATGTAAGGATTGTGCAACAAATACAACCAAAAGAAGTGGCGAAAAAAAAAAAAAAAAAAAAATTACCCCAACATGCTGGGTGGTTGTACATGGCACAAAAAAGAAATAATTTAAAAATACACAACATAAACTAACTTGTACTATGCAATAAAATGGATCCAGAGGTACACTCACTAAAAGTTAAATTAATAACAACACACTAATTGTGGTGGTGTGTAACTTGAAACTTTTTTATTTATTTAACTTATCAATTACTTAAAACACAAAGACAAAGATAACAGAATATTTCCTTCAGTTAGAACACAAAATACATTAACTCAATGACAAACGACAAAAAATAAATGATAATATCCATTATAAATTTTTTCTTTTATGTTAACCATTAACTTTCAAAAGTTTTAAATAAAACAACAAACTGTAAACAAATCATTATTAATATGGATAACAACACAACTAATCAAGCAATAACCTCAAAATACATTAAGTTAATGAGACAAATTAATTTAATTAAAATACAAGGTGAAAAATATATTTTAAAAGACCTGGATGCATCTGCATGGATTAAAATTACATTAATATTACTACTTAATGCTAAATCGAAACAAAGATAATAAATTTAAATTACGTGAAATAAAATAATTTAGACGAATTATAGTATCCTAGTGTCTAAAGTTTTAGTAAGTTATTCTGGCCCAAAGTGTAGGCACTTAGCTTTCAAAAGGCATCATAGTGCGCTGAACAAAACTATCTTAAGCAAAACAGCACATTAGCAACTAGAGAGTTTAAGTGGCAAGTTAAACTCAGGCATGATGAAATATTACTTGCAGAACTCCAAGGAGAAATTTAGCAGCTCGAGTACACAAGCAAAAACTTGGAAGTGATGAGAACTTGGGCAAATGCACGGAACTCGTGCAGGACAGGGAAACTCGAGGATGTCGAGAAACTCGTGCAGGTCGAGAACCCTCACTATAAAGACCAAAAAAATATAAAAAAAAAAGGAACCAAAAATAGTGAATGAAAATTTACTGGTGCATGTGATGAAGTGAGTTAATATAAATTGAAATGGTACTCCCCAAAGAGGTGAAACCAAAATATCCTAAACATGTCAAACGGCGAAACACTACATTCTGGCTTAACTTCTTAATGGTTATGTGTTTCTTAAATCACCACAAAAGCACTCAAATGCCGGAAAACCCCATCACTGCTGCCTCATGCCGAAAATGCGACAAGACGACAGCAAGCCAGGGATGAAAAGTGGAATTGAAAATGCTCTTTGGAGCATGGAAATGTTAGAAAAGAAGACAAATGTATAGTACGAAAGTCACCACTAGATGTCATGAAATATTGGAAACCTCAGCTAGAACAAGTACATGAATAAGATGTGTTTTTTCTGAGTGATCATGAGTTATCATGCGGCAAGCAGCGTGGTGATGCCAATAAAATTGCCAGTACAGCACTGGCAAGAACTAGAGAGGAAGAGGGCAGTGACAGACAGAAACACAAAAAAATCGCAGATGCTGCAATGTACATCCAGTCATAAGGCAAACAATCGCAAGAAGATCATCTTCCAACGAGATTAAGAATGTAGCTTCCAGAGTATGAATCCTGAACTGAATTGAAATGAAAATTAAGAGATATTTTTGAAATGATAAAATATTAGTAAACAATGATTAAATATCTTGTAATAGTTAAATTGATACATTTATGTAGCTGGATGAACCAAATCTCAAAATATATAAAACATTCACTAAAAAACCCCAAATAAAGAACTGATCAATGTACTTCTGTTAATAATTTAATGAATCTTACATAATTCAAAATGAGCACAAATATACTTATTACTGCAATAATTAAAATAATAAAGGCAACGAGACAGTTAATAATATTACTCTCAATAGCAGTAACTGACTTAAATACTGAAAATTATGGTCTCGAAATAATTTTAAAATTGTTCACAAAAGTGTCACCATAATAAAATCATAGTGACATATTACATATTTCTAAATGGCACACACTCCTGCCCTTAAAGGAGCCCCAAGGTTTATAGATAAAATTATACCAGACTATACATAACAAGTTAAAGTAAGAATGCTTTAACAAAACAAATTTAGCATGTATAAGTAGTAAGTAATGACAAGACATAAGTTAAGATACCAAGGCTTTGCCAAAACAAAAAGGTAATTTGCAAAAATTGTAAGTAATGACATATCAATATTGGATATATAACTACCCAGGACCACCAGTCAAAAACACAAATGTGTCAAAACAAAACCTAGGACATAACTCGACAACAAATAACTAAACAGGACGTCAAGAATTTTCCCATAACCCCAAACAACGGGCAAGTCCAAGTGCCAAGGAACAAAAGGAACATGTTGTATCACCTACCTCAAACTAAACTCCAAAACAAAGACACAAACAAAAGGACAAAACCCCATAACAGATACTGGCACAAAGCTAAACAAAGTCCTGACAGCCACTAACTAAGCTAGCAACTAGTTCCACACTGAAACTTGAATAACTAAATATTCCCCAACTATACAACTAGAACTATTTTACTCAAACATTCAAAATACATCATGACTGACTAAGTGGACAAAAATTTTAACTAAGAATTAACTTAACATAGTACCACACATTTTTTAAATTAGCATGCAAAAGGAAATAACATCCAAAAGACTCGAACCAGTGAGTGATAAGTCCACTGTCTAAACCAAGTTAAGGGCAAGACAAATAGGGACCTGCCAGCCAAATAAACAAAAGACTTTATACAGAAAACTAAAACTATAGCTAGTGTCTGCAACTCCTATACTTGTAGAACTATTTACAATGTTGAAATTTCTTAACTGAGAGTAGGTAAAGGAGCAGTGACTGTCAGCAAAGCCAAATATATGTCAACCGCCATGCTGAGAGAGTGTTCATTGCACAAAACTAGTTCACCTATACTTTTAGGCAACAGAAACAATCGGGAGGAAATTCCAATATATGCATTTAATTGAAAAAAAATACAACAAGCAAATCTACCAAAGTTTATAGATAACCAACAAAACCGGAATAAAACTTGAAAGCAAAAAGTTAAATATAGTGCAAGTTGAGGTTAGTATTGGCATAAGAGATACGATGAGATGCAATGTAACGACATCGTCCCATACCGGGGTCGCCACAGAGAAAAGGCCATGCGAAAAATGTGTTTGCAACACATGCCAAAGTACCTAACGAAACTTAGTCCTGAGCCGAATACAGAGGAAAAAATTTTGTTAAACATTACCTTAACTCTGGAGGAAAAAAGATGCTAACACACAGCCATCTCATTGAGCAGAAGGTCAGCAACATGGAACCCACCAGAATACTTTGGGGACAGTGTGCTCTACTGGGAAGTCAGCATTTGGAAAGGCAGCTGTCCGGGCGAACTACACACAGCAGACACATGTCACTGGAGAACAGCCATGATGCACCGAAACCAAATCAAACAGTATCTAACAAACAAAAAGAGAAGCCTGGAAAAAATATATCAAAATAATTTAAACTTGGGTACTCAGAATACCCTATAAAATTAATGAACCAACATTTGCAGATAAAACGCACAAAGAAAAGACCACACTCGTAATACTCAAATTTCTAAACAATAAGAAATAAATATTTGAATTTAAAAAAAAGAACATGAAATGACCTAAACATTTAACATGGAGCTATGCAATCTTCGATGACGATATTTAGTTAAAACAATGAGCGGTCGTCCAAAGGTGAGTACCGAAGGTACTCTACATAAAGCTGGTTGTGTGGCACCAAAAGACACAAAACGGTACCCCCAGTGGGCCAGAGCAACAGAGTGGATGATTGAAACCATAATTTAGTACCTCAAACACTTGGACAAACGACAGAGGCAAAGAAGGACTAACAGTAGTAAAGAAGACACCATAAAATGTAAACTTATAACTTAAAATTAATAGGACTTAAGGAATTGTGCAAAATTTAACTTGTGTGTTATTACTTTACAAACACATAAATAAAATGGCATGAACACAAGTAATGTGAAAGTAATAAAAAAATTACAAAAATTTATGACATAAAAATGTGAATATTAATAACAACATAACCTATGGACAGCGCAAAACTAGAACCAAAAGAAGTGGCGAAAACCACAAATTGCTCAAACATGGTGAATGGTCGAATGGCTCAAAAACGAGAAATAATTAAATATATACTCCGAAACTTACCTGTATTATGCAATAAAATGGGTCCAGATGTACACACGCCTAAAGTTAAACAAATAACAACATGCTTATTGTGGTGGTGTTTTAGTATGTGGGAGAGTTGTGTTGCTTCAACTCCATTCAATAACTAGAATGACAGGAATCTGGTGCAAGTGTTTACAGTAGTGTTGTAATTAAATGTAATGAATTGTACGTATTCATCCTATTTAGTGGGGTCCTCATTAGCACATGCGGTAAGCTGTTTGACAAAAAATTGTATTAACAGATTCTACAAGACCATTACAAGCAGGGTTGTAAGCTGTAATGTGTAATTTCTTATTCAGCAACAGTTTATAGTTCAGCCACCAGTTCATTACTGAATGATGTGCCCCTCTCTGTAAGAATTTTATTTGGACAACCATACTTTAGTATTACGTCTCATGAATTTTGTGCATGTTTGAGCATCGATGGTTTTCACAGGTTATGTGATTATGTAATGGCTGAAAAACTCTGTGATTACAAGAATATATATATATATATTTCCCTTTGCTGACCACTGTAAGGGACCTTTAGCGTCAAGAGACCATGCTTCTAAAAGTTGTGATAGTGTTATAGGTTGAAGTTGGCCTATACGGTTTTGGTTGGATGGTTTTATCTTTTTTGACAAATGTGGCAGACTTTTATGTAATCCTTCACACCCCTGATCATTGCATCCCAATAGTATGTGTTTTTAATTTTTGGAAGGTTTTGAAGTTTTCGAAATGACCACTGCCTAATAATGTGTCATGGTGAGTTGCTTTAATATCCTTAATATTATATGAAGGCACTAATATTAGTTTCTTTTCGCCGATGGGTGTGCATATTTTAATGTAATTTCCCCATTTCCTGTTATTCCATTACGTCTGGCTAGTTTTACAAATTTCCTATTGGATTTGGCTGGTTCAGTTAATGCTATTTGTTAGTTTTTGAATGTGGGTATACCACTCATTGTGTTGGCTAAAGTGTTTACCCTTAACTGTTTTTCTTGTAAAATGATATTCTACCATAGCGATCGCCATGTTTTGTATTCTTATGTTATGTTCGGCCATGGTTTTTAAGTAATGCAAACTGACATGGTCCGTTTCTATAGTAAACTTTCTATCGTCTTCTTTCTATTGTCTTAAATAACTCATGAAATATTTTAGGCCTCCTGACTTGCGTTCTGTTGTACTTAAAATATGTTTCGTTTAATGATAATTTCTTGGAAGCAAAACCGTTAATACATCTTTGTTAGTGTTAGGGTCTACATGCATTAATACCACACCGATCTCCATCCACAATGCCTCACATGCTATTATTGTGTGCCTGTTTTCATTATACTTTTGTAATATTGGTACATTTTAAATCACTTTTTTCAATTCTTAATATGCTGACTGTCCTTTGTCAATCCAACGATATGGTGTATTCCCATTTGTTAAATTAATTAATGGTTCCACTTTAATAGCATAATTCTGAATGTACTGTGGTGAGTACGAGGTCATTCCTAAAAATATTAATTTTGTAGATTTCTTGGTGGCGACATTTCCTGAATAGCTTGTACTTTATCTGGGTCAGTAACTATAACATTTGGTGTTATGTAGTGTCCAAAAATTTTTATTTCTACTTGAACAGAGAATATTTTTTCTTAATATGTCCATCACTTTTCTAATATTACTAAGATGTTCGCTTGATGTATTTCCTATAGTAAATTAATCATCAATATATGCGATGGCTATTTTCCAGCATAATGTACCCAATAGTATGTCAATGAATAGTTGAAAGTACTGAGGTTATGTACTAAGGTACATTAACATCCTTTTATATTGAAAAGCCCTACTCGGTCAATTGTGAAGGCTAGTTTCTCCCTATCTTCCTTCCTAATGTGTATGGCATAGAATTCTGAAAATAAATCAAGTGATGTTATAAATTTTGAACTCTGTAATGTATTTGAAGTGTCCTCTGTCCTGGGCAAAGGATACTGTACACGTTTCGAGTACTGATTGAGTAACCTTAAATCTGTTATAAATCTAATGTGCCTTGCTCTTTTTTAGTTACAAGACTCAGTGCAGCAAATGGAGATTCAGAATGCTTAGTTACAACAACTTTTTGCATCTCTTTAATTTGGTTTAGTAATTCTTACCTTATTTTGGGATTTATTCTGTATGGTCTAGTGCGAATCGCTTTATGTGTATTTAATTCCAATTTAATTTGGTAATTTTTTTGCTTCAGTAAGCTCAGAAATACTGTGTGCAAACCTATCCTTATATTCGTCTAATAATTTATTAAGTTCTTGTTTTTGATAAGTATCTAGCTCCTTATTTATTTTACCCAACAATCTTTCTTCTGTGTTACATGCTATTCTTTCAATCCTTTTGATACTATACTGAATGGAATTACTGTGATCTTTCTCTATAACTGACATATGAATAGAAATTTGTATGATCTTATCACTATATTTTCCGTTAATTAACAAAATTTTCTGTTTTAAAAACGAAATAACGTCGTAATTATGAATCAAATTCATGCCTAAGATAATGTCCATTTTCAGGTTGTCAATAATTTAACATTTCTGAGGGAATGTATTTCCTGATATAATAATTTTTATATTGGTTTTGAATTTGGGAACTACTATTTCGTGAGTTATACCTACCAACGAAAAATCCTCTGTAACGGGCATTAATGTTGGATCGTAACCGATGTTGTGGCGACCCAGCTTCTAGAGCACCCCGTTTCTAGCAATGCGTGGTATTCCTTCTTGCGTGTCTTCACTAGAACATGTGGTGTTGATGTTTCAATCAGTACCTGTTGATATTCTTGGCTGCATGCACATGGTGTTTGTTTGTACGGTGCACGATTGAAGAACTCTGTTCAGCTCAGCTGACTGGTTGCAGTTTCATCACTAACAAACTGGTGTTTCGCGCTTTGTTTTTGAACCTGATCACTACTCAGTGAGTTTGTTTCCTTGTTTACTCGCAGTCACACCTGTTGAATGTGGAATTGGTTTTTGAGACATTTGAACGGTCTGGCGATATCAGTGTAGAATTCCTGCTTCTGTTTGGGAAACAAATCGCAATTATTTGCTTTATGGCCATTATAGAAGCAGAGCGAGCACATCTGGTGAGCCTCGCTACTCGGCCCGATGAATGTTGTGTTGCTGAGGTGCGTGTTGATATTTTGCTTAGTCGCATATTCTTGTACAATGTTTTACTGCTGTTGTGTTCTCGTTTCGTGTTTGTCTGTGCCGCACCTTCCTTATTCCTGCACTGTTCTGCATCCTTGCTTGTGTTTTGTAACTGAGCCCCCTTGTCCTGATTTGTTTTTGTTAACTTATTGTTTCTAATTACAAAATAATTTCGAGACTTAGGCTGGTTGTGATGTCTAGTGTCCATTGATGTTACCTACAGAGTGATTCGCTAACTGCCACATTGCCGCCTTTACTGCTGTTTGAATTACACTTTGCTATATCCACATATGCTCTGCAAGGGAACCTTCTACTTCATATGGATCTACACATATCAATTGTTTTAATTTCTGCGAGGGTGGCACGTCTTTCAGTTTCAATTTGCCTTCGGTTTTCCTGTCTTCTATTTTCACGTTTTTATTTACTGTGTTGGTGTTCATTTGGGAAATGATGTTTATACTGTTCTTATCTTGGGCCTCCCTGATTGTAATTTACATAGCTGTGTTCATTAGCCCTATTTCGTTCCCTAGGGTGGTCCATTATTATTTGGGTAATTCTGTGGCTAGGAAGTATATTTCTGGGACTTGATGTATACTGCCACATTTTAGCCTCCTTTTGCCTTGTAGTGTTGGTATCTTGTGCAGTGTTTTTGATTTTTTGTGTTATTTTAGCTAATTGCTCTTTTACGGCCACTATCCCCTCTTGGAGTTTGGTTTTCTCTAAATTTGGGAATGACTCTCAATAACTTGGTTGTGTCTGTATATTCCTATCTCAACAGTCTTTAAATTGTGTAGCTGTGTTTCAAGGGTGATATTTTCTCATGCTACTACCTTATTGGCTACTGTTGGCAATAGTGATTCCCAAATAATCCTTATAAACTCAGCCTCTAGCAATTGTGGATTACTTTTGTTTTTGTAGAATGTTAAGTTTTCTACATGAGGCTGGCAACTCTTACCTTCTTTTTATTTTTGTTGTAGAGTATGGTTCTTTATTTGTCTGTTTTGTTTATTGGTGTGAATGTTTGTGTTAATTTATTTTCAATGTGTCCTCATGTTATTTCTTGTTCATTTGTGTGAACTATATTATCGTATGCCCATTTGGCCATCCCTTGTAAATAAAATTTTAGCTGCATTGTTTCTGTCTAAAAAGTCTTCCACATTTCCATGTATTTCCCCTGCAAATGTAGGTATCTTTTGCAGTTGTTGTACCACTATCTGTAATGCCTATGTTGTGTTTACCCTATCTTGGGTATCTGTGTTCAGTTCTTCTACATTTTATAAATATGTTCTGGTATCTCACTGCTGTGTTTGGGGATGGATAGTGTAAATGTCTCACATGTCTACAGGTTGTGTAATGGACATGGTCTGAGATACCCACTCATGCTTTTTTCAGATGTGTATTTGTTTGGTGTAGTGCGTAAAATGCCATTTGCGTTGTCTTGAAATGGATAAGCTAATAATTTATAATGTAGTGTAGTTATGTTGTGTGTATTGTCTGTAGAAATAATATGATTATTTGTTAACTTAGCTTCTTTTCAATTGTGTGCTTTGAATCGCTTACATCGAGCATGACAGTTTTGACCAATTTTCTTACAGATGATGGTGCAGATTTACCTTTTTTGTTCATGTCTGTCTAGTGTGCCATTATGTGTGTACATGGAATGTGGTGAGTGTGTGTTGTTTTTTAATGTGCGCTGAGTATCTTAAATGCTAAAGTTTCTATTAACTACACGTATTAAATATTATCCCACAGTTGTAAGCTTGCACACACACTACTTTGCATACTGTGGGTTTAGCATTATCATTAAGGAGCCGAAAAGCAGTTCCTTTTGAACGCTTGTGTTAAGTCTATAAGCCAAGTGTACTACTCATTGGACACATGAGCGGGACCTTATGTACTACTCATTGCAGTCCGTGATTCTGCTGGCATGACAAGGTTGTCCGACCTGGAGTATGTCGCTTGCTTTAAGCCTTGGGATACTGTTTACTGTATCTTTTGACTGAATGGCTAATTGATGTGGCTTTCTGATTTATCATTATTAATTTTTATTAGTAACAGCCTACAAAACAGTTTTTATTAACTTGCTCACAAAAGTGTAAAACGACTAAGATGCCTACCATCTATTTTGCTAAAATATCTCATTTAATTATCTTGCAATTTAAGGCATCTGCGCAAGTTATTCTGTAACAACTTTTAGATCCGATGACTCGCAAAAGAGGTGGAATCGTGAAACATCTCCTCCAATTGGTTTGTACCAACTGCTAATTTTATTTTATTGCTTTAGCTAGCCGATAAGGTTGAACCATAGGGCGCCTCCACCAATTGTTCTGTACCAAATGCTAATTTTCGATGGCTACGAGAGGTACCAGGATCGATACCCGGCACCTCCACCAGTTGTTCTGGTTCACCCTAGCGAGAACCTATACCAAACAAAGTCAATAAAAGGGGGTAATGTAGCTTATGGTTGAGAGAACAAGCTGATTTAAAGTCATAACTATTCATCCATTTATTACTCAATTACTTTACAATAATCCTCATTAAGCAATATATACGAAAGTGTTACTAGACGTGATACTATCTTCAAGCTGTATCTTCTTTAATCGCAGATTACTAGACTGCTCAAATAATCAATTACAACTTTCATTATGAATCTTCATTAATTAAATCTCGTTATAACAAACTTCAAATTTTTTCTCCTAATAGGATGGTCCCCTCTGCACCTACTTTGTCTTATGTTTACCACTGAGTTTCTTTGGCGCAGATGTTCTGCTTGTACCTCGAACGATACGAGCTCCCAGTGACCTCGTGGTGACATCGTGCAGCCCTCAGCTGGGACAGCAGCAGTGGCCTGGATGCAGTCTCTGGACAGTCTTGCAGTAGTGGTAGCGGTAGTAGACGGAGGGAGAGGTGAGTGCGTGCCCCTTATATGCCTTGGGGTGTCTCTGGTTCCTTTCTTCATGCCACCCTGTTTACTAATCATTACTCAGCACCTGCCTCAGTTCTCTGCTGCCTCCCGAGCACTAGGTCTGGCCAGCACGCTTGCCTCTCCATGGCTCATCCACAACACTCCGTGCAAATTAATATAAAACTAGTACTACTACAAATGATCACTCCAATTTTAAATTACATGAAATGAAATATTTTTGACATATTATAGTATCATAGTGTCTAAAGTTGTAGTAAGTTATTATGGCACAAAGGGTGAGAGTAGTATTGGCCAGAGTGATGGAGCGGGGTTCTAGGCTACTTTTGATTAATTAGATTATTGGTTTGGTATCAAATTGATTTATCAGATTAATATTGTAATTAATCCGACCATTAATCTGATGAAAAGCTTGGATTAAGCTAATCTTACTCCGATAAAGATTAATGGGATTAAATCAGATTCATTAATTGATTAATTTTTAAAAAGTTAAATATTAGTGTGATTTTATTTTCGATATGTGCAATAAGGTTATTTTATTTTATTTTTTTTATTTTTGGAGAGCAACATTATCGATGTTCACCCTTGGGCATTTGGCGGTGGACTGAGTTGTGCAAGTAGGGTAAGGGGTATCAACTGAGATATAGCACTAAGGCACATCCACCTGGGGCGGTGTCTGAATGTATATTGAGCTCTATATATGTGACATGTCTATTGTCGGAAAGGCATATATCGAAATGAATGTTTTAAAATAACGAAGAATATTATTCTGGTGAAGTCAATTTATTAGCAAATATGGAATTTGTATTAAAATACAACATACTTAATTGCAAATTAATAAAATGCCATTAACAAATGAGTATCTAACCACAATGAAATATGCTTAGTATGGAAATGCAAAGAGACAAATACCTTCACTCCTCCTATAGCACAAACAGAACATATTTAATTACAAATCGATAAAACATATGTATCAGATGAAGAAAACAAAAGGAAAGAGTTGCCACTTAATGCAGCAAACTTACCCCATTTCCACAAACAAAATTAAAACTCACAAAAGACTCACCGCCCTACCAATATAGATGTCATAAAGTCATGACTTACTAAAAAGAATCAGCTAACCACATGTAAAATATTTATATTAACATATTAAGTCCTACAACACATGCGTAACAACTTGTAATGAAATTACCAACATAGTTTCCATGGAACCAAACAGACTTGTTTAGTACACTAGGAAACAATTCAATGTACAGCTTAATATTAATATCATACCAATCTAGATGTCATAGAAATCTTCAATAAAATTACATTTTATCCTCATCAGGTCTACAACATATATTTTTAATATATTTAGGTGTTCGGAGTTTGTACAAAGTTATTTAAATATTCCATATAATTTATCCCAAATCTCAGAAATGTACACTTCCCGTCAGAATAAGTGAGCGACGGAAAAAGTTAAAGTCCCCTTTGGCAATCTTCGACTTTTGACAAGACGTATCGTCTTAGCTCTTAGGCAACCAGCAACACATAACTATCCGGCCAATGGTTCAGCGTTTTAACTGAGCGTCTATTGGAGCATCATTCTGAAATCGGTTTCTTCAAGTAAATATAATGCATTTAATTGGATGAAGCAACTCGTCCTGCGATTTATTAAGTTAATGCAAAGACAGAATATCTCACATAAACTCCTCACTGGAAGTTCGTGTCTCACGCCAAACAAGTAACACTTAGGGGAATAAACAAAAAATTATAAAGGCGAACTGAGCTACAGTGTTGTGCAACATAGCTTGTCCCGAAATATTTTAGCGGAATTACCTCACATGAGCTCCAAACTAAACGTTCGCGAGTCGTGCAAGCAGGTAACACTTAGCAAAAAGAAAACCAATCATAAAGGTGAGCTGGGGTACAGTGTTGTGCAATATAGCTTGTCTCGAGGTATGTAAGCAACATTCAATGCTTCAAACAATGAAACAGTAAACGTATGTAAAATGACTATAATTACAGATAACTGTAAAAGTTAAATGCATAATTCCTCTGTTAATAATTAAAATATACCCTATTCTATGGAAGACGTTGAGTAGTTATAATATTTGTCTTTTATTAACGAGACACAGAAATGAATTCCCTGCTGTCGTACGCATTTGCGAATATAGAATATCACAATTTAGCGGAATAAATGGTTATATTAATCAGTAAATAAGGCCACTAAACATTAGTTAAACAATCGGCGTATGTTGTAGATGTAATTATTGTATGCGCACATCAAGAATGTTTCTCTTGCAACTAGCTGCTGTCTGCATGAGAAACCACGTCCTATCTAACCGGGCCAATTTCTTCCCTGCCAAATCAAATCCTTACGTAGGTTTCGTACTATCTTCTTTAGCCGGCAGACTTCTGTGCATGTCTGAGCGGGCGGAGCGTGTTAAAAGTGTCAACAATGGTTGCAGCGGTTAGTTATAATGGAAAAAAAGGGGGGGGGGGGGGGGAGGTGCGCACGTAGGTCTGGCTGTACTATCGGCTATTCAACAAACATCAGTTACGGCGGGCTCAGGTAGGTATATGTAAGGCAATATAAGACGAAGGACGTTCGCAGAGGTACAGGAAATTTATCCTCTGTGTTAAAAATTTGCACTTGACCATTTTATTTATACAAAAACCACATTTAAAATTTACAACTGGAATACTGCTTAGTTTTTAACACTCGGTGCAATTCCACGTGAATTAATGTATACGTACAGTTTATCAAAGTATAACAAAACAGTAATTAATTGCTTTTCTTTAGAAACCATAGAAAATATGTTATATCTTTATTTGCACAAAGTCGCGAAAATGAGCGTTTTTACTCATAGTGGACTGACCCGCACTATAAAGAATGTATACACACAGTGTTTATAAAACAAGAAATAAAATAATAAAATTACAATCTACAGCATAATGTTCATCTACTTCACAAATTCCACCCAATTAATCTGTGTGTAAGCATTCTTGCCGTGCAAAACGGTAGTTCATGTGAAATCGTGGTCTACATATGCCTGGGTGTTCAAATTAAAAAGCTCACGAAAATCGCAGTAAACATTTCGAGTTTATATGAAAAGGTGTTAAGTATCTTGTCGGTTTATGTATTTGTTCTGGAATTCCGATTCACGTGCAAACTTAATGCCACCTGTAAATATGTTTTTCCAAATAATGCTGGTTTCAGCAGACGGTGAAACCAATATAAAAATATTTCTGTAGCATTTATGATACAGTTATTTGTACTAACTTAACAGACCGTAATATACGTTTGTCTATAATTTATGCCAGTGAATGTTATTCCAAATGCAATGTACAATAAGAGAAAATATTTTCTCGATAGTGAAACAAAGATTGTGCAAATATGTAGTCCTATTTGAAATTCATAAAAAATTAAAACATTAACTGTTTAAAATGATATGCCTGTCAAATTATTACACAAACAAATTCGCAACTAGCGCTATCGTTAGGCTATAGTAATAAGTAAATTAGTTTGTTGTTGTTGAAGTTAAGGCCACACATATTTGCTCAAGAAGTTGTAGGTGCGATTTCTAGTTGGAACGTATTTATTTAAATATAATATAAAAGATAATAATCGTAGTGTTATGTTTGTGGTATAAATAAATATATGTATGAAAGTATGTTATATATTAATTTAGATTTTCTATTTACAAATGTGACTGAAATATAAGCTTGACTGTAATGTTAAATATCTATATATTGCAAGTCCGCTTTATAAGTTAGTTAATTTACTACAAGAAAAGGCATGTATTCTTTTAGTTACTAGTTTTCAAGGCCTTACTTGTAAAAGTAGCATAAAATTCACTCACAATTCCAGATTTACAGCACTGATATTTTTAATTCCGTGACAACTTTTTTCTCATATTTTTCCTATTAGAAGTGACATTTCCCAAGAAAGGTTGACTCCTACGGACAAGTATAAATCACACCCTTGCTCTACCCGGGATTCGAAACCGGAACTACTCACGCTCAACACTCTACCGACTGCGCCACAGGGGGCAGCCAATAGGTCAACCAGAACATTGTCAGTGGTTATAAGAACTTGTTTTAAGTGAACAAAAAGCAGCTTATTTCATTGGAGATAATTTGTAAGTTACAATTTAAGTTATATTTTGTTACGGGCTGCAGCTGGCACTGGTTCCGCTGCCCCGTGACGTAATCGGACACCCACCTCGCCCTCCCCTCTTCCTGGAACGATGCGCTCGTGGCTGTCTGCCCCTCTTCTGAGAATCCTGCGAATGCCGACAATGGCGAGACTTACTGGCGTCACAGACCTTCTGTCGCCTGCTAGAGTTTCCGATACGTTTAGCGACGATGCAAGCATGTTCTGGTGAGACTGGCAGGCGCCTCAGCCCTCCGCGACGTATCACGCGAGTTGGGACGATTCTAGGTGGCGGCCTAAGACCTATATATACTGCCGCAACCCAGCGACCGGCAGTCTTTGACGGAGGCCGCCTGGCGAGTGTGCGCGAGCGAAGTAAGTAGTGACGACTGGAGATTGCGAGATGATGGCGAGTGAGGTGTTCGTGACTTGAATGGTGGAGAGGGTGTAATACCGATAAGTGAAGCCTACTGTGCTTCAAGGCGCTTGGAGGACTCTAGAACATTACGACTGGCGGGACATGGACTGAACTGAAGTGGGATTGAATGGAAGTGTAATAATGATTTTATTGTAAATATTCGAACTGTCAAATATGGAAACATAAATTATCAAATAATTGAATAGGTCGAGACACTGTCTATTGGGACTGATATTTAATTATTTTGTTTAATTGATTTCTTTGTCCTAAGTATACATTTTATTAATTGGTGTCAATTGTGAACAGTAAGAGATTTCGATTTATTGTGAGAATTTAAGTTTAGAGAATTTCGCTGCAGTTATTGTAAATAAAATAAGGAAATTATTATTAATTTTTTCATTTTATTAATACCTCCATCCCTTAACGAACTTGGTATAGCCCACTTAATTTCTAGAGAGAGAAAGTGTAACAATATTAATTACTTGTTCCATATTGTACCTATAATTCACTGCCACATTGGTTGGTATTCGCTTGCATATATTTGCGCTAAATTAAATGCAGAAACTGCAGACAAAATTTTTATAGTTTAGCTTAACCTTTCTTTGGAATAAAAAATTGAAAATAATATATCTTTATCCTTTTCTCAGTTCTATTTTGTGTTATTGTCTAGCAGTTATTGTACTAAATATTCTTTTATCATTTAATATAACATTATTATAGTTAAAAATGTTTTTAATTTGTTGTTCATTATTAAAATTAATTTATTCCCTGGTCCGTATTGTGATTGATGATTTCGACAAAAGACACAATTCAAGAATTCTATGTCATCAAAAATATCGTGCCAACAACTGTGGATATGTTACGAAATTACATTCGGCATTGACTATATAGATGACAGCTATGTACATTGTATGTTAATATTTGCATGTTTTGGATTTTTTAGAAGTAAAACTGCTACGCTGTAAAATGTGTTCAAGTTGGCTTAGTATTATGCTGTTTCAGTCCTCTCGATGTTTGCAAATTTTGTAAACAAATGTTGTTTTGAGTAATGCATTCCCGTTGAGATATGTCGTACGCCGCGCCGTAAACCTTCAAATCAATATTTATATCCTCCACTCACCCCCATTTTAATGGTGAAAGGTATTATGAAAATGTGGAAAAGGAACAAGTAATCTGTTGATGCATCAAACCACAGAAAGTATTCCACCTCCATTGTTGTTAATTTTATATAACGTGATTTTAATTCGATACTATTTAATATTTGAACAGAAAAATTGCACTCAATAACAGAAAAGCAATTGTATTATGTCTAACAATACGCGCAGATAGTAAAGAAATCCTCCAGCACACACTGTCTCAAGAGCACTACTATCTGTTGTCGCTAGCAACAAGTATCCGTGTCCGGTTTTGCATGTGCTGTTACTCAAGACATAATACCGAATGTTTTTATGTCTGCATGAATACTGCCGGGATGCAATCTTGTCGCTCAGCTAGAGACCGTGCCAAGCCGCAGTCTAGGGAATAATATTGGACTCGCGTGCACAGACGTTTGCTGGTACCAGTAAAAAAGTCTATATTTGTAGCCATTTAGGAAGACAGCGCTACCTCAAATATAATGCTTATATAGCATTTCTCGGAAATTTTTCAACCGATTTGGCGTCAGTGAAAGTAATGAGAGTGTTAAAAAGCTGTATATAATTATATTTCTAATGTAGTAACCACTATGTACTGCATTTTGATTCATATCTTCAAGTAAAGTTTTGCATGTAGTAGTATACAAACGGGCAATCTAATAGGGGCTTGGAGATGCGGGCAAGGGAACTAGGCAACCACCATTTTTTATAATGCCATACAGGACGAATTTCCCATTTTCCCCCCAAATATTTTCTATTTTCCTTCTTAAACATGGTGGCCATCTTGGATCCCAACCTCCAGCTCTGTCAATATGATTCCAGGGTGTTGGGACCCTTACACCTAGCATCCTGGTGGGTGCCGAGTCTCATGCTCTGTCATTCCTTTCGGGATCTGTCAACCTAGCACCATAATGTGGTACCGAATACCAGCATCGGCTTACACGCTCAACAGACCTAACATATAAGCATAGTTAATTGTAATTTTCGAACCCCATTAGATATGATTGTCAACTTTATAACACAGGCCGACGATGAGAAGGATCGCAGGCCAGGTATACTCCATGTCTACTTATAAGCATAGTTGACTGTAATTTCCGAACCACATGAGATTTAGTTGCTAAATTCATAACATAGACTCATAGGTGGATGTAATATCCGAACCATATAAGATATAGTTGCCAAATTCATAACATAGGATTCAAATTTCAACAGAACTGCTCACAGTTAATATTCACAACCCTAATCATGCATTTTACGGTATCTATGACCAGTAAACATGCTAAGGGAAAATTACACCATACCTATCCTACGTCAACATCACAGTTTTGCATGCCTTAATATTCTAATAAGTTTGAAAAAGATCTGGTTTCTCTATCCACCAAGAGTGCTTTGATATCACGAGTCATTGCCAGATACACAATTATTCGCAAGGAAAAAGTCGTAAGTGTTAAATTCGAAGAATGGGAGAAAAAATATGTTTCACCAGCTCATTAATTCATTGTCATCACCATATTGCCAGCAACACTTAACATACAGCTCGTTGCCAGAAATAAGCCTTGATGCAATGCCAGTCGACATCATCAGCCTTATGAAAACTCCTAAAGAGAAATATCTGTTTAAAAGAACATCAAAGCAGGCGAATGCTTTTTCCCATAGTCCATAGTGAGGGAATTGGTGCATCGAGACAAAAAGGTCACATTTTTTCAAGCTCACAGCATTTTTAATCTGTTATTAGTTTCTGTGAAAGATGGCACATATCCCAGACCCGCGACGTCTTACCAGCTGTTAGATGTATTTGTGCAATTGAGGGAAGTTTGATAATGTTGAGCAGTTCATGCCGAATTTTTCGGTTTACACACTTAGGTATCCAATGTCTCAGTATCAGAATTCGCTGGTAGTGAGACCAGAAATGACATCCCCATAAATGTTTGTGAGGCGAAATGCATACATATGTATTGTATGGCCCAGCATCTGTGGGGTAACATTCCTGATTCTATGAAACATAACGAGACGCTGCCATGATAAAACACTTTATGTGCATTCGGGAAGACCCGGGTTCAGTTCTCAGTCCATACATCCTGATTTCAGTTTTTCCATGGTTTCTTGAAATCACTCCAGGAATACACTTAGATGGTTATTTAACGTAGATCGTGTTCGATCCCTTCCTCCGATACTGATTGTATGTGCTGCCTGGTTGAAAACAAAGTGCAAAATATTTTTTCAACAAATGGCGAAGCTTGTTGGATGTCCGCTATGGTACTAGGCAATTTTATTGCAAACTGCAAAAACAATTTACTTAGTAAGCTATTAACTATACTGCGGGACCTATATATATGTAGGTGTATATATATATAAGTATACATATATAAATTTCAAAGCGATATTACTAAATAAAGACTACAAATTTCAGCTTTGGAAGAAGACTATATGACTTTATTTTAAAATAAGGGAACTTTATTTTAATTTGTGACCCACACACACCATAATCAGCACCACATGCTCCACGATCGCCCTACATGCTCTACGTGCTCCACATTTTCCACAATCGCTTCGTATGCTCCACAATTGTTCCACATACTCCACAATCGCTCCGCATGCGAAGGATTGACGGAAAGATTGACGCCTGCCGACTGACTCCTGCCGACGTCTCTGCCGCTGCTACACGCCGGGTATAAAGATAATATTCGAGACAGCTTCTATTTGCAAAGTGTTTTTGTTACCCCTAATCCTTAGTTTCTATCTGTTAAATTCATAAATAATTAAGTTCATACACTTATGTGTGTGTGTCTATATATATATATATATATATATATATATATATACACACACACACACATGATGGCTAGAGTCTTATTGAATATTATTTAATTTCTTAATTGTAATAAAACTGGTATACTAAATATATCAAATATATGTTTTTTCCTTTACCAACAGTGTTTTGCAAACTTTCGTGAGCGGTACATAACTCGAGATACAAAACATTTAGTTTTAAAACAAAACACATTTATTTATGCACACATCACACAATATTCTTCTTCAGCAAAGCAAATACAATGCAAGGAATTGCTATTTTTAAACGAGTTTTATCTCTGAGTCAAGGATGGCATTAAACACGTAATATTTGTTGAATGTACCATGGATTTTCATAACTCCGTAGTCGTAGACCTCTGAGTTGGACGGAGCACAAAAAATGATTTTGATTTTGGCACGCATGACGTCTTGTGGCATACATCTCGACGAGCTGTCGAAACGGCGCTCAGCAGAGCTGCTTGTTAAGGTCAAGGACGTTCGTTCCTATGGGGCACGGATTGTGAATCGCCGGCTCTTGGCATATTCCAATCACATACACAGAATACTATCTGATTAGGGACACCTTTAATATGTTGGGAATGTTTTCATATGGAATAACAGTTTTTTTTTTAGGGGAAACAATAGTCCGCGCTGAATGACCGCTGATTGATCGGAACGAAGGTTTCCGAAAACACACGATTAATAAGCCAATGAGAACCAAGGGTGGTGGTGGTGGGGGTTTAATGAATCTAAGTAATTTGCCAATGAAAAATTTGGGTGGGGATGGTGGGAACCGGTGCCATCGCTCACCTGGCGGCATAACCGAGAACATAGCACTACCTAAACATTTAAAATATAATCCAATACGGAGGGCACCATCAACACCACCTATACTTTAAAACATAATTAACTATGGCCGCCACCTGGTGGCTAAATCGATAGTTTATACACTAGCACTGCATAGGTGATGTAAATGTAAACATATGAAATCCAATATGGTGTCCTCCAGCAATGTATAAACAAAATACAGATAAGAATCCAAGATGGCAGCCTTCACCAATGTATAAACAAAGACAAACGAAAAACCAAGATGACCGCATACGACAGAATGGGTATAGGTGAGGAGTCTGGGGGCGGTAGGTGGGTAGGTAGTTGGCTTAACGTATCGTCGACAGCGAGGTCATTAGAGACGGAGCAAATTGCACAGGAAGGATTGAGGAAGGAATAGGCTATGGCCTTTATTACGGAATGATCCTAGAATTCGCCTGGAGTGATTTCGGTAAACCATGGAAAACCGAAATCAGGATGGCCAGACCGGGAATCGAAGCCGGGTCCTCCCGAATGCGAGTCCAGTGAGTTACTCTTGTGCCACCTCGCACGGTGAGTGGGGGTGGAGGGGGTCAGTCGTCTGCTGAGTGTGGTGCTTGTGGACTTCCGGAAATGTGTCTTAATAGTTTTTAAGTAATGTTTTTAATAATTCTTAAATAAATAAAGGTGAAAGTAATAGTTTACAAGTTTTTGTATATATTTTGAATTTTTTTTTTAATGATTTAAATTGTTTCAGATGTTTTTGAAATATTTTGTAATTTATGGGTTTTCAAAGTCAATCTTCACCAGGGTCGAGGTCAAAGGTCTTGGTCAAGGTTAATGGTCAAGGTCAGCTACATCTAAAATGGCAGCCAGGCGACCATAATGGTAGAGCATAAACATCTCTGATAATCCGATCCCCTTACCCCTTGTGCAGGCTTCCCCAAATAATTCTACTTATTGAAATACTACAAAGGTAATCAGTAAGTACACATAACACTTAGTACACTGCTGGCCTTTCGAAATTCATCATGAAGGACGCAACGTATTGATCCTAAATTGGGAGACTGCGTACCATAGGGTAGAACAATGGCGTAATTAGTTGTTAGCCGAGTGGCACCACGCTGTGAAGCAGTATACAAGTGGAGGTCGGAGAGCAACTGGGATGTAGTGGCTGTATGTTTCGCTGCTGTTTGTGTGCACAAAGAATCAGTATGTATGTTCGGAGAACACGGCGACCTCACAAACATGTTTCCGCTTTTGGCTGCGGAAGAATCTTAACATATCGAGATTGTGGATTATCCTAATACGATATTGGTCCTCGGATTGGAAGAGGTGTAACTACAGCGAAGCAGATATGAGATCAGTGGTCGAGGAGGGACGGGCTGAGCGATGTGCAGGAAACCATAACCAACAAACGCCAGGGCAGACATCTGGAACGCATGACGATTACAGACCATACAGTCACATCAAGCACTCTCGCTCGGGATGTCAGGTGTCTGGTACATCAATCTGTGTTCTCACGCACAGTTGTCGCCGTCTAGACCATCGACGCCTCATATCAAGGCGCACATTACTGCGGCTGTCACTGAATGCTCACATACTGTAGGTGCCTGCGGTTACAATGGTGCGTGAAACGTCGGACATGGACTGACGAATAACTTGCCGCATTCTTCACCAGTGAGTTCCGCTTCTACCTGTAGCATGATTATGGTCGCATTAAATTCTCGTGGCACCGTGGCGCACGCCTGATCGAGTCCTACATAATGCATAGTCATATCGACTTGGCGCCTGGAATAATGACATAGGGTGGCATTGTATTCCAGTCCCGCTCGTGCCTAGTCCACATCGCTGGTACGCTGACCAGCAACCGTTACATTGCGGAGGTGTTGGAACCTGTTGTCGTCACCTTACCTCAGGGCCAACTTGAGGACATATGCGAATAGGACAATGCGCGATCTCATGTGGCACACATCGTCCTACGGCTGCTGGATAACCAACATGTAACATTGCTTTCCTGGCCTGCGTGCTCACCGGATCTCTTGTTAATCGAAAACGTGTGGTCCATGGTCAAACGATGACTGGGTTGTGACAAGATTCCCGCCACTACATCGGATGAACTTTGGGCACTCATCGAAGCCATGTGAGTGCAGCGGTGGTTAATTCTGTCTGAGAGGGGTGGGAAGTGGGGCACAAAGTACTGATTTCCTACAATCCATACATAGTATCGGGCTGCAAGTATAAACATGTCACCCATGTATGATGGCTATTCTTGTCCAATATATCCGGTTGTGAAGCCTCACGATCTTCATGGTATTGCAAGTTTAGTGGCCATCGGTGTATTAAAGCTTCGAGCTCTTTAATGCTATAGCATGCTAGAGTAATATAGTCGCATACATAGAAAATGGTATTTCATAGAAGAGAACCAGTTTAGAGATGGTTTCGGAACCAACAAGGCATGTGATATTTGCGTTGACCTCCTTGGTCACCAGATCTGAATAATATGATAGAACATTTGTAGCCATAGCTGAAACGCATTATGGAAGATAATCAACATGACTCCACAACAGACTCCACAATATATACACATGATGTACTATGGGAGGACATGTTGCATGAACAGGAGTTTGAATTTCATGTTAAGAAACAGTAGTTCGAATGATATGTAGGACCGAATACACTGCACAGGAAAGTATTGTCTGAATATGGTTGTGTATTCCGATACTAATTTAAAGACCTGTTTTAAAATTGGATGCTAATAAATATTAACGACCTTTTAATGCAACAGAGAAATTACTAATCAGAATAAAATTACTTTTACTTAGTCATTTTGAATGTATTACTTACTTTATGGAATTGATTTACTGGGTTTATTCTTATAATACTTATGCATTGGGTTCATTTCACGAATAACTAAACTGCACCTTTTTAACCGGTGCATAAGTACAACATACTTAGCACATAAAACCACAATCAAGGCAACGTCCTCCTATCTATTTAGAAAATAATTACAGTGGTACTGTAAAAAAATTTTTATTTAGTTACGAACCTTTAAAAGCATTAAGTGAAGTTATGAATCTTTGCTATAATTTTATTATTATTTACGTAATGAAATTATCAGTTGTAAAACGATATTAACATCACGAAATAAATACCGTTTTAAGTAGTGGTCACTGAACATATCTTCATAGAATTTATCGAATTCACTACGTAGTGACAATGTGAGAATTTCGTTGGCTACTGCCTTGACGTTTTGTATTTTTGCTTTCGAGATAAATAACTTTACACAATGCTGCGTCTACGCTCCAGGAAAACTATTCTTTAACAGCTACAGTATCACCATTTATACATTGCCCATGATTAACGTAGTCCAATGTTGAAAGCCTTTCCCACTTTCTTGTGTCTTTCGCCTCATGCAACATTGGTGTTACTATAGGTCAAGTGACTTGTATACATATGTATGTTTATCATGATATTGAGTAAGTATGTTTATCAAGCAACACTGTTAAGTTATTTGCAAAATTACCGTGTCTCTACGTCGCCACTTCTTGTTCAGTGGTAGGCCTAAACAAACTATAGGGATCGATTTTCAGTGGTCATTGGTTTGGGACATGACTAGTACAATGCGATGGCCAAAGAACCCGTTTACGTGAGTCGCGGCTAGCATTATAGCAGTACCTTACCAGGTGCCCATATTAAAATATATGCGGTTACGGGCACTGTCTATTTGCAAAGGCGCGCAAGTTACAGCGAACAACCTGTAAACGTAAAACCCCACGAAGCAGTAGAACTAGGAGGCAATTGTAATGTTAACAACCTTCTGCTTGCCCATTTAGACTCTACATAGTCACTAGATATTCGTATGGAGTGAATACTACAAGATTGTTGAAGGTCACACACTTCCTAGCGATCGTGGTATAATTACACTAGAAAAACTTTAAAGTGTGATTTTTAATATGTTTCAAAACTACATTCCTATAGTCATTACGTTGAAATTACGTTGAAAAATGGTAGTGTTACCGTAATATTTATTTAGTTCAGTAAAACTAAAATAGAAATAAAATTGTTGCGTGTGTGTTTAATGTGAAGGAATATCTGAAAATGCTTTCATAGTTATAGTAATCGCTGTGTAGTAAATTACTTTGCATATAACATATTGTGCGAACTGTATAAATAATTAACACAGATCTGAACACAGTAACAGTGTCTAATTAAATATTCAGTATAACAAACATTTTGCCTCTGAACAAGACGCGGATTCATGACAAGTAAATAATAAGAATGATAATTACTCTCAGGTACTTAAAAATATCCAGTTAACGCTTGAATATTACTGTTTTATATTGCAAGTGAACAACTTTCAGGCCAGTGCTAACAATCACTGTGGATCGTGACCTATTTATTTTAATGATGCTAGAATGGTGCTGCGAAAGTCCATGTTGCCAAGTCAGATGACTCACAGAGTGTGTGCGTTAGTCATTCTGTGTTGCCTGTGTTTGTATTGGGATAAGGTGTTATCGAGAAGCTATAGCACTCGATGATCTGAGAATGTCGATTGTGTCGAGAGCTCGTCCTGTGTACTGCTGAATACTGATAACTATCAAGAGCAGTTAAATCAATACAGTAACTTGATCATACACACCACGATCTTTAAAAGGTTAGTGCAACTACTGTATGTCCACTGCGAGTGAGCATATGTTGTCTAAACTACCTGAAGATTGGACTATGCTTCTTCCTTCTGCCAGTTCATCACAAAAACAAAGTTGGTTGTGACAATACTAAAAAACATTTTCATAATTATTCTACACAAAACCGACATACACTCTCATTGTAAAATGTAGCAATTTAATAAATACAGAAAGTGAAAGCCTCAAGCATAATATCCTAAACAGAGTAATTATTGTCATAGGTCAACAGAACATATGTTTTTATGCTATATTTGGTACGTGCAGATTAGCTATGTGAGTGTTTGTATTGTATTATTTATTTTATTTCACACGCTTTTGTAATTTGAATATTAATTTTCACACATTTCTCATATGTAATGGTAACATTTTTAAATCACGTAATTTATGATTTATGTAGACCATCAGTCCACTTAATGTCCATATTCTATGATAATTATCATGCAGTATTCTTAGTTTTGACACATTGTTATTTCAATATTGCAATATTATGTTTGTATGTTTATTTTTATTCTCAGTAATTACTTTATGATTTTTAAAGTTTAATTATTTACTTTATTCTCTTATTAGAAAGATTTTGAATTTTGGTTTATTCTATTTTAAGGAGGTTTAGTAGGAAGTAGGCCGTGATTGGCTAGTCTTGAATGGAGATGCCGGAAGGCTTGCTTCTGGGTGGGACTTTCAACATGGATGGTTAATTAAATTTTCGCTGAGATTTCAATCTTAGGGAATCCCCAGCGCCAACCTAAGAATAAGTTAGTAATAAGTCCCAGAAGTAGTGATTAGGTCACTGCCACAACCAATCATAGAGGAGGGTTGGTGGCAGGTGTCTAGCTAATTGTATTAGTGAGTTTTGTTGGAGACGCCAGGACACCGATCTCTAGACGCCAGGCGCCATGTCAGCCACGTTAGCGGTGAATCAGAATACAGGTGACGCCAAAGAGTTTGAGAGTCTGAGTGCAGACCTATGGGAAAGACTCCACTTGTAATATATTTATACGAACTTATAGTATTTTCAGAAGAAGATTAACTTATGGAACTAGGCATTTTCTGAACTTTAACTTGTGTATAACCAGTAGTCCTGAGATCCCGTATGAGCTAGTAACGCTGGAGCACATTAACATCTAAAAACTATTGAACTCAGTGTAATCTCATTTGAGCAGAGTTTAACTATTTGAAGGAAAGTGAGGAGTAATTCTTCTGAAGTAATTAAAACTTAAATTGACATTTTCAAGTAAAGGTTTGGATCGGGAGAACTGTAAATGCAACTAATTACTTAGGAGCTTTGTCAGTTTCTTAAAATGTTAGAAATTGAAGAAAGCTACTTCCGGTTATGAACAATTTTTTATTCCTGAATTTAATTTCAAATCTGTTGTCAGTTAATTTTGCAGCAGCACTACAGTCATATTTTATTTTTTATCTTTTAATTTGGTTTTTTTTTTCTTAATTTATTTTACACTATACTGGATGGTGGTAATTCAGTTTTGGTCATCAACATAAGTTTAATTTGATTTTTGAGTAAAGTGATTTTTCTTACACACACATTTAAAGTTTAATAAATATTTCACAATTGAATTTTATACCCTGTTGAATTGCATAACACATCTGGTCTGATTTTATTTATTTTTCATTTCATTAATATATTATTTATTCAGATTTCAAATGTTGTATTTTATATGAAGTCCTGAGAATGTACGCAAGTTACTTCTGTGCATGTTATTTACAGTGATACAGATGTCCTCAGTTTCTTCTATGGTAAGCTAAATGTTGCAAAATTATTAAGGTGCATATAGACACGTACAAGCCTACGTTTGACCCTTTCTAACTCAAACTACGTCCAACCTATACTTGTGGCGAACACATACTTATTTTAACCTTCTTTTCTTTCCTACCGTGCGTTCACCTAACAAATATTGAATGTATCGGCCCTCCGCACACAACTCCCCTAACTACCAAACCTCTTTCAGAGCTGTATTGCGTACCTACTGCTCGTTTTACTGCGCTTGGCACACGTAGCAGTACTGACAGCACATTTATATTTCATTAATAATGTCCATTCATTTAATTTGTGTGAAATAAGTAACAACCTACAGAGTGTACGATATATTCTAAGTAATGTTTCAACGCTGACCGTAGTAAAGTTGTTGACTACGAAAATATGTATTTAGAAGTTGTTTTATCACTTAGGTAATGTGAGGAATATGAACGTGTATACATATATTAGGTAACTTTGTGATCTGACACATCCCGATGCGCATTCCCCAAGGAGGCGGTCGATTTTATCTGTAGGAAACCTATTTCTTCATTTACTATTTTTTGGTCTCTGCAATAGGCTGTTCATGGTAAAGTGAGCACTTTCAAGACCCTCCCAACAGGCATAAATCAATAATAAATATATCGTATTGCAGCCTCAGGCATAAAATTTTTAGGGCAGGGAATGTATACACTGTGTTTATTGGTTTTTATCAGCATTGTAACTCTCCCTACACAACATCATTGCAGTGTTGCCGGTTCCAAGCCCAGATAAAATGGAGAGGGCAATGCATGATTCATTCGTTTCCTAATCGATATGCAAGAGTGAAAAGAGTCACTAGGATAAAAAATTCTGTAGTAAATTGAAAAATACTTAAAATTAAATAATTAAAAAGTATATAAGTTAATATAAATAATATAAATACTAAGTTAAACCAGAATAATAATTTTTTTATATAATTTAAAAATATTATTTATAAAAATTATGAAATAAAAAATAATTACTTAAAATGTAAAAAACTTAAAAACTTATTTATATGTTAAATATTACTTAAAAAGATAATATTATATATAACAAATATATAGTAAAAAATAGAAACTTAAAAAGTTATTTATATCAAATAAAATATTTTAAAAGATAATACATATAGAAATTATATAGTAAAAAATAAAAACTTAAACAATTATTGATATGTTAATAAAATACTTAAAAAATTTTATTAGAAATAAAAACGTAATGTCTTATATGAGAGGTAAGATAATATTTATTCGTGTCCAAGCTATAAACTTCTTATAAACTCTTGTCCCAGCGCATGTCGCCATAGCCGACTGGTCTAAGGCATCAGTCTGGCGACTCAAGGTCCTGTCCTTCGATCCTATGTCCATTCTAGATGGTATTTTGAGTTCTAAAAAAAATGCTCTTAGCTATAAACTCCAGAACCAATATGGCAGTGGAGCACATGCAGCAGTTGCGAGATCGACTAATCGAACGAGAGTAATACCAGCACTCCTACCGGCCACTGCCAGAACCAAGATAGCAGTCGAACAAAGATGAGTAATCAGTGGAGCGAATACGACACCAGCGCTCCTAGTGGTCAATGCCATAATTAATGTTAGAATGTTAGACAAGCGAAAAAACAAAGATGGTGGCCTTCAGTAACAAATTACAAAAAAAATAAACCAAGATTGCAGCCTCCATGTAAATGTAAACAAGACAAATGACAGCCGATGTAAACAAATGACGAATGAATGGGAAATAAATAGAAAGAAAGAGAGAAATAGAAAGAATGAAAGGAAATAAAGAGAGAGATGGAAAGAAAGTGAAAGAAAGAATGCAAAAGAGAAAAAGTGGGAGCTCTCGAAGAAAACCCTCGGAGAGGAAGAGAAAGAATGATATAGAAGGATAGAAAGTAAAGCAAGAATGCAAGATAGAGAAAAGTGGGAGAACTCGGAGAAAACCCTTTGAATGCAAGAGCATGAAACAGTGACATAATGATTACCAATATAGTGGAGTACTAGCTACAAAGATGGCGGTCCAAAATGGCGATGTGCTGGCTAAATGGCGGAATCCAACATGGTGGTCGCATGATATAATTACAGAGCAGGAAGTCCGGAATCCAACATGGCGGCCGCCTGAATCCAAGATGGTGGCCGGTCGGCCTCTTGGCTCCGGCTCCGGACCCTGAACCCTGCACCAGAAGTCTCCAAAGCATACTGCTGAGTTGCATGCACCAAAGCTTTCAGGTGTCCCCGCAACGAGAAATCCAAGGGATTATGGTCATGTGGACGTAAAGGCCAACTTACTGGACCTCCCCGACCAATCCATTGCCCATTAAATGTCTATGTTGTGTGTTCTTGGATATTTCGGGGAAAGTGGGCTGGTGTTCCATCATCAATCATGCATGAACTACATGTCTAGCCTTTGAAGGTATGGCACATCCTCCAGTAAGACAGGCAATTATTTCGCTATAAAATCATGATACAGTGCACCACTCAGTCTGTCCATTTAGACTATCGCCAATAATTCCTTACATTGATTGAAAATCAATACTGATGCGCTGTTTCTTCAATTGCGTGACGATTTTCTTGAACCCATGCATGTTTAATACGGAAATTAATAATATCAGCTCACATTACGGAGATGTGCAGTTTCATAGTAGCGATGCTGGACAAGTGTTCATTGCTGTTAAGGTATGGGTGTTAGGACCCATGATTAATAGACATGTTTTTTCTTGTTTTTGTGCATACTACCTCCCCGTAATATAAACTGCAAAATGAATTTTAAGACAGTTGTTATCGCTGACAAGTTGTTTGGAAACAAAATAATTACATATTCATTCGTTGAGCAGATTAATAAAAAATATGCCCGGTCTCGAAATAAAGTGGCTTGTATTCAGTCAAAACAGAAAACTGCTAGTTCCAAAATAATTCAAAGACAGGACAATGATACCAGCTCTTCTCAAAACTTTGCCGAACAAGCGGCATGTTGTAGCACCCACATTTTCACGTCTCTGTGAGTGTATAACTGATTTATGTATTATTTCTCACACTTGCCACGTGCGTAATGTTTTCATGTATGCAAATATTAATGGTTTTAATTATTTTATTCCAGTAATTTTAATATTTCTCTATGGTAGAATTTTTAACTTTATTATTATCGATGGTAATATTTAATGTATAAATGAGTTAGTCAGCAAGACTTCAATGTTTTTATATGTATGAATTAATACTTATTTTATTTTTAGTCTCACTATTGATACTGTTTCAGGGATTATTTATTTATTTAGGCATACCTCCGTTTCGAGACCGTATACTCTATGTTTTTTTTATAACTAGGCCGTTGGAGTGGATCCGCGATTAAGATGTATGCCTTAAAGCCCCTTTTGCGTAGCAGAATTAGGAGGTAGATCGTATTGGATTCGACGCTGGTCGGTGGACGATTGGTCCACATAAAGAGAACGCCCTACACTTGTTTCGCGCCTGCAGCGAGAAAATGCTGCATCCTTTCCCGTTTCCTGCTCAATAAATTTGAATTCCTGCGAGAGCATCTTCCTACAACATATAATACGTATTAGTATCTTTTAATTTTATTATGGTGAAGCCCATAACGTCGATTGGTTCTAGAAAGTTGGAATGACACCATTTTGGAAAGTCGTCATGAATACCATTTCCAGCAGTTTCAACTATGGTAACCCTAAGGAAGAGTTGATTGTCCCACCGAGCTTAACGAACTGCTTCGATGAGACATTTCGAAGTTTTAGTCCAGAAACAGTTTTATTTTGGGAATGTTAAGATTAAGCTGAACTACAAGTTAGAAAGATTTATGCTTCACTTAAACACGTTTATGCTTCACGCTCTCGCTGCCTTTTCAATGGTAATTATATATTTTTTTCTTCAAAGTGACTAGAATAGAGTGGTTATTTCACCTCATTCATACAAAGTGTATGTGCACCCGCAGAGACTACATAAGGTTGGCATTGTTCCCGAGTGCCTGCAGCAGCTAGCCTATGGAGGATCGGGCCGTAGTCACCAGACAGGTTAATTATATGATCGTTATTGTGTGTTTATTTGTTTCAGACATTATTTACAATTTTTACACACCTCTCAAACAATTGAATTAAACGTAATGTGGATAAGAGTAACAGTCCTATATGTTCCTAGGCTTAGTATTAGAGTGTATGCGAATTGATTTATTCTAGGTTGGAGTCACTATTTACACATTGTGACAAGGTGTCCGTCACAAATAGATGAGATATTGTGTGGAAAATGTTTGTTTTGCAGTAATGTAACGCCTGTCGGCCGTGGACGCTTCTACCCGCCCAGCAGAGAAGTGCGCCAGGTTGCAGCTGATAGTAGATTACGGCCAACATGTGGTCCTGTCTGTGATTGGCTTGAGTTTCGACCAGTTCGAATAATGTTTGTAAAAAGAGAGCGCTGATGTTAAAAAATGTGGTATAGACGGCGCTGGAGTGCTGGTCTCTGGGGAGGGGATAACTGGGAGCAGGGAGCTCGGGCAGGTTAAATACCGGTATGCAGACTATGATCGGGGAGAACGTTGCTGGCCTGAGAGCCGGGCTCATTAAGCGGAAGGGGCCCCTTGGGTGGAGGAGAGGAAGCCCACAGTGGTAGGGAGAATATCGCTGGCCTGTTCCTCCACCAAAAGAAGTGTTGGGTTTGTTTTGATGGTGTGTATATTTGGTGGTAGTGAGGGGGTACAGCCTGTACTTCGGTATCGGTGGGGAGCATATCATCAGCCCCCCCCCCCCTTCTCTATCTGAAAGAGGTGCCTGTGTGGAGATACTTGGTGTATGTTCAAGAGGGAAGGTCGTAAGTGAGAACATTTTGTGGTTTTTCCCACAGTCTGTTTAGGTAAGTAATTTGGAGAGAGATTTGTGAGTCCCTGTGAGATTAAAAGTTAAAACTATGAGACCATTACTCCTGTGGGCGTTTCTCTTCAAAAATAAAGTTCATATAATTAAAAGTGGGGTTGTAATGAAAAGTTTTGTCGTTCACCCTGCGAGGCGAAAGGAAAATAAATAATATAACGTGTTTTTATCTGTACAATTTTAAAGGATCTTCGCCGGTCCTAGGAATCAAATTATACCTTCAGATATATTTAGGAAAAATATGGAGAGTGGTGTTAAAGGAGTTTTTAAACTGCTCTTTTTAATTGTTCTTAATAGAAAAAATATATGTTTGAGAACATAAGGATACTGGAAGAAGTGATCTTAAAGTTTAAAATGAAAAATTATGAAGTAAATATTTATCAATGAAATTTTGAGTGGGGTATTAGAACTGTAAATTTCTATAAAAATGGGTGCAGTATGAAGCTATGCAATGGGTATTTAGTAACAGGTGTATATTGGATATTGTTTTTAGAAGTTCAAAAGAAACTATTGATGAGGACAGAAAAATTACCTAGGAGTTAAATATTGTTATTCAGGAATTATCTGGGTGGAGAAATTGTTATTGTAAGCATTTCTGAGAGTAATTGTTAAAAGCAAACTTTTTCTGAAAAGAGTAATAAATAATTGAAAAAATCTATATGATCGTAATGTTTTAATTTACGCAGTGGTGAATCCCCTTTTCCCAAATTCAATCTATTTTGGTCAAGGTGAATTGCATACCAGTTTAACAAGGTACCTATGCTGCTGATATGTTTTGACGATAATGCTTAATTAACCCTTCCTCTATCCTATCTCCTTTGTGTAAGGTCGGAAGGAGTGTTTGGTAAGAGGTTGTGCTCCAAGAGCTGAGGCCAATGGGGTACAGTTTTCTGTGCAACTCTGTTTCATTGTTGAATAGGGTAAATGCATCACACCTTGTTTTGAATTTGAGAACAGGTGAAGTGTTAAATTGAGGTCAATAATAATTTTTATTCTGGTGAAAAGGTAAATTGTGTTTATTATTGCTACAGGTACTCGTGCTGCATGGGTGCAGTAGCTAACGAAGGAGAGTTTGCAGAGCATGCTTGGAGATGCAGGGATTCAGTTCGAGGATACTGTGGGAATTGATGGTTTGAGAAAATTGGCCAGGAGTAAGGTGCATGGGAAGGTGGAATCTTCTGGTGAGGCATCTTCCGAGGTGATGAGTGAGCCAGCACATTTATTTAAAATTCTTCGGCATTTTTCTAATGATTTGTGGAACAGGCTCCCTAGTTTAAGGGTTGCGAGTTTGTCCACAGTTGTGGAGTATTTAGTCAACCTTAAGAAGGTTGTGAATTTGAAAGTTTGTACTCGAAGAGTAGTATATGCTGCTAGTTTGTTCTAAATCCCTGAATGTTTGCAGGACCTTGTGGAGGTGACATTTGATGAGGATTGGGAATTTTCTAAGTTAAGTGAGGTGTTATTATCTCGGGTTGCGTCCAGATTTTCTTTGGCCAGAAGAGGTTTGAGGTCTTGAGTCGTGAACAACAGATAGGAGAAACGATGAGGGAATCCATGCAGGGGGTAATAAATCTAGTGGTTATATTAAGGAGTCCTTGTGAGGAAAGTTCTCTAGTGGAAATAAAGTTCCACAATTTGGACCCCCAGTATGATAGATATTTCATCTTTTGTAAGACACCCACCACTCTGAAGGAGCTTCTTGAATTAGTTAATCAGGTGGAAGTGACCTTGGGGAATGTGAAAAGGGGTCAGGATGTGTGCAAGCAATGTGGGAAAAGTAATCGCAGGAGTGAGAATTGTTTTCAGCTCCGAAAAAGGGTTGATGTAGTTTCGGTTTGGGAAGATAACTCTTAGGGTTCTGTGGGTAATAATCTGGGATTGGGAGTAGAGGACCAGTTGCCTCCGAAGAAGGGGCAAGAGAGAAAGATGTGTTTAAACTGTGGAAGAATGGGACATTGGAAGGAGTCCTGTTATATAGTGCAGAGGACCTTGATATGTTTTTTGTGTAAATCTCAAGGGCATATGGCATGAGAGTGTCCGAAGAGGCAGAATCGTACTTGTTATCTGTGTAGTAAGGAAGGGCATTTAGCTAGAGGGTGCCTGGAAAGGGAAAAGGTAGAGGTAAAAAAGTTAAAGTGTTTTCTGTGTGACCAAGAAGGGCACGTGTGGAAGGAATGTCCTCTTGGGAAAAACCATAAGGAATAAATTGTGCGAATTATTTCCAAAAACTTTGGAGGGAAGGATTATTGTTTGTTTCTGTTTTAATTGGAACTGATGTCGTGAGTGCTTTACTCGACACTGGGGTGTCAATCTCGATCATAGGCTGTGAGTGCTATGATTAATTGAGAAGATTGAATTTTTCTGGGATATTTCAGGTAAATCCCGAGGAGACTAATGTATTTTCTGTAGCTGATGGTGGAACTATTCGTTCACAGGGAATAGTAAGGGTTAAAATTAATATTGACCATTTTTCCTGCAAGATCAAATCCCATGTTATATCTGGGCTCTCTCATAAGATAATATTAGGAGTGGACATTTTGGGGGAAACCCCAAGCTACGATTGATTGTAGAAAAAGGTGAAAAAGGTCTGGAGAGACAGTGCAGCTAGAGGGGAAAGGGAAATGTGCACGAAAATTTGTTGTGCAAAATCTGGATGACCAGAAGGAGATGGAGGTGTAGAAGATAAAAGAGGAATTTAAGGATGTTATAACATCCGAGTCGGGGTTTTGCAGACTTTATCCTATCAGACTGAAATTGATGGATGATGAGCATGTCTCTGCTTTACCTTATAGTGTCTCAGCCAAAAATTAGGATTTTAAAAGATCACATAAAAAATTGCGAGAAAAGGGGGTCATTGAAAATTCCACTAACATATAAGCAAGTCCTGTGTACTTGTTGCCCAAAAAGAGCCCAGGAAAATGGAGGATAATCTGCAACTATCGCAAAATCAATAAGAAGATCTATCTGGACCCGTATCCCATTCCACGAATTGATATGATCTTTCAGTATGTGGGGCAGGCTCGATATTCCTTCATATTGGATCTGAATCAGGCTTTTCTTCAATGCGAACTGGTATTTGTGACCCCTTGGGGTTGTATCAGTTTACCTGGTTGCCGACGGGAGCAAATTGTGGACCCCAAGCAATGTCTAGGGTGTTGTTTAGGATTCTAGGCCAGTACCTATATGATTTTCTGTTTTTAACAGAGATGACTTATGTATCTTTAGTAAGGCCTTTGAAGAGCATATGAATCACATTCGTTTGGTGCTGGAGGCCCTGCAAAAGCCGGGATTTACGGTTAATCCAGACAAAATATTGTGGGCTGAGAGGCATGTATGTTATTAAGGGTTCGTAATTTCAGAGGGGACCCTGTTGATGGATCCTGAAAACGTAAAACTCATTGTAGTTTTCCCAATCCCGAAGAACATGAGAGGGGGTGTGAAGGTTTCTAGGGATGGTTGGGTTTATTGCGAAGTTCATTACGAAGTTTGCTCAAATTGCAGAACCCTTTAATGCTCTGAAGCAAAATAACGTGGAATTTATTTGGGGATCCGAGCAGCAGAAGGCATTTTGTGCATTGAAGGAGAGATTAGTCTCCCCAAATGTGTTGAAATTACCAGATTTTTCAAAGCCATTTTTGTTACATGTGGATGCAAGTTCCACGCCGATGGGAGCCATGTTAAGACAAAGAGTGGATGACAGGGTTGCTCCTGTGGCATTTGCTAGCTGACTGTTCACAAATGCGCAGTTGAAGTACTCAGCATATGAGAAAGAATGTATTGCTTACTTATTTGTGGTGGAGAAGTTCTCAAAGTATATAGAGAGTTATATACCGACCTTTGAGTTATATACCGACATTCAAGCTTTCAGTTGGCTTTCAAAGTCGGATAAGCCAGCAGGGAGGTTGGCCTGGTGGCTAGTGAGGCTAAATTAATACAAGTTTAATGTCCATCATGTAAAAGGAAGTGAGAATGTGGTTGCCGATTGTCTTTCTCGTATCTTTTGTTCTGATGAGTACGAGCAAGTGGCCGAGGAACAGCGAGGTGGATCGGTAGAAGATCCTGGTATTATAGGGGAAGAAAGTGGTAGTGAGGATGAAGGGTAGAGGGATTTTGACTGTGCGGTGATCGAAGGACAAAAAATGGACGAAAGGGTCCTGCATTTTGTAAATGTATTGCAGTTATTTCCCAAAGTGTTTCAGGGCCTTTCTTCTTTTCAACAGTCAGATTTGGAGTGTCAGGGTATATTGGATGAAGTAAAATTTGGAAAAAGTGAATACAGTCTTTTCCAGGAATTATTGGGGAAAAGGACTACAGCTGGGAGGTTTGTGGTATTGGCACTAAGGGATTTGAAGATAATGTTGTTTCGATACTAACATAAATCGCCGATAGTAGGACATATGGGGCAAGAAAAAACAGTGTCCCGAATTCAGCAATTGTTAATTTGACCCGGACTGCGAAGGTAAATTGAAGATTGCCTTCGGGTATGCAAAGAATGCCAGGTCTCAAAAGCTTTAAGCACCCAGGGTGTAGGGCAGTATGCTGCGACCTAGCAAAGTTCCCTTGGGAATGAGTATATATCGATGTTTTTACCCATAAAACCTATAAATATATGTATAAAAATCATAAAACACATGCGAAATTATTTAATTAGAGTATATAATAATATTTTGGGAGTTTTATTGACCACCTATATATATATATATATATATATATATATATATATATATATATATATATATATATATATATATATGTGTGTGTGTGTGTGTGTGTGTGTGTGTGGGTGGGTGGGTGGGTGGGTGGGTGGGTGAAATATATATATATATATATACAATTAGATTTTCTCACGCATCATAATGTATTCATTATTATTATTACATTATTACTGTTTATAATTTTCCCATACCTAATATAATATTATTTACAACAGTCATCATAACTGAGTTCATAATGAATTCCGCTATACCATTATTAAATATTGATGTTTTCATTTATTTCATTATATTTTTCTTTTAAAAGCATAATTATCAATACAACATATAAATATTTTACCCAGCATTTAAATAGTATGAGTAAAATGCGAAGTTTAAAACCGACAAGTGTGCCTCCCTGCAGTGACGTTAATTCTTCACATAGTAACTGCAGTATAAAGCCCTCAACTTTGACCGATCTAGCTTTCAGTAAACAATCTTCTGAACACAAACTCGGACAGGCAACTTTTGAAACAGCTATAAAGAACTGGAGAATAAGGAGAGGTTCAAGAGAACTAAGAAATGATATTTTATCAAGGGACAAAAACAGTAGTTTACTAGTGGAAAATTACTCACCGCCAGGCTCGACTGGCTCGACTCATGTTTTCTGAGTTCCGTCACACATTATTTTCAGTGTTATGTTATTCCCTTCTCATTTAAGTATTTTATGAAATAATTTTTGGTATGGTGTTTAATCTATTCACTCAAACTATTTTCATGGAGTATTTTCTAGCCACTGTTGGGGCTTGATTTAATATTACATGTTTATTGTTGGATATTGCACTTATTGTTTTTTGGAGTTTTAAATTATACTTAAATTACGCCAATTGTTATAAAAATGTTTTAATGATCTTGGCAATGTTTGTGATACTATGGTCCCTGAAATGTTAATAACTGCGATGTACAATGGCTTAATGATGGATAAACAAGTGAAATGTTTGTTGTTGTAAAAATGTGTACAGTTTAGTACAAACTTATCTGCAGTACTCTGCTATTTTATATACTAACTTTTGTATTCTCTTTCTTTCCATGTCAACGCCCAATGTGAGTCAAATGACTTATAAAATTAAACAGGACGGTGCAGCCGTTTGATGACCGACCCCGACAGATTGCCCCCATTTTCAATTTCCCTCGTCCGAAAACTCTGAAGGAAGTGCAGTATGTTAGGGTACTGCTCCCAGTTTATTGACCGTTTTTATGAAATTGTAGCACCTTTAAATGACTTTAAAAAGTAGGGAGTAGATTTTCAGTGGGATCAGGAGCAGGAGTTGGTATTTTCTCTGCTGAAATAAAAGCTAGTTTCTCCACCGGTGCTTCTCCTTCGGGACTTTACTAGCCGATTCATTGTCCAAGTGGGTTCCTCTTCTCTAGCATTAGCAGCAGTCCTAAGCCCGCAACGGAGATGGGTTTGGCACCTGTGGCATTTGCCAGTAGCAGTTCAACTGAGGCTGAGGGGAAGCTCAGCATTTACGAAAAGGAAACCTTACAATTTATATTCGGACTTGAGAAGTTCACTTCGTATATAGAGCATGATGAATGCGACTTGCGACTTGTATACCGACAACAAAGCTTTGGGTTGGGTTCCCAACCATCCCCAACAACTTGGAAAATATGGTAACTGGGTCCTTCACCTTTCTCGTTTTCAATTTAAGGTGCATCACGTTAGAGGCTCAGAAAACCAGGTGGCCGATGTCCTGTAGGAAATGTACATCTCGGCAGATTTCGAAACAGATGAGCTGATGGCATACGATGCTTCCCTTTTGTCAAATTACGTCCGACTCAGGGTGATGACATTTTGTGTATTCAAGTACTGAGGACCTGAACAATGGTGTTGTAGTTCTGTACATATTGGATAATGCAATTTAGTATTTCTCTGTCAAGAATGAACGTGAACGAAAAATTCTTGTTCCTATTTCATTGAGGCCCATGGCGTTGTGCTACTGTCACGATTCCGTGTTTTGAGGGCACTTAGGGTGCACCACAAGCACCTATGGCATTATATAAGAACTATACTTTCATCCTGTGAAGTGGCTTTCTCCCTGTTGGCTCTTCTCCCTTCTCTATTTCCTCCCATGAGCTCCCTCTACTCCCCACGCTATTGTGTCACACCCCCTCTTGAGTTAGGGTAGTTTATTTAAGTGGCCACGAGTGCGCTCCCGGCCTACTCTATGTCCTACCGCCAACTGTGATGTTCCTGGAGACACTGCAATTACTTTTCATAATGTCAATACATCGATCATTCGAATGGCTGGGAAATGAGGCATTTGGTGATCATGCCAGTGCCTGAACTGCCGCTGCATGTATTCGCCCAATGGTGGGTTGTGGATTAGTGGTCATTTTAAGAGTCTGTTTTAAATCACGGTAGAGTTTGTGTGGCATAGAGTTTTGAGGCTGTTAGTAAGACAGTTACCTAAAATTGGAAAATTGGTTTTGGCCTGCAATCAAACATCGTTTTGGTTTAACTTGATTGTTATTTAATGTGTGCTTACAGTTTCTTTTATTAGTAGTGATGTATCTGCTGTCCATTCAATTCATTTTCTTGTTTGAGCCATGTATCCAAGACCCACCAGGTACGGGTCTCTAGTAGTTTTAAGTGTCCGTCTCATTTTATCCACATGAGCTTTAATGGGTCTCGTCACTGCCCCCAGTGGTGTTCATGGTTTTTCTTAAAGTAAATTTTAGTAGAGTTTAATTAGCTATTTTATTTTCAGTGAGGCTGTACAGGGCTGACAAAGCTGCCCTCTCATTATAGTTCACAATTCACCAGGGCGACGAGTATTTTTCAAAATGAGCTTATTCATGTTACATGTTATAATTTTCTAGGAGGCTCAATTGGTCAAAATGGCCAAGACAAGGAGGGGCTCCTTGTCTTAATATTGCTTGTGAAAAGTATATAGGTTACTGCTTCGTGTTAAAGAGAAATACACTTAGTTTCTAATATTTTGCCTTAACTTTAACCAATTGCGAACACTCTTTCTGTTTGGTAACTAATTACTAACATTGAATTTAAAGTGTCGACACAGTGAATATAAAGGTTTGTTACTTCCTATTTAGGTTAGATTACACGTAACTCTTAATGGTTGGTCAAGTGGTAATCCCATTTGGAAATGTATTAAAGTGTTATAATAGTGGAGTTTAATCTGAACCCTACAGGCTAGTGAATGCTTTATGATAGTATAAGTAGCAAAGAAATGTGTTGTGAATTTTCCATGTCGTCGACAATTAGTATTGACCATGTCATGTTAAGTGTGGTCACCAAAACTCAAACTAGTCCGACGGACTTAGTCAGTGAATCCTGTATGGTTTAACGTGTCATGATATCCTTCGATTCAGATTACTGGTTATAATTTGTAATTTGAAACACTATATAACAACTGAGTGTTAAAAAAAATTAATGGCATTGATTCTGAATGTACAAGTAGATGAAACCTCGAATCAGCAACACTCTTGGTTGCACACTCTGTGTTGCGAGAGATTGGTAACATATTTATTAAAAGGTGTAAGTAATAAATTATGCTTATTTAAATAAAGGTTGTAAAGTTTTAGATTTTATAATGGTTTGCATCCGATTTTGAAGGTTGCAGTGACTTAGATATTTTAATAAATACTATTTGTGTGAGAATTTTTACCCCCGTTTGTTTGCAAATATTTTTTTTGTTAGTAGAATAGTATCAGTACCTGAAATTTGTGAAAGCATATACGTACCTGATTTTGAAAGCCACAGTAGCTTAAACCATTTATAGTAAATTCATATTGTGTGAGAATGTTTGCAATTTGTTTGCAAACTTGTTTCTTAACATAACACTATCAGTAATTGAAATTTATGGAAGCATGTATGTTTGGATGCTTTAATGTGTATGAAATGAGAAACGTTTGTAATATGTTAGTGGTTACATATTTTTGCAACCCATTGTCAGAGAATTGTAATGTATAAAACGTTTTCATATTTTAATCAACTTGTAAACGAGTGTTGCTTTTTAACGCAAAGTGTTGAAAATATATTTGAAGTTATTTAATCAGTTTCAATAGGTAAATTATTTGAAAAGTAAGTCACGGAGGGTTAGAAATACCTTTAACAAAATTGCTGTACCTTTTGCCTGACATACGCTTAGGGGCAACATGTCTTATTTTGTACACTCATGCGATCTCTGCTAGAAGTGTAAGCAGGCTCAATATGTATGTGCAGGCAGGCTGTTACACAGACTCCTCAGGCTCCTTGGAGTACGATTCACTTAGATATTTTTGGTCCTTTAATTAGATCTAAGAAAGGTAATATTGTATATTAATTTTGTTGGACACATTTTACAAAATTTGTCATCTTGTTGCCCTTGAGAAATATGAAAGCGTCATATATTGACAGGGCTGTTACTGATCAGGCATGGAAGGTTTTCCGTCAACCTGTTGAAATAGTTATCGACAATGCTAAATATTTTACTTCTAATGTATTTAAAGATATGTTTTCGTTGGGCGGTCGATCACTTCACCTCCAATCCATGTTACCCTAATGGTATAGGCTGTTCACTGTAAAATGAGCACTTCTGAAAGTCCTGGTAAAGATATACTTTTACACACATTGTGTATTTATCCACCTTATGTAAAATTAACATAGTCATTGGCCTCATCACTTTATTCATGCGACGGGCAAGAGAAACTGCAGTTATTAGAAAAATAAATAATTTATGAATCTGCTAATTTTTACACTTCGTGGCATAAGAAAAAAGAAAGCAAAATAAATTATACAAATTATCACAAATGGTAACTAATCACTTTTTATTCGACTTTAAGATGTAAAATTTACTTTACATCCATCGTTACCAACTTTACTGGGCGTATGTCGCTCTGTGTGCTAGTTAAAATATATGCAAATTGGAGCAGTGACTGTTATCTAAGGTTGATTTCAAAAGTGGTAACTTTATCGTGAACGGTATTTAACCAAGTTAAAAGATTCAATACGAAACTTAAGGCCTGTTTGACCATCTTCTATAATAGGATCATACATTGTGGAACTAGGACTTGGATTTTCATCTGAACCTGCAGTGATGATGTTTTGCTGAGCTTTATTGTGGCCCTCATGTTTCCCTTATCGCTTTTCCTTCTAGGTTGGTTATTTTGGTTTTCCCCTTGTCAATCCTTTGTTATTTTGTCTTTATTACCACCCTTCCCACCGAGTCCAGTGGAGTCCTCTTCGCTGCTGTCATTGTGAGTTGGGTCGAGGAGTGAGACTTTGCTGGGGCTGTCAGTCGTCGTTCTGGATCTCCGTTCGCAACCACCCCAGATGATGCTCAAGAAGAGACCATTCTGATGGCGCTGAGAGGTATGCCACTTGGTTGCCCACCATCCCCGAGGACTCCATCATCTTCAGTCATGGAAACCTCAAGATGGAGCTGATTAATCCGTTTGTGAATCGTCGGTACTGATAATTGTTACCTTCTATGTGTATGAGGGAACTCTTTCCTGCGTATCAAATACTGTACTAATCTACTACTATTCACTCTTTTCTGCGTACCTATGTACTTTTCTTCTTCAGTGCCACGTTTTTGTTGAGTCAAGACTTCCAGAGATTGGTCACCAGAGCTCAGGTTTAGGGGGTGGGGGTTGCGATGGTGGCGCCGCTACGTTCATCGTCCTTACTTTTCTCCTCTGTCAGGCGGCCTGCTCTGTGGCGGACTCGGCTCCCCTCCTTTGCCTTCCCCTCCATTCCCCTTCCTTAATTACCCGTCCTTGTCCTGGGACTATTTTATTTAAGCTGTTGCACGTCTTGCAAAGCCCCCTTTTCTACACTCAAACAACATCTCTACGCCAGTGAAGAATATCGCCGACGCCTGTTGAGGAAAGTTGAATATTTCAACATGAGCTAAATTGTCAGTTTCCGTATTTCGACGAGGATGCTTTAAGATGTCGCCTTTTAATTAATGTAGTTCATTGAGCGGCTGAAATGAAGAAGCTTGTAAAACGGTGAGTCGTGGTTGCAGCTTTTAATTTATGGGTCAGTTTAGAGATTTTTAATAGCTGTGTGGAGTAGTTTGTGTTTTTTTCTGGGCTTGCAGTTGTGGTTTGGATGCCTGCCTAAATTGTAGTTTCGGTATAACTAAAAACTATCTTTCTATTTGTTCCTGTAGTTAAAACATACTATGTTAGTCCTTGTCTGCTGCCCATTCACTTACGTGAAATTAAATTGTTCCTTCTATGCTGCCACGACTCGCACGTTGGGCGTAGGTCTTTATAGGTTTTAAGTGACATCGCTGATTGTTTTATTCTATTTAGAGCTTTGGTTAAACTCCATCGACTACCTCCGTCGATTAAACCGTTTTGATGTAGTATTTTACTTTAACATTTTAACGTGTATAGTTTACGTAAATAGGGCTCTTAATTATAAAGAGCAATATAGTATGGATAGTTTAATATGCATCTGGGCATGGTGCATATATGGCATTTTATTTGTACTTTTAATTATACGTGTATAAATGCTTGATCGAGATGCTGCACGTAAAATATTCTGGAAATATACACATAGAAAAGTGATCTTGCATATGTGTTATTTGTGCCTTGCACGCCATTGTACTAGTGTTTAGCGGAGTAGAACAGGGACTTCGTTGGAGTATCGCGAAATGGATGGCTTTACATCGTCTGAAATGGTTGACATTCGCCTTGTGTATGTGGCTGCGCAGTGCAACAGTAGAGCTGCAGCACGCATGTACAGGTATCTCAACAGACGTGGGCCACATCATTCAACGTTCACAGCCATTGATAGTAGGCTTCGCGAACAGGGGACATTTACATTGAATAAAAGAGTCGCGCAGTGTGTTTACGTGATGTCATAGCAATCATTGTACACTGTAAAATCGAGTGTACCTGTATCAATACCGTACATGTTACAGGCGTACAGGCGTAATCCTGGCCGTCCAAGGTAGGTTTGAACACCTCACTTTGAGGAGGAAGTGCTGCGGAGGTTCCATGAGTTTCCATACCAGCACCCGTCAAGTGGCGTATGCAGTCCGCACTGGACACATGCGGTGGTGAGTTGTGCATGAACAGCTGATCTGTCCATATCGCCAACAAAAAGTGCGCCATCAGGAGGTCGAAGACTACCACAATGTTTACAGTTCCTGTAATGGTGTTTACAACGGTGTGCAGTGGAGCAACGTTTCTCAAGTGTCGTGTTGTTAACTGATGAAGCGCGATTCACAACAGAATTTGTGTTGACTTCTCGTAACAGTCACATGTGGGCGGAGGCGAACGCGCACGCGCCCTTCATCTGCAATTACCAGGTGCAATTTGGCGTTAACTATGGTGTGGTATTGCAGGTGACAGTTTAATTGGGCCAAAGATGTTGCCTAATTGCTTAAATTCTGACTGGTACCTCGTGTTTTGGAACAGGTTTTGCCAGAGTTGCTGGAAGACGTTCCACATGGGATTTGACAAGAAATGTTTCTGCAGATGTGCACTTTGGTGCACATGTTCGAGAGTACGTTTACACCATGTTTCCATGTAAATGGACATACCGTGTGATTGAGGTTATGGTCTGCGAGGTCCCCAAATTTTACACCGCTTGACTTTTACTTGTAAGGTGCTTTGAAGTGTTCGGTGTACAAAACTCCAATAGTTTCTCTGGAGGATCTCGTGGCCAGAATATATTCTGCTGCCGAAACCATACGAACCACACCCGGCGTGTTTGACAATGTTCGGCAATCGTGGCATCGTCGATGCACACTCTGGTGAGGGTTGTGGAGTGGCATACTTACACTACACTAACATTCACTCACACCTCCATTGACACACACTATCACACCCCTACACACAGCTGCACGCGAGGTCACAAACAAGGTGATAGAAATATTACCTCTAGTTTTAAGTGTCTTTTAATTGTCTGTGAC
Organism: Dryococelus australis; assembly: GCA_029891345.1. Taxonomy (NCBI): domain Eukaryota; kingdom Metazoa; phylum Arthropoda; class Insecta; order Phasmatodea; family Phasmatidae; genus Dryococelus; species Dryococelus australis. Next base: position 86,866,289 of record CM057002.1, on the reverse strand, counting down.
ATACCAACACTCTTTCCTGTATTACAGAGCGATGGCTGGCATCTGTCGGGTGGGTGGCTCAGTTCTGTTCCCCACCACTAGGGACGCATAGTGCGACCCTGGTTATCAACCTAACTATGATCTCATTTCATTTCACCCTGCATAACACTCACACAGTCTATCTTCGCAAACTAACACCACCCTACTCTTTCTCCAGCCCTAATCCAATAAAGTAATTACATTTATCCTCCGCGACTGTCGCATAGTTTTCTCCAGGCCCTCTCTGCTTTGCCTGGTGGCCCCTTACTAAACCCTTCTTCTTTCGGGGTGTGTCCATGGCTACAATTGCGACCATGGCACCAGACAACCCTGCTATTGCCGCGATACATGTGCTCATTTTGATTATTGAACCCGACCTAAGGCGTAAAGAGCTTGCCCTGAGACGCATTCCATTCTCCAGCCGTCTTAGCTTCTAACAAGCACGCCGGAGGGCATACGGAACTGTGAAGGTACTCACGTTGGCGAAGCGGGATTTGGTGGCTCGCCAAAAAAAAAAAAAAAATTGAGCTCGCCACAACCACATCGCAGGCCATGGAGGTCGCATTGGTGCCAGTCACTCCAACATGCCAACCTGGGGCAGCCCTCCTCTACGCCTCCTCAGTGACACAAAATGAAATTATGGCTGCAATTAACCAAGCCTTTACCAATAACGCGCATTTCAGTAAATACCCTGACCTGGCACAAGTGCTGCAACCCCTCTGTGCCATGATCGCCATCTGGACGACAATATGTCGATCCAAGACAAAATAACCACGACCATCGGCTCGTTCATTCATCTGGTCAAGAATTTTGACTATGCTGGTAAACCCAATTAATACAGCTAATTTCAATCCACACGAAACACACCTACACACCATTCTCTTCTGAAATGCATGCAGCCTTAGCTCAAAAAAGGACGAGTTTATAGACTATTTGTAGCGATATAAAATTAAAATCCCAGCAATAAACGAGACACATTTTACTCATAAATCTCGCCTTTCTGTTCCAGACTATGCCGTTTATCCATTAGACAGGCCTTTGATAAGAAGAAAAGGAGGAGTTGTGGCAATTGTTGTCCACCGCTCTATCGCACACCACGAAATTAACTTGCCAGACTTCCCAGTTTTAGAAACAGTAAGTATTGAATTAAAATTAGGCCAGCAAAGCACCAAACTCTTAGCAATATATGCTATCCTCCCCCCCCCCCCCCTTTTCTCCAGGGCGCTCACTAACACAAGCAGACCCGGACCTATTATATAATAATACAGGCCACACTTTTCTCGCCCTTGGCGACATAAATGCCAAACATCGCAATTGGAATTCTCGAAATAGAACAGAAAATAAGATGCCCTAACAAAGGCACCAAGCGAAGAGAAATTATCAAGTTATAGCCCCAACTGAGCCTACTTATAATCCACCTAATATTAATCAACATCCTGATATCTTAGATATTGTTCTAACTAAGCAGCTTACAACTGGGTTTGACCTACGAGTCGAACATAACCTCTCTTCCGATCATTACCCGGTTCACAACAATTATAATAATATTTCCAAAGAAGCAAATGCCCCGAGAAAATTTTAAGATTATACTGACGCTATTGGCCGGGTTTCTCGGATTTTTTTAACAGAAAATCTGCTGCAAATAAATAACGATTCCTTAGCAACTACACAGGATGTTGATGAAGCAATAACCAACAGAGAAGACACACACAAATAAACTTGACACTTTTCCGCACTCTATACGGGATATGATAATGCAGAAAAAGCGTCTAAGATGCCATTATTCCAGACACCGAGATCGGCAAATTAAGACGCGAATTAACGAAATACAGGCTAACACCACGCGAAAATAAATTATGGGGCTTAACTAAATGATTCTTAAATGAAACCGATATAACCCCGCCCTTGCAAAGTAAAACAGGATTTGTTTTCACCCCTGAAGCATAGGCAGAAGGCTCTGCGAATGTGCTGGAACATACTTTTCAGCAAAATCAGCATCTCTGTGATAGAAATTTTACAACCCACATTTATCAAGAAATTAAAATAAAGCAAAGAAAACCAACTGAAGACGAACCTGAATTTACTCATTCGCACGAAATAAAACTGGCAATTCGCCACATGCATCCCAGAAAAGCTCCAGGGGCAGACGGAATTCAGGCTATTGTATTAAAGAAAATGCCCGAACTGGCCCTTGAGTATGTAGCTACATGCTTTAATGCTATGCTCAAGCTGGAATACTTACCAATCGAATTGCAAAACTGCCAATGTGATTTTCTATCACAAACCAGGGAAGGATAAGAAAGTCCGACAGAATTATAAGCCAATTATCTTTTTAAATACTCTTTCTAAAGTTGCGGATAAATAATCCTAAGACGAATTAATTCTCATGTAAATAATATAATTAATAATAATTTACTTCCCGAAGAACAGTTTGGCTGTAGACAAAATCACTCCACAAAACACCAATTGGTACGAATCACTGAATATGTTAACCATTCCTTTAAGTGGAAAGACTATGTAGTCGCAGTTTTCTTAGATATGGAAAATGCTTTTGATAGGATTTTTCATGCTGGATTAGTTTATAAATTATATGAATTAAAATTCCCTGATGGCTATATTAAATTATTAACCAGGTGTTTGACTCGCAGGACCTTTTCTGACCAATGCGAAGGGGCGAAATCAGAAACAAAAACCATATATGCTGGAGTGCCTCAAAGAAGCATACTTGGTCCATGTATTATTTAACATTAATATACATGTTTTGCCGAAACCTGACCACCGACTTGTGCAGTTCGGTTGCTATACCGTAGATACTGTCATATTTGGTCGCTCCTACGACCTCGGCCTAGCAACACGATGACTACAAACTGCCCTAGCAGCCTTTCAAATATACTACACGAAATGGCGGATTAAAATTAATGTCGGGAAAAGTGAGGCGATCGTTTTTACGTGCAGGGTACTATCCCAAGCTGCGAATCGCCCGCAAATCACTTTATTTGGCGAACCCATACCCCATAAAGATGTTGTTAAAAATCTAGGCGTACATATGGACCGAAAACTGACCGGAAAGCACATATAGACGCCAAATGTGTAAGTGCGTACGTCCGACAGTCCGTCCTTTACCCTATACTTAACACACGAACTGCCATTATCCGAAATACAGCTGGAATGCTCTATACCATGCTAATACGACCTGTTATCACCTATGCTGCGCCAACATGGGCACATGCAGCTAAAGCATATATCAGTAAACTGCAGATTGTGCAAAATAAATGCCTGCGAATTGCAACAGAGGCGCCTAAATACTGTCGCATTACAGGCCTGCATAACGAACTAAAAATTGAAAATCTAAAAGAGCACTTCGTCAAAATGGCGGGAAAATTTTGCAGTGATTGTGCCACACATGCCAACCCGAAAATATATAGTCTCAGCGATTATGACCCAAATGAGACTCAGAAATATAAGCGGCCTAAAGGCATCTTGGCTCACAGGCCGCCTTAAATCACTGAAACTTTAACTACAACCATAAACCCAAATAAAAATTAAACCAGGAAACCCGTATTACTGCAATACATTTAATCACAAATTACACTAATTGACAAAATAATTAACAAATAATTAGCGAGGCACTACGTGATCACAGAAAAAGGCGGAGCAGGCTCTGTACAGCCGCTGGCTCGGAGATGGCCCTGTGATCTGCATTGCAACCACACAGCACTACTCACACACTCGTGTGCTGCAAAGCTTCTCTCATCCGACAGCTGTTTGTATGTATGGTCCGTCGCCACTGCCGATTCCAAGGCAGTCACTCGCAGCAATACAGCCGCATAAAGGGTCTGGAAGTTAATCAGTAATAACTCCAGAGATTGGTTTGCAGCGAGATGGCTTGTGGCGTAGGGTGCTCTCTGCACCAGCTGGTGAGGTTGTGGAATGGCACACCTACACTATCACGCACTCATCACCCACACCTTACTACACACACTACACACAACTGCAAGCGAGATCACGAGCAAGGTGATGAGCACATTACCCCTAATTAAAATCGCTCTTTCCCAACACCTTACTGTAACATTCTGACACTTTTTTTCTGTGTTACAGGGCGATAGCAGAACTCTATCAGGTGGGAGGCTCGGTTCTGGCCTCCCACCACCAGGGCCGTGCAGCGCGACCCTGGTTATCAAAGCTGCACCGAAATAATTTCATGTCACCCTTCATCAAACTCACAAAGTCTACGTTAGCGAACTAACACTACCCTACTTTCTCCAGCCTAATCGAATAAGAGGAGTTTTTTTTTCCGCGACTGTCGCATAGTTTTCTCCAGGCCTGGTTTTCCATGCCCCTTACTAGACCCTTCTTTTGGGGTACATCCATGGCTACGATTGCGGCCATGGCACCAGACAACGCCGCTATAGCCGCGATGCATGCGCTCGTTTTATTAATTAAACCCGACCTAAGACGTAAAGGGCTTGCCCTGAGACGCGTCCCGATCTCCAACAGTCTTAGCTACTAACAAGCATGCCGGAGGACACACAGAACTGCGAAGGTGCTCACGTTGGTGTAGCGAGATTTGCGGGCTCGCCAATCAAAAAAAAATTGGGCCAGTCAATCAGAGCTCACCTCAGCCTCAACAAAGCTCGCGTCCTCAGGCCGAGCTAGGATTAGTTCCGAGGCAGCCGGCCATTCACAGTGTATTTTAGCCAGACGCACAAATACCCCGCTCTGAAACGAGAATTGGATGCACGCATGGCACTGTCGTGGAGTGCTATCTGTGTTGGAACACACAGCATTCGCGTCCACACGTCATCCCTCGTTGATTTTTATGCAGCAGTGAGCGTAATCAAAGCTATGGGCTATGAACATGGCCCGCTCAGACTGGCAAACGGAATACCGGCAACATTAGTACTATGTCGCATTCAAGCAAACACCAATGTTATATCTCCACGAAGAATTCCAACGACTGGGAATTCCAGTGCAGCGCGCCTGGTTTATCACAGGCCGAAACAGAAGGACGATAACTAAGCTCGTAATTGAATTGCCACATGGCACAAACACAGCGCCCTACTTCGCACTCACGAGCTTTGCGGAATTTGTAATTAAAGTTGAAGACTTCCACAACCTGACAGGGCCCGCACAATGCTCCCGCTGCCAGCAGTGGCGGCTGGTGACTTTTGAAACTGGAAGGGCTGTGGCGATCCTAACTCAGATCATTACAAATAGCGTTTTTTTAATAGGCACAGTGATAAATATTATGCATACGACATGCTTATGTAATTGTAGTTTGTGCAGCTAAATATAAAAATTAAGTGCGGTTGTTTGAAGAAAACGTATCATCACTTGAATTGTAATTGTCAACACACTGTTGCCACTGGTTCAGATCTAATCACTAGCACAGGTATTTGTTTGTTTAAAGTTTGTGTAGGTTATATACCTTCCAACCAGTACCCATGTGGTGTGGTACATTACACGAGATGATTATAAATTTGATAATAATACTAATTCTACTATACTAATGAATATGATAACGCAAATATACTTAAACACATATTTTTAAGACCCAATACTAATATACATACAGTATATACAAAATGCATGTAAAATTTAAGTTTGAGGATGAAAGTGGCATATCTTAATTAATGTATTTGTAAACAAAATCCATTCGTTAACCTATACGCGCTAACAAACTGGCAATGAATATTCACCGTACCAATCACTGAAAATTTTATGGCATTATTTAAATGCTGTAAACATGATGAACGTCTGTTTGTCTCCAAATTGTTTCAAATCTTTTACCCAATTGACAGTCCACGCAGGATTATTATGTTTTACTAGCAAAGAAAAATGAAACAAAACAAAGCATTTCTAACTTCATACCCTCATAGCCAGTCTGCGAAATTATATGAACTTAATGTTGGATTTTCGCATATACGAACCACTGTGTTTACCATCGTGGCTTTGTTGTTTTCTTATATAAACCTGTGGCCTTTCTGGTGCAAAATTTATAAGCTCTAGTTTATTCCCGTAATTCAAAATCTTTGTCGTAATAAGGTTTTAAATGATACTCACAGAATTAGCCATTATTTACAAGTTTACATAGCACTACATGAACTACTCTTCAACCATGCCTCTGATCGATGCTCATGGCTCATCATTAACAACAAACTTATTAAGAATATTACACACTATGTTTGAAGCTCACGCAACTTTTAACGATATCTCTAATTAAAAACTATATGAACTGCAACTGCAAACTGCAAAAGAGCGGAGCGCGAAAGTGCGCCTACAAAATATGTAGAACACGTTCTATTTACAGTGGAATACGAAGTTCCAGTTTTGGTAGCCCTGTAAAGTTCCAGGAAACCGTTTTTGTGTGAGAGCAGGGGCGCGCCCGGCGCTCTCTAATTTACACCATGCGATTGTCTGAAAAGTGGCAAGACGCTGAAGTCTTTCCTCCCTCCCATAGCTTCGCTATACCGCTGTTATAAGGTGCATGTCACCAGCCCCCCCCCCCCCTTTATTTAACCTAAGGTCGCAATAAAATTTTTTTAGTTTATTTGTGCTCAGTTTGTGCTAACTTTTGACGCAAATAATGGAATTTGTGCTAACCTAGTTTCTGAGACATTAGCATATCAGGGTGGGGGGGGGGACTGGGGAAATGCTAGGTCCACACCCCTTTCGATCGCAATAAAATTTTGTAGATTCTTTGTGCTTAGTTTGTGCTAATTTGAGCCGCAAATATTGGAGTTTGTGTTAATCTAGTGTCTGAGATATTAGCATATCAAGGTGGGCTGGAGAAATACTAGATCCCCCACCACCTCCGTTCGCAATAAAATTTTGCAGTTTATTTGTACTCAGTTTGTGCTTATTTGTGCCACAAATATTGGAGTTTGTGCAAATCTAGTTTCTGATATATTAGCATATCAAGGTGGGGGGGCTGAGGACATTCTAGAACCCCCCTCCCCCCCTCCCGACCAAAATAAAATTTCTGTATTTTATTTTTGCTCAGTTTGTGCTAATTTGTGCCACAAATATTGGAGTCATTCCTAATCTTGTTTCTGAGATATTAGCATATCAAGGTGGGGGCGCTGGGGACCTGCTTGTCCCCCACCACCTCCAATCACAATAAAAATGTATTTTATTTGTGTTTAGTTTGTGCTAATTTGTGCCACAAATATTGGACTTTTTTTGCTAATCTAGTTTCTGAGATATTAGCATATTAATGTGGGGGGCTGGGGACATGCTATCCACCTCCTCCTCCACGGATCTCAATAACAATTTGTGACTTACTTGTGCTCAGTTTGTTCTAATTTGTACCACAAATATTGGAGTTTGTCCTAATCTAGTTACTGACATATTATCATATCAATGTAGGGGGACTGGGGACTTGCTAGCCCCCCCCCCCCCCAACTCCGATCAAAATAAAATTTTGTAGTTTATTTGTGCTCAGTTTGTGCTAATTTACGTCCCAAATATTACAGTTTGTGCTAATCTAGTTTCTGAAATATTAGCATATCATGTTGGGGGGGCTGGAGACATTCTAAGACCCCCCCCCCCCGGGCGTAATAAGATTTTGTAGGTTATTTGAGCTCAGTTTGTGCTTATTTGTGCCACAAATATTGGAGTTTGTGCTAACCTAGTTTCTGAGATATTAGCATTTCAATGTGGGGAAGGGGCTGTGGCTTACCTTTCACCTTCATCTTGAAACCAATTCCTATAGAAATAAAAATGTGCAGTTTATTTGTGCTTTGTGCTCAGGTAGTGCTAATTTGTAACAAAAATATTTTATTATGTTATATTCTTGTAACTGAGATTTAGGAAATCTATATTATGTAGCATTTTTTGATGGAAAGGGAATGGGCGTGGATTCATATTAGGCCTCCACTTTCACGTTTCGGAATTAAAATTCTTTTAATCAGGTTGCCCAAGTTTTGCTAAAAGTATAAGATTATGTGTTATTCACTTGGGGAATAAAAAAATAGTGAGTAGAGGGCTGTATTCATGCCAGCTTTCTACTTTCTTTTCTTTAATCGCATATATATATATATATATATATATATATATATGTATGTGTATATATATATATATGTATATATATATATATATATATATATATATATATAAGTGCCTAGGTTTTAAAATTTTTTTCGAAAATTATAAGACTTATGCTTACATGACTACTGAGATTTTTTTGTAGGGTGGGGCGTGGTTTCATACTGCTTCTCTACTTTCGCTAATCATACTTCCCCCAATCACAATAAAAACATACGTTATTTATTTTTGCTCAGGTTGTGCTAACTAGACCTTAAAATATGAGATGATGTTATAACTTGTTTAGTGATGCATCGACATGTTTTTATTGGGTGTGTGGTACATTATACTAGTTCCCAATGTATCTTGTCACAATTTATATAAATCATTTGTTTGTAATTTTTCGTGATTATTTGTACTGCATTTACTAGAGTTTGTGTTATTAGGTTTCTTTGATGTAGGGAAATTTAGCAAATGGAATAGCGAAGGAGGGGGGGGGGGGGGTTGACCGAGTAGTATGGCTGGATTCATGCTAGCTCTCTACTTCTACCAATCACAATAAAAGTTATGTGTTTATTTGTTTTTAGTTTGTGTTAATTTTTTAAGTGTATGTTTGTGGGAGCTACTCACCTCTTTTTATACCATTTATCTGTATCTGTTAGTGTTATTCTATTGACTTGTTTACCTATTTACCAATATCTTGTCTTGATGGGATGTGTCGTAGAGGAACCCAAGGCATACAGCGAGAGAAAATTTGCTAATCAATGATAAGGATAAATCTTAAGCATTTTGCAGTTGGTTCTAGTTTTTGGCGTATTGATAATGCAAATGTTCTGTTTGTTCGGTTTTATGGGCATGATGTGCTGGCCTGCAAAGAGCGGAATGAAGGCAGTTAGATTTCTCTTGCTTCTTCCCCCCCTCCCCCCCCCTCCATCATCATCCACCCAGCCCAGTAAGGTATAATTTAAAATAAAGTGATTTTAGATTTGTATATGTTGAATGGTCTTACAGTCTACGACTGATTTTAGTATACCTTCACGATAACATTTTTTGCGCATCTGTACGTCTGTGATCACTAACCGGCTTCGGTATGCTGAGCCACCCTGGATGCAACTGCGGCGGTCTGTTTTGTCTTGAGCGCAGGCTTTTAGAAAGGAATCATAAATCCATAAAACCAGCCCTAGTCTGGCTGTGGGGTCACTTGCCGCTCCGCTAGCCGTTCAGGCGAACTTCCTTTCCAGACAGCCAGTGCAGACAACTTGACAGTCCCTTGAAAAAATCTAAGGGTTTGCAGCATTTATTCAAACTAAGTGTGGCCAGCAGGAATTTGGCCAAGCCGGCTGAATAGCGTGATAAACCAATGCAAAGAGAGAAGTGATGCGATTTTCTGGTCACAGTTTGTAATGTATATTATATTTGCGACTTAATTATGAGTGGCGCAGACAAGTAGAACATGTCTTCTCGCACAGACACGCGGCCAATAGCCAAACCAAATTTGCAAGTGAGCACATACGAAGTTGAAGTAGAGTTTGTGCATAAATCTTTTTGCGAAATGCAGGTGATCCTAGTCATATTTACAGTTAAGAATTTTGAAAAAAATTTCTGCACACCAAATATTTGATTTTCAGTTACTATAGTATTTCCAATTAATCACCATGTTTCTGATGAGATTTTAATCGAATTAGACTTTATTAACATTAAGCATATATCGTTAAGCAGCTTTAAGTATTTCATCTTATTTTGGACTGTTTAAATTAACTTCTAAGGCAGTTTATGACGCCAAGGAAAAATTGTCCACTGGCATCCAACATACATTAAACACAAAAGTTTCGCTCATTATTATTATATCTACGCCTCGTTTCAGAACTTTATAAGCGCGCCTTGTTTGGGATTTTCCTGAAAAAAAGAAAATTCGTTGTTACTGATTCCGGGCCAATTAATCGTTTGCATAAACTTTGGATGCTGCTGAATACATGCGTACTGCTAGTAACATCTTTAGTTTTCACGATTTACAACGTAAGAGTAATAAAATGTTTGTCGTCTGTCTGGTGACATACCTATATTAGAGTTATTCTTCAACCGGGTAAAGTTTACAATATTTTATTTGCAATTATTTCACGAACGTTATAGGAACTACGTGTTACTCAAACAAAGCTATTTAAACTTTCTTTTTAAATGTGAATATTACATGTAAACCAAATACGTCCTTTAATATAAGGTATACCATTAAATGAAAGCATTCGTGGGTAACCTCAAAATTTCTGAATTTTAAATTGAATTGTATTTCTTTGTAGGTAAATCAAGATATGTTATAATTGAGTTCCGTAAGATTTATTCAAATATGGGTAATGTTCCAGTATTGTAACATCAGTTTAGAAACGTGAAGACAGCAGCTACAGAGGAAAAGACGTTGATTAACTGTATTCCTATTCCTTCGCTGTGTCTTTGCACACTACAAAACATGTATTATGTTCTGACCTCTTACAGGACTCATGCTGCTGCTTTGTTTTGTTTTACGTCTATTTATTGGGAATTATATTTTCTGTGCCTATCTGCTCCAGCAAACTCGGTTCTCAAGAGGTACCAACTTTCCAGCCAAAATAGTGTTATTTCGGCTGGCCGTCAGCGTACCCATCACGTGCCTAGGCCGACTGGGAGGGATTCGAGGACGGTATTTTATGGCTACCTGACGTGCCCTCTAGGTCCGCCCGTCTGAAAAACAGAGGCGTTGTCAGTCTTTCCATAGAAGTCGACGGCGAAGCTATGAACGGTGTCCACAAGTTACATTTGCGAAGACAACATGCTTACATAGTGGACACGAGGTACGTATACTTCTATTTTATTATTAAAGCAAATTCCTATTGTAATATTATTGAAAATATAATACTGGCTTCGCAGCAGTGGCTTCGTCCTCATTTAATGCGCGACATACTTGTGTTTTAAATTAAATGACCCTTACATACACCACAATAGTCGTTTTCCTTTCAGGTGCTATAATTAACAATTTAATATTTATAATGGAGGTATATAATATATTGCAGTATTGGATTAGTATAGCATTCATGATACTTACCGCTTTTCAATGCCTCATGAGTTGACTTTTGGAAAATCTGTTTTTAGTTGTTGTTGCTCCTTATAGAGAGATCACCCCTGAAATGTCATAATTCTAGGCCCAGCGTTTTGGCTTGTGCATGCATCATGAGGAAGTGTGTCGGTCACTCTGGAAACTTCATTTCATGCACGGAGATTAAGCATACAAAAGGTATTCTGGGGTTATTGATACTTATCATAATCACGTATGAACTTAGCATACAAAACTTATTGAATAAATTCTGTTATAAATATGATCTGTATTAAGTTCGTAACAATTCCCATTTCAAATATGTTGTTTTTATTTGCGCCAAATTCAAGTCGTTCTAAATTATATCCCGGCAAATTGCGCAATACCCAAAACTGGACTTGGACTCAAACACAGGTGGAGACATTTCCTGCTGGTCGAATCCATGTTCCTAACATATTCCTATGCTGTAATCTGTTCAAGCAAGAAAAGCGATGTTCCGAGAAACCAAAGATGCATAACTTTGTCTCGTTGTAGAGGGCGGATACAAAGAGTTGGAGGGGGGCGTTTTGAGAGCGTGCATCCCATTTTACCTATTCTGAGTATAATCTAACGTTTGGGGATATATGGTAGATATGAATAATTTAAAGATTATGAGTAACTGTGATTATTAAGGCATTTATTATAAGTTCACTTTCGAAATTTCACGTAGCCTTATTGCAGTAGATATTGAAAATATTTTTTGTTGAATTGTGAAGTTTGAATCTATTCTCATTTATATCATACATTTTTCAAATTTGTCTAATACATCCGAGCATATATTTTATGCAATTACAGGGGGAAACCAGTAAATCTGTGAAACTCGTTTCAACGTTGTAAAATATATTTCGTCGTTAATAGTAATTTTTCTTGCTGACTCCTGAACTCAAGCCCCTATCACCCTTCACTAGTTGTTTTACCCACTTGTGATCCTTGGTTATTGTATGTTATTGTTTTAAAAAGTAATAGTTTACGACTTGCAATTCTTCGTTATTGTGTAATGCAGTGATTGAAAGTTTGTAGCATTCACCCGACAGTACAGTGTTGTTTATTCCAAGGTGTCGTGTTGCAGCATGCTCTGTATTATATCAGAAAATATTGTGTGTTGGCTCTTTTTTATTTTGCTCAGAAAATAAGCGAAATATTCTTTCGGAGATAACTGTATAAACTAACATCGTTGACATGAGAAAATTGAATATGTGTTATCGTAAAATTACTGTGGACAGTATTTTTTTCAAGTTCTACAAAGATACTGAGAAGTAGGACATACGCTTTAATTATAGTTTAGTACAAGCAAAATTTAATATTTAAATAATAAATTTATAAACATGATTAATTGTTTTACTATATGTTTTAAGTCATAACGTCGGATTATATGTGAGTATTGGTAACTCCAGATCAGTAGGAATAACACCGCGCACAATTTGGCGTAGAAACTGTTTGAATAGTAAATTTTTCGAAGGTATAAACAGCGTGAAAAGTCCGTTCACAGTAAAGGAAATAAACACATCGTCAGCTATACCATATGATTCTGCTAGTATAAAAAAAAAGCAGCTGGGTGATAAATGTCAGTTATAATATGTAAAATTCTTGTAGTGAGTGAATGTTTGATTTAAGGTCCATCTATGATGTAAAATACTTGTATAATGAGTGAATGTTATGTTTTCATGGAATAGAATAATATTGTGATTGAGTTTCGATTTTTTATTAAAAACGAGCTTGCCGCTTTAAAAAAATTGTAAAAAAAATGCGTTATTTCTACATCACTCTAGTTATCAGAACCCACATATGACCTTGCGATATATGTATGAATCAATAGCTACACTAAGAAATAAAGGTATTCGTTTTTACAGCATTCGCTACTGTCCTTTCAAATGTTGTAATTAATTGTAATACAAACTTACACTCTGCTTCAAAGTAATCGGCTGTTCAATGTTCACTTTTGCAAGCTCTGCCAAAGGCCTAGTCACTTTAAGCCATGTTTAAGTAAAAACGTGAAAATGTTAGAGATATAAATGTATTACTGATATGCGTATTTGTACTCTAATGTGCATAAAACATAAAACAATAAATTTAGTGGGCACAAATTTAAACATTATACTGGCAATACATCATCAAGCCTAATTATTATTGTTAACTGGGAGCTTGCACGCCAGTGCCAGTATTTACTGAAGCATATGTAACTTTGGTAAGTAACCATTTTTCATAGGTTCATTTAAAAAGTGTTTGATTTCACCCGAACATCGTTTATTATAAGAATACGCAGTAAATTCTTCTGTGTTAATTTTATAACACATTATTTACATGAATCTCCACTAACAGATACACGCAAATGTATTGTGAGCGTTATTTTCCCACGTTTGTGACAAAAAATTCACATCATATATTGTGTTTTCTCCATGAGAAGTTTGAAACTATTTTCAATGAACAAAAAAAAGAGCACACACGTAAAGCTGGTTCCACAGTAGTGCGATGCGTTGCGATGGGCGGTAGCCAATCAGGATGAAGCATATTCCGTTGCAGCTCGTCGGCGCCGAGTGCGTTGTGCGAAATTCTTGCGTTGCGATTGTCGGCGTTAGAAGAAGAATAAATGTTTGTTTACAAGGAGAATAAAAACATCAATTTTTTTAAGTTTGAAAACGACGATCGCGTCTACGCTGAAGTTTTCGTTTTTGTATTTTTATTATTGCTGCGCGGATGTGTAAAACAGAAGACAAGGCTTCTTATATATGTGGACAATGTCATAAATTTTGTTTATTAATATCAAAATAATTATCTTTCGTCTTCTACCACTTAAAACATACAGTTTCAACTTTTAGCACGTGTCTTTTGTTACATTTGTGAGGTCTGAAAATGTAATTTCCACCCTTAAACTAGATAGCAGCACCATCTGAGACGGCGTCCGTTGTCGATAGATCATCGCTTAATTGTGAAACAGCAAGTATAGCTCGTCGCAGCTCAATGCATCGCATCGCATCGCACTATTGCGGAGCCAGCTTAAGTTATTTGCTGCCGAATTATAGAGAAAACTTCAAAAGAACACCGCAAAAAATATCTGCATTGCGCTGTTAAGAGAATTGTACATTTCTTCTAGTAAGGTTCTCAAAAACGAATAAGTAGATGACTGAAAAGATTTGCGTAACTCTAACATCAAGGTGTTGAGAACCGACTCAACAACGAAGTATTGCTAAAAAAAAAATAAGAGGATTGTTTCAATACTCTTCCCGATGCGAGTAATGCTACAAAAAATAAGAGGATTGTTTCAATACTCTTTCCGGTGCGAGTAATGCTACAAAAAATAAGAGGATTGTTTCAATACTCTTTCCGATGCGAGTAATGCTACAAAAAATAAGAGGATTGTTTCAATACTCTTCCCGATGCGAGTAATGCTACAAAAAATAAGAGGATTGTTTCAATACTCTTTCCGGTGCGAGTAATGCTACAAAAAATAAGAGGATTGTTTCAATACTCTTTCCGGTGCGAGTAATGCTACAAAAAATAAGAGGATTGTTTCAATACTCTTTCCGGTGCGAGTGAACTAAGTACTAAATACGGTAATAGAAAAATTAAACATAACAACATGCGCCAGTCTCATATCCAGTTCACAGCGAAGTTAACCGAGAGACATTTTCAGTAGATGTACATGAAAATGACTGGTTGGCATTCACTACCCGCAAAACCGAAAGTATCTTAATGTCAAAATGTATCTGTTCAGTATAGATTACATTTTAATTGAACCGCTGCTAAGTCAGTAAGAAAGTAGGAAATATAAAGATATTAATAATTAAAATTCAGAATTTTAAAAATATTCAGACTTAAAATAATTCAAAACAAAATAGGTAATAAACAAAGCAAATAAACTTAAACTTCATAACACACACATTAGATTACGTTTAATTTGCTACTTACTCTACAATAGTTTGCGAGAGGCTCTGGTGTCTAGAGGTGTTTCAAAACTAAATATGACATTTCTACTCCCAATACTTCTTTAAATTATTAAACTTCCAAAATAATAATAATAAAAAAAAAGAAAGGCACATTTATGTTTTGTAACGTAAGTAGACACATGCCTGAAATATTGTACTTGCGTATCTCGTTCCCTCTTCGTTGGAGGGAACGAGATACGCGAGTACCAAACTTATACTTGAAGTTTATTTAACAAGTAATCATTCAGTTGATAGGCCTCTGCAACGTAGTTTAACTATGCATTAAATTAGTTACCGTTTCTGTAGTCCACATGTTTTCAAGTACACCTCGTTTCTAACAGTTAGTACTACCGTTGAACTAATTTTATAATATATCATTAAAAGAACCTAAGAATGCTACACCAACAGTTACAGGAATAATTTCCATTCTATGACTTGCCTATACATTTAAATAGACGTTCAGCAGGGAAATTAAATTGATATTTGTATGAACTTTGAGATACCGTGGTAAATACGTAACGAACTGACTCTTCAGAACGTATGACCTAAACATGTCACTAATATAGACTCACACAGAGTACACTTTATCACCTCCATCTTTAGAACAGTTTGATGTAAATACAAAACAGGCCAATACGCAGATGTTATAAGTAGCATAGAAAAGTTAAAGTAGAATACTATGCATAAAAATGCCCTATAGTACACACGTGTAAGCAGAACCATACGTATACGTTTTGCTTGTAAGTGTTACATAGACCCTTTCGAGGTTGTGAAATTTGGAATTTTACCCATGATTCCAAATACGTATTTAGCGTAGATTACCGTTAATTTTTCGTTATGTGTTTGAAGTTATAAATCTATAGACCATTTTTCACTCTCGTCTTGTTATACATTCCAAGTGCTTGTGAAAACACAATATCGGCTATTATGTAAGAATAAAGAGAATGTAGAATTATTTCCTATGACTTTATTTTTTAGCAAATACAGTTTCATGTTTACACACTCCATAGACTCACAGACTATAGCGTAAAGAAAAAGCGAATTTTTTCAAGTCATAGTTACCTACTTTCTCATGTCATATGTGGTAATCATCGCAATTAAAAGCTGTTCACGATAAAGTGACACTTTTGAAATCAACCTTAGAAAAAATGACCGTCCCTACCTGAATATTTTTTAACAGGCATCCTGAGAGACATGCATCAAGTAAAGATGGTAGCCATGGATGGGAAGTAATTCCGTATCTTAACGCCGAATAAAAAGTGTTAGGTAACCATTTCTAACCATTTCACAGTTTCACTTCACCGTCACATGAATAAAGTGATAAGGTCCATTAAAATACTAATCTTACATAAGGCGAAAAAATACACAACGTGCATGCAAGTACATCTTAAGCAGAGCTTTCAAAAGTGCTCATTTTATCTCGAATAGCCTAAAGTTGACGGGGTCATGAAGGGAATGATATACATGTGTCTACATAACTTTTACCTAGCCACGCCCTGTTAGATTTTAAAAAATAATGAAGAGGAGGATGTTAACTTGACACCAGAAACACGTCTTTAAAATTTTATATTTATTACCACATTTATATATGCATAAAAATAACATTAAGACGTTACATTCATACAATGGTTAGAAAACATGATGCTTTACGATTCCACGCAATTTTCGACGAACTCTTACTTATGTAATCATTGGACTAAGCTAAGATACCGGCACTTAATTTCGAGTCACTCGCATTGGTAGTTACAAAAGGGGGAACATGATCAGATGAACTTCCACGTTCCCGTCATAAACAACACTGGAAATTTTTCTCAAAACGGGAGCTCGACACCATAGACTAAAGATTTTGCCTTTTGTTTGCCTTTTGCACGCATGTCCCCAATATTGACTCACCCATCGCGAATCAAATTGTCAAAATAGCATTGTTAATACTTATAGAAGTAGATTTTAAATGCCAACTATAGACTATGACCTTAACATTTCGCTATTAAAATTTTTTTCCTACATCATATTTTTTAAATTTCATCGCGAAAATTAATATACGGTTATAAAATTTTAATATAAATTAATCAATAAATTAAATAGCTTACAACTGTGAATCATAATAATACATGGAGGTAATGTTTACTAAATTAGAAAAAAGAATAGAAGTTTGATACAAAAGAAGTAACTAATTAAATTATTTTTTTAACGCTATAGTTAGTATAAAAAATATGTATAGTTAAAACATGAAGCTAGTAAAATGTTACATAAAGAAGCAAAATAGAAAGAAACACTCAAATTGGAGAAACAATTGCTTCAGTCGTTGTTGATTCGAAAATCCTCACGAAAAAAAAAAGGTCGTGGGTAAAAATGAGTTAAATGTATAAGAAAATATATCCAATTTAAAAAAGTGAGAATAATTATTTAGGAGTTCACTGCAGACATTATGGATGAGTTTTGCATGAGAACGAATATAAGTTGAAATACCCGTTTTTCAGAAAGGTGTCTACATTAATGTATACATATCTGAACTTCCACCTGAGTAAGGGTTTGCCAAGGATGATTAGGAAAACATGTAATATATGTATAAAACTAAATGTATTACATTATTTGTAAAGTGTACGGCATTCATGCAGTGTATCGATATATGGCCGATCGTTGCTACGCCTTAACTGTCAGGGTTTTGCTATTAACATCCTGTGGTAGATTCTACCCATACAGAGCATTGTATTGCCAACTTTGACTCATTTTTCACTGAATCGTGACATGCCTACATTTCGCCTGGTGGGGAAAAAACGACAGAACGCTCGGGAGCCGAGAGATAGCTTGGTGGCTAAATCGATAAATAAGCAACACTTATGTTTTAAAAATGTAATCCAATATGGCGGTCGCCGGCATTGCCACTTATATTATAAACAAATATGGGAGCCTTATGGTGACAAAATCGACAGCTCGGCTGGCGACGTAAACGATAATTAATACACTAGTGCCACCAATACTATGGAAAAATAAGCCAATATATCTGTTGTCTGGCTGCTGTATCGATAAATATTACATTAGCACAACCTATGTTTTCAAATTTGGATCCAAAATGGGCACCCACAGAGAAGCAAATAAATAACGAACGACAAACAAAATGGCAGTCGAACGAACGTGAGAGGCAAACTCCAACAATGTAAAAAATTGCATACGAAATAACCGATATGTATTGAGCATAGGCGAGAGAGTTAGACAGATCGCCTTTCGCAAAATCGATAATTAACACACTAGCATCACCTGTATGAAGTAAAGTAAACATATGAAATCCAAGATTGAAGCCTCCAACAAAGTAAACAAATGACAAATGAAAAAGCTGGTATAGTAGACTAGGTGCACACGACTAAATGTATAAAGGACAGATGGTTAAGGGAGAACAAGTAAATGTGGTTGATTAGAAGGGAGTTAGCCATATTGTGGATGTGGTGCAAGGAAACCTTCAAAAATTTAAGAATTTTAGGTTTTTCATTAATTTTTTTACCATTTTTTATGAATTTTATATTTTATATATTATATTTTTTTAATATTTATACAAATTGATAACTAATATATTTTGTACATTTCTTACACATTTGTTATACATTTTTGGAACATTTGTAACTGTGTAATTTTTCTAACCATTACTTGCAATTTTTAAGGTTTAAGTTGCCAAGTTCAAGGGCAAATACCACGGTCAAGGTCACCAACTTCCAACATGGCGGACAAGTGGGCTGCCAACCATACGGGAATTACAGAATATGAACAGCTTTATGCTTCACCACCAGACACCCTTTCATCAAAAGCCTAATTTCCTATCTAGTCACCAGAAATTAGTAATGCGCAATTCCCAATAATACCTTATATTTACATTTTGAGGTATTATTTAACATAATTCAAATTCAATATTTGACCGCGTATGTTATTTTATCTCATGAAATATTTAAAAAATTTCTCTACGATTACTTCTAAAAATAATTCCAGTTGTTCATATTGTTACAATTTCTCTCTAGAAATTAATTGGGCTATACCAAGTTAGTTAAGGGAAGGAGGTCTTAATCAAATAAAAGAATTATCTATAATTTCCTTATTTTATTTACAATAACTACAGCAAAATTCTCTGAACTAAAAATCTCACAATAAATTGATATCACTTACTGTTCACAACTAATTACTCCAATTTAATACAGTATATAATTAACGCAAAAAAATACATGAAATTAAATAATTAAAGATCAGCCCCAACAGAGAATGTATCAATCTATTCAAATGTTATATAGAATATGTTTCCAAATTGACATTTCGAATATTTACAATAAAATACGTATTACACTTCCATTCAGTCCCACCTTAGTTCAGTCATGTCCCGCCAGTCTCAATGTTCAAGTGTCCTCCAAGAGCCCTCACGCACAGTAGGCTTCACTTGTCGGTTTCACACCCTCTCGTCCATTCACACCACGAACACCTCGCCCGCCGTAATCCCGCAATCTCCTGTCGTCCACAACTCACTTGCTCGCGCACACTCGGCCAGACGGCCTCCGTCAAAGACTGCCGGCCGCTGAGTTGCGGAAATATATATAGTGCCTTAGGCCGCCACCTAGAATCTTCCCCAACTCGTGTGATTCTTCGCGGAGGGCCGAGGCGCCAGCCAGTCTCACCAGAACGTTCTTCCATCGTCGCCAGACCCATCGAAACCTCCGGCAGGGGAGAGAGGTCATGATGCATGCAAGGCACCGAGCAGCGCGCCGACAGCCCAACCCATGTCCATTATTCACGGGTTTCCCAGAAAGATGGGTCAGGAGGCAATCCCTGTGGAGGGGAGGGTGAGGTGGGTCCACCGCCACAGCGCCATGCAGCAGCGCGTAGCAATATTTTAACAGTTAGCATGGTGCTACATGACTGGGTACTAAAATCAGACCCCTTAAAAGCTCTCCTCGTACTTAACTTATGCTGAAATCCAGTAACTACTTCTTAATGAGCCTGCAGCTTACTCTAGTAAAACAAATAATTAAAATGATAAAAGTCGACTCTTCGGCTATAGACTTATGAAAAATAAGTTAAAGCAAGAGGAGACAAAATATATGGTAAGGCGTTAGCATTTAATAATTTATTTAATTCTGTTTGTAATAATAATAATGTGTTTATATAACAATATACTATATTTTATTTTAAATTTACATAAGTTTTATAATGTTTGATACTTTATATTATTGAGTGAAGAGGCACAATGGTAAACCACTGAACTCGCATTCAGGAGGAAAAGTGTTCGTTTTCCGATTTTGCCATCCAGATTGTTGTTTTCCGTCGTTTCCAAAAATCACTCAAGATGAATGTTGAGATATTTCCTCGCCACAGGCAACGTCTGATTCCTTTTCCGTTCCTCTTTCTTTAAGTTGCACATTTAGTAACAAATGTTATATATTTATGTGGTAACTGTAGACAGCGGAAATTGCTCATCCCTGAGCAACTTAAAGTACAATTTTAAATAATTCCGTCAACCTATTAAGGGCACAAGCTTTTTCAAACACTTCATCCTGATTTTACTAAATGTAGTTTCTCGTACCTAAATTTTGTACAATACATTGTTATATCAATACTTGAAGTTTGTATTAATTTTTAATTTAATTAATTTTCATAGATCTCACGTATATTGTACTCTGTTACATATTATTATATAATTCTATTGAATGGAAAATGCATGGTTTCTACAACATAAAAATTTAATGATATGGTTCATTGAAGAATGAAAAACAACAATAATACATATAAGCAATTAGGGAGGTTTCGTCGAAGTATGTATTTACTTTGCCAAATAACTAAACAACGAGTCAAATTAAAGTAAAATCTGCATAAAATGTGTGAAAACCCAAACCTAATTGTTTGGTATTTGAAAAGCAGAAAATTGTAATACATATTATTTTTTTAAATTAATGCACAAATATTACTAAATTCAGTATTCAACGTATTCTCAATTAAAAGCACTTGTAAAACTTAAAGTAACTTTTACAACAATTTGAAAAAAATTGCATTAGTAGGAAGCTATAAATTAATACATTTGAATAGATTTAATAAAAGAGTGTAACAAAATTAAGCATAGTGCTATAAATGTTACTTATAAAAACTGTTACAAATTAAATTGTATGATATGTTAATATATGATATTGAATATAAGATACGTTCAGTTTAGTAAAATGACCAAGGAAAAAGAGGAGTTCAAAGAGCTTATGCCAGTAAGTGGTCCATTCAATTATTTAAAATTCATAAAGTTCAAAAAATTTGGAAGTTCCAGTCCATAGTTTAAAAATTGTAAATAATTTTGAAAGATGTGTTGAATTAGAAACACCTATATTCAGCTATATTTATTTCAAAAGTACAAAAAATAAACGAAGTAAACTTTCCATTCAATGGTTCAAATTTAATGATTCATGTGATTCTTGGGGTTAGTAAAATTGATTTAATTATGTAAAATGTGTAATGTTTACTTTTTAAAATAATAGTATTAATAATATTATCACACCACTGAATGAAGTTGTACATTGGTAAGCCACTGGATTCGCTTCTTTTTGGACAATGGTCTGATCCGTGGTCATGCCACCCTCAATTTGATTTTTCATGATTTCCAAAATCACTTACGTTACCGCTGGTAAGGTTTCTCATAACAGGCCAAGGTATATTCATTCCCTGTTCCTGGCTCCGTGAGCAACTTACTCTATTTTAGTGACTGCAGTATTGAGGATATAATTTAAAAAAAATTAACAATTTTTGCTGTATCGTGTTTTTTTGTACAATTTTACTATAAATTGTATAGCTTTTTTTTTTTTTCTCCAAAGAAATCTAATTGTCTATTTAGTGTGACATCCACATTGTTTTATTTTTTATTTTATTATTAATGGTATATAATTTATTATTTTGCCATAAATGCTATTAACATTACATTCCATTAGGAAATTTATTACCTTTGAAATCAAGATATAATAAATTTAAAATATAAGAATCAAATTTGAAATAAATATGTAAAATAAAGAATTAACAAATAAATAATTATATAAAAAATGATTTAATTTCGTATTTCCAATCACTAACTTGTCAAAAAAATCGTCATCCAAGATTTGGTAAAACCTTTCTTCAAATTTTCCATACTTCAGTTCTTCAAAAGAACTCACTACAAAAAATTCTACATTAATTATATATATATATATATATGTGTGTGTGTGTGTGTGTGTGTGTGTGAGTGTGTGTGTGAGCTATAGATAGTATGCAGAGAAGTAGGCCTTAAAATAAACCTCTCTAGAACTAAAATCATGCAAAATAAATGGATAGCAAAAGACAAGGTGGTCACCAATGACATTGATATTGAGACTGTAGAACACTATATCTATCTTGGCCAACTAATCAACATGAATGGCGACTCGATGCCTGAGATCTATCGGCGTATAAAATTAGACTGGAGAGTATATGGAAGAAATCCCATAGTTTTTAAATCAAACATGCCAGTGTACCTTAAAAAGCAGGTATTTTATCAATGCGTATTACCTGTCCTCACATATGCTTGTCAAACTTGGACCCTGAACTGTCAAGCAAAGCAAAAACTGAGAATTGCCCAAAGAGGTATGGAAAGAGCAATGCTTGGATTTACAAGAAGAGACAGGAAGAGAACTGACTATATTCGATCAGTAACTAGTCAGGGACATCCTAGAAATAATGAAGACTCTAAAGTGGCAGTGGGCTGGACATACTGCTCGAAGAAGTGATGGCATATGGACAACGGCGGTGATGGATTGGTTACCTAGATACCTGAAAATATCGAGAGAAAGACCTCCAGATCGCTGGGACAGAGACATTCGAAGAGTAGTAGGTATGGACTGGAAGAACATTGCACTAGATCGATCAGCCTGGAAGAAATTAGAAACAACCTATGTGACGCTAAATTGTAAAGTGTAGCTCATCAGGCTTAAAGAGGCTACATCTTGAAAAATGGATTGATGTAGCTGCTTAATAATAATAATAATAATAATAATATATAATTCATATCGAGATGAATAACAATGGTCAATACAATGTTTACTTAAATGCTATCGTTTAAGTGTTATTTCATTTAATTAAACAGCTAAAACTACTTAATCGATGGTAACCTAATAGTTATTGTCAATGTTACCTGAAGAATTACACTTTTAATTAATAAAAAAGTTTCCTCTTAAAATTTGTATTATTTTTGTAAATTACATAATTTGACATATTTTTGCAGATTTAGACTCTAAACATAAAATAATACAAATTATAGAAATATCACTATATATTTTGTTAATGTCATATATAATTAAATTTGTTTTTCCATATTTCTTGGTTCACTATTTATCCTTCATTACAATCGAATACACTCTCGTAAATTTTCCATTCTCTTTTTCCCTTCATTGCAGGACCAAGAACATAAACATTAGCATTATTAATGTATGTTATATAAATTTATATTATTTCATAGTTTATTACGCGCAATTTTATTATTTTAGTTCAATATATATTATTTGATCTTTAACACTCGAATTAATTCAGCATAATGACTTTACGAACTTGTAAATAACTACACTATAATTTTAGCATTCACTAAACATTACGTTACCATAAGTTAAAGTGTATATTTATTTATTAGTAAATTGTGTTACTTATTAATATAATTACAATGTTTACATTAATTTTTACAATTTTCGTTGCACAAGTTCGGTATTTTGTGTGTCTCATTTTATTCTGCATTACTTTTACTTATTCGTAGTTCGCTTCTAATGAATTTTGGAACTATTTTACTTAAAAAGTTTAAGTAGTCATATACTTCATCAAATTGACCAAAATATTTTTAAAACTAGTTATATACTATTTCAATGAACTAATATTAATGTTAATAATATCTTATAATTCTTTTCTTTTTTTTTCAATTATAATAATGTTATATTAATAACATTTTATTTAAATATTTATAACCAATAAATTACATACCTCGATTAATTGATAACAGTGAAAATGAATCACTTCTTAAAATTCAACAAGATTTCGATTACTTAATCAAATTATAAATAAAATCATATACTTACGAATGGCGGATTTGGAATTATCATCATATAACTTAAAAATTTAATAAGAATGTGATGTAAATTTGCTATACAATATTTCGGCGGTAAATCATCGGGATATTTCAGACTTTGAAAATAATTATACTGCTGAAAAAATTAAACATGTATGTCATCAAAATTTCAAATACTAATGTTATTTCAAATTGCAAATATTCATTGCACTTCAGCATATGCAATATTAATGAAGTATGAAGAATTCACAAATCTGGAATCCTGTATTATTACAAATTTTTAACAAAAACGCATTTCAGGTTTCAGAATTCGATTGTTTGTTACATTTTTGTAAAGTAGCTTCTGACACCATATTTAATAACATGTATCTTTAAATAAGACATGGTATGGGATATTAAGTATCTTTTAATAAACCTTATATCGAACAATGGGGATATTGGAGCTGAAGAAAATTCAGTATACACTGTAAATTGTCTGCGCAATGCAAAATTATTATTTCTAAATCTAAGAAAATATTTATTCAGAGAAGTTTATATTTTTTCTTTCTAGTAAGCTATAATTCTCTATTAGTCTTAAGAAAAATTATAATTTCCAGCCAAAGTTGGTACATTGTCATAACATTACGCAATATCACCAACTACATGCTACCCAAATTCTAAAACCATGCAATTTAGGAATACGTAGATTCATGTAATAAAACAATAACTCTGACTGTAATATAATACATTTTTTGAATAAAAATTCCTTTTTCTCTCCTTTGCTTCAGCGCGCTGTCATTTCTGCGGCGCTATTTGTTCAACTCGCAGTCTGCATACGACTATGCGTGGGTACTTTCGTCAAGAGGAATGGAGCACGGTATAAAAAACTGTCACACGTCGGAAAAAGCCGCAAAATGGCTGAAACGTTACACTGTAAGGGCAGTTCACTTGAATATAACAAAGGTCGCGCGATTTCACAGGTCAGTGGCGAGACTGCACCGAAAAGTGCAAGTGTCACGTGTTTGCCAGAAACGATTCACTCGTTTCTGGCCTATTAAATTTATCACCAACAACTGGAACATGCCGCGATAAAAGTGCAAAACATTTGGGACAACATATAATTTTTCAGAGGAAATGCTTGGACTTAGATGTTGATAAAATGATTAAATTTATATTTACGAAATTCCGTAGAGATAATTTTCTCTAGTTACTCTTTTTTATTTTATCAACAAATGTATGCACAAGTCACTGAGTGAAATTAACCTCATCGTTGTTCTAATGACAAACGATATCGTATATATATATATATATATATATATATATATATATATATATATATATATATATATATATACAAACAGCATATTTGTTCCATATAAACTATTTTGTATTTTTGAACTCCCGAACTTTTAGATATTGTACAATTTCCAATATTGAAATAATGTTGTTGTTATTTACATAATCACAGGTCGCCATCATATACGCTATTGAAGTCGACGTAATTTCCGGTTGCGTTGCCTAGCAACCACGGCGTTGGAAAGACACAATCGTTAGTCTGCTGTGTTTACCTTATCGGACGGCTTTGTGCAGTCGTTTATTTTATCTGTAGAAATAATTTCCAGAAACAAATCTGTATTGTGTGAGAAACAAAATATTTAAGCCGTACTCGATAGTATTAATTTTCACCTTTGAAAGTATTTCAACCCATGTTTGTCGTGACACGAGCATCGCCAATCAAATTCGCAGTTGACATCTGTATTTTCCCGGACTGCTGCAGAACCATTAGTTATAAAAGTTAATTTATTTGTGCAAACTGCGATACAAATAAAGCAATTTGTTTCTTTTAGATTGTATGACTATGGAACGAGCTGTTGAATCCAGTGTTTGTAACTGTCATTTCCAAGAAGTAAATACGGCAATTGCTTCCTACTTGGGGGGGGGGGGGGGGCTATTAAAGTTGGTGTTACTGCACATGCGAGATACCGCAGTTTTGTCATGTTTTCTTGCCATTAACTGTTGCTATGACTTATTATTATTTAACTAAACACTGATTCTTGTAAACAGATTTACCTTGAGCTCAAATTTCTTTGCTTTATAATTCGTGTAGGCATATATTAATATTATATATTAAATGATAAATTGTGTTGGTCACTTGCCTTTGCAGCAGAGTTTAAATAAATAAATACTAACACTCGCAATTAGGCTACCAACAGGTGGGGAGCTCTCTCGCCTCTCATTCGCCCAACCATTCCTCTTCCACTCCTTTCCTGAACTTACCAACCCCCCTCACAGATACCAATTCCTCCCTTACCTCTCCTTCACTCAACCAACTCCTCTTCCACTCCCTTCCTGAACTTACCAACCCCCCTCTCAGATACCAATTCCTCCCTTACCACTCCTTCACTCAACCAACTCCTCTTCCACTCCCTTCCTGAACTTACCAACCCCCCTCACAGATACCAATTCCTCCCTCAACACATTCCACTTCCTCACAGACCTCAAAAGCATGGACTGCTTACCCTGCTCTGTTTTCCTCCACACCTTCTGAAGTTTCTCACTGTTGTTTCCTCTCCCTCTAAACACCACCTTACTTTGCTTGCAGTGTAGCCCTCCCCATCCTCCCTCTTCATTCACCACCCTGTACATCCTGACTAGCCGTTCAACTTTCCTCCTGTCCTTCAATGAGCTCCACGCCATTATTTTCATCATCACTGATGGCCTACAGTTTCCTTCTTCCTCACTGTCCTGTCTTCTCCACCTACCCTTCGCCCATCTTGCTACCCTTCTCTGCATCGTTGCCAGTTCTCGCACCTCCACCTCCAAATCCTTATATTCTACTGATTCATCTATCTCTTGTTCCTCCTATCTGTACATGTCCCCGTTTACGAACATACAGACACAGAAAACCTACCAAAAAGAGTTTCCAATGGATAGGCCTACATGAAGAACACAGAGAAATATGTTGAAGTAGTTCATTTAGTAAGCAGCAAATTAACAAAACAAAAAAGTAGGCCTAATGATGTACACAACCAAAACAGACAAACACAGTGGCCGTCTTGCAACTAAACAATTCCTTCCGCAGAATTTTGTATGTTTATGTACCTTTGACAACTATTCCTCTTTGATTTTGTGTGTTTGTATGTGTACTTCTAGTTTTCTGAAACAAAAACTGTGCTACAACAGTGTATATCCAAAACAATCTATTATTTGTTTCATATGTCTCTATTGTAAACATTATAATCAGCTTGTAAAAATACTTACCTATGTTTTAAAATTGAGTACCTAGGCCTACTGCGAAAGTTTTCAAATGCTTCTTCCAGGAATACATGACTACTCTAAATAATTTTCTTTAATTTAATTTTCTGTTCTGTAAATCCCATCTCTTAATGTTGTATGTATACATGTATGTAGGTACATTGAAACTAATTTATTATTTTTGACAACTTCCAGTATGTACTGGTACCTACCTAAGAAAGAAACGAGTATAATTATAAAGAATTATATGCAGATGTGCAAAGTACTGCCCTTCCCATTCAGAAACCAGATCGATGATACGGTAGTAGAGTATTATATTAATTGTTTCAAACATTTTCTAAAAAATTCAACAGTGTAATTGGCTTACCCAAATATTACTGAAGAAATTATTTTCCTCACGTCCCTTCCCAAGGGGGAGGAAGAAGGGCTGCAGTGGTCGTAGTGGTAGGACGCTTGCCTTCCACCAATGTGATCCATCTTTGTTTCTCTATGAGGTTACTCGCAGATTTTCACATTGATTGATGCTGTTGGCTGGCACGTTTTCTCGAGGTTTTCCTGTTTTTCTTACCCTTGCATTTCAGTGCTGTTCCACATCTGCCAAATTTCATCCTCATTGGCTCTCAGCACCTTGGTTGTTACAAACCACCTAAACCTCTCTCAATTCCTTCCTTCTTAAGGTGACAGAGGCAGTGATGGTGTAGCAGCTAGAATACTCGTTGTTTCACGAAGCATGCTTAATTCCAAATACCCATGATTCATCATCAGTATTAAAATAAGCTTATGTCTAATTAGTTTCCCTCAAAATTAGTATTTCGAAAAACCTTAAAATGGGTGAAATAGCATTTAAAGAAAATAATGTGACTTTTTTTAGTTTTGCACATGGTGTAGTTACAGCAAAATGTAGGCTTTATCTAAATTGTATTTATTTTAACGACCTTCGGAAAACGATAAAATGTAAGGAGTTGTCATTTACTCTAATGATTACAGCCTACCGTTAAATGCATCGCCATCTAAACACACGAGTAAACTTTATTTATTTAACTTAACATCTTGTCGACAGCAGATTCATTAGAGAATGGTACACCAAGAACACAATGACGGGAATACAAGGAAGGAATTGGTGATTAACGTTATTAATGAGTCACCCTAGAAATTGCATGGAGTGAGTTCGAGGAACCATGGAAATTTCAGATCAGGAAGGCTCATTCAATAGCTTATTTTAAAATGAGAACTGATTTGGTTGTATATTCTTGTGTTGATAAACACCTGATTTCTTGTTTTGTCACTGCAACTGCTGGCTTGGGGAGAAAACAAATTGTAAGAGTGACGTTCTTAAGGCGTAGCCTTGTATTAGTTTACGAGTTGATTTCCCATTAATGCCGGCAAACAGCTATTTTATCACGAGGAAATCTAAAGGTTATGTTTGAATCAGTTGTCCACATTTTTTTTTTTTTTACCTTCACTCTACAAACTTTCAAACCCTCAGCTACTAATAAATTAATTTCATTAACTCCTACACTGAATTAGCTAATCGGCATTTAGAAAAATACCTAACTGCAGTTCTATAAAAGTGCCTGTACTTCTAACGATGTTCGCAATTAATAGGCTATACCTTGCAGGTTAGTAATCACAACCGCACTTGCGAAAATTAAACACACTGTAATTGTTCATTTTCAAACTTACGCAGATAACACATCATTAATCGTGCGATATCTTACGTGTATGCATCCACGGTATATACGAACACACTAAACATTGTTACTTTCGGGAATAAACTCGCATGGCCCGGTATGTGCACATTTTCATCCATTAATATTAGTTTTATTTCGTCGCCGAATAAATCATACATCATTGGCGTCTTGTTAAGGCAAGCAAGGCACACAGTGCTTGCCCACACAGTTTGCTGACAGTGTTATATTAAAATAAATATTAAATTCTAACTTATATTTACTTTAAGGTAACTTTTCACTCATGCGGTACACATTCCACTCAGGAAACAATACTGTACATTGTAAGAAAACAACTCGTTGGCTAGCAAAACCAAGATGTTTGGAGAAGCTGTAAGTAATGCTTTCAGCAGGTAGACGGTCGGAATGGTTTCTCGGCCAGCGGGGTACGGCAGGGTAGGATGAGTAAGGGAAAGGGGCGCGGATTATGGCCGCGTCAACCTGTGTTAGAAGCTACGATGGTAGTGCTTCCTTCGCCGAACTGAACCGGACATAGCCGAAGCTGGCATAGACACAGGCAGTTGGCGTCGTGTAGTTTGCAGTAACTAGATCGATGCGTGGGCAAGTTTGTGCGCGCAACATGAATCGTATTGTTTTTATTTAATTTTTTACTCGGGCAAAATTTATGTTAAAAATATTAATATTTTTACAAGCTGTGTAGTTTATATTTACATATGAAAAATGTTAAAATGGCACCATTTTGCATCTTTAAATCCAAATTTTCCCTGGGGAGGTCACCCCCCTTCCCCTTTATTAGGGAGACCAACGTCACTACTGTCCCGTGCACACAGTAGCTTGCCCATGAAATTATAGCACGCATCGCCACCCATACACAGTAGTTTTAAGGTGCCAAATACAAATTTCACAAACGCAAGAATAACACAAATTTAAAGAAAATTCTGACAACTAGTGAGTTGATATACACTCGCAAGGCTATTCTATGTAAACAAATTAGTTGTGTGTCTCCAGTATGGCCGCTCACTTGTAACCAACTAGCAGACGACTTCAACAGTGAGTTGATATATCACTCGCAAGGCTATTCTATGTAAACAAATTAGTTGTGTGTCTCCAGTATGGCCGCTCACTTGTAACCAACTAGCAGACGACTTCAACAGCGTATTGCACCCAGGGTGGTGACCAACGGTGGTAACATGGATCAGTCTGTGGCTACAGTCCATTTGATACTGAAAGCACTTACCAGTATCGTGCTAAAAGGAACGCCATCAGTAAAAAATATTCGCACTCCAGTAGCACTCAGTACAGTAACCAGGTGGAACACTCGTCAGCAGTTTTCAGCAGGAATAATGGTGTAAGCTATACGCGATGAAGTATTTATATGCTTAAACATGTTGTGAACAGGGATGGGTAGTTTTTCTTATCATTTTTGTCTGATTCAGACTCATCAATTGATGATGGGATCAAAGAATGTGAAAATATACTTTCCACCTGCAACTTCTGCATATAAAAACAACGTAACTGGTTTATTATATTTCGTCGCCATGTTTCATCGTCTGCTTTACTGAGACTGTCTGATTCTGCACGTCAGTAGTTTCAGCTGGAAGTATAGTCTCCAACCCAGACGCCACAACACCATTCCTCCATTACTGATCAGCAGAATCAGTGCCTAAAGGAACGCTCGTCAGTACTGGTCAGCTATTTCAGTGTCAAGCGGATTGGGGCCATTGTCGTTGTTTCCTACGCTATTAGTGAATATAGGGACAGAGACGCACTTTTCAGCTTAAAAATCCGTGCCAGCGTGTTTCACCTATTGCCCGCTAGATGTCTCTCTTTTGTGCTGTTAATTCTTAGGCTGTGTCTCAATTTAAAGAATACTCTCTCGAGAGAGCACTCTTTCGCACAACCTGGCAAGAGCACTGCTTTGCGCTCTCTCGTGCTCTCGCTCTGGGAATTGAGACAACTACTCTCTCGTTTCCCTCCGACGTCAAGCAAACAGCTGATGCCAAAAGGCGGGTAATAATTTCAAGGTAAAATCACGGTCATTGCTATTGTAAATAATTGATGTCTGTTCAAAATAATTCACAAATAATTATAGCACTACCAAAATAATCATTTGTGCATAAAATACTATTATTTTTGTTTTATATTTTCCCGTCATGTTACAGCAAAATGACAAAACGTACGAGACTTAGTCAGAAATCCGCACCTATTGATATTTTTATAAATACGTGTTGCATATGTCACTTCGTTGTATATAAGTGTTGAAATTATTCACTTACAGTTAACTGCAAAGGTGGTTTTGGCCCAGAAAGCTACTATAACCTTATTCAAACATGGAAATAATGTAAACAAATATGACGCCTGCGAGAGAGCGCCAGCGGGTATATAACTTCGTGCTCTCTCTCTCTCTCTCTCTCTCTCTCTCTCTCTCTCTCTCTCTCTCTCTCTCTCTCTCTATCTCTCTCTCTATCTCTCTCTCTCTCCTCTCGCTCTTTCGCACTCTCTTCGACGAATTGATACGACCAGAGAGTGTTCTCACTGACATCATAATGACGTCGTCGGGAGAGCGAGAGCACGAGAGAGCGCTCTCTGGGCCAATTGAGACACTGCCTTAAATGACACACTGTACTATATATTGTTTGATAACAAATGTTTTGATTGTTAGGCTTTGTGCACTGTATTTGAGATGTAATTTACTGTGTAATATGACATGTGCCAAGTTTCTGACCGCTAGACCATTCACCACGTCTGGGAGAACCCGCCAAATCATATCATCGCCACCCGCCTACACATGAGTGTAGGCGGGTGGCGATGATATGATTTGCCCCGTAATGGATATTTGTGTGACGTGTGCGCGTATGAGTATGAATCGAATAGGCATGCTGTAGTATATGTACTTAAGATTATATGATTATATTTCTTGCGTGACCCTATTATGTTCTGCTTTGTTTTTATTGTTCTTTCAGTGTTATAAAGTGTAAACTATATTCGCATAATTTTACTGGCCATTTTTCAAAGTCAGTATTATTGTTTATTTCGTGTGACCACGTGGTCTCGAACACGCCGCACCGTGTGCACCAGTGCGACGTCTACGGAACACGTGTCATTGTGTTGCCAATCTGTATATCGCTCGTGCGATCCAGCGTTATGTAATTTATATTTGTTTGAGGGTTTTTAATGGTGCCTTATGTTTGTAAATAAACCGCGCAGCCACTTGTCAGAACTCTACATACGTGCAATATTCTTATAAATATTTTCAGAGTTGTTTTGCTGTTTTCGCTAGCGTATATCTTCTTTAATTTATTTTATTCTTAAACGGACAGTACTACGGACAGTACCAATACTGGAGAAACCCATTATTGTTCTTAAGTGGTTTGTGAATGATGGACACAGGAAACGTAACGTAATGACCACGTGCCGAAAAGCGGCCTAAAAATAATAGCTGTTCCCTTTATGTTGAATGCATCATGCTAAGTGTTCCGATTATGTTCTGATAAATAAATATGGGCTGTGTAAATGAACGTAGAGGAATCCCGGCCCGAGCAGGGCCGTGCACGGGAAAACCGTAAGACACCAATGTGAGGTTAGGGTGCCTTACGCAGTAAGTTATGTTTACGTCTTTATATATTTTATTTTTCTTTTAATATTCAAGTGAGCTGTGTTGTATATTATTTTATGCATCACGTATTTATCTAGGGCCAAGATCACCCACTCCATCTCATTAATTAATTGTGTTTAGTGTAATTTGTTGTCACGTGACACGGCGGCGGGTGTTGGCGCCAGGGAGGAGGCAGCCCGCCGCCATGTTAGACAGTATAGAGTCTTGTTTACCGCGTGTGACGGACTTGCATCGCGGGTCCTCCCCGGGCATTTCACTGTTTGCACCAGCAATGTAGTTTTTCAATAGTTAATGTAATTCAGGAACCTTTTTGTTTGCTTTAGCCCGGGGAGTGAGTCGTCTCACAGCCCGGTCCATCCCTCCGCTGAAGTTTCTCTTCTTCAGGCCGTGCATGGCATAATAAAGCAACATGAGTGTAGTGGGGAGAAGTCTCCCTCCACCAAGAAGTCGCGCATGAGCAGTCTCTCACCAATGAGAAGTCATGGCGAGAAGCGTCGCCAACCAATGAGAGAGCAATGTTAGGGCGTCAACCAATGAACTGGAACTTTGCACACGGCCCCCAAGTGTGGTATTGAAATCATGTGACGGGAAAATAGCGCGTGATACAGCACGTGATACAGCACGTGATTCCAGGAGTCATGGGACGAAAATACCGTGAATAACAGGACGTATTTCCCGTCAAACGTGGTTAGCAATCGTAGTCACGCGGTTCTGAAATCACAGCAGGCAGCTAGAGCGGATACAGCTTCCTGTTGCAGGCACCGCAGAACTTGATAAGTTGTGAAAATACTTCACTAAAATGTTCTCTCTCTGAACTGGAATGCTTGCGGAGTGCCCGTGGCACTACAGCGCGTTTCAAGTGTTTGCCACTCCGCTCTTTTCGCTGCACACAGATTCCCGTCTGTGATTTACCTGCATGTGACGGTAGCCGTGAATGTCCAAGCTGCTGTAACCGCGCCAGCAGTCCGAAATTATCGTCGTGCCTGAAGCGATCCACTCGCGAATGATTTTGGTCAGGGTCGCCGCATTCCTCTTTTCCACCGGCACCAGGAAGAATTTCATCGGATCGTTCCGCTGCACTCCGCCGAAAACCCACCGACCGTGAACTTTACGTCCTTTGCGGTTCTTGCCTTTGCCCAGCTTCGACTCGTCGATCTCGACCACTTTTCCCGGCCCGCCGATGCGTTTCCTGTACATCAACACCCAGTCTATGCACACTTGACGGCAGAAACTCGACCAGGCGACGACCATCTTTCCCGAGCACAAAAGTTCGTCCACTATAGTCTGCTGTCGAGGGTATTTTATCAGGCATCAGAGTAAACACAACTCGACTATATTGCCCGAAGACAAGTTTGAATCTCCCACGAAACTGTCCTGTCTCTCCGACACTTTAAAATTGCATTTGGTACCGTCCTCCAGTCGCCGTCGGCACTAGTAAATCAAGTCCCTGTTTTCCACCAATTACGCTTCACCTTCCCCGCATTTTTCGCACTGCATCGTCGATTTGAGAATGTCGTGCTCGATGAGAAACGTGTTTATGTCCGGCGAGGAATGAATAACTTGCCTGGCGTTCAACATTGTGATTTTACTTCCTGCGCACACCATCTTGCGATTCGCGAGAGAAAATTTGAGGGAAAAATGCTTGGATACGCATTACGGAACAATTGTTGCCGAATTTGGATACGCCAAACGGAAGTTGGCCGGATACACGAAATGGCACTAGACTGCAAAGTAAACAATTGGGATGGCTGGCTACTTTACAGTACACACCGAATGTTTGTATGGTTTTCCCATTGCAATACACAATACGGAACAATTACCTAAGCGGTTCTGCGGTGGTCTTATGTAGCACCGAGGAAGACTCATAACTGTCTGGATCACTGGGTTCATTCTCCTACTTCTCCTTCCACCAACGTCACACGTTTGTTTTATTTCGTCACCATATTTGGAGAGCGACCTCCTTCCCTCTCTCCCCACTCTTGACTTTTTTTTTTTTTTTTTACTCACCCCATCAGCACACTTGGTTTATTTCATTGCCATATTTGGCGTGTGACTTCCATCCCTCTTTCCCTCTTTTAAAAAAACCTAATCCCTCACCCAATCGGCATGTTTGATGCTTGCCCCCTCTTCCCAAATACCCTTCTCCAATTTCACCCTTCCAATTGTCGTCACACGTGATATCACATCATCGCCACACTCACCTCTGCTCCGAGTTCCGACATTTTAACTCACTCACGTTATTTCTTCTCATTGCGGTGAGAACAACATTATTACTTTCTGCACCGTTACATTCGAAGAATGTATTATATTTGTCATCGGTCTAGAAGGCAGAAGAAAAAGGATGATGTCCTCTGTGCAGATCGCGATACGGCAACTACATGCATTATTTCATCAGTAGGTACATGTAAGTATTTATGCTTTTTTTTTTTTTTTAACTCTTTTCTCGTGATTGTGTGTGTGTTTGTGTAAAACAATGTCTAGTAAAATTATATTTCTAGTGCTGGTATTATACGGATCTTCGCTAGTTTCAGACAATAAATTTAAAACTACAATTTTTCTAAACAAATTGTTTCATTTCAGAAAAATATCGGATAAAGATATTTAGCGGCTATTAAATGACGATTCATTACGATCCGGCAAAGTGCTATGTTCTGTGTGTGTAAAATCTGTTCCATTTCTCATTTATATCGAAAGGTTCCGAAAGTTAAAATTAAAGGAATCGCGTACGATTGGCGTAAAGATTTATTGCAGTCTGCATATTCGGTAAAACTTTCGATGGAAAAGCACTTGTCGAAATATTCATTTGCTTTGGAAATTTTCAAAGTGGGCCATTCTTTGGGCGGTTTACTGGTGCGAATAATATTGGGAATTTACGACGAAGTGGAATTTTACAAATATGTGAAATGTGTATTTTTCGTAGGCGCTCCTTTCTTCGGTTTACAAAATTTTAAAAATGCTTTCGACGATTCGCTTTTACCCTTTGGAAAATACAATTTCTTTTCCAAAGATCAATTACTAGCGCTCTACGGGCAATTTAGAAATAATTTCGTGTTGTTGTTACCGTAAGAATATTTTAAAACTACTCTAATAAAACACGAGTCGTGGACGACAGTAAACTAATATCACTGGATGGTTGAAAGATTGTTCAATTGCGCTAAATGGGGAATATTCGGTCGGTATGTAGTCATTACAAAGTCATATTATGCTACAATCACCAATATCGAAATGAATTGATCGGTAAACAATTCCCTGCCACTAGATGCGAGATGGCCCGCCATTCGCGAGAAAAATTATTCAGACTGGGTCACTTCGTATTTCCGATTTAATTTTTTCGACTATGGCGACGGTATGGCCTCCATACGAGATTCGTGCTTGAATATCTCTCTAAAAACTAAAAACACTCTTCCAATAAACGACCACTCTCCACTCGGCCTCACTTTTTTACTAAATAGCGAGTTTATAAGAAAATATTACAAATTTAATTACGCGATATATATATATATATATATATATAAAGATCAACTAAATAATTGGACACAACAACCCAAATGGCTCCTACTATCGATATTGCCTTGAATGATTTTTTTTATCAATTTTACACTTTGAAGGAACCAGTCGATTCAAATACAGCAAGTAAAAAATACGATAAATTGAGCGACGAATACATTAAACTGTTGGATATTCCAGAATATAAACTTTTAAGCATCAATATCATTTTCACACACGATGTAAAAACGTTTATAAAAATTGTCAAAATCAACTTGTTTCTACTCGATGGTATAATCAGCTACGAAGCTCTATTGAAACTCAACCCGAAACTCAAAATCGATTCCATTTTATCCATAGTTCAAGATCCAAACAATTCTACGAAAAGTTATTTTTACGACATGTTTGAAATTCTTCCTAAATGGATGGGTGAACATTCGGCGATAATCAACCAACAAAACCAAATTTTTGCGAGTTACCTGACGAATAAATCACCGAAAATTATCTAAGACTTTACTCGAGATGTATTCAGGCTCGTAGAAAAACCCAATCAAATAAACATGGGTTCCCTGGTCAAATTAATTTTCCGATTCTACGTGACTGAATTTGATCAGGTAAGCTCGCTATTGCATATATTGTTTGTACCAGTGATGGGTTTTTGCCTAGCATGTGCACTTGCCGAACATACACGCATAGAGGTGCAAAAGAAAAACGATTTACCCGCGAGTCCCGAAGCCCAAAATACACCGGGATCGGATGATGTTTTGTGCAATTTGTTATTCAAGTTTTTGAAAAACGTCTTCAAACCTGACGCCATCTTTCAGCATTACATTTCACCTCTGCTCGGACACGACGACAGCGAAGCATCCTCGCTAAACGTGCACAAATTCTTTTACCGACGCTGCGATGGCGTTTACCGGAAACTATTCGGACCTCGAACCAAAGAGTCAATTACAGCAGACCAAGCATACGACTTGTGCGCAAATCTGTTTGATAGAAACAGAGATTATTTACCGCTTCTAATCGAAACCGTCAACGAAAAACTACCATTTGACGATTTCAATCAACGAATGTTTCCGTTAATTTTCTATGGGGAAAACGACCGGTGCCAGAAGCTGGCCATCGTCTATGGTCATCTCGCATTTGGTCTTCGAACGATGAGTGCAAAAAATTAAAACATCAGAGTGCATATGAGATTGGTGTTTGAACATATTCTCAAAGTTAATTAACCTAGTTTTTCGTTCATGCAAGACTTCTTTACGATAATTCGCGAGCACAGCTCTATAGTGGAGGTAATCATAGAACAATTAAAGGGAAACGAACAGTTTGTGGAAACAATTTCGAAAGAATTTAAAGTCTAACAGTAAGATGCTCGGTAGTATAACAGGCCAGCCTAAAACAAAACGTATGTAATAAGAAGTTTAAATTTTTTTTGACGCGTGATAAACTTTTAGATAGTCGCCAAAACTAAACAAACTGAATGAGAATTGGATAAATGATAAAAACACACATAACAAAGTGGCCATTTATTTTGGTAAAAAACACACTTTTTTATTTAAATTGGTGATATTTTATAATTTTCATCAACTCGTGTTTATTACTCGATAAATAACATTGTTGTTTTATTTCATATTGGCAATTTGCATGTTCACTCCACAAACATCTGGCGGGACGTACTGGATCCTTACATACTGCAATGTGCTTAAGTTGGTCACAATATGTAACGTGCTATTCTCTTTCGTGTTGTTCCATGGTTTCAATTACTACAGAGCAATTTTCCGAATCCGAAGGAGTCGCGCAATTCATATACGTATAACCACGTGGTAATTCTTTCTTTCGGCCAATTTTAATGTATGTGGTTTCGATAATTTGCCAATCAAAATTATAATAATGTAATTCTTCCCATTTGACAGTTTTCAAATACGTTTCGCATTTGGCGTTGCAGAGAACACTAAAACGCTGAAGATGCATCATCGCCGGACGTTTACAATACGTAAAGTGTTCAGATCCGTTGCAGTGTTGTACATGATTCTCCAACTCGTGAGTATAGTACGAGTTTATGCAACACCGATAATTATTCGGAACCCCACAAGGAAGTTTGGAAGCCAATTCTTGATGTTCCTGATTCACACCGTACATTACAATGTTTCGATCGAAAAGTTTGGTTGAAATACTGAGCAAGTTGTGGGCTTCGTCGTAATAACGTATTGCAAACGCCATGGCCACCATATTACTGACGGTTCGCATAACGTCTGCAAATCAATATATAGGAAGGCGGGGGAATTAAGTCTACATTTTATTTTAACCCTTTACTACATAATGTATCATATATGTGATGTCATAAAACCAAGTCAATTTACGAAAAGGGGGACTGAATCACCTTCCAAATAAACCAAATTTTTAAGGAGGCACTTTCGGTCCCCCCCTAAAAATATTCGGTCAATTTGAAAGGTGATTCAATCCCCTCTCTTATACAATTGTATGTTTTTACATTCTACATAATGATAGTTTATTGTCATTTACTACCAGATTTTTTAATTTTTCAATAACTAAGACTTTGTAATCCGAATTCAGTAATGTGATGAAATTGTATTTGGGTACATATTCAATGTTGCATCGTCTCAATTCGTTTTTTTAGACAATATACCTCGTTGATGTTGTTTGGTACATAGTTAGAGCGCATAATTTCGTGAATTTTTGGTAGGTATTATCATTTTTTTTTGCATGGTAGTGCACTCTTTCGACCATTCAGTGCAATGCCGTTCACGACTCGCATATGTCTGCCAGCGTATAAGTAGGTATATTGGGAATTTTCGTAGATGTGTAGATAATCATCGCAAAAATCTTATAGAGTACGACTTCTGACGAAATTCCCGTGTGTATATTGTTTACGTGAACAATGTTTAGTAATTTCGAGTAAAACTCTACAGGATTAATGCTTGCATCTATTTGAGCCAATTCGTACAATTTCTGAAGAAATGCCAGTTGAAGTGATTTGTTTTCCACTTTTGTTTTTAGCTTGACGAGTTTGTGCAAAGTTTGTTTGTTTCGCTGGACTTTATTCGGAAAGGTATCAATTTCCAAATCTGTAAACTCGTCTTTAATTAAATATTTTTTCGTGAATTCGTGAAAGTACGAGTTGTTTAAGGCGAAATCTATAGACTCGTTCATACCGTCCAGTCTTTTCATCACCTGTTTGTAATATTCAATTTCCAAA
Organism: Dryococelus australis; assembly: GCA_029891345.1. Taxonomy (NCBI): domain Eukaryota; kingdom Metazoa; phylum Arthropoda; class Insecta; order Phasmatodea; family Phasmatidae; genus Dryococelus; species Dryococelus australis. Next base: position 86,826,915 of record CM057002.1, on the reverse strand, counting down.
AAAATTGACGCAATATCATTCTTTCAGCCGTGGCCTACCATCTTTGAGAGTTTTTCGACACTGTCCGTTTTTATTTTATCCATATATATTTGTATTTTACCTTAGTTATAAGTTAAAGATTTTTCTCAAAGGGTTTTGCTTCTTAGAAATAATTAAATTGTTTGTTCTTTTGTCTTGTATGACAATCTCGGAATCATTATCGAAAAAAATAAGGGTACCATCCTCCACATTGCCACTCTCATCACTGTCGTCGTAGGGGGGGAGGAGCCGAAGGTTTAATCATAAAACCAGCAAGACTCCAGCAAGACTCCAGCAAGACTCGGCCGCCGCCACAAAACTGAAACAAAACACCGTTCTCGTCGACGGAGTCTTTAAAGTGGCCAAAAGTTGAGTATAGGCACACCAAGCTATCGTATTTCTTATAGTCGAAATGTGTAAACACGTTATTCCCACGTAAAATTTCCATCAAAGGAGCCACATTGTTTTGTTTTTCCATGTCGAAAAGCACGGCGCTCTTGAAGAGAGGAATCGCCGTGTCTCGAGCCACATCCATCGCGAGTTGTTTGGCAACATTTTGAACTATCGTAAAGGCAGAATTCAAAGTCCATTTCGACTCATCGAAGATGTTTATTAGGGCAAAAAATATAGCGTAGTCATTTTTGTATACATTGAATAGCTTTACCGAAATATCATCAAATGTAAAAGACAGCATGTCGTGTTTCGTACTGGTAAAATTAAAATTTACTTACAAGTTTCGCGAAAGCTCTTTCCATTTAAATTTGTCAACAGACTTTGCATTACAATTGAAACAAAAATTGTCAGAGTGATGGGTTACAGAGTTATTTCTGAAACCAAATTAAATATATATTTTATGGCTGGAATTATATTTGGTTGTTGGAGACGACTGAAGTGATGGAGGTGGCAATGGTGGTGGAGACTAATTAGATATCTCTAGAGGTTTTACAAAATGTTCATGTTTGGGTGCATTTAAAAACTTTTCAGTTATTAAAACCAACAACGCGACTATAATAACAAATGAATACTGTAAAAGAATGCTGTAAAAGAAATGAATACATCATATTATGGAATAGAGAAATGAAACACTATTTTTAAAAAAAATATTTTTATTTTTATTAGTGATTGACAGTCCTATTATTAAAATGGACAGTGTTAAAACAGAATGAAATGCCTGGAGGAGGTAAAGGTACCTGTAATGGTATCTGCATAAACCCTCCAGTTGGTGCGAGAGATGCCGTTCCAATTACATGCGCACCAGCAGAGGGTGGTGGTGTCGACGGTGCCGAAGGTGGATTCCTTCTTCTAACAGGCCTCATCCTCCTCCTCTGAGAAGTATATGATATCCTTGATGTTAAAGGAGATGACATCCTTAGCACCGAAGGAGACGGCATCATTGACGTCGAAGGTGATGACGTCATCGGCGTTGAAGGGGATGTCCTCTTCACCGTCAAGCGGTATGACCTCTTCCAAGTCAAAGAGGATGACCTCTTCGGCGTCGAAGGGGATGGCCTTGAGCATGACATACTCGGCATTGAAGAAGTTGGCGTCTTCGGCATCAAGGGTGATGAAGTTTTCGAAGTTGAACATGCCAAATTCTTCAAAGTTGAAGGCGTTTGCCTCTTCAACGTCGAAGGTGTTCGCCCCCTCGATGGCCTCTTCATCGCCGATGTTGATGGCCTCTTCGGCGTAGACCGCGGATCATTGGCTTCGAAGATTGGCATCTCGGCCACTGGCAACCACTACATACAACGCACGGCTGGTTGGCCATCGGCTGATGGTTGATGTTTGTCGCAAATTTCACTGCTTATATACTCTGGCTTCGATTGGAACACTTGGAGAAAAAAATACTCTGGCTCTTACCAGGACACTAGGAGAAAAAATAAAAGTTAGTCGGAAGAGGGGTGGGGGGGAAACGTGAGGGGAATCTCCTTTTTGCATCGTAAAAAAAAATATTTCTGCCCCGAGATAATTCTCGCATAATAATGAGGCCAAGTTGAGTAATGCATGCCAGTCGCCTCACCGGCCCATGTACGAACACTAGTCATGACTTTGAACGAGCGAGTGCATATCAGGTACACCGGTGAGAAAAAAAAAGAAAACATGAATATACGAGTGCATAAAGTAAAATAGAAAAAACTCACTTATAGAATAATCCCTCCCCACTACCCTGAAATACGAAATAAAAAATTTACTCGGTGCGTATACAAACACCACTCACTTTGGTCTAGACTCTGTGCTAGTGATAGCAAGTATATGACTGTAAAGATAGCTGTCGCTAATGTTTTATATTTGCAAGAATTGATAAGGTTGTTGGAGCAAATAAAGTAGAGTTAGACTGGTTATTTGAAGGAATTGGGGATAAATTTAGAAATATTTATGATAGGTTTTTGATGCACAGTAGTACAAAACAAGAAATACAATTACTATTAGAAAAATTAACAGAAGCAAAGGAAGAATTGGAAAAAAATGCTAGAGGTTCAAAATAAAATAGGGAAGGAGTATAAAGAGTTTCGGGAAGTGTGGCACAAATATAAAGGTTCACGAAAAAAAACAGTAAAAAATCACGAAAGCATTGTAAATGTAATATTACTCGAAAGTGTAAATTTTGTAAAAAAAAGTAAAAAGACTGCTTTCTTTAGAAGCGAAAGAAACAAAAGCTTAAGGGTAAATTTTTGTTCGAATTATAGTGTTTTTTTTTTGTTTAATTTTAGGGAAAAACAGATTGTAACATGTCTCATTGTTTTCACAGCACATTCACCAGCCAATGTTGGAGGAAAGGGCGAGAAAGAGAAACTGGAAAGCAACTTTATCAGCGATACAGTGGCTCCTCTTACAACTTCAGTGGATGTCTCTCGCCCAGCTGTCCCTCGCCCTTGCAGCTGCTTCAGCGGCTGTCCCCGCCCAGCTACAGGAGACTCTCACCGGGCAGCAGCAGCTCCAGCGGCTGTCTCTACCCAGCCACAGGAGACTATCACCGGGCAGCAGCAGCTCCAGCGGCTGTCCCCCGCCCAGCTACAGGAGACTCTCACCGGGCAGCAGCAGCTGCAGCAGCTGTCCTCTACAGCCAAGGACACCAGCGCATCAGCGGCTGTCCCCGCCAGCTACAGGAGCTCCACCGGGCAGCAGCAGCTCCAGCAGCTGTCACTCCCAGCCACAGGAGACTACACGGCAGCGCAGCTCAGCGGTCCCGGCCAGCTACAGGAGCTCTCACGGGCAGCAGCAGCTCAGCAGCTGTCCTTACCCAGCCACAGGAGACTATCACCGGGCAGCAGCAGCTCCAGCGGCTGTCCCCCGCCAGCTACAGGAGCCTCTCACCGGGCAGCAGCAGCTCCAGCAGCTGTCCCTACCCAGCCACAGGAGACTATCACCGGGCAGCAGCAGCTCCAGCGGCTGTCCCCCGCCCAGCTACAGGAGCCTCTCACCGGCAGCAGCAGCTCCAGCAGCTGTCCCTACCCAGCCACAGGAGACTATCACCGGGCAGCAGCAGCTCCAGCGGCTGTCCCCCGCCCAGCTACAGGAGCCTCTCACCGGGCAGCAGCAGCTCCAGCAGCTGTCACCTACCCAGCCACAGGAGACTATCACCGGGCAGCAGCAGCTCCAGCGGCTGTCCCCCCGCCCAGCTACAGGAGCCTCTCACCGGGCAGCAGCAGCTCCAGCAGCTGTCCCCTACCCAGCCACAGGAGACTATCACCGGGCAGCAGCAGCTCCAGCGGCTGTCCCCCGCCCAGCTACAGGAGCCTCTCACCAGGCAGCAGCAGCTCCAGCAGCTGTCCCCTACCCAGCCACAGGAGACTATCACCGGGCAGCAGCAGCTCCAGCGGCTGTCCCCCGCCCAGCTACAGGAGCCTCTCACCGGGCAGCAGCAGCTCCAGCAGCTGTCCCTACCCAGCCACAGGAGACTATCACCGGGCAGCAGCAGCTCCAGCGGCTGTCCCCCGCCCAGCTACAGGAGCCTCTCACCGGGCAGCAGCAGCTCCAGCAGCTGTCCCCTACCCAGCCACAGGAGACTATCACCGGGCAGCAGCAGCTCCAGCGGCTGTCCCCCGCCCAGCTACAGGAGCCTCTCACCGGGCAGCAGCAGCTCCAGCAGCTGTCCCCTACCCAGCCACAGGAGACTATCACCGGGCAGCAGCAGCTCCAGCGGCTGTCCCCCGCCCAGCTACAGGAGCCTCTCACCGGGCAGCAGCAGCTCCAGCAGCTGTCCCCTACCCAGCCACAGGAGACTATCACCGGGCAGCAGCAGCTCCAGCGGCTGTCCCCCGCCCAGCTACAGGAGCCTCTCACCGGGCAGCAGCAGCTCCAGCAGCTGTCCCCTACCCAGCCACAGGAGACTATCACCGGGCAGCAGCAGCTCCAGCGGCTGTCCCCCGCCCAGCTACAGGAGCCTCTCACCGGCAGCAGCAGCTCCAGCAGCTGTCCACCTACCCAGCCACAGGAGACTATCACCGGGCAGCAGCAGCTCCAGCGGCTGTCCCCCGCCCAGCTACAGGAGCCTCTCACCGGGCAGCAGCAGCTCCAGCAGCTGTCACCTACCCAGCCACAGGAGACTATCACCGGGCAGCAGCAGCTCCAGCGGCTGTCCCCCGCCCAGCTACAGGAGCCTCTCACCGGGCAGCAGCAGCTCCAGCAGCTGTCCCCTACCCAGCCACAGGAGACTATCACCGGGCAGCAGCAGCTCCAGCGGCTGTCCCCCGCCCAGCTACAGGAGCCTCTCACCGGGCAGCAGCAGCTCCAGCAGCTGTCCCTACCCAGCCACAGGAGACTATCACCGGGCAGCAGCAGCTCCAGCGGCTGTCCCCCGCCCAGCTACAGGAGCCTCTCACCGGGCAGCAGCAGCTCCAGCAGCTGTCCCTACCCAGCCACAGGAGACTATCACCGGGCAGCAGCAGCTCCAGCGGCTGTCCCCCGCCCAGCTACAGGAGCCTCTCACCGGGCAGCAGCAGCTCCAGCAGCTGTCCCTACCCAGCCACAGGAGACTATCACCGGCAGCAGCAGCTCCGCGCTGTCCCTCCCGCCCAGCACAGGAGCTACCGCAGCACAGCTCCAGCGGCTGTCCCCCCCACCAGACCCAGCAGCAGAAGCAGTTCCCTCCTCACCCCCCCCCCCTTCTCCATCTCAACCAAACACAACCACAATCCCAACCACAGCTCTTAGCTAAATTCGAGCTGTGTAGGGGGTGTATAGTGGCGAGATCAGTGTGCGAGAAGTGTTTTAACTGTACAATTTCAAATAGTATGGATAACTTTTTTTAATTAAAATCTTTTACGAAAAATATCTATCCTAACCCGAGGGATCCAAATTCCCACTGTAAATTTGTACTCTCGGGTAAATATAAATTAATTTTATATATATTTTTTAATATGTTGTTTTATATGTGTAATCTTTTTTATTTGTAATCTTTTATATTTTTATATTTGTAATCTTTTATATCTTTATATTTGTAATCTTTTTTATAATTATATTATTTTTGAAATAAATTTTTTTTATTTAAAATAACTGTATTATTTTATTTTTTACATTACCTTCAGGAATCATATGTATTTTTGAAGTTGAATAAAGTGTTTAAATTCATTCAACCAAACTGAATTTAAGACACTGTTTGGCGAGCAAAATAAAGTGTGTATTTTGTTGGAATGCCCAAACACATTGTAAAAAGCGCGTATCAAATGAGTTAGAAATAACAAGAATGTTCGTATATTTTGGCCGTATCCTTTTCTCCAATCTTTTCTATCTGAGCTTATAAAACGCTATTGCAAATCGCATTCATGATTAGTGAATTTGGAGAAGTGATTATTTGGCCCGTTGTATCTCAATTTATGGTAACGTGAACACATTGAAAGTCACTTGCATTTGGTAAAGTGTGTGCACTGTTACTCTTGATTGAACATGCCAAATTATGAGCTGGTCGTTTGACAAAGTGTCTTATGCCGCACGGCGTAGCGCTTCTTGTTTTTACAGAAGTTGTAAACTCAGTTTTCATATTTCCCGCATAAATATCGAGCAAGTGAAAGAATACACTTCTCCAGCTAGCGGCATATTCTTCTACAGCGAGAGTGAAAAAAATCGATCAGAAAAACAGAGTATCAAAGTTTTCCAATTTATGTACAAAATATACATCGGCCAAATTTTTTGTACTAATGTACTCTTTAAACTCTTCGTATATGTAGTCTCCCGATTGGCATAGGCTATCAACTAAATGGACAAATCTCAACAGTGATGTCAAGTATTCGTTTAAAGATAGAGCATTAGGAGGTATCGAGACTTTGACCGATCCTCAGATAGAGTTGCGATTACATTCGTATACAAACACATTGTGTAATTTCAATTTCGTGAATATAGAAGTGTCGTCCTTGTTCCTTGTCATTCCCGTCGAAACATATGCGTGTTACATCGTGGTTTGATTGGAATCATAAACCAGGGAGCAGTTGTGTGATGACTCATGAATAGCATTTTTGTACTTGCGCGTGAGCGAAAACCGATTTTGGTCTTCAATTTCGTTTTTTCTGCAAAGGAAACACGATTCATTATTTTATTTTATTTTTTTAGTTTATAACTAGGTAAATAAAGAGTCGCTGTTCCCTCTATGGTCTTATTGTGAAAGTAGCAGTTGTTGTAGCATGACTAGTTGATCATTCGAGTTGATTTCAAAGTGCGAGAGGACGACAGTTATTTGACGTACTGATAGTCTTCGAGTGTGGTGTTTGGGAACTTGGCCCGAAAATCTTTAACCTTTAACGGAATGTAAGTATTGATGTTAAGATCAGTATCAAATTCCTTTTCTAAAGCTTCGTCAGAGTCTTTGTCATTATAATTTTCGCGAGTGTAAATTCATTCCAAGAGACTGTTGCCAAAATACGTGTAAAACCGTTTAAATTCGTCCAAAGTTTGCAATTCTGGGTCATTGTGGATATTTTTTAATATTTCCAATACTCTGGTAATTGTAAAACTTAGTTTGTTAGCCATGACTAAAGGTTCTTATATAACAAAAAACTTTAGCCCTCCATATTCTTTAAACCTACCAAATAAAATATTTATATTGAGATCTTTCATCTACAACAATCAGATAAATGTGGTGGGCATCGATGTTAAAACGATGAAGAAGCATCAAGAAATCTTGTCTTACCCCCTCTCGATATACTTGCTAGTTGCTGAAAACATGAAATACGAAATGTGCCAACTACTGATTGAGTTATATCGATTCGATCGTCGACACGACAATCTCTCTGGAAACTAATTCAAACTTGTTGCTGGAAATTTTGACTCAAAATGCGGCAAGCATATTGCACGTTTCATATAGTTTAGTAAAAATTGAATTTCTCGCCACGAGTAACTTGAACACGATCTACAAATTTCTCGTGGAAAATAATTGTGAGAAAAATAATACTTCTTTACCATTTAGTCGACTGACGTGCATTTCACGTTGCAAATGTAGTTGTACATCGATACTGTAACTTCAGAGGGGATATTGCAGAATTCATCCATCAAACTGAATCAACTTGCAAAACTAAAGTTTCGCAGACCGAAACATGGGATCGGTAATCTCATAGTGGAAAATATATTTCGTGCAAATGGTGTGTACTCAGTCATCTAGACTAAGCATCTGACCCTGGACACGTCTTACGACTACACTCATCTGTACAAGTACATTCCTGTCTTGAGCTTCGACATCGAGGCCGGTGTGGATAATTTGGAAGACTTGCCGCTGGGGGGTCCCGCTCCAGAAAAACTGTTCATGTTTGTGCTCTATTGTGAGTATCTGGATGTCGAAGTGAGTATAATTTCGTACCTAGAATGTCTCGGCATGCCCAATGATTTCGACGTAGAAATGAGGAAGAAATATAAAAGACTGCCCGCGTAATGCATTTGGATTCAAGGTTTCTCACACTAAGAGGATCTCATTACTAATTTTCTCTTTTGGTATAGTCAGGGATACTTGTTAAAATTGCTAACGGGATACCAAAATTACCCACATTATTTCGTCGGCTACAGCATTGTCGAATACGATTTGAAATCCCTATTGACTCGCTTGCAAGTTCTCAATATTCAACGCGAAATAAAAGCATTTGTAACGCTCGGAAAATTTGTCACAGCTCCATTCATTCGTTTTCACCACGACGGTATCATATTCGATGTGTTGACAATCTTGAAAAAAAATGCATTGGCGAGAGGGAATTTGTCGTTGGGGAACTTGTCTAAAAACTATCTGAGCCAAAAGTTTAGGAAAATCGATTTTAACTCTGTGCTTATGCAAATTTATTATATTCTAGATTACACCATCACAGACGATGATTTTCGTCACGAGTGTATGAGAAATATCTTTCACATCGAGCCCTACAACAAAGAAAAGTTTGATGCAGTAAACTCTCAATATACAAACATGCAAGTGCGCCACACTGAGTACATTGGTGGTAGCGTGTGGCGTAAACTTACAGGTGAAACGAATGTAGATTCTATCGTTTTCTATCGGATGGAGCAGGCTTTAATTTACAACGAGAGGGATTGCGTGGGTGTGGTCGGTCTTTACAACAAGTTTAATTTGGCAATTTTCACCAACCAATTGGCCAATCTCTTTAACTGCGGTCTCGAAGACAATTCGATGAGTGCCATTTCTCGCCGGATCGCGAATGCGTTCCTGTATCTTGCCCTATCCTATGGTATGTTACCGGGATACCAGAACAACTATTCCGTTTTACTGGTCATGCCCGATCTGAAATGAATGTCCGCGATGGATGTTAGACCACTCTACACCAAACCAAAGTTTAAGTACACGAAAAAAGAATATCCCGGAGCCGTGGTATTTGCAAACCACGGTCTTTTTTGGAATGTTATTCAATATGATGTCAATAGTGTCTACCCAATCATCATCAACAAACAACTTTCCATATCGACTGCCGGTTGTAGCTGTGCCAAAGCATTGAATCTAGTGTTTGAAAATGCTCCGATATCCCGCGACACGTTGGATGAAATGCTAAGGAATGATGTAATTTCTCTGTATGTGACGGAAGACAAAAACCAAAATTATTTGGAATACATGAACGATGTATTCCGGCCAGCCTATCGGGAAGATGATACTTTCCGTCGTGGAACTAGAGTCGTTGGCTGGCGATACTACCATTCTGATTCGTTTACTCTCACATGCCAAAACTCCATTCACCAAAAACTTGATGGTCTTTACTCGACCATAGGAAAACTGTAAAGAAGCAAATGAAATTTCTAAAGTCTGGGGGGGGGGGGGGAGTGTCTGAAGAGAGGATTCAAGACATGGATCTAGAGTAAAATTATGGCCAAGTCGACCTACGGGCTTTTTGCCACTCCATCTTTCAAGTTTGTCAGCATTCCTGTAGCTACAGGCACGACGTTGTTTGCACGCAAACTTCTCATACATTTATGTTGAATTACACCCGTGTTGTATCTACTGCACGCGATTCGCGATCCCAGAGAAACAATAAATAACCTGACGGAATGAGAGCTCATGCAGTTGGTATATTTCATTCGCCAAGATGCCTACGATACCTACTCTAATCTGGGAGCAAATAAAAAACTAATTGTGTACGAAGAGACGAAACTCCGTGCAGTTGTTTTCAAAATTCTGCTGAGAGTATCGCGAAATGGTCTTTGATACAGATACCGATGGGTATCAATTTACAAATATTTTGAAATTGGACAGTAACAGGTTTATCGAACTCATAAACGAGGAAATGAACATAATTAATGGAAGGGGTATTGTTCTCGAAGGCACTGAGATACTCGCATCTATTTCACTAGTAAAGAAAAAATACTTGCATTTGAAAAAACTGATTGACTACAGTGTATTTTGCAGTAATCCAAACCAAGATGTGTTGAACCTTTGTTCTATATTTCATAAAGGTTACGATCACAAGGCATCGCGTTTAATGAAACAAATCTACAACTATGTCGCTGCACTTGCCTTATTCTTTGCGAATATGACCAAAGTAACCAACTGTTATAAAGTGGAAAGGTTTCTCAATTTCTAAAATATATTGTTTGCCATTTACAGCTACCTCTATTTGGTAGATCAGACGGAATTGTACGAAAAAGTAAAGTTGGTTTATGCTCAAAAACTCATCTGCACATCAAAGGTACATCGATGGTCTCGGTTCTTCCTACATTGACCATAAGAAAACGGTTCTCTTGTACTGTCCAGAAGACTGCCAGGCAGCTCGATACTTGACTTTGGAAAAGTATTCCAAATTACCACCGAGACAAAAAATAAACAATGTGCCACGGCCCGAAATATGTCAGATTCACTATGGTAAATATCTACGCAATTACATAAAAGGCATACATACAATTTTGAGTGCAGCCATGCCTCAGACTTCCATTAACTTTTCGTATATTACACATGCAAAATGTTGAATTGCTAAACATTTTATGCGGAAATACTGCACCTATAAATAGGTCATATTTTGCCTAATAGTCAGGATATTAATATAAGTATACACAGGCATAGCTATGTAAAATTCACTGCGGACTTAGTATAAAACATCAGCATAAGTATACAAATAACTATCCGGTAGTACTAAAAATTATGCTATTCAAGAACTCTGTGTTTCAATTAATGTGAGCAGTAGGAAAATGTTCCTTGGCTTGCAAGGGATTGGGGAATCGGAGCCGGGGGAGTCACCATGTTGTTACGTCACCTGACCGCCATCTTGGATTGCATAGCCTTTTAACACAATCCCTGTGACCTTTCACCTTGACCTTGACCCCGAGGACCTTTGACTCAAAAAATACTAAAAAAGACCTTTAAAATTCCAAAATTTTTTTAAAAAATCTTTAAAAATTCTAAAAAAAAAAAAAGTATTATTAAATATTATTTTTAAAAAACTATTAGAAATTATTTAAAAAAATTAGTAGAAGGATCCTAGGAAATTAATTTTTTTTCAGAACAGCTGACAGGGATCAGCGACCCAGGCGACCTTGGGGTCAGATGACCAGGATCAGAATCTATGACCTTTAACCCGTGACCTTGACCTTGACCTTGGTGACCTCTGACCCCAAAACCAAAAAAAATGCGAAAAAAAATATTTTTAAAGCAATTAAAAATCGTTTAAAAATGTAAAAAATGTTTTAAAAATGTATAAAAATTTATTATTAAGAAATTTAATTTAAAAATTTAATTAAAAACATTTTAATAATTTAAAAAACTGCAAAAAATTATTTCTATAGATTTCTTAATTAAAATGTCTTTAATGCTGGCGGCTATTTTTCCCTTTTTCCCTCGAAATTTCCCTTTTTCCCTAAAAAAATTTCCCTTACAAATGTATACAAAATTTAATTTAAAAACTTGCATTTCCCAGCACCACCATTAGTCACATCCGTTCCATGCCAAAGCAGACGACTGACTCCCATCGCCTCACTCCCCTCACATATACCTACTCATTCCGCCATCTTGATTTTTCATTCATCATTTATTTACATGCTACTGGAAATTGACTGCCATCGTTCGACTGCCATCTTTTTTTACATGCTACTGGGGGCAGCCATCTTTGTGTATATAATATTGGAGGCAGCCATATTTGTTTTTCGTTCTTCATTTGTTTATACATTACTGGAGGCTGCCATATTGGTAGGCGACCACCATCTTAGTAGGTGACGACTATTGCAATTTTCCATCCTATGTTAAAAAAATATACTTTTCTTTTCCAATCACTAGTATAGCTATGTGCATGATGCATGACTTTGACTGCATGATTAATTTATTAAATATTTTTAAAACATCTTGTTCTTATTAAAAACTTAAAAGCCAACAGGAGGATACGACACACATAAATAATAAAACAGCAAATAATTTTATTATAATAATTTATTATTATTTTGTAAATATATTTTCAAAAGAAAGCACTTCATCACATCATCTGATATAACCCCGATCCTTGAGTGCTCTTATGATCGAAAATACATCTTTCATGGTCGAGTAATCCCCACGCTACTGCCTATCAAGCAAATATTTAAGTCTATCTACAAGTTTGCAGGCTCTTCGGTAAACATATCGTCAGTATACTAGATGTCTTCTACCTTCTTCGCATCACTTGTCGAAGGAAACTCGTTGGGGAAATGTGTGGGACCGTCGAGGGAATAATCAATCATCGACTTCAACACTATCACTGTCGTCATAGTCATCATCAATGCTATCTTTATGATCGGCTACACTTCCTGCTGCATCCTCAATATCAAGTTTACTTTTCTGAGTAGCAGGAGTTGTATGATCATCAGTATTTAGAGCTGATGGCCGTTTATTTTGAAGTTTTTTGACTTCACACAAACATCTTGCAAGTGTACCTTCCGCACAAACCGACTGTACTGCACTCAGTCCGACTTTATCATTAACTGTGGTATCATTATGGTCTTCGGAAAGGGTACCCATAGATGTAGCAAGAGGTATTGGTGTGCATCGCTTGCTGGTTCCCAGTAGACGAACCCTCTCGGCAGACAGCGATGAACTGATCGAACCCACGCCTGTACCTTCCCCTATGTAGCAGACAGTCCTTAACTATCGTCGAAAATCCATATTTCTCTTTCCAGCACAAGGCACACATATCTTTAAAATCTGATAGAGGCATGTCCGTATTGTCATGATCATCGAAAATGTGACGTAAATTCGTATCGTCCATGAGAAACAGCACCAACATTTTTGAATTGTCGCGAAGCAATTTTTTGGGATTGTGCGAATAAGTCTGGCTGAGGTACACACAGTCAACGTTCGCATGTCGACCCATGCTAAAGTATTCTTTAATGCAAGTTTGTTTCTCACAGGCAATGTCGTCGAAGACAAATATCGAGTTTCGCAGTGCTTAGCACGGAGGTACGATGGCTTCGGTATCGCTGCATGAGTAATAACCCAGGCCATTCACAGCTTGCAGTAATCGTGCTAGTCGCTGGTATTTCGGTTGCTGGAGTGATTTGGAATATAGGTACACATTCTTGAACCGAATGCCGTTCTCTTCTTCCAGCAGGCTCAGTAGGGCGCAAGTCTTGCCACAACCCGATGGTCCTGCGATGATGCAGCTCACAATATTCGGAAATAGGCTTCCATGTTGGGATTCGTGGGAGATAGCTTCATTTTCAGCATGAATGCATATGGGTAGAGTAACATCTTGCTTGGCGATCTGTATGTTACCACTACGATCTTCTAGGACAGGTGGAGCCGATTGTACTTGCAGAGAACCAGTGTTACAAGTTTTAGAATGTGTCTTTAATGCATCACTCCGAGAAAAATGTGTCTGACAGAATTGGCATTCAAAAGTCACACTCGGAACTTTTCATTCCGCAGGTAGTTCTCTCATGTCGACAGGCACGGCAGATTTTGCTGAAGATTATTCCACAGTAGCAACGCTGTTTTCCATGTAATTTTCCATCAGTGGGAGAAGGTACATCTGTAGAGGCAAGCTCTACAGTAGACTTCGTACAATCATTGGCTTGCATCGTATTGATGAAAAAAATCAAAGCCCTTCCCACAGTGGCAACATGCGTATCTACTTTGCCTAGCTACTGCTCTCTCTATATATAAAATTACTCAAATGTTTCGTCAGTGAGATTTAAACATTATTTGACAACTGACTCATGCTGTCTAACCGATCCTTCACAAGACTAACCCATTGACCCATTGACCCATAATGACCCCTGATTGTGGTGCTCACCACTAATGGCGCTAAAATGAACCCTAAATGACCCATTAACTCATGACCCATTGACCCATTAACACATTGACCCCATTGACCGATTCACCAATTGACCCATAATAACCCCTGATTGAAGTGCTGATCCCTAATGACTCCAAAAGACCCTTATATGACCCATAACGTCCCATTAGCGAAGCAAAATGACCCATAATGACCCATTTGCAGAGCTAAATGATCCAGGCCCATTGGTCGATGCGCAACATGGACTTTGTACTGAACAGTGCAATACTACGACAGCCCGCCACTATACTTCTCGGTTGGTCGTCGCATGAAAAGGACTCTTCGTACTGGACTACCTCCTCATACCATGTTAGCTGAAAACTCGATTGCAGAATCAACACTGGTGACAGCCAGTCAGCAATGATGCAGGTCACGGCTCCATGATCGTCGAGACCGAAAAGGCAGGCCTTCGTATTCGTAATTCATCTTCGCGGCATGGGAGCACTCTGAGAAAACCTAAATACTCGTTCGCCCCGGAAGAATACACGCAGGTACTTATATAACAATATGTTATTTAAATATGCTTGCAGGTAAAACGTCAATGACATCCAAGACGGCGGTCGGGTGATGTAACAACATGGCGGCTCCCCGACTCTGGCTCCGATTTCCCAATCCCTTGCAAGTCAAGGAACATTTTCTTACTACTAATGTGTGTTCGCACACGCCTCATCGTTTACATATTGAAATCAACATAGCTATAGGCTGTTCACGGTAAAGTGAGCACTTTTGATTCTCTAGTTACTTTTTTCCTAAGTCATTTTTTTTATTCTTTAACCACCTTTTTAAATAAATAATGACGTGTAAGTACTAAACATTGTGGATGTTCCACCTCACTCGGAAGTTAACATCTAAGGTAACAATAATATATATTTATTGATTGTTATTCCAAACGAGAGGGCTTTCAAAGGTGCTCACTTTACCGTGAATAGCCTATACTAATAAAATGTGTACATTAATGTTTTTTTTTTTTTTTTACAAAAGATGTCACATATATTTATGCAGAGTTTGTTGTTTTAAAATTACGCATTGTATTATGTATGATTACAGTGTCTATACAACTACCGCATAGTACGATAAATACATTTTTGAAGTATAAACAGTAGAGTAGGTGTAATATTACACATTCTTCCAAGCTTGTAATTGAGCAGTTACATGACTCTAAACTAAGACAAACATTTTGGTGTTTTTAACAGAGATTTGTAGTTGTATTTGTATGCCTAGAAACATTGGTGTAAAATTACCACATTTTTCTATGTGTAAAATTACTCTTATTTTTTTTACAGTGATTTGCCGCAATTTCGCTCCGTTAACACAAGCAATGATAGTATAGTTTCAAAATGACAGCTTTGTTTTAGCATAATAACATGCAACTGTAACAAAACATAATTTAATATTTGTAATAGAAGCCACAAATATTTATGAAGTTTCCCATCTAACAATTGTAGATTTTTACTGTACACTACTTGTTGGTGTATTTGCCAGTTAACCGAACAGAACGTGTAGAATTACATTTTCCCCACATCGGTGTGTTTAACGCTTTGTTCTAATTAACTTCGTGAAATTGATCAACATGTATCATTTGACAGCGGTACTTTAATATTTACAAGAACTTTAAGGTATATAAAACAAGTGATTTATTATGACATGTCTAAATGTACCTTTATGTGTATATCTATATTTACACTGTTAACTGCGCGTTAACTTCAACAAGCCTTTGGTGTTTTAACACAACAACATGACGTGTATACTCACATCATTGTAATTGATCACACATTAGTTTACCTCATTTTACAGATACAGTCTTGGTAATTTAGATTATGGCATGTTGTTGTATCGAGCATTTTAGAAAATTTCTTGTGAAAATTGCACAGTCCATATCAACCATATTATTTTTACTGTGGAATAAATGCGCGATTGATAAGAAACAGGCTGTTTCCGGATTCTCAAGAAATGCATATTTGTGCGTACCTGTCCCCGGAAGTGACATCAGCGCGTATATACTAGCGCTGTCCGAATTCTCAATATAGTACACACAGGCTCGATACTTGGCAAGTATTTGAAATTGTATACTTACTAAGCATACTTGTGTACTTACGGCAGTCGCCATATTGTATTTCAGGTTTGAAAATTGTGTACGTTTTGTGGTTATAAAACTCGCAAGTTTTAAAAAGTTAATAAGTGTTTACAAAGTGTTGTTCTGTTGTACGTGTAAACAATTGTCAGTTTAATAAATGTGCTTCCAATTATTAATAAAACTCTGAGCGTTGTATAAACGTCTGCAGCATATTTCCCAGGTGTATGCTTACAAATAATATTACATTTGCAATCCGCATTTCCAAGTTATTACAAACCCCATTGAATTGTATTTCACTTTCTTTTGTTATCAATGTGTATATTTCAAACACATGGTAAGGTACATATCTATGGACGAGGAAAGAATGCCAGTTTCTGTGTAATTCCCCTTTACATACGATACATAATTGCAACAAATCCCATAACAACTGTCCTAATTTGTTTACAATCTTCCACTGACGTAATAAAGCAATATCCCAAGGCTATTGTTGTGATATGAATACTTGTGCAATCGAGAGAAGCTGAACAAATAAACATAACCTCAAGATACAGCGGTGTAAGACTTTCCATATTCCTGCAATGTTTTTCTGCTGTACAATTTGTACTCAAAGTGTACAGTTACCAAAAACAGGCATTATATTGGCATATTTGTGTGTTAGTTTTCGTTCAAAACAACACACCTGTTGTCTTGCTGCCTAGCCAAGCAACCAGTGTACAACAATATATCTGCGCAGCCCTTCATTTCCCTTCTGTGAATTATACGCGCCCACTAATGCTCCTGTTAATTCATTCCCGGCTAAAGCCATGCTGCTACGCTTAAACTAATAAGATCTCAAGATACAAAACCATGATACAAAAATACATAATAAATGTTTATATGATTATGTGTTTTTTTTGCATAAACATAGAAGTTGGTTTTATATATTTATATATAAAACTATGCAACGCGCTTCTCTGTTTCCACATAGTTACTGAAATTTCCGCCAGAATGTGCGACCAGTCTTAACATAAAGAGGCGATGACCTGTCCGAATAGTTTCAACAAGTACATGACAAGTACACATCACTGTTAGTACGCAAATGTACGTACTTGCACATATATACTGACAATCCATAAACAACCTGAAAATGGGAAATCATCGTATTTCTGGTCTTTGAAATCCTCACCGGGCCAACGTAAAGTCGCATAAACTCTTTAGCAATATACTCTAATGCAGCGTACTCTGATCAACACTAGCTGTCCCTTATTTAGCTTATTTTTCCTCGACTTCTTAGCATACTTGCTATGTCGTTCTGTCACTAAAATTAGTCATATTTTTGCAAGTTCCAGTATTTCTTTCTTTTTTTCTTCCGTGCTTTCTTCTTCTCCTTTTTGCGATGCTTCTGGGGGTGATGGAAGTTTAGATAAGTCGAAGACTTTTGACCGCTTACCTGTCAATTAGTTTCGGGTAACATGGTTCCAAAATTTCTGGGGGTTTTTTTTTTTTTTTTTTTTTTTTTTTTTTTTGGTGATGCTAATGCCGCCTGGATCCCACGGCAATTTCCTCTCTGTGCTGTTAATGCCGCCTGGGTCCCAAATCAGTTGTCGCGACATTGGCGCAAAAGAACACATCTTCGGATCCAATGGAGACTGATTTTCAAGGTAATATTTGCTTGTTTCGTCTTAATGCCATTGTTAGTGACGGCTTGGTGAATGTGGTGGACAAGACTTGCGTTTCCTCTTGTGAATGTCGTGTCCCGTCTTTTGTCAAACCTTCTGGACGACTGTATTTGCTTTTTGACTTTCAGGCTGAACAGATTGTAGTAATCGTGAAGCGTGGTCAGGAAATTTGCTGAGTTTTCCTCGTACCTGTCTTCAAAAATGAGCATTAGGTCCGTCCACATTTTGCTTTGGTGGTGATGCATGGCATTCCTCGAGAGAATGGCGGGTGTGCTGTTTGTGACGCGATCGTGCTCAGATCTGTCGAGTTGGTCAGGACTCCGCACTAGATTGTCACTGTTTTCTGCGGACATCGGACTAGCATTGGTATTACCTAGCCTCAGTTCGTCTGCAGAACTGACAACATAATTTACCTCGTCAGTTATCAGATGTGTTTGCTCTTCAATCTGGTTGCATTCAGTTTCCTGTTCACAAGTTGCGAGACGTGGTTCGTATTGCTCCGCTTCTGCTCCCGGTTCGGTTTTGTTCGTAGCGATTTCCTTGTGCAACTCCTCGGATGTATATTCCAGATTTTCCTTTGTGGCTTCTACGTCATGCTGTACTGGTGTCCTTTGCGCAGTTACGACCTGGTTTAATGGTGTGATTTGCATTACAGTATTACCTTGTATTGTGTCTCGTCGTTTTTCTGCCAATGCCTGTTCAAGATGTTCAACGAGCTCGAGTCTCAACCACTTTACCTGGTTTTCTATTTTCTGTATACTGCGAGACGCTTGAGCTATTGACTCTGTAATTTCCGGCATTCCACGGGATATTTGCTCTTTAATTGCGTGAGATATGTTCTCTTTGATTTTGCGTATGTCGAGCATCACTGGTTCGTGGCTTTCCCGCAGGTCGCGAGACAGTTGTTCTTCACTTTCACTTAATTCGCAAGATATGGACTCTTTAAATCTCTGCCTTTCACGAGACATTTGTTAGTTTCTTTCCTGGAATACGTGTCAAACAAATCCGCTATTTGTTCTATTGTCACCATTGGTGGTGTGTTAACCGCTTTAGGAGTTTTGTTAGCTGTAAGCTCGATGTCCGACAAATTGGTCGTAGGTGAATTCTCTATGCTCTCCTGTGCTGTCGTATCTGTGCATTCACCAGTCTCTGTCATTGTATTCTCTGTGCGAAATGTCAAACTTTTATATTCTATGCATTTTATATCTCTGAGAAGTTATGATGGTCTCTCTGCTCTACTCATAAAATATAAGGCTAACCAGTTTAGTTTGATTACTCTATGGGAATTCTCTTTCAGACAATTCTTACAAACAGAAATCTATTTTATAATTTGTGGAATTAAATCTCTGGGCCCATAGTTGGGTCGCCAATTAAAAAATATTATGTAAAACCTAGTGGTGTTACTTGCCCATGCGTTGGCGCCAACTAAGAATATGTAACAGTGCATCATTACAGATGTGCGAATGTTGAGGTGAGTGGTACGTGTGACGAAGCCAATTAAAAAATATATATACCATCTAACACTACTACACTACACATTTCTATGAGTTGGTGTATGCTAAGGTATCCAACAAGGTGTGTAATAAATGAATATGTGTTTTTACCTCGTCTATGGGGAAATACAATTTCGGTTAGAAATTTCTAATAGAGATTAAATTAAGTAATTATGAATATATGAGGAGAAACACCTTAATGTCACACATGGCAGTTTAAATTAAGACAAATTAAGAATAGTCACAAGATAAGTTTCAATTATGTAGGATGTATTCAACGGAATCTTGGGTCTTTGAATAACATATTAGTCACCATTGTTAAACAAATTATCAACTAACATACCACAAATAAATTAAACATATGAACACTATAATTGCAAAAAATTATCATGACATTAATTATTAAAATTCAACCGACACTACACCAGCCAGAAAGACTACCGCTGCACATCTGCCAAAAACTACCATTATTACTGGTATGTTCTATAAAAGAAATGAGCACTCATCACTTGTTTGCGCACACGAGAACTTAGCTGTTGTAGGACTGTAGTGTAGCACCGCCTTTCCTCTGCATATGGTCCTGCGGGCGATGGAAGTCCTGACACCCCTCTGTGAACCAGGAACCTCGGCGTCGGGTCCAACTCAGCATGCAGTAGTCATCCCGATGTCGTTCCGTTCAGCTGGACCAGTGGCGTCTCGTTAGGGCAAGCAAGGCAAGCAGTGCTTGCCCAGACAGTTTCCTGGCAATGATATATTTAAAATAAATAATTAATTCTAACATATTTTTAGCCTACTTTAAAGTAACTTTTCACTCATGCGGTACACATTCTACTCAGGAAACAATACTGTGCATTGTAAGAAAACAACTCATTGGCCAGAAAAACCAAGATGTTTGGAGACGCTGTAAGTAATGTTTTCAGCAGGTAGACGGTCGGAATGGTTTCCCGGCCGACGGAGGGGCGGCAGGGTAGAAAGACCTACCCGGGAGGGGCGGGGGGCTTATGGCTGTGTCAACCTGTGTTAGAAGCTACGATGGTAGTGCTTTCTTCGTCGAACTGAAGCAGATATGGCCGAAGCTGGCCTAGCCGCAAGCAGTTGGCTTCGTGTAGTTTGCCGTAACTAGATCTATGCGTGGGAAAGTTCGCGCACACAACACGATTTTTTATTTAATTTAGTTTTGGTGCTGAGAATGTTATATATATTCGTGCACGATGTATACCCTACATAAAAATTATAAAATTACCATGTGAGACTGAGAACCGAGTAGATAGAATGAGTGCAACAGAAACATGTGGATGTAAGTATGGTGTGTGTGGGATTGAGAGTGAATCATTTTTCCAGCAGTGCTTTCACTTTACAGGAAATATGTGATATCTTAAAAGAGGGTAGGGTGACACCTGAACTTACGATCACGACAACATGCAAGAAAGGTAATTTTGTACGTCATTTCCAAAAAAAAATGTTTATCAGAAACACTCATGGTTAGTTGGATGTAACAGCCTAAACAAACTGTTTTGCTGGCCATTTTTTTATTGTTTTCAAAAGATGTTAACATGTGGACTGCAAACTGGGTATTGTGACCTTAACAATCTGTGGAATGCTGTTCAACAACACGAGCGTTTAATATATGTTGTTTGTTTCTTGGGTGTACAGGAACTGCCTTTCTATGGTCATGATGAGACAAAAGAATCAGAAAATCGTAGCAATTATGTTGAGTTACTTGCTTTAATTGGACAAGGTTCCGGGTTTGATGAAGGTATCTTTGTAATATTTTTCACGCGGACTAATTTTACATTAAAAAATATTAATATTTTTACAAGTGGTGTAGTTTATATTTACGTACGAAAAAATGTTTAAATGGCACAATTTTGCATCTTGAAATCCAAATTTCGCCTGGGGAGGGGCCCCGGACCCCCTCCTACTTTATTGGGAAGATCAACGCCACTACTGCCCCCTGCACACAGTACCTTTCCCATGAAATTATAGCACGCATCGCCACTGAGCTGTACCGATGGCGTCTAACTCCAGACGTCTATGATGCAGGCAGTAGATCATCCGATCTCGGGACAGCGTAGACTTCCTTCGTTTTGGCTGGAGACGTCCCATGGTCTTTAAACTGCCATATCTGGAAACTGTAGCTCCACTTCCTCTTTTCTGTCGTCAAATTTAAATGAAATTTGTAGGCGGTATCATCATCCTCTTCGGGCTCATAACTTCTCTTCAAATTAATATAATTTCTTGGCTTTAACTCATTAAACATTATTATTTGTTTATTATTCTAATACTTGTATGATGTATTTACTTATTCGCACATGTCGAACTTGTAGATAAAATATCCAATCAATCCAGGAGCCGTTCGTATATTACATCCTTCTAACAAGACAGCGGCATTTCGAATGTTTTAGGAATGTTCTATTTTACTGCAATGTTCCTAACAGAAACAAAAAATTGTTGTTTCTGACTGGTGTAGCACGATTACCAAGAAACATTATAACAAACTATTTAACTGACAAAACACTCCAATTGCTTAGACAAAATTTATATTTAAGCAAACAATTTCACGCACTATTAACCAATATAACAGTCAAAATAAAACATCTTACATACTAAATTTATGCAAAAACAGTTCACACATTTAACACTTACGAAAAATTCATAAAATTACGGACATTCATAACACTACCATGACTAGTAAAATTGAGATGTTACAGTAGTACAATACGGAATAAAGAATATGGTACAATACTGAAGGAAAAATATGGTACAGTACTGGTACAAAAATTAAGTACAACATGCAACAAAAAATTTATACAGGAGGAACTAAATACATGCTCCAACAGTGATAGGAGAACAGACTAGATAAAAAAAAATTATACGCGTCACCCTACACATGATGAGACATAACACATGGGAGGGGCAGGTTCAACACCTGGTACAATACTGGCTGGTAACATACCTGCGGTAAAACAAACGCACATACCATATAGAATACCCTCTGCACACCATCAAGGCACCCATATGTACATAGTAAAAGTATGTTTGTCGTGACAAGAAATACTTTCCAATGCTCGCTAAAACCTAAAGACGTTCATTAGAAAAATTTTTGTTGTCCCATCAACCGACACAATACACACACACACACACACACACACACACACACATATATATATATATATATATATATATATATAGGTGTGTAACCCCTATGAGAGAAAAAACTTTGATAGGCACTTTGCACATTATCAAGGATAAATTTGTAGAAAAATCGTTGTATGCCAAAAAATATGCGCACATAACAAGGTGCGGAAAATATATTAGTTTCATAGTTTATTACTGCAAACAAGTACATTTTTCGTATCTATGAGTGCATACACAACAGCCCACAGGCATTGGGAAGGATATAAATGAAAGAACGAACAGTTCAGTAAAACATGCATAAATTTATTAAAGTTAAAATATGTTTTACATTAAATGTTAGTTGTAGAAGGATTATTTCGACAAAATGTCCTTCTCGTCGACCCAGGAATCATCACACTTCGAGTGACCCAGCTACCACATGTACACGCAGCTATTACGTCATTTCAGCACCTTCTCCACCAAGTACACTTCTGTAAACTGTATAGGACAGATCTCTTCGGCGTAAAATCCATCAATGATGAGTTCGCCACATAGGTCCTCGAGGCAAAACATGCATCAGTACGCATGTCGTATAGGCACCACCTTTTATAGCTCTGCAAACCAGTTCTGACGGAAGCCTTTGTGGAAAATTCCACTTTTTTTCGAATTCCGCACCAAGTCACCGATCTTGGCTTTTGACTTTCGCGGGTCCCTCCTCTTCGAAATAGCATACTATGTTCGAAGCAGGAAGTTGTTCTTCACACCTTTGGGCTTCATGCGAGAGGTGGAATAAACGATAGAATGATACTCGCGTACAAGTTTCGGGAGTAGAGTCAACCACTTGTAGTTTCCATTCGCTGTGAAATGTCCCCACAGTTTAGCTTTTAGAGTCATGTGAAAATGCTCAACGATGCTAGCCTTGAGCTCAGAGAACGAGGAATATTGATTGATCTTATATTCTTTATCAGTGCATGTAAAATAGCATTAAAGTATTATTTACCAACATCGGTGTGGAGATTTTTCGGTACGCGTCCTTCGCGCAATACGCTCGCCGCTGCTTTTGCTATGTCGTGTGCATTCTTCAATTTGAGCAGTCTGACCCAAACATACTTAGAGAATGTGTCGATCGTGGTCAAAATGTAGTCGCGGCCTTTATTCGACCGAGCAGTCTCTTGCATGCCGACCATTCCTTTGGAAACAGTCTGGCTATAACAGGAAATTCTTCGTGCGTCACATCCTTAAATCGTCGCGTTGAGGGGTTATTCTCGGCGTAATGAGTGCGACTAGACTGTAGCAGATGAGGGTATTTGCGCAAATCAGATTTGGTGTAGTGTCCGGGATGCCTACGAAACAAAAGTTCGCCCAACCCCTGCGTGATTTTTACCTTGCGCTTGCCGTTCTGTAGTACCTCCCTGGCTAAAAACAAAACTTCCTTGTTTCCGAGAAACCATTTTCCACCACTTTTCTGCAAACCGTAAGTCTTGTCAGCAGTATGGTCCGCGTTCTCGGGTACGTTTCCTTTCCCGTGCACGCAGCAAATAGATCCAGGGCAAATCATCTTCGTCCCTAGTAATGTCACCTGTCGATTCAATCAGTTCCAGTCTTCTTTTCTGTTTATGCGCGGGGGTTGGTTCTTCCACCTTGATTTCGCGTTTGATTTCAACGCGAGCATCGTCACTCAGTTTATTCTAATGTCGTCTAGCCGGAGGGTAATGGGTTTGATAGCCTCCTCCCTTCAAGTCTCGGCAGCCATTCTATTAGTTTTTGCAAGTAAGTATTTGGCCCGTACATCTTCGATCGCTCGCTGAAGCTCACTAACCAGTTCGGCTCGGTTATCCATTGTTCACTCAGCGGAAAAAAACTGTTCGTATATATGCACGAAAAGTCTTTTCCGCTCAGTGAACACTATATATATATATTATTTTTTTTGTTTGTAGTCAATCATTCACGATTTTCCGAAATTGCTTTATCAATGTGCCCGACACACTTATCCAATATATCCTGGCTATGCCTCGCGACATCGGTTTTTGTAGCCAGTTTGGACATTCAAAAGGTTTGTAGCTACTTCAATTCTTCTCCTCTCTGTGCTGATCGACAGCTACCAAATCTCCAACCAATTCGTTCTTCATGCTTTCCATTTTTCGAATGATAAGAAACAAGTCTTCTCTAGGTGAAAGGGCGAAGCAATTCTGACCACATTTGAGGTCATCGTGACGATCGACGTCACCAAATTTGGAAATGCCTTAAGAGAAAAGGGAATAACAAGGCAGGTGGGTTCCTGCTAGCACTGATATCTGCAATCGGCTCTCTGGCCAGTATCGCTGGAGTAGTCACGGATATCGGTAGTCCCGTGAAGCGGAATTCAAACGATCGAAAACAGGCAGAGGAAACCTGCCACCATAACAGAACGTTGGAAGCTATCGCCATGGGTTAAGAAAACGGCAAAGGACTATATATGTCACCCGTATCGGGGAAGAGGTGGATCAAATGCCGGGGGGGGGGGGGGGGGAATTGGGAAAATAGAAGAAGGAAATCAAAGTGACTCTGCCTAGCCGTCCACTGATGAACGTGTATTTGGAGCCGTTTGTATGGAAATTTAAAATACCTCATTTTCGCGGAGTGTTTGCGAGAGATGCTTTGCCCCCTAAACCCAAGAGACACTAATGTACCATAAGTAATCTGGAGACGTCAGCCGGGCCCGGCACACAATGGATAACTTTCATTAAACGTGACAAACGTGCGGTATACTTCGACAGTTTAGGGAAATTGCGTCCTCCGCCCGAACTGCACGAGTAGCTGAGAAATTGTAAACCGATCAACAACTACGAAATAGAGCAGATACCGAACACATGGAACTGTGGACACTTGTGTCTGCCATTTTTAAGCAGGGTATAAAAAAAGACTGTAACGGCGTTGCTGATCTCCTCAGTATGTCGGTGTCCATCATTCTGAGGGGTAAAATGTCCGAGCTGAGGACCAGATTTTACCCTCCCTTGGATCTGGAGGTGGAATGGTGTGTGGGGCCAGAAGGACTTTCAAACTTACAACTCCATATCCAACATAGAAGAAAATGTGAATTCCAATTCCGGTACATAATTGAAAACTCAAAGTTTCTCCGTGTCCTCGGTTTAAAAGTAAATCGCATGGCAAACAAAATTCTCGACATGGATCAGCACCTAGAATTCAACTATAAACTCGATAAAATCGAAATGCACTCTTACGAAACGTATCTTGCCGGACATTTCACTCTCGGAAGGGAGGTTGGAATACCTACATAACCGACAAGATATTTGCACCCTGCCCAGCCAGTCCTTTGTGCGCATAAGAGGCAGCCTAACGAAGGCGGCTGGGACACACCCAACCACCACCAAAGTGATACGAAATGTGATTCTGCACTTTTTCGAGCGAGTAATGTACAAGATTAATGGCGTCGCGATCGACCAGTCACAAGATGCGGGCATAACCTCATCGATAAAAATTACCTATCGCTCACATCCAACCATCACTCCGCAGCCAAAATGACAGGCTGGGGAATCTAAGCCGACTATAAAGTTCCTATTTACGACCTAGGCAGGTTCGAAGTATGCGTTCCACTCTCCATGCTCTTGGGTTTTTTCAAAAATTATAAGAAAATAATAATAGAAGCTAGGTGGGATCTAATGATAATGCTAGCCACATCGAATTTGGACGCCGTGTTGGGAGTACGAGAAAGCCCGCAGCCCGTCTCTCTTACTTCGAAAACCATAGAATGGTTCGTCCCTCACATGACCCCAAGCACTCGTGAACGTGTCAAGCTATTGAATTATGCCAAGAAAGAAAAAGTGATCGAAATAGCATTCATTCATAAGTTGGAGCCTGGTCACTTACCCGGCCCTGCCTGCCACCAAGCGAAATCACTGGGCCATGAAGACGTCTTCCAGCACGGAAAAACCATGCTACATCATACTGGGGCTTCAGACGAACAAACAGCATAGGATCAGAGCACTGCAAGGTCGAAAATGTAAAGATATTTTTGAATAGCGAAAGCTACCCTCACGTGAATTTGAATGCGAACTTTGAAAATGGAAATTACTTGCTGGCATATTACATGTATTCGCAATCCCAATCTTCATATTACGTATGCGAAGTACATCAAATCCTGAGCCCGAAAATTTCCGAGACATGGTATCTTTGCTAGTATTCGATACATCGAAGCAAAACTTGCTGCACTCCCGGGAATTGCTTGGGTCATCACACGAACTGGGATACACCTCAGTAGTTATAATACTTTGGGGACACAGGGCTGGGGCATCAGGGATCTTCCGCCATGTTGGATCTCGGACTTCATTTCCCGCTCTCATGTTGGTAGCCAGTATGCTGCCATCTTGGACCACCATTTTGGTATCCAGTAAATCACTTTTTCATGCTCAGGGTTTTCTCCGAATGCATCCACTTTTTTCCCTCTTGCATTCTTCCTTTTTATTTCTTCTCTTTGTTTCCTCTCTCTTTCCTTTTTATCTCATGCTCTCTTACTCCCTTCTTCCCTTTCTTTCCCATCAGCTGTTACTGGAATCCACCATCTTTGTTACTGGAGGCAGCCATTTTGTTTACATTTAACTCTAACCTTTTTTCGATTCCATATTGTTTTTTTTGTGTTTGTCATACGTTCGTACATAAGTTCTGGCTTTGGTCACTAGGCACGCTGGTGTTGCTCTCATTAGTCGTTCGGCCGCCATGTTGTTTCTGGAATTGACCGCTGGATCGAACTGCCGGACCTTGGGTCGCCAGACTTGAGCCTTAGACCACTCGGCTATCACGACATGCGCTAGAACAAGAGTATACAAGTATTATATAGCTTGGAGATGAATAAATAATATCTTGTCTCTCATTATAGACATTACATTTTTATTTCTTACATAATTTTTTTCATTATTTTATTTACATATCTGCCATTTTTAATTTTTATTTCTTTTTAAGTATTTTATTTACATTTCAATAATTGTTTTAAGTATTTCTTTTTTGTTATATTCTTTTTAATTGTGTTTTATTGTTTTGTTTTAACTTACATACAAATATTATTTAAGATTAAATTTTATACTTTTTTAAGTATTTAATGGTTTTATTTTAAGTGATTTTTAAGTATTTATTTTTATTATATTATTTTTAACTACACATTTTTATTATTTTAGTTTAATTTAAATATATATTATTTAAGAATTAACTTATATATTTTTTAAGTATTTTATTTTAATTATTTTATACACAGTATTTTTATTAAAACTTTTAATTGCATCGAGTGATGAGTCTACAGATTCGTACTTTTCAGGCAGATAAGAATATGCCATCAGAATATATGATTATGTGACTGAAAAGCACCATATTGGATTTGTTTATAAGCATACATAAAAAATGTTTTAGTAAATATATGTCAAGTATTTTACATTATGAACATTGATTATGCACACTTTTTCGATTATTATTTTTGAATAATATATATATTTTTTTAATATCCCAGACTTAAGTATGTAGGGACTTCTATGTTGAACTTAGAAAAATATTTCCTACTCCTGTAAAATGTAATGCTTGTAAATTGTTTCCAGCACAACATCACATAAACTGGTCAGTATCCACTTCACCTAACCTAAGATAACCTTACATTACTTCACCTAACCTATCATCACATAACTTAACTTCACCTCATCTAAAATAATGTGACTAAATTAACCTTACCTAACTTCACCTAACCAAACTTCACCTAACCTAACTTCGCCTAACCTAAGATAACCTAAGCCAATCATCTTGTAAGAACTCTAAATATATATTTATTTATTTATCTCGACATTCTTTTAACCTAACAGCCATACTATAGTCATCACCAGACATATCTTCACCTCACCTCCTTCCAGTCCTACTTAACAGTCATATCGAATTATACTGAGTACCAAAACAGATGTAATACCTTTCTCAATTACATTAACTAGCCTCATTCATCCTATTAACAATACAGTCCATATCCACCAACATTCTTCAGACGTACTGATAAATAATACGGTAACAGTCAACTATATTGACTACCATTTCAGACCACCTAACTTCGCCAGTTACACATATAAACAAGCCATTCTAGCTGCCAAACCAATAGGATATTCCCACAATGCTATCATAAGATCAATACTATTAATTTAACTATCTACGACACCCATATTGTCTTAATTCCCATCAAAACATTCTGCTCTTACTAACCAACCATACCAGCTAAGCATTCTGTCCCACTCATACTAACTAAACATCCCATCAAACCATTCCACTCTTACAAATAACGAATCACACAATTAAATCATTCTCCTCACGCCATCGAAACTACACATTTCATACTGCCAAAATAACAAAACATGCGATCAAGTCATACCAATCAACATAACAGCTATACCAACCATGCAAGCAAACTAACTGTACAACCAAGTCATACTTGTGTGCGTTCCACCCCATGTCAGAACTTTTGAAAAACATGTTAACCTAACCTAACTTCACCCAACCTAACCACCGCACTCTAGTTATGTACGTAAGATCTTTGAATACCTTTTTTTTTTTTTTCACTTTAAAAATATTAAGTATATTTCTTATATGGAGCTACTGAGGTCAAGAGTCAAGGGCCAAGAGTCAATAGTCAAGAGTCAAGGGTCAAGAGTCTAATAACCAGTCTTGTGAGTGGCCGGTCTGACAGTAGTCAGCTTTAAGTGTGACCATGAATTCAAGCCGAGCGAAGATAACACAAGGACGAAATATATTTTCACATTAATAAGAACTTATTCACTGGCATTGCAATGATAATTAGTTAGCAGCTATCATAGACAATTTAGAACGAGTACTATGGCCCATGCACTCGCATAGTTCCTCAGCATCTTCTTAGGCCGGTCACCACTAATAAAATTCGCTAGTAATCTAGAAACTCAGCGCTCTTCTATACGTGGCTGGTTCTAAAACGTTAAAATATTACATCTGGGATCAAAAACCTCACCTAACCTTAGGTTGATGCTAGAAATTTTCCTAATGAAAATCCCAGTGAGTATTATCGCCCCAGAAGCAACAACTTCTGGCAACTTCCTAAAAACCTGATCTTACTGGCGAGAAACTACTTCCGGTAAAACGAAATGGAAATAAAATTAAAACGTTAACTCTCTCTCTCTCGAAATAACAAATGAAAGAAATAATTATGTTTTGAAGTAAAAAAAATTAATTATGCAATTATGTAAATAAACAAATAAGTTGAAATTAACATATTCAGAACATAACTGCTTGTCTCAGAAGTCATATCAGTATGTCATCGAATAACAAAAATAAAAATAAATAATAAATTTTGGTTTGGTAGTTTACGAATAAAAATATTACATGGTTTTAATATAAGGACTCTTCGTACAGGGCGTTCTCTCATTTCGCCGAGCATTTTGACCGCAGTTGAACAATCGATCTCAGAATCGGCACTGGAGACAGCCAATTAGTGATAATGCGGGTCGTGTCTCCTTGTTAGTTAATATAAAATACAGGCATTCATATGCACAGTTCATCTTCGCAGTATAGCGAGAGGAAGCTTCCAAATCGATTTTAGCTTCCCCTGATACTAAGGTATCAGCATGCTCTATATGTAAATTCTCTCATCACTCGGAAAAATGTCGTCCGATATTTCTAAGTTTGATCGAGAAAATTAATATTGTTTTAATAGTTTCGGGTCTCGAACTCGGGGCATTACACCATGCTTAACAGCTACAGATTTATATTAGGTTCACATGACTACTAAAGAGTGAGAAATTATTGTACGAACATTGCTAAAAAGGTCTCCAATGCCCAGGTCGCTAATCGAATTGTGAACCGCTTATCTTACCCTTATCCCCATATCTGATAGCTAAAACTTGCATTCCCCGTTTATTATAAGTTCCTAAAGCAGTCTCCGAAACACTGGTTAAAATTTCAAATTTATTTTCTAAGTCCGATACAAAAAAAAATTATATTTCTATGGTTTCGGGTCTCGAACCCATGTCTGTACACTATACCTCGTCTTTGGATATTGCTTAAATTTTTATAGTTAGTGTGTATTGATTAGTCAGAAAAAGTCATGTACAAAAGTTTGTTTAGAACGATTTAATGTAGAGGCCATTATTCGGACTGGTTGGTTGGGGAGTGGGTGGTGTTTTTTCTTTGTCAAAAATTTGTCTAACAGCCTACTTTTTGTTTCATACACCATACAATTATTCGGAATTTTAGTCCAGTGATTTTTAATAAAGTATCGGTTAGGCTAACACTGGAAAGGCAGTAGTACTCTTTCTCAAATATTATCAAACTAATATTTTTCATAAAAACATATTTTTTAAGAAATTATTATGTACAGGCACGAGGCATTAAAAATCTGCTGTTTTAGAACCGAGCTGCTGTTATCGCGCCGTGAGAACACCCGTGCCATGGTAATGCATTTAACATGCTTTACCAGTTATGTTACTGCCAGCCCTGAAGACAGGTGATGCGCTGACCTTGCGTGAGACGAACAGGAGTTGTCTCGTTTCGCTGACCCGGCTGGCATGATACGACGGAGTGTAGCGTTGCGCAGCATACATGCTTTAGCAACGCTGACCCGGCTGGCATGAGGCGACGGAGCGGAGCGCTGCGCAGCATACATGCTTTAGCAACGCTGACCCGGCTGGTGTACTATCGCATTATTAGTGTGTGGGAGAGGCATAGCATATGTGACAGAAGGAGGTGACATCATGGCTTATATTCAGGAATTATGTCATGAGGCTCACTGCTCCCCGAGCTTGGCATGAAATAAACAGATCTTAAAACAATGTTGTATTTGCTTAATTATTTATAATATCAAATGCTTACAGTTATTCTATAAAAATACGTACACGAAAGTTTTACGTTGTCTCCCTTTGGTGTAATTTTCTAAGCTTTATTTGTACGAGCAAAGGAGTATCATGAAAGTAGAACTGTAGCAGTGCCTCAAAAAAAGTTGGAAGTAACAATGAATTTGCACCTAGCATTCATAATCAAATATTGGGTAAGATTTACGCGTGATATGTGTTAAATAATAAAAAAAAAGTATGCAATACTATACAACCGAAACTTCCCCGCATTGTAAAAATGAAATGTATTTTTTACAGCCTACAAACCTCTTTTTTTTTTTCGTGTAGATGTTTAGATGGCAGAAGTGTTGGTAAAACATACACATCCACGAGCCCCCACAAAATATTAACATGTATATGTTATCACGTACCAAACGAATTATATACATTTATTCTTTTTTTTTTTTAAAGGTGACCTAATTTGCAAACATTTGTAAGTAATGGTTTATGAAAATATGGCAAAAATTTTCTGTACAGTAAACAAAGTATTTGGCAATTAAAACATAGAAGTCACATGGCAGTGTTTTATTATTTAGCAGATTGTAATATCCATGGACAAATATGGTGAAAGACGCATGTAACACAGATAATTTTTTTACGCTTGCACAATGTATTTTCAAAAAATGACGTCTCATCTTGGGGCCACAGTGGCTGAGCGATTAGCATGCTCGCCTCCACCAAGGCAAACCGGGTCCAATCCCCAGCAGGATCACCGGATTTTCACAAGTGGGAATTGTGCCAGACAATGCTGTTGGTCGGTGGGTTTTCTCGGGGATCTCCCATTTTCCCCGCCCCTTCATTCCGACACCGCTCCACATTCACTTCAATCACCCTCATTGGCTCTCAAGGCCTCGCTGTTAAGAGCCGCCCAAATCTCTTCACTTCACGTTTCATCATTTTGCGTGAACGGCTTAGACAGTTAATCTCATGTATGTATTACTCCAGTATAATAAAAAAATCTTGTTTCGAAACTATGTTCTAATTCTAGGCCACAATTGTATTTTAACTACTTTTTTCACATTACAGGAGCCTCCAGAATCTATTCAGACTCAGTCTGTAATGATTTGCATAAAAGCAAAACCATTAAATTAGATAATATGTTATGAAATGGTTGTGCGGCTCTTAAAGCATTATCCCGAGTAAATTTGTTCACATATGACTTGTTGCAGAATACTCACGATTGGTGCTAGAGAAGACAGTTAATGTGTAAGTTAACGAGGCCTTGTGAGATGATGAGGATAAAGTGAGGTGAGAATTGGGCAGCGCCGGAATGCAAAGAAAAATCCTCACCAGCTAATAACTGACCAACACATGAGGCCTATTACAAACATATAGTAGAAGAATACACTAGTAGATCCTAAGCAGGAAACAGTCAAATGCATAGGGAAGTTCCCATCTTTGTATAGTAGCTACGTTAAACATTACTCAGCTTGATGTATAGTATTATTTCCATACAGTGTATAGGTTAAAAACTTCCGTTACAGTTTTGGAAGTTTACAAGAAAAAAATTTAATCAATTTAAATTATGCTTAGCTAACTGACTTCATTATTTCATGCTGAGTAGTAGTTATGAAACAAAAAAATTAGATCTGGTATTATATACCTTCTGAACAAAATTTGTAACTCACTCATGTCGAAACAAGAAAGGGTAAGAATTGTAATGAGACATATATTTTAGTATAAATAATACTGTAAAATGTTACGTGGCCACCAACTAAATATTTCAGCACATCAATACATCTTGATGCTAAAATCATTTAATCAAGCAATTAAGTACTTGTTTTTTTTATTCTCAGTGCTTCTTAAGCGACTAAATTTTCCAGAAAAATATCACATTTGAAATAAAAATACTTCAGTAGCCCTATTTAAAAACTACTTCTGTATCAACACTGAGTTAATGGTTTAAAACTTGATGGGGGGGGGGGGGGGAATAAATATCTGACTGCTTTGGGGACAGGGCACAGGGCTTTACATGAACATGCCTGCATTAGTGAGGAAATATTCTTATGAAAGTAACAAAATTGATACTTAGCTTTTATGTCGTAAATCAAGATATCTAGGCAAAATCCTACGTTTTGCACAGCAACCTAGTACATCGGAGTCGTGTGATGTACTGTCCAGAAATTTTTGTCCTTTCCCAAAATTGCTGCCAGTCATTGCGGGCTGCCACCCAAGTGTGACGCCAACTCAAGAGCATGCCTGCATCCTTCTCCTATAAAAATCTAACATTTTATTTCAATAGTGTTATTTATATAGGGCATCTGCAATAGTAAGACTACATTGGTTGTCATGTTTAGTTTAACCCCTTGCATGTACTTGTAGTACTGTCTGTATTGTGCGCTCGCAAGAGAGTACTGAAAGCATCTGACTTGACTATGTGCAGTTTTGTTCCTTAGAACGATGATAAAAATGTGGTGCACTTCCCCACACCTTTATATCAGTAAATATCATTTTCTGTATTTCTGCCTAGCAGTTTACTCCACTCCCGTGCTGTTCTCTTGGAAGATCAGGGTTCAAACATGGTTATATCAGAAGTTGGTCGGTACTACTAGAAATACACATGTATTGGACCATTCCAAAAGTGTGTGTGTGTGTGTGTGTGCGTGCGCGTGTGTGTGTGCGCGCGTGTGTGCGCGCGAGCGTGCGTGTGTGTATATATATATATATAAGTAAATATATCTATATTGCTCATAATATTTTTATAATTATATTTTAAAAAATATTTTAAAAATATTTATGATTATTTTTTATCACATTTTTTTGTTAAAAAGATAGGTAATTCCACAGACAGACAGACAGATAAACACACCACTGATTAACCCACATCCCTGTGACAGTTGACAGTGATATCAGTTACCTGCAGGAACCTCACTAGTGGCATGTCACGCTTGTGATGATACGCAGTTGTAATAGAACAGTTTATTTAAGATCCAACATGCAGGCAGAAGGCTGTATTTGGCCATTAATACTTAAACTAGACTGATGTAATTGTACAAAACTGTATGGTATATAACTTAGACAAAATTTTCTACATTATAAAGAGTAATATTTTCTTCTATGCCAACACCCATCAGCTGACTCAGTACTTTGCAAATGGTGGTGGAGGAGATGGTTTAAAAGTTCTCCTAACATAACAACACTACTTCACTTTTCTTTTTTTCTGAAAACAAAAAATTATATTACAACCACGACATACCTCAGGGGTGTATTGTCCCTATGATTCACCTTATAGGTGAATTAATTTTGCTGTAAGTAGTCACAATGTGTAAGTAAACATCTGTTCGTAACTATACCTTGGTATGAAATTGTGGTACGACAATGAATAGAAATTCTCACAACATTAGTAATAAATTGCAAAAAAAAACATTTTAAAAGCTAGGACATCGCCAAGAAAACCTGCTACTTCGTCCTGCTCAGAAATCTGGGGAACGACTCCAGAAGATATGATTGATTATTCACTTAGATAAAAAAAATTAAAAGTAATTAAAAAAATTATTCATTTTTTAAATTATTTTTTTACCATAAAGAGATCATTTAAAATAAAATAAAATAAATTATACTGTAGAGAAAATGACACAAGGAAATAATAAATAAAATACTCAAATATATTTTCATACATTTAGTACACAGTCAATACAAAACACATTTACAATTGTTTTTTAATTAGTTCTTGTAGTTCCATAGTAAGGCTTGGCATTTGTATAACTGTTTGCAGGACAGAATGGAGTCACGGTGATGATCAGAACTCTAGGCGACAGCTAGATGAGCTCTCATCATTGCCGAAGCTCAGAGCGGGGGGTGTGCTCGGGCCCTTATACCACCCATTCGGTTGCAGCAGTTGTATCTCTCTGCGGGCTGAGGAAGTTTCCCTCTCCAGACCGCAAAGAACACATAGCCCAGAGGTCAGGACGCCCTGCACGTCCCGGCGCAACTCAGACAGCCCGCCAGTCAGACCAGCAAAGCCGCGGTTCCCTAACCCTGTCCTTCCCTGCCTGCGGGGGGTTGGTGGGTGAGCTAGATGAGCACACCAATTGTTCGCACTTATATATAATATGGACAATGAACAAGTGTGCCACCACACCAAAAACCAAAATTCTCATACAATTCGGAAGACTTTGTGTCTAGTCGTAAATTGCCAATTCACTGTCCAACAATTTTGTTTTGGGATTCAGTTCAGCAGTTTACCAGATATGGAATGTAAATGTTAAATATTCAGGTAGCAATGAAGCCAATATTCCATATATTTTCACTATAAAATAAGTTGATAAATAGCGTAATTATTGCTCGCAATAATTGAGGGGAGTGTAACAAATTTAGTCGAAAAAACTCTTACGAGTTTTAAAATATGTAGGTAGATAATTATGTAATTGGGCTCAACGTCTCATCCACAGCAATGTCATTGGAGATGGTGCAAGTTGCACAAGGAAGCGGAAATGGAGAAGGATTGGGAAGTAATCAGCCATAGCCTTTGTAAGGGACCCATCCCAGCAATTGCCTGGAATGATTTCAGAAAACCATAGAAAACCTAAATCAGGATGGCCGGACCGGAATCGAACCCAAGTCCTTCCAAATGCGAGTCCAGTGAGTTATCACTGCGCCACCTCGCAGTTTTTAAATATGGCTCAGTAACTCTCTCTCTCTGTGTGTGTGCGCGCGCACTTTTTTTATTCAAATGAGTCTATTTTACAAAATGCAGTAAAATAGGCTGATAACACTCAAAGTTTTGTTGAAATAAGTTAAATACGTAACTACAGCATACAAACCCGAATTATTTCTGATGTCATTATTAAGAGAATAAGAGTCTGATCTAATTTAAATCACAAAACTTTAAAATGCCTATCAACCTATATGCTAAATGGTTCTGATAGGTTGAAGTGTTAATGAGATGTGAGTAGGAGTCATGAGGGGATCCAAGATTCAAATGACCCTTATTGACTCCTTATATAAAGGTCAGGTGCACTTTTCCTTCCCCTTTCCGCTCCCTGGAGTCGGTTACTTGTGAAGGGTTGCCCACCTCCAATGGAGTTGATTGATTGGTTACTTCCCTCCCCCCACTCCTGGAGGCCCTATCTCACGAGGGGCATCCCCATAGAATTGTGTGGTTGCTCCCATCCCACCTCCATAATTGGGGTGTGTGGACAGGTAGTGGCCTTTCATTTATTCAAAATGGCGCCAATACAGTTGTAATTCCCTCTTTCACCATCACATTCCAGTGTATAATCAGTGCAGGTACATGTGAAATTGTAATTATAATTGCACGTGCATGTGTAATTATAATTGTATTTACATGTGTAATTGTAATGACAATATTGCAATTGCATGTGTACTTCCACTCACCTTCCCACTGTCGCCCTGTGAGTGTCCAAAGAATTGGGGGGAGGGGGGTGTGTTTTGGAGGGTTGCCGTGGGGTTGGTGGCCGCCAGACTAGGCGTTGTAGCGAGTGGTGCTTGGTTAATGCTTGTTGGGGGTACTTATATTTTATTTATACATTTGCACAATGAGCAATGAGAGTAAGTACATGTATTGTCTCGTCAGGAGTTGGAGGCAGATTGGAAGGGAAATGCATATAGGAACTTGATGTGGGAGAGGAAGGGGGTTCAGTTGCATAGGATTGAGATAATTGAATTGTGCATTGAATAAATAATTAGATAATTTTAGTACTGCATTATTATGCACACTTGCATGTGCAGAGAAAGTACACCCTTACATATGCAGCAATGGATTACTTATTTCATGTACCAAAAGAGTACATGCAAATGACACAAGTAAGTGTACTGAGACCATATTTGCATTTCCATTCCCTAGGACAGATAGGTCTAAACTGAGCAGAGTTTGCATATATGAAGCATTATAACATTGGGTAGCCGGTGGCCATATTGTTAGATGTTTAATATGTTGAAAGCTGGTGAATCTATTTAGACAATTGTTAGTATATGTTTGGAAACCGTCGAGGTCAGTTCGCATGTGTGACAGTCGCAGTGACGTAACACACACTGTGGTAAAAGTGCATCATTTGGTGACTGCATTCTTCAAGATGTGGTGACCTGCCATCTCGCCGGGGCAGCAACGGTAGACTGCAGCTAGGAGGCAAGACTGCACGTGGCCAGCAGTGGACAACAGTTCGACAGGAGGACACAAGTAAGTGTACTGAGACCGTATTTGCATTTCCATTCCCTAGGAAAGGTAGGTCTAAACTGAGCAGAGTTTGTATATATGAAGCATTATAACATGTGGTGGCCGGTGGCCATATTGTCAGATGTTTAATATTTTGAAAGCTGGGGAATCTATTTAGAAAATTGTCAGTATATGTTTGGAAGCTGTCGAGATCATTTCGCGTGTGCGACATTACTTTAAAAATTATATTTTAATTTTAAAAAAAGTGTGTTGATTGAGGAAATGGGTAAAATACAATATTGTAACCCGTCTGTTAAATTTTTTTCCATCACACATTTTTTCTTTATATTTTACCTACTCTTTTCTCTCGTGTGTCTGAAGTATAAGTTATGACTCTTGATTGCTAAATTATTCCATTACATCATATTATTTTTTAATTATATTTAAACACAATACTGTATGTAATTGGTAGACTTTTTTCTCGAGTGACTGATTTATAAGTTCGGTGTATCCAATCTGTTACCTTTTTAAGGTACAGTAAGTAATACATTTAACAATCAGTCAGTTTGAAATACTTTTTACTACTCCTCAATTTTTTCCATCAACCACAAAAGAAAACATTATTTACACTGTGCTGCTAGGTGGCGCCCTAGTGGTCGTTAGTAATTACGTCAACCAGTGCTTCACGAGAATAGATTACTTTGGCAATAGTCCGATATCCCTTCCTTTCTCATGTCTGTCTCCTCCCCTATCTTATCCCCTCCCCTCTATCACAATTTTCTTTCGGGTGTTTGGAAATGTTATAAAAAGGCTTGCACAGCCTTCCTCCTCCTTCCTAAAGTTTATAACTTGGTAATGTTCACTTGAGTATGCCGGTATGAACGTCGTCGTGCTGCGGGCACCTAGATTCTTTTGTCTTAACGATTAATAGTTTTGAAAAACATGGATATTCAGCATGGGCGATGGTTGCAGCGTGACCCCGCCAAAGGGGGGTCGTGGTGCCAATGATTTTTACTGTGTGTGCTGCTTGAAGATATTCGCAAGTATTCTGTGGTTGCAGGGCTTGCTTTTCAAAATTTCGTAAATCTAGAGGCATGTGGGAAGCCTCTGTTGCACGTACAGTAGTGTGTCCTGTTTCCCAATTTGACTTAGCAAAGAAGGAAGTGTTGAGGTAATGTTTTATCATGTCACCACGACTTGCACCTGTTTAAGCTGGAAGAAAATTTCATAATTCATTACAGAAATGCCATTTTGAATGTCTATGTCCTCAGTTAAGAATATTAGGAAATATACACATATTTGATGGGAGCCAATGTAGGGAAAGGGTTCAATATTTCAGTGTGTTTGCCCTCCCTTTAATCAGTGCATATTTAATGAATGTTAGCCGGTGATCATGGAAGTATATGCTTTAGAAGTTTTATAAAGTTTTTATGCTACCGTTTTTAAAGCTCTTGGCACCTTTTGAAGTGGTTCGAAATATGTATTTGGAGGTGTCTCGTTTTTA
This sequence comes from Dryococelus australis, assembly GCA_029891345.1. Taxonomy (NCBI): domain Eukaryota; kingdom Metazoa; phylum Arthropoda; class Insecta; order Phasmatodea; family Phasmatidae; genus Dryococelus; species Dryococelus australis. The sequence goes on along the minus strand of CM057002.1, from coordinate 86,788,360 downwards.
ATTAATTAAGAAAAGTCCTGTGAAGGTAACAAGAATTCATCTTTGGTAGCAGTTGTTAACCAGTGGTAACGCTGACGTCTAAACTATTGTGTCATTCCAAGGCTACGAAAGCATGTAAGGTCATAGAAAAGTAATTTTAGCATCCCCAGTGTACAAGGTTTGCATTCGATGTAGCTTTTAATTGTGAAACTCTGGAACTTGGTCACGCGTGGTAGCAAATGTTAACCAGTGGTAATACCAACGTCTAAAATATTTTGTCATTTTATGGCTCCAAAAGAATTCTAGGTTATAGAAAAGTGCTTTCAAAGTTACCCAACATATAAAGTTTTGCATTTGTTAGTATTCTTGACTGTGAAATATTGATTGGTAATGAGTATTAAACTAAAGAGGGACTAGCGCTCGATTATGACTCATCCTTTGTACAGGTAAATGGGCAGCAGGTTGTTCTGCCAATAAAATAAGAACGAGGTTTCTGCTTACATTTGAGTTGTTGAGACCTTAAATAGTTGGAATAATGGGGCGTTGATCGTCCATAAAAATATAGTGTAATTTATTGAAGAATCAATATTTTACTAAAGGTATATAGTAATATGTGTACCTGGTTGTGGAATTCACCATAATCACTGAAATTTGTAAGGGAATTAGAAAGCCCGTGTGATTAATGCTTCTGTTCCAAAAGAATATAATGTATAAAAAAGCCCTGATGTTTATTGATTTTGGAAAGCCAACATCATAGTACACGAGCTGGCTGGTGTAGGTAATTCAATTTGGACTGGATTATTTAGAGCAGTAGCAGTCTACAATCTTTTAAGGCATAGTAATTATAATATATTTATATGAAATGTTTTGCATTTTTATATTGCTTGTTGAGCAAAGGCATGTTTTGAGTGTTTGCACTCATATTGTACTTTCATGCCGAGTGGTTTTCAGACAATTGTTAAAATAAAATGTTTAAGTGATAGTGATGTGTTAATCTATTCATACCTTGTACCCTTAGGTATAGTAGAACACAATTATTTAACATTTAAAAAAAGTTATATACAATACTGTTCTGGAGCAGAGTTCTTTCTCAATGCTTACATATACAAAATATCTTAAAACATTTATATATTCATCACATCTTCTTACATAACCTTTTATGTAGCATAGGTCATTTAACATTCAAAAAATTTATATACAACACATCTTCCTACAACATTGGTTGTTGGCAATATTTATACTCATAAAATGTATTTACACTTCTTCCATTTAATTACATTGATGCACTTTGCGTATATATTGTCACAATCGGGTTACTTCTTAAAACAATGTACCTCCACAACTATTCCTTGAATTATGCTGACTCACTGTTGAATAATGTTAAACTAGTTCTGCAATAACATTGTCCTCGCATTTGGATGGTAAACTAGGAAAACTGATGATTCACATGTAGTTGGTTTTGCAGTGAAATGGTGATGAAGACTATGATCTCCCCTTCGAATCCAGTGGAGGGTGTAGGTGCTCTCATACCTGGGAGATGGTGGCGATGTTGATGACATTGACATGTAGTTCAACTGACATGTGATGAAGTTGAAGGTCTCACACCTGGGCGACGGTAGTGAGAGTAGTTGATGAAGTTAGTTGATAGACCCTTGCAGGGGATAACAGGTCGTTCACAGGTCTGATATACTTGGGAGATGGTGTGGTTGGCTGATATTGGCAAGTAGAGAGAAAATTTGTGTAGGAATCTTGTAGTGCCCCCATGGCTACGTTGACATGTTGTCTAGTCCGAAATACCTCACGTCATCATCACTTGACAAGGCAACTTTTGTTACTTGTTCAGTGTACACATCGTGACCACGCGGACAGAAACAAAATTGGGTGCCCATAACAATAAAATTTTTAATGAGGCATTGCACATAATCCCCCTACAGGAGATACATACATTGTATGAGTAAAGTTTAGGGCATAGGCCTACGAAGTGTACGATGTTACAACCAGCACATTCATACTTCATAACTCACGTAATGCCTTTGTTCACTGACAGGAACATTTGGGGAGTATCTGGTGCATAGTTGGAAGTATCAAATAGTTTATCCAAATCAGGGGCAATACTCTTGTACACAGCATGATAATGAATCTCCTAAATCAAACTATTGGTATTGCAATATAGAAGATGCAAGGCCTCCTGAGGAAATTTGTATTTCACATAGTTACAACGGACGTCATAGTGTTACAATTTCAATAAATCTAAAATGGCGACACCAGTATACAAAGGTTTGTTGAATTTAACAGAGATCTTTTCCATTTTGATCAAAACTAGACTTTCATCGATGATTTGAGTTGACTTGAAAGTAGGTCGCCCAATAATGTAAACACTGTTGGCTTCCGCTTGCCTTTTTGAAACTTGGGTAATACCACCCCTGACCACACCTTCAAAAAATATACACATTTCTGGGACTGTGATCAGCTCCAGCCGCACACATATCTTGAGCACAGAGCATCCCATGAGAGAGAGGAAGCTGCCATGTACATGTGGGGTCAAGACAGTATTCTGGCAAACAAACAGATCTGAAATTCTCGAATATGTCTGCCAACAAACACATGCCCACACGTAAATACTGGATTGTTTACTCTAGCAAATTTTTCCAGCTGAATGCATTCCACACAGATTGAGCATGAGCATAATCTGAATCGCTAATGCCCTCGCATTTCAAAATATTATGAAATTTGCCCTTGGGTGGGAGAGGGGTACAGTTCAAACTCTCCATGGACTTGACAAATTCATAAGGAAATACGCCATTTCTTTGAGCCAAATCAAACTTGATATTGACTGGAAACTGTAAGCAGGTGATACTCAGCTGGGCAGAAGACAAATTTCCTGCCAATGTCTCCGCAGATGCACTAATAAAATTAAATAATCATTGAAGCGTAACTGAACATCTCGTGTACATCTTTGCGAGTTTGTCCCATGGAAAATGTTTTTCGTGATACTTTTGTAATTTTCCAAAGCCATTCTAAGAACCTATATAATAACTGGATTTTCGATTACCACACTTCCATCGGGTTGTGTAATATGTCTCGGGTTCGTCAATGGCTTTATAAGAAAGTAGGCATCATAATTCTGCAGATTATGGAATGCAGCAACAAGTTGGTACTTTTTTTGTCTGAACAATATATTACATTAATTATATGCGCAGCCTCCGACTACGCCCATCAAATGGGCATGGTAAACCACAATAATTTTGCCAAGCAGCTTATTTAAATGACAACTTACTTGAGCCATCAGCCTAGCTCTCTCAACTATTGTCACTAACTTCATTGGAATGGTTACTCTGTATATGTTTGCAAATTCACTTTGTAAATTCAACTAATTCATCAACCATCCCATGCATACAATCTTTACCCACAAAGTCTTGGTACTGTGTCAAATTTAAATCATAAGAACACACAAGCAGAATACTACAAGCATATGGAACATGCGTATTGATGGTGGTTGTGATTCTACTTTCATTGTGGAGAAAGTAAGGGGACATGGATTTCAGATAAGCTTCAGAATCGCAGTATGTAACATTCTAAAATTCAAGGTACTTATTTTTCTCAGTTGGAAAAGTATATCTCACAGCATTGTGTTGTTGGCATAAATCATTATGGTTTGTGAGTTTCTCCTTATTTACAAAGTATTGGCGAGAACAATCTCAAACAAATTTCTTACACTTCTCCGTACTCAATGATTGTGAAGCAGTCGTGCTATATTTCTGATCATTGCAAAATGCAAGTGGGTGGTACTACATCTAGCATGAATAGCCAACATGTTTACATGGTGCTCATGATGCACTGGAGAAATGTGAATTGGTACGATGTTCCCTTCCTTAGTGTTGTCAAACAATTCGTCAACAATAACCCCATCTTTGTCTACAGGAGTCAACAACTCCTTGGTATTCAGAACCTAGCAAGGTTTTCGATATGAAGATTAATAACTGACATTGCCTGTGGCAGGAAATAAAGATGCTAGAATGGCATACAGGAAGCACTTGTCTTCTGCGCACTGCACATTAATGCATACTTGCCGAATGGCAGCTTTATATGGGAAGCACCTACAGTGAACGGCCTGTATTGCAAAATGTGAACATCCATTTGCATTATCGATTTGATTTTCCCGCTGCTACCTCTCGCACAGAACTCACTAATTTGCATAGAGAGAGGAGGGACAATATTTTCCTAGTAAATTTCACCAACATTGGACAAATAGAGGATGGGCTTGGCTTTACTGACAAAGTAAAATGTCTCTAATCTTTTCCTCAGTAGCAGTGTTTATGAAAAACTTGACTGCTATGGAGACATAAATTTCGAAAGATCTGGGTGCCATCGAGGTTACATCTAAAACAGATGCCTTGCAGCTTTGAAAGAATAAAACAATATCCACATCTGTCTCTAATTTTTCGCTACATATCTGCATGTCCATGATTCTACACCCACAGCCATATCCAAAAAGATGTATGGCAAGTCTTGGGACAAAGGTATGTCTGTTGCTGATGAATCAAAATCTGAATAGGAATCTGAATCAGAAAAGTAGGACCAGTTAGTGTACTTTTTTCAAAGATGCTTTTGACTTTAGAAATACACTTATTAACCGATCTTAAAATTTGGTTTTCTCTTGTCCGTGCCAAGTCAGTCATCGTTCGGTACCTGGAGGGGTGAGTCGCGTTGTAGTGTGTCACGTCGCGTGTGCCTGGGTGGCATTCAATCTTTGTTACTAATCACTTTAAGTTGCAACAGACTTTAACTAACCAAACCTTTGTACGCTTAGCCACCTGGGACAACGCCCCTCCTCTCCCAGTTGGTTTGCATCACCACCGGGAGCTTACTTGTACCGTAACTATTGTGTAGCCCACGTGGTTTTTTTGGTCAGTTACATCGCCACCAACCAGTCAACTTGGCACTCATGTACATTGCTTCCTTGGGACGAATAAATAACGTCACGAGGAAAGCGCGGGTTTGATTCTGTCTACGCCTCCGGGCGCATAAGGGCACGGGACCCTCATTTCCCGCCAATTCTAAAGTGTGCACTTTACGTATTTATTTCAAGTGTGTTCTGTACTGCAGTATTTTCAATTCAAAGAATTTAATTCAGTTGGTCTGCCCTAAGAGTCCACGAAGATTTGCATTTAATTAGTATTAATAATTCTACAAGGAGACAGAAAAGGAAAGCATTAGTCATTGGCGGCACGACCCGGAGCATCAGCAAGACTCAGGTCTACAACTTTGGCACTGCCTCTGGTGATACCTGGCGCTGGGCAAAACCTAACCTATTTACCACATTTCCACTTAAATGCTCCTTTTTCACTTCTCCACACCTGGTGTCAAAATGTTACAAACAATAATATAACGACATTGAATTTATAGAGATAGAAAATTATATATAATTTTTTGTTGTAGCACGTGGCTTAGTTATTAGCTCGGCGGTATAGTTTTTGCACTTGTGCCGCTCAATGTCTTTGGAAAATATCATCGCACTTCAATTAGTATTCACTTTTGAAATCCATGTTGAATGTTATTTAGTGAACCGTGCTGCACTGTGTTAATAATTGTTTGGACTTTAGTATATCCCACTTTGGTAGCTAATTTTACCCAGATATTGTCTTTTCAGGGACTTCCACAGTATTATTTCATTTTCAGGATATTAAATTTATACAACCTTATAACTTTGTCCTTGAAGGCACTGAAATAATTTAACATTTTATACATCATTCATGAAAAATAAAGATTTACCAAACAATATTCATATATAACTACTAACACAATCTTAATACAAAGAAAGCTCTCTTAAATCTACAATTTGCTAAGTTTTTATTTGTTTCACAGAGTACAATTAAATAACAACTAAGACAGAGGTTTTAAATGCCTCTTTAAAATTTATTAATAGTACTGGATTACCAAGTACTTAACCATAAACCTAGAACTCTAAAACCATAATGGTTGAGGGAAACATAAATACATATAGGGATAATAGGAAATAAATGATTTGGTACATCAGTGAAAACTAACACTGATTCAATATCTACACCTATGTATATAAGCCATCATGAGGCTGTCCTAGTAGCAATTGCATGTCGCTTTCAATTGAACGCCTTAACCTGGGGTAAATGTGATTAAAATTAGAATAAAAACTTACTTAAGTATTGCACTTGTAATTACAAGGATTTATAATCCAATCTTGTGTTATGATAATTGCTTCCTTATAAAGACTCTGTGGTTTCATATTAAGATAACTCATCACATTCAAACATTGTTGCAGAGGTAAACTAATTAATGGTATTCCTTAGATATCCGGCAGACGTGTTCTGGTTGACAATCAATACGGTAAATTACTATCTTTAAGCTCATTTCAGAGAAATTAAATGCAATGCCTTATACTTACCTAACTTGGCAGTTTAAATGCCAGACAAAAACACTGGAGCTATTTAAGTAGGAGTTTGTAGGCGTGTCAACATGATTGAAAATTTAAGAAGTTCCACATATAGGACCACTTTAAATACGAGGAAAACAATAACTCGTAATGAAATATAATCAGAATGTAGAGGGTCGATGACAGAAAATAGTTTATCATCTTTGAATTTACCATATCTGTACTCTGAATGAAATTCTGGCAGAACTGGCAACTGCGTATGATTAATTTGCCAGTTTGTGTCAAGCGCTGATGTAATACTGTAGAATTATATACCAGATGTGAGGGTGAGTTGTTGGAGATGAAATATTTCTAGGTCAACCAGTGTACTGGAATTACAGTCTGCTGGAGGGGTACAGTGGGTGCTCGCACATCACATAAATGGGTAGCTTCTATTATTATACGGTCATATGTGGCAACATGACAGCCACATGGCACATGTATCTCAACAGTACCCAAATTGTAGTTGTGGACATCCACATTCATAGAGCTATTGGTACATTTTTGGGCAGAACTCTCAGGGGGGTTGGTAAATGCATACTAGTGGGGAAGAATGGGGTGGAGCGAAAATGATTTGTTATGGGAATAATGATATTCAAATGTAGAGAATAATTTGTCGTCTGACAGGAGAATTGCTGCTTTAATACATTTTGCATTTTCGCATGTTAGCGATTCCTTAGAGATGGCTATACCATACTGGGACATGTCAGGTGGCAGCGATATAGCTTTGAATACTCCTTGATTGGGATTGATTGCCACAAGGGTGGATGGAAAATGAATTTTGCATGTATGATTTTGAAAACGATAGGGGACTGGAATTACTTTATAAATTTTTCAGTTTGAGTTGATACGAATGACAGGTATCTGTAACTAAATAACTGACTGACTGGTGGTAAAACTACATTCAGCCAAGCTGTTGGTGTAGTATTTAACTAATTCTTGTGTGTCAATACTCAAGGCGAGGTTGAGTTTGTGTATTTGTACTTTCAACTTATTTAAATCATGACTCAACTGAGATTTGTTTACAACACTTAAGGCTAATAGACTCATCTAGGAAGTGTGTTTATAGGTTTGCATCAACTCCTCGATGATTACGTTATTTAAAAATTGCATAATACTTTTTGATGGGAGGATGAATTGCAACTCAATGTTATTTAAAGTGCTTAAGGCGGACTGTTGATTACACAAAAGATTTGATAGGCCGTTGATGGTCTTTGAAAGTGAGTTAACTTTCTCTGTGACTTCATGTTCAATCTGACTGATTACTATAAGGGTGATGTTGAGTGCAGTGTTGGTGACGTGTATGTTATTTGTGAGATCGTTTATCTGGTCGTTGAGTTGGGCATCGTCGTCGAGCAGTGCCCGCAAGTGGTTGTTCGTGAGCACATTGCAGCACCACGAAGTAACATCCCCCAGTATTTGAATACCTCTCTTTTGGCAGAAACGTGTAGAGACGTCGTCCAGAAACTCACCTAGAATTCCATGTTCCACATCCTGTAAATAGGCATACAAGACCTTGGCGTTTTTGCACGAATTTGAAGTGCACATGCCACATGTAAATACTTGTCCAAACTTTTGGGGATTTGCGGAAAATTCAATGGAATAACATAAACAAGGGGTAAACTGTCTTCGTAGATGAAGTCCACCCCTACTGAAGCCCAATACACTCCAGCATGTACACGGTACGTGGCCAGCAGCGTCAACAGAGCTGACAGGATAATGCAGAGGGCTGTCATGACCTTGACAGTGGCGCGATTGGAGTGGGCTCCGCACTCCTCGTCTGCAAGGCGGCCATTGGTTGCAGTTGCCATGGCAACCATCGTGCGCCTGCGCAAGACATGGCTCGTGGACACCCAGTGCCACCAACGGCACTTGGCAGGAGTGGCAGCTCGGTGTAGCTGCTGCTGTAACCCCTCATGTGCTGTATGGTCAGCAGAACGTGGACGAGCTGTAGAATCCTTGTGGTGTACTCGCTGCAAGGAAGTCCGGCTGATGCCTCGTGTTACCTTGCTCCCGCTATGCACACATTTGCTGAGACCAGACCGCTGTCAGCTCGTCCCCAGGCTCGGCGTGGACGGGCTGCTTTCACGCTGCTTGCACATTTCACTCACTGGTTTAGGACAGATCGTTGCTCCACAAAGATAATGACATTTACTGTAACACAAATTCCAAGACATATAAAACACTTAACATAGAAAACTTGTAACAAATTTCGACACATACATACATACATATATAAGCGGGTTTAGTGTGATAGGTGCACACCATATTGTATTTGGGTATGCCGGTTTTGTTGGTTCGTATGCGTATAGTAGACTCGCCCAATATGTCCACAATTTGGTAAGGGCCATGATAACGATGGGTGAGCGCTTTCTGGAGGCCTCGGTGGCATACCCAAACTTAATAATTTACACAAAGAGAACTTTTCTTATATGAATGGCTGAACAGATTCATTTGGCTTTCTTGTGTGTATACGATTCAATTTAGCCGTTCCATGGTTTTGTCAAAGTTTTCGCACCAATTGTGCACTCAGGGTGACTGATGACTAGCAACTACTTACGCTGGAAGGGCGACTTCGACACCATGCATTGTGCATTGGTTGTAGTAATAATACTTGTGTTGTAATTAAAACAAATGAAATCTACATACAGGTCCCAGTTTGCTTGATCGGTGTTTACACAGGCAGTAAGTTACTCCCCAATTACGTGATTCGAAGTTTCTACAAGCACATTACATCTGGGATTGTAGGCTTTAGTCGTTAATTTCTTAATACCAAGGGACTGTAAAAGGTGGATAACCAATTCATTTTGGAAGTTTGTGCCTCTGTCAGTTAAAAGTTGTTCAGGGCAGCCAAATTGGAGAACGACTCGTTTAATAAAGTCCGCACACGTGGCATCAATTGAGGGAACAGTGGTGGGGAGAGGCCCTTTTGCATCTAAAGCCCAAGATTTTAAGAGTGGCTGGGGCGGTATGGATGTCATCTGACCCATCGGTTTAGAATTACTGACCTTTGTTTTTTGACAAGTAGGGCATGACTTTACATATCACTTGATGTCGGCGTTCATGTCGGCTGTTTAATTTTTCAAGTGTTTTAAATATGCTAAAGTGTCCGCCACCAAATATCGTGTTGTGATGGGCCTGCATCATCTCGTTGACATATATTTGGGGAACAAGAGTTAGTTTGGACGGACCCTCGGGCGTATTAATTTTCAGAAATATTTTGCAGTTCGCTGTGATTTCATATATACGACTCAAACAACGGTATTTAGTATTGGCCTGTTCGGGATTCAATAGTACTAATTTGAGCTTTTTAATGTGGGAGTCAATATCATATTCACCTACAAAAGGGGATGTATGGACCATGATAGGACACAAGAGAAAAATGGAATTTCATCAATTTTTACATATTCCTGAAAATGTGGTATATCTGACTTGTTGACGAGTATTTTACATTTCAGCATGGGATTGATAAAAGTTGTTTCTAAGAATGGGGTGGAATTTTCTTTATGACTTGAATATTGACTTGATACAATTTTGTAATAATTTTACAAATCATGTGCATGGGGTAGATATCTTAATTCGCAAGCGCCTTGGCTATATGATCTCTATCCTGTTCCTGGTATCGAGATTTAAAGTAATGCTTAATGTCCTCCCATTGACATTCGATGTATTTAGCAATAGTTTTTCGAATCTCATCAGTCTTATTTGTATCTTGTAAGATCGCTTCAGCTAAGGCAGTATAGAGTGAGGTGCAATTCAACATGTTTTCTTTAACCTTGTAGGTAGTGTCATTAATTGTAACTGTGTAGGTCGGAACTGGAGGGGAGGTAGTAATGCAGTTTAGGGCATCGGGGAGGGTATTTAATTTAACTAAAACTATATGAGCTTCAAAATCATATTTGCTGAGTGCAACAGCCATTTTTTTAAATTCTAATATTGTATTCCGCCATAGAACGTAAGTACCTCAAGCTCGAGTGGTCCGTCTCAATTTTAAAACATCTGCCAAACAAACACTGCCAGAAATGATTGCAGAGATATCTAATCGCACCAAGTTCTCTTTCCGTAGTATTCCAGCATCTTGAGCTGATAGTTTTTTTATGCAAAGGCAATAACAGCACATTGTTTTGATTGTGGGTCTACCTGTAGGAGAGCCCCACCAACGGCATCATTACTGGCATCATTACTGGCATCACAGGCTAAAATGATTTCTCTGTCCTCATTAATATTTGTAATATAGGAGCTTGCAAAATAGCTTTTTTCAGATTAATAAACACTTGTTGATTGGGTTCAGTCCACTTAAATGGTATATTGTGTTTGGTGAGAGCAATAAGTGGCTGCACTAGTGTTGCATAATTCATAATATAGCGTCGCAAATTTGTCATACCGAGAAAGGTGCGAAACTGCTTCAAGTTCGCTGTGGGTGCCATTTTTCTATAGCCGCAACTTTATCGAAGTCTATGGAAATACCATTAGGAGTGATAATGTGGCAGAGTACTTTGACAGTTTGTTCAGCAAACGTGCATTTTTTGGTGTTTACTTTTACATTAAACATACGTAAACGCTCAATGACCTTTTTAATGTTAGCTACATGTTCTTCAAAGGTATTTCCCACTATAAAAATATTGTCTATATAGACTATGGCCACTGTCCATCAAGGGAACCTAATAACTTATTAATAAACATTTTAAAAAATTGTGGGGAGGTGCTGAGCCCCATTGGCATTCTTTTATATTCAAATAAACCCACACTGTCAATTGTGAATGCTAATTTAAATCTGTCCTCTTCCCTGACAGGGATACTGTAAAAACCTGAGAATAAGTCGAGACTAGTGATGTAGAGGGAATTTTGGAGAGCGTGCAGAATGTCCTCTCTCAGCAGTAGAGGGTATTGTACGCAGGTTAGATGCTGATTGAAATTTCTAAAATCTGTTAAAATTTGTAAACCGCCACTTTTCTTAGTAATGTCCAGACTTGGTGCGGAATAGGGGGAGTCCACGTCCTAAGTAATGCCAGCGTCAACCATATCCTTGATTTGCTTTAAAAGCTCATCTCTGACTTTAAGGTTAATTCTGTAAGGATGGGTTGCTATAGGTTTGTCTTGTTTTGTTGTTTTGTTTTATTGCATCCGTGAGATCTTTTTTCAATACATAGCTGCACAAAGATACTGGACAAGTCAAATTATAGTATACAAAGTTTATACACTGGACATAGTAAACACACACAAATATGTCAGACTTCACGTACACAGATCACATCTTTTCCTCATAATTTAACCAATCCTCCTCCAAAATGCTGAGAGACATCGTCGTTTTGCTGAAACAGAAGAGCAAGGAAACGAGAAAAAACTGGAACAAAAAATGTGTAACAAAGACATGTTATGCAACAATTTCTTAATATTTGTAGTTTAGATATTCATGTATATTATAAAATGTTAAGTTTAAAAAACCAATTCTTTCAACTGTTTTTAAAGAATTTTTTGTTAGAGAAGCAAATTTCTTGAAGGTGTTGTGGTAACTTATTGAAAAGTTGGCTACCAAGGTAGGATGACCCTTTCTGGACAAGTTTTAAGTTAACTGAAGCCAAGTGTGTTTTTTTTATTCTAGTGTCATGCTTATGAAAGGACTGAATTTTCTGAAATAAATGACTGTTTTTGGACATGAATATAAGTACTGAAAACATGTACTCACATGCAAATGTTAAAATCTCTGAGCTCTTGAAAAGAGGTCTACATGAGTCTGACTTTCTTTTGCCATTGATTATTCTTACAGCTCTCTTTTGCATGTAAAACATTTTTTTGCTGTCAGTGGAATTTCCCAAAAAGTTATACCATAACACATGATGGAATGAAAATATGCAAAAGATACCATTTTTGCTGTATTTTTGTTCAAGACCTCTGCAGGGCGAAACATGCTGAACTTAGTTTAGGTAAAATATATGCAATGTGAGATTTCCAGTTAAGTAAATTGTCAACTTTTAAGCCAAGAAACTTAATCACTGTAGTTTCATTAATTTTGTCTCTGTTACTGCTAACATATGAATTAATGTTTTTTCTGTTCATTGTCAGGAAATTCATAAGATATGTTTTATCTAGGTTGAAATTTAATTTGTTTGCAGTAAATAATGCATTTAGCTCTGTAAATGTTGTGCCGGTTTTTTGTGTACGTAATATACTTTACTGAGTCTCCAGAGACTAAGATGCTAGTATCATCTGCAAATAAAATTGGAGTAGTTTCTGGGGTTAAGGCACATGGAAGGTCACTCATATAAACTAGGAAGAGTAGGGGGCCTAATATTGATCCTTGTGGGACCCATGCTTGATTTTTCCTGGTTCAGAGTAGAATGAAGTAGTTTTTCCTTTGATCCACACTTGCTGTTGTCTGTTTGAAAGGTATGAGTTTATTAGTTTATTTGGTGTACCTGAGACTCCATAAAACTTTAATTTTTTTATAAGTATGTTATGATTTACACAGTCAAATGCTTTAGTGAGGTCGCAAAATATTCCATTAGATGGTATATTTTTATCAAGTTCATTAAGAATGCTATTTGTTAGTTTAAAAATTGCACCATTTGTTGACGTATTTTTCCTAAAGCCAAACTGGAAATTTGATAAGATTTTGTGATTTTCAAAAGGTAGCAGCAACTCCGTTTAAATTACTTTTTCAATTACTTTTGAAAAGGATGTGAGAAATGAGATGGGTCTGTAATTGTTTACTTTGGTCTTGTCTCCTTTCTTGAACAATGGTGTTACCATAGCCCATTTGAGTCTGTCGGGAAACAATACTGTATTGAAGATATCATTACAAATATGGCTTAATGGAACACTGAATTCAAAAGTGCATTGCTGTAATAACCTACAGCTAATGCCATCATAGCCGCTAGATAATTTTGGTTGCAAATAAGTTATTGTTTCATCCATTTCTTTTGGAGTTGTGTTTGTAAAAGATAGGGGAGACTCGAGAAATTTGGCAGTGCGGGTAATTTGGCACTATATTGTATTTATTATATTTCCAACTTACACCGATGTTTCCGACGTAGTTTCTGGCACTGTCAAAAGAGTGCAGAGAATCTAGGATTTCCGGTAAGTTTTTTATCATTATAATATGCTTTGTTTGACATGTCTGAGAGCTTAGCTCATGACATAGTTTTCTTAGCATTTAAAAATAAGGCTTATTGTAGAATTTGGTGGGTTTTCTGTGAACGCAAAGTTGGAGAGCCATACGATGTTACATTTTTTTTTTACATCTGCTTTGCGATTAGACAGCATGTTCCATCTATCGTGTTACTAATCGAGGTGTTTTTGTGTGTTCCAGGCATGCCAGGCGAACGCGGGAAATATTCACAATACACGCCTGAGGACGAGATCTACGAGATAATTGGTCAGTTTATAAAGCCTCACAGGAGTATAATGTGCCTTTCAACACATTAAAGCGTTATTTGACTTATCACCTGAACCAGATGATGTTGCTATTGTGAAGAAAGGAAGGCTTACAGCTGCCGAGGAACAAACACTGGTAGCCTACATAATAAAGATGCAAGAAATTGGATTTAGTTTGTGAACTACGGATGTTAGGCAACAAGCGTTTGACATAATTAAAAAGAGTGGTAAGAAGAAGTAGCTGGCTGGGATTGGTGGCTTTATTTTAAGGAATGGTATGGTCTAGTGATGAGGCTGCCAGAGAACTTGTCCATTAACAGAGCTTCTTCAGTTTCAAAAGAAGCCATTAATGAATTTTACCAGTTTGAAAAATTTACAGGAGTTCGCTTTCAGTTTGAAAATGTGCTAGAAAGGAACATCATTAAGGAACTTTGAAACAAACTTACCTATTTACTTGTGTGCAGCATGCCCTTTTTTCCCCCAAAATAAAGGAAAACATTTCTGTAGAGTGGTAGTCTTAAATTATCCACTCCTAAAGGTACAGTTTAGGAGTGGATAATTTATGACTACCACTGTGTTTAAAGGGAAGTGTAGTGGAAGAGTCTAGAGAATTGCTACCTGGGTGAAAAGGGAAGAGGCAACACGTTTTTTTTTTAGAGAAGGGTAGTGTCTCACATTCCACCACGGCAAAAAAAAATGGCCAGCATGCAAAAAAAAGAACCAGCACAACAAAAAAATGCCAGCATGCTACTGCCTAAAAGAAGCAAAAAAAGAAAAAGTAAGCCACCCATGGCTGTTGACTGACCATAAAAGCGAAAAAAAAATAAAGGAACCCAGCCACCCACCTCAATTGTTGACATTCTTCTTTTAGTGACCATAAGGTTACTGTGACCTTATAGAATGCCACAATATTTTGGCTTTTAGCCCCAGAAGTTATTTAATTGAAATATTTTCCAAATATATCGCAATCGCAACAAATTAATTTAAAATAAAATAATAATGTGTTACATACTTACTAACAAGACCCCCCAAATTGTTGATGCAATTTTAGTTAAAAAAAAAAATTTTTGTGCTGCTAATTTGTGGTTTTCACATACCACATCTAAAATGACTAGAAATATACATTTCCCAGAGTTATATAAATTATCATATCAACCAAATCTATAAAAACCAAATGTTAATATTATGATAATTTTGTACCTTTTTTCCACTCTAGAAAAAATTTGGCCATTACATTTAGGAACTATAAGTGGAGAAATTGTGCAGGTTGTGTGTGTGTTTTTACTCTTTATTTTAGGCCTACATGTTTAAAGAATTGGACATGAAATTGTGAATGTGGTTGTATTTGTTTGTGTTTTATACTTGAGCAAATAAAGGCTGAACTATGAAGGTTGTATGTTTATATTGTTTTCACTTTGCACCTCGTAGCCAAGTCCAGAGGTCCAGTAACAAAACTCACATTACTTGAGTGGGCAACACTGCTAAAATGATCCGTGGGACCACTGTAACCAATGTTAAGTACTTAATTTGCAGATATGCATGTGTACGCACACACAGATTACTGTTCAGTATCCATAATCCACTGTATTTTTAAGGTGGTTCTAAATATTTGTTGTTTGTTATATAAATATACAAATTTAGTGCTGAACTATGAGGCATATGTGCGAGGACAAGACTTTTTAAAGTTCGAGTTCGGTTTGTGTACAAATTTAAAGGTATGGTTCAGGTTCGGTTCTATAAAAATATTCAGGGTTAAGTTCTAGTTCGGTTCGTTTCCAAAATCTCGGTTCGTCCCATTCCTAAATTTTACGATGTTCTGGGTGCCATGTTGGAAAAACATGACCTGAAGGATAAACCAAACCGTATTTGGAACCTGTTGAAAGTGGTTTTACTTTTGTGAACAAACCAGACAAAATAGTTTCCCCGAAAGGATGGAAACGTGTCTACCAACAGATGGCAGCAGAGCGCAGCGAGACTACCACAGTGCTTCGTACTGTGAACGCCACAGGACAAGCTGGTCCATGTTTAACCATATTCAAGGGACAGAGATTGTCCGATGATTTGAACAATGCTCCTGCAAATTCAATGGTGTGTTTTTCCAAATGGTTGGATAAATTCAGAGATATTTCTTCAGTTCATGAATCATTTTGAAGCAAATATTCCTCCAGAAAGACCTGTCATCATAATCCTTGATTCACATTACAGCCACATGTCTGTAGAGATTATGAAGTTCAGAGAAGAGAAGAATGTGATCTTTCTTACTTTTCCATAACACAATACACACATCCTACAACCACTTGATCTGTCCATCTTCAGTCCGATGAAGGCTAAGTGGAAACAATCTGTTAAGGTGTTCCTGGTCAAGCATGGAAAGAAGCCAATAAGAAAATATCTTTTTCTCATCTTTACTGAAGTTTTTCACGAGGCAACAAATATGAGGAACATAACTAGTGGGTTTAAACACACTGGAATCTTTCCTTTCGACAGAAATGCACTTCACGAAGATGTTTTCTGTTCCTCAAAACTTCACAGTGCGACAAGTTTGGAAGAAGTAAGAGCACAAATTACACTTCTCCAACAATTCCACCGGGTTCAACAAAGAAAGAGTGCAGCAAAAAAGTGTGTGTTTTCAAGACACAACAAGATAGCCCTTTGGAACAGCAGCGTGATATGCATCCCCTGAAGAGTTTCTAGAATCTGCAGTGGATAGTCCTTCACTTTAAGCAACTAGAAGCCGAAAAAGAGCAGGTTTAAGAGAAGTGATTCATCCAAAAGCATCTACTAGTGGAATTCAGTCAAAGTAAAAGAACAACAATGATACTTGCAATAGCTGCCAGGGATTATTTGCCAATGACAAAAATGGTAAATCATGGATTCAGTGTGTGAAATGCTGTATGTGGTATCATGAAGTTTGTCAAGGCCTTAAGCGGTATCGTTGTAATTTTGAATGTCTCGGTTGCATTAGTGATTCAGACTGAAAAATGTAAGGAAACTGTTAGTCAGAGTTCATTTTTACTACCTATATTTCATTATGACTTTTGTAAGCCATGGGAGATAAGATTATTGTTTTTGTACAAATTTGGTCACACTCCTGCCAAATTACCCTTGTTTTAAATCATTATATGCTTATGACATTAGTTTACAAATATGTAAATTATTAAGAGAGATTTAATCTTAATATATTATTATGAAAACATGCTA
Organism: Dryococelus australis; assembly: GCA_029891345.1. NCBI lineage: Eukaryota > Metazoa > Arthropoda > Insecta > Phasmatodea > Phasmatidae > Dryococelus > Dryococelus australis. Next base: position 86,771,358 of record CM057002.1, on the reverse strand, counting down.
AACTAATGATGTTTATCATATTCCTTGAATTTGCCCATCCAGAAAAAACAAAAATGAGACGAAAACACTACAAAACAAAAAAAATTGCCAAATTATCCAAGCTTCCCTATAGCAGGGTATTCTGTACCCTGTAGTGTAGGAATATGGTTTATATCTTGTTTAATATTTTTTTTTTATCATGTTTTCTACAACATTTAAGTAGTATGAATTAAATGTATCAGTGACTAATTTAAGGTCTGATGATATGCAGTCATTTATTTTTAGGTTTACAACTGGACATTGCTCTGTTGTTCTTCCTGTTGTGTTTTTTACATTTCATGTAGTTTTTATTTTGTTTTGGGAATTCTTAATGAGGTTACAGAAAAAATCCTTTTTTGCAGATTTTATGACCTTACTGGAAATTTTGCAGTATTTCCTGTAGTGATTCATTGTTTCAGGGTTGCTGCTGGTTCTGGCAGCCTTGTATAGTTTTCTTTTGTTTTAACAGGAAATTTTTATTCCTTTGGAGAGCCATCAATTTTTCTTTGGATTTGCATTACTGTGGGTCAGTCGGGATGGGAAATATATTTCGAAACAATGGAGAACTTGGTTAAGTAAAGAGCTAAATTTTTCATTTGCTTCGGTACAAGTATACAATGTTGACCATTGCTCCCTGCTGAGCTCACTTTTGAATTGTATTTTTATGGAAAAGCCATTTATTATTGGGAGACAGTGGCACTCTGCAACTGCATTACTATCAATGAAAATGTTATCAATTGCTGTCTGACGGGTTCCTTCTATTCTGGTAGCAAAGTTTACTACGGATTTAAGGTTGAAGGTATCTGAGTAGCCTATCGAGTTCAGTTCTTTGGTTCCTTTCTTTTAAATAATCATGTTAAAGTCTCCACAGCAAATAATTTCTAGATTGGGTCTGTAAATGGCTTTAAGATTTGCTTCAAGAAATTTTTAAGAACTTACTAAAGTTGGCAGAAGGGGCTCTGTATATAGTGAGGATCCCCACTTTTTTTAATTTGTCAGTTATTACTTCCACATAACTGCACTCAAACACATGATCTTCACATAACAAATGTGTGTCATTTTTAAACATTTTTGATGAAAATACAGGTACCACCCTTAGTCATGCTATTTCTACAATAAGTGGAACAGAGGGAAAACCAGGAATTTTAATTTGCTTAGTAGAGCATTCAGTTAAATATGTTTCTGTTGTACATATTTGTACATCCAAATTGCGTTCTGCGGATAATTTGTCCAACCACACAGAAAGCTCATCAATGTTGTTTATTAAACCTCTAGTATTCTGATGGAATAAATACTAATTGTTTTCATTAATTATCATAGATTTTTTAATATGTGCACAATTATTGAATGTTTCTGGTATTGAGTGTGAAAGTAAAACTTCTTTGTTACATGAATTAGGCCTTATTGGTATGGGTTTCTTTAGACTAAAAAATTTCCATAGTTTCCAACAATTACCTGGATATTTTGAATAGAACCATGGTCTGTAAGAATCCTACTAGCAATGAGGTCGGCAAGTTCCCCATTGCCAGCACGACTCAGATGCAGACCAGGTCTCGTGTGGTCAGCCCTTGTTATTTCCTCTAGACCAATCACACCAACATGGCTCAGTCTACCAGATCTTGCACAGCGCTGCATGCCAGTGTTAGCTGTCTGCACCTTCCTTTGTAAGATAGGTTTGTCATGCCGTTGCAGTGCCTCACAGACCAACATATTGGTGTGACTTGTGGCCCTGGCAATGTTGTGGATGTCTGCTCCAACCGAATAGTTTTTGTCCCGATCAATGCTCTTGCCTATTCCCCCAACGAAAACTACCAGATCTGACTTGCAAAAGTCTTTACTTAAGCTACTTACATCTTCTGTCACACTGCCAAGGCCTGCATTAGGTTTACAAAATGTGATAATGTTATAACCCTCACTCAGTTTGTCTTTGATGTGCACTCCTAGGCTTCTCGCGTGACTGCTTCCAAGGATCAGCACTTTCCTCTTGGGCTTTGCTGGGTTGTTGGGTGCTGGGAGGGGGATGAACTCAACTTCCTCTTCCTGCAGGTCTACGAGGACAGCAAAGCTGTTGCTACAAGGTGTTGTTGTCTCGTGGACCTGTGAACTGACAAGTGGTGAGAATGGCTCATTGGTTTTTTTTTTGTTTTTCCTACTTGTAAAAACTCTATAGTTGTGAGGTCTAATTTTATCGCAAAATCCTTCACCTCAGTTAACTCTATACTGGAATTAGCAAACCGATCATTATATGAATGAATAATATCAAAGATGGCAGCTGCCTGTGTTGCTGTCATCTTGCTGTTTACATGAGGCAAGTCAGGAGGGTTAGATTCAAAGATGTCTAATGCTTGTAAGGAGTGTTCAAGGGAGATACTGGAATTGGTTGCAGCAGGGCCTAGGTGTGGCGAAACCTGTACTAACATGTTAGGAATGTGGCCAAGTATGAGCATTATGTTGTGTTTTAAAATCGGTATGACATCATAATGCTTAATGAAATCTACGCAGAGGATTAAGTCTTGTTGTAGATTATCAACAAGGAAAACCGCTGCGGATAAGTATGTCCTGAAATATTCAATTTAATAGTAGTTTCATACGTAGGCGACGTTAAAACACTAGCGGCCCCAACTAAAGTTATGTCTTCTCTTAATGGAAAAAGGTTTTGATTGGATATAAGAGTACTTGCTACACAACTGCGGGAGTATCCACGAGTGCCTAATATCTCGCCCCTTTAATTGTAACTGGAACATGGGGTGTCGCTGTTGTGTGTATAGTAAGTTGACAGTCCACTTCCTGTGTTGGATGAATATGTTTTTTTGAGTCGGTTGGAGGTGCAGGCTCACCCAGTGTGTTTGTCAATACAGGTTCAAACACTGATTTATCATTGCAGGCATGGCTCACAGTATGGTAAAACCATGGTGTATTGGAAGTGACACGATTCTTGTGTGAGCCTTATAAGTAAACTGTTCAAGGTGTAAGGCCAAATTTGTTTTTGAAGCGCTTGAGCCGATCCCCAATGTCTGTGGCGAACTCGAAGGTTTGTTTGGGAAACAAATTACAGTACCTGGCCTTGTGTCCGGCATAAAAAGAGAGTGCGCACGTGTCATGTACGAGGCTACATGGGCCGGCAACTTCCTGTTTGTGGGTGATAATTTTGTGATGTTTGGCAACATTGCAAAATGGTTCGAGCTGTGGCGGTGGTGTGGCAACGTTGGTCTGCCGTGCGGGGGGGATGACGCCTGCATGTCACCTTGGACAGGCTGTGCTGTACCAACTGTTTGCATGACCTAGCTGCAATTTCAGTGTTTTTGCGTGACGTTACCCTACTAGCTGGCTTCGCGGAAATCGGAGACGTGTTTAGCATAGTGGCCTTGTCATGTGTGTTGACATTGTGTTGATAGTTATATGTATGGTTTTGAGGGGAAGTTCACTGTAGGAATTAAACTTCGTAATTTCCGCATAAGTCCTGGTCGGGATTCTTTTATTGAACAATGCCTCACAAGCGTTAATTACTTTAAGTGCCTTGGTTTCTGCTTGGGCAACTTTGCTTATTGTATCGTGAGTATTGACGTCTCGTGGGTGCGCCTGTGGGGGTGGTTGGGGGAGGGGGGTTGGTTTGCAGTGGGGCTGTTAGAAAGACTTTTAGCATCATACCGCTGTTTTTTCGAGGTTCCGCAAAGTGCAATTATGGGGCCTGCTTGACTGGACTGTTTTTGGTTTGGATGCACCGTTCTCCTGATTGTATCCACGAGGGTAGTGCTTATTGCCCCCTCTTATAGTAGTTTTTTGTCGGTTGGTAAACTGGTTGCATGTTACTATAACCACGCCCTCAGGTGGTGAATTGGTTATCCCTGGGGTAATGATTATTATGTTGAGAGAGGTAGTTGTACACATTCCCGCAGAAATTAGATTGGCCCCTGTAAAGGTTTCGACGACCCCTGTAGTAATGTGTTTGAGGGGGGTTTTGTCTTATGGTATTTGTAGGCTGGTGTGAACGGCAGTAACCTGTTTGTGGTGTGTAGTAGTTGTAGTTTCCCTGATGAGATACAGGTGTCTGCATCGTTTTTGGCATGGTGGTTTTGTAAGGGGGTTGTGACTGACCAGGGTGTTTTGTTGTTGACAGGTTTTATGCACAATTTTTTGGCTTGAGTTTAAGAATTTCAGACTCCAATCTTTCTGAATCGGGGTTTGGTCGGCCTGGCATGAGAGTTTGGTTGTATTTTTACACACTAATATCTATACGTTTGATGGCAGTTCGGAGGTCAGGAAGGTGGTAATGTGGTTGGGAAAAGCGGTTATGTGGAAATTTTTGGAGTAAAAATACCCGGGGCGCCAGATGTCGCTGTGGCAGCATCAAATGAAGTTCTGGTAGAGCACGAAGTGAAGTCCTCTAAGGGTGTGATGGGCCAATCACCCGGGCACACCATTCCCGCCATGCTGAATCTGCTTGCTGTAAGGCACTTCAGTGCCAAGATGACCTGTGAAGTTGTTGTATTTAGGAAACTCCCTATGCTGTGGAATGTTAGGGCCAACCACACACCCATAAAAGCTATACTTCACACGATGCACACAAAAATGACACTTAAAACAGCTCAAAATAGCAAACGTAGAATAAGAAGGACTTTATGGGCCTGTGCCCCAAAGTGCCTTGCAGCAGTCGAATAAAGGTTACGTAAATTCCATAAACACTTTTAATGGGACACCAGTTACACATTACTTCAGGTATACACACGTGCCCACTTTCACTTCGGGGCTGAAGTTAAACTGTGAAAAATAGCATGGCACTACGTGTGAATTAAGTGTACAGTAAACTGAAAATACTCCCTGGGTGATGTAAACTTCGGGGAGCAGAGGGGCAGTAACTTCGGCAGCTCAAAAAAAGCGGTTCTGGATAAAATTTAACTTACTATTGATGTTACATTATTGGTGCAAAAAAGATGAATACAGCCTGAGCACAGAAAAAGCGCAACGCGTCCACGCATGACCTGCCCCTCTGGTTGCTCCTTGCTGAAACTTCCCACCATGGCGCGAGGATGGGGGACAGCGGGCCCACGCGCCAGGGAGGGATCAGCTTGCACACACGCCTGAAAACAAACTCTGCTTAAAACTAAGTACAAAAACATAACACTTGCATATAAAAATATTCTCTCAACAACATATACCTTGGGTGATCAAAACGTTACATGAAATGAGGTGGACATAGCACTGATGAGGGTGAACAAAGACCCTTTAATCACTGCAAAAACTGGTAGAAAAAGGTAGCATTGACGTTTAAATAGAAACACATAACAGTGTTTGCACTTGCGTGTTCGTATTTATTTGCTAAAATCAATCCACCTGGACTGTTTGTTTACGCTCGGGCATTGCCCGCGTACTTGATGCTGCACTGCCTACTCTCTTGCACCTGCTCTGCACCCACGCATCCCCACTGCGTCGCACTACACTTGCACTACGTGGTGATCAATCGCAGAGTGCGTCTACATGTAGCGCTGTCGAGGCGCGGTTGGCTGGACAAACGAGCTTAAGGGTAGGGAAACAAGTAGATGTCACATTTTAAGTTGACAATCATGTCCTGTAATGTGTCGTTTGGGAGACCAACCAACTTGTTTGCTCTGGATGGTACAAGTGATTTCCACAGGACGTTGACAAAGTCTTGGTCTGACATGTGTGTGTTGTACCTGTTGCAGTAATGTTTCATAGTTTCAATGTGTCTTAAGGTGTTTTCACCCACAGCTTGCCATTTGGTGTAAATGAGGTGTTTAAACCGCTCTGTGTCGCCGGGGAGGTGAAGGTGTACTTGAGTGTCTGTTGTAAAGCAGGCCATGTAAGTGGTTGTTGATGATCGTGTGCTAGGTTGTCAAGTGTGTGTTTGTTTGAGCCCTGGGGGTAAAACTTGACCCTTCTGCACTTTTCTGCTTCATCCCATCGGTTAATCTCAGCAACCTCCTCAAATGTCTCAATAAATTCAGTAATTTTTTCATCCTGATTTCCAGAAAAGGTAGGTGGTTTTTCAGGTTGTGCAAGAATAATCTGTATGGGCTGTGGTGGTTGGTCATTAGCCATGTTGTGTGTCGGAGGTGTTGTAACGTTTGTATTTAAATTAATGTAGTGGTGGGTGGGGTAGTGTGTTGTTAGTTAGTGTTTCTATTGTAACGTCGCCATAAAAATGAAAACCTAAAAAGTCCAACTGTGGGCTATTCGCACGGGGTGGAGTGTGTTGTGGAGATTGTGTGTGTGTGGCGGTGTGTCTGGTGTTGAGTGTTCTGGGCTACCGTGAAAGGAGACTTTGAAGTGCTGGGTAGGTGCGTTACTAGAAGTGTTAGGTTGTGTAGTGTGTAGCAATGCGCGTTGTCTATCGCGTTCGTCCAAGCGGTTTTTACTTCGGAAGAGTCGAGAAACAGACTCTTTATGACCACACTTACAGAGGATTGTTTGGTTTTGCTCCTAGTTTCCATGTACCGTAAGTGGTGGTGAGTGTTAGAATGTATATTATGGAATTTACGAACAGTGTGGTGTATAACATTACTTAAAATTAGAAGTAACAGATAGTAAGGAATACTCCGAAGAAAACACAACACACAAGTGGAGAATTTTTGCTAAAACTGGAACAAAGTGTTCCACACGCAGTAAAAAAATCAGAAAACATGCATTAAATATAACAAAGCGGAAAAGTGTTTCTAAGGGGAGCTGTTGCCATGACGTCGGACAGCGAGGCTGGCAAGGTCGCCTACAAGTGCATACTGCTGACTCACGCTGGTCCATTAACCTACCGCACTGATGCATACCGCACGCCTTGGCAACGGGGAGACTAACAGCTGTTACACGCTCGCGCTGGTTTGCTGTGTTCTACACGTAACTGAAGAACAATACTGACAATAAAGAAATATGATACTAAGGAGTTAATAATAAAATGAAAACATAAGAAAATACACTAACAAAACAGGACGACACAAAGCGATAGCGCAAGTGAAATTTCTAAATACAATGAGCAAACTCGCCTAAGCGTGAGGTGCAATCTTTAGGCGCTCCACCAGTATAGTAACCCCCTATCCTGACTCCTATTATCTCGTATCGCTCTTAATCTCAGTACTTTACTTTACGTAACAACACTTAGGATTGGGGTCTAATGGGGGTTGGTAACTACAAGATGGCTATTCAATAAATAAGATTCCCTATACTAAACACCTTTACTACAACCACTTTTAACTCAAATAGAACAATACATTTATCTTTATGTGGAATAATAAACATCAAATTACCTTACTTCTATAATCTCTCGTATTGATTTACGTTTTATGATTCTGTCCCTAGCCTTGCCAGAATATTATTCAGTTAAATAGATTAATAAAGGGGGCTCAATATCTAGCATGACACCTAACCACAAAGCCGGAGTGATGCTCACCAGATATTGTAGAACAGTTGGGTGCAGTACTGCCTGGAGCACCCCAGACCCTAGTTAAAGTTGCCCTCGTCTTCGTGCCACTCCGGCACACACGTTGTCTCGCTTCTCAATCAGTCATGGATCGGGGGGGGGGGGGGGGGGTAACAGCGCTCAAGGCTTTTATAGCCGAACGTCAGTAGGTCAATCGGAATTGTTGTATAAACAGGGGGCTCGCCATGGAATCTATAGTCCATGCTACCTTAGCTCGTTGTGGCGGCCCCCTAGTGCCCGCCACAACATGCACCAGTAATACAAATAGATAACAAAATAAAATTAATTTTTAACACACATTTTTTTGCTTACGTCTTACTGCCCTGCATTTAGTTATATTTATGTAATTTACCACTTCCGAAATAACCACTTGTTGATTTAATCGTGAACTCGTTCTTTGTAGCAAAAAAGAAAATAAATAATAACAATAGACGTCTCAGACTACACACACACAAAAAAAAAAAAAACACACACTGAAAAAATGTGGGAATACAGTACATATGAATATTAAATATGTACTGTAGAAGTTTATTATATGTTTAGCAAACAACATTGCAATTTTTTCGACGGCAGCCATGTTGATAATGACAAGTACGACTATCTAGAAGCAGTGTTGCCATATTTTCGAGATATTGATTCGTGATGCGACATTGCGAACAACACCTTCAAATTTTTGCTTGAATATTTAAATTATGAATGGATTATGTATAAAATTGTAACTGTAATAAATATTCCCGGAAAGTTAGAAAAATGAAACGCAAAATTAAGGTAACCCTATTCAATGCACTTTATCAATCACAATATTCAAGACGTACATGAGAAAATAATTTTGCTGTTGTACAAGAGAATGATATCTTATGTAGTTTGCATGCCCGACACATTGCCGTGAGTGCGGATCGATAGACGCCATTTTGTGTAACATGTTGCCATGGTTTTGCTTTCTCAAGTCCCATTACCATCTGTGGAATAGTAACAGCACGAAGGACATTTATAAACAATGCACATAATACAAATTTTCTGTCACAAATGTTTTGTAGGAGAGAAATTAAATTGGAATTTATTATGTTTATACACAATCATGATTTAGTACTATTTACAAGAATACAAAAATTTGGTGCGGCCTTTACTTGAAATATCAATTATCCCTAATTTTTCATCCAAAACTTCTGGTGCAGCCTATACATGCACACGGCCTATACACGCCAAAATACGGTAGTTAACTCAGGTTAGACAGCTATCTGCTGGACATGACACACTTAAGCTACATTACAATCTTTCTTCTCCTTTCACACTGGATACTTGACAGTTGGTTAAACACAGGTTACTACTTCTTACCATTCTTACATTCTAAGGTCTCTCTCTGCATTTTCTAAGTTTCTGATATGGGTTGCGTAACATTTTAGGCATTTACCTCAATTACTCTGCTACATAAAGGGGGCTTTCACAAACATGAAAGTTTACACATCTACGGGGGAGACCTCTACTTTTCTTAAAAAAAGATACAACATAAAATATCTTCTCTAATCTTATGTACTGGTTGTGAGGGTTTTCTTGACCTCTGGTTAATTAGGCCTAACCTACAACATTTTATTTTCGTCTTTAGGGGTTATGTGGGTTTACAAATCTTACTTCCTAATACACATTCTCTAGGCAGGTACATTTGGGATGAGTTTACTCTCAGGTTACATTGCGCGTTAGCGTATAATTCTAACAGTTCCACACTCTGGCTACTCTTTGTCTACTCGGGGAGAGAACAACTTTTTCTTAATTTTAAAACACGGGGGTTATCTGACTTGTTGAGTAGATGTTTGTTTTGCCGTACTACAGCGGTATACATTAGATTTACGTTTTTCTACTCTCAAGAGGCTAACATTTTTAACTCAATCTGACAAAGCTAATTCTAATAAGGGTTTCTCTTTAAGAAAATTTTGCGTCTACTTTTTTCTCTCTGTTACAAGGGTGTTTGCTTGGTACACATTCTCTACACACAATTACAATTTGCATTGATTTCTACGTCACACAAGTTTCTCTGGATACCTTCACACTTTTATCTTTATTAAGGCTGGGAATTTCCTGGGCGGCGGTTAGAGCATGCTCACAATGAGCTATCATCTTATGCTCTTACTGCAAGGTTACAGGGGTTCTCTAAACAAAGTTGCCCAGTGTCGCATTGTGAGAAATGGTGAGGGTTACGTCGCATATATTCACGGGCCTGCTGATACGCTTTGTTTTGCGTTCTCACTTCCTATCAGTGCTCATGGGATTCTGTGATGTTACATTAATTTTGTCATGCTAGATTTCACAAGACAACAAGAAAATTTTTCAGTTTCTTATTTTATGCTTATGTAATGTGAGGAATTGGGGGATTTTTGGGGTAATGCAAACATCAACTTTCCGGTTTGCTTAGGGGCTGGATTCTACGATAATTTTCCTCCATAACTTTCTGACAAACTAGGGACAAACTCATATATCAACAAAAAAAAATAATAATTTTGTTAATTTGACATTACTCGTGCCCATTGATAGGAGGCAGTCCACATTAATTAAGGCCATTATTAATGCGTGGAACCTTGGTAACAACCAATGCGACTCCTAAATTTTCAACCTTTGAGGAAAAAAAAGTTTAACTAAACAATACAGGCGTACATGATGTTTACAACATACTCTTAGGGGGGGTTGGGTGACAGACAAGTACTTTCGTCGCACTGCCTACTCTATCCAGGTTAGGATTTTTGTGATTTGGGACATCTTTCGTCACCTAACCTTCCCTACTAGGTTAACTAACGAGCTCTTGCACTCTCATTTTCAATGTGTCTGAATTTCTACTCTAACACTCCCTACTAAATTTGACTCTAGCTAAAGAGTTCTGCCTAGAGGCGTGGTAGTCCAAGGGCTGGCGTCTACCAAGTACTCACTCTGGTGAAGATGGTGCTGGATGATGGCGCTTGGTGAAGCGTCGCTTACGTGGACGTCCCCTCTTGGGTTGAGCTGCAGCAGGGACAGCAGGTCAGCGGTACGTGGTTGGTGCCCTCCAGGGTGTCTCTTTGTAGCATACAGGAAATAGTGCAGTGCAGTCTCACATGCAGTGGAGTCGTCCGTGAAGTGGAGACACTGGTGGGCGGCTGCTCTGGAACAGTGACCTGGGTGCTGGTGGCATCTGCTGATATTGTGGCTCTCGTGGCAGTAGGCTGATGTTTCTTCGCTGTAGCTGCGTGGGTTACCGGTACACGGTACTCGCGTACACTGCCCACTCCAGGCGGTGGAGGGGCTACGGCGACAGCCTCAATGCTCCCGGGCATCCTGTAAATCGTGTTTACAATTTGTTCAGCCCACGCGTCTTGTATCACCTCTTCTCCAGCCAGTTTCATCCGCTCAATTTTGTCGGTCGCTAGGTTGACTGACGTGTCTGCTGTTGTTGATGATTGTGGCAGGCTCTCATCCATTTCTCGTCCACTTTTTCCATTCTTGCCAGGAAATGGGTAGGCTAGGTAGGACACCAGGGCATGTGACCTAATGTTCCTATCCTGGAAGGGTTCCACCGTCTCTGGGGGTGGGGTTGCCAGGACCGATCCTGGCGAGAGAGGATATGCAGCCTCGTCCAGGTCGTCATTTCAGGATTGAAGGCCAGGGAGACGTGTTCGATGCGTGGTAGTGACGTTTCGCGAGTCTCCTGGTGATTGACAGCCAGAAAAGGGAGGGGGGGGGGCAAGAAGGGAGACGAGGGGAGTATGTGGCCATTCTTTCATACTCTCGGAGGTGGATGGGGGTTCACGTGCTTCCTCTAGCGCGTTACCAGCGAGTTGTCTCATTATTGCCAATCTGTCAGCAGGGCCCACAATTGACGGTGTGGACGCTTGGTGGTATCCGGGGGGAGTTTGAATGAAGAAGGGGTAATTGAACTGGGTGTAAACTGGGGTCTCATAGGGGACATCCTCCTTCGGAAGTTCTCCCTTGGGTAAGAACGATGAGAAGGGGGAGAGATGTATCTGCCCTTCCCGAGTCCAGCGATAGCTATCTATTTTCTCGGGTTGGAGGAGGACACTACGCCCACCTCCGAGGTTCGGTTCTTTGTTGGGATCCCGTCCCTACTTGGTTTGCATTCAGGCCGTGGTATGGACGTAGTTAGGTGTGGGGACCTTTCGGATATGTCCCTTCTGATCGCTCACCCAGTATACACTTATATGGTGTCCTTCGATAGTAGTGGGTCCGGTCCACTTGGGGGCCAAGCCTGCGCGAATTTGTCGGTGGCCTTGCTGACGGGGTGGTTTAGGACCACTACTTTAGTCCCTAGGATATATATATCCCTGATACCCGTTATTGATACCCGTTATTCCGTGCTATATATTGTTTCTGGTGCACGTTCTCCTGTCTCTCCCAGGCCTGGGTGGCATCAGCCACTACTCAGAGATTGGCAGGGACTCAGGGTGGTTCCTCCTATTGCCAAACCCCAGGGCGTCAGAGGGTATGTCCTAAGAGAAGGCAGCTTGGTGTCGTGTGTGTGGCCTCGTTATCCCGACATCGGAGCACAAATAATATGGCAGGGATTTCTGTCCCATCTCTCCTGATTGTCGTCCACGCTTATCAATAGGCACTTCTTCAGCTCTTGACTTTACAGTTCCATCGGATTCGACCTGGGGTGATATGGTAGGGTCATCAAGGCCTCGGTTCCCCAGGCCTCCCGCCAAGGCCGGCTAGCAAAGGGGGTCCCAGTGTTCATTAGTATCGCTTGTGGTTAACACCCACGGGGAAACACCTCAGAAGTGAGTTTGTCAAACATTTGCTTCGTACCCTGACTTGGGAAGGGAAACACTTCCACCCAAAGTAAAAAAGAGGTCTGTCAGCACTAGAAGGTACCTGTTCCTCTTCTTACTGCAGGGATAGGATCCCATCACATCTGCAGCTACATGTTCCCATGCCTTTGTCGGGCATCGGGTTTCCAACTATTGGGTATCCTTTGTTCCGACAACAGCTCTCACACTGAGCTACGTATTTACGGAGGTCCTGGTTCATCCTGTCCCATGTATATCTTTCTCTAACTCTTATTGTTTCCCGGGTCCCGGGCTGTTTAGCGTGGGGGTGGTGGTGGAAGTATTCATATTCATGTATTTCTGGATGGAGGCTGGGTGGCACCCAGATACGCCAAAGGGAAATTAAGGGAGCCATTTTTGATCCTAATTACTTCCACGCGTCGCTGGTACCGGTTGGGTCTCTCCTTCAGTAGGTGGTGGATTTGGGGATCCTTCTGTTGTTCCTCCCTGAGAAGGCGGAGAGGTGTGGTCCTCTCCCAGTCTTCGCTGGCTTTTATGCCCTCCTTGGGGTCAGGACGAGAAAGAGTGCCTGGTAAATTGTTTATTTGTCCCGGACAGTTTTGCGCAGTGAAATCGAATTCGCTAAGGAATAGCTCCCATCGTCCGAGTTTGGCCCTCTGAAGGTGAGACTCATGCAACCATTTTAACGCCTGATTGTCCATGTGTAAGATGGAAAGTCGGCCCTCCAATAACTAACTATATTTTTGCATCGCCCAAACAACCATGAGGCACTCCAGCTTGTTACTGTGGTACCGAGCTTTGGTGTCGTCGAGCCGGGTGCTCACATAAGAAATGACCAGGGGCTGGTTCTGGTCTTCTTCCTGATAATGAGTACCGCACCCAGTTCGACCTGACTGGCATCCATTTGTAGCACCAAGGGTCTCCCTTCAGTGGGTCGGTGTAACCGTTTAATGTGGAGGAAGCTTTCTTTGAGTGACTCAAAGGTGCTCTGTGTTGTAGTGGTCCAGTGCCATGGATGATCCTTCCCTAGGACGTGGAGAGGGGCCATGAGTTGAGCAGCATTCAGCAGGAAACCTCTGAGCCAATTGCATAAACCATTTCCTATGAATGTTCACAATTTAGGCCTATAACAATATTTAGGTCAGCTTTATAACCATTTGTTACACACGATTTAGCACATTACACATAATACACATTAACATTTTGCCACGACTGTGTTTGTTACAACTGTGACAGTAGTATTTACCCCGTTGTTATTAATATGTAATTGAAATAAAAATTAAAACCAAGGGACAACCAGTCCAACAAAACGACGTAGAAAATTCAAGCATGCAACTCGTGTCACTTATTTATTGTACATTGACAAACATAAAAGATAGTGGTGAACATTCGAACACATACACCTATGGTAACATTTATTCCCCTAAAAATTACTAGCATTGGTACTTACTGGTTTGTAGGTTTATTTTATTATATCTGGGTGGGCTTATTATTTTGTTGGGATTGTTGCAGACATTCAAATCACAGAAACGTAAGCTCGTTACACAACTGTTTTTCAAACACCTAGCGCAAAGGTACAATGTTGTGATAAACATACGTGAATGTAAATAATTAACTTCGTCACAACATCAGTTCATGGTTAAAACAAATCATTTTGCACATATTTGAAATCAACACACACATCTGGCCTGCGTAACGATTACAACGCAGCCACCATACCCTTTCATACACAACGATCACAACACATTTCACTCTGTCGTGGAAAAACATATTTATCACAACATTGTAACTTGCCTAGGATGTTTAAAAAAACACTAGTACGAACTTGACGCTTCGTTAAGAAACACGCTGTATCATTGACATGTCGCCACATCACTGCCAGTCGTAAGGCCATATAAAAACTGGGTATAATTGTCCGCCATACTGAGACAAGCACGTGGAAGGTGATCAAGTTCTAGATTCTCCCTTCCACACCACTTCTGCCAACCTGCTGGATTAGTAAGCGTCGCCCCATAGCATTAAAATAACATAGGCATTTAAACAATACAATCTCTTTTCAGTTGTAAATTCCAAATTCCAAAATCATTATTTTGCTGTAATGAGTACAAAATATGCTACAATTTTAAACATGTATAATACTGTTGCAGAGATGTAAAATTTCCCGAGAGTGACAGAGAGGGTGGAAGAGAGTGTGACAGAGAGAGAGACAGAGAGTGTGGGAGAGAGAGCTATAAACTCTTCCCAGCCAACAGTTTCGTTAGTCAAAAAAACAAACACCACGTCACTACGGCCTGCGTATGTGATTTTGCGCTGTTAATTTTAACTGTAACAATGAAATATGTTTCTATCGGGGCTACCTAAATATTGAAATATTTCAATAGCAATATTTGATTTACAAAAAGCATACCAAATACTATGGTGAAACAATTTTTGAACTGAGAACTATTTCTTACTAGCCGTTGCCAACACACTGCTGCTCTCGCTGTTTGTAATTAGTATATAATACGAAATAAACATTACACGTTATAGAATATATTAAGAAAATTTTCATTTATTCAAAAATACAGTACTTTAGAGTTAATCACAGTGTTATGTATTTGTCGAATATAAGTGTTTGAACAAACCCGGTTGACATGTTATGCCTAGGGTGATTTTTCAAAGGTTCAATTCCAAAAGGCTGAAGAAAGCGTGAATGGACTATAATTGTATTTTCGTTGGATGGCTTGAATTGAGCCTTCCTGGGGAAAATTCCTTTGGGGGATAGAACATGTCCCAGGTAGGCAATGTCTCTCCTCCCTGAAATGGCTCTTGCTCAATTTGCACGTGAGCCAGTGCATGTCTAGTCGTTTGAGAACCCTGGTCAAGTGGTGACGACATTCTTCCCAGTTCTGGGAGTAGACTATAATGTTGTTGAGATACACGAAACAGAATTTCCCTATGTACCTGGTCAGTACCTCGGCGGTCATTAGTCATTCTCAAGTCCAGATGGCATCAACCTAAACTGTAGGGTTTCTCTGGACGGGGTGGTAAACGCCGTGTATTTCCTACTGTCGGGGTGAACTGCGATTTGCCAATACCCAGATTGGAGGTCCAGGGTACTAAATACTGCGGCCTCAACTATATCATGGAGAGTATTGTGGAGATCTAAGGAGGGAGGAGAGAGGCGATTGGATGGGTGTGTTCGTTCGATTTTTTGTACTTTATATAAAAACAATCCCCTCCATTTTTCTTGGGTACTAAAACTATCCCTGCTGTTTCGTTTCATCCACCTGTTCCAAAATCTCTCCTCATCAATACGCGGACGTTTTATACCATGGACTATAGACGGGGCGTTTGGTACTAGGCCATATCTTGTGCTGGATATTGCAGGTTAATGAGAGGGGGCCGGAGTTGGAAAATACGTGGGCATAATTACCCAGGATATTTTTCTGTTGTAAGAGCTGGTTAGTGTCAGTTAGTGTCATATGTCGGCTGGGTCAAGAAGGGGGCCTTTAGCCTCCGGAGACGTGTTTTCCCAGCTAATAGTGACCCGTTTAGTTTTCCCCATGTGTATCTTCTCCTGCCCATGGTCGACAATACATTGTTGGTCTTTCAACCAAGGCTGCCTAAGAATAATCGCTTCACATATTTCGGATACCACAGTGAACCATGTTACCTGGGTTAGGTAGCATACTTCCATAGCTAATATTACTTTTCCTTGGGCACTTAGGGTATTGTTTGGCTGGGCCATTTGAACGTCTAGAGGTTGGGGTCGAAGTCCCGCCCTCTGGAAAGCAGTAAGGATGTCGGCTCTCACAAAATTTCCGGTGGCTCCTGAATCAATCAGGGCCAGTCGAGGAATGCGGTTTACCTCTACTCGGATGCGAGGAGACTCGGAAGGCCCAGGGTCTGATAATTGCGTGACTGTCATGGGGGCATTGAGCGAAGTGTTCTTTCCCTCCTTGTTGAGTAAGCATGTCCCATTATTTCATGGCGACATAGTGGTAGAGTGGGGAAAAGGATTGAGTGTCTCCTGGGTCTGCCGTGTTGGGCAGTCCAGGTTAAAGTGCCGGCCCGGGCAATGCCAGCAGCAAGGCAAGAGGATGGCGGGGAACGACAAGGTCATCTATCGCCCTGCGGGCGGTCTGGGGAAGGAGGCAGGGGGTGGTGTCCTTGACAGCGCATGCCACCAAGGCATTCCCAGGCAGGGGGCCGTGGTTTAGTTCTATTTCTCTCGCCCTCTCTGCCAACACTTCCACTGTCTGCGGCCGTGGGAGTAACAGCAGATTCCCCGAAGTCGCCTGCGAGCTCCTCTGCAAGAAGTCATCGGGGGGGGGGGGCGGGGAACTGGCGTGGTCCCAGCTCTCAAGCCTGAACTACCTACAGCTGCTTGGCCCCACGTTGGGTGCCAATTGACGTGTGTCTCTTCCTCGAGGAAAGTGGTTAGAGTGCTGACTGCTCTCCGGAGTTCTGTCGGGGATCCTACCACGGCATGTTCACTATTTGTTAAGCCCGAGGGATCGTGGTAGGTTCAATAAGGGGCCGCTTAGTGGGGGAATTCCGTCAGGGGAGGGGAATCAAACCTCAGAGTATGCTGAACCGTGATTGTCTCTCGTCCAGGGAGTACAATCTTCCTCACAGCAAAGGATGTCCAAATTGCGGGATGCCAGGTGTCCTGGAGATACGTGACGTGAAGTACTGTTTAATCGATGATGATGGAGGGGGTGGATGAACCCGATGGAGGGGTTGACGTTACCAGTAGCGGTCGCATTGGCCGGCATCTGGGGATGTAATTCAAGGGGGGAGGTGCTTCGCTGGGTTTTGGAATGACCTTCGGTGGAAGTTGAACCCGGATAACCTTCCCAGAAAGTAAACAGATTGTGCACATATTCGAGATACCCTTTTTCTGATCTTGTTTGGGTGGTGATACGATCATGAGTGACAGTGGCATCTCTGGCTGGAGGTAGCTTATAAATTCTCGGTCAGGCTATGGCCAACAGGTACCCAAGTAGACACTGAGTTCAGACTCATGATTAAGTGGGATGCTAGAAGAAATTGGTCGCGGTTTGATGTCTAATTTTACTGGCGGGGGTGTGTCCTCATGCTCAGATTCTACCTTGACTTGTGGGTTAACTGACCTCTGCTTAGCCCGCCACTCTTGTCACCGTTTACAGCTCTAAACTCCTCCTTTCTTACTAGGCATTACATCAACCTTCTACAGACATACAGTCATGTGAAGGGGGGGGAGGTGTCATCTTCACACCCACCCAAGGCACTGATGGTGAGATGGGATGCCAGAAGCTAGGATGCCGCCAAAAGTAGGTGCGGAAGCACAGGAGTCCCAGGAAAAGAGGAAGTATTTTCGGGCACCCGGGTCTTTAAAGGCGTCGTCTTCTGTGGGGTTCGGCACACCCTACGACTATTCCTCTGTGGAGTTTCAATACAAAAAAACAATCTCTCAATCAAATAAAAATAACACAGTGAACAGGGAAATATTACCAAAAGAAAAGTAGATTTTAAGTTTGAGGTAATATTTAATAATTACACATGAAAACAATGGGGAATCCCAGTTGGATTTTGAACTATAAATATAATAATTATTATGTAATTAAATAAAGCAGGCAAAGGTCAGTCTGTGATAACAAAACAAAATTTAAAGCTCTCTCTATACTTTCCTTTATGCAGTTCACAGCGTAACATCTGGGGGGTGGTTTTCCAGAAGGGATGTCGCGATGACCTATTACCGTGGAGTCAAGGAAGTGACTGGGGCAAGGGGGTGCAGGTAGTGGATGTCGAGGTTTACTTCTGGAGAGCCGGCTCTTGCAGTCGGCTGGTGCAGGAGTGGTAGAGCCTTCACAAGCTGCAGGAGTGGTCAAGCCTTCACAAGCTGCAGGAGTGGTAGAGCCTTCACAAGCTCCATGAGTGGTAGAGCCTTCACAAGCTGCAGGAGTGGTCGAGCCTTCACAAGCTGCAGGAGTGGTAGAGCCTTCACAAGCTCCATGAGTGGTAGAGCCTTCACAAGCTGCAGGAGTGGTTGAGCCTTCACAAACTGTAGGAGAGGGAGGTCTTGGTTAGAATCAGGGAGAGAGCTCACTGACCTATGTGGCCGGCGACGTCTGGTAGAGGCGTGCTCATGCCTCCTTATATAGTAGAAAATCCCTGTATCAGCGATCTTCGGGGGGTGCGGGGGATGGTAGGCTTTCTCCGCAGGGGTTGGTTATCATGGGGTTGCAGCGGCGCCACATATTTATTTCCCTGCCCTGAAGCAATGACAAGTTTATCGCCTCCGCACGAGGCTTGGTGGGTGTTGCGTCACGGTTCAGAAGAGGTGCTGTGATCCTGTGGTGTTGGTTGAACTTCCTTCTCAGTTATCTGAGGATAGTGGCTTGTAGGGTAAAACAATCTTGACTCAAGGGGGTGGCGACCGCCTGTCAGAATCTGGGCAGGCTTGCCCCGAGCTCTTGCTTACGCGTTTGTTAGGCGAAGTCACCCGTAGGGTGCGCAGGCACGCTGCGCAGCAATGTGGCATGCATCAACATGTTTGGAATTGCCGTCCAGAGTTGTGGCGATCCAAGACAGCCATGTAATAGGTTGGCGAAGTTTAACTCTCTCTCAGGTGAAGTAGGAATACTTTGTCAGATGAGTCGTAATCGTTGAAGTATAGTACATGAAAGCGGAATGCATCAGATTTCGTTTTGTAATATATATATTAGGACAGGAATTCAAGTACTCACAGAGTAGTACCAGTCGACAGGCAAACACACACAAAGAAGCACGACACATTTTCTACAAGGTTACGTGATCACGTAGACAATATGTAGTTGTCTTTCGTGTGTGTGTGCCTGTCAACAAGTACTACTATGTCAGTACTTGAATTCCTGTTATTTTTAATATTTTTGGTACCCTAGCGGACTACTTGCAACTATATCTTAGTTTTGTAATATTTTGTAGAGAGGTATAATTTTGTATAACGTTAAACTATTTTTTCTGCTTTTTTGATGTACCAGGCCTAAAGTAAATACCACTTAACAGCAAGTCTTTTTTGCTTAATGCTAATCAAACTTTTCCAGGCAGCTGTTTTCTCTCATCCATTTTAGTGACAAATGTCTGCCTACAGTATGATAATTGAAAATATTGGTTTACGGGTTTTGGATAGGTAAAATCCTAAATATTGGAACCTGCATCAGTATCAGGTTTTTTCAGTATTGGGCCATCACTATTATAAAGTCAGTCGGGGGGTTCGGGACGATCCGGCTGCGGGGTTGGCAAACTGCCATTGGTTTACCTGTGCTTGATGCGGCCCGGGGTAGCTCCTTGGTCTACTGCTGGTGTGGCGGCTGTCGACTAGAGCTGGAGTTGAGTTGGGCCCGTGGAGGGCTGCTGGCCCAACAGCACTGGAACCACAGGTTAGCTAGTCCCAGCAGTACGTCACATCCCTGACGAATGTCAGTGACCACTGGATGAGGTCGGCCAGCAGTCCTGATAGGAGGCTGGAATAAAGTTTGAGAAGTAGCTGGGAGGTGAGGCTTATCCAGCTGGCGGACAACTTCAGTTCGTTCCCGTGGGGTTACACAGCCAAGTGCAGCTGGAACTGGGTTGTAGCTCCTATTGGCATCTGGTGTAGTAGTTGCCTTTCTTTCGTGCCACCTTGTACCACTCCCTTGGGTGTATGGCAGGTACAATGGACAGCCTCACTAGAGAAGAGTAGGTGACGAAGTTCACTGGCTATGTGTATTACCAAAGCAGCAGCTGAACAGGCCAGAGTCGAACCCGGTACTACTCTAACCGGCGACATAAGGCATGGTTTTTATAGAGCGTTGAGTGTCCTCTGGGTGCCAGGCAATGACAGTGGGTGTGGATTCAAGTGGGGATGGAACTCCAGACCCATTTTATCACTTCCCTCTGGTGACAGTACAGCGCAGTGGACAGAGTGGATTAACTTGACTAGCGGTCTGATGACTCTTAGAATGAGTTTCTAGTGGTTGGGGCTCTACCTTACTGCACACCAGGTATACAGTACGGGTGGCTGTCGACTGGGTATGTTTTTGACATCCACGCACCTGGTTAAGGGAAGCCCACAGTCCTACACTAAATTTGGTAAGTTTGAGAGTGAAATAAGAGGTCTCCTGCTTTGCTCTGGCGAGTCATCATCTACTGAGGATTGAACAGTCACCCTAGAAAATAGTACTCTGAGGTTTTGAGAGAAACATGTATTTATTCCATGAGGAATAAACAAAGTGGCCCGTACTACCTCCTAACTAACAGGAACTTAATTGAAGTTGGACTACGTAATGCCAGGTGAAGGGGACCTGGTCCTAAGCTGATCAGGGCGATGAGGCTAGATAGTTATGAAAATAGCTGACCCTAACTAACTCTAACCGTAGTCCAGAAGTTACCAGCGGAGGCCACTACCAGAGGGGTAGTGGTGGTGTTAACACTGAGAGAGGGGGCAGTGCAGTTGCCGTTATCTGAAGGGTAGGCCAGGGAAGAAGTGTTGAAGACGTTTTCAAGGGCTGCCGGAGCAGTGTTGAAGAGCTTGTGGTAGGTTGCTAGGACTTTAAGGGCAGCAGAGAGTTCCAGCACTAGAAGTACTGGAGCGAGCTGCTGGAGATGAACTGGTGTTTCTGGGCTGGGCATGAACATATATTTCCCCATCCTGCGACCTCTATGAGATGCTGGGTGCAGTGGAGTGATGAGCTCCGCCTCCTGAGCGAGGCTGTATAATAGCACAATCCCTTGGTCCGCTGTCGAACTATGTGCCCTTGGGGATGTGGTCTCGTCCGCTCGGCCGGTAGCTCACTCACACTTTAGGGAGGTTGACGTAACGTCTGACTACGGGTGAACAGTACAAGCTGACATCTATGTAATAGCCCCACGACAAGGGGCATATCCTGTAGGCACTCGGGTAGCTAGTAGTTCTGTTCCAACCCCCCTGGGGTGACGTGAAAGCACGTTCACATGAGGCAAAGTTGTGTGTAGTATAGTCAGTATATGACCAATGCGTCAAACTACTACATACTGTATCTTTTATATTTTACACCTTTGCAAATCAAATATTTCTCTGCAATCTCATACTGCATAAATATTTACAACTTTCATCGACAAAATGAAAGAACTACCAAAATAAACACAGAGTTCAAGCAAGACAAAACATCCAATTACATAATTAGCTATATTTTTAGAAACTACTGCAAACACTGTAAACAACTGAAATATACCACCTGAAACACACTGCATGGGCATTCAGAAAATGTCCCTTTCACAAAGAAACCAATGATAGCAACATCAAAAATTTTTGAATGGGCGAATTATAAATACTGAAACTCATTAAAACATTTAAACAAGCACAAAATTTACCAGACTATATATATTTTTTCCGATTCTATATAATTCCCTGACATTTCTATTTTCCAGGTTTCATTGTCGGTAGCTACTCTGTAATACCATACATAGTTGTCTCTCCAATACCATACTCAAGCGTAATAAGCACATCATGTACACATTGTACACTTCCACCAACTTTTCACTTATCCTAAGTTTTTGCTTCACTCTCAGAATTACTCTTTTTTAAACATACAGCTTTATAACACTACGCACAACCTTTTAGAGCAACTAACTGCTGCATACTGCTGAGCCACAAGTAACACTTCAATTACCAGATGTGTTCATGACCTTGATCATCCTCTCTCATTTTCCCTCATTGCTCAGTAGACTGTAGACAAATTTGATAAACAGCATGCCAGAGTGCAGAGTGACAATACAACATAGTGCATCACATCTTCATGCTGTAGCAACACTGCAGCATTTCTATCTCAAAACAAAATTTAATCTTTTTCTTTGACTACGCCATATATTGCTGAGTACCATGGATTCTCTGGGCCCAGATTCACAAGAGATTACTGTAAATGCACAAAATTCACTAAAATCATTTTAATATGTATTATTTTTTACGATTACAAATAGATTTTTCTTTAATTTTACATTGTAACTTTTAAATTCTCACATTAACGTATGTATTTTGAGTGTTCATTTCTAGCTCACCAAGATCTAAAAGGTCGTAAATGGAAGACAGTTCATTGTCATCAATTTTGAGAGTTTTATTTTTAACACCTGTTACCACAAATCTGGCTCTACTATAACGATAAGCAGACTTTATGAAGCTAATAAAGATGTACTGTTTGGTTTCTTTGAATGGAATATACACACTGCATATGTGATACATACAACTGTCAACCATTAACCGCCACAGAAAATTTATTTAAATATGCCCCATGCCTTGCAGATCTCTCAGAGGTTATGATAAAAAATGATAATGGTGAGAACACTTACATGAAGGTGGTGGGATTATGCAACAAAATGCAAAATGGAAATACAGTATCTCACAAAATATATAGATACTTACATTTCCCTTTCTTCATGAACTACCACTACTACCTTCACACCGTCAAGGCAGATAAATGTACATAAATACAAATGTGCTTTCTGAGGTGACAAAATTGCAATAAGGCAATGATACGTGTTACACAAGTATGACAAAAATTTCTTACGAATACACAACATCAGCAAATAGTAGATGAACTTTACAACATAAACAACAAAATATACAGAACACTATAATTTACGTCACAGCAATCGACAGAATACACATTGCACGATTAACTTATAACAATCAAATATTCTGAATTTTGTGCTTACGACACATGTCGAGTAACTTAAAGTAAACATAAAATTTGGGTACTCTAATACAAATACGTCAAACATCCTCCATATGACAATGTGTCCAAATCATACAACTGAATCTCAGGAAGTAAGTAATTCAATGAATCTACAACATGCTTGAGTATCAATATCACAGCAAGGCATCGCTTCATAGTCGGGGAAGCGTGTTTCAGGAGGTGGGAGGCGGCTTGGAATGAGGCCCGGCATTCACCATGAACACTTTGTATATGCGACCAGTGGGGGAAGGGGCGGAGAGGACAAGCAGGGAGCCAGGGGTGGTGGCCTCGTGGGGCGGGGCCGACTGCCCATCAAGTTTGCCTGCCAGCTCGCTGCTGATGGACTCCTCTAGCAGCTTGCACAGGTCTGCTCCTGCCTCCAGCTGCTCCAGGTCTGCCTGCGGCTCCTTCCTCGTGGTGCTACTCCTCCTCCTCCGCCGCCGCTTCGCCCCCGGGGTCCCTGCACGCCGCTGCTTCAGCGCTGCTTTCCGCACCGGCTGTAGCTTCCGTGCTGGCTGCTGCACTTTCCGCCGTGTCTTCTGGTAATCTACACATGCACCACACACAACAACATAACAAGATCTTAATAGACAACATAGTGGCTACAACTTGCTGGAAAATAAATTCTCTGACTCTTTCCACATGAATTTAAATTTTTATATGATAAAGTAATAAATTTAAAAAAAAAATTACCTCACACATTTTATGCTTATATCACAAAAGTAATAGACTATTAACTTGAAACGAATGACAATCAATGAGTTTTATATGCTTTCATAACTAATTGATACAAGCTGTCAAACTAAAAATTAAAATTATATTAATATTACGGATGGGCTGATACCACATTTTGCCAATACCAACAATACAGACACTCAACTGGGATAGTAAACTACACTTGTTCTGTCATGTGATTCAATCAATACTTGCATGTGATGTGTATTTGAGCGTAAATCATATACATGTCTCTTTGCATTTTATTGATTTGGGATCAAATATGTCCTCTTTGTAGAATGTGAAGTGTCTTGTGGTTAAGTACATAATTTCTTTCATTCGAAGGTAATTATGTCATATCAGAAGATAAATTCAATACTTCGTTATTTTAAAACACTTATTTATTAATATTATTGAATTATGCATTTCCAAACTCAGGCGTTAGCCATTACACGTATCTAGACCTCAGTATGACACCAAACAGCAAGCTGGTCGGACCTCCTCTGCTGCTCTCTCCCCCTCCCTCTCCCTCGCCCAGCTTCCCACCTTAGTCCTCCACAGACATCCCAAGCAAAAGGATGTGTGCTCCGAAATCTTATGCCACTCTTACCCAAAAAATAAAACTTATCACACTCTTGCACATAACCCTAAATATATATATAATATACACACACACACACCAAGGCCCCTATACCTCACAGCTCAGTCACCTGCCACAAGTCCACGAGTGAACATTGATGCTGCTCTCCAAAAATAGAACCTCATGACACCAATTACACATACATATCCTTTCCCCAGCAAATAATTAACAAATAAATAAATAAAATATTTTAAAAAATCAAAATTTTCAAAACTTTTTCAAAAACCGATTAATCCTTAATCCGATACACAAATTTGCAAATCCGATTTGCAAATTCACTAATCCGATTTTTCAAATACGCTAATCCAATTTTGCAAATGTGCAAATGTGGTACATAGGCCCTTTTTGTACAAATGGTCCAGAACCAGCACACCCCTACTACTCAAGGGCTTTCCCCTTTTGTTTGACCTGTGTTCGTGAGCCCCATTGTTTCTCGGGAACTTCATGTGTGCGAAATTCCCATTCACATTCTGCCGTGAACACCAGCGGGTCCTCGTGAGGATGCCCTGCAAACTCCGGCAATTGTGGCTCTCCCGTAAGAGCCGTGCTGTGGTGGGAGGCCAGTCCTGGGTTATGTGATTCATATTCAGCTGCGCATACACAAACTTTGCATTGGTATACCATGCCTGATCTGGTACTGTGTTCATCCGGCCCGCCTACGCACGTTGTGAAATGTTTTTGAAAATTTTTGGGCACAAGAATTTTTTTCCTTCTGTTTTCACAGATTTGGTTATATTTTAAGATTTTGAATAATTAATTTGCTCTGTGTTTCACATAATGTTTAAGGCAATTTTTATTCATCCCTATTTTAGCCCAGTAATGAATTTCTGAAATTTTCTACATTTCTGTCTTATATGCCCACTTTCGAACTTAGATGATAACTCTTATGTAATTCTGTTTTCTAGCTGGACAAGAGACACTGTAAAGGAAAGTTTTTTTTATATCCAATTTAATCGTTTTGCTCCATTTTCTTTTGATGTGAATTTAGTTATTTGGAATTTTATTCATGATCAACTGGATATTTTTGTCTTGTTAGGATGATTTGAAATTCTGGCTAGTTCATATTCTGTGGAATTGAACTTGGTCAAAGGCAATCTGTTTTAGGGAATTCTTAAATGAGTGGTTTGCTGATTCTCTGCCTATATTTTTCTTTTGGTTTGACTTTCGGCCAACATCCAGGCCTAGATGGCGAGCAGGGCAAGGGCATTACCCAGCACAGAGTTCGCCGACTCCATCCTAGCTAGGTGATCCCATAACGCTGGCACCATAGTTTCAGTCACGTTTTAGCATTTTATTGTATCCGCCGCAGACCTCTGCAAGATCCGCTGCAGGCTGCAGTAAATTTTAACTGTGTCTGCCGTTTTGCAACAAAAAGCCTGTACTTTAGACACGCTAAATCCATAGTTCTTGCCTCCAGAGCAGCTTTAGTTCATCTCAGCACCATCTATCCAGAAGCATAGTACTCAAAATTTTTAGTTTGGGTCATCACCATGCGCTGGTGGGCATGCTCACCTACTCTTACCTCGCGCTGAGCGATGTGCATTCGCCTCCAGCACGAACAGGGCACTACAGGAAACTTCCGTCACTGCTGCTTTCTCCACATCTCACATCTTGGAAGAAGGATGCAGTCACTCATAACTACCATGTAGTCAGAAGCTTTATGTGGTGTAGCCATGTAGTGAGTTATTTATGTATTTCTTTGAGTGACCTACTGAGGACTATGCATCACATCTGTTAAACTTTTCTTCCCTCCATTCGGGTAAGCGCTATTCTACAGTTTGTTTTCTTCTTCACAAATCAGGATGCCTATTTTTAATCTGCGCAGTTTATTTTGTTTATTTGTGCAGAGGGTCGAATTTTTGGTAGAAATTTTTAGTTCTGGTCTTCCTTTAATAACATCAGCAGTCCAGGAGGATCTAACACAGTCCCGCTACTAGGAGGGTTAACCTTTTCTGCATCTCCGTCACTGTGGAGAAATGGCATTGGCAGAATCCTGTATTGGGGGCGGCAACATGATCAACTTGGTGATTTCAGGATGTGGTCCGGATCCAAGTCAATGGGATGTGTGCAGGTATGAACTTATATTATTAAAATAAAATTTTTTTACTGTTTATCAGATCATGCCAAATTCATCATATTTGTCACACAACAAAAATGGCATTAGAATATAACAATTAATGAAAAGAATAATAATGAAAATAATTAAGTAAAGCACATTAATGTACATCTTAACAGTTTTAAGACCTACTGTTCGGGGCCTCCTTTTACCAAATAATAAGATTATTGGAATATAATAAGTTATTTATTAGGCTG
The DNA here is from genome assembly GCA_029891345.1 of Dryococelus australis. Classification (NCBI taxonomy): domain Eukaryota; kingdom Metazoa; phylum Arthropoda; class Insecta; order Phasmatodea; family Phasmatidae; genus Dryococelus; species Dryococelus australis. Next base: position 86,744,784 of record CM057002.1, on the reverse strand, counting down.
AAAATTTAATAATTTAAAGTCACCAAAGCCTATACATCAAAACGAAATGTTCTTTACAATTTCATCAACAGAAATGTGCAGAAATGCAATAAGGCTTGTTTTTATTTTTTGTAAAGATGAATTCAAACAATACAGTGGTCAGCTAATTGTGTTTACCTTGGTTTCTTTATTTAGTACTGATGCATACCAACATGCTGCGCAGTGAGAATGTGTGCTCTACGGATGACGACCATGATCCATCTACGAGCCACATGCGCTCAGGGGTGAAATATATATGCGGCAAACCACATTAAATTTATCAAGCTAAGACAGCCCACAAGCCTGGGTAGCCGATTACATTATTGTTAATTACGTGCATAATTACAATCGACATTGACCGGCTAGATTTATGCATGCAAAAGGCACCTCCCGCTAAATAAATATTATTACAATTATACTCCTCATCACTTAGCTCTGTAAGAAGTTCCTACAATCTCAAGAAATGAACAGTACCTCCGTGGCTTTGTGATGTCATGACCCGCCTGCCTCAGAGACAGGGGTTTTAATTTGTCGCCTCCACGTGGTGCGATAAGAAAAGAGCAGTGCATCAGCCCGCCCTCATGGTGGAAGGCTACGCTACCCCTCGCACCCTGAAGAACTGCTGACAAGTGGAAAATTAGTATAAAAGGAAGTCCAGCAGACAGCACAAGCAGAGATGCCGGGCTCGTCAGCCGAAGAGGACGCGAACCACCGTCAGTCTGCTAAAGACTCTCCCCTACCACTGGTTCGCCTAAGACTTAATCCCGTCTAGTCTGACCAAGAACTCTCTACTCTTAGCTTAATACCTCCTACCTGAGTCTGTCCAATATCCAAAGGACTCCTCGCAAGGCTCCATGAGAGAGAGAGAGAGGGAGGGGGAGGGAGGGAGGGAGAGGAGGGAGAGGAGGGGGGGAGAGGGATAGAGAGAGGGGGAGAAGGGGGAGAGGGGAGGGGAAGATGGGGAGGGGGAGAGAGGGAGGGGAGAGAGGGAGGGAGAGAGAGGAGAGGAGAGGGAGGGAGAGAGAGGGAGGAGAGAGGAGAGGAGAGAGAGGGAGAGAGAGAGAGGGAGAGAGGGAGAGAGGGGAGAGAGAGAGAGGGAGAGAGGGAGAGGGAGGAGGGAGAGAGAGAGAGGGGGAGAGAGAGAGAGAGAGAGAGGAGAGAGAGAGAGAGACACACACCATCTCCATCCAGCCATCCATCCATCCATCCACCCAATAATCCCCCCCACCCCCCTCTCTCCATCTATCACCATCTATCTCTATCTATCTATCTCTATCCATCTCCATCTATCTCCCCCTATCTCCCCTATAATCCCCTCTCCCTCTCTCACACACACATTCCATTCATCAGATTGCTGACATCTCGCATATTGGCAACATTTACAGTGAGGAGGATAGAACTCCCTGGACAGGCAGCCACGTCCATCCGCCTCACTCTGGGGTTTGGCTCCTCTCACGCCCCACGTAAGCCTACCCACACACAGCTAAATATTGTGAACCATCCCATACGGCCACAGTGGTCAAATAAACCCAGTATTATTCATCATGGTAGGACAAGCTAGGCTTGGAGAGGGTAGTCAATATCATCCTCCTACCATTGAAGGGAGCAACCCCGAGCAGCACGCATGAATATTTGGCACCCAACATGGGGCGATAGCTCCAAGTAGTTTAGCCTTGAGAGCTGGACCACGCCACCCCCCCCCCCTCTTCGTACCTTCCTTGATGAGGAGAAATTTCCATGACTTCTGGGAGTTGTTCTAAACACCCCGTGACGCCCAATTCAGTACAATGCCAGACTCAGAAATGAGTCACCACGGCCAGCTAGCCAAAGTTATCAGGGAGTTCGACATGAAGAAACGCCCCCACAAGGAAAAGGAGCAGTTGGCACGTTCCCTGGTGAATGGTCTGCCCCCCCTCCCCCCAGCAACCTGTAGGGCGCGGCGCGACCTTGTGACCATGAACCAATACTGGATGCTGGTACGACCGGTAGAAAGGGTAGATTCTAACCCACGGTCGGCTATAGTGGTTAGGGAATGAGGGAGAGAACAAATTAGGTCCGGAACCTACAGCAGAAATTGAATCCCGGACTCCCAAGAGGCGGACGAAGCGTGCCCCTCCACCTCCCAGCTTCACCAGACGAAGGGAGACCAGACAGTCCCCTGTCCCTGCCTTACCGTCCCTCTTATAGGGTACATTTCTCCAGGGAATGTTACCCTGCGTCTGATAGTTTTTCACCCCCAGCTAGCCCCCACCTTCGAATTGAACCTTGCCAGATGCTACCTTGCACCCAGCTGAGATCCCATGGCCTGATCCCGCGGACCGCCTTACCCTCCACAGATCTTTCACGAGCAGAAGTTTAGTGAAGGATATTCCCCCTTCCACCTCCTCCACGAGCGTTAAGGCAAGGTCGCGAACCTCCCCTGCCCCCCTGCTTGTCTCACTGGCTGCAGTGTGCCAGCAACCTCACGAGAACTAGTTAGCACGCGTTGCCCGAACATTGTTGGCATCCTTCCCTGAAGGGCCCTCCCCAGGAATCGAACTGGACGCAGCAGCGTATCCCCTCCCACCAGGCTCGGTCCTGCCTACACCTTGCCCCGACACGGCAGAGTCAAATAAGGATCTGGAACATACGGCACGTTATCCTAACCTTCCTCTCCAATCCTGGACAAGTATGGAAAAGGTGGACACGAGGAGAATGAAAACCTAGATCCACCAGCACCTACATCTGTGGAGACCACGGTCAACTTGGCGACTGCCCCCACCTGCTCAAAAGAAATGTCTGGAGAGCGAGAAAGCTACCGCGACTACCGCGTCAAGCAAAAGTGAAACCGTAACACCTGAACAGTCTGTACACCCGAGTGAACGCGAAGCTCCTCCACCGATGGGAGTAGCCAGTAATTGGTACCATGCACTGGTCACCCGCACAGCTGCCGCCAAACAACGCCAAACCACCACCTTAGGACAGCAGACAACGGGTGACGTCAACCGCAGTACTGCCATTGTGGGTAGACAGGAGCAGCTCAGCAGCCCCACCAGAGAAGCAGATGTTTGCAATGCCCGGGATGCTGGCCCCAAGCTGTCTGACTTTGCCAGAGAGGCCCCGCTGCGCGCTAGGCGCACGTGCCTGGTTGGTATAAGGAGATATCATGGCAGGCCCCCACCTCTTTCCGCTGGCCAGCCACCCCTACTGCGGCGCCTCCAAAGCGAGGACACCCCCTGAAAATGTGGGTCGTTAAATGTCCACGCCCGCCACCAGCATCAGCTTCCAGCACTGAGTGAGTACCTGGCAAGAGCCAGATTAAACTAACGTCCTTACTCGTAATAATCCCAGTTAGCTATATTTAGTAGGTTGTCTGTGATTGCATTAGAGAAGACAGTATCTTGAAGACAACACGAGCAAGTGATAACTTGTTATTAGGGACAGCTAGGTGACACAAAATAACCTACAAAATCCTAGCCTGTTAGAGTAGGAAGTGCATGGAAAGTGCCTGCACCCACCTCAAGAAATTCAACTTTTGTTAGCATGTAATTTTTTTGTAATTTTTAACTTTGCTTTCAAGATAAGAATTTACAAAAACCTGTATTGGAATGAACCGAGGCCCCACACCATAATAACAAAGTGACCAAGTAATTGCAATGTGCGTCCACACAGGAAAGGGCGGCAGGTCCAAGCTAAAAGATAGCCCAGCACTAACAATGCTGTGGGATAAGGTAATAACTCGAGACTGTCACTTCTCCCTGGGTGAAGGTATTACTAGTGGTTGTGGCTCCTCTGTTCCACTCTGCCAGCACTGGTACAGTGCTGTGGCAGTTGGAAAGCAACAGATGGCCGTATAATGGGTTTGTAGAAAATATGACGGACCCCTGAACGGTGCCCATTGTTGAAGTTAATTAGGATCTATCAAGAACCGGTTCTTGTCAATGGTGTACGTAACAATCCGTGTCTAGTAGACAAACAGACAGATACTCTAAGAAATAAAAGCTATAAGGTAGGAAACAAAAGTATGTTTATTGATGGTTCAATAAACATGCCACGCGTGCTACCTCCTACCAGGCAATTGAGTGCTGAAGGTTACTACGCTGGCCAGGTGTAGGCGACGTGCTTCTAATGGAAAAGCGGAAAAGAAATATCTAAACTAGAAGACTTCTTAACTGTTCTAAGAAAGGTGTCTTGAGGAGACAAAGGGAATTGAACATGTTATTGAGCGTGTTCGCTGGTGACGGGTCGTCAACTGTGAAGTAGCCACAGGGGGCGTACTCAATGATTTGAAGTTCTCTGGAGGTCCCAGCACTGAGCAGTGCTGTAAGATGTCACGAGAGAAGAACAAGAATGACTCCCAAGCCCGGCAGCATCTTGACTTATATAGTGGAAGCTTGTAGGCTGCTGGCGCGGGGTGCGGGGAAGGCGTGACATCCTTCTGCCCTAGTTGGCGTGGGAAAACTCTGGTCAGCGTTTCTCCTTTGTGCCTCGTCGGTGGCGCTCGGTCTTGCCCGAGGTCTGGGCAGCTTATAGGCTCTCAGCGTCGGGAAAGGGGGGGGGGGGGGCGTGCCTGCCAGGTTGCTTATCTCCCACATGAAGAGAATCCGCTCATAAGTTCCTGCTGCCTGTAGGGTAGACAGTGTGTCACTCATGTTTGTAGTGGTGGAAGAAGTACTCTTGGTGATGAGTTGTCATCATATTAGATTAATTTTATAAGCGGCACACATCAAATATTTACTGTATTTTTTGTTTTTGTGTAGCTGGCATGTGAAGGTAAGTTTTCTATATTAAAATTTCACATGAGATTGTTTTAAATATTTAGTAATTGTTTTGGTGACTGAGCTTAAGCAACATGCAATGTTCATTTACCTTGTGATAACTGCTGTTTTCACGACTTGTGTTTATTCGTCCAGTGGTTTATTTGCAGTTTTAAGTAATTCCGAGCTTCTAAGAATAATCTTTTTTACTGTTTGTGTTGTGTAAACGTAATTTTATTTACCCTTAGTTTATCGGAGTGTGTTGTTCATTTTTGTTCGCAACAACTGCACTGTATTATTTTACACAAGAAACACATGCCAGTGTTTACAGTAGCAAATATGCAGGTAATGGGTAGTGAATTTTTCACAGGTTCATTTCAAAAGTGCTTAATTTACCATGAAGAGCCTATGTAACATTTTATACTACTGTCTGCCTGGATAATTTTTAACAGAGTTCTTACAGTAAAACATTTGACAAAACTTGTGCAAAATAAGTGAGTGCTTGCGCCCGAACGCACAACCTGACATAGCATCCCTAGAGAATCTTGTGAAACAGTCAGAAACCACAGCTGATGTGAATTTTGTGTAACCTTCAAACCTATGAAACTGGTTTACAAGCAATAAAACTAGGCATAGAAACTCACGTCTCTTGCTTTTGTAAACAATCTTGTTGTGCAGAAGTATATCATTCCTTTTCTCTCGCAATTTCTGTTGTTTCTCACTAAGCCTGCGCTCTTTCCGTTCTTTCTTCAGCCGTTCCTTCTCCCGCAGCTCCTCTTCTTGTTTTTTCTTTTCCAGTCTTTCTTCTTCTGCAAAATAACAAAACAATATTTTCTGACCTATACTCTGACTACATTAACAAACAGGAAGACAGGGTAAGCCTAACATCTTTTGAGATATCGTGAAATAATATTTCACCTCCTACTAAATGTCATTGATTTTTGCAAAATAGCACAAATTAATAAAAAAAGTTGCTGAAAAAGTATTATCAAATTTACTCGTAGAAGGGTTGCACTCGTGTAAGGACGATACACTTGCCACAAGTGTATTTTTTTTTTTGACTAATTTTTTTTTTTTTTTTTTTTTTTTTTCACTGTGATGGTCTGCCTCACATTTGGATTGCACCAATATCTGACTTTGGTAAATATATATTTCTAACAGGGTAAATATTTTTCAGAGCCTAATAAAAGACGTTACCTGTCAACTGATTCCAAACTCCTACCAAATATTTTGGAATGCACCAAGTGCTAATGAAACATTTACCACAAGTAATGAGTACATACATGTTTTGTTATATTTATACGGAGCTTCTGCTGTAACAAGAATCCATACTGTCAAACAACATGAAACTTACTAACAATAATTTTTGGTTATAAAAAGGTAAAATTTTAACTAGTTGTAAGAAGCAATATTATATAATTCTTGTTTTGAAAAATTTAATGAGTTCCATGTTTAAAAAAGGTTAGTTTACTTGGATATTAATCATGCAATTTATGACATATAAAGTTATTTTGTTGTCATTTTGGAGGCCCTGATACAACCAAAGCAATGAGATTAAAAAAAAAAAACTCCATTCGCATTTTTTCTTCGCATCAAAATATAGTAATACTTGTTAAATTCTACATCAAAGATCTGCATTTTATGTGAAAACCTGTAAGTCCTATTTTTACATGTTGAGAATCATAACTTACCCAAAAATGCCATAGAAAAAAATCATGATTTCTGTGTAAACACTTTGAAATATTCTCATATACATGTTCATCAATAAGGCACACATAACAAGGAAGAAAGGATAGGTAGACATTAATAACATAATGTAAAAACAAAGTTATTTTTCATACTTAACTGACATGAACGTCCGAAAATGTCTTAACACAATGTTAGTCATAGAGTATTTATTACAATGCTTCATGTGCAATTTTACTCTTAATGTAAGTTAAATGGCATACAGGCATCTTATCATTAAAATTACAATACTGTAATTGTCACAGTACACTTTCTCCATGTACCACCAGCACCGCAATGATTTAAATGGAGAACAAATATGGCCTTTAAATTTTACTTTATAAAAACATAACCTATAAAAATCACATTACAAACATGCATTATTTACCAGTCTCAAAAATTAAAGCGCAACCTAACAACACTGTTGAAACTATATAATATCTTGATGCAAAAAATTCAAGTTTTTTTCATCATTATATTTATTTCTTGGTCAAATAGCTTAAATTAAATTAGGTGCATTATTTACTCTTAACTCTCCATGGACAATCGTTCTTATAATGAATGGCACATGGCAACTGTGATGGCAGCCGCACAAAACGTAGAGTCATACTCAACATATTGTGATTAATCCTGCTGCGACATCATCAAACTCCAAAATTAGCGGTACAATAATAAAACTTGAGACATTCATACTCAGATCGCTTCAAAGTGTGCTACACACCAATAAAATTGTTTCTCAACAAACAGAATCTTGCATTATGTGATATTTTTTCTCTGCCCACTGATTTATTTTTAGATATTTTACCCCTCTAGCTGAATAGCTGAATGCCCAGGTCACAGGCAGCAGCTCAAAAAGTGACAATATATCACTGGAGTTGCCATTTGGCACAACACTCATTGTTCACATCACTGGTGCAAGACATTTTGTATACTGCAAATAACCAGTATCTATGTTTTATTTATTAAAAGCAAATATGACAAGATAAAAATATTTTATTTCAACACCTGAACTAAAAAACTAGATTTTGAGTTACACACCACTTGACATATATAACGGACATAAAATGTTTGACCTAAATGCAAGTTCATATGGTACATAGTTGTTCTGCAAAATCTCCAGTAATTTTAAGTTAGTGACTACTCCATCATAATGCCACAAATGCACAACAAAGTGACTGCCGACTGAAATATGTTCGACAGGAAATGCATGCATGGCTTACCCAGCTCCTGCTCCAAGTCATCAGTGGTGAAGATGCCAGGGTTTTGCAGTGTGCGGTCAATCAGCTCCCGGTTGGCTTTGTCCTCTCGCAGGAACTTCTGCTTTAGCTCCCTCCTTGTGCGGTCCAGGAAAAACATCTCCATCACAGAGAAGTCTGTCCCCACTGCATTCAGTGCACGGTAGAACTTCAATGACTCTGCACATGCAATAACAATGCTTTCTTACAGTTGGGCTCACATCATTGGTTCATGTACACAATCATACCTGCCAATCTCTAAAACTCTCTATCAATAAGATTTTAATATGACACAAATACATAGTTTGTAAAAAGGTTGCTGAATGTTATGTGTATGCATGCACAACTGCTCATCATAAAAAAAACTAGATTTGAACTACAATAAAAAGGTTACATGGCATACATTGATATTACAGTGGAACAAGCACAAATTTTTTTAGAAATGTCCGGCAAATTTATGTCTAGTAGCCAGAAAACTTAAAAACATTAAATTTCTTATGTTTTTGTTTGCGTGTTTATTGGTCATGTGAAAATTATGTATGGTTATGAAGCAGAAAAACACTTTAACTGGAAACCAGTTACAAATAATTTTACTTTTCTCTGTTGTAGCAACACAAAATATTGTTGACACTACTTAACCAGAAAAAATTTCGTACAAACTTCAAACCATTAAAAATATGGGTGAAAAAAGGTTAAAATTTGGGGGAAATTAACCAAAAAAATTAATTTGTTGCACATTTTTTGGTTATTACACATTGCATTTCTTTAATGAGCACTGTACTAGATGTATATATCTAAAAATAGATACCACCTCACCTATGCCACCACTGTTAGCCAATACCCATTGCCTCTGACTCTCTGCTTACCCTCATCCTCTTACACGGCCCTATGTTTCATCGCATGAATACCATCACATGTTTATCCTGCCATTGTGCTGTCGCTGGCTCACCTTCACACTTTGCATGTGTTATAAGAACTTATATTTTCTTGGGTTTTTTACTATGGTTTGATAAAGACTTATTATACCTAATTTTTTTATTCTGATTTGGTACTGTTTTTGTACTTGATTTTGTAAACAATTGTTAACACCCTGCAACTTTCATATGGGCTTGCACGATTTCGTTAAAATTAATAGAAAGAGAACCAGCTTGTTACAATGTAGACTGTTCGTGGTAAAGTGAGCACTTTTGAAAGCCTTTTGTAGTTTCTTCTTTCATCTGTTTGTGTATCCTTCCACCTCATGTCAATAGAACATTGCCACACAATTTCATTTGGTGCTTTCATCAACTACAGATTCTGCTGTGTTTTACTACAAAAATAAAAAAAGCACCACATAATCATTTATGGTGAACAACATAAATGATAGAAGAACAGTTTTGTTTGAATAACATACACTGCATACAGTACTATAAAATTACAAAAATGTTTTGCATTATGAAGTGTTTTGAAACAATGTGCGCATTTAATTTTGGATGGATAGTGCAAAAATCACATTTGTCCATGATATTACAAAGGTAACAATATGTGCAGATATATCAAAATGTCCACTGCAGTGGTGTATGCATTTGTGTACATACAAATAATTAATAGTGAACATGTAGGCAATCCGTTATTGATCGCATCATTCGCAAAGTCAACTGTGGAAGAGAAGACCTGGGGGGAGGCGAGGCAAGCAGTCCATGGGTGTGGTCTGTAGGCAAGTTATTGATCGCACGTCATTAGCTGGTCACAGCCAACCTCCCTTCCCTCATCCAGAATGTGTGAAACAACTCTATTTAGCAACATTACTTCACAGCAATTGAATCATGTCGACCCATACGTCTTATTTTAGAGTGAATAATAATATATAATTTTAAAAACTTGTAATTTTTGAGACACAGGCAAATAAATACAGGCATTAAAATTGGTTTCTTTATGACCTTCAATAATAGATAACTCAATACTGGCACTTGCCGTGAGTTATGGGTGCTTGGTGTTTGTGACATTATTTTGGTGATAGAGAGGTTTCACATATGCGTTTTCAGGATATCATTTTATTCAGAAGAAGCGAGTCTATTGAAATACATGTATAAATATTTCACTAACAAATCCTTTGATTTTCCTGCAAGAAGTCATTAAAAAATAACTTTTAACCATTTGCTGCACGATATTTAAACATTTATGATGACACAGGAAGGTCGGTAAAACATGTGGGTATCATATTTTTCAGAAAATGTCTAACTACTGAATTAAATTAATACTCCATGCAAAAATCACGTTGAATTTATGCCAGAGATGACTGAACACGGACTTACAATGCTTGATAAAACCTGGGACCACTCAATGTTTTTAACATTTTGAGACTAAAGGGGAGGCTAAATACACACTTCTACGATATCAACTTTTTCAGAAAACTTCTACCAATAAAAAAAAAATTAATATTTAAAATTTAAAATGTGTTATTTTCATGCTAGAAACTATTGAAGATGGACTTTATACTTGGTAAAAGTTCAACCACTCAATATTTTTACATTTTTGGATACAAGGGGAGAAGTATCTGCTTCTAGGATATCATTTTTTCCAGAAGATGTCTCCCAATTAAAATAAACAGACATTTAATTTTAAATATATGTCATTTTTATGCTAGAGATGATTAAACATGGAATTCATACAAAAAAAACACATTTTGTAATAAATGTGTTGGGGTTAGGTAAAAATATGTCGAAAATTGCCAAAAATATCTATTGTGACTGTTCTATCTTTATACATTATTTTTGGAAGCCATAAGGGGTCATTTTAATAAGGTTTAACCAAATGCCTAATCCGACTTCTGTATGTACAATAAGATAATATGAGATTTGTAAGACTTGTCAAATATCTATGTAGTGTATACATACTACATAGACATTTGCATGCCAATGTGCTGTGCTGCACAGAGACGCACTCTACGGGCAATTCCGCCCCATCTAAGAGCACCCTACACTCAGGGAGTGTCATAAACAGTGGCAAAAATAATTTTTACTAGTCAAACGAGGAGACTCCATGCATTGGACAGCCGACTAAGTAACTGTAATTAATGCATTTAATTATGGAATTCTACGCTGCCCGGTACCCAGCATGCAAGTGCCACCTTGACGGATAAATTAAAATTTATTTGAAATCTCTCTCTCCCCCTCTCCCTCCCTCCCTCTGTGTGTGCACATGCGTGCACATGCGTGCGTGCCACACACACACACAGAGAGAGAGAGAGAGAGAGAGAGAGAGAGAGAGAGAGAGAGAGAGAGAGAGAGAGAGGAGAGAGAGAGAGAGAGAGAGATATATATATATATATATATATATATATATATATATATATATATATATATATATATATATATATATATATATGAGATCAAAATTATTTTTCATTATTACTAGTAATTGAAAAAGCATCTACAGTATTTAGGTTATACAAAAGAATTAAAACTAATTCAAATTACTATAGTTTTCCGCCTACAGGAAAGCTGTAAAAGAACACATTAAACTAAGTAAGAAAAAATGGCACACCAATATTAATGATAATCCATCAAATTTGGAAATATGTAACAGTTATAAAAATGGCTACAAAGAGAAAGTAATTTTGCTAACAGACAGTACTATAGTCCAAGATCCAGAATCTCCTGCCTAAATCTTTTCTAATCATTTTGCTTAGGTATATGTTCAGTTAGCTGACACTGTGGATTCTCAATGTAGTAGTAATAGTAATAATTTGCACTTACCAATTCTGGTAATTACTTAAGCAAGGTTGCTACAGAATGTCAGGATCAAATTTCTCTGACTTTTCCAGGTTTCCCCAACAAAAGTGAAAATTTTCCAGTCTTTAGCAGAAACTAAAAAGAAATCACTAAAATTGTTCATTTAAAAAATTACGACTAAAATAAAATTTTTGGGCTGTTTCAGACACTAGTAAAAACTAAAGGATGTAACAGAAACTATAATGTTTAAAAAATTTGGTGCATGTTAGTACCTAATAAAGAAACAACAATCTATAAGCGCAACAAAATTATTATTACAATTTACTTACACCATTCTTCAGACTGCTGTTCACTTAGATAAAATTCTGCTTCTTGAAATAAATTGATCTTGAAATGGATTCTGGAAAGCACATCTTATTTGTGCAAAAACCTTATCATTATGAGATGTGTTGAACATAAACGATTGCAGTTTCCAATACTCCGTATTATTCATAGCACTTATTTCACTCGAATATTATGTACAGTTTTAGGCCAAAAATTTATGAATATAGTTTGCTATGAAAATTGAACTTTAAGCAGTGATTTTTCGACTGTATCAATAACACTTCATAAACTGCTCATCAGTTTTCAAATAAAAAATTATTTGAGAACACCATTAATGAAATTTATTTTTTAAAACAAAGCAACTGTCTTGAATATATTTAAAAAAACATAAGTTGAAAAAAGAAGGGATACTATCAATTTTTGCCACAGCTCAATGACAGTATTACATCATCTATTGCTGCTGTTTCCCTTTGAGTGTCACGATCATTATTTTTTCGCTTGGCTAACAGCTCATTCAGCCTTTCACAAATCCGTTTCTTTTCAAGTATCTCTTGTTTCTTGTCTTTACTCTGAAAATCTTCCTGCCTCGGAGCTTCCCCATACAGTCCTCTTTCATTTATTGCACAATTTATCATCATCTTGCAGACCTTGAGATCATGCAGGCCACCCGATGCAACTCCATAGTAAACTTGCCTCTGAGCAACAAGGGATTTTTGAGCTTGGATCTCAACAACTAACTCTTTGTTAAAAGAGAATCCTTTCCCAACTGAAGCATTCCCATAAGACAAGATTAGAACAACAGGTCTGGCAAACTAAAACATGAAAGAAGAGTACTCAAGAAATTGTCCAGCCTTTCTTGTTTGTGACAATACTTTTTAATAGATTCCATGACTGCTGGACTACCACAAACTTTTCTGAAATTTCTATCAACCCTATCTGCTTCATTTCCCAAAAGCCAATTAGCTTCTTGAAAAACTTCTAAAGCTGCCTGAAGAGGTTTCAAACTGATAACTAATTTTGAAATAAGAGTTGGGTCACAAAATGACACACCCTTGCAAAGTTTATATTTCATAGTAGCTTTTTCCAAAATTTTTGTACATAATGTTTGAAGAAAGTGAAGGCAGTCTTTCTTGAAGCATTCCAATTGTAGCTGTGAGGCATTTGCATTGTGCAAAGCTATAAGAGTACTGTAGCCAAGACTACCGTGTTTTGAAAATTTCAAGTTCTCTTTCTTAGCTACATCAATTGCTGTAACTTGTTGACAACTCAACATAACCTCTTCCTTAACAAACATACTTATCAATTTTTCAAAATATCTGAAAGTTCTGTGTACAGAAATGGTGCCATAAGCAGATCTGTCTGAAACTCTGTGAGAAATGGTTCAAGTTCTGTGGCAATGTATATGAAAAATGCAAGTTTAGGCCCTAAGAGGCTATCCCCAAGTGCTGTTACAAGAACTTGGTAGCTAAATGAATTAATTTCCTTCTTATCATTTTCACCCCCTCCACAAACTTCTTCAGATTTGGCAAAATGCTCAAAGCTCTTTGTGCTATGTCAGCATTACACAACCACCTCACAGAACAAAATTTTTTTGGCATATGTGTGGACCCTGAATACAACCTATATTCATGCCTTCACGCTGGAACATCTTTTAACACATTATAAATAGCTCTGAGGAATTCAACAACTTGCAACCCTGTTTTTTTGCAGCTGTACATGTGATCCACATGTTCCCATGAAGAGCATTAAGGAATGGTCTAGATCTTTGCCTTCACTCAAATTCTCTTTCAAATCCCTGAGAAACTTGATATTTACATTTGGACCATCAAGAGAGACATAAAGAAGGTGTTGCAAATTAAGGTTAGACAAAGTTTCCTTGAAAGCACAAACCAAGTCTACTGACTTTGTACTTCCCAAAAAATGCAGAACTGAAAAAGCAAGTACAAGTACCTTTTGATTTGCTCCAGAATTGTAACACCAATATCCATCTGCTGTAACTGAGTACACTTGTTTAGGGACAGGTCAAACAATGCTACAAAACAATCATCTCATTTACTTCACTTTCTAAAATGATATGGAAAAACGCTCATTTGAATTTCCAGTAACCAACAGCAATTTCCCTGACTTTTCCATGTTTTCCAGACCTGTAGCAACCCGGTTGAGATCTGGTATTGTAGGGTAATAATCAACTCAAAAACAGTAAGGCAACAGGTATCAATGAAATTCCTAACTTCATAACCAAGGAATATGCTTCATTCCATTTTTAATATTTTAAAAAAGGTAATTAACATGATGTTATAGACCAATATCATTATTATGTTGTTTTTCAAAGGTTTTTGAGAAGGTAATTCACCGGCATATAAAATTCTATATAAAAATATAATATCAGATAGTCAGAATGGAATTCAAATTGGAAAAACAACTGCTACTAGTTTACTTAAATTTGTAAATGATTTATACGGAGATGTAACATCAAAAAATCAGATTGATGCAGTAAATTTTGATTATACTTAGTCATTATCAAAAAATTACAAGCAATAGGTTTAGATATTAATTATGTTAACTGGTTTTCTAGTTATTTTTCTGAGGGAAAGTTTGCAGTGGGAAAAGAAACCTCACTTTCATTACATTTCAATGTCTCCTCTATGTCCCACAGAGTGGCATACTATCACCACTTTTATATTATATAGTATAAATTATATTACCCCCATTATAATTAATTCCTGAGCACTTCTTTATGCTGATTATCTAAGAATTTATACAAGTATTAAAGATTTGACAACATACCGTTGCAAGAAGATATTTCTGCTGAGTATGAATGGTGTAACTAGAATGTTATGTCACTTAACTTAAGAGAAAATAGTTTGTATATCATTTAAAAGGAAAACTAATCCAATTGTGTACAAACATTTGGTTTAATATAATGTTATTAACAGAGTTTATGTTCATGATTTCGGTGTGATACTTGATTCTAAATTAGTCTTCCATTACCATGTATATAGTTTAATTTGTAATTTTACACATACTCTAGGTTTAAATAAATTTATTACTTACTCAGATTCTACAACTGATTCTTTGCTTTGTTTATATTATTCTTTAGTACTATCTAAATCTGAATACTATTTAATTATTTGGAATTATATTACTATCACAGATTCAAGGAAACTGGAAAATGTACAAAGTAATTTTTTTTTTAAACAATTTGTTGCAGGTACAAAACACAGACACTGAAAATTAGGCATGATATTACTGATGCATTACTTTTAATAAATGATTTCCTTTCATACCTTTTCTGTCCTGTTGTTTATAACTTGGTGTTTCTTAAGATTCTGAATTTTAACGATAGAATTTTGAATATTTTTTGTACTATAAACAATAAAAATGATTTTGTGAAAAGGTGTGTTCTAAATTATAATAAATTGTATTTTGAGTATACTCCCTTCTTAGAAAAAACATTTACATTTCACGGGCTATTTAAGCATTAAAATAGATTAAGCACTACCTCAGTATAATCTTAATTTGTTATTAACTTTTAATGAGTTAAATTGAATAATTGTTGTGTTTGTGCTAAGCAACAGAGGTGAGAAGAGTCCACCCCCTGGCTATATAGAACGTGCTCACGCAGCAGCGAAAGTTATAGAGTGCACCTCTAAAGTTAAAGATGAGCTGTGAATCACCTGCTTGGAGTGCCGTGGTAACCCTTCCCCTCCATTTTTCCATCCATCCTCTTTGTAATCCCCACCTCCCATGCATGCGCTCTTATATTAATTGTTGAGTGGTTGTGACATATTTGGAGTGGATGGCCTTAGCATCAGCGCTGGGCTCGTCTACTTTATTCTGGTCTCCGACTTGTAAGCACCCTTCAAGTGTGGTTCTGCCCGAGGTCCGCATGGGACTCTGTCAAATAAGTCAGTGTGTCATCTGACAGAGAAGTTATGCAGCACTGACGGTTTAAAGTGGGTTGACTTGGCAAAGATTGAACTTGGTGATGAAGATTTAAACTTAGATCTTGTAGGCGTTTCTGGTAACATTCAAAATTCTTGTTTGATAGGTGTTTTAGAACTAAATTCTATTTGGAATAACTTGCCACTGTGGAGCCTACTATGCATCGAAAGTTTGTATTTTGGAAGAAGCCATGTTAAGGAATAGAGAACGTGACAGCCTGAAAAAATGATGGCTAGTTGAAAGGGCCCGCATAAGTTCCCATTCATTAAGTAGTACGATTGCCTCTAACCCCTAATGTGTTTTGGCTGCATAATAAATTGTGTTTTGGTGCTTACCCTATTTCAGTATTAACTTCAAGTTTTTAAGTCAAGTTTTTAGCTGTGCGTCAATTGTCAATTTTAGCAGGGTTGGGCTTTGGTCAGGTCCATTTGGATGCCCCGACCCATGCAGGTGTTTTAATATTCCTTAAAGTAATAATTTTCATTTGGTTCAGTTGCTTTTATAAGACCTTCATCTTTGAAGGTCCTGCGGGATGCACAAAGTTCTTTTTAACGTGTTTCTTTTAAAATGTAAATGTATTTTGAAACAAAAGATATGTTCATACAGAGTTCCAGAAAAAAAAATTTAATTTTCAAACCACTTCATGTTTGTAATTAATCTTGAAGCGATAGTTCGCCACAAGATTAAGGTTGTGTCTCAATGTAAAGAATACTCTCGAGAGAGAGCACTCTTTCGCACAACCTGGCGAGAGCACTGCTTTGTGCTCTTGCTCTGTGGAATTGAGACAACCACTCTCTCGTTTCTCTCAAACGTCAGGCAAACAGCTGATGCCAAAAGGTGGGAAATTATGTTCAACTAAAATTGCGATCATGGCTATTGTATGTGTTCAAAATAAATCACAAATAATTATAGCACTACCAGAACAATCATTAGTGCATAAAAAACGATGTTTTTGTTTTATATTTTACCATAAAGTTGCAGCAGTGACAAAAAAAAACTAGATTTAGTCAGAAATCCATATTTATATTTTTATAAATAAGTGTTTCGTATGTTATTTTGCTGTTTAAAATAGTTAAAATCATACACTTACAGTTAAAATGCGGCCCAGAAAGCTATTATACACTTATTCAAACATGGAAATAATGTAAACAAATATGGCGCCTGCGAGACAGCACCAGCAAGTATACAACTTCATGCTCTCTGTGTTTTTGCTCTTTCGCGCTCTCTCCAACGAATTGAGAAGACCAGAGAGCACTCTCTGTGACATCATCTGCATGAGAGAGAGCACGAGAGAGTGCTCTCTGGGCCAATTGAGACATGGCCTAAATCTGCGCCACTCTGCTTATACACTTGTTAATTTGTGTATTTTCCTATGTTTCATGTGAATCTGAGAATTGCCAGTGAAGGAACATCTTTCATATACCTACTGAACAAAGGAGGGCTCGTGGCTCTTTTGGAGGACCATGAAGCAGATTTTCCCAGGGATGCCACAATGCAGCCTTCTGGATGACAGCACACAGTCTGCTGGAGCATCAAAGCCTCCACGAGCACAGCAGGGCAAAGATATATCAACGCCTCCGTGCCAAGCAAATAAGGGATCCAGGCACCCATGTATGATGTCAGAACTTCCAACCCTCTTGAAGTGGGGCCAGCTTCCCCCTTCACCCTTCTGAGGAAGTACAAGCTCAAATTTTCAGTATAAATTGGGCTTTCAGACCGGGCCTCAAGTAAGTCTGCTGCACCTCTCCCCTGTGATGGCCTGAAGTATCAGCTAAGGGTACGTGCTAGCCCGCCCTGTTCAATGCTGTAATGGCAAGGAATATCTTGATAACGAAAGCAAGCACTCTGTCCCTTCGTGGGTCAGTAGACAGCATCCTACAGAAGGTCCTCGACGGTCTACAGCCACCAGCAGCACCAGAGAGCCACCATCTCTTCTGCGACCTCCAGCTCCAGATACCTTCGGACGCCGACGCCAACCATAGGGTACTCCATCACCGCTCTCGTCAACCTCCCTTCCTCCTTGGTAACCTTCCTCAAGGTATCCTTATGTCATGATGACGACATTCCCCTCTAGGTTATAGCCACACCCGCCTATTCAGCACCCCTCTGGTGTTGAACCCCGATAGCTAGGTTCCTTCAGAACACAATCTAATTAAAATAAGGAAATTATATTTTAATTATGGCTTTGATTAAATTAACTTTGCTCACCCAGTCATACAGTAATCACATGCAATTTCAATTTCATGCGATCTGGGTGGCTTCATCTGATCTTATCATTAATTTTCAAGTAATTATTAAACTTATTAAATTACTAGGAGAGTGCGGCCCCACTTTTGTTTGAATACAAACATAATAAAGCAAACGTATTTACTAACTTCTTTTGTTCTCATTGTAGAATTATGTCTTTATAATTTAAGCCCCTTAGGCCATTTGAAAGTCTGATATTGAGGAATAATCGGTGAATTACGTACTTGGCCACTAAGGTAGAAACACACACATTAACGGCAAACCAATATCTGCCGCTTGGTAGTTTTTTTCAGAAGCACCCAGATCACTGGAAATACAATCCACCAGTGGAAACGAGTGACCAAAGTATTTCCCTACTCCGTCCCCCGCTGTCGTGGCCGGGTGAGACACAGAGGAGTGCATTGACCACCTGACCCAATTTGAAGCCTCACCTGGGTACATCTGAATAAAACCACGGTACCATCTACACTCCATATATTCCACCCATTGCTGAAGGGCCGGGCCAGGAACAACAGATTGTGCGAACCCGTTAGAAAGAGTCTTCAGCCGCACATGTTAGCATCATGTGATATCCCGGCTTATTCCAAATAGCTTTACTTTTGGCATACTCATGCTTATAAATGAAAAGGAGGTGTCAGGTATAAACTTAAGATTAAGGAACCGAATACAGTGGAACCCTTGTATTACACTTTTCAAGCGGAAAACAGAAAAAGGTGTAATTCAGGGGAAAGTGTAAATGAAGGGAAAGGGTAAATGAGGAGAAAGGGTAAATAAAAGTGAAAAACATCATGACAAACCAAACTTCAAGCCAGCAAAACGTCACGATCGTGCAACCGCATGAAAAAACTGTCTCATCCTACTTTGTGTGTGTGCATATCAACAAGTACTAGACTGTGAGTACTTGGATTCCTTTCCTTTATATATTTTTTAAATAACAGAAAATGTTATACAATGTTTAAACACTATTCATTATAAAGTTAAAAGTACACAAACAAATATTTTAAAAGCAGGACATTGTATATTATGTTAAAGTCAATGTCACAGAATGTACTATTTGATGCTTTAAGTAAACATCCAAAACCATAGGAAAATTAATTTCACATAATTTCTTCAAAATCGAAGAGTAAAAGCAGCACTCAAAAAATACTTTGGTAATATATTTTAAATCTTAGGTCATGGCAACTTAAAAAAATTTATGTTTTAAACTTATCAAATAAAAAATATTACATCTACAAGGTTGTGTACCATATTTATCAGGATAATTAAACTTTGCTCATATTCAAAAAATTAAAAATTATTGATATGTATAATTTTAAAATTCAGCCCTTCCTTATTTTACTGAGAGTAAAATTGAACTCTGCCAGTTGCCAGGTAATGAATGTCAACTGCTTTTAAAAGAGTTTAAATACTGAAATGACAAGGTGGAGCTGCAGTTTGGCCCCTGCAAAAATGGTCATTCAGCAACCTGCAATCCAGGCTGTAGATGATTATCAACGCCTGTCACAGCAAGCGGCCACAGTGGGGTGAGAGCGGCATCTCACTCTCCCCCTCACACTTCCCGTAGATGATTACCTCACAGCAGGGTAGCATTTTCCCCCCTTTCCACGTCCGTGAGTGACAGGCTGTCAGTTTAGTTATTGGAATAAGAGCGAAACTGCTGACTCAAAACCGCAGCAGTAGAGCCTGTCTTACTCCAGCATCGCCACCCTATTATCTTCTACTTCACTCCCAACTCGCAAGACAACACAAACTGTGTACATCATGGGAAGGCACTTGCATTTTCTGTGTAAGTTGTGGGAATACAATGTATTGTAAACGGGACCAAACGAAAGTGGTGCATTTGATGGGAAAATGTTATTGGCGTGAATGTAAAATCCAGGTTACACTGTATTGTCAACTAACTTATCGAATAAGTAGCCAACAGGTTAGAAAAACCCCTTGCACTATTTGAACCTCCTACCCAGCTGCCTAAGGGACAGAACCCCGCACACTTAGCCATAGTCAAATACAGGGATGCCCTATTAGGTCTTGATACTCTTTGGATAAAACACCCTCCCAATCAATTACCTTCCTTCAACTGCGAGGAATTCTTCAACTCCACTTTGCTGCAGCCATTGCCGGCCACTGTACAGTTGCTGCCCGCAGCAGTCAGCCAGCCCATGAGCAAAGGAACAACACAGCATGGCATTACTAAGGTAAGGTCTCCGTGATCTATAATACTTACCACTCCAGATTTTGTTCTCGTGAAGAAACCTACAAGGCCCATATTATACAATGTTAAGGCCCCTACACGTAACTAAATTCCCTTTTATATTCTGACATTTTAAATGTCCTCCAGGATAATGGCATCACATTGGTCGAAGTCCTCCTCAGTGGTGAAGACAAACCACTCACAAACCCACTTTGAGTGTTAAATTCATATTGACATTGAAATTCCAGGGTTGATTCCCAGAGTGGACACCAACAAGCCCCTTGACAAGAAAAACCCCTGTCTCAATGTGGCGAACCCTCTGCCTAGCCGGCGCACATGCTATTGCACATGAATTAATTCTTGGGCTTGTGTCATAACTCCGACCCATGTCAATTATTCAACTTATGTGTGAAGTGTTTAGCTTAAATTAATGTTTACTCAACCCAACGAGACGAGTGATTTTTGGATTTAATTTAATTTTTTTTTTTTTTTTTCACGAGATATAGTTTGTTTTGTTTGATGAATTCTTAATATTAGGACATGTTTAGCTTTAACTTTGGTAGCTGTGTTTTGGTGGATTTTAATTTGTAGTTTTATTCCAAATTCATTAAAAGCTTACCCAGTTTATAGCCAGTTGACTTGAGTAGAAAACTACTGGTTAGTTCGGGGCCCTTGCGATCACGTGTTGCGGTCGTGAGCTGATACTGAGCTGGAGTCTCATCCAGCCGGGCTGGTACTGGATGTGTTTCACATGCGTGGCAGCTGTCCGGGTGGGACACGGCAAGGATGACGGCAAGCGACGGCATGACCGTGAAGTCGCTGAGTGTGGACAGTTGAAGGACGGCCATGCATAGCTCTAGAGTACCTGACGGGGTAGAGGTTGCACCATGTGGGTGAGGCGAGGGGCAAGCAGCGGCGAGTTTTCGCTGACACTTGCCTAGCAACTGCTAAACAGCAGCGTGGGTGGAGCACCAGGTTGCTCGGGGACGTGGCAGCGTCTGGGAGAGTCGTAGCTGAACCACCGAACAAAACAGACGTAAGAGTTTGTACAAGAGGAGATGGACTGAAGGAGCCTATGCGAGAGACTCAACATGTAGTCTGAAAGCTATGTGTTTTTTTGTTTGTTTTTTTTTCTGTAGTTTGTAGTTCTAGTTAATTTTGGTTCTTGGGTTATTTTCAGATTTATAGGATGACACGGAGAGTGGTTATGGTAGTTAACAGATCTGTTAATAAATAGTTTTAAGTTTAAACTGTAAAGGAATTTTAAGTGCCGAGAGTAAATTTTAAAAAGAAGTACATGGTGTGACGGGTAGGAACCCGCTTCATGAGGCTTAATTTTTGTTTGAATTTGTAAAAGTTTTTGTCAATTCAGTCAGTCATCTCTCAGTTACTGTTAATGGTTATATTTTTTTGTGTTGAACAGAAAAGAAGTCGGATATTTTATGGAGATGTAAATCCTTTTTTTTCTTTCCCTTCATTAAATGGCCTTTAGGGCAGAGCACAGTCTCTACGATGTGTGATAAGAACCCTATTTAGCTGTATTTTAGTTGTTGTTATCGCGGTGTGATGTGCTGAACTTTTTATTTTTGGTTGCATTTTCCGTCACATCGTATTGATTTGTTTGAATATCATGTCGGATAAAAAAGTTAAGATCCTTGCAGTTTCTGGTGTTTGCTTAAAGAAAGTATTGGAAAACTATCCATTTTGTTGGCAGTCAATTGAAGTCAATTCAGTGATAAATATAAATTATGGCTAACAGACGAAACAGCATGTAGCTGGTTGGTAAAAGAAACATATATCATTTTTGAGTTGTGAATAACTTTGGTTCAGAAAACTATTGAAGCAAAAGTAGAAAAGACTTTTTTTTTATTTATTTAATATCTGAAAAGAAAATTATTATTATTATTTTTTTTTTTTCTTAAAATACTCCATGAAGGCTTTTTGTTGTATTATTGATTTTTGAAATAACTGTGCGAAATTAAACTAGAGGTCAAAGTTTATCAAAGAAACATTTATGGAAATGTTGAATTTTTACAATTAAGACTAACATATGTTATACTCAAATTTTTTTTAGAAGTTCTATAATTGTCAATTGTCATCACATGTTAGTGTTTTGAAATGAGAATTTATTGAGACTTATTAAAATTTAAGATTTTGAAACCCTGCTTCAAGTCTGACATACATGTCAATTAGCAAACTCAAGCAATTTTATGTGAGTACTCCTGTCCTGCCAAAGACTGTCCTGCCTGAACAATTTATTTTTTGTCCCGCCAACTGATGAAATGTGTGATGCTTACAATTTCCTGGAGTACGATTCAATGCTGTTATTATGGGGTTGGTGTGTTTATAGAATTTCATCACGTTAATGAACTTGGTTAGCAAGTCTGCTTGGTTATTAGCTACATCTGTATTTGTAGCCCAGCTTAACAAACTGTTATTGTTTGAAGAGGGGTTATGATTTGAAGAGGCAATATTTTTGCACCAGAAAAAGGTATCATGTTTATCCCCCCTAGCCCAGGGTAGCGCACATCTGAATGCTACCAGGCATTGAGCTATACCGAAGAGAGGCGCTCGTCGCTCGTGGTGCAGCCGAGCGCAGTCTAGTGGCTACTACTGGCAACGAGTTCAGCCTTGCACACTCTGGCACCTTCCATACGCCTCTCTGCTATTCCCGCCGCCTCCTTAACATTCCCGAGCCGCGTTTTCGCGTATAAATGTTCGTCCCCAGCCCGAGCAAGTGAGCAGTGTTCCTCATCTAGTTGCACGGGCTGGCCGACAATAGATCATGTCTACACCACTTCGAACTTCAGGTCTTCAGCATGCTAAACACATTTTCGCGTAATACCAGTACACAAGTTAAGTATTGCAATGAAGGTAGTTGTTGTAATGCCTAGGGTAGAGTTCTCCTTTTTGGTAGTGATTTTTTGAGATTTTTGTGTATATGGATTTTTGTAGGGAAGTGTTTCTTCACTGTTTTGATTGTGTGAATTTTCAATATGGTATTTTATGGGAATGTTTGTAAGAAGTGGATTCTTCCCATTTTTTTAGCGTGCATTCGGAATGGTCTCCTGGATTACGATTTGTCAAAAAGAATTTAAAGCCAGGGGAGTTTAGTGGATATTTTATGGCTGTCTGTATGCTCATGGTCAAGTATAGGAATGTTTTCCTAGATTACGATTTGCCAAAAGGATTTTTAATGTAAAGGAGTTTAGTGGATATTTTAGGGCATGTCTGTATGCTCATGGTCAAGTATAGGAATGTTTTCCTAGATTACGATTTGCCAAAAGGATTTTTAATGTAAAGGAGTTTAGTGGATATTTTAGGGCATGTCTGTATGCTCATGGTCAAGTATAGGAATGTTTTCCTAGATTACGATTTGCCAAAAGGATTTTTAATGTAAAGGAGTTTAGTGGATATTTTATGGCATGTCTGTATGCTCATGGTCAAGTATAGGAATGTTTTCCTAGATTACGATTTGCCAAAAGGATTTTTAATGTAAAGGAGTTTAGTGGATATTTTATGGCATGTCTGTATGCTCATGGTCAAGTATAGGAATGTTTTCCTAGATTACGATTTGCCAAAAGGATTTTTAATGTAAAGGAGTTTAGTGGATATTTTATGGCATGTCTGTATGCTCATGGTTAAGTGTAATTAGGGTTTTTACTTGTTGTCAATGGTATTAATTCTTGAAATTAGTGTTCCATGTTGTACTTGTTAGTGAATTATTAGGTGTACTTTACTTTTAAAGTTGTAATGGTGCTTGCTTTACTAAGGGAGTCATTTTACCTTTTTTAATAGATTTCACAAGTATTTATTCAGTTGGGTGATTTTTCTCAGGATATATTAGTATTGTTGTTTTTCTGTTTGTTCCAGTGCATGTGTGTTCCTCCTTCCCCTAGTTCACCAATTGGTTATTGATTCTGGAATTCTTGTGTCCATGCTTTCTTGATTTTTTTTAATGGTATGCATCCTTCTCCTTGCCTTCCTTTAGCCCTGCTATGCCCTAAAGGGATGTAACAATTTGTTTAAAAATTTCACTCTTTTATTTGCTAGAAGGTAGTCCCTCCCTCACCCCCCCCCCCCCTTAACTTTTTGACTAAAATTTGGTAATTTTGTATTTTTAAGTGTTCTATAAAATTTTTGAATTTTTTATAACAGTGGACAATTTATTACATTTCTGGAACTGGTTAATCTGATCTGATATACTTATTATTGGAAGTTTTCAATTTTAAAATTTTTTTATTAATATACAATTTCATCTATTTTATTTTAATTTGATATGTTGATTTAAATAATTTTATTTATCCATCATGCATCAATGGCTTGTCCAGATTTCTGAGTATCCTATTGCTTTAATTTGACAAGCGAAGTAGCTCTACCTGTTTACTGGTTTAGATGTTTTGCAGATGTTTTATTTAGTTGAATACATGGAGCGTCAGGTTGCTCCTTAAATAAAACCTGTGGTCGAGAGCCCCCAGTTGATTTGAAGTTAAGTCAGAAATGATTGGGTTTGTCACCGTAGATGTTTTGTAAGTTTTTTTTTTGAGACTGTCAAGGAGTTGTGAAGTTGTCGAGATGTTAAGGAAGTGGAACCCTTAAGGAGTTTATTTTTAAAGTTAGCCGCAACTTGCAATTCTTGACTTCTTTTATTTAACAGTCGAAGATGAGTATGTTGTAGTGAGAAGTAGAACTGGTGGTATTTCAAATAAAGTAATGTAGATGTCCTATGGACACCCCGCCCCCGCCCCCCCCCCCTTTTTTCGACACTAATTTAGTTTGTTTCTCTCCCCCTCTCAGCTACCATCAGTTATATATGGTGTTAGGTGCCAGCTAGTTGTTGTTTGGTTTCAAGTTTTGTCCTAAAAATTTAAAATTTGTAATTTTTTCAGTTGGATACGGAATTTTTCTAAATTTGGTTTTTTCTCTAACCACACTACTAGCCAGAGGTAGGCAGGCCTTCTAATGCGATGTTGTACTTAGCTTATGTTTGGTTCATTTCCTGTTGTTTTAGTTTTTTTTTTTGCAATGATTGATTTTGTAATTATGGTATGCTTATCTTAACTACGATACGTGTATAGTGCTGTAATGGTGAAAAACCCAGTAGTTAAGAACCAGGTAGTTATGTAGAGTGTAGAGATGTAGTAATTATGTTTAATGTTTAGTAGTGACTGTTATTTCGTACCACAGTATGGGATAATTTGTTTTGGTATGGCCTGTGGAATTAGTAAATAGTAATGTTGACCGAGGTTAGTCGTTATTTTGGGTTTAAGTTTAGCTGATTTGAGGCCGTAGTAATGATTTGTTGTAGGACTGCATCTGATTTTAGTGCTTCTTGGTAACTGCGAGAACAATACTGTTTAAATTGTGTCACAGTGGTTTATTTGTTTACAGTCCACGTCGTTTAACCTTTTGATTTTTGATGTTGTAATAAAAGTAGTTTTTAAAGCAACAGAAATGACTATAATCTTCAGTCGGCCAGCAATTTTTTTCAGTTCATAACCATTAATAAGGAAATACATTGTGTTTCACACATGTTTTGGTTTCCAGTCGATCGATAGTGCAGACTGCAGAGTGATGTGACTGAGTACAGAGCGCCCGTTGCGGTCCGCCCCGTAACCGTAGCTGCGAGTAGTTAGCGAATTAGCCACGAGAGGTAGGGTGTGTGTGTGTGTGTGTGTGCGCGCGCGTGCGCATGCGTGCGTACATGTTACCCCCCCTCCCCCACGAAGGTATTGGGGGTTTCAATTTTAAGAACGCAGAGAAATAAACTTTAATTGAGAGAGTTTGAAGTTAACATATTTTATTATACCAAATCGTTACAGTTTGACGCGTGTCCACCTAATGTTGCAACCTTAGATGATACGGATAGAACGGTGACTGCTCTCTCAGAGCCTAGTTGTGCCTACCGCGGCGAATACTATTTGTTTTAATGGGCCTGTGAGGCATAAGGGGGTTATACACAGTATTAGTCCATTTGTGGGTAGGTTTACTATGGGCTTGGTGAGTCAAACCCCAGGGTGAGACGAATGGAAGTAGCTGCTCCTCTGGAGAGCTGTATCCTCCTCACTGTGGGGGTCACCAATAAGCGGGATGCCAGCGATCCCTGGTGGATGAAATGGGATGATGATTAGGTAGTCGTGATGGTGGGGGTAAGTGATCTGGTGGAGGAGATCATTACAGGACCAGTGGGTTGACGTGTTGGGACAAAGTCAGATGACGTGGACGCCTATCAGGGTCTGACATCTGGCTGGGCTGGGAGTCAAATCGTACAAACTTCCCAGACGCTAGCTTAATGGTGCAAAACTTCGGGAGTTTGGTATCTTCCGGAGTAATCTGCCCGACATGAGTTTGATTGTGCTAGTCGTCTTGGGAGTTTGCATAGTGGGGGTGTCCTGGTGAGTAGCACTATCAGTTTGGCCTAATAGTTTGATCTGGTACTCATATTCACTAGTGGGGTAACCTGGCTAATAAGCACCGAGGAGGTGATTGAGAGAAGTAGTAAGCTGAAGTGGGATTAACGGGAAGATAGACCACGGGAAAAGGTCGGGGCACATTGAACTAGTTTCGTCCTCGGACGTCGAGCTCACTTGAGGTGCAGAGTTGTTGGTGAGTGCTAACGCACGACGTTCCCTACCTCTCTGTCTGCTTTATAAACCACAATTTCTAGTGTACATTGAAACACTGGTAGTACCCACTGACACACAATACCAAGTTGGGGGAAATACGGAGTACCTATTTAGAAATGAATGAAAATTAGATTTGATGGAATGTTTATTATTTTGTTCGCCCTGGAGAGTCCTGGCTATTCAAGAAAAATTCAAAAGGATAATAATCAGCTACCTGGCTAAACACTTTATAATCAACACGAGATACATGAATTATGTGTACTGGGTTTGATTCAGGCAAAGGCGAGCCTGGGGATAAAGAAATACAAATCACTGGCAAAACTATAGCAATGCAATTATACATGGGTAACAAAAAAATTTATAACGCAATTTTACAGCGGTTAATTAAAATAGAATTTAATCAGATAGGTACTCTAAAACACGCCCGCTCGTTACCACGGAGTCACAGGAAGTTGACTGGAGTAAGTTGATACCGGAGTTAAGGTGATGTATACCTGATTAAGGCATAGTTGTCTCTCAAGCTGGTCTTCTACGACGTGCAGGTCTCACAGAGGAGAGAGACCTTCACAGACTGATGGGAGCCTTAAGGGGGTTCGGGATCGGACTAGGTAGGAGTAGAGAGTCCTTGGTCAGACTAGACAGGATTGTCTTGGGCAGACTTTAAAGTGCTGAGAGTCTTAAGCAGACTAAGGCAGCAGGGAGTCTTTCAGCAGACTCAAGGTAGGATAGAAGAGACTTGAGCAGACTCAAGGTAAGCAGGGAGTCTTTGAGCAGACTCAGGGTAAGAGATCAAAGAGTCTTTGAGCAGACTCAAGGTAAGGCAGAGTCTTTATCAGACTCAGGATGGCTCGCATCCTCTTAGGCCGACGAGCCCGGCACACCTGCCGGTGCTGGATGCTGATGTCATATTTATAGTAAATTTCTACTTATCAGCAGTTCTTCGGGGTGGGGGAGGTAGCATGGCCTTCCACCATGGGGACGGGTTCATCAGGGGTGCAGGAGCGCTGTGCTTTTTTTATCGCCCCGCGTGGAGGCAATGACAGATTAAAACCTGTCTTCAAGGCAAGTGAGACATGATGTCACAAGACCACGGGGGTGCTGAAATCTCTTGAGATTGTAGGAACTTCTTCCAGAGTTAAGCGACGAGTAGTAGAATTCTAATAATATTCATTAATTTTGCGGTGGTGCCTTTTGAACGCATAAATCCGGACGGGCAATGGGGATTGTAATTACGCACGTAATTGACAATGATGTAATCGGCTACCCAGGCTTGCAGGCTGCTTTAAACTCGATATATTTAATTTGGTTTGCCGCTTATATATTTCTCCCCTGAGTGCACATGGCTCGTAGATGGGGCGAAGTTGTCCATAGAATGTGCATTCTCACTGCGCATGTTGTCATTCGTCAAGTTGATATCAAATCGACATAGAGGTGACGCATGTCCGATCAGCTAGGGCTGGATCACGGTCGAGTGGCTTTTGTTGCACTTAGGTCGGTTGTGCTTACAGGTAGACTTACTCCTATTTGCAGCTATATATAGTGGTCGGGCATGTGGCCTTATGGGATGGTGCAAAGTTATTGACTTTACGATTCATGAGTCCATTCGATTAATCAGGTTTACAACTCGTATCGGAGCTGGTCGTAGTTGACGACGGGAATGAAGTGCTAGCGGTAGGTGACTTGTCATTGTCTTGCAGGCGAGGTGTAGCTGGATACAGCTGATTGAGTCGTTCGTATTTGGCTCAGGCGGTAGCGAGGGCACAACGTGATACGACACAGAACTCACAGTTCCAGTCTTCTGAGGCACTGCTTAAAAAGTTACTGTTCGAGATGCCCAACCAGTTCTCAGTCTGATTAATTAACCCTCTTACAACTGGATGGCAGGTCGGATGTGTACGCAGCGGTGCTAATGGGAAAGAAGCTGGATTGGTTACAGTAGACGTAGGTTGTGCCAGTGACTGGAGTAAGGCAGCACAATCTCGTTCAGCTTGTCGACTAGCTGTGAGTGGTACAAGACCAGCCAGCTGCCTGGCAGCACTGGCGCGCAACTCTTTGCTCCTCCCTCCTTGCACCGTGTCTCACCTTAAATGGCACAGAGCGGGTTTAGCTATCAAGGACCTCAAATTGAGCACCACGGACACAGATAGCCCTAGATTAGTGTTGCCTGGTAACAGTTTTGCCAACGCGAGCTACTGTGATTCAGAAGATCCCCCGCGGTTGCGGGCTGATCAGAAGCATTGGAGCCGTATGGATTCGTAAGACTATTACTGGGTGTGCGATCCCAACCAAGGTCAGGCCTTAGCACCTAAGCAAATACCCCTGCCAGCACCCAGGTGCTCCGGTAGGGATACAACTCAGATGTACTGTCTCTCCTTGGTTGAGAAGTATTGCTAGTGGTCGGGGCTCCTCAATTCTACTCCTCCAGTACCTGTATACTTGGTAGGAATAAAATATATGGCTGTCTAATGGGTGTGTATTCAACTTGGAGCTTCCTGATGGGGAGTCTCCAATTGTATCTAATTTGTTTAAGGTCGGCGATACTCGGTTCGAGGTCCTCCCAGCAGTTGGTTACAAAGTTCTCTATGAATGAGACTCAAAGTTAAGAGAAACAAAGCAGTGTTTATTAGGAGCTTATTAAACATGGTGACACATGCTCTCCTGCCAAGAAGTCCTGTGGTTGGAAGTAATCCTATGGTAGCCAGGTGTAGGCGACCAGGTCCTAGGCTAGTTGAGGAAGTAAAATACAAACTGTCGAAAATTACTTAATACAAACCTAACTCTAAGCAGGCTGTCTGTAGGAGACAAAGAAGTTACGTGTGGTATGCCCGGTAGCTACAGAAAGCTTCTGGTAGCTATTGGCAATTGGCGTCGCTGGAGCATCCGGTGGCGGTGCTGCAGAGCTCTAATGACGACATCAAGGATGGCAGCCTCTGGTGGCTGCTGAAGACTGTTGAGTCGTTGGTGACAGCCTCTGGAAGGGCTGTTGAAGATCTAGTAGTAGTAGTAGTAGGCTCCAGCACCCAGGTGGTCGGAGAAGTCTACAGGAACAACCGGCCTAAGTCCACCGTGCACAGACTTACACAGCAGGACAGCACATGTCGCGGCGGCCGTGGAGGAGGGCACGTGATCTCCCTCAGGTGCAAGGCCAGAGTGGGAGTAGAGCACCCTGTGGTCATCTCTCGGCCTTTGCGTATCCTTGGTCATGCTCGTGCATGGCCCAAGGCAGCTGATGGCTTGAAGGCTCTCAGCATGACTTGGGGGGGGGGGGGGGGGTGACGCACCGCTGTCTTTCGCAACCCCTTGTATCCACGTGTCCAGCCACCCTCCAGGGTTGTGGCAGACCGTTACTTCTGCGTACAAGATGGCGCGGGGTTTGAATTCTATGTATGTAGAAGTAATACACTAGGGTTGCAGTGAGATGAGTCATAATCGTTGAAGATAAATGGTATAAGCGGCATGCGTCAGAAGAGTCTATGAGGCAGTTGAACAACCTATACAGGGAGATGTAGACTACGAGTTGTAGACCGAGACGAGGAGCCGTACATGACAGATGATGCTGTATTTGCCCACCACAAAATTGTGAAAAAAGGTGAATGTAATTTTTCCTAAACTAAAAAAAAAACTGCTTAGGGGGATTATTTAATTTTTGTGCTGTTAGACTAACTGGTTAGAGTTTTCACGACAGCTTTATTCACAAGAGTTTGAAAATTTGGTCTTTTTGTTTTGAAAAAGGAACAATGAATGGATGAAGCAAATTCAGAATATGTAATCAAAAATTAACAATGGGTTTGGTTGGGTTTGATTGAAGCGCCACTTAATGTGAGCTTGGGTTGAATCCCCAAAATAGGTCTTGTTTTGTTGTTTTTGCCTTAAAAAAAGAAGTTTTCATAGAACAAGCATATAGATTCTTAATAATGATAATAATTTTAATAATTTTGTTTTCCCTTGAAGGTTTAATTTGTTGACAACCAGCTAAAATTGTGTTTGGTGTTTTGTTTTTGTTTTGTTTAGGACTTTTCAATCCCTCCCATAGAAGTGGTGGAATTAATTTGTTTTTTGTTTGGAGTGTCGTATGTATGTTGTTCTGCTTCTGTTCTGTTTTAGCCATGGAAAAAGAAGGTTATCAACCATGTAGGAGAGTTGGTGAAGAGAAGTGTGGATCGGAGAGCCCCCCCCCCCCCCCTCCCAAACATTCGGCTGTGGCAGGAAGGGGATCTGTTCCGAGAGTGAGAATAGACAGAGTTGGTGACCGGACACTAGGTGTGGCGGACGATCATCTAGCCTGCCATGAGACAACAGGGTGTGGTGGAGAAGAGGCGATCACCCACGCTCCCAGTTCCCTTCTGTTGGTTGTAAATCCTTATGGTATTGACAGTAGCAGTGTAGAGGTTATGTTTTGTTGCGATTTTCCCTTCAGATGTCAAAACATATTTTTTTTGGGGTAGTCCGATGAAGTAATGTAGTTGTCCTACAGACCTCCTCCCCCTTTTCTAGTTCATTTCCCACCCCCTCCCAGCTACCATCAGTTACAATATTTCCAGTATCTATTACTGATATTGAATCTGTGTTAAAGTATAACCTTGCAGTAATTTCTGATGTAATTGTATACATTAAGAGTAATATAAATTTTAATTACACTGTGGAAATATATGCTTTTCTTTTTATACCAAATGTAAAGAAATTAATTAAACTACACTATTTTATTAAACTAAAACTAAGACATCCATCCTATAACAAACATGGCAATGCTCAAATTATTGTAACAACAGCTAACATAAGTTTGCTAGTCCAAGGCATAAAAGTAGAATTTAGACAGTTTTACTGTACATTATGAATGTGACTCACTATATATTGTCCATTCCTGATTGAAAGCGACTTACGAAAATCAACCTTTGAAAAAACACTGTAGGCATAACATGTCAATTTGTTTTTTTTCAGCAACCTGTATTCCACAGATATATAACACTAAGGTTAACTTTAGAGTACTGTATTATTGAATAAATGAAACTTTGCCTTAATATCTTCTATAACTTATAATATTTATTTCTTTTTAAATATGAATTAACAACGCGAAAGTAGCGACGTGTTAGCAACGACTGGTGAGAAATAGTTCACTGTAAAAATATTATTTTAACCTAGTTTTTTAGAATACTAGTTGTAACTTAACCGGTGCCTATTTAAATATTTATGTAGCCCCAATGGCAACATATATCATTTTTTAAGTTTAAAATAACAGCGGAAAATATTGCAAGTTGGACATATGGCACGGTGTTGTTTTATCGAGCGAGAAAGCATCTGAAAAACTGTCTGCTGGCGAGGCTTGGCGCAAGGGAATTATACACCTTTTCAATTGTAGCATATTTCATACTTATTACAGCAAAATAATGATTTCTGAATTTGTAATTTACAACTGAAAAGAGATTTTAATGTTTGAATACTTAATTTAATATATTTAGATATGATGACAGAGCAGTTACCAAGTGAAGTTGGCAGAAATGGCGAGCCATGACATGGCGTGTTGCTTTTTGTCGAACGAAACGTAAATTATTCTTACTCCAAATAATACTTCAAATTAATACATCATGTTTGTAGATGTGTTTTTTAAACCTACCTAGGCAAGTTACGATGTTGCAATAAATGTGTGTTTCCACGGCAGTAATAAATATAATGTGACGTGTGTTTCATTAATCATTGTGTCTGTAAAATGGTGTGCCTTTGTGCATCATGGCCAATACAATGGCCCTATGTGTGCGTGATTTCAAATATTTGACTAGCACTATTTATACGTTTTAACTATGAACTGTTTTTATGATGAAATAAATTATTTACATCCACGTATGTTTAATCACAATGTTGTACCTTTGCCCTAAGGGGTTTGAAACATAGTTGTGCAACATAATTTGCCTCAATCCCAGAAGAAAAATACTAAGTTCAGCCCGATAAATTTCAATAAACCTAATAAACAGTAAGTAGCAATACATATAAATATGAGCGGAATAAAAACTATCGTAGGCTTATTCGTGTGCATGTTCAACTCTATCTTTTAAGTTTGTATGACAAAAATGAGAAACATGAGTGGCGTGTTTGAATCTAATGTGCCTTTTTCGTTTGGCTGGTTGTTCCTTCGTTTTAATATTTATTCCAACTGAGGCCGTCCTTTTAAAGAAATGACCCTACACATATCAATATCAAAAGGAAAATTAGTACAACCCTTTACCTCGCAGTTGTAACAGTGTTAAACACAGTCGTGGAAAAATACTAACTTGTATTACATGTATTGAGCTATGTTGTGGAAAACAAATATGTTAATGTAAAATAACCATAAGAACTGTCATCAATTCATGTATTTTTAAAATGTCATAATGCTGACCTAAATAACGTTAGAGGCCTAAACTGTGAATATTCGTACGGAATGGTTTTTGGAATATGACAGAATTCTTTGAAAAGCTGTAAACAGTAAACAACACATTTGACAGGTATTAAAGTATAAGTCACATTTCAATGTTTATCTTTAGTGTAGCGAAAGTATACGAACAATGGAATGTAAACATTGATTTTGACAGATGCTACATGGCAGTCACATGGCAATGTTTGTTTACATTTGGCGGAAGGATATGAAATGGGTCTGCAAGTAGATATTTAGCAGGGCTCCGAGAAAGTTGGTTCTAATGGGGAATGGATCATAAACATTTCTATTTCTTTGTAAAGTGAAAGTAAGAAATTTCATCCACCCTACTTACCACTGTGCTTCCACTTCCTGCTGCGTCGGTGAGGAATTTGGTCATTACAGATAGCATCTGCCAAACTTTCCTCCACTTTCCTCTTCCTACCCCGCCGCACCCTCCGCTTTGCCACTTCCTCCATGTCCACAAACTGTAAACATGCACATCACATGTATCACTTCTCTGTGCTCACAACTTCCTAAAGCCTAACTTATAGTGGAAGATTGCAGCAGGATACAGATAGTAAAGTAGACAAAGGAAGGAATGAAAATATGATTACCAAAAGACTACAGTTAGTTTAATTAGCTGACCCCCAACAACACATAATTTGTGTTCTGCCCACAGGCAGGTTTTCACGGGGTATCTCTCCATGCTCTCCTGTCTTCTGCCAACCTCTTCAGATCCATATACTTTCCGCTTCCCTTGATGTCATCTATCAACTTGTATCTTCTCCTTCCTTTCAATCATTTTCCACAAACTATTCCTTCCATAGCGTCTGTTAGCAAGCACTCCCGTCTCAATGAGTATCCCATCCAGTTCTTCTCTCTTTCTCTTATGACTTTCAGCAGTTTTCTCCTATCGTCAACTCTTTCCAGCACATCTTCATTACTCAATCTTTCCACCCAGCTTATCCTGTCCATTCTCATCCACATCTCAAACACTTCTAGCCTTTTTTTGTCCTAATGTCTCAGTGTCCACGTCTCTGCCCCATAGAGTGCCCCACTCCATACTAAACACTTGCCAAGTCTTTTCCTCAGTGCTTTATCTAGTTTTCCGCATAGCAATCTCCCTTTCCTATTGAACGTTTCCTTCGCTACTGCAATACGAGTCTTTACCTCCTGATGACACCTCAAGTACTCAGTTATCGTACTTCCAAGATATTTGAATGCTCTTACTTGGCTGATATTAATTTGTCCTATCTTAATATTTGCTGGTTGCCTTCCTTTACTGAATGCCATACTCTTTGTTTTTGATGTATTGATTCTCATTCCATACTCCTCACAAGTTTTGTTCAGATTTTTTGGCATTTTAGTTATTGTTCTTTCACTCTCTGCTAATAAAACCATACCATTGGCAAATCCTATACATTCTATTCTCTTCCCGCCAATACGTACACCTCTTCTTCCATCTAAGCATTTCCCAATAATCTCCTCCAGGTGTAAATTGAACAACAAGGGAGAAAGGCAACAGCCTTGTCTAACACCCCTCCCAATGCTGCTTTCTTCCGACGTTTTAGTTCCAATCTTTATTCTTACTTCCTGTTGTAAATATAGATACTGTACTAGTCTTCTCTCCTTCCAATCTACTCCTTTCCTCTTCAAGATGTCCATCAGCTTGTTCCATTGTACTCTGACAAAAGCTTTTTCCAAATCAATAAAGACAGTATAAATTTCTCTACCTTTCTCAATATATCTTTCCCCTATGATTCTTAATAGGCCAATAGCATCCCTTGTTCCTTTTCCACTTCTAAATCCAAACTATTCCTCTCCAATTCATCTATCTAACTTCCCATATAGCATTCTATTCAACACTTTTAACAATATTTTAGCTGTATGAGAAATTAGACTAATAGTCCTATGCTCTTCACATTTATTGGTATTCTTTTTTTTTTCAATTGGTATCATTACCATTGCGAGAAAGTCATCCGGCCATTCACCTTTGTCATATATCTCATTACATAGGTAGACTAACTCCCTCCTTCCCTGTTTCCTAAACTATTCAACACTTCTGCTGGCAAATTATCGATTCCACACACCTTTTGATTCTTCATCTCCTTCAGTGCCTTTTCTACTTCTGCTTCCTTCCAAGATGCCGTACCACTTTCTTTCCTCTAGCACCTGTGTCTCCTGTTCAATCATACTTTCACTTGGTCTTTCATCCGCCTTATACAGACATTCTATATATTCTTGCCCTCTAGTCAACAACTCATATGGTTCTTTGGCTAATGTGCCATCCACTTTTTCTATTTCCATGTTATACTTCCTTCTTTTGCCTTCAAAGGCTATCTCCCTAGCCATTCTGTACATCATTTCATACTTTCCTTCTTTCTCCATTTTCTCTATTTCCTTACATTTTTCTTTCATCCATTTTTCTCTTGCTTGATCAGTTTCTCATCTTAATTCATTATTCAGTTTCCTATACCTCTTTCTTCCTTCTTCATTTCCCATATTCTTCCACTTTCTCCATTCTTCCATCTTTTTCAACATGTTTTCCATTATCCATTCTTTCTTGATACTTTTGGACTCTCTAATTCCTAGAACTTCTTTGGCGGATGTCATGAGTCCTTCCCTCGTTTTTATCCATTTTTCCTTTGTACATTTTTCATCTCTGCCTCTTTGGCATTTTCCACAAACCTGTCTTCCAGCTCCGAAGCCTTACTTGCCTCCTTGAGTGTCCCTAAGTTTAATCTTTCCCTTGCTTTACCTCTCTCCACTTTCTTCAACTTTACTTGTATTTCTCCCACTACGAGAATGTGATCTGAATTTATGTCTGCTCCTAGGTAAGCTTTGGCATTCTACAGGCAGTTCCTATACCTTTTTTGTATCAGGATGTAGTCCAGCTGGTACCTTTCTCTATTCAAACTAGAGACCCATGTATAACGTCTCCTTTTGTGATTTTCAAATTGGGTGTTCCCACCACTAGCGAGTTTCCTTTGCAAAAGTTAATTAGTCTTTCACCCCTCACATTTCTTACCCCTAATCAAAATTTCCCTACTATATCTTCTTCTTTTCCCTCACCAACCACTGCATTCCAGTTCCCCATAATAATGATATAGGCATTTTTATTCTCTTTCTCAATAAGTTCTTCAATCTTTACATAGTATTCTTCCACCTCTTCATCTCTATGCTGGCTAGTTGGCATATATACCTGTATTAACATCACATATTTTGAACTACCCTGCAGCCATATAATTATCAATCTTCCATCAATATATTGCACCTCCATTACCATATTTTTCAGTTTTTGCCCTATCAGTATTCCCACACCATTTCCACCACTCTTTTATCTTCTCCTGAGTAGAAAAGCTTATAATCTCCACTTTCTATCTCCCCGTTCCCTCACCATCTTACTTCACACATGCCAAGTGCATCTAATCTATTCTTTTTCATCTACTGTTTTGCATTTTCTAGCTTTCCTGCTTGCAATAGTGTACATACATTCCATGTTCCAATCCTTATCTTACCTTCCTTTTTTCTTCTCTTCTTTCTTTCATTGGTATTTCCTCTCAATGTATTCCCTTCCTAAAGATCCAAGTGAAGGGAAGCTTTACCTCTGGATTCTTTTACACAGAGAGCCATACCATGTACTACTTGGGAAATACAATGTGGTAATATCCTGTTACTTCCCACATAGGCAGTAGATTGCCCAGCCTAATATTAGCAGCTCAATATGAGTCAGACGCTGTTTGTTATCCTGTTACTTTCCACATAATCAGTAGGTTGCCCAGCCTAATATCAGCAGCTCAATATGAGTCAGATGCTGTTTGTAACAACACAGTCTATGATAGTACAAATACGTGGATATTATTTTCTGTGAAAACAAATTTAAATATATTGACACATGCCGTACCGGGAATGTATACTCACATGGATCAGTGGCTAGAAGGGGCTGCTAAAAATTTTGGTGAAGAGATAGCCAGTCTCTCTTCTTAAGTGGGTTCAGTTCTACCGGGGTGCAGGAACTTTGCGGGCATAAGAACTGGTCTTGTGGCTGCTCAGCAGGGCACGAAATCTTGACTTATCAGAACAAGTTTATTTTTGGCAGGTATGGCAGATGCAAGGCTACCTGGGTGACGTTTCAACAAGGCAGAAGTATTCTGGGGTGCAGGCGTAGGTGGAGCTGGTGGTGTGGGTTAAATTTCCTGAGGTCTGTAGATAGACGGTGGCAGAAGTACACTTTGTGTTAGGTGAGCGATCGCAGGAGTAGGTGGCAAGTCTGGCTTTCTCAAGTACTCAACGATGCACTCTGGGTATGCAGCAGGTCCTAAGCGCATAGGAGGTGTAAACAGATGCCGTGGCAGAGGAACTTCTCTTGGTTCTTGCAAGTGTCTGAGAGCTTGCGCCTGTTTTTTAAGTGGAAGGCTAGCTATCTGTTTAACTACGGAGGGTTGAAATTCGTGAGCTCAACCCGATGCAACAAGTTTTTCCCTGATCTTCTCCTTCAGTCCCATTCTTTTGGCAAAAGGCATCAGGATGATGGAAATTACCCCACCAAGCTGTATTGCACCCTCAGGTATTTGCTTGTATACAAATTACGTTTGTCACCGCTAGGGCGTGTGGCCAGGTAGCCGTCTGACCACTTTGGGGGTTACAGGTCCCCAGCAGATTCCATTCCGGGGAGAAGTAATCGCCAAACTAGTAGTGCAGTTTCACAGAGAGTGTACCAATGAAAACACTTCCATTCCCACAATGCAAGATTGGTGGAAGGGAAGGCTAGAGCTAGTGTGTGATTGTGCTCAAAATAAGTGTAAAGTTTGTTTGCTTAAGTTCCCCGTGAATACCTGCAAGTACATAACAAAAGTAACTACAAGGTACTACGACTACATGGAAGGTACTCAAGATAAAGGTCACGCACGTTTTATTTTCTAGAAAATAAAAACGTGGTGATAGCACTCTAGCTTTGGGTCCGCTAAAATTGCTTCAAACCTCAAAAGCTATTTTTAGGGTGGCCGGCAAAGGCATCCGACTCAAAATGGGTGCGTCAAGAATTACTATAACAGATTTTCTCTTGCTTGACGTGTACGTGTTGTAAGAAACGACCTAACGATATCGCTTGCACTGGCTTGGAAAAATAAGCATGAATGTGACAGGATAAAAACCTCGACAAAGACTAGAATAGGAATCACTGCTATAACAAGTGATGACAGGGGGGTGCAGGGTTGCAGGGTACGTAGCGGAATGTCTCCTAACTGACATAAACTTATCCTACCGCAAGCTTGTTGATATTGACCATTGGCAAGGGGGTGTGTTCTGAGCAGCGCGTGCTGGAATAATGGCAACAAAACAATACTTGTGTCGACTGGTGTGGGCCTGAGCAATGTGTGATAGGAACAATGGCGATTAAGCTAAGCTTAAGACGAGGTATCAGATACCGAGTAGTGGCCGCTGAGATTGAAAACTGTCAATTTGATTGGATCCAAGCAACGCGTGCTAGAAACAAAAACTGCACTAGATCAGTCGCGCTTAGGAGGGGAGCTCAGTCCCTTTTTACTGGATACCAGTGTCGGCCTTGTAGACTGTCTACTAGGTATGTAGTTAGGTACACTTGGTCTGGCAATGTGCCTCACAACAACAGTGGCCCTCTGGGGCAAGGTAGACTTACCAGAGCTTGGCAGGGTGTTAACTGATGATGTGGCAGTGCTGCGTATGGGACGTGTTGAGTATGTGGTTCCCCTGGTGTTGGCTGATTTCAGGTTGCGGTAGAGGTCGATGTGGTAGCGGTGGTTCCACTCTGTGCTGACCCAGCTACCCATGTTTGGATTAGCCCTCCTTAGCCTGGCGTCGCTCCTGCTGACTAGGGCTCGGACCACCGGACATACCTCGTAGCCAGTGTGCACTGGGTTAGAGAAGAACGCGTAGGTACCAATAGGAGATGCCGGTATCCCCATGTGTCAGGCGGCTTGGGCCTGCCCCTTAGGAGTATCGGCTCCTGGCGCAACTAGGTTTGCAACACAGACCTGCTTGGCAGCACTGAACTCTGTCTTCTTAATTGCTCGTTGAGCTCCGCGCCTGCTGTTGAATGACATAGGCTGATAGTGTACCAGATTTCCTGTAGGTGACAAGCAATCGACAACCCCTGGCTTAGAGTGTAAGCCGACAATGGCTGGCGGTGCGCTCCCTGACTACCCAACAGTGCAAGCCCCTGGAGTCATGTGTCGTAGACCGCCTTTCTGCCACTACCAGGTGTAACCACAAACATAGGGACTCCAATCCCCCGCAGCTATCTCTGCAAGCACCTTGATTAGGCACTCCGGTCAGTGATACAACTGGGGTTGGCTGTCCTGCATCTGTGGGGTGTGTCCTAGTGGTGGAGGTTCTACTGTTCTGAACACCGAAGTCAACAGAATGGGTTGCTGTCGAAAGATGAGGTGTGTATATAACTGACAGACCCCTGAAGGGAGATTGACATTCTACTCTAGGTTTAACTCTCTGCCGCTTGCTTGTCACTTGTCTGTCAAATACTGGTAGTACATAGGCTATAGTACTACAACAAAGAACTTGTGGATATGTTTAAATTTAAGTATTTATTCAACAATTAATACTTAGGTGACTCGTGCGTGTTACCAATAAGTCTGTTCTGCGGAAGTACTTAACCTATGCATTAACAGGTAAAGGTGACCCGCTCCAATGCTACTTAGATACAAGGGAGATAATTAACTTTACTGTTGCAACTACACTAATTGGGTTTGCCTAGAAGAGGCCCTAACCTTAACTGAGGAGCCACTACCAGCAAGTAGTGGCAGCTGAAGAACCAGGAGGTATCGACATCTAAAGTGTTAAGTCAAGTTCAATATCCTCAGGTAGAATGAAGCTTCTGGTGACATCAATGCCAAGAGGTGGTAGGAGCCTCTGGTAAGTGGTGGCTGCAGCCACTGGAAAACTGGAAGTTCTTGGTGAGGACCATGAGGGCCTAGTGGTCAGTAGAGTGCCCCAGCACAAGAAGAGTTGAGGCGAGCTACTGCAGATGAACTACCGATCTTGGCCGCGCACTGCCTTATATACGGCTTTCTATGGAGTGCGCAATGAGCCTGGAGTGGGAGGCATGACGTGCCCTTGTGATGTCTGCCTAGAGTGTGCGGGGTGGGAGAACTACCCTATCATGTTCGTGATATCGCTGCAGGTGCTCTGCCATCTTCGGTGGTGTGGCAACACACTGTCTGCCAGGCACGTCGGGAGGCTGACGTGTTGTGCGGCCGCTTCAAATATCTTTCGTTTACCATGTATCCAAAGTGAGTTTGAGTTTAACCCACTCTCTATGCATTCATAACGCGTCATGCTTGGTTTGCTCCTTCATGTGTGTACACACTAGAGAGAAGGGTGGGTCAGGAACAGTACGGGAATCAAATATCTTCCATGTCTCTGACAAGAACACTTCCTGTTAGACATTTGCAGGGGTTAGTTCCTGTAGTTAATAGACCACATGGATGAGCTGTAGTCGTTTACATTAGAATGGTGTAAGGGCACGCGTAAAGTCTGACCCATTATTTGGACCAGGAATTAATTTAGACAGTCACATGCCCTTTGGAAGCGAGTCCATATAGCAAGGTGGGGACAATATATTAGGATTAGACTGGCCCAAACATACGCTTGATTATTTATAAAACTGTAAACCAAACCCACCAATTGCAAAGTTATTACAGCCCCTTCCACCTACACAAAATTTAGAGCCTGTTCACCCTACGTGCCAGGTCCTTACCACAGCAGATAAGATTATCACTATCCGCATTCCCCCACAGACAACTAGCTGACGCAACCTAGCGACCCCCTCGGTGGATTCCGTGCCCTCATACATCCCCACTAGACCGGCTCCCTATAGAGAACGCCGCCGGCCGGAGCCCTCCGACTCCGAATAGATTCGCCCCCACTTCATCCCATGACTGTTGGCATCACTAATATTTTTGACAACCTTTACAGTGAACATAACAAAACTCCCAGGACAAGAGACATATTTGGTTAAATTCACTCTAGGGTTTGGATGCCCTCCTCCTGTCAAGGTTACCCAGCCCAAAAGGGCCCAAACCCTAACCTTCCAACGTGGGAGGATCTGCGACCCAGCCAAGCAAACCTCTTTCCCATCATTTTCCTTCGTAAGGGGAATCTTGAATCACTTTATCCCAGGAAGGTATTCAGCCTCCCCACGTCTCATAATAAATAATTTTATTAATTTCCGTAAGAGGGAACAGCGTCAACTAATATAAATATACAGTTACATTTGTTAGGTCCCTTCAGAAATGTTATAACAGGGTTCTCTGAATTCATATTTTGTACCAACTGCAAATAATTCTATGATTTACCTCAATTATTTTTATGCTTAGCATTATGTCCATGATGAGAATTAATTACATTAAATGAAAGTGAAGCCATATAAGCAACCATGCTTTGTTATTTTTTGACAAAATAGTTGTATAACAAATTTATAAAAGTACAGCCTACCTTCCCTTAACTAATGACATAACTGATGGAGACAGGTGTAAATGATAAGTAACTCACCAGACTTTTCTCATCAATGACAACCTGCCCATCATCATTCAGGACGACCTGTGGGGCTGGTAATGCATCCTCCGTACTCTCATCTGGACTCATGTCCCACCTAGACACACATCACATAATGCACACACAGAAAAATAATTTGGAAAAGGTAAGGGGACACTGAAATTCACTGCAATGTCTAATTTGATAAGGCATCAGAACCATGGCCCTCCGAGGAACTTGCAGAGCAAAATTATTTCCATACCCTTCACCTACCCAATGAGTAAACTGCAATTTAACATGATTGCACACAGAAATTCATTTTGAATAAGGTAACATGTTGTTTTTCTTACAAGAAAATATACTACAGATGGTGGGTGAGCCAAGATATTTGGGGGGCTCTTAACATCGAGGTTTTGAGGAATGATGAGGGTGAAGTGAGTATGTAACAGCGGCGGAATGAAAGGATGGGGGAAACCGGACATCCCTGAGAAAACAAACCGACCCGTGTAGATGGTGGCAAAACAACTTTCAAAATGTTATTCTGAAGCCATAAAACTGCTATAAAAACATAAATAGATTAGCAATGTTGTACAGAAACAAAACAAGTTAGCGTAGAGTGAGTTAATGTTTACAACCTATGACTCTCTTATGACCACTGTTTGTCCATAACAAAAATTCAAAACACAATTATTGGAAGAGTATTACTGAATTTAATTGTTTCAATATGAACATTGTTGAGACTGTAAATAATTGTAAATGGCCTGATTAAAGTGTTATGAGGGCTTGAGTCCGAATAGTGACGTGGAGTATAGTGTTTATACGAGACATTCAACATGTGTTGTTTTTGAACTTGGCGCCTACAGAGCACCACGACTTCAGCTCTCCTGGTGGCCACTAGGAGCGGCGAGGCATCAGTACAAGATGGCGGCAAGCATGGCCGAACGCGTGGCATTTGTTACAGTTTATCAAACCTTAAATGTGTAAGTTTTAAGTCTTAACATTTGGTCTTCCGGGCTGGATTAAGATCCGCGTAATTTCCGTCGTCTTTTGCTGTGTTTAAGCAGGTATCTTGATTTGGTGTGGTTTGTTCGTGTTGTTATCGCAGTGTTGCTCTAACCTCTTTATCTTGCCTGCACCGGCTTTGTTCACAGACACATAGCAATGGACATGTGTGATCGAAATTCTGCAGTACGAGAGATGTTTATCATAAACTACATGTTCAAGTAGTGGGAGTTGATGCATTCTGTTGTTTCAATTTACCAAGGCCGGTAACATTAATTGTGACTGTGCTTGGTGACCGGGTCTATGGGCGCATTAAACACACTGTGCTATTGGTTTTAGCTGAGGATTGAAGTTTTGTGATTCAAGAAGTTGTGTGTCACTATGGCCAACAACGCCGCAGCTTTAGAGTGACGCATGGAACGCGTGGAAAATAAGTTACGGCGAGCCACCGAACTCGCCAAAAAGGTTTCCACAGATGCAACCAAAAGGCAGCTGTTTTTTGCTACCTGCCGCGATATAGCCCAGATACGCTCAGGATTTGAAGA
The DNA here is from genome assembly GCA_029891345.1 of Dryococelus australis. Taxonomy (NCBI): domain Eukaryota; kingdom Metazoa; phylum Arthropoda; class Insecta; order Phasmatodea; family Phasmatidae; genus Dryococelus; species Dryococelus australis. The sequence continues at coordinate 86,701,563 of CM057002.1, read as the reverse complement.
TGATAATCTGCCCTACGAACTAACAAGTAAGGACAAGACGGACTTTGATGCTGTGACGCACTCAGAAAGGTTAGATCGTTTTGATGACTTATTCTATGAAATTACTGCAATTTGTGACTCCTTAGAACCTAGGAAGGAGTCTACCAAGCCTGCACGCAGTTCTTGCTCAGCCACTTCATCCCCTCATCTCCCCGCCATTGAACTGCCGCAATTTGGCGGTAATCCTACCGATTGGACAAGCTTTCCAATCTATTCAGTGCCTTGGTAGTGGACAATCCCAATCTCACTAACATGGAGTGATTGTTGTATCTCAAATCATCCCTGTCTGCATGTGCACTGTCTGTAATCCAAGTATTGCCACTTACTGAAAGGAATTATGAAGTGACCTGGGAATTATTGAACAAACTATATAATAACAAAAGACTTATTGTGTCTTTACACATAGATGCTATCATGCATGCTCCCTCAAAATCACTGGCTTCTCCAGCATCAATAAATGGGTTACTATCAGTCTTAGATGAACATATTGCTGCACTGCGTGTATTAGATGTTAATATAGACAAGTGGGAGCCATTGCTTCTCCATATCATCGAGATCAAGTTGAATCCCTTTTTGCATAACCAATAGGATCTTTACATAAATGACAAGATAGCTGAGCTACCAAAGGTTACAGAGTTTTTAACATTTCTAGAAGGGTACCGCCGGGCCTCCAAATTGCAACTAGCAACTACATCACAACATAAGTCAAGGTCAACTATGCAGCCACAAAAACCCTACTATGCCATTCCCAGTCACAGTCATTTGCTGTGAACACTGTGACCAATGTGAATGTTAAGTGTGCTGTCTGCAGTGATGACCATGAAGTGTATCGATGTCCCCAATTCTTAGAGGCATCTCTCCAAGAACGGCATAAGCTAGCTAAATCTGCCCAGCTTTGTTTAATTGTTTACGTGGTTCCCACCAGTCAAGGGCTTGTCGGTCTAATAGAAACTGTCGTACCTGTAGTTCCCGACATCACACATTACTACACTTTGCTGAAGCTTCATCTACAGACAGCAGTGAGGAATCAACAGTGCCTGGTCAGTCAAGTTTTATTACTGAGGATTGTGTGAGAAGGCTTCGATTAAGGCACAGAAAAACGTCATTGCCAGTGTATGGTGTCTCTCACGTGTTCGTGTACACTGCGAAAGGGGTAATAGATTGCCTGTTAACTCCAGTTGACCAAGATTGCCCTCGACTTGCACTTACTGCATTTGTCTTGCCAAAAATCACTAGTTTACTGCCCACTGCATGAATTGAGACAAATTCATGGGCCAACCTGGCCCAGCTTAATCTCGCTGACCCACATGATGCCAATCCTGGGCCTATTGATTTATTGATAGGAGCAGATCTCTTCTGCTATGAGTTGAAGGGTGATACTGTAAGCCAAAGTAGAGATCTGCCAGTGGCGGTCGCCACAGTCTTTGGATAGGTAGTCATGGGGAAGGTGTCTGCCTCTGCATTGTCGATGAACTGTGTTTCCACTTCATGCATGCTCACCTACATTAGATGAAGCAGTCCGACAAATGTGGGAGATTGAGGAAGTTGCAGGGCTTGCAAGGCCTACCTCAGATGACTACTCGATGCGAGCAAGTTTTTGCTGAAACTTGCTGAAGGAATGAAACAGGTCAGTACAGCGTGCTCCTACCCTTCAAGGAGCCCCAGCCTCACTTCAGAGAAACAAGAGTGCAAGCCGTTCATCGGTTCCATAACTTTGAACGTAAGCTAAATCATGATCCTAGCCTGAGGGCTTCTTACGCATCGTTCATAATGGATTACTTAGCGCAGGATCACATGTCCCCAATACCTACATCGGAGCTTACGAGACCTGCATTTTATATACCACACCATGGCGTCCTGAGCCAGATAGCAGTACCCCAAAATTGCATGTAGTATTTTACGCCTCAGCAATAGATACTATCGGAGTGTCCCTAAATGACTCGTTGCTCACTGGTCCACGGCTACAAGGGGACATCATGGACATTCTCCTGCGCTTCCGTAGTCTTACTGTTGCCTTCACAGCCGATATAAGGCAAATGTTTAGTTAGATCCAAGTTCACAAAGAGTTTCGAGATTACCAACGCATTTTGTGGAGACCTTCAGACAAAAATCCAGTAGGTGACTATCGACTCAATACGGTAACCTACGCTGTTTCATACTCACCCTTTCTCGCCTTTCGAACACTGCACCGACTGGCTGCTGATGAGAGGGAGCATTTTCTTCATGCTGCTTCAGTGTTATTAACAGATTTTTATGTAGATGACCTTGTGTCAGGTGCACCGACAACACAAGCAGCCTTGTCATTACAGAAGGACTTAATTGATCTTGTAAGGGTAGGCGGATTCCAATTGCGGAAGTTTGCCAGCAATGACCAATCTTTACTCTCCTGGCTCCCTGCAGACATGGTCCAAGGTAATGAGGCACTATCGCTTGACAGTAATTGTGGTCTTCCGGCAGTAAAAATATTAGGCCTCCAGTGGGAGGCTGAAGTCAACACCTTCTCACACAAGGTTCAGCCAACTTCTACTATGTTTACCAAATAAAGTATATTATCAGACTTAGCCCGGATATTCGATCCTCTTTGGTGGTTGTCACCCATTGTTCTACTGGCAAAATACCTCATACAACATCTGTGGAACCACAATATTGACTGGGATGACCCACCCCCAGCAGACATATTATCCTCTTGGAGACGCTTTCAGGAGCTTCCAGGTGCTGTTCCATTGCTATTCCTAGACTGGTGCCTATAAACCAGCAGAATGTAGATCTTCAGATGCACTGGTTTTCCTACAGTTCAGAACATGAATACGCAGCTGTTGTCTACCTGCAAATCACCTTAACCGGATGGTCCAGTAACTGTTCATTTAATTATTGACAAGTCGAAGGTGGCTACCACCAAGCAAGTATCTCTACCTCATCTCGAGCTATGTGGGGCTCTACTGTTGCCTGTACCATGCACAAAATGCAAGATAACCTCAGTTCCCATGGTCACATCTCCCGAACCTTTGTCTGGACTGATTCGATGACTGTTCTTCACTGGATCAATGGCTCACCACAGGGCTGGAAAACATTTGTTGCTAATAGGGTCAGCCAAATCCAGGATCTTATTCCATCAAAATACTGGAATCATGTAACATCAGAAAACAATCCGGCTGACTGCACTTCTCGAGTTATCTTTCTCAGCCTTACCTGGCAAGAAGTCACACTGACGAAGCGATTGTAGAACAACGGGATGTCACACTCCATGCTATTGGAATTCCTGTTGACACTTCACTGTTGCACAGATTTTCGCCTCTGAGTAAGATAACGTATTACTGCCTACTGCGATCTGTGCAAAGTCTGCATGTAAAGAAACCTATTGTTGGTCCTCCTTGCCCTGAGGAACTCAATGCTGCCTTGATGGTATGGATTAAGATTGCACGATCCAAAGCCTTTGCCGCTAATATAAGGAGACTGCAGGCAATGCAGCCATACAGGGGCCCACTATCCAAGTTGTCTCCCTTTGTGGATCCTTCTGGAATTGTTAGGGTGGGTGGATGTTTACATTTGTCTGATTCTCCATATGACCAGAGGCATCAAATATTACTACACACCATCATCTCACAGAGTTCTTGATTGACCACCTTCATGAACACCTGTTGCACTGTGGGCCAACGATCCTGCAGTCAGTTCTACAACAAGAATTTTGGATCATGGGTGCTCGCAACCTCATTCGACATAGACTTAAGCAGTGTGCACCTTGCTTCAAGGTACGTCCTACACCACTGGAGCCACCTATGGGCTATCTCCCAGCTGACCGTGTTCGGCAGTCAAAGCCATTTCCAAAGGTGGATGTCGATTATGCAGGACACTTCAAGATTTCATTATTACAGTTGAAGAAGGCACGAGCCCTTGATGCATATATGTACTTATTTGTTTGTTTTGCCACCAAGGCAATTCATCTTGAACTTGCATCTGATCACACCACTGAGGCCTTTCTGGCGGCATTCCGTCATTTTCTCTCTCATCGTGGCCGATGTTCCGACATCTATAGTGACTGTGGTACCAACTTTGTTGGTGCTAATCAATACTTGGCAGAATTGAGGACGTTAATGATTGACAAGGGCACGCAAGATGTGTTGGCACAGGAGCTGACCAAACACCAAGTGACCTGACATTTTAATCCCCTTTCATCCCCTCATTTTGGATAATTGTGGGAGGCTGGAGTCAAGTCGGCCAAATCCTTGCTCATAAAGTGTGTGGGTTTGCAAACACTCACATATGAAGAACTGTACACTGTTATGGCACAGGTGGAGACAACCTTAACTCTCGGCCACTGTGCACTCTCTCCACCGAACCCAACTCCCTGACGGCATTGACTCCAAGCCACTTTCTGGTGTTGGGACCCCCAGGTATGCTGCCTGAGCAAGATTTATCTCACATCTCCCTCAACAGACGCTCGTGTTGGCAACTTATACAGCAAATCCACCAATCCTTTTGGAGGTGGTGGCATTAAGAATACCTCAATCATCTCCAGCAACGACCCAAGGGCTGTGGTGTCCAAGAGAACCTCACTATTGGCACACTGGTGCTAGTCAAGGATGACAACTTACCCCTCTTTGTTGGAAACTAGGGCGAGTACTGAAGAGTTTTCCAGGCCCAGACTCCGTTGTCAGATTAGCATAGGTGAAGACTCACCAGGGAGTCCTCACGTGCCCTGTGGTCAAGTTGTGCCCGCTACTATCTCAATAAATCATAAAATGTGCATTTTGGTGGCCGGGATGTTGAAACTGTAAATAAATGTAAATAACCTGTTTGAAGTGTTGTGAGCACTTGAGTCCGAATAGTGATGCGGAGTATGGTGTTTACATTAGACATTCAACACGTGTTGTTTTTGAACTTGGCACCTACAAAGCACCACGACTTCAGTTCTCCTGGTGGCCGCTAGGAGCGGCGAGGCATCAGTACAAGATGGCGGCGGGTATGGCTAGACACATGGCGTTTGTTACAGTTTATCAAACCTTAAATGTATAAGTTTCAAGTCGAAACAAACATATAGTCTTCACAATGAAAGAGCAAACATTTACTAAATGTGAGAACTTACTATTTTCAACTCACATAAAACACATGCATACTTTGAATACTTGCACTTAAGAGGAGCTCACAAACCTGCACGATTACCAATTAGCAAGACTATCACATTCCTTAGCTTGTCTTGGCTTTCTGCAGTGTCCCACATAGGCACATTATGTATCTAATGTTCCACTCATGAAGTGCACAATCAGTTGCATTTCTGTCCAGCTATGATTCAAGTTTTTCTATCACTTTAACTCCTGTTGCCAGAAGGGCCTAACCCATAAGTAAGTGCATATGGTGAACAATGCCCCCACCTGGCCTGCATTACTGTTGCACAATACACTGCCTCCTGTGTATGCCCAATGTGTATACTTCACAACACAACCTTTCAGCTGTGACACCAGCAAGCGAAAAGACACAAATGCGTGTGTGAGAGAGATGGAAGCACACCATACTGATCCAGAGAGAATGCACTAGTTGCAATGTACTGGATTTTAAATGTTAGCATGTATGCCCCTCCTCCGCCATACCATGTAACTCCGCATGGGGTTATTTATGGTGATTCACAAGGTTTGGAGTGACCAATCGCTTCCCTCGCTTGGTTCAGTAGAATTATTAACGAAAAATTTAACTTGTGTAATAAGACACAAGCATAAGAACTGCATGGTTGCACAGGGTGGCTAGGGGAAATCAAGCAATAAAGATATGTCTGTTGCAAGTATGTCGCAGTAGCTTGGATCTTGAGATAACTGGTCTGCTGTTTCACCATTGTCTCTTCATTGCTGCAGTCACTTAAAGAGTTATATGGACATGCACGTTTTTTGTGAAATAGCTGTTTGCGTGAATACGCGTATCTCGGTAAATAAATGTTCTACAAATAAGATTTTTTGTCAGAAAAGATAAAAACCAATTAATTATCTACGTCCCTATTATTTTATTTTTGTCATATTTAGTATATTCTTGGAGAAAATAATTTGTGAAGATAGTCATATTGCATTTTTAAAGCTTGCCTGTGTAGTTTCCTTAAACAGCAAGAGAAAAGTACAAAGATACGGTTTAATCTGTGGGTTTCTATCACGTGTAATAAAACCCCACTGTTACAGATCTGGTTTGCACAGTACAGCATCATGATGGAAACAGTGCATGCCTTGCACGTAGGAGCGATGAGGCACTAAGAACGCGGGTTAGTGTCGCCCGTATTGCTCCCTCGCTTCTTGACCTTGGACGCGTAGCTCAACTAACTCTTAAGAGACAAACTGCCTACCGTAAGTTTCTAACATCACTCCAACAGCAATGCAAAAATACATTTTAACATCATTATAGCTGAAATAATGGACATTGCTGGTGTGTAGTTAGGACAATATCCTCAACCCATATTTATTCAGCCCAAGAGTCACAGCTGGTGAGGTACAAGATTCAAATCCATCTACAGTCATGCAACAAAAGGTGAGCAACTAAATGTTAGCACTCATCATTCTTGGGTAGCATGACTTGACTACAAGGCAAGAATACGTCCTCTGGGGTTCCTGTTATGTGAATGAATGGACACATCTCCCTTTTAGACCTCTACTCAGAAGCAAGCACATACAACTGAGAATTTTGATCCTCTGCTCTTCTTATTCAATTCTCAACCCTAAAATTCCCCTTATCATCTCTAACAGCATGCTGTGTGACCATCAAAGCTTGGCTTGTCCATGGCTGGAAACAGTACTGTGGATGTAGGGGCTCATCCAGTGCTGAATTCAGGGCCAGATGACTACTAACAGGGTTGCCACATTTTTTTCCATTTGAAAATTCCCCAACATTTCCCTGATTTCCAGGCAAAAAAATTTTTTTTAATTTTTATTGACTTTTTTCTAACTTATTTTTTCTGTAAGGATTGGCACCTTTAGATTATAACACAATTTTATGCCTAAATAATTCTCTGATCTTACAAAATAGCTCACCACATAAATTGCAAAGAAAAATGCCTGAGCATTTAGTCCATAAACAATACAACAATTTTATATGATACTGGCAACAGTGCACAATTGATGACAGAACTGCCTAACACATCTTGCATATCACAGAATTCCCTGACATTTAGCTAATTGTTTGATATTCCCTGACATTTACCTGATTTCCCTGAAAGTTTTCGAATTCCCTGACATTTCCCTGTTTTCCAGGTTTTACAGACCTGTGGCAACCCTGTACTACTACTGTAGTTGGGCAAAGTCATGCTTGGCTAGCATATTATATCTAAGCCAGGCCTGCCATTTTAACGGACTTGATCAGTTTTTATGGATTTTTAACACTCTAGAAAAATCCAATGGACCCCCTTTCCCCCCTTTTTTTTAAATGCACTTTGCTCAAAGTGGCAACACTACCACCCACAGCGATGTGTGTAAGTTTCACTAATACAATTGCTTGAAAGATTCATATAATGGATATGAATAGTTAAGTGAAATATTTTGAACATACGCTATTGCTTCAATAATGTATGTCCAAAATTTTTGCTTCAAAATATTTTGCATAATTATTCACTGGTGCGGGTATACAGTGATGCATGTGCTCCTGGGTGTAACTACCTTAGATGATAGTGCGTTGACGACTCGTACCAAGCCTAGCTCGGCCTAACACGGCAAATATTACCTGTTTTATTACACTGATGAAGCATAAGGGTGTTAGGTGTAGTATTAGGCCGTTTGGGGACAAGTATGCTACAGACTGGAGGGGAGTCAAAACCCAGAGTGAGGCGGATGAACGTGACTGCCCGTCCAGGGAGCTGATTCTCCTTACTATCAAGGTCGCCAATATACGGGATGCCAGCGATCCCAAATGGATAAAATGAAGTGAGGATTAATTTGACGTGGTGGTGAAAGTGCGTGGTCTGGCGGAGGGGATTTTAGTGGGACGAGTAGGTTGTCGTAATGGGACGAAATATACAGACTGGAGTGTGGCACGGGGTCTGTTGTCTGGCTGGGCCAGGAGTCGAACCTGAACTACTTTACCCAATGCAAGTCTGATACAGCAAAACTTAGGGAGCCCTCTGGATGTGTCACTCTAATTAGCAGACCAGACTGCAATTTAACATTACTCGTGGTTTAGGGAGGCTGCCTAGCGGAGGTGTCGCAGTGAGCAGTCTCGTTCTCCTGGGCGAGTAATTTGACTTGTTCCTCATATTCTGTGATCGGGTATCCTGGCCAACGGGCACCGAGCAAGTGGTCTAGGTGATCTCTAGTGGAACATACAGTTGTAGAACTCACTACAATGCGTGCTAAGGCGTGACGTTCCTTACGTCGTTGTTTAGTCTGGATACCTCCTTTTCAAATTTGTACATCTGTTTGCTAGTTTTAGACAAGTCTACAAAATACCATAGTATAGGGAAAAGGGGTTTATTAACTAAAATTAATGGTACACAAGTATATACGTTTGACGTGATGTTTTATTGAAGGGATTATTACACGGAGAGAACCGGCTACAGTGAAAAGATATACAATGATTGATTTTTAAGCTGCTCTGGCTAAACACTTGGGGATATAAAAACAAATACATAATTAACGTGGTTTTAACAGAATCAGGCAAAGGCAAGCCTGGAGTGAAACAATAAGCTATAGCACACAACTTTACAGTGGATAGACAGAATAAAATATAGCAACGCAACTTTTATGGCGGCTAAAGAAAATTACGTGGGAGCTAATCCGGCATGCAATCTAGAAAGCATCGGCTCATTACCGTGGAGTCAAAGGACACTGACAGGGGTAAGAAATTTCCGGGGTTAGGGCGGGGTATACCTGTAGCTGGAGTCATCTCTCAGGTCTTCGGTGACATGCAGGTCTTGAGAGAGAGAGAGAGAGTACTTTGCAGACTGACGAAGGCCTTAAGGTGTAGGTTATGGTACAATGGATTAAGGTAGGATATAGAGTAGTCCTGGGTAGGACTGGACAGGAAAGCCTTCTGCAGAGTGAGGTAGAGGAGAGTCCTCTGTGTACTAAGGTGGTGAGCAGAAGAGTCCTTGCAGACTCGAGGATAGGTAAGTCTTTGCGGACTGAGGTGGTTAAGAAGAGTCTTTGCAGACTCAGGGTAGACCAAGAGTTTTTAGCAGACTCAGGGGGAGCTCACGTCCTCTTCGGCTGCCGAGCCCAGCGCATATGCCGGTGCTGGCTGTTGTATTTATACAAAATTTTTGGTTATCAGCAGTTCTTTGGGGTGCAGGGTTAGCGTAGCCTTTCACCATGGGGGCACATTTATCGGGGTGAAGGAGCGCTGTGCTTTTCTTATCGCCGCGTGTGGAGGCTACGACAAATTAAAACCCGTCTTTGAGGCAGGCGGGCTGTGATGTCAAGGTCACAGGGGTGCTTCAAGGTCACGGGCATGCTGCCATCTCTCAAGAATGTACGAACTTCTTCCAGAGCTAAGCTGCGAGTAGTAGAATTTTCATATTTAATTAAATCGCGGGGATGCCTTTTGCACGCATAAATCTGTGTGGGCAACAGGGATTGTAATTACGTATGTAATTTACAATGATATGATCGGTTACCCTGGCTTGTGGGCGTTACTAGCACGATACATATATTATGGTTTTCCGCTTATATCTTCCACCCCTGAGCGCATGTGGCTCGTAGATGGGGTGAAGTCATCCGTAGAGCACGCATTCTCACTGCGCATCATGCTGGCATGTATAAACAGTTATCTACACACATATTTCTGTTCCTGGCTGTATGATCACATGCAAAGGCCATGGCCATTATTGAAAACAACTTTTGCCGTGAATTGCCGTTTTTACGCATGCAATCTGAATTTGGTGGCTGTGTTTTGCGTTTGGCATTGATATCAGAATGGTGAGGAAACAAAAATTATTGCAGATAGAGTCATATAAACATTAGTGTAAGTGTGAGTGGATAAAAGAACTAACATGGTTTGTACATTCCAAACCAAAACGACTACATTTAATATGTAAATATCTTTCATATTCACTTTTTTTTCCCCAGAAATTTGCAATTATTTTAAATCCCAAGGATTTTACAGGATTTGACCCACTTATTCCAGGATTTTACAGGATTTTTATATACAGGAACCAGAATTTCAGCTTCAAGGCTGATGGCAGCCCTATCTAAACCTATTAAAGAAACTCTAGCAGTAATGCTGGTTTTTTCTTTTAGGAAGCAAGTAATTGGTCTGTATTCGGTTCTTCCACAATATTCTCTAGTCAAATAGAAGAAGGAAGTCTGCGAACCCAGGTGGACATAAATATCACTTAAAAACTTCCCACAGCATGCTTGGTGATTAAATTTAGCAGGGTAAGACAGTTGCTTGTTCCAACCGAACAGCTGGGCCTTTCTGGGGTTGAATAAAGCCCTTACACAATATTATTTCTTCCAAAAGAAGATTCCTGGGCTACTGAAGTTTCACTATTGGAAGACTATAGTCAACAAGCCACTGCACCCAACTACAATGCTTATGATCTTCACTGAGAGCCATGGTCAAATCCCAGGATGGTGAGCTTGAAGGCACAGTGATAAAAAATACTGGCTTTGGCTTGGTGGCTGGCATGTGCCATTGTCCAGAGAGTAAGATTTTTCCCATCACCTCCTTGCCATAAAGATACACCCCTGTCCTTTCCCTCACAACAAGCCTCATTCCTGAAGCTGAAAACTAAATACTGACCTCCATGCCTGACGGGTGCCGCGCCCTCACTGTTTTTATACATCCAAGCTCGTCGTCATCATCTCCACAACCCCGTCATAGCAGGCACTGAAAGTGTGAAGTTAGCTAACTTCCATCCAATAATTAATGTAGGATATTATAGCTAGGTTGGCATTTCAACCTGTTATATTTTTTAATTACAAAGTTAAATTTTTTGGGGTTCTGTTTATTTTATTTTGAGGGAAAAAATGAAACAGTGAGCAGTGTGGAGATGGGAGGAGGGGAGGCTTTAGTTTAACGACTTTCATGAGACTGCATAATTTTGATGTTCTTACGAGTGTGTGGCATTTTGATTTGCACATTTTTTTCGATGGAGCAATGGAAAATTTTGCTCGTATGGAAATAACATTTTAATTATTTAACTTCAATAATATTTACTTTAATGAAAAAACAAAACATGATACTTACATCGCTGTTCACATTTGTACAGATGCAGCAATATATACACGCACACTTTGACCAAAGTTAACCTTACACTCGTTGAATTTACGATATAGAGAAATATTATTCACTCAGTAATGCTGCTTTTTTAGGCCACGTGCATTTCAATAGTTATATTAATGGTTTACAAATACATTTACAAAACAACGCAGTTTGTAAAATTCGCAACCTCTTGAAAACATGTTTTTCTATGGCAAACCTTGCAAGTTTACACTAAAATCGTGTTTCCCCGTCACTAGCATTAAATCATTTATTTGCAGAATCATTCAATAAAATCAACACTGCGCACGTTTCCTGAAACCAACCAACTTAATCTCGGATACGTAAATTATATTTGTGTCACTTCGTTGCAGATGGTAAGGTAAGGAAAATGGCGGAACGGACAGTTTTACGAGGCGGTAAACACATGCAGATTAATATTACATTTCTCTCAAGAAAACGCACTACAACGGTACCTACAACAAATTATGCATGAAAAACTCAAACAAAATATTATTAACTACCGAATACATATTCCGACAACATCAACAAGATATTCGTATAATAAACACGATGAGAAAAAGGCATACTCACAATGGCCATTCACCAGACTGGAAACTGGAAACACAAACATGGCTAGCCATTGGCTGGAAATGTTTACTGTTCGTATGTGTCGACATACTCTGTCATAATTATTGAACATCCTTTTAAAGTCCAGTCACTAATAGACAAGACAATTTAATATTGCTTTAAAAACATAATTTAAACCATTAATTAAAACTGTTAGTTCCGAGAACTACTTTCTTCCAAAGCCATCCTCAAAATAGGTACGAAATTATCTTAGTACGTATGTAATTCGAGACCCTATAAACTCGTATGTATACAAATAAATTGTCACGTCTAGCATTCCAGAACAAATAAAACAAGTAACCTGTACATCACAGCTGTCGTGACCTTGCTGAAAGGCATGCGGACACGTGCATGTACTTGGCTTGGAACTTAAGTACGCGGCACCTTTAATAGATGATGCAAGGTTAACACACCCGGAGCACGAAAAAAAAGTGACTGCGAAAAAGGCAGGTAGCCGGCCGAGCACATTTTCCTCCCAGTAATTTTTTTTTTAAATAAAGGCGCTGTTGTGTATTCTGCCTGCGGTATTTCTTGGAAGTGATTGCTTCCCATTATCCTTACTTTAAATGCCTGCACTCATGAATGGTTTCCTGTAAACGATGCTGCAATTGAAATATTGGCATTATGACCATCAATCCCGATTCCATTTCACTTACAGAAAAGAATCTATTTTGATCCCGGTACTAAGAATTGCTGATTCTTACGGATTGAAGAATATAAGCCGGTGCAGCGGCTCTGGCTTTGATACTGCTTCCTATAATCGTCGGTGAAGGCCCTAGTGACTTTCGATCGGGTTGCTCAGCTTCCCGCACCTTGTTCCATGCATCCCCCCCAACCCACTTCCCCACCCAATGTCGTCATAATCAAAGGGGGTAGGGATTTGTGATCAGCGGGAGGTTGATGAAGAGGTAGGGTTTGTCAATTAACTACCGTCACGTCTGTGGGAGACTTCACTTCCTTCTTTCGCCGCTCCTCGAGATCCGGCCAACTCTATGAACGTCCAGAATTTGTGGGTTCACTGCTGTGACCAGTTTGGATTGACTTGATAGGCAATGTTTAAAACATACTGGATGTTTCAGTACCTTTTGGTGTTTTCTGGTGCATTGCAACATACTTCTTTCAATTACCTGTCTGTGATGGAGCGGCCTAACATAGCGATTGGTGAGTCGTGGGCAACGAACAAGGTTTTTTTTACGAATTTTGCGTGGTTGTATTTAATTTGCGAGTGTTTTGGTAAAGTCGTTGTGGGTAAACACGTTTAACGTAAATTTCCCTTAGAATTTTTTTTCAGTGGTTGTGTTAAATTAAGCCAGGTGTTTTGGTGTTTATCAATTTCTCTTGATTTACTGATTCCATACAATTTGTTTACAGTGCGCGCAGTCCCATTTGGCTGTGGAGTCTTGCCACTTTAATGTTAGAATCAGGAGTTGTCGTCCATGATTCTCTGCCAGTGGGGAACCGTTTTAACATTCCCAGTCATCGTACATTTTATTTTGGGTAGCGCTAAGAGTAATTAATGCAGTGAGTAATTGCGTGCCACAACCCAGTGTCAACCTGCGACATTGTTAGTTTTAAATAAGGCCTTTTTGTTTACGCCCTTGATTCGTATTGAGAATAACTTGCAGGCATATCCTAGCTGTAATTTTAAAAAAGGGGGCTCGCCCAAGGGCATTTACTTGTACCTATGCCTATTAATGTGTTGTGGCGAGGAGTAAACTGCGACGTTGGTCTATTGTTCGTATCATATACATTCACATTTTGCATAAAAAGGAAAGCACAATTGACAGAAGTGCAAGTAACATATTGTGAATTGATATGAAGTGTTTTGTATAGGTTCACACATTTGATTGGAGCCAATTGTTTCCAGCTGCCGTGGAGAAATTCAGGATAGTGTTTGCTATCACTGGGGAAGGTGTGCCCCCAGTTTAATGTGAATGATATGAGAAACTTTATATTACCTTTTAAATGTTACAGTAGTGGAGCTGTGACAGCGTTTACTTACAGTGGTTTTATACTTCATTTTTAGGAGAATAGTTTAGAAACTGTGTAATATGGCTCAAATGTTTTAACACCTTTGGTGTACATTTGTGTATTTGTACATTGTTTTGTTACCTTGCTTACTAAGAAGGATAATCAATTTACTGTGTTGTGTGTACTGTGCAAAATTTGTGACCTAAGTTCACCTCAATTTAACTGTGTGAGTCAGCCTTATATATATTTTTTTTTTTTTTTTTTGTATGTTGCATGTTCTGCCACACTGAGAGGATGAGCACGAGCGTGGGGTTCATCTACGGGCTAATCCGTCATAACCTTATGGCACTCTTGGATGATCTCTGCATGAATTATGATGAAAACCTCACTGTGGCTCAGATGCGCCGCCTCGCCGTGTAATGTATTTGGCAGGAGGCAGCCGCCGCGCAGCCCGTCCCACAGCCAGTCTTGGTGAGTCAGCCTCTTCTGTCAACAAATAAGTTATTCATGATGTCCCTAGAAATGATCAAGCACTTGGTTTCTCTTGATCCGGTTGACATTCTCACCTTTTTCATAGCTGTAGCTAGGATAGCTAGTCTATCCCTTTGTCCGGAGGATTTTTTACTCAAGGCACTTTCTGTGAAGGTGGAAGGCCTTGTCCTCCAGCTACTACAGGAGGAGCTGCAAATGTTGATGGGTCGAACATTTATAGGGTTTGGGTTATGCGTGCTTCACGCGTTGTATCCGCCATGCGTTAAGCGCCAATGTGAGGCCAGTCCAGGAGGAGCTGCAAATGTTGACGGGTGGAATATTTATAGGGTTTGGGTTATGCGTGCTTCACGCGTTGTTTCCGCCATGCGTTAAGCGTCAATGTGAGGCCAGTCTAGTGTATAGGGTGCAGAGGCCTGATGAGTCCTTATGTGATTATGTAGAGTCAATCTGCGCCTTCCACGATGCCATGTGTTTGGGACTGACTGAGGCGGATTTAATAAATATCATCCTGGATAACCTCGCCCCCCATGTCAAGTTTTGTGCATGATGATTTATCCGCCACGGTCCCTAACCTCATTACGTCAGATTGCTGTTGAGGTTCAGGGCTGGGTAACAGCGAGTAAGCAGTATCAGGCGGACTATACCTCTTTACAGCGCAGCGTTAAATTTTACCTTGGGGGCGCGGAACCCGCTGGGCGGCTCATGCCTATTGAAGGTGATAGATCAAATCAGCAACGCGGTGCCATTGTACGCTGTGCGAATTGTATTGGGGCGGGACACGTTGCCGCTGATTGTAGACAACCTAAATGCAGCCTGAACGAAAGGAAGTGTTTTCGCTGCAATGAGGTGAGTCACGTTCGCAGTCTTTGCCCGCATGCAGGAAACAGCGTGTGACTATGGTTATCCAGTAAAGCTTCCAAGTGACTGAAAAGACGTTCAAACAGGAATACTGGGTGATGGTTGGAGAAGGTGTGACCAGTGTCGTAATTAGTGAGCCTAGAATACGTAAGATTATATGTGGGTCAATAAGAGTTGTTTACGAGAAATAAATTCCGATGACTAGATAGGGCAATGGTCTTCCCAGTAGACTGTGTCACAAGGCTTGACATGCACTGCAACACAAAGTAGAATGATCGGCTACCCCTCCGGCGACTGACACCCCTCTGGATAACACACCCCTGCCAAGCGCACCTGAGATCACCCCTCCCATACCACAACCAATCTCACCGGCAGTGACCTCACACCAATCAGAACTCAATTCTGGGTTAGGAGTTCATTGGCCATGGCCAAACTATGATGACATTAGTTACATATACGCACCCCCACCTACCCTGATCAGTAACTCACCAGCTCCACCCCTGACTATAAGAAAGCAGAGAACCAAGACGTGTACAGTAGACACCGCCGCCGGTAAAGTAATTAAAGTGGTAATGCCATCAACACGTTCAAAGGCATAGGACTGATATTCCAACCTCTACTTACGTCCCTGAATGATGACCCACAAAGCCATCCCCTCTAAGGAGATGCCATTACCAGCTTAACACAGAGAAGGGATAGTCAGGTTATCATATCCCTATCTCATGCCAACTAGATATCATTTTTAAATTACTTAGTTATTTTTTTTTATTATTAACTCCCTCTGGACAACTGCCATCCAGACTTTTGTCAACCATCACAGTGAGCAAGATCGTGCTCCCTGGGAGAGAGACACGTTGTAACGCTAGGGTGTTACCAGTGCCATCTCTTTTGCAAATTTGAACTTTACCGTTTCACACTAGCGCCCCCTGATTAGCTCCAGTGTGTTCGCTGTTGCCCGCCGCGCCGCCATTTGAGCTCCTTGATCGCCCTCAATTCCCCTCCCTTCTCCAGTCACCTCCCCTTCTCCCACCTACCTCTCCTCCCCCATGCGAAACCTTATGATTTGATATTTTACAGGGGTATTGTTAATCATTCTGCTAGTTGCTCTCGGCTTGAGCCTACCTGACCTTTTCGCTTGTCTACTGGGAGGCCTACTTCATTTAGTAATGGGTGTGAAGTGACTCTACAGCAGACGTGGGCATTCTAATCATCAGCTGCCTTCAACTTAATTGTAATATCATTCTTTTGGTAATTCATTCAAAATGATTTGTGACCAGAGAGGAAGCATTAGAAGCAGCAGAACGTACACGGTGAATTGACGATGCACCTTATAATGGTGGGCCTTAACTTTGAAGTTGGTGTCTTCTCACGTAATATTTTTGCATTTGAACTAGTTTGCTATGATGTGTGATTGGCTTTTCAGTATGTCCCTTCAGGACAGAGCACAATTGTATTATATTTACAGTGCACGTAGCTCACCACTGTAAGTGCCTTGATTGCCCAAGTTGTCCCCGTCTGCGAGTAGTATTTGGATAGTGTCCTTGTCGTCAGCTCACTGTCGTATTTTAACATGTGCGTCGATTTTTTTACGTCATAGGGCCTTGATGGGCAAGTGTAATTTGCTGCCTCTGCGTCGAGTACATATTTTTTAATGTGAATTTTTAATAAGATTTTTTTAATTGTATTTTAGTTTCGAAGGTGCTTTACTGGGCTACCCGCCGCCACCTTTCGGATGGTGTAAGTTGTCATGCGTATACAATTTTTACGTCGTGCTCATATTTTACACGACCAATATTTGATTAAATTAAATAGCATTCTAGTAGTGAAGTACTCTCTTGAGCATGAATACAATTGTAGTAAGGTTTGGTTATTTTGTACATACGAATGCACGTGTGAGTAATATATAGCATTATACAAATGTTTTTTACTCTACCATCGCATTAACGTAATTATTATGGCTCATGGTATTGATCAGGAAATATGTGGAAAGAGTAGCGAGGCTCTTATGCTCGTGCCCCATTCGAGGGTGTCTTTATGCTGCAGTTTTGTGTAAGGCCGCTTTCATGCACGGTTCACATTGTAACGAAAATTTATTGATCTCTGGCAATGTGACATTAAGGAATAGTTTTGCCATTTTTAAACGATTTAATGATTGGGGCCAAATGTTATAATTGAGAGGCCTTTTACTTGGCACGAAACGTATTACTGTTTGAGCAGGCCTTAACACGTCTGTCATTACAATTTGTTTATGAGTTCTCTTTTTACGGTGATGCTGTACGCCATTTCTGGATTTGACATCACAATTGTATATCCCAGTCTTGATGTGATTTCAATTATTTATTGGAGTTTAGTGAGTTCTTAGCTTGTCAGAATTCCTGATTCTTGTTTAAAGTCACTGCGTTTGCACTCAGTATTGACATAAGTTTTAGAGATTGTTTGTGACGTGTTACTGGAAATGAATTTCGATAGGAATGTTGATCACGTACGGCCCATTCTGGGCTCAATTATTTTGTATTGGAGTCAAAATATTTATGTACTGTGCTTGCACACAATGTCACGGTAAAATCAGCGTAGGATTGTACGTTGCTACACTAAATGCAACACAAAATAATTATTGTAAACTCATTCTAGTCAGACCCCTTAATTTGGCATTTCGAGAGCTTGTATATTGTATCATATTTTATAATTTCTTATGTATATTTTTGCTTATGCCAGAGCTTTATATCATGGAGCACGTTTATAATCAAATGTTTATTTTCACATTGGAAAATTTATTGGGCTCTGTAACCCAGTAGTGATTCACGTAACCAATATCACTTAAGAGAATTTTGTGAGAGGACCTAATAAATCCTGAATGAAAGAAAAGGGTTTATATATTTTTTGATATTTAGTAAGTTTAGTCCTA
Source organism: Dryococelus australis (assembly GCA_029891345.1). Taxonomy (NCBI): domain Eukaryota; kingdom Metazoa; phylum Arthropoda; class Insecta; order Phasmatodea; family Phasmatidae; genus Dryococelus; species Dryococelus australis. The sequence continues at coordinate 86,683,508 of CM057002.1, read as the reverse complement.
GTGTATATTGTTGTTGAATGTACATTTGCACCTTGCACGGTGCAACATATTGTTAAGCACACCCTGGAGTTTGATTCCCCTCTACCTCCCTTGCACCTTTCAGATAGGCGGTCCCCTACCATGAACCTCAATGTGGGCACATCCCAACCCGCCAGGCATTGCAATTACAAAGAAACACCACCGAAGGGGCTATCACATTCACTAGGAGGGAATCAGCAATAGCGAGATAAACTAAATCAAGGTGCGTAAGGCACTACCAAGGTTACCACTGTCTCACAGCAGTAGCTTAGGGCAGTGTGCACACAGCACCCGCGTGAGATGCAAGAGTGATTATATATACATATATATATATTAGGGATGTCAAAGTTGATACCTCGATACCCTTGATTATTACAGGTATTGAAGAATCGAGAATCGAACAGTTAATTGTTATAAATCCTCATCCACTTTCACATGAACATTTGAGGTTATGTTGCAAAGCAACAGGTCTAGGGTTTTCCAAAAATTAGCTGAACCTGTACCAAACTAGCATGTGTTGACCAGAATTAACTTATTCTTTTCCTGGCCCCAGCAAAATTCCTATTTATTAAAGTTGAAAATGTCCACAACTATCAACTTTTGATTATTTTTTTTATTATCCGTCACAAATTTATTCATTCCAGTCACAAAAAATTGCATTCAATGATGGTTGGACTATGAAAGAATTAAGATAATACAGTAGAACCTCCATTATCGGCGATAATGCAGGGGAAGAGAGAGTCTGAATATCTAAACTCCTGGTTAAACGAGTTGTTTTTATAATGGCTGCCATCCGGCTGATTATCACTATTTGGCTGCCTCACTTCACTCCCACATCACTCTATGTGCTGTGTGGTGGGGCTTTAATGGGAAAATACACTCGTTTTCTTTTTTGTGCACTTTCTGACATTATACAGAACTACTTGTATACTGTTGCAAGAATGCTACAAACGCACGTGGAAATCTACCGCACAATATCTAAACCTGTAAATGTCCACGTAGACAAAACACTAAAAGAAACTGACAGTCACAGATGAAAGACCACCACGCTGGTTAGGCTATGTTAGGTTAGGTTAGGTTAGGTTAGCATCTGTCTGCAACTATATGTGGTTTATAGATAAGAACCCTCATTAGCGGCAAGCTCCTAGAGTTACAGATCGCTAACGCAGAACATGCATTGGCTTTTAGTCTGTTGCTCAAAACAGTTATATTATATGAAATGTTACTTGTATTTCAATTTCATTACTGAATAGTATCAATATTTGTGGCCATATTGGTTAGCTTCGTAACTTGACTTAAAATATTGCATTGAGAAGTTGAGAACTTTAGTTTAACTTTTTTGTATAATATTTTGTCTACATTAATTTCAAATAAATCATAGATTTATCAAAAATATTGATATAAACTTGTTGGGACCAAATTAAATAAATTTGAATATTACATAAATATAGGAAATTAACTTTACTTAGCAGACAAAAAGCCTTTCCTGTCATTGTCTCCATATTTGTGTCTGTCTAATTTGACCTATAAAACAAAATTTCAAAAGGATACATTCCTTTCTCGACTACTTAAATCTCCCGGGCGGCTGAGCACGTGGCTATATGGTTACGCAACCAGCGGGCACGTCACTTTTGCCCCTCCCCCCGTGCAAAGAGCCAACAAACCGCCCGTCACCGGGCAAGGCCGAGCGCTACCAAAGATGAACGAAGCAGTATTGCTGACTGCTGCTAACCAGAGATTTTAAATCTCAAGCCACGGCAGAAGGACATCACATGCCTTCCCCGTATCCCCTTACAGCAAACCTACAGTTCAACCCTATATAAGTCCATTTGCAGCGGGCTTTCCAGCAGTTCATTCGTCATACTCTCTCGCAACATCCCAGAGCACTGATCAGTGTTGGGACCTCTGGACATCTTAGAAGCTTTAAGTACGCCCCCAGCGGCTACTTCCTATCTCGACGACTAGTCAACCAGCGAACATGCTAATACTTAATAAATTCACTTTGTCTCTTCTAGACACCCGTTTACTTAATACAGTTTAACAGTAATGCACTTTGTAACGCAGTTACATTCAGCACTCCACTGTTCGGCAGGAGATAGCATGGGTCACATGTTTATTGAGTTCTCAATAAACATCTATTGTTCTCTATCATTTTTAGAGTACTTTTCTGTTTCACCGGCTAGAAATAAGATACGATGTGCACTGCCGACAGGAACCGGAAGACTGTTACTTAACCGAATTAGTCCGACTACGGACCCCCTTCAGGAGTCCGTGAGTCTAAAAACACACACATTAGACGGCTACCTGTTTCCTTCCAGTATCTAATTCAGTGCTGGAGGGGAAAAACAGCGGAGTCCCAAACACTAGTAACTCCTTCATCCAAGGAAGGGCTACAAGACCAGGTTATTTCCTCGCTTTCAGTACTAAGTTAGTGCTGAAGTGACCATAGCTTGAGACTTGCCGCTCAACCTTGCCTGAACGCACAACCAGTAGAGGCTTGGTGGTCCACATGGCTCCCCATCTCTGATCAGCCCGCCAAGCAAGGGGGATTAGTGAAGACTTTTACCGAGCTCGTGCCAGCAAGCAGAAAACAGCAGATGTTGTTCTTGTCAAGGTGCACAACGTAAATTAAGCCGCATTACTATATGCCTTACAAGGCATGGCCTCAAGCGTAGGGAACAATACCAAGCTTACATTGCTGCCAAACAGTGGTCTGCACTACCACCTCCTACGAAGGAAAGGCAGGCAGAACAGGACCATGCTGCCACAGACGCCAAGCAGTCGTGGCTACTCCGGTCATAAATGTATACTTTTCACCGTCCTTCCATACCAACCAGGAGTACCACCCGGTGTTGAGAGGGTTAGTTTATCAGACCGAGGCTAGGTACGGCTGGTCCAATCCACAATTCTGGAGCAGAGTTGTCTGCCTGGAATTGCCGCTTCAGAGTCGGGCGAGCTAGCCGCCACTAAGTGAGACCAACACAGCATCACCAGCACCACCCAGGACGATGGTGTAAGTCAGTAACCAACACCCCTTGCCAAACACCATTAAGCCTAATTAAACCACGCTATTGGTATTGCGTTAAAATCCTAGACAAACATGCCATTCAGACTTAACTGGGCACGCGTCAATATATATAAATTAAAATATTCATTTTCTGATTTTTAATATACTGTGGATATGTTTTTAAAAAAATCTGTCATTTAAGTAAGATGTACGTACTACGTAAAAATGGTTAGAGAAATTATTTATTCTACAGGCAGAATTATATGCAAAAAATTAAATACTATGGTTTTTTTTGCAGTAGTTTCGAAAAAAAAAAAAAAAAAAAAATTCTGCATTCATGCTCTGTAACATGAAAAACCTTCTCCACAGAAATATGGATTTCCGTGGATGCCTATTGAGTGGATGTGTGTGCAAAATCAGGATCTAAGGTGTCATGCTGTATCTTTGCTTGTAAAGAACAGTGCTGCTATAGTATGTTTGCGGTTTCTTCACACTTTTCAGTCAAACCTGACGTGTGTGCGCATATTTACTGTTAAATAAATACTTAACCCTAAAGTATCTCTGAGTTCTTTTGTTAGTACTGTGTCTTTCTATTAGTGTTGTGCGACGAGGGTAAGCAATCAGTAAGAGGTATTTAGAATAAGTCAATCCCCCTTCAGAGGCCTGTCAATAAAACACACACCTCATCTTTCAACAGCCACCCATTCTGTTCACTCCGGTGTACAGAACGGTAGAGTCCCAACCATTAGGTACAACCCACAGAGGCGGGGCAGCTAACCCCAACTGTGTCTCTCACCGGAGCGCCTAGCCAAGGTGCTGGCAGAGATAGCTGTGGGGGATTGGAGGCCCTACGTTTGTGGTCACACCCGGCAGTGGCAGGAAGGCAGTCTACGACCCACAACTCCAGGTGCTTGCACTGCTAGGTAGTCTGGGAGCGCACTGCCAGCCATTGTCGGCATTACACCATATTAATTAGAGACTGTCGATTACTTGCCAACAACTGGACATCTGATATATCACCAGTCTATGCCGTTCCACGATAGGCACGGAGCTCAAAGAGCTTTTAAGAAAGCGGAGTTCAGTGCTGCCACCCAGGCCTGTGCAAGGAATCTCGTCTCGCCAGGAGTTAACACTCCTCGGGGGCAGGCTGAAACCACCCGTCGTGCAGCGAGACCGGTCTCGCCTGTGGAAACGTACGCTTTCCCATTGAACCCGGTAAGGACTGGATACGATATACATCCAGTGGTTCAAGCCCTCAATAGCGGAAGTGATACCCAGATTGGGAAAGCAGACCCACACATTCGCAGCTGGGCCAGCACAGACTGGAACCGACGCCATCATGTAGAACACTACCACAAAGTGACTGCTACCTCATCTAGCAGAACCCAGGATGCCAGCCACACCATCACTTCCACAGTAACACCATCAACAAAGAACACCCCTCCGAGCTCTTGTAAGTAAGACTTGCCCCAGAGGGCCCCTGTTGTGGTACGACACGTGGCCAGGCCATGCATAATAGAGTTTATTCCTAGCAGACAACCAACTAGGCTGATGCTAGTGTATAGAAGGAAGTAACCAGTAACGAAGCACGACCGATCTAGTGCGCACAAAAGTTCCTTGTCCATTTAAGTTAAAGCGACACGTGTCAAGGACTTTTCTGGCGGCCAACGTGAGCCTCAGCGTAAATCTGTTAACCAGTAAGCACGGGACCAGATTAGTACGGCCCGAGATTGAGAGTAAATTATCTGGGACCGAAAGCCAGACTTTCAGGAGTCATAAAAACATTTCCTAGTGCACAAACCCACATCAAATCATGACTGATACCACTAACTTACTAGAACCACTGACCAGCGACATTGCAGACGTAGCACCTGCAGTCTGCAACTACTCAACTTGCCAGGGCCCGGGAGTTAACCGAATAACGTGCATACAGTATAATGAGGTGTTCCACTATGTCTCGGGTAGGCCGACGAAACACGTAATACCGAGGGGCTAGAGTTTAGGTGTGAACTGTGTCGATCCCAACAAAACCGATTCTGCAGCTGGATTACATGCACAGGTCAAGGGATTAATTTGGTACGTTGTATATTATGTACCGAGCCGTATCATCACGCATGTATTGGATGGCCGGAGAAGTGGATAACACGACTTGGGTTAGTATATCAATGCGAACCATGAAATTAGCAGCAGAACACCAACCACCTAACCCCAGCCACCAGGTAGGGTATGTTCCACCGAATAGCACAGCCCCGGGACAGTCAACAACCGGTAGCTTTGAGAGCATGCATCTACCCAAGTATGCCGGCCGACCCCATGAAGACCCGGTGTCATTTACCGACGTGTGCGAGAAAGAGTCGAACGACCACAACATACCCGAATGAGAGTGGATTAATCTAGTAGAAGGACAACTCAATGGGAAAGCCGCAGAATGGTGGGACAGATACGGGGAGTTTGTAATGGACTGGCCGCAATTGTGTAAGCGACTAGCAGATTACTTCACGAGGGAAGCGGTAATAGCGAGACTCACGACAGAATTTAACAGTTGAACGGAGGAACCGGCCGAGGAAACTGAAATATTCATAAGAAGAAAGGAGCAGATGTACCCCCGCATCTTCCCATCCAGGTACAAAGCCCATTATGTAAGAAACATAGGGCGCATGCTAATACCTAACATCCGGAACATATTACTTACACCATGACCAACAACTCTGGACGAACTAGTTGACCAAGCCCGGGAAGATGAGCAAAATTTCAAAGCACAAGCACTGATAGATAAACCCAAGGTCAGCAAGGCTAGCAAAAACTGCCTGGCTCACCCAGAATTAAAGGCACAGGTCCCAGACCTAACCGAGGACGTCACTTCTACAAAGACTGTCCTAGAAGGAACAATGAGGCAAGGAACCGAAGTGAGAGATATCCCGGTAGAGCCGAGAATCGACCAGTAGACAACAACATCAACCACATAAGAGCCGGGTAATAATGGCACAACTAGATGCGACTTTACAAGTCGATGGCCGCATCACTCTAGAAGTCACCTTAAATTGACACAGTAACCCCACAGAGTTTATTGTCAGTTCCACACTGACCAAAGCAGTTAATACTCGGATGCCTGTGGTTACATCAGCAACAGTACATCATTGACCACGGTAAACAACGCGTGTACCTAGGGGATGAATATCGAGTCACTGTAAATTGGGAATACAGCCCAGAACTCCTATTGTCCGAGACCCTTGATCCAGAATTAATCAACCACGTGTTAAATGAACACGCCTTCAATGAGTTAAAAAAAAGTATCAGATGAACACGCGGGGCATTCGAGCAAGGAGGGTGACTTCAACAAAACAGGTCAATACAGCATGAGACATGGATAACTACTGAGACACCAGTATACTGCCGGCCCTATCGAGTATCAGAACAATGAAGACAATCATGGACCAAGTTAATGACATGAAAAAACAAGGGATAGTGGAACCGTCAAACTCACCTTACAATTCAATGGTGGTTCTAGTACCAAAAAAAGATGGCAAACTGCATTTCTGCATGAACTATAAAGCCCTAAACGAAGTGACTCACCCTATAACTCGACCGGCCATCAACCTGTTACACACACTGCGAGATATGGGGGAAGCGATAATCTTCAGCACCCTAGACATGGAGCCACGGTACTGGCAGATAGCAGTACACCTGGATAGCCATAAATACACAGCCTTCATCACCCCCGAAGAAGAAACACTGCAATTTAGAGTAATGCCGTTCGGGCTCAAAAATGCACCAGTCACATTTCAATGCCTCATGTCTGCTGAAGTACTCACCAGATACATACTCGAAAAGGAGACTAGATGGAAATGGGGGGGCCAAACAACAGCAAGCGTTCCAAGCACATAAACAAAGCTTCAAAGATATACTGCAACTTCATCGACTCCAAGGAGATGCACCTCTTATCCTTCAGACCGACGCCTGACGAACCGGACTAACGGCAGTCCTAGACCAGACCAGTAAGACTAACAAACCTTAAGTATCCGCATACGCCAGATTAAACGAGGCGGAACAAAAGTACCACATTAACGAATAAGAATGCCTCACTGTGATATGGGTTGTTCGAAAATATAGTTACCATTTAAAAGGATGCCATTTTATATTGCGGACCGATTCTTAAGTGCTCCAGTGGCTAAAAGAATCCTGCAATACAAAAACCAAAATCGGTAGGTGGGATATGTTCCTTACCGAATTCGATTTTGAAGTCCAAAATTGCCTGGGGAAAGAAAACAATCTACCTGATGCTCTCCCATACCAACCAAGCTTGGAAGATGGTGAGAAGGAGGAAGAAAACTGGGACAAGATGACATCACCCGCCCCACCTGTAACCTCAATTTAAATCGAAGAACAAATTCGACTCCCTCAACTTAAATTGAATCGACACCAAGTTACACTCTACCAGCAAGAGGCCCCACAGATTCACCGACTGTTGGAACATTACCCAGAGTGCTTCAAATTAGAAGATGATGTAGTCTGGACTCAAGTGGACAACCGGTCACCCCATGGAAAATATGGATACCCCGGGCACTGATGAGGGAAGATTTGTCCTACCACCACCACGATCATCCACAGGCCCGCCACCCCAGAACCCGAGAAACCCTATTAGATATAGGAAACCGTTACAGCTGGGATGGGATGAGCTGAGACGTACGGTATTACGTCAGCCAATGCCAGACATGCTGTCGAGGAAAGGCATATCCCCAAGCACCACCAACAGCCAAACGTAGGAGACCAAAAACAGCCTGGACGCATCTAGCAGCCGACCTCATGAGCCCCTACCCCAGGAGTACCAAACGCAACCAGTACCTCCTGGTAATGACAGATCTCTTCTCCAGATGGGTAGAGACCCATCCCTCTTCCCAGTCAGGAGAATGAAGTATTCACTCATTGGGGTTATCCACAAGCCATAATTATGGATAACGGAACCCAATTTAAGAGCACCCAATGACAATCGGCATGCAACCACTGGGGGATCGAGATATGGACCACACCACCTTACCACCCCCAGGCAAACCCCACTGAACGGAGGAACCAGAAGATAAAGAAGTGCCTCCGGGTCTGTGTGGGTAATGACTATAACCACTGGGATAAATATATCCCCACCATTTTGTTTGCACTCCGTAGGCGAACTAATGAGGCAGTCGACATCAGTCCTAGTCAACTCCTCCTGGGCCAGCCACTGTGAAGACCCGAAGACTGGCAGTGGGAAAGTGAGCCGACCAACATGCCACAACCCAAAGATGCGAGACTGGCCGCATTAGCCCGCACAAAGTGAGCCCGAGACGGCCAAGATGCCTACTTCGAAAATAAATATCCACCATCAAAGACTGGCGTCAGAGGATTCATCCTAGGAGAAGCAGTGCTGATAAAAAGTCATCCATTAAGTAAGGCTAGTTCCCAATTTAGCACCGGCCTGGCCAGTAAGTGGGATGGACCACATAAGGTGGTAGGCCAACAAGATCATGTCTACTCGGTGGAAGATATCCAGGTCGCATTCAAAAAACCACCTGAGGCTAGATGCGCCCTTTCCCTGGGGGGATGTCCAACAAGGTAAATGAGTCAACAACCGCTGAATTCTTCGACCCAATGAAGGATCCAGTCGAATGGGCACAAGGTCCAATGGCACTACCACCTCTGGCTCAAAGACGCTCACCCAGGTTGTACACCACTAGCCAAGCAGCCCCACCAACAAAAGAGCCACAGATGGGACCACCCAAACACCAAGGGGTTCCACGAGATTGTTGTCCTTGACGCCCACTAGTTACACCCGTAAACATCGAGCCTCACGTAAAAGAACTCCCTCAGCAAGTAGTGAGATCTCGTGGCAGAGCCCAACGGGCCGGGAAGACAGACAAAGACCTCGTCACTCCAGTCACATCTCCGAACAAACGAAATAGAGAGGCTGCAAGTATCAGCAGGCCTCCATCACCATCTAGTACTGCTCTAGAACCCAGAGTCGAAGCCGACCCAGAAATACCAGAGGTAGTACCATCAACGGTAACCACACCGTTTAGTCCCGCCGACACCGATGGGCCACTCGCACACACGGTACAAGAAGCTACTCTAGAGATCAACGAGGGACAAGACATTTCCAAGCCCTCTCATACCTCTACCCAGGTGACTGGTCATGTGGATCATATACCCACTAGCAATTGGCACTTACCTGCTGAAAGTACGTGAGCAAAATCTACTAAAATCCCCAAGGATGAGGAGCCCGACAGCACACTCACTCGAGGGCAATTTAGTATGTCAGGGATGGTTAGCAAGAGCCAAACCGAAGCCCTACATCACCCGCCTGCAGACGACATAGCGAAGAATATGTTGCCAGTGAACCCGAGTACCGTTGAGGTGGCAGGGATACCCCTCCTCCGGGAACTCATACTAACGTAGATGGCAACACCATCCAGCCGCTTTTGCCTTTCAACACGCGTAACGCCGAGGTTGTAGGTCCATCCACCCCTCTGACAGTACAGATGTTGATGTCTCCAACGGCGCCCAGAAACTGCCTACCCCTTGGGTAGGAACCTGTACAGTCGAGGTGGAGGGCCCTGGAGGGCTGCTCCCTCACACTGCCTCATCGTCCTTGGTAGCCGTGTCCTCCCCAACGGTTACCGCAGAAGACGATGCCACAGCACCTCATGCCAAACCCCAATGGTTGATGGCCCCTCGTACTGTCAAAGCTGGATCAACGCCTGGCCGGTACAAAGAATCACCGTGGCGGCCCTCGGCACTTTTACGTGGCTGTACCCAAGGCACGCTGAGCTACAGCAGAGGGGAAGACTGATGAAGAGCCTAGAACCAAGTAAGTAAGTCAGTGCTCTGTAAACCGAGGCTGCGAATCAGTGACAGTGTAAACAAAACTCATAGGACTCGTTACAGCCCTACTTTCGTAATGCCTCAGTTAGCGATAGTAGCAGACGACAGTCAGTCATAGTAGTATAATGTAGTAACAATTAGCACTTCTCCCGTCAGCTATCGCTGACTAGCTACCAGTGAAAGACCGAACAGTTACGTACGAGTAGCAGTAATTTAGCTCTCTACAATATGATTAAGTTTATATATCATACTAAGGGCATGTCAATAGCCTTCACTACAAACTGACATTAAGCATCAATTATTCGTTGCACAGATAACTTGTAAAAGAAACAGTGATTAGAGTCTAGCAGTTGTTAGCTATTCCTAATAAACAAAACTAGTAATCAGATTGCAAGACAATTTAACAACAGTTAGTAGTTGCTAGATACGAACCAAGGTGTGAGAATACGTGTAGGTAAATAAATAGTGAACGAGATAGACGTTAAGTAGAATTGGCAGTTGTAGCCATTCTAGGAAACCAGTGCTACACACATTTCTTTTCACCACGTCTCAACACAATAAAGATAAACAGTGGCCGACAGCCCACGTAAGGATAGGTAACACCAATAGATACTCACCACAGTGACAGTGTTACACGAAGATAGAGACTTCATATTGTACAATTAGTTTTTGAGAAACTAGAATGTACTCTCCACACAGAGAGAATAAGTTAGTTTAGTTTTGTATAATTAATTAATCACACTTATGTAAGTTAGGTATATATATATAAATATAACAATACGTTTTCAGTATAATGTGTTTCACCTATTGATATTTTACACTATGGTATTTGTCCATTTACTTTATGTCATTTTGGCAGTTGAAATCATATATGTATAACTTCGACCAAGAGTTGAACCCAAAAGAGTAAGCCTGAGGCCTTCATTGTACTCCAGTACAAAAAACTGTTTACGTACAAAATGATTCAAGTGTTAATATGATGATTTAGTGCCATGTTTAGTTTGTAGGGTGATCTCGTACAATGTGTTTTATTCGTAAAATATCTTAGTGTACTCGCTTTTCAATCGGTGGCTCGTCAGCCTCGTAACGGAAGGGCCTGGGGTTGGCAACCTCTATTATGAAACACATAACTGTTGGCTTGCTGTGAAGATATACAGGTTGCCTCAAATATTTAGCCAAGGTTTTCCTCCAACCTAATATACCACTGCAAGCATCACAATAGTTATTTTACTCCCGCCTTCCGCAAGTAAGTCTTGTACATAAGTGTTTTCCCTTCGTTTTCACATGCAGTTTTTATTTGTGTAATTCTCCTTTGCAGGTTTCAATTGTATATATTTGATATTACATAACCACAGTGCTTATGCTATATTTGTCACGGCACATCTATTGATGAAGATTGTGTGGGACACCCGGTACACCGCGTGAACCTTGACAGTAATCTCTCCACAAGGGGGTAAACACATTAGCAGCATTACGCACCGGCCAACCGGGCAGACGAGGGGGAGAGAGGAAGAGCCAGTCTGCAATAGGAGTGAGACAGAGCTACAGCTATCTCTTCGCCCAGCCCAACGTGTTTCCATGCCACCCCAGCAAATAAATAGAGTGCTGTGATAGATGCCAAACACATGAACCTTAAGGAACCTGCATAGGAGTTGAAAATTTTTTTTTGAAATGGCTCACACATGTTCAGACCATCTAGACCTTCCAGAGAGAGGGGACGGACTAGCTATCCCCTAATCCACCTATACCTTAGACAGATGAGCCTTCATCGTAACAAAGGGGGGGGGGGGGGGGGGGGGGGAGTTGACGCATGCCGGTTCCATCATTATATTATAAACGACTACAGCTCATCCACGCGCTTCTACCAACCACAGAGACCAACTACCAGATGTCTAACAGGAAGTGTTTCGCCCAAGACATGGAAAATACTTGGTCTCCCCAGACTGTTCCTGGCTCGCCCTTCTCCTACTACTAAGTGTGTGTGTGTACACACATGAAGGAGCAAACCAAGCACAACGTGATACGAATGCATAGAGAGTAGGTCCAATGCAAATGCACTTTGGAATCACTAAACGAAAGACATTTGAAACGGCCACACAACACACCAGCATCCCGATGCACCCGGCAGACAGGATGTCGCCACATCGCCGAAGATAGCCGAGCACCACCGAGCACCTGCGGCAATATCACGAACACGAGAGGGTAGTTCTCCCACCCCGCACACTCCAGACAGACGTCACACATCCCACTCCGGGCTCGCCAGGTACTCCCGAGGAAACCCATATAAGGAAGCTCACAGCCGAGATTGGGAGTTATCGTCTCCAGCAACTATCCTCAAAACTTCTTATGCTGGGGCTCTCTACTGACCATTAGGCGCTCATGGTCCTATCCAAGAACTTCTAGTTCTCCAGTGGTTGCCGCCACATCTACCAGAGGCTTCTACCACCTCTTCATTGACGTCACCAGAAGCTTCACCAATCTGAAGACATCAACCACGATCGTACACTTACAGATGTTGAGACCTCCTGGTCCTTCAGCTACCACTATTTGCTGGTAGTGGTTCTTCTTTTAAAGTTAGGCCTCTTCTAGGCAAACCCCGTTAGAGTTAATGTGACAATACGTTATATTTTTCCTTTAGACTTCAGCAGCCTAGGAGCAGGTCACCTTGACCCATTAGAGCATAGGTTAAGGTACTTCCGCAGCACAGGTTTATTGATAGTGCATACGAGTCACCTAGGTATTTATTGTTAAATAAATACCTAACCTTAAAGTATCTTTGAGTTCTTTTCTTAGTACTGTGTCTTTCTATCAGTGTTGTCCGATGAGGTAAGCAATCGGCAAGAGGTATTTAGAATAAAAGTCAGTCCCCCTTCAGGGGCCTACCAATAAAACACACATCTCATCTTTCAAAGACCACCCATTCTGTTCACTCCGGTGTACAGAACAGTAGAGTCCCAACCATTAGGTACAACCCACAGAGGTGGGACAGCCAATCCCAACTGTCTCTCTCACCGGAGTGCCTAGCCAAGGTGCTGGCAGAGATAGCTGTGGGGGATTGGAGGTCCTACATTTGTGGTCACACCCGGCAGTGGCAGGAAGGCAATCTACGACCCACAACTCCAGGTGCTTGCACTGCTAGGTAGTCTGAGAGCGCACTGCCAGCCATTGTCAGCATTACACCATATTAATTAGAGATTGTCGATTGCTCGCTAACAACTGGACATCTGACAGTGACCGGCACAGGAGCTCAAAGAGATATTAAGAAAGCAGAGTTCAGTGCTGCTAAGCAGACCTGTGGAAGGAATCTTGTTTCGCCAGGAGTCTACACTCCTCGGGGGCAGGCCCAAACCACCCGTCGTGCAGCGAGACCGGTCTCACCTGTGGGAGTGTACGCCTTCCCCTCAAACCCGGTAAGGACTGGATACAATATCCAGTGGTTCGAACCCTCATCAGTGGAAGTGACACCCGGATTGGGAGAGCCAACCCGCACATCAGCAGCTGGGCCAGCACCGACTGGAACCGACGCCATCATACAGAGCACTACCACAAGCCGACTGCTACCTCATCTAGCAGAACCCAGGATGCCAGCCCCACCACCGCTTCCACAGTAACACCATAACAAAGAACACCCCGCCAAGCTCTGGTAATTTAGCATTGCCCCAGAGGGCCCCTGTTTTGGTATGACACGTGGCCAGGCCATGCATAATAGAGTTTATTCCTAGCAGAAAACCAACCAGGCCGACACTAGTGTTTAGCAGGAAGTAACCAGTAGTGAAGCGCGACTGATCTAGTACACACAAAAGTTCCTTGTCCATCTAAGTTGAAGTGACATGCATCAAACCTTTGAAAAGATACCCCATGTATGACATCTTTGTTTGTTTTCTAAGTATACCGTATATCACAAGCATTTATAATTGTGTTAAAATAAAAGTACCTCAATTTTGGTTAAAGTAAACTTTTACTTGTGTTTCATCTATAAATTACAACGTTTCATTTATAATTAAAAAGAATAAAACATGGAGAAAATATGTGTGTTCATAATGCTTAGTAATAAATAGTTTTTATGCAAAATATTACAGCGCACGAGTGCAGTGTCTCATCCTTCTGGTGTAATTTTCTACACTTGGTTAATCTTTGCTGGAAGTAGAACTTTAGCAGAGATTCAGAAAGGTTGGAAATAACTGTGAATGGACTATATCTATCATGAAACCTAGCAACTACACATGGAGTAATAATGTGTCATCTAGCAGCAAGCAAAGCATCTGCATGTTGGACTAAGAGCACTGCTATCTGGCGGATCACGTGACAACTGCATGCTAGTGAAACAGCATGGCCACAGATTGCACAATTTTAGAATTCCATTGAATACATGGCTACTTGAAAATACGTAATTTACACATTATTTTTAAACTAAAGTAATAAATTATTGGTATAAGGGCAAAAATTTTCATTGCAGTTGCAATATTCTTTTGAAAATGCACTCAGTGGTACTGTAAAATAAATAGCAGTAGTTTACATTGAAATCCCAATTTTTCAACACATAAACTATAGCTGTGATTATCATTTCAAATGATTGTGCGTGCATTGGACATGCAATATTCGTTGAACAATGGGATTACAATGCAATGCTTGATTTATTGCAACAGAAAAATGTGTGCATTATTTTGTTTGTTTGAAACAAATTGACGCATGCCGCTCCTACTACTAATCAACTACGATTACGACTCATCGCTAAGGTTCCTACTTCCACTGCTACAGACGTAAGAAACACGTAGAGAGAATTTTATACATGAATTCTCGGTTGGCTACTCTACCTGGCAACAGGAACTTTAAGCAAATTCTCATCACCTGAAGGTTACGCAAACCGGCACACCCACCTGCCTCGGGCTGAGAGCCCACAAGCTGCCCGGACCTCGGGCAAAGCTGAGCGCCGCTGAAGAGGCACGAAACAGAAACGCTGACTACTGCTGACCCGAGTTTTTTGACTCCCACGACAACCAGGGCAGGATGCTCGCCTTCCCCGCAGCCCGCGTTGGCAGCCTATAAGCTTCACCTATATAAATTCGGATGCTGCATAGCTCAGGCAGTCATTCTTGTTTCTTCTCTCGCATCATCTCGAGCACTGCTCAGTGCTGAGACATACAGAGATCTTCCAAGTCTTGAGCACGCCCCCAGTGGCTGCTCCCAATGTTGACGACCAGTCAACCCGACGACCAGTGAACATGCACTCATACGTATTAAACTCACTTTGTCTCCTATAGACACCTTTTACAGGAACAGTTTATTAGTTATATATGTATTTTACCATTTACCGGGACTTTTTTTATAACCAAATTAGCTTAGAGTACGGACGCCTCTCAGGGATCCATCAGTCCTTATACACACCCATTAGATGGATATCTGTTACTTTCCAACCGCCAGAACACTGATAGTGCTGGAAGGGAGGAACAGGGGAGCCACAACCACTAATAACACCTTCATTCAAGGAGGGGCGGCAATCCCAGGATATTACCTTACTCCAGAGCACTGTTAGTGCTGGGGTAACCGTAGCCTGAAACCTGCCATTCGACCTTGCATGAACGTACATCCAGTAAAGGCATTGGTGGCCCACACAGCTCCACGTCTCTGATCAGCCCGCCAAGTGTAGGGGATCAGTGGAGACACTTACCAAGCCTGTGTCACCACGCCAATATTGGACATACACTGTAAAGTTGTTTCCTCGTCAAGATGGACTCCGTATCTCATTAAGCGGTGACTCTGCCTTACCAGGTAAAGAATGGCAAAAAGTGTAGGGAGCAAAACATAGCATTCCTTGCTGCCAAGCAGTTAAGTGTACTCGCACCTCCCATGAGGAAAAGGCAGGCAGAACGGGACCACGCCGCCAAACTCAGATGCCTTGCAGTCGCCCCTGGTCTGGTGGTGATTGTATATTTTTCCCTGTCAATTCGTACCAGCCCAGAGTACCATCCTGTGGTGAGAGGGTTGATGAACCAGACTGAGGCAGAGTATGGTTGGTCAAACCCGCATTTTTGGAGCATTGAATCAGCTGCCTGGAATAGCCGCTTCAGTGGGGGGCAAACCTGCCACCATTAAGTGAAGACCCAAACAACATCACCAGCACCAGCTAGGATGACGGTGTAAGTCAATCCCAACACCCCTTGCCAAACCCCGTTAAGCCTAACTTAAAAACCCCACTATTTGTCTAGCGACAAAATCCTCTACCAACGTGCCATCAGCTTAACCGGGCACGCATCAAAATGTAATTTTTTCAGAATATAACAGAAATACAGTGGCCGGTAAGATATTTGAAACTGATGAATTGAACTATGGCCACTGAAGAGACTTGGGCAACGCTATTATTACATAGTAGATTTTAAAAGCTCATTATTTTAATTTTACAGAGTGAAATATATTCGTTTCTATGGAAAACCATTTATATCAAAGGCCACGTCAAACTTCAAACGTCCTTCAGAAATTAAATTTCCTACCGAAGTGGTCGTTTAACCTGTGATCTCATATTTACACCAATAAATTTTCCCCAAGATTTTCCCCAAAAAAACTAGGTGTGGCTTAGAATCAAAGGTGTTTCAGATTGGAGTAAATGCAGTAATGACTGTTTCCACTAAACATTCAGCCACAAAAGTGTTACCTACAATAACAGAACATTTTTGGGAAATATTTTGATATATGATGGTATAGATTTGTACCAAGGACTAAATACTTTAAGGCAGGTTGTAATCCAAACATGTCAAGACAAAGACAAGACATGAAAGAACTTGTCTTGACACAGAAGATACACGCCTTTACAACTTGTTTTTAATTTCATCAGTTGACATGATGATTTCAAATGAAAATGACATTTTATTGTATATCTGGGGATATAAATAAAAGAAAAAGACATTTAAACCTTTGTGTGCACATACAGAACCCTGATAACAACACTAATAACATAGAAGGAAGGTACCTAGCAATTGTTTTGAGCTGTTATCTTTGAATTTACATGATTTCCTATGAAACATAGTTACTTAATAACAAGCAAATATTCTACTCACTATTGCAGATAATTTCATTAGAAACTTCTAGTCACACTTTATCTACTTCATTTCTGTTTGAGTTAAGGTTACAAGTAAGCAGCTAGGCTACCAAGAATATATAAAAGGACCGGAATAGATACAGGGAATTAGCTCATCATTTACAAAAAAATCCAGGCAGCCTCCAGGCCTCAACATAAAAGACAATCAGCTCCAAACCAAATTTTTAATTTTCCCATCCCACCTTAGTTTGCCACCTAGCCACTAGGTTTACTACCAACAGCATCCTTCCACAATATTGCAGTGTCCTACAACTCGCCACTTGATGAAACTGGCCTAGCCAGCAAAACATAGTGATTACACAACCATTTGAAAAGTATGCCATCTTTTGTGTGTGTGCCTGTAGACAAGTACTAGACTGTACTGTAATTGAATTCTGTCCTATTATAAAATTTTCATCCTTGTTTGAGTGACCCACCAACGAGTAATCCTAAAACACTGGAAACTTTTTGGATGCCTGCACTAGTTTAATACATATTTACTTTCTCTTCACTAATGTTTCCCTCCTCGTGCTTTCCAAATCACTATACGACGCAAGGAAATGGAGCATGTAGTGTTTCTTTAGGCATGTCTCAATCGTGACGCTGAAGTCTGCATGTTTCAGACTTGTGTGAGGCCATTTATAAAATCCCATCGTTTGCATAACATTCTTTTCCTTGCATCATGTTTCACACACACATCTTGACATATTTGGTGTGAAGCCTGCCTAAGGCCCCAGGCTAATCTCTGAGCTAGTTATGGATTCCATTATTCTGTATAGAAAGCAAGACACACGTGACAGTAGAAGAAACATACTCACTCATCGTCCATGAAGATCATGGGTTCCACTGAAACCGAAGTGGTCTTCCTACAAACACGAAACAAAAAAGACAACTTAGAACATCTTACGGTCAAGCATTACAAATTAACTTCAACTTGACCTAACCTGCACAGTGAGGGTAAACCACTATCCAAGCAAAAAGTAATTGCACAAGCTGCGTGGTGCAAATGCTAGTATTTTCATAAAAATTACACAAAAACTCTAAGGTTAACTAACTTAAAACATTTAACACGAGAATCAAATTTCTCTTATTATTTAACAACACAATAACTGTACCACTCAAAATGTTTAAAGTATTATATATGCCAAAATTTATCACTCCAAAACCATACTGCAACATTTCCAAAAACTATTTTTACGGTATGATTTTTGTAAACATTATACACAATACACTGCATATTTTGTAAACTTTATTGTTGCTTTGAATAATTATAATTCAGTATTGACGAAGTTTCATTATGAACTATAAATTATTTGACTACCAACAATACATCTTTTTTGCAACACACAATACACAATAAACAATAAAGATAGCCCAAGGGCATTGTACAATGACATTCCAAATTAAAAAAGGTTTCCCTCGTCATTACACTTACTACACACAGCCAAGCTAAATTACTGCTGTCACCTTCCATGTAGGGTTTTTCCATGAGAAATCTTAAGTTAAATATTATAAAATTAAAATAAAATGACGTCAACTTTTTTGGAATCTGTGAAATTTTGACAAAATCGCACATACTGAAATAATAATGTAGATATTGACGTGTTCCCAAATGGCAAGTGATAATTTAAATAACAATTATTTAGAGCGGCTGGTAGCGTCAAACAATGAAAGACTCTTGGGGTTAAAAGGTACAGTGACTTTCATCACGCCAAGTTAAGAGAGGAAGTGGAGGTCTTAGTCAAATTTAGAGTTTTAACTCGTGATACAAGAATCACAATATTAAGTGCCTTAATGTTTAACTGATATATGGCCAGTGTAAATGACAGGTCTGGTAGCCTGATTAGGGGCACGTCCAGAACCACTATTACGACCCTAGGAGCTGGATGACCCTTGTTCACACAGTTACCTGAAGGTTTGTTGATCTGTAGTAATAGTGATGCCAGTTGGAGACTTACCCTAACATGGTGAGGGCTGGTGGTCACCTTGGTTGCTCAGGGACAGCAAAGTATTCTTTATTTGTGGGTTACTGCTGGGTGCTGCTGGACTGCAGATCAGCGCACCACCAAACCAGGGGCTGGCAATTCCAAGAAGAGGTTCATCTCCTATCAAGAATGCCTCAACCACTGGATGAGGGGGGATTCTGGGAGCTTAATTAGGGGTGGAAATAATGGGTCTGGTAAAGCAGACGGGTCAGGCCACTCTGTGATGCCAGGGGGTTTTAACTACTGCTGAGGGCAGTAGGGGTATGGGTTTTGCCAACTGAATTACTTTCGGAGATGTATGCAGCTCTTTTCAACCTTCTCTGTACACCTCCCTTCCAGCAGTACGGCATAAGGTGATAAGAACAAATACAGCCTCGTGAAAGACAAGCAAGTAACTCACGTCCCTACTGTGTATTTCTGAATAATTCACAATCTCCCATGCAAGAGCGATTACCTTGTGCTCCTTTCGCTCAGCCACTGGAGGAGCGGTCAACAGAGTGTTAGGTGGGGCTAAAGCCGTTTGAAAGGAACTACCCAAGTGTGGTATCCACAGGGGGTCGATCAGTCAAAGTTAATTCCAGCTCCTTTCCAGCTCCTTAAGAAGTGGGGGCGGAGTACAGAATAACCTAGTCTGCTCGATTCACCTGGTGGAGGAGTTGCTAGTGGTATAGGTTCTACCGAATTCTACCAGTTTGGCAGAGCTCAGGTGGCCACTTAATGGGTGTGTATTTGGATTTGTGTTTGATGGTTTGTCAGCTTCACTTTGGCAGGTGTGCTTACGTAGCAAGCACACCTGCCAAAGTGTGCTTGATACGTACAACATCAAGAAAATTAGTATGCAAAGAATAGTTAAGAATTCGTGTATTTTATTTATGTAGTAATAAAACACAGTGGCCCTGTACTACCTCCTAAGTTTATAAAACTTGACACGGAAGTACAAAATGACAAACTGCCAGGTGAAGGCAACGTGGATAAAAGCTAACAAGGGGGTTAAAGACAATAATGATGTTAATTAAAGTAATTTAACAACTTGAGCCTAACTACCCTGTTTGTTCTGAAGGAACAGAAACAGGATGGACAACTACCGGAGGGGTAGTGTCAACAACACCAGCACTGTCCGGTGGGCAGGGAGGTCCTGAAGGGACTTTGTCGTGACCGTTACAGGGTTCTGGGGTCAATATCAGGGGTTGGTAACGAGGAAGCAACGTCTCCAGGAACCGCTGGAAGGTTTATTCTCCCAGAAGCAGAGGGGTCTGCGGCTGCTGGAGAAGTAGCTTCTGGTCTGTTTTCAACTGGTAGAAATTCTGGCCCCAGAGGGGAGGTGGAATCTGCGAACGTACCAGCCAATCGCGCACCCTGATGGCTACCTCTGGCCCTATACGAAGGTGGTGGAGGAGCAGAGACTGAAGATTGCTGGTCATGCTAGACCTTTTATAATAATCAGGTATAGGAGCTCGAAGGCCAGAGGTGCGAGGAACGATAGCCTCGGCCGCAGGGGTTGAAAATTCTAAAATGCTGAGGCTGCGCTATCATCTCTTATCTCGGATGCAAGGCACTGGTAGAATAGGTGCTGCCCTCCAGTGGCATGCTCTGGAACTAGCAAAACCTTGGCTAGAGGGAGGCGGCGGATGAGTCAGTCAGTACAATCTTCGTTAGAAGGTGTTGACGTGGCGACTTCTTGGAGATTCTGGGTGAACAGTACAATCTAGGATCACGTGTCTGTAACCGCTTCCAACATTGCGCCAATGTGTCCTGTAGGCACATGACCTGCCTCTTCAGACTGTGTGGAGTAATTGACCTGCCCAAATATTGAACATTTTGTCCAAGATAGGACGAAGTCGTTTGTAGAGTTCACATCAAATATGCAGAAATGCATCACGCGTCAATATCTAATGAAAACGTGTTTCATATATCACCACCATAAAAATAAAATCCTTAATTGTCATTGTTAATTTAAACTTTTATCATAAAAACTGAAAAATATAATAATGTAATCAAATTACTCAAATATTTCAAAATACAGTAGAACCTCACTTATCTGTGACGCGATTATCTGATTTGCGGAATACCGTGATTTTCTAATCTTGTTAGGTTTTTTTTCATGGGACAACAGTTAAAAATGTCTGCCTAGATACACATCGGTGCAGGCATAAGTTGGTCAAGAGAAGGTCAACAGACTTCTCCACTCTCCTTCCCTTATAAATGAGAGGATTTTTCTGATCCTTCTCTTCTCCTTCTCAGGGATGGAAAATGGCCAGTAAATCTGTCAAAGTCGGGGTTTTTTTTTTTTTTTTTTTTTTTTTACCACAGTCATAAATTTGCCAGTTAGAAAAAAAAAGAAGACGAAGAAGAAGGGGGGGAGGGAGAGGGGGGAGGGAGAGGGGGAGGGAGAGAGGGGGAGAGAGAGAGAGGGAGAGAGAGAGAGAGATATATATATATATATATATATATATATATAATAATGTCTGTATAATTTTTGTTAGACTGGGATTTCATCCTAATTTTATATGGGTTCTGTTTTTCCTTCTAGTAATTCATTCCAATTTTATACACACTTTACACTTTATGTGGACTCATCACCATCTTAACCAAAGATGCAGTAGGCCTACCTTGAGACTTCTATTTTTAGTGAGAATGTTTCCATGATTTCATCACTTTCTATGGGATGATATTAGCATTTTTCTCTCTTCTCTCTTCTTCCAATCGAGTTTAATTGAAAATAGGTAATTTCTTAAGCGTCATTCAATATTTTTAATAATATTAAAACCCTCTTAAGACGTTTTCCTGCTAACAAGCTTTAAAAAGTTTGCACATTGTCTATTACAAATAGATAATTTTATCCATTTTAAGAAATTTCCTGCTTAATAAGCACACTTTTTCAGTATTTTTCTTAAACGTCTTAACAGGGTTTCACTTAGTACAGAAGGATAAATACAAGGTAAATGAGATAGAATGAATTAAAACGATGCAAAATGAAGAGCAACACATTACAGAAACTAAGAAAAGAGGAAAATGGAAAGAGAATGGTGGCCAGAACATTGCTGAGTAAGCCACCAAATGTTTGACAGAGGCCACTGAGAAAAATGACACGGTTGCATTGAACACTGCCCAGCTCTTGCTTGAAGGAGTCCAAAAAGCTCTGGAAGAAAAGAACAAAAAAAAAAAAAAAAAAAAAAAAAAAAAAAAAAAAAAAACACACGGATGCCATTCAGCCAAAAGTAAAGAAAAGGAGAAAAGTTATCAGTAATAACTTCATTTTTCATCAAAAAGAAAAAAAAAACACAATGAAACAGAAACTTTCTAACTTTTGACACTGTTTTTTCACATTAATCATATTTAATTGTAAAATTATCTCATGCTCATGTATTGCAGTGATAAATAATCATTTTTATAGTGAAAATTTTCTAGCTGTGCAAATAACTTGTAATCTTCAATGATGTGACAATTTTTAGAGTTCTCTCTGAGATTGATATTCTTGCATTGTATAATTTCTCAAGATTTTTTGCAATTGAACATTTCAAAATTCATGTGCGTTATTGTCAGTCTTGTAATATTTATGGATAATGTATTATCATTTTCATCACAAAATATTTTGTGGATGGTGCAGGCCAGATATAAGGTAAAAATAAGTTCCGTAGTTTCCTTTCTAGTATTATTTGTTGTCAGAAAGCAATTATTCAGTATTTGGTCTGTATTTTGTATTTTTTTAGTCTGTAATATTATTAATTTTGACCTTTTTGACTAGTTTCCATCCCTGCCTTCTTTAAGGTACTGCACTTCCCCTCTTGCACATGATTGGCTGTTCACCAGATGCCAGGCGGAGAAGTATTGATTGCACAGAACCAGCTGGAAAAGGGAACGTAGTGAGTGATAAGGAGAGAGATAGAGATGACCATGGGAACAACCTACCTTCGACATTTGAGTTAAGGTTCACGTAGGCCACTAGGTTACCAACAATATATAAACGGACAGGAATTCAACTACTCACAGTCTAGTAATTGTCAACAGGCACACACAAAGAAGGACAACAAAACCACATGAAAAATGTATGTGTACAGTCTGTCACATTTAAGGTTTCCAAAATTTGACAGCTACTGCTACCAACGTATTTAAAGTGTAATACAGTAGCGTCGTATTTGAAATAACGAATGTCAGCTGACCGCCATGTGAAGCAATGGTGGTATCCCTGAATAACATATATTCTTTCTTAGAACAGCGAAAAAGAAAATAGTGCATAGTACAAATAAAAAAACAAGTAAGCATTTCAGAATAAACATAAATAATATTACATTGCAGTATTCTGTATAAGGTTATTAAACGTGTTTATAGTTTCAAATTTGTTAAATTGCATAACATAAATAATGAAAAAAGAGGGCTGTTTAGCTTCACTAACCAACCACTGGACGCCATGTTGTTATTGTGAGACGCGATTTTTGTGTGCGGGCATATCAGTTTAGAAGTTGTAAATAGAATTAATGAATGTTGTGTGAATAGTTATTTTTAATGCAGCGACTTAAACATCCTTCATGCAATCGCCAACGAAAGCAAGACATAGAACGTGTTGCCAAAGGAGTCGAAGACATGTTACTAATGAGAGAACTCGAAAGTCGTCCAGTGGTATTAAAAAATAGAAACGACCAGCCAATTGCTTGGAATTTCATCAAAAACCGTCACAAAGTAAATGGCGATAAATTATGTATGTGAATATTTGTTGTGTGGTGTATTTTGATGGGGAAATGTAAATATATTAGGCAAAGGTTTGTTAGTAAACATGTTAAGTTTGTAAGCGGGTTTATAGCAGACAACATTAAAATGTTCAGCATTCATTTCATTTCTTAGAAAGTATGTTAATGTTACAGTTGAATTTATTTTTGTTTGGTCAATAAACAACAAATAGTACTTATTGACTTCACCAAAACATTGAGGTTACATTGCTCGCCTGTGTGTGTAGACCAAAACCACGAATGCAGTTATAATTAAATACTAATTATTTAGGCCTAATTACATTAAAACTAAGAGATATAATGTTTTGTTTGTCCAGAAAGACTACGTAACGTATATTTTCTTCTGTGGTAAATTTTTTAGCTATGGTAATAAATACTAATCATATAGGACAACACACATTGAATTGAAAAATTTTTTTTTGGGACAATGGGCATGTATATTAAATATCCACGTTACTGTAATAGTTCATACGGCCATGTGTTTGATGTAATTGCCACTAGTTTTCATTACTTAATTATCACAGTCCTACCAGTCTTCACCATTTGTGAGGAATGTTTTTTGTACATGCTTATTTTATTGTAATTGCTACACATAGGTTCCATAATTATTAATTGTAGAAGACTTTTACAGTTCTAATTAACTATTTCTGTGTATGATTTGACAGGCCTAACTCTTATTGTGTTTGTTCACTACCTAGATCTAATTTTTTTAAGGTAGGCCTAATGGTGACATTGCCTTTACACAGAACTCCAGCAGACTTTTGTTTTCTCATAGTTCATTTTACTGCTCAGTTGTGAATTAATGATTTTTTTATGATGCTCACATCAGTTAACTATGTGAGATTTACATTCTTTTTTTAATGAATTTGTTAAATTTTTCAAGAGGCGTACAAAAAAGGCAATTCTGATCATACTTCAGGCCAGGTAAGTTTTTGTATTCTCCGTTAAATTGTTTAACATATGTGATTTAATTTTGGTTACAGTATTGTAACCAACATCAATGTCTTTCTATCTGGCCTTAAAAATTTTCCTATTGTGAGAGTTGCAAACTTGCAAGTCCAATGAAATTTATTGATTTAAAATATATATTTTTTGTGTTTGTGATTATTGATTTGAATATTAATTAACATCTGTTTAATTAATTGTAAGAATATGATAACACAATGTAGATGTTACCATCAGAAATTTAAAAAAGGATCAGTGTAATCACACATTTTCCTCAATTAGGCCTATAGTTTGCATGTTTGAAACGTCAAGCAAAAATTCACATGATGTTGACATGTTTTGACAAGTCATGGAAAACACATGGTGGCGGAAGGATACATATTGTCTTTGTTTACAAGGTACTACTTTCATACAATCTGTCAAAATATGGAAACCTTACACGAGACAGACTAAAGTCCTCCTTTCTGTGTGTGCTTGTTAACAAGTACTAGACTGCGACTACATAAATTGCTGTCCTTCCATATATTTTTCTACCTTTGACATTGTTTACCTTTCAAACTACAGGCAATCAAGATTGCCATTCTGTGAAATTAAAGTGCCTCCAACTTCACAGTTCGTATCAGGTTTGAAGCCATATCATTCAAATGGTGCAACAGCTTTAATGCACAATTTTTGTAATTTTAGGCAAATTCATGGCCTGGTTTTATGCTTATTTTGACAGTTATTATAATTCATATATCTGAACATCTTTGGATTTATAACTGGAACATACCTGCCTTTAAACATATTGTTTTTTGAATATAAAATAAAATCTTATTTTTTATAAGAAATAGCAAACAAGCTGTCTTAATTGGTGATCAATTTTAGGCCAATTGGCAGCTCAGTTTTTACAATACTTTTCGTGAATAATTTTAACTGGAACATGCATACTTTTTAAAATTGTGTTACATGAGAAAAAAGTCTTATTTTTTAAATGGTAAATAAACTGTTTGTCACTGCCCTTTATGCTAATTTTGCTGTTAACTAGCAATAATATATGTAATTATATGCTGTTCATGGTAAAGTGAGCACTTTTAAAACACTGGTTACTTTTTTCTTTCAGCCAATTTATATACTTCCACCATTTCTTAATTTAAAAAATGCTATGTTAGTAATAAACACAGTATATACATTTCATCAAACTAAAAACTAAAAGTCCAATGCCAAAACGAGATGCCTCAAAAAGTGCTCACTTTACCACGAACAGCATATACATAAGAAGTCTTTTACCAGAACACATCTTCCTTTTTAAAATTTTTATTTTTCATTAATAAAGAAGGTTGACTATTTTTTGTGAACGGTACAGCACTGTTTATTGCCAGTCATCCGCCAGCCAACGACCATGAGAGGTAAGCACGACTTGCCAAACAGCAATTTTTGATTATCCGACTTGCTCATCCCCTGCATTATCGTCGAAAAAAAAAAAAAAAAAAGCATTCTGCCCTTGTAGTTCATTATATTTAATTTACACCAAATATATGTAATCTGAAAAAAACCAATCAAATTCTATTTTGTAATGTTTAACAGCAATTTCCTGCTACAATAAAGATACAACCAACATTACCCGCAGGAGTGCACTCTCCCAAAAGCATAACAGCAGGTGCCGGTGGAATAATGCTCACCTCATGGGGTTTGATGGTGGGTTGCTATAGATGAGGTCCTGCATGGTCTGGCTTCGACCATCTTTTGACCAAACCGTACGGTCAAACCCACGCCTCTGCTTTGTCTGGGCCTTCTTCAGCTGCATATCATACCACTGCTCCTTCACATCTTCTTTGCTGTATACAACCAAATGTCATAGTACATAGTGGAGACACATTACTTAAATAAAATTAAACAAAAGCACTGGGATAGACAGGTGGAGACTCAAACTGCATACGCAATAAAGTAATTTTTTGGCTCTACCTTTTGACTTTGAGATGTGGTACCAGTGACCCCATATTTGGCGAGGTGATACACATCAGGCTGTAGTACAATGACCTGTGATGCACAGTTAAAGGTGTCACCCAAAACTATATGCTGATCACAGTGAACTGAGCACTTTTGAATGCCCTGTTTGAGATCTTCTTGTTTGCACAATATGTATTCTTCCACTATGAAAAATATTAACATTGTCATGGGCTTGAACACTTCCTTCCTGCATCGGTCAAGTGAAACTGTGAAATTATTAGAAAAATTAAATATTTTACAAATCTGCTAAATCTTACACTTCGATGCAATGAAAAAAAAAAAAAAAAACAGACAGCAAGACAAATAATTCCAGTTTTCCCAAATGTTTTACCTACCACATTAATTTCAATGTTAAGACATGGAGCTACATTCCCTCCATCATTATCAACTTTACAGGACAAATACCACTCAGCACACCCATTCAAATAAATACAGGTATGGGGCAGTGACATTTTTCTGAGGTTGATTTCAAAAATGCTAATTTTATAGTGAACAGTCTTTAAGATATGTTAGTGTAATACTGCTATGGTACAAGTCCATCCTGCTTCGTTGAATGTCTTAGCTCCAGTATTGAATCCACATTCCAGAATTGCTGCAGCAAGTGGCAATGTGTCAGGAAGTCACACAAATGACCACACCAGGGAACAATCCTGGATGTATTAAAGGGACCACAAGACTGCCTGAGCCTGATTACTCCATCATGAATACCCAGATCCAGTGAAAATTTGGAGGCTGGAAGACAGGCCATGGCTGAAAGAAAGTGGGTGAAAGAGGACTTCAAAGGAGACTGTCCCTTTGCGGGGACTGTTGTACCAAGACTGGACCTCTGGGGGCACCTTTGATGTACAGGACCATTTCCATATTCAGCAAACCAAAAAGCAGACAAGCAAATCTGGGCCAATGAATCTCGTGGATGTGAAGATCCCAGCAAAGTGCCTCTGGATCTATATCACAGCTACTGTGGCCAGTCCAGCAACAGAATTACAGAAAATAGGCTCAGACACTATTATGCTGATGTTGCATGTGTCAGTCTCTAGCTCTGTTAGGTTTTGTGTCAGGGCTTACAGTTATTTGCAAACAGTTCTTTTTTCTCAATTTTTTTTGTTTCGGTTAACTTTGTGTGCATGATGTTATTTTTTTACTGCCACAAACAGTTTTTTTTGTTTATTGCATATACCGCCATATTGTAGAATGGCAAACTCTGGTATTTGAAGTGATACTCTGTGTTATTTTGCATTCCGTTCGGCCGGACGTCAAGCGGCCAAACTCAGTGAAATATGGTTAACATTCTGGTCTGCAGTCACACATCTGTAATGTGGTAATGCCTGTACATTGGCATATTTCCATGTATTCGTGATGGTAAATGTACTTTCCAATCGAGCCAGATTATGATGCCTTTGTGTTGCAACAGTGTTTGTTGTATCGTTTATGAGTTATATTCCATTGTTTTGTGTGTCGTGATCAAATAAACCACATTTTATAATGGCTCAAAAACAAGTTCAAATTCAGTTGCACATAGTAAAGTGCAAAATAAACACACTTCTTACGCTAGCAGGAAGTGGATTCAAGTTATGCCGCTAGGCAGCACCTCAGTCGTCGTTATTTAATTGCTGTGACCAGTGGACTCTGAGAATCAATTAATTCTACGATAGTCCGGTATACACTTCCTTTCTCCTGTCTGTTCCCCGTCTTACCTTATCCCTCCCTCCTGTAGCACCATGATTTTCAGGTGTCAGGTAATGTTATAAAAAGGCTTGCATGGCCTTCCTCCCTCTTCTTCGACGTTTGTATTTGGTTGTGTTCACTTAGGTAGTCCGGCATTCTACGTCGTTATGCTGAGGGTACAGTGGCATAATTATGAACATCATGGGTAGACAGCATGTACGACAGCTGCGGTGCAATTTCGCAAAAGGTGAGTCGTAGTCGCAAGGGATTTTCTCTGTGTGTACAGCAAGGTGATGCCTATTTTAATTCGGTGTGATGCAGGGCTTGTTTTTTGGAATTTTTGAAAACTTAATAGGCTTGTGTGAAGCCTGTGTAAGACTTAATGATTCTACCTGTTATCCCCGTATGACTTGCTTGAGGTAATAAATGTGCTATATAGAAGGAATCGTGGCACCATGACTGACACCTGTTTGCACTGGCAGCATATAAGAAAAGGGTTTTAGATTGACCGCTTTTAAATATTTTTAGCTCTTGGCTAGAGATTAGTTGAAATAAACTGGAGCTGAAGTCGTACAAGGGCCTTAAATATTCAGCGGATTTGCCCTTTCTTTTAATTAACTTCATATAATGTGTGGTAGTTGGCTGCCAAACAACTTGTGTGTAGGTCTCACGTACCTTTTTAAAATGCTCCCCTTTTAGAGCTCTCAGCACCTATGAAGACATTTGAATATGTTTTTTAGCAATGTCTTATTTTAACGCGAGATTTGCTGTGGAGAAAATGGTTACTGGCTGAGTGAGGACCCTGCACCATACCAACAAAAATGTGAAGTAGAGATGAAGGTTACGAGTGTCATTTAATTTTGATGCATGACATCTTTGCAACAATGGCATTCTACCAACTTCAGCTCTGCTTCGCCACCTTCCCATCTCCAAGCCAGCCAGTGACGTCACAGCCTCCAAGCAGCTATGCTATCACCGCCTCCCCTCACCAAGTGGCCACCTATTGCCAACGAGCTTGCCAGCCAATGAGAGAAAGGAAGCACCCAGCTGAGCATAAATAGGACACTGCGCTCACTCAGGGTCAGCCTTCAGTCTTCCACTGCACCAGTTGCCAGATACACTGACCAGCCTGCATCACTTCCAGCTAACTTAGCTCACCCCAGCTCCTCGCTGTATCTACACCACCTTCAACACATTCATGCCGAAGAAAAACTCCTATCCTTGGACTCTATCACAAGAGATATCCATCTGACCTGCTTAGTCTTCCCAGAAGATTATTGACAGTCATTTTAACTACACACAGACACTGCGGCCCTATCTGGGCTACAATTGCGTAGAGTGTCAGATCAGTTTAAGTTGTTCTCACACTATCTACCCCTTTCCCTTGTAGCTTAGAACCAGGTCACCTCTATCTGGCTGACGTAGGTGTAAAGCTTACCACAGCTCTTGCCAAGCATTAGTAGGTAGTGCGACACCACGTGTTTATTTCCGTAACAAGGAATAAACACTGTTTTACTTGACTCAAGAGCACAGTCTTTCCTGCAGACAAAGAACCTTTCCCGGTGTCCTCACACCCAGCATGGAATTTCAGGTTACCAGGTATCTACTTAGGCGAGCCAGTACACTTCTAACTTACCCACATGCACTAACCACGGCCAGTCTTTCTGGATACTATGGTA
The DNA here is from genome assembly GCA_029891345.1 of Dryococelus australis. Taxonomy (NCBI): domain Eukaryota; kingdom Metazoa; phylum Arthropoda; class Insecta; order Phasmatodea; family Phasmatidae; genus Dryococelus; species Dryococelus australis. The sequence goes on along the minus strand of CM057002.1, from coordinate 86,653,572 downwards.
GGCAGAATGGTAGAGCCACACCAGGAACACGCTTCCGTAGGACAGCTTGTCGATTCAGTGCTCACCCTCTCCACCGTGTTTAGGCGCCTGAGAGGTTGTTCCCCAAGTTGGGAAGACTGAAATTGGGACATACACCCACATGCAAGGACTGCCTACGACGAGGCCTGACTCCCAGTGCTCACTGCATCTAGGCGTCGAGTACTGTGATAGGGTGACCATTACATTGGCAGACATTCCACGTGGCTCAAAACTTAATAGGACAACATGAACCTTGCAATCTCCTCACGAATGCGAGTGTGTGTTGAGTCCAAATGCCTTACTCCCATCGGTGATTGACTTCTAGCATATCTACATGCTGGCGCCAATACAACTCTGTCTGCAATTCGCAAGGAGTATAGGATTTTGTCAGGAAAATATGCTGCGAAAGTAATAAGTGTTCAAATGCATACAATATTTTTGATTCAGCGGTACTACAACCCAGCCTGTTATGGGGAATCTTCCCACCAGAAGAGTACGGTCAACTAGACCTTTCTTTGCTGTCTGTATTGATTTCGGAGGTCCATTTGCAATCAAAGCATCTAACCTTAGTAAGGCCAAGGTGACAAAGGCCAATTAATGTTTGTTTATCTGCCTGAGTACCAAGACAGTTGACCCAGATGTTGTGACTGCTCTCATTACAAATGCCATTCTCAATGCTTTTTTTGAGGTTCACGTCCAGATGAGGATTGTGCCAAGACATCTATACCTATTGTAGCACCAACTTTGTAGGCGCAAGTCACTATGTACCCGAATTGCATAAACAAATCATGACTTCTCCACATTAACTCCAAATTGTGGACATCTTGGCTGAAAAAGGAACACAGCTGCATTTAAACCATCCATTTGCACCACATTTTGGGGGATTATAAGAAACTGGTATAAGGTCAACAAAATATGATCTGAAACAAGTCGTTGACCAGCAGGTTCTCACATACGAAGAGCTGACTACCATCTGTATTCAGATTGAAGCGATGTTAAACACACGACCATTGTGTGCACTTTCCATAGACCCTAATGATCTATAAATCCTTACTCCATAGTGGTACATCACTGACTGCTCCTCCGTGTGATAATTTTACAGACCTCCCAATGAAACAACTGGACAGGTGGCAGCTGGTGCAGCAAGCAGCACAGAACTTCTGACAGCGGTGGAACAAGGAGTACCTACAGCCATGTGGAAGGTGGGTCCAGAGTCGGGGTGAGCTCAAGGTGGGTAACGTGGTGCTACTCAAGTGGGGCAGCTGGGATGGGTGAGCATGCTGCACGATGGCCGCAATGGTGTGCCTAGGGTAGCGACCATCAACCTGCACCAGGGACAGGTTACAAAACCTGCAGTCAAGCTGTCGCCTTCCCATTGATTGAAATTTGTTTACAGTGATTGACTTAGTAGCATGGAAAATTGTAAATTTGGTGGGTAGTATGTTAGATAATGTGTCAGGGCTTACAGATATTTGCAAACCATTCTTCTTAGTTTTGTGTTTGAGTTAACTTTGTGTGCATACAGTTATTTTTCACTGCCACCAACTTTATTTTTGTTTATTGCGTGTGCTGCCATATTGCACAATGGCGAACTCTGATGTTTGAAGTGGAATTCAGTGTTGTTTTGCAGTACATTCGGGCGGACGTCATGAGGCCAAACTCCGTGAAAATTGCTCACAGTACACCACAGGCTGTTGTACTACAGCCTAACATTTACTGATTCAACTATATATAATGAATAAACAGAAAATTCCTCCTCTTGACAAATACAAGCAGCAAAACCCCAAATTCACTTTGATGTTGCACTTTGATTTACAACCCTGTCAGACCTTCCCAGTTAGTTCCAAGACATCACAGAACTGCCTACTGAATCTTATTTTACTATCACCATGTTAGTTCCACCTTCCCACAACTCTGCTTTGGGGGACAAGTCGTATGACACTCAATTCCTCCATAGTCTCCCACAAATCATGGAGCTAAACGAATAGCTTCCAACCTCAAAAATAGAAATTAGTACAAGTTCAAAAAAAAATAGTACACTCACATTTTCTTATGCAACAAAATTTAACAGCTATTCCATAATCATACTGACCCTTTTGCAAGGATACACAAACAGCAGATTTTACCTTTTTTTGTATCAACATTAAGGGGAATGGTGCACGAAAGCCATGTATTTGCCATAATTTTGGTTGAAAGTTGTTTTCCAGGAAATTTTTTAAAATTTTTGCCATGACAAGACAAAAAATAATTTTGAACACCTTCTTACATTGATAGATATTCACTACCAATACTACTATAAGAGCACTGATGGAAGATAAGAAAGAATATCTTATTTCTCATCTTCCATCAGTGCTCACAGAATAATAAAGGTAGTAGTGAATATTTAACAATGCAAGAAGTTGTTAAAAATTAACATTTACGTATTGTCGCACCAAAAATTTTGATAAACCCTCTGAAAAACAAGTTATAGCGAAAATCGAGTAAACATACTGCTTTCGTGCACCACTGGCCTTAAACTCTTACTCATAGCACTTCTTCTGCGCAGATTGGTATTTTGCCAAAAGTAGTTGCAATCAGCATTACTACGCAGTATGACCGCAGTTTACAACATTGTGGTTTATTGAATTCCGGGCAACCATTAAGTCCCTCAATTTTACTGGTTGTGGATCACTGAATATCCATTCCATCAAATGAATTAGTTGGATGATCTGTTTCTAGCTGCAGAGCACAAAACTGTTCCTGAAGTGCATCTTCAGCCTCGTCAACTGTTTTTCCTACGTTATTTAACAACCAACATACAGGGGAACTTGTCAACAAAACAGCTAAAAAATTTTTCAAGTCTGTAGAGGAGTGGAGTATGAATTTGCTGGCAAAAAATAGTTACTATAATACGTACATTGTGTTTTGTGAAAATATGATTTGCTTGGGCTAAAGGATATTGTTACGAAGTCGTTTTTCTGTAATAATAATTTTTCAGGTGAAGTTAATTTTTTTGTTAAGATCGATGTTGTACGCAGTTTTTCGTTTTTAAGTAGGTGTCCCTGTTTCCTTTTTTGTTCGGATAGATCCCTGTAGTTAGTAGTTTAATTTTGGATTAGGTTTGCCTTAATTCAGTTGTCTTTTTTTTTTTTTTTAGTTTTGTCAGTTTTTGACTTTAATGAGTGTTTTTGGAATTTTAATTTTAATTTTGAGCCTTTGATTTTAGTTTTTGTTAACTCAGGCCCCTTTCTGGGCATAATTTGGTAGTTGTTGTTTGGTTAACTTGTTTTGTACTCTTTTTCAAAATTTGGTAAAGCTCACCCAAGCCACCATGGCTTTGTTAGGTTCTGAAACACTCAGAGCTCGTGTGTTCACGTGTTGCGGGCGTGGACTGGTGCTGAGCTGAGTTTTTTGTTCAGTCAACCCAGGGCACAAAGTTTTCATGTGTGCGGTGGGTGGCCGGACAGGAACACGGCAAAGGCGGCCGGCCTGCGATAACCGGAGACATGAATTACTCAAGTGGCAAACCGTTTAAGGATGGCCGTGCGTCGACTCTAGGGTACCCGAGAGGTAGGGAGTAGGGTGCTGAAGCGCCGTTTGAGTGAAACGGGGGTGGTCAGAGGCGAAGTTTCGCTGATGACTACCCAGCAACAGCAACGCGGCAGTGTGGGGACACAATCTGCGCAGTTTGTTTCGGGGAGTCTTCGTAGAGAGTCCACAGAGAGTAGACGTGTTTTTGAAGTCAAGAGGATAAAGTAGAGGCCTGGAGGAGCCAGGAACCTCTGCGACTCTCAAAGATGAATAGCAAGTAAATTATTTGGTTGTTAGTGTAGCAGTAGTTTTGGCATCCTGATTACTCTAAAAGCAGCATAAATTTACAGGTTGAGGAACTAATTAATTTTGTTTTTAAAGTTAAGGCTGGAGTTTGGTCAAACAAATTGTGAAGTTGTTGAGAATTTAGTCATAGAGGTTTTGATTTTTGAATAAGTTTCAATCGCTAATCTTTGTTGATGATGCAATAAGGAAGATGGAGTTTTAGTAAGTTATGCCGACCTTAATTACTGATGCAAGTTTAGCTAGCTGTTAGTGAGGAGTTTGAATATTTGACGTTGTTTCATTCCTTATCCTTGCCATCAATAAGTTTGTGGTCAAGTTTGAGCAAATACTGTAGATTGTAAAACTTTCAAAGCACAAGGAATTTAGATGATTTTTCTGTGTCAATTCTTCTGTGATACAAGTAATTTTGTAATGAGACCAAGGTCCACTGATTTTCTGTATTTGTTGATTTTTGAACCAAATATCTGTGTTCCTTAATTAATTTTTGTGAACTTTAAATTCAAATTATGATATTACTTATTGAAATACTCAAGTCTATACCCATAAGAAAGTTCTAGTCTGCTCAGTTTTTATAAACACTAATTCTTATTATTTTATTGGCTGTTAAAGAGTTTATTATTTGTTGCTCACTTGTTACTACATTTTATTATGAATTGGTTATAGTAAATTATATATTTGAAAATTTCTATCTTTTGTTCCACTAAATTATACGAATTTTCCCCTTTTTAGCTGGTACAAAATTATATTTTTTTTTTAACTCTTTTGAAGAGACAAGAATCTATTTTAATAGTTATTTAACTGTTTTATTTAATTAATTTATTTCTCTATAATTTAACCTCTTTTTCACTGTGGCAGGTCTCGCCTTCAAAAATCACTGTTGCCTCTGTTGATAGCAAAGTTGAGTATATCATTTTTCTGAGCTATGCTTTACCATTAGACATTAAGGGCAACTAGGTCATCAAAGCAATAACCTATGATAATAAAATTACATGTGAAAAAAGACATCTTGTACCAAAAGAACATTATTTCACTAAGAATTCTTAATTCATATCAAGGTAAGTGTCACTTTCACTTTAGTGTTTAGATAACTCAACATAAAATTATGACGAGTACAAATTAGTTACCCTTGCAAACACATAACACTGTAGAAATCAAATATGAACCTAGACATAAAGGAAACTATTTTCATACACTTTGTATGAAAAAGGACTAAAAAATAAGCATAACTAAACACTTAAAAACTACACAAAAAAACACACACAAACACCATTTTAAGAATAATAGTATTTTATTGCAATAGGTGACAGTAAAAGATGATGCTTGAGAAATATTAAGAAAAGAAATCATAGAAATTTGCAACTGAAAATCAAAAGAATTAATTGAAATCAATGCTGTTATCGAAGAAAGTACTAAAATCTCACTGAAATGAATACACTAAATTACCTCACTTAAAACATATCTGGGAAAATAAGTAAATTACATGAAAAGTGATTCTCTTATGTTGGACTAGCATAATTAACTAACCTTTCAGTTACTTCAAAATTATTGTGCACAGCTTGTTAGAAGGATGAAATTCAAAACCTGCTGGCTTCTGGTTAAAGTTTGTGGAATTTAATCTATTAAAATCTTGAAAATAATTAATGAGTTCCAAAACTAAATTGCATTGAAAATGTTTTCCAGATAAAATGATACAATTTTGCAGCACATATAAGACAGTTTATCCTCGTCGCTGTAGACACACTACGCATGTATAAGACATCATACTCGTCTGGTGACATTGAGGTGGAGAAGATAGGACACTCAAGAGTTTTAGCACTCAATATTATAAAAACATGCATTTAGGGTCTCTTCTTAGTTTTCCCATGCACATTTAAGACTGAAGAGCTTCTCAAGCACAACTCTAGGATTAGGATTGGCAGTCATCTCAAAATAATAATTAATATCTTCAGGAGCAAAAATTACAACGGTCTGCTCTGCATGCGTCTAATTTGAGTGTCTTAAGGTTCACAAAAATTCTATCAATTCAAGTTAAAATCCGAGATAATAATCATTTCCTGAGATGTAACACATAACTAAAAACTGTATTAACTGTCATTTCTCATTCGACTAAGCAGATAAGGTGATGATAAACATAGTGTGTAAAGGGAAAATAAAATAAAAATTCAACTCTTAAAAGATAAATACAGCCAGCCAAAATGTTGAAATACAAGTACTTGAATTGTCAACTGTCAATTAGTGTGAGACTTCAAAATAAAATAAACACATAAATTTAGCTTTTGAGGTGATATTCTAAACGTACAAATCTAGCTAGTATTTTGAGGGCAGAGGTGCTAAAATAGTTTCCATAAGATAAATATTTATACAGCACAAATGTAAACAAACATAAATAAATAATCATTAAAATGCTGGTATCCCTATATCTGCAAACTCTGCGTGTATTAAAATGTCACTATCTAAAGGGAATTTTAAAATGATGTAGTTAAATTATATATTTAAAAAATTTCTAACAGAACTGAAAAATTCAATTTTTCCAAGTGTTTCAATAATGTAACTACCTGAAATGCACTGCTGCCTATAACAATAACTTAATTGAAGCATTATGCATAACATCGCACAGAGTAGTTAACTTGATGACAGATCAGTTTACATAGCCTACCATAGTGCTAACTGTTTGCCAAATTTGGTAGAAATTGGTTGCTTTATTCAGCGATATTGCATAATTTTAATTTGTCATGTGATAATATCTTACAAAACGGTGGACAAAAGAGATTTTGTTTGTACATACTCAATGGTTGTAATATATACAGCCAGCATACAAAATTTATTTGGATTTAATTGCATGATTTTGATGATATAACACACAAAACTAAAATAGCTATATGGTCGCCATTTTTTAAATAAGTGTCCAACATACCTAAAACATATCAGTTAACATCACCTCCCACAGTACTACTTGTTTGCCATACATGGTAGGCATAGGTAAATTGTTTCCCGAGATATGACATAAAAACTTTATTTATTTGAGTGGCACTATCTTACAAAATGGAAGCCAAAAGAGGCTCCATGTACACGCATTTGATGTTTGTTATATATACGCCCAGCATATAAAGTTTAGTTGGAATTGATTACACGGTTTCGAAGATATAGCATATTATGCTAAAATAACCAGGATGCCATTTTGAAAATAAGTGTCTGCAATACTTGATACCTATTTGTACACATAAACTGCCATAGACCTACGTTTACCAAATTTAGTAGCAATCTGTTATTTGTTTCTCAAGATATTACACAAAAACTTTATTATCTCATGTAGTGCTATCTTACAAAATGGCAGACAAAAGTGAATGTTCTTTCGGATATGTGATGCTTGTACTAGATACTGCCAGCGTACAAAATCTGATTGAAATTGGTTACACAGTATGGTAGGTACATAAAATAAATCCAAAGTATTTGGATTGCCACCATTTTGAAAATAAGGGCCTAATTACATGAATTACTTACATTTACCTGACCTATAATAGTATTACTTACATGCCAAATTTGGTGAAAATTGGTTGAGTAGTTTACGAGATATAACATAAAAGTTTTTGTCATATGGTACTATCTCCCAAAATGGCAGAAAAACATCATTTACCTCTGAATTCAATACTTACAACTTGTGCTGTCAGCATACAAATTTGGTTTACATTAGTTCAATGGTTTTCGATATATAACATATTACCCTAATTATTTTTAATAGCTGCCATTTTGAAAGTAAGTGCTTGAAATGGTCGAAAACTGTAAACTTCAGGTGTCCTTACTTATTACTATACGTGTACCAAGTTTGGTGAAATTTGGTTAATGCATTGAAAAATTGAAAGAGGGGACACACATGCACACACACAAAACACACACATACACACGAATACACGTACAAATACAAGCACAAATGCATGCACACATACATACAGACACACATACAGGAAAGTGATCTCATAAGCCTTTCTTTCCTTCTCAAAGTAAATTAAAAAGAATGATCAACTATCATAAATTTGAATAAAAATTTTGTAAAAAGTTGTATAAGTACAGTAATGTGAACACACAGAGCCATTCAAGAAGTACTGCTGTAATTCCAAAGATTTGGAATGCTTTGACTACCAAAATCCTATATAATAAAGAGATGGTCTCTGTCTGTCCATCTGTCTTTAATACTTCTAAGTCCCTTGAAACTAAACAGAAGTTCTTCAAATTTTGCAGAGTGAATCCTGTGTCAAATACAGGTCAAGTTCGAATTTCAGCAACATCAGATAACGCAATGATGACTTTTGACCCTAAAAACATATTTTTGAATTACTTTTTTTCCTATGAAACTTTTGTATTAATGCATAGAGATATGAAGGTAATGGAATATCTTGCTTCAATGTTGAGTACATTATTCCAGGTGGGGCCGCAGTGGCTCAGTAGATAGAGCGATTCCAAGTGGGGCCGAGGTGGCTTAGTGTATAGAACTATACCAAGTGGGGCAACAGTGGCCCAGTAGATAGATATATATCAAATGGGGCACAGTGGCCAAGTGGTTAGAGCGATTCCAAGTGTGGCCTTAGTGGCTCAGTGGATACAGGGATTTCAAGTGGGGCCTTAGTGGCTCAGTGGATAGAGCGATTCCAAGTGGGACCACAGTGGCTTAGCGGATAGAACTGTATCCAATGCTAAGTTAATTTCACATCATTTTTTTTTTGGTCAGTGTATGATAATAAAAATTTGTAACATTGTAATTGTTCTAGGCACGTAACATAAAAAAAAAACACAGGCTGGGTCTCTAGTATGTGTATATGTTCAGTAGGTACATCAAGACTTGCTGTTATACATTAAATGACCATTTCATAGCCAGTTACAACAGACTACGTCAAAACTTACGGAAGAAATTTCTGATATTCATCAGAGAATCATAAATTCAACTCCCGAAATCCCACAGTAGTCACAGTTAGAACAGAACCATTGTATATGCTTGTACTAAATTTATAAACAGACAACTTTATGAAATTTTGCCTATCAGTCAAACTTCCAGGATGTGATAATCTCTACTGAAGCTATTTACTCGAGTTAGTTTAATAATTTGTAGATTAGCTGCAATATTTCTTTAAAAAATTGCATAATACTCGCTGATAGATGGCTAATCTTGTACTTTAAAGCCCGATCATTTGTAGCTGAAATTGGTGCATTACACCATTCACATTGTTGTTAATTTCGTTTAAGTAAATTTGAAAACTATAAAAATTTGATTAAATAAAACATTTTATACAATAACACTCATCCTCTTTTAAATGATAAACTTTGTTTTACAACAATTGTGTTTTAATTTGGGAACATTCACCAGGTTGTGTAGAATATTGAATGGTAATTCCCTAGCTTATCTTACTAAGTGATCCAGTAATAAACTGTGAGCATAAGCATTAAGATGATTACTGCACATTTATGTTGCATTGTAAATTAATAGTAGAGAAATATATTCCATTTCATCAAATTAAATCACTATAAAACAGTTTGCCATACGTAAGAATAATAATTCTGATATACATACTGTGAAATGTCACTGAATACATCTTACTCGTCTTTTGCTAAAGTGCACAGTGCAGCAGCACCGGTGCATGCTAATTACATTAATGACCGTTGTGTGAAGCCCCGCCTGTATATTCTCTGGCCACTCTGGCCTCCTCCTCCCTTCTCCTTCCCTCTCCCACTCAAAAGTAACCCCCCCCCCCCCCCAGTAGGCGTCCAGTACACCTTATTATAACGGGCTTAGGCAGTTCTTTGCTGCTCGGCCCGCATCGAAACAACTTCAAATCTTCAGCTGTGCTTAGACCGATGTTGTCGGCCCATTCGTCTGCCATGAGCTCAGACTTCAGCTGATATTTACGGCATAGCGCTCTTCAAGCGTGAAATTTCCATAGCCCTTAAAGTGTAATGTTGTATTTTCATTTGTGAATTTAATGTGCGAGCCGACGAGCGGAACAATTCAGGTGAGTGGTGGAATATATGCACGAATTTCTTGTTCGTGGTGTCAGATTTTTAGTCAGGAAAACGGGTACTTATTGTAAGTGCCAACTTAAATAAGGGCGTGTAGTTTATTCCAGTATTCTAAATTCTTATTTGGTGGCACTGTAAAAAACTATTTTCGGTTTAATGTCTACTGGGTTGAGAATTTGTTTGGTTTATACTCTGTAAATGGTGCTGTTCTGTGTCACTGCCGCCCCAGTTTGCTCGTGCCCAAGCAATTTTAACTACGTTGCAGCATTGTCCACTACCACCAGTAATAGCCCTTGATGGGCTTGTAAAACTTTGTCAGGCCACCTCCTAATCAGATTATGAAATAATTTAATAGTATTTTTAAAGGTTTTTAGTGTGTCACTTGTGTGTCAGGCACTTTATCTAGCTTACACAGCTGCTGCATCACGGATTTATGCATTTGTTTTATCATGGAGTATGCATAATATATATATTTAATGTTAAAATATACGTTACTCAGATAGGGTCTTAATCCAACAGGAAAATGTGTTGAATGGCTATGGTGGCGTTACTATTTAGATTAAGTGTGATTACTCTTTATGCGGCCTTTACAGCGCTATGCTACACACGTAGTTTATGAGCATTTTTATTGTTTAATGATAAAATTAATAATGAAATTTTGATGGATAGGCCCTACTTGGAAAGAATCCACGTGTTTTTGAAACTGAGCCAGTCTAAGGTGCATTAACTTCAGGTAGCTGCATGTTATATTGCTGTTGTAATTTATTCACACTGAAGTTGAAATTGTATAAAGCTGAAAATAGTAGATAAAAGACATCAGAGTTGTACATCATTATATTTTATTGATCTAGCTGTTTACTAGATTTCTGAAGTGAAGTTAAAACATGTTTTGTAAACTATTTTCTCTGCTTACTTTCTAGCAACATTAATTTAACTCAGTGATTTGATGTTAGTCATAGTGTATTAATTTATAATCTAATCTCAGGTATGACTTTGCGCACAGGTGGTGCATGTGAATATTGAATGGTGTTGCTATTGAAAATCGTTGTGCATAAATTGAAAATTAATGTGTCATTATTTGAAGATTTTTAAATATTGTTAATAAGTTGTTATTCATACACTTCTAAGATTTTAAGGTTATTGCCATTTGCTGGCCAATTTTAATGCTGTTATAGTGTGGAGGTTCCATGTGCCTGAGAATTTACTATCATGTATATTATGATTGGTTTGTAATAAACTCACCTGAATCGACTTTATGTGTTACAATTTGTACAATACTGTACAAAAGGATCAACTTGGCACAGAAAACTCACTGAAACAGTAACTGTTCTTCCTCAATACCTGAAACAGTTATCTCTACCTGGTAGTTTCCTTTCTGAAAACTGCCCTTTAACTTTGCAAATTGGCATAGCATAGGGTAGGCCTCGAAATAATTTTTTTGCTGCTATAAAAACACGTACACACACACACACCTTATAAAGTAACACAATATTATGAAGATCATATAAAACGTTGAATTTTGTTTCCACTTCAATTTGGGTTTAACAATGCCATTCGTCTCACCTAAACATAACGCATGTTAATTTTCCCTTAAGATCACACAAAGCAAATTCCTTTTCAGAAGAAAACATTCAGAAAGAAAAATAAACCTTAGCAGAATGCATTATCTTACAACTATGTATATTAACTGCAAGACCTCTTACTCTTAACCCTCGCATAACCTCTTTTATGTAAAGGCAAATTACTCACAAAAAATATTTTTTAAAGGCATTTCCTAAGGAATATCATAAAAAATATTCTCTATGTAATACACTCAAAACTCTTGGTTGTAAACGTCTGAAATTCATTCTGCATGTTACATAATTACTTCAAGCTGTTTTTTTTTTTATTTTGTTTTTAAAAATATGTAATTACCTGCATGATGGAGAAACTTCAATGGTATCCATTTTATTTCACTTTTCTATACGGTATGTTCAAAAATTTATTTGACACAGAGTTCTTAAGGTATCAGGCAGGGTTCAGAAAAGTTTTTTTACTTGAGCAATAGGCTTAAAAAAATATTCTTACAAGTAATGCATTAGCTTTATGGAAACTGAGAGCTTGTGGAGCACTTAAAAAGACTACCCTAATGATGGTTATTCCTGCAACTTCAAGAGCATTAACTTTCAATACTAATTTAGTTACATTAATACTATAAACAGTGTGGAGAATTTTATTCTGTAAACTGTTTTACCTCATTTACTGCACTTGTACTACTGCACAACAATGCACAAGATGGAAAGATACTGGTGAGTATAGTATATTTGTGATATCTTCATACTTTTTTTTATCAAAACTCTGAAAAATCACCCCACGATTGACATGTTTTGTTGGTTCCTAAATACATAGTGTATCACAAGCGTATGTTAATTAACATACTCATTATTGGTTAAATAAATTTTACTAAAGACTCTGCTACAACGAGCCCATCATCTGCAATGCAGGGCAGTGCTGACAATTGCAGTGTTCACTCAGTTGTTATGTACTACAAATGCTGATAGTCAGCTGATGAGCATAGTTCTTGTAACACAAAATAGGTGGGAGAAGGATCACAGAATTTGTTATATGATTTATATTTGTTACACAAATATTTATTTAAAGTATATTGTTTACTTATGTTGGAAGTTATAAATATAACTTCAAGCAATTATTTAGTTAAAATTGTGAAAACTTTTTAATGTTTCCTTTTCCTTTTACAGACAAAGAAATTAATGTATTATAATAAATAAAGAATGTCTATTCCTTTTAACATAATCAGTTCACACAGATAACAAAGTTAAGGAACTCACCATACATCCCCCCCCCTTTTTTTCTATAGTACAATAAAAAATAATAATTATGTAGTCATTTTAAATCAAACTGAACGAGATATAAGACAACCTGAGGAAGACCATGGATTTGTGTGTGAAGGCATGTTAAAAATAATGTTTGGTAAGTCTCTTTTGGTGTTGTTGCTTGAATGTGTGGATGTTACCTTCTGTGTTTCAGATGGTGAAACTTCCAAAAAGAGAGGCATATTCAAGTTCATGATGGATGAAGGTTTTAATAAAAATAAAATAAATATATTAATTTAAATTTTTTTAAATTTATTTTGACCCACACTGCTCTCCGTCGGGTTGGGGAGGGGAGAGGTTAGGGCACTGACCATCATATTATACACGACGGAAAACAGGGGAGTCAAACTCCAGAGTGAGGTGGGTCGAGAGTAATTCCCGCCCGGGGAGACCTGTCCTCCTCACTAACAGGATTGCCAGTTGTCCCGGGTGAGTGCAGTATGCAATGACTAGTCTGAGATGCAGGTGGGGGTGGATGACCTGGCTAGTGGGGGTGAATTAACGCGAGTTGGCCTGGTTGGACGACGTGTAGGGACGTGATCTGCGGATGATGTTACTATGTGTGGTTTGGGGTTTACGTGAGACGGGAGTCAAACTCATTTCGTCTCACCGGAGGCCAACTTGACAATACAATAGTTCGGAAGTTCTACCTCTGAAGGGTGACTGCTACAAATCAGTTTCCCTAATGTCAATTTGATGAAACTGGAGTGCGTTAAGACCTGATCAGGGGTTACCTGACGAGGGGCTACTGTGTTTACCGGGGCGACGTATTTTCCCGGCGCATCTGGTCTCCCTCTGGATCAAACTCTGGCCAGCAGGGTCCCAACAAGTGATTGTACAATTGTACCAGGATTCGTGGGTAGGCGACAGCAGTGGCAACTCAGGCCGTACAGATGGGGTTCTGTTTATCAGCTGCGGTTCAACTACAGTATGGGCTGAATTGTTCGCTGTAAGTGTTCTGGCAAGGGCCCGATGTTCTCTACAGCATCGATGACAGGGTATACCACCTTTCTTACTACGGTACATAAGTCTGGTCCTATGCTCCATTCTGTGTACATGCAGTCTTGGGGGTGTGACTTCTGGAGGCACACCCTAGGCCCTGATTTGTAGATAGCAGTAAGGAGTGTGGACGTCAATGAATTAATTTCCCAGAGAAAATAAAACAATTACTTGATTATGATGGGGAACTAAAAGTAAAATAATGGTAATCAGAGGCATCAGGTTTACGTAATAATTATTACATCTAAAAGCAAAGATTACGGAAAGTCCCAGCTAACTTACAAAGAAATTCTAAAATTAGCTAGACGACAATATTAAATATAAATTCTCGGTAATGAGAAAAAGAAACAGGTGAAAGCAAGCGTGGGAATTAAAATATTAATTACCGAAGTAATGCAAAATTCTATATTACGCAATTTATAGCGTGAAGGGGATTTTTCCAGGATTGCAATGACCTGTTACCGCTGGAGTCAAGGGAAGTTGACTGGGGTAAAGGGGTTGTGGGTACAGGAAGCAGATTACCTCTGGAGAAATGATACTGTCCTCACGGTCAACTGGGCTGTTATGGATGAGCCTTGTTCAAACTGGAGGACATGCAGTCTTGCTCAGTCTGTGGTGGAAGGTTGAAGACTTGTGCAGACTTCACTGGAGGGTGAAGTTGTTGAGCCATGTTGCAGGCTAGGAGAGGAGAGAGTCATCTGCAGACCAGGGAGAGAGTTGGCTAACCTCTTCGACCAGCGAGCCCCGCGTATCTGCTGGACCATGCTACTGGGCTTTATTTATACTCCAAAATCCCTTCATCAGCGCTTCTCTGGGATGTGCGGAGTTACGTAGCCTTCTAACACAGGGGTAGGTCTATCGGGGTGCTGGAGCGCCGCTCATTATCTTATCGCCCCGATTGGAGGCAATGACAATTTTACATGCCTCGGGCTGAGGGTGGCGAGCCATGACGTCACAAGGCCATAGAGGTGCTGCTATCTCTAGGGTTGCTCGGAACTTCTTCTGCAGCTAAATGAAGCATAGTGAATTTTCAGAAATCTTTCATTTATCCGTCAGGGTGGCACTTGCATGCTGGATTCCAGGCAGACGTAGAATTCCATGATTAATCGTGTTAATTACAGTCACGTAGTTGGATGTCCAATGCATGGTGCCTGCTAGCTTGACTAGTGAAATCATTTGTGCCCCTGTTTTTGTCTCCCCCCGAACTCAGGAAGCATGTAGATGGAGCAGAGGCGCCTGTAGAGTGCGCCTCTGCACAGCGCAGCATGTTTGCATGCATCAATTTATAATGCTATGAAAATACACACACCTTTTATTTACAATATTAAACTACCTAACTCTACTATAACACAAAATTTTGTCAGTGAGTGCTATATTTAATATTAATCTCAATTCTAATTAAAGTCCTTATCACTGTGTCCATGTAGGGTACATTAACTTAATTCGCACAATTAATATTTACACGTATTGAAGCCAACTGTCTGTCACTCACGCATCCAGTTTATAAATCCTGCCCTTTCAGTCTCACTCTCCACTGTACTGATGCTCGCAGTCCACACATTTCAAAATCTTGCTAGTCACTATCGTCACCACTAGTTGATTTACTTGCTCATCACTTCGCTGTCTCCGCACACCTGGTGCTTAAGTCCATACATTGCTCAAAACCGTGCTTATATAGACCAGTTGACACAGTCCAGAAGGTTCCTCACACCCCGAGTTGCACTAAGGATGGTGAGGGTGTGTTTCGCTAGGCAGAGCCTCAGTCGTAGTTAATTATTTGTTGTGACCAGTGGACTCTGAGAATCAATTCATTCTACGATAGTCCGGTACACACTTCCTTTCTCCTGTCTGTTCTCCTTCTTACCTTATCCCTCCCTCCTGTAGCGCCATGATTTTCAGGTGTCAGGTAATGTTATAAAAAGGCTTGCATGGCCTTCCTCCCTCTTCTTCGATGTTTGTATTTGGTTGTGTTCACTTGGGTAGTCCGGCATTCTACGTCATTATGCTGAGGGTACAGTGGCATAATTATGAACATCATGGGTAGACAGCATGTACAACAGCTGCGGTACAATTTCGCAAAAGGTGAGTCGTAGTCACAAGGGATTTTCTCTGTGTGTACAGCAAGGTGATGCCTATTTTAATTCGGTGTGATGCAGGGCTTGTTTTTTGGAATTTTTGAAAACTTAATAGGCTTGTGTGAAGCCTGTGTAAGACTTAATGATTCTACCTGTTATCCCCGTATGACTTGCTTGAGGTAATAAATGTGCTATATAGAAGGAATCGTGGCACCATGACTGACACCTGTTTGCACTGGCAGCATATAAGAAAAGGGTTTTAGATTGACCGCTTTTAAATATTTTTAGCTCTTGGCTAGAGATTAGTTGAAATAAACTGGAGCTGAAGTCGTACAAGGGCCTTAAATATTCAGTGGGTTTGCCCATTCTTTTAATTAACTTCATATAATGTGTGGTAGCCGGCTGCCAAATAACTTGTGTGTGTTACAGGTATCACATAGATTTTTTAAATGCTCCCCTTTTAAAGCTCTCGGCATCTATGAAGACATTTGAATATGTTTTTTTAGTAATACCTTTTTTTAACGTAAGATTTGCTGTGGTGAAAATGGTAACCAGCTTGATAATCAGTGGTAACTAATGGCAACGCTTGTGATTATTTAGAGAGGCACCCCAAAGGTTATAAAAGTGTGCGACATTAAGATTACACCCAGAGCATTAATTTGATATTTGATGCAGCTCCTAACTCAGAATTTTGAAGTACAGGAGTTTTTGGTCAGCTTTGGTAACAAATGTTTACCATTGGTAGCACCATTACTAAAGTACAGTGTTAATTCAAGGTAGTCAAGGTATACGGAGTGTGGTAGTGGTCGTAAAGAAGCATGCAGTGTAATTAAAATAGCATTTGCTACTGTTTTGATGATGAAAGAGTGGAGTTCGGTTATTAATGGTGGCATTTGTTAGTTGCCGTTAATGCCGACATCCCAAAAATATTGTAATTTTGAGGCTCCACAAGAATGTCACATTGTAAAGTAAGTATGTTAGAATGGGCCAGTGTTAAATGTTTGCATTTCTAGTTACTCTATAGTTGTAAAAAATCAAGTGGTAACAACAGGTCACTGAGTTAGAGTAGGTTACTGCTCATGCGTGACCAATACGTTGTATATGAAAAATTGGAATTGTTTTATTGTGTCTCTAATATAATCACAAAGCTTACTGTCAAATTGAGTAATAGAGACCTTGAACTGTCAAAATATAAGGGCACTGGACGTCCTATGTAATCAATTTATAATCACTAGAATTCTGTATTTATCAGCACATGTTATCATTATAATGTATAATACTTTTTCGTGTAATTCATATAGTTCTGATATTGATTTTGAAAGTCAGAAAGCTGGCAGAGAAACATTTGATATCTGGATAATTGTTTTTGGAGGATTGGACCTGTTTTGAGTGACAGTACACCTTAATTTAGTAATAAATGTCACGTTTTTTATAAGAAATTTTTGTAGTATATTCTGTATATTTTTGAGCTGATGGGTGCCTGGAGAGATTATTATCAGAATGTATTTTATGAGCCGAGTGGTTTTATAATATGTGTTGTGTAAATAAAGTGCCCAAGTTGGAAAGATATTTTTATGCTTTTATAGCCTTGTACCCCTTACGTTCAGTACAGGTGATAACCAAAACATTCTTGTAACAATAATCCAAGACATTCCATCTGCAAGGACAAAAATGTATATTTCCCATCATTAGCTTCCCACCTCATGTAAAGTACACCATTCTTCTGTATAACGGAATTCCATTGTGCCCAGTATGCTTTGACTGCTGTGTTCCGGCTCAATATCTCTTCCCATTTTTGCAGACAGCCAGCTTCTTTCCACACTAGTAATAGATACAAAGTAAGATCATTTAACTGAGCTTTACTAACACCCTCACCACTCCATGTAACTGACCTATACACAGCCTTGAATTCTTATCCTCCAAACCTTCAGCAAATAGACCACTCTTTTCTTCCTGACATTCACAGTGATGATAGAATAGTTTACATGGCCTCCTAAAAAGTACATCTGCATTGCTATGAAGGAATCTAGATTTGTACTGTATTTTAAATTCATATTCTTGAAGGTGCTGTATCCACTAGGGTATTTGACCTTTGGGGTTCTTAAAATTAAGCAACCTGTATAATGACCCATGGTTGGTTCATAGAATAAAATGTCTGCCAAAGGTAAGGGTGGAAGTATGCAACTGCCTTCACCACAGCCAGAAGCTCCCTGCATATCACACAGTAATTTTTCCCATGCTTGTGCAGTACCTTACTATTCCCATCCAAACCTGAGATAACACAGCTCCAATGCCTACATCAATAGTATCAGTATCCAGAATGAACACATTCTCAATGTTTGGGAATTCTAGGACTGGAAGAGATGTCAAAATTTCCTTTAGCTTACTAAAAGCAACTTTGCACTCAGTGGTCCAATTAAATATTTTTTTTATATCTGTCAGTTCCCACAGTGACTTCGCAATTGTGGCAAACCCCAAGTATGAATTGTCAGTAGTGCACACGTAAGTCCAGAAAACCCTGCATTTCAGTTTTGTCAGTTGGTGTCTGCCTTGGTCTTCTCAGGGTCTCTTTCAATTGAACAGCTATAATTAACAACATTAAACTATCTAACTCTGCTATTAACACTTGTTATTTTCAGTGAGCACAATATTTAGTGTTAATCTCAATTCTAATTTAAAGTCCTTATTACTGTCTTTATATAAGGTACAGTCATTTAATTCACACATATAATTTACACATATACAATCAAACTGTCAATTCCTATCATTCCAAATGTCTGTCACTCACGCATCCAGTTCATTAGTCCTGCTCGCAGTCCGCAAACTTCAAAATCTCGCTGGTCACTGTCATCGCCAGTGGCTCATCACTTTGCTGTCTCCGCATACCTGGTATTAAAGGCAGTACAATGCTCCAAATTGTGCTTATATAGACCCGCTAACCCAGTCCAGATGGTTCCCCACACCTCCAGTCATACTAAGGGAGGGTGATGGTGATGACCAGAACATAGACGTGCACTTCTAGGGTTACCAGTAATAATAACCTCAACATACAGCAGCACCCCATATGCTACAGAGGAGCGGAACAAGGAAACAGATGCAGATCAACAGCATGTAATAATATGTAAAAATTATTACATATGAATTTTATTTTTGTGGATATTTATGAAATATTAATTTCTGTATACTAAGTTGCCTTGCTTATAACATTTTAAGTTATGGTATTCCCTGGTAAAAATTTACCTTTCACATGTGAAATCTTGACACAGAAAAATTAATTTATCATACCATGCATTTAACAAGAATGAAAATATTCAAACTGACAATCAAAATAACTACCAAAAATGTTATAAATTACCTGGGAAAAATTACAATATAAGTTGTAACAATAAGTAACAACTATTGTAGGGCGTGACGCATCATGGGCAATGACTGTTATCCTGTTAAGCTTCTGCTTCTGTTGTTCCCACCTTACCACTTTGCCAAGACACTGCTATCACCAACAACATCACCTCTGTTGCCTCTACAAGGGACATGTCTACCAGTATGTAGATATCCCACTGCCTAAATTCTGACCACTCATACAATATCTGGAAACTTGTGTTGAGTGGGTGACAATTTTCACCACCTTGGACACTCCATATGGGCTGGTACTGTATACACATCCTGGCTGCACAAGTGGAATAGCTGGCTACAGTGTTCTCCCCTCCTCTTTCAACCCGACCACCGGAGTAAAAATTTCCGATGCACAACCTTCTCTGGGCAGTTTCCTCACAGTTCTCTTCCGTTTGCAGCTCTCTTGTCGAGTCTGTCAGTACCTGTTCTAGATGCCAGGATCATCATCTCACGTGCCTAATACAGTAAACTCTCGATTCTAAAACTTTTCATGGCTTCCAATAAAAGGGTTGTTATTTCGAAAAGTGTCATTATTGGATAAACATTTTCAATTAAATTTGTTTCATGGTCCCCGAAAAGGATTACTTTGAGAAGGTCGCTATTCCAGGGGTCTTAGAAACAAGAGTTGACTGTACCATCTTTGGCTGTTACCATTAGCACTGTAATGGGAGATACAGTAGAACCTCTCTATTACGACCCCTCATGGTTCCCGAGAATAGGGTAGTAACAGAGGGGAAGTCATAATAGAAAATTTAGAAAATTTTGGGCCAATTTTGACCCACCCCTAACCCTTATGCCCCAAACTTGCCATTTTTTGCATGAAGTTGATGTTCAATCATCTCTAGCGCATAAAAAAACACTTTTTAAATTAAATATAAATATATATATATTTTAATAGCTGGACGTCTCCTGATTAATTTGATACCCAAGAAAGGCATATGGGACCATCCATTGTCATAAAAAAAAAGGCCTAAACACAGTATAACATGGCCATTGAAAGTGTGTGAAAAGATTAGACTACGTATTATTAAAATATAAAGTTATTATTACAGATCTATTATGCAGACCTCGTGAGTCATACATTGCTATGAGCAACGTAGCGATCAAAAAGTTTAGGTGGCATTGGAATACGTGTGTGCATGCCGTGCTCTCGATTTGGTCTGGCCAGATGTTGGAGAGAGGAGGGGAGGAAGGCGGTTAGCTGGTTATCCCTTCCAGTCTACGTGAGCGATCAATACCACTCGTTCGGCACTCGTGATCATGACTTAACTTTGCTTCCGTCTGGCAACAGAACACACACGTTGCATTAATGCATTTTATTTTCTGGCAGATGACATAAAATTTGGCTACACATCCATTTAGGCCTATGTCGAAGTATACGGCAAAGCTTAACAACCTTTCTGTATGGTGATTACGTGTTGCGTTTTTATTACTGGATAAAGACAGCAAACATTTGTGACATTAAATGAACTTGCGTGGCAATGTTTGTATTGGTTTGAGACGTGTGAAAAGATACGCAAACGGTAACAACAATAAAATACAAGGCCTTTCAAACATGATTACTTTACAGTACAGCAGGCCTGCTGTTTTAATGGATTTTATTCGTTTTTACGGATTGTTAACTCTAGAGATACATAGATTTTTTTTCTGGGCACATAGAACACTAGCAGGGCCCACAGCGATGAGTGTCATTTTCACTGATGCCTTTGTTTGAAAGATTCTTACAAGAGAGGTGTATAATTAAACAAAACATTTTGGACATAAGCCATTGCTTCAATAGTGTACATCCAAAATATTTAGCTTATTTATTCACTGGTGCAGGTATACAGTTATGCAGATATGGTTGTTGTACAAACAAAAGTATAAGTGTGAGTGAAGAAAATAATTATTATGGTTTGTATATTACAAACAAAAACTACATTAAATATGTAAACATCCTTCATATCCACTTTTTTTTGTAATATGCCATTTTTTTTAATTCCAACGATTTTACAGGATTTGACCCAATGATTCCAAGATATTACAGGATTTTATATACAGAAACCAGGATTTCAGCTTCAGGGCTGGTGGCAGCCCTGCAGTACAGTATGATGCAAAATGTTTTCAAAATTCTCAAATATTGTGAAATGTTTCACCACAAATAATACTGTATGAACTATGAAGTACTAGTTAACGTAAATTATATACTGCGTAAATAAGTTCCGAATATATCAAGAGTTCGTTACACAAATAGAGCATATCAGTACATATAAAAACAACCAGCATAAACAACAGTTTTAGGCACTATGACAACTCACCAGATAATAAATATCCAACAACGTGATAAATATGACAGCTGTAAACACACAGAAGCGCAGTTATTATCTCGCATTGTATTAGGCAAGGGCGCACCACTTGTAAACATACAAAGGCGGAGTTATTTTCTCGTGTACGTTTTTCAACACAGTACAGAACAATTAATTGGATGAAACAAGCTTATCAGCACAGAATTTATGAATAAATGAGAAAAGAATTATACATCACAAAATTTATTAGAAGCCCGTGACAAAACTCTTGAGTATATTTTACTACATTACATTACAATAAAAAAATACAATCCCCTACTTCTTATTGTGGTCTGCTTCTTTTTGACTAGGATTTGATCCACAAAAACTCTCAAATGTGTGAAGTGCGACCACATTTCTTCGTTCGCACCATGCACCTTAACACTGGCGCTGACAGCCGAGAAGGGGAGTATCTATTTTTAGACGTGCCTCAAATTTTCGACTTTTTCGACACTAATTTTTCACGGTTTCTCGGGATTGGGTCAAGAGAGGTGGTCATAATAAATGGAGTCGTAATAGAGGGGTTTTACTGTAGTGAGTTCCTTCCACCTTGCTGGCTCACCCACGCTGAGTGCCTAGCTACCTTTCCTAAAGAGGTTACCCTTGCCATTAACTATGCTTCTGATCTCGCTGGGCAGCACAGGATTCCCTGCTCTTCAGCCACCTTGGGCACAGGCTGGTTGTATGTCAGTTTTCAATAAACCAATACAGTATACTCTATTCAATGTCTTTGATTCTTAACAATCTCTACATTCCTGCTATACTTTATTGCTTCTCCTCTCCAGGCTTAGGCACAGACTGACCAATCAGCCCTTCAGGCTTTTTCCTGTACACCGGAGAACCACTCTCTCACTCAAATGGGTGCCTGGTTACCAGTGATAGTACCACTAACCTGGTCACCACTGGGGTTGAGAGCAAGGTCCACTACAACTAATGAACCACTGTCACTCAGTTGGGTATCTGGTTATCAGAAGTAGTGCCACTTCTCTGGGCACCACACAACAGAGTAGAATGGAGTGATGTCTTCCCCTGGAGCATGGTCTTAATCCTAGGCACTGGCACCAAAGAGAGATGCCAGCATTCTGGGGGATTCACTTCATCTTCCATGTCACACATGTGCCTGGGACTGCATTAACACCACATCACATGACCCACAACCATGCTGGAAGGCATAAGATGGAGAATATTGCAGCTGCTCAGGCCAGACGAGCAGAAGGAGAGGGTCCTAGCGGCCAGAGAGTATAAAAAGAGGAAGCAGCTTGCCTCTGGGCTAATACCTCTCTAGCCACCAGAATGTGGTACCAATAGGAGGTTACGGAATCACCCCAATATACATACTTGGCTGCTTCGTTATCACTTCGGTCACTTCCCCTTTGTCACCTATGCTTCCTAAGCCTGTGTATATGGTTCCTCGTTCAACCAATGCAGCCACCATCTCCATCCAGCTCTCGTTTCCCTCTTGCCCATCTACACAGGAACCTCCTGTACCATTGACCACTACTGGCTATGCTCCTATCAGGGCCACTACTTGGCCCACACATAAACTTGCTCCTTCCTGGCCCAAGCAGTGCATAATCTAGCTGCTCACTAGAGCTTGCACCTAGTAATAAATCCTTTCAAGGAGCCACATGCTTTCCAGCTGAAAGGGAAAGAAGTTGATGTTGCTGCCAGACAGTAGGTGACATTTCAAGAGGGTGTATAAAAATTCATAGAAATCACAAAATACCGTATTTACTCGTGTACAGCTGGCACTCGTGTATAGCACGCACAATGATTTTCGCAACAAGTTCAAGGGAAGATTTTTTTTTAAAGAAAATTGCACCAAAATTTGTGGTGCCCTATTAGTAAGTATGGAACAAATTATTCCTTTTTTACATTAATGTGTGGTGATTGTGATATGTTTCGAAAATATTTTAACTACATAACTTGGGTGCATAGCCTAAATAAAAAAAAACTTTGGAAACGTCTTGCTCCTACTAAACAATGTTTCCAGCTTCGTTTTTATTTTTTCTCCTTTCTCCTTTTAGCAGTGCCCAGCTCCCTTTTTTTGCCGTACTAGAATGTCACACTACCCTTATCACTAAAAAAAAGGGCCTCCTCACCCTTTCTCCCCACCCCACCCCCTTTTTTTTTCCCGGGAACATGGCTGCTAGCCACTGCCATGCAAACAATGAGGGATGGCGGAATGATCGACCGGTAACAACTGGGTGTTATTACAAAAGAGTGGGGGGTGGTAAACACGTGGCAGCTCTGGCTTTGTGGGATGACAGGATGCCACTAATTGGGGGGGGGGGGGGGGGTTTGACCTACACATAACTGAAAGGTCACTGAGAGAGACAGAAGGGAGTCGAGTGATGTAAGAGGGAGAGATGAGACACACTTTCCTCAACATCCCTGACAATTTATTGTTGCCACTCCTCCTTTCTCTTTTCTTTTTCCGTGTATAGGGCGCACCCCCGAAATGTTTTCCTTTATTTTGATAAAAAAGGGTGCGCTATACACGAGTAAATACGGTACTCAAAATCAGTACGTCATATACTAGAGTTGTTCCGATACAATGTTTCCCGATACTGACACCAACTCCACAATACCATTGCCGATTCCCTGATACTAATGCAGATACCAATGCCCTTTCCAATGAATTTTTGTATTCTTGTAAATATTGTTATGTCGCGATTCCGTGCAAGGTTATTTTGTTTATGAACGCGAGTGAACACATTATTGCACGAGTGAAAAGCTATTCATTTGTTCTTTATTTTTAGTTTTTTTTTTTTTTTTGTAATAATGTGCAGTCTATACACGCCGAAATATGGTAATTTTTACGGTTAAAGAGAGTAATAACCTGATTTCATTGTCTATAACCGATACTAATGTATCGGCCAGATACCATATCAAACACCAATACTTCAAAAATGGGTCAAGTATAGGAACAACTTATCATATACAACAACAGACTAGACTTTAAACTATTCTTTACACTTTTGTGATCAACTAATAGTTTATAGGAAACTTGCTGGACCCTTGAGCCAATACCAAACATTTATCACTACATCTAACCTGCAATCGTTACAAAATGAATGTCCCACACCAAAAACAACTGGAGTATGACACATTAACTGTCTGCAGAGGTAACACCTACTTTGTTCAATTCAGACAATGGTAGAGAGCACCCAGACTCCTTTACAATGTGAATGGGGTTCTTCCAGTGGTAAATGTAAGAGAAACAGAGGCCCACATAATCCACCTTCTCAATGTGCCAGAGTTCCAAATCTCCAATTCATGCTAGAACAGTGTACAGGACTACAATTATCTACAATATGGTGGTGACCTAGCTCACCCTATGCAGTCAAGCTCAACACCAGCCCCAAAACTCACCTGCCAGTTGGCAGTCTTTCCATCATCAAGCAGTCGGCCTTGGATTGCTCCCCATTCCACATCACTGGGTGTACTGCCCATGCCTCACTCCACTCTGACTCAACTGTGTTCCCAGCAGTCTCCTGGTCAGAGTCAAACGATGCTGTCCACACAACAGACAACATCATTTTCTCTGTCCCACACAGCCATGCCACAAATTCTAGACAACTTTTTCTGTATCTCCAAAACAGACATCCATACGGTACACTAAAAAACATAGTTTAAAATTAAAAAATTTGTTTGCAAACCTTTTTTAATGACATATGTGTGTTTGTGTAAATAGTGTTGAGTGTCAGTAAAGTGAGCAGAGTGATGTGTGTGTTATGGGATGAATTATTTCTCATTGTGTAATGTCCAGTGATTCACAACATAAGAAACAAAAAAGGTTGCAGTAGAACAAGTACAAAACATAACACCATAGTTCCTTTCCTTGCAATGCACTAACACACCCACTCAAAAATTATTGTAGAAAAATGCTTTTTATTCAAATTGATATAAGAATAAAATTATTTTTAAAAGTACTCCTGATTTAATTTATTTAGTATTCTCAATAATTTTAGTGAAAATTAGGGTTTGAATCCAAAAATTGGCTAACTTTAAATAAATGTTCTGAAAATGAGTAACATCAAAAATTCAAATTTTTGTACAAATATCACAAAAATTTAATTGTAAGAATGGTTTCCAAATGTTTGAATTTTAGTTGGCTAGTAAACATCTTAAAAGGATTTTACTGTAATCAAAAGTAAATACTTTATTTAAAATAAAATAACAAATACATAAAATAATATTTTAGGTATTTAACTATTTTCTGGTACAGTACAGCGTTGAAGTTTCTGTGTATCTGCTTTGAGCAGTATCTCATTTAAAAAATCGAGAATATAATTTGTTAGAAGAAATAATTACATTTTTACTGATAAAAAGTATTTTTGCTATTTTAGTATTATTTTGTGTCCTATAAATTTCAGTGTTATGTGTAGTAACATGGATTTTGGTGTTATTTTGGTTTTATCACTATTCATTTTTTAAATTTTATCACTCATTTTATATCTCCTGAAGAAATATGAGCCTAAAATAAACATGCAATAAAATGTTGGCCCAATCATTGCATTGCACTGTGACAGCAAGAGAACGATAAGTAGTTGATAGCTGCATACTGGACATAAGGCTGGAGTCTACACTTGGGTCATTTTACTTTCAAATTTTCCAGGCTTCTATCTATAAAAGTAAATGGGAAACATTGCAATGTCGTATTGCACCATATTTTAAGCAACATTCTTAAAACTGCAATATCAATGTTCAAAAACAGTTTTATCTCTTGGACATGAGTATAATTTACATGACTTGTAAAAATACCTTTTTCAGGGGACTGTCAAAAAATTTCCATACATCCAGGATTTCAGTAGATGAGGAACTAACATGTAAATCAATAAAATAAACCTTCAAACCAATTAAACTTATTGTCGAATATAACAAGAGCTGTACACATCTGTGAATAAAGTTTAACAAATAAGTACAATAAAAATAGGAATTTTTTAAAAAAGTTATATTAACTTACTGAAAATCTGTAACACACTAAAAATATTGCACCTCAACTCACCTACATAAAGAGTATAACACCACAACGTAACATTTTTGAGTCAAAAATATAACTTTTCTAGAAGGAAATAAGATTTAGGTGTTGTGGCAACCTCACACAGCAAGTGGATCACAAACATATGGCACCACTGTCTCGTGTAATTGTTGTTAAAATGAGCTATAACTAGGCTGTCAATAAAACAAAAGCTTATCTTCACTAAGGTTTTAGCTTACCTTGAAAATAAGATATTTTGCTGACAAATTTTTTGAACATACAGTTTGTTAGTTTCTAAATAATAACATGTGAGATTTGAGGTATCTACCAACACAATACAGACTTATTGTAAATATATGTTTTATGTGACAATAAGACAAAAAAAACTATAGATTACTTTGTAGAATCAAAATTATTAAAGTGGTCCAATAAGGTGTCAGAGAAGAAAGAGTGCATATTCAAAATTAATTTTGGTTGCTATACACATTACGTGTGTGTGCGCACATACCCATATCAGGTGGCAACATTGTATGCAGAGATGAGTAGGTGTAGTTTAAAATAAAATTTTGCATCTGTAAAGTCATCATATCTATATAACAAAAACTTGAAAGGATTTAGTTGGCAAACTGAATAAAAAATAGCCTGTCTATACAATATTTTTTATCATCAAATTATTCCTTGTTAAATAATTTCAGCCTTTTCTAGATCATAATGGCTTGAGTTTTGCACATTTTGGTTTGGAGATGTGTATAGTTTATTTAGTGTTTCGTGTATAAATAATCATTGTGTGAAATCTTATGTGATAGTGATGCGATTGAAAGGAATTATTTTTTTATTGGTGCAGTATTCAATAATGGATAAAAGCAGATAATTTTAACAACTATTTGTGAAGCATTCTCAGAAAAGGTATCTCAAGGTGAAAACGAACATTTTTCAGGAGGCCCAAAAAAAAGGTTGAAAAATCGAAAATGATTGTTTTCGAGATATGAACGGAACATGCTGAGAGTATGAAAGGTATAGTCCACTCATGATTTCTTCAGACATTTTGAAACGAACATTTGAATAATCACCCTAGGCATAACATGTCAACCTGTTTTTTTTTTTTTTTTAATAACTTTTAAGACACTGTTATTAACTTCAAAGTACTGTATTCTTGAATAAATGAAACTTTAAATTATACTATCTTCTAAAACTTGTAATATTTATTTTGTATTAACTACTAATTAAAAACAGTGAGAGCAGCGATGTGTTGGCAAGGGATAGCAAGAAATAGTTCTTAGTTAAAATATTGTTTTACATAGTTTTTTGGTATGCTATTTGTAAATTAAACGTTGCCTATTTATATATTTTAATATTTAGGTGGCCCCGATGGAAACATATTTCATTGTTACAGTTTAAAATAACAGTGTAAAATATGATGCATAGGTCCTAGTGACAATGGTGTTTTTTTTCGACCGAGGAAGAAACTGTCGGCTGAGCGGTGCTTGTCGCTCTCTCGCTTTGTCTCTCTCTCCCTCGGGAAGTTTCACGTCGCTAGTAGTAGCAGGAAAATTATACATATTTTCCATTTTAGCATATTTGAAAAATATGTAAAATAACGATTTCTGAATTTGTAATTTACAACTGCACAGAGAGTTTAATGTTTGAATAATTATTTTTAATATTTAGATGTGATACCAAAAGGGAAATCCGAATTTGGCAGAAGTAGCGAGTAGGGCACAAAATGATGACATGATGTATTTTTGTTGCTGAACGAAACATTTATTTTTCATGCTGAGAAAAATACTTCAAATTACCACGTCATGTTTATACACGTGTTTTTTAAACCTACCTAGGCAAGTTACGATGTGATAAATCTGTGTTTCCATGGTAGTAATAAATATACTATGTGTGTCGTTAACCGCTGCATGTGGTTGCTTCGTGGTAGTTACGCAAGCCTGTTGTGTATGTGATTGCAAATACTGAACATGTGAAATTTATACATTTTAACCGTTAAGTGTTTTAATGACAAAGTTAATTACATGTCTGTTTATTTATCAGAACGTAACTTCGCCCTAGGTGTTTGAAACACATTTGTGTAATGTACTCAATGTTTTTGTGATCTGAATGTTTGCCACAATCCCAATGAATTACTAAGCCCAGCCAGAAAATTTTAAATAAATTATTAAAGAAACCTAGTAAAAATTAAGTACCTACGCAAATAAATATGAACTGAATAAAATTTATGGTAGGCCTATTTGTGTGTGTGTTTACCACTACTTTTAATTTTCTTTCGCTGCTACGTACAAAAAATAATGACACAAGTTGCGTGTTTGAATTTACTGTCTTTTTCATTTGACTGTTGGCTCCTTCAACTTAATATTTATTCCAACTAAGGCTGTCCTTATAACGAAAACACACATCAATAACAAGAGGTTAAATACTCTTGTCCTTTCAGCCAAAGTTGTAATGATTAAACACATTCGCTGCAAAATATTTATGTGTATTATGTGTAACGTGCTATACAGTGTGTAACATATGTTAACAATGTAGGCAAAATAATAACCGTACAAACTATCGTCAATACAGACATTTTTATTTAAAGTCATAAAGCTGACCTAAACATTGTTATAGGCCTAAATTGTGAGTATTCGTATGATGCGGTTTTTGAAATATGACAGAATTCGTTGAACAGTTATAAAAGTAAACAATGCATTTGACAGTTATAAAAGTATAAGTCACATGGCAGAGTTTATGTTTATGTGTAGTGGAAGGACAAGTAATCAGTAACCAAAAGTAGTAATTTAGAAGGGCTTCAGAAATGTCCTAAGATATTGTGAATGGACTACACAAGGGTGCGACTTGTTTCATAGAATTTCTCGTAGAATTGTCTACAAAAACTGCCCAAAACCCGAAAATGAGCTTTTAAACTAAGGTATCTTTTCTGAGAATGCATCACGTTTATATAAGAACTTTGCCAGGACCACAAAATATGTTTGATGGATACAGATTTTTGGTACATGCATTTTTTAGTAGTACATAAAGAATCCACTCTTAGTTTAACATGTCCATACATTTAGTGCCAATTGCAATGAGTTCTAATGCTCTTTGGGCCAAAATTCCATATTTTCACACAGAGTTCTTTCAAATTACAGAGAGCGAGACACAATACCAATTCACACCATACGAACACCCAAAATGTTCTATCTAACAGCCTTTGATCCAGACCTCGGCTTCGGAGCCATGAGATCTAAAACAATATTTCCACTTGTTACCAACCATTCATTTAACAAACTGTATTGAAAAATATGAAAACTCATTACAAATGAACAAGTTTAAAACAGAATTCACAAAATAA
Source organism: Dryococelus australis (assembly GCA_029891345.1). Classification (NCBI taxonomy): domain Eukaryota; kingdom Metazoa; phylum Arthropoda; class Insecta; order Phasmatodea; family Phasmatidae; genus Dryococelus; species Dryococelus australis. The sequence continues at coordinate 86,623,747 of CM057002.1, read as the reverse complement.
CACTGCAAAATAAATACTAGTGGCCTAAATGAGGTTTTCAATCTATACTTCTTAAAATTCTAATGACTTTAAAACATTAAAGCATTATATCATTCTGAAGACAATAAAAATAGTTCTTAAAATTATGCAAATCATTAATAAAATATAAGAGACACGTGCTTTCTTTAAATAATATTTACATTTATTTTTTAAATATTCACATCCCAGTGCTCTATGCAAAGTGACCGTTCACATTTTAAAAACAGTAAATGAAATTTCTATGTTACATCCATCGGCACTACAATTTACCAATCCACACTATTGGCCTGGATGTCTGTCCACCTGATTACATCATGTTTATGATTGCGCCATGACAATAACTCACTGGTGCCAACTGTATCCACCTAACTGTACTTCCTATTGTATACACAATGTCAGTACACAATGCTCCTCTTCTCTAAGTCACAACACCTATGCTAACAATTTACAACCCTAACTAGTACCCTCAGTTGTAACGTACATGATCAACAAATTTCTTTAGTTTAGTCCTGGCTCTGGTGGATGTTAATTTTGTTGGAGTTGGCATCTCTCTCCTGTGGTGGTCTCCTAGTCCTTCCTGAGGTGGTGGACCCAAGTTGTATGGTACTGCTGTGTTTTCTGTTGACACCTTCATGTACAGAGCTATTGCCATGTCTGTAGCTGACACAGCCCTAAGTACTGCCAAAGGTGGTGGAGCGGAGTCATGAGCTGCTCTCATGTCCTCTGCAGACACAGACACGTCCAAGGAAGCTACCACATCAGCTGCTGACACTGCCACAGCTGACACGCTATCCTGCGAGGCCTCTGGGAAACCCTTGAAGAGTGATTCTGACAACCGCTGCTCTGACCTTCCAGGAACATTTTATATTTTTGGAACCCCACATGTAGTCGGTATTCATTGATTTTCGACAAACAATTTCTCCTTGCTCCATTGCCTTGGTAGGTACGTAAACCATTCCCACATTGGCTGGACGATGGATCAACTGGTCAACATGATGCTGGTGAATCTGACTGCTCTCTGTGGTTTGAACATTGTGCATTACTGGCCCCTCCTTGGCGATCACAACTCCAGGGATACACTTGGGACCTGACCCATAGTTACGCAGAAGTATGCGATCCCCTTCTGTGAAATGCCTTCCCCGTTTGTCATCTGTGTCAGTCATCTCCACCCTTGAAGTGCTCAGCATGATGGGATGCAACCTGACAAAAATTGTTTTTAGTTTCCTGCTCATACAACATAGCAGCTGTGGATACAACATAGCAGCTGTGCGAGACGTGTCCGTTGAATGTACCCGAGTGCGCATTTTATGTATTTATTTAATTAATTATTCTGAAATTAATAGACTTCTAAAAATATTTTGGATTAATATGAAAAATAAATTATAACCTAAACATGTTTTAAAAAAATTATGCTTGTATCTTCTTGAAATTTCGAAATGTGACAAAATTTCTAAAAAAATTTTCTCACAATAATTTTTTTATTAAAAAAATTTTTAATTTGTCTGATGTCTGTTAATTTCTGCATTAATGATTATTATATACCTATCAATAAATTTATTTTATATTAATGTGATGATTATATTCTAAATAAAGTTTATTATTCGCGACTCCAAATTCATTTTTGACAGTAAATAAACGTCTCCCTTAATCGCATGTAAAAGAGCATGCGCACTTGGGTACATTCAACAGACACGTCTCGCACAGCTGCTATGTTGTATCCTCTTCTATCGCACAGACTTCGGGCGCTCTAATCTCTCTCTCTCGCACATATTTAATTGTTCCGATTTTAAAACTTTAACGCACGGCAATAATATTCTATGACCGATTTTTCGCAGGCAAGCCTATACCATTATATTTGTTATTAAATAATCTTTATTTTGATACCAATTTCGATTGGTTATCAGCTCGGTGTAGTTACCTATATTGATTTACCTGTTCATACCTGCTTGCCAGGTAGCTATGACCGGAAATAAGTAAGCAAGCCTACCTTGGCATATTCTCCATATAGAAAATTAACATTTGGGACTAAATTTGGTTGGTTATCAATAGAGAGAAGGTGATGAAAAAAAAGTAATTAAAATTAATTTAATTAAAAATAGTCATGACAGCTTTGCAATAGGCAAGCTATCATAGGTGAGTTCATTTATTAATAAAATTTTTAAAAAAATATGTCTCATCTGGTTATCAGATGGGTGTAAGTCGATCTCTCACTGGCTCTTAGACTATAATGGACCAGCACCATAATTGTCTGCAGGAGTTCTTATCCGTTCCGAAATGCTACTTTATGTTGTTCGTCCTATGTCCATAAGGCCTCGTCCAACAACCGATGTACAGGTTCCGGTACTGTTGCTTTGTCAGGCAAAAACCTCTCATAAAAATTCAAGAGCCCAAGGAATGGTTGCAAATAACATTTGTTTTGTGGAGTTGGTGCTTTGTGTATTGTCTCGACCTTCTCCTGTGTTGGATAGATGCCTCTCGCATAAATCAGTTACCATAAATATTTCACTTTTGTGGCTGCAAAAAGACATTTGGTCTTCTTTAATCTAAGTCCAGCTTTGCCTATTAAGGCAATAACTTAACGTTCTCATGCCCAATGCTCCTCTCTACTTGAGCCAGCCACCAGAACATCACCTAACAATACTACAACCCCTGGTAAACCCCCTAGTGATTGAAGCATTACTTCATTGGAAAATTGCTGGACTCCCCACCTACTCCTAACTGGAGATGATGAACTCTAAAAAGCCCTTTTGAACTGTTTACTGTTAATAATTCTGCAGTGGGCTCATACACAGCCACTTGCAGGTAAGCATCTTCCAGATCCAACTTTGCGAAATATTTCCCTCCCAATAAACGAACAAATGATTCATTAATTGTTGAAAGTGGGTAACATTTAACTTAGCTAATGTTGTTTAGAGTAGCTATATCATCCCCACAGATTCTATTTGAGCCATCCCCTTTCATAATTGGCACAACTGGTGTTGCCCAAACTGAATATGCTACAAGTTTGTAGACACCTTGTTTGAGAAGCTTGTAAATAGCTGCCTCCACCTTCTCTTGATGTGCAAATGGTACTACTCTGCTCTTCCTGAAAACTGGTTTCGTTCCTTCCTTTATACCGGCCAAGGTCCATTATAAAAAATCTGTGGATAAATAGTGGACAGCTCAGTGAGCCTTGTATGTGTTTCAGTATCTAGAGAATCATTGCCATTCTCCTTCACCTGGGCTTAAACTGTGAAAATTCCCTCCACCGAGATCCCAAGGGGCTCAAACCAGTTCCTTCCGAGTAGACTGAGCCCCTGTCCACTAGCCACCAGAAAGACCAGGGATGCAACCAAGCTATTTTTCAATTGAACTTCGATACCACTTTCTGACCCCTAATGTTCAATCCTTCCTGTGACCATGTGTACAAAACAATGTTGCACTCTTCTAACGGTGGCAGTTCTGGTCACACAGTTTGATAAGTACCCCAGTTAACCACTGTGTAACTGGCCCCTGTGTCCACCTTTAACCCATACAGGTTATTATCTAACCACAGTTCAATCACATAGGGCTCATTGCTGCCTCCATCTTGCAGACTATGCAGCCCATTTGTTTGCCCTGCCTCATCATCATATTCGGATTCAGGCTCTCTTAACAGGTGAGTTCTACCTTGCCATGCCTGGGTGGGTTCCTGTAGCTTCCCTGTAGAACCAGTGGTCTCCTGCTTCTTCTTGGTGATCCACGCCCTCTCTAAGTGGCTTTTCTTCATGCAGTGATGGACACATATCTACATGTCGCAGATGGGTGATCCCCATTGCATCGCCAGCATGCGTGTCTCGTTGGTTCCTCTTGACACACTACCATAGGGTATGGCCCTTTTCTCCGCCCATAGGCCTGTGGGTTATGTAGCTCATCCTTGTGTTCTGCGACCCCGGCTCATCTTAAATCCACCAGGTTTCTTCTCGTTGCTTCTGCTTCTATCACGATCTCGACTGCTTCCTTGTAGGTTAATTTTCCTTTTGCCAGCAGCACTTGTTGAAGAGCTTTATCACATAAACTGCATACTAACCTATCGCACAACATTCATTATAGGTTAGGAAAATTACAGTGGGTCAATAGTTGACGCAGTTCTGCAACATAGACTGCAATTGTTTTGACTTCCTGTTGATCACGTTTTAGAAACTTGTAAGTCTCCACAATTTAGTTTGGTCTTGGCTCAAAATGAAGTTTTGTTAGCACTTCCCTTAACGGTACTGCATCTGTTTGGTATGGCAACAGTAATGAATACTGCACAACTCCACCCCGCGAAGATTTAAAAAATGCCAGTTTTGCTACATTGTCCTCTATTTTATTTGAGATAAAATAGAACTGTAAATGTTCATTGTAAGACTGCCACTTATCTAGGCCCGGCACAAATTTTCAGATTTGTAGCAACACAGGCCATGACTGTTCACCGATGGCTGGACACTTAATGTATTTTATTCAACCCAGCACATATCACATCCTCATCGCCACTTTTATGTCCCGTCCATCAGCACTACAAATTACCAATCCACAGCATCAACCTGGATGTCTGTCTGCCCGATTACATCATATTTACCATGCACACCATGACACTGACTTACTGGTGCCAAACCTGTCCATTTAAATATAATTCCTGCTATATATACAATGTCAGTACACAACAGAAATGTATCGTTTTTTAAGACCCCAAATGATGAAGTACAAGAAAATACTGTGTTAGAGTAATCAGACTCTACAAGTTAGTTTCATATGTTGAAATCTCAGGACAAAAATTATATTAACATAGCACCAAATTTTTCTAATTCCTTCAGTTTATTACATAGCTCCAGTCAGGCAAGTTGGCAACACATCCCAGGAACTCCAAGTTGGATAAGACTGTTATGGCAAAATTTAGAACAAATATAAGTCCCAGCTCTCAGACATCTTCTTAAGAATGTCTAGATTGTACTACCTCTTGGTGGTATCGTGAATAGCCCATCCTTTACTATGGCACTGCAGAATTTTGAATATAAATTTTTAGCGAGACCAAGACATCAACCTTGTTTAAATGTCCCACCAAGAAGCAGTTCTTGAGGCAAGGCCATCAACCTATTAGCTGCCTTCTCAATAACTAAAGTCAGGTGGAAAGATGTTCTAAAAGCATCCCTTATCTGGAATGCAGACACCAAGTGACTGCATCAAAAGTGTGGAAACTATCGTCTCAATCAAGTTATACTTATCCTGGATGGCTGCCAAGATTGTTACAAACATACCCCCAATAAAAAAAAAACACTCTTTCTCTTTAATACTTCTGACCTTGTTCATTGCTTTAAATCCTATACCTTAACGCACTCCAATAAAGATTTTAATTCTAAAAATTTTAATATTACAAATAATTAAAATAATTATTAAAACACATAAAACCAGCCACAATGTTGTCAAATTTTATAATGGTTAGCAAAGTTTCAATAACACATAAAAGATGTAACAGGTAAGTACAAAAATTTACCTCAGATTCTAGAATAACATGGTACAGCAAAGAAAACAAGTAACAGAAGTGCATGCATAGTTACCTGTGAAAGATTTGGCCCTGTTTAACCATCTAGCTCTCATTTGTGAAGACAACTGCTCTGCTCGAAACTGTGAGAATGTCTGAAATTTACTAGGGCTCGGCTCATCAAGTCTGCAGACAGCTGACCGTGGCCATCGATCCCATATCCTTCGACTGCCATCTTGCCTCCCCAAGGCCTCTGTCACACTTGTGTCCCGAATAACATCAGAATATATGCCACAAATTCCTCGTTGGGATGTACTTGAGCTATTTGGAGCAGCACTAGAGGGTCTACACACGATGCTAGAGCTTGAGTTCACTTCTAAAGGTTGTCTCTTTGTTAAGGATGAAAGGTTGACAACAGGTTTTGATCGTTTGTGGCAGACAGGAGCGGCACTCTTACTGACATTAGCACCTCCAGCTGCCTTTTGTGGGTGGTCACTAACACTTGATGATACTCCAGGAAGATACTCTATACCATATACTTTCCGTCGCTCTACAACTTGGATGTCGGGTATCTCTGTGGAAGCAGCTGAAGCACTGCATTCGTTTCGAAATTCCTTTACTTCTGGAGTTGAGAGAGTGGCTTGATTATACACTTTGGTTGCATCATCAGAATATGTGCTTGGTGAGATCGCCACATCAAACTGCCGTTCCAGAGACATGGGATAGCATTGACGAGACTGGTGAATTGTAGTTGGAGAGTTGGGGCGAACAGAGATTACAATCTGCAAGAAATAAGAATGCTGTGACTGAAGTGACAAGCACAATGGATACAAAAACATGCAGCACAATATAAATGCAGAAATTTTATCTAAAAATTGTATCTTCAATTTTCCTAACACCTAACCAAATTTTTTTTTTAAATTGACTCATATGGTATTTGCATATTTTACAAACTTTGTGATTTTAAGTAATATTTTTTATTTAAAAGTGTATTTTGTTTTCCACATTTGCTGACTTTTGGGATACGTGCCATTGAATTAACACACATACACACGTTTCCCCTTAACATGCTGAATATGAATTATTTAAATACTTTGAAAACATTAATGTATTCTAAGTTATTATTTTCATAATTTCTGCCCTTTTAAAGCATTATTTCCTTTTAATTTGAAAGCAGAGTATAAATTTTTATAGTTATGAGGGGATAATTAGTTCTGAAGCCACCTAGTTTTATTTACTTGGTTATGTATTTGAGTTTTGTGTAACTTATATTTTGATTTGTCATTTTTAATTTCTTTGTATTTTCTCACCTTTTCACGGTGGATCAAAATGGAAATCTAAATAGACAGAATTAATTTTTGGTGATTCCTATCTAAAGTTATTACTCAAGCCACCCAGCACACCACATCGGAATTATAAATGAGTTCCGGGCACTGGCTTGCAAGATCAGCAGCCTCGAAATCACCCCTCTTGCGATAAGCAGCTCTGTCGCGAGCAGCAGTTGTGTAAGGATCTCTGAAACGAGCACGTGGGTACCAGTGTGTGTGCGTACGCCGTACAGTATGTTTTCAAAGCTATGGATGATTCAAATCAAGGTAAGTACATCATAAATTGCCCATAAAATAGTGTGAAAGTCATTATTATTTTAATTTGCAACATTGCAAATTGTATAGTGTTCAAGTAACATGAAATTATTAAATAGATAAATTTGATGAGAGGTACAAAAAGAAGTCTGTGGAGCGCCACCTTCAACTTTACTTTTCTCACTCCCTGATGGATATACTTTACAAAAATGCATATAACAGCTGCCTCCAGCTGCCATCCTACTATTTACATAGTTTTGTTTCAGCCTGTGCAGTGCCTCGGAAAACCCTTTTTGATGTGTGCATGAGATAGCGTGACGCAACTGACCAGAAAGAACATGTGTCAAATTGTGTGTTAACTGGGTTGAATATAGAAGACTGTACAGAGTGTGTCTGACAATTTATACAATGTAAAGTGAATCTATTTTGTAAGCATGTGGACACACGGTGGAGTGCAAGCATAGGACATTAAACAGATTTTTGTCAAAAAACCATACATAGCTGGAGGAAAACAAAGACGTTCCGGAAGCCATTACTTTTGATTCGAGTTCGGGAAAAACGGTTGAAAGTGCTTCTTCCAGTGTTGGCGGTCCAAAAAAGAAATTTGAAGAAAGCAGTGGAAAAACTAAAAACGGAGGGTTCAGTCATTGCTGGAGACCACAACAAACGAAGAGCTGTATTTTGCTACTACAACCAGTCTACAAGCTCATGGAAGAAGGGATGTTGCTGAATTGTTTAAAGAAGTGATAACTCTCCAAAAAGAGCAACACGAATAAAGAATAAAGAAAGCATTTTGATCGCTTAGTAAAACATGCATTTCTTAGATGCCTGGTGAAGCACTAGCGTTGTATGTAGACAGGAAGTTAACTAAGCACCAGTACACCTTAATTCAGTCCCAAACAAAAGCTATATTTCCCAACATTGACCCAACATACCATGCTGTTCTTGTAGCCATGAAAAAATGTTACCCGAATAAAGCTTCTGTGAAAATAACAGAAAATTCTGTAGAAGTGTGGTTACTGGCATTATTGGATCACACAGTTCAGAGGCTTGCAAGTGTACAGCCATAAACAATTACGGGTGCTAATATTGCAAATGGAATCCCACTTAACAATGATTTGCAAATGGAAAGTGATGGGAGTTCAGGCCACAGCACATACAAACAGAAATTTGCCAAACGAACTGAAACCCAAAATTATTCCGATTTGTTTGCAATATCAATAGTTCCACTGCAACTTTAATTTTCTACTGGCAAAAGTTAAATAATCTTATGGAAAAATCAACGGCCTACATCAACAAGGTATTGCAGGCCAGTCAAACAGATGTTTGAAAAAGAAACGAAAGCATTATGTGTACAGGAAAAAAATAGTATAGATGAACAAATAAAACTTCTATCAGCAATGAAAATTTAAGTTGCAGGGATGCAGCTCCAGATAGAACACAAGTTAATAATTACAATGGTGGATGATAAAGTGTGTACTTTCATTTCTGGCGTATCCATCCAGAGGTGCTTGGTGTGTGGAGCTTGTCTCAAAGAAATGAACAATATAGTTCCAGTTTCTACAGCAAAGACTCATAATGTTACTAATTACGAATTTGAGCTGTCTACACTCCATGCTTGGATTCATTGTTTTAAGTGTCTTCTTCACATTGCATACAGACAAAACATAAAGAAATGTCAAATAAGAGGTGAAGAAGACAAAGAGAAAATAAAGAAATGAAGAGATTAAATCTTACGTAGGTTTCTGTTTGAAGTAGGTTTATTGGTTGATATGCCAAAACCTCAAAGCGGCACCAGTAATGATGGCAACACAGCAAGACCATTTTTCATGGATGCATCAACGTCTTCAAGTATCACCGGCATAAATTAAGAATTAATTAAACATTTTGCATCAATTTTCAGTGCCATTTCAAGTGGTTATAACATTAAATCAACAGGTTTTGAAGCATATGCCAAAGAAACTGCAACATTGTACACTGAACTGTACTCGTGGTATTACATACCAGCTAGTGTACACGAGCTACTAATACACAGATCAGAAATCATAACATAATAATGCGTGGTCATTCAGAATTCCTGCCGCTTAATGTTAACAGTTTCCTGCATGCTCGTGGAGCAAGCTTCCCTCGCGGTATTGCTCAGGTGTATCCCCTCGCTGTATTGCTCGGGTGTATCCCCTCCCCTCCTCCTTCCCCTCCCACACCTTGACCTCTCTTCACCTGTGAGCTCTTTTGGTCATTCTGATTCCAGAGGCGCTACTGGATGGACGTGCTTCGACTGTGGTGCCTCACTTCTCGACCCCATTAAATGGATCAACCTCTGGACAGCTGGGAACTTAGCATACTTCACTGCAGCAACGCACCATGATTAAATGGTGCAACAAGTTGTTACGGTATTCTCCTAGTCTTACGTAAATTGTAAGGGCATTCTCTTGCAAGACGTGATATATATGGTGATTAATGTATAGGCAGGTGTCGGCCAGAAAGCAGTAATGGGTGAGTTGTAGCATCGAATAATAAAATGGTGGAGCATTTGTGTGAGATTAATTCAATTTACTACAGTGTTAAAGTAGATACTAATTTAAATCAGTTCTTCATATTTTGGGTTTGCCTAATCGAAATTAAATGTATAATTGCCAGGGAAGGAATTTTTCAGAAACCAATGTTGCTTGTTGTGATATTGTCCCTAGTAGCCTAATTTATTTTTCTGTACTTACGTCCACAATGCCCCGGATTAGAGATTTCATTTATTGCTTAAGAAATATTTTAGGAGAGGCCACCTTGATGTGCAATTGTGCCACGGACCTTTTCCGAGGTAAATCCTTTTAAATTTTTATTTTTAACTTTTATTTCATTGCGGGCTTTACTGGGCATAGATGTCGCCACCCCACATTAATTGTAATAGTACCTGCTATAGTGGAAACTGATGATTCACCAAATTAGTACCTGATATAAAGAATAATTAACCTGTGAAAATTTGTCTGGAAACTGGTTTAGCCTACTGTTTAGCTGTGGGGTTGCAAATATGTGTTTTAAATGATTGTGAGAATTTTAAATGCCCCCAGATCAGTGATAAAATATTGATGGTTTTGTACATATTAATAACTGTATAATTGTCTGGCCAGTGAGATATGTGAAAAACTGTCATTTAATTACTAATTCCTCAGTCTTTGATAAAATGCAAATGTGCATAAACTCTAGTTGATGGAAGCTATAAGAACATTTTGGTACCGAGGTGCCTCGTTAGATGCCTTAATTTCCCCTTGATTGCACACTTGTGGTGTGTGAAATGGACCTGGCTCAACATTAAAATTGTTGTCCGTCGTGTTAAGAAGGCTCTAATGCCCTACTTTGCTTAATGTATGTGTGTGTTCACTGCGGCGAAGATAAATGTAATAAGTTTTGAAGCCCAGGTTATTTAATTTACTGGTCTTTGTATGTTTATAGTTCAATATGTTTGCTATGATATTATGCTCAGTTTTAAAGTGTGTTTTTGTGGAACAATCTTGCCAGTGTGGGTAGAGCATTGAGTGCCCTTAATCAATTACTGAGTGAGGCACCTCATGACTTTTACACACTTCCAGTGTGGCTATGTTTTTTAGATATGCTTAGCTTTCATGTTATAGGTCTCTGTGATGACACCAGCTCATTTGTGTTTCGAATTAAATAAATATTTAATTAATGAAGTGTTTGGTGTACTCATTTACTGTTTATTACGGTCATGTTTCTCTGCTACCTTGACACTTTATGGTGAATAGTCTCAAGCTGTACTTGTGAATAGTGAATTTTGGATTTGAACATAATTATTGTTGATTCACCACAAAATACATTGTTGCCTATTGGACAACTATCGGAAGAAGCACAGGAAGCCCGAAATAAGGACTGCAAGAGGTTTCGAGAGAACCATACTCACAAATTTTCAAGAGAACATAATATGGAAGATTTGTTCCACATGCTGCTCATTACCTCCGACCCTGTAATTTCCAACTACAGAAAAATTCCACAACAAGCAGGGATTTTGGCATCAGAAGTGTTGAGATTGTTTGAATCTCCATCAGCTCCAGGAAGTTCCCATTCGGAAAGTGCAGGAGAATCTGCATCCGACACAGAATAACATGCACACTACAACAAATGTTAAACAGTTCCAAATGAGTGTTTAGACTATAAAAACTAAATTTAGAGGAAATGTTAACATTTGACAAGTGAAATGTTTATCAGATTAAAATGTATGTAGGAAAAGAAACCTTCAGATTTTAATAAATAATAATTTAAATGCACCATCTTATGTAAGCAGGTACTTTGTAACCATTCAGTTTCAACTAGAAAAACCTATTACATTAATTATCACAGATATAATTTGGGTTTTTGGTAGTTTATTAACCAACAAAATGTTTAATGAATTTAAAGAAATAAGGCATTAAGGTAAAAATTCCAAGTGTTTGCCGTACAAATAATGGTTGAATGAAAGAAAATTAAATTGTTAGTTATATGAGGTGAGAAATTCTGTATCACACCAAAAAAAATTTTGTGCTTTTTGCTATATTTTCTTCACACATAAAAATGAAGTGAATGAATCATTTAAAACTTTGTTTAATATGTGGCTTATGATTTTCATGTATATTTAAAATAAATATCTTTAGGTTGGATATTTTTTGTTGTTTTAGAAATAATTTCAATAAGTTGCAGTATTTTCCCTACTTTTAACTAGTAACTAATTATTGTCAAACTACTTCAGATCTTCTCACTTTTATGTGTTTTGAACTGAAATGCATTTATATGATGAACATATTGTATAAATTTCATACGTTCATACTTGAATAATTTTATCCAGCTAGATTCTCATTTTGAAACACTGCGCTTTTGGGAGAATTCATTGCTTTTTTTTTTGTTTCACCGTTGTAAGTGTTACCATTAGAGCTTAAAATCTTCTGCATTGTGGAGCATTTAAGGGTAATTAATTTTCAACTGTCAAGTGCAAAAGCAAGCCAAAAGTGCCACGGAAATTTTAATAAAAGTTTTAAGAGGTTTTGTCTGTTAATCAACTAGGGACAACTTAAGTGCATGGAAAAGCAAGCAATGCAGGTTTAGGTTTATTGAAAGACTCAACATAGTAAACTTTAATATTTACATTGTGATACATATGTCTCATCACACACCTGGTAAAACCTAACTAAAATGTGTATGAAATAAAAACTATCACAGTGTTGCAATACACCAAAGGGGCGTATAAGAGTTCGTAAGGGATGGAGGGCTTAATAAAAATAAAAGAACTGAATTTGATTTTTAATTTATTCACACAAAAATTATTTACAACATTAAACTAGTTACCTCCATTATTACTCTTATTATTCTCATTGAGTGCAATATTTAATATATATCTCAATTATAATTAAAGTACTTATCAATGTTTACCTTAATTAAAGTCACTTAATTCTCTCTCATTATTTACACACATCTGATCTGTCTATTGCCATCATTCCAAATACCTGTCACTCGTGCATCCAGTTCAATAGTCTCGCCCATCAAACTCTCTCTCCACTATACTGATGCTCACAATCCACAGATTTCACTCTGCTGGTCACTTTCAACACCATTCGACACTCTGCTGGTTTGTCGCTTTGCTGTCTTTGCATACCTGTCGCTTAAGGTTGTAAAATCATCCAAACTCTCAAACTGTCTGCTCGGAGGCCTGTTGCATCTTAAATAGTCTTGCTGGCTCAATCTAGAAGGTCCCTCAAGCCCCAAGTCTTGCTGAGCTAGGCATTACTCACTGCCTATCATATAAACCTGAGTTGCTCGTTGCCCGGCACGGAGTAGAAAACATAAAACTGAAAACTATCACCTGAATGTTCACTCGCCGATACCTGAAAAACACTTGTCTAGTAAAATTCATGTTCTGTATTTAACTAGGGAAAGTGTGTTATACTTATAGAATGTCACCCTATAAATACTTTCGTAAAACAGAATTTCCCATCTTAACAGTTTACAATTTGTTTGCACTACCCTTGATGGATGAATGCAATCAGCTGTAAGTTTTCACATCAGGGTATATTGAGACAGTCGTAACAAACACTATGTTATAATTACATCTACTGCCAAAAGTGATGGTGTTCATTTATGACTTCATAACCACACTCAAAAGCCAGAGATCAACAAATAATAAAGCATCAAAAATGTTATGATTATTCTAATGCACATGGTCAGTTTGGATAGCACAATTTCCTTTTGACAAATAATAACCCTATTAATTTTTTCTATTTCTTAATTTAACAACTCAGGCTTTCGACTGCGAAAATTAAAATAAAATGTTTCCAGTTATTTCAAACTTTATTGATTTACACTATGGCATACCTGGCAACAAAACTAAGGCAGTTACAAAATTTTATTTTTAAGGAAGTTTGTTTGACCACCAAAACATCAATCCAATTTTGCTTATTTATTTATGTTTATTTTGCTCTGTCCATCCCATTGGGAGCTGATTTGCTCCAGGATATGGAATAGTGATATGTCTACAAATTTCAGTTATTACAAAATAAATGACAAAATTGATTTTATAAGAAAGCATACTGTATTATATTCCCCTAATTAAGATGAGTTTAGTTATTTACTACAACCAGGATAAAATACAAATTGACAGATTATGTAATTTATCTACTATATCTACAGAACATTGAATGACAGCAGTTGAAATATCACATACTTACACATATATAAATTAACATCAAGAAACACACACAGATAAAAACAAGTAAAAAGTTACAGCATTTTGTCACCCTGAAATAAAAATGGAAGTTGTGAAAACCAAGTAAATTTGTTTAAGTTTTTTCCTTACGCCGAACAAATATTTGTCTATGCAACCAAACTATTCTTCTTCTAAACATCCACACACATAACCTTGAACCAAAATATACTTAACAATAGTCATCAAAATGCTGATTTTGTTGTTACAATATTGTCAGAATGTAATCAGTAGCCTCTATGCAATTTCACTAGTGCATCGTCAGTTAATCAGTATGGTTGTCTTTAATTTATATAATTTGAATGTTCTAATCACTAGTTTGATTGAAGTGAAAAAATATTTTGTTAGGTGAGAAACGTTGATATTATTTATACCCAAAATTGTTGCTGCATCAAAATCAGTTGGTTTTAATATCAGTATTTATTTTGTTTGATTTAAAATACCACTTGAATGTTCATATTTCCGTGGCAAGCAGAATATCCTTTAAAAGCAACTGTTGGCTTTAAAAGGAAAGAACTTAATAAAGCACTGAGGGAGCGATTTTCTAATACAAGGCAAGTTCCTGGCACACTGACACTTACTGCATAATCCCCAAAAGCCAACTTAGGATAGTCTGAAAATCCTTCTCATATTCAACACAATGTAAAGATGAGGAAACTATATTCACGAACACTGAAGATCTGGATTTTGAAGCCATTGTAAGGTTTGTGACTTGCATCTACAGCGACCAATGGTGGCTTGCATGTGTGGTCAATACCAACAAAGAAAAACAAGGTGGAGGTTTCTTTCCTGGCCCCTTGTGGACCTTCTCCAGGGACTTCTAAACACATTTTGTCAAAAATAAGGGATCCATACCAGCAACAGGAAGAGTGTACAAACATACTCAATCAGAAATACAAAAAGCTAGTGACAAGCTCCTGATGAGGAAAAAGTGAATCAAAGTAAAACTTTTAACGAAACCCAAATACAAAAGTATATTCATTCTCAAAATAAATTGTGTATAGGCCCCTGAAAAATGTGTTTGCTAATAGCCTTTAATTTGTATACTGTACATTTACAGTAAACAAATTTGAAGGTGTTTTTAATTATTATATAAGTGTTTTCTTTGCAGTGGGCAATATTTCGTTTTTCAAATAATCACAAAGGACTATCAGATATAGATATAACTAGGCCTATCCAAAATATACCATTATGGTTAATATTAAAATACATTTAACTGTCATTAGCTTTATTACATTTCTTCCTTTTAGAACCTACACTTGCTTTTAGAAAATTCTAATAGCATTCTTAGAAATTAAATGTATTGTGCAAAGCATGCCACCACAGGCCTGTACACTCTTGCATGTATAAATTTACATATCCAACTTACCCATTGCCATCCCATATATATATACATATACACACACACACACATATATATATATATATATATAGAGAGAGAGAGATAGAGAGAGAGCTAGAAAGACCACAAAAATATCTTTAAAATGAGCCCGTGTAGAGCTATGTAGCTTGCAAATAAGCAGAGATAATCCACTACATAAACTGGTACTAGTGGAATAATGGAAATTTCAAATTGCAATAATGGAAATTTCAAATTGCAATAATGGAAATTTCAAATTGCAATATAGTCAAAATCAAACACGGTAGAAGGCTGAGAATTTAGGATGTAAATACTTTCACGGACTATGTGCCAAATATTAAAAAAATTGGAGGTGATCAGGTTCGAAGCCTTATTGATTTGACATGGAATGACTCATTAACTATTTCAAGTATAACTTTACAATGACATAATTTACATGACTGTGAACAATACTGCTTTGCTTTTAAGTACTTGCACTTTTATTATAGGTGGTTCACGACAAAATGAGCACTCTCGAAATCAACCTTAGAAAAAAATCACTGCCCCGCACTACATACATTTCAGCAACATAAACAATGACCGCAATACTCACAGTAAACTTGGCAGTGAATTAGAAGTAGTAGTTGCAGATCTTAACTCCTTGTTAGACACAATAATAAACATTAACTGCACCTCAAATTCAACACCTTCTTTTTATTTTATGCACATATGAATAAAAATAGTGAATTGATAACAAACACATTTGTATTTCTAACAAATTCATAACATAACTTCAAGTTATTGGGTCTGTTGTTTTGTGTTTATTTATTTATTTTTTACCTGTTTACATTCCCGTGTGCAAATGCTCTGAATTCCATGAAGTTACGTTTCTGTTTGGTCCATTCCTTGGTTAATTATTGTGTGATGTGCCTTGAACTATGTGATTTGTCTGGCAGGTCGTAACCCCCAATATAAAATATTTATTTACATAATAATAACACTTAGCGCCATTTATCTGTTGTCAATAAAGTGGTACATTTTATAATTACTTTGGGCTTGATAACAATGTGTACTGCATTTTTACGAAAACATTTTGAATTGCGACTTACCAATATGAAAACAAAGCCAAACTGGTCTTGTACATTCTGGCACAGCTGCTCCAGGCCAATGGCACCACCATCGACAGTATTGCCCTAATGTGGTGGGAAATTTAAACTAGTTGAAATGGACCCATGACCCAAACATTCCCGTCCGCCTTGAAGGGTCCACACTTCAAAACTAATCAATCCTATTAACAGTATACAAAGGTATAAAACAGAACAATTAATATATACACAAACAGGTTCTATATATCTATATACACAGATGGACTTCTTGGTCGTGCACTAAATAAGAGGAAGAGGACACTACTTAACAGCTGGCCTGGTGAAGGTGCCTTGCTGGGTACGAACCTCAGCAATGCGCACAACGTCTGCCCCAGGTTCTGAGTCTAGCCATGGTGATGGAGACAGGACCTCAGTAATTGACTCCAGTGTTCATAAATGGCTTGGTCTGACGCACCCTTTCAATACAATCGTGGCTTCATAGCCATTGTATTTTTTGTTATTTAACGTGACGCTCTTAGGCCATTCCACCGCCACGACCACCCAAATGGTGGGGAAGAGGGAAAATGCCTTCTCATTGCAGGTATCCCAACTATTCACCTGCATTGACCAGATCCAAAGTCTGAACCTAATATCCAAGTACAGCTGATAACGCCCTACCACAAGGTCCTGAGACCCTCGCCCTCAGATACTAAGCATATGGTCTAACCAGGGTTATATCCCAACCCCTAGTGCCTCTCCATGGCATGACAGGAGTGGGTTACCACTCACCGCCCAGTCCTTCAACCAGAGGGGGAATCTCCCTAGACCTCCTCCAGCTTGTGGAGTTAACCCACTGCCAGCATGAGTCCAACCACAATGATCGGTCACCAGAGAGAACCTCTGGTGAGGACAACCAAACGTCCCATGCTCCCACTTAATTTCCATAGCACTTGTGGGTTATTGATGACCAACCGCTCCACCGAAGGAAAGTCAGACAAGCA
Source organism: Dryococelus australis (assembly GCA_029891345.1). Lineage (NCBI taxonomy): Eukaryota > Metazoa > Arthropoda > Insecta > Phasmatodea > Phasmatidae > Dryococelus > Dryococelus australis. The sequence goes on along the minus strand of CM057002.1, from coordinate 86,606,503 downwards.
GAGGCAGTCCTTTCAACAACATGATTGAGAACACTTGAACACCTCACCGGGCATTCACTGAACATAAGCATTACACCCATTACAGGCTGGTTGCTCGTCCTTCTTGCCCTGGAGCCACCCCCGTGGAAAGGGGAGATTTACCATGGTCCAGAACGGTTACTTACCCGTTGTCACAGTTCACCAGGAAGCAGACAGAACTGTCATCCCACGATGTTGCGGTTCACCGGGAAAAGCAGCCCTAGCTCTGAATGGAGGACAAGGGTATCAGTCACTATTCTGCCGAAGGCCCTACTCGTCCTTTTAATCATCACTGTATCCAGACCATCGCTCTCCCTTGCCATCCATGGCATTTACGTGCATCCTCCAGTTCAAGGGCGCCATCATCAGCCACAATCCCTTACCATACTTTGAATTTCTTCACATTGTAATTCCAGTATTGGGCCCTAACGGCCTGAATGCCAAGTGGTTCAACACCCAACCAAGTGGTCAGACCTAGGTACCATCTGTCGGCCCAAACCATCATGGCAGATACCCTTACCAGCCACGAGGAGAATGGTTCCCATAGTGATCCGGGCAGCAGAGACCAATTTGCGAAACCAGGAGTGGCATGAGGAGCCTTGGGTCACCATGAGTAGAGAGAGGCTATAAGAGAAGCATAATCCACCCTTTCTAGGGTCACATATGGTTGCAACTTGGCTTGGCTATTATAGCATGGTACTGCCACACCACCTCCAATGCCAAGAAACCTTCCTCCCGAGGGAGTCATAGACCCATATCTCCTTTCAGCTGGAAGACATACAATGATAGATGTGAGGGGTTTGGGATGGGTTCGAAAAGCAACGTGAAGGTGGCTGTGAATTAAATTCCTGGTGCCAAGTACCCAAAATTCTCTTTGAAGTAGTGACTGCAGGATCTGGGACCCTGGGTGAAAAACTTTAAATGAAGCTCATCAATCAGCAGCACTGCAAGACAACAGTTTATTGGGAGAAGGATTGGGGGTTTCTCTTTTCATTGCAATTCAGCCCTCTGCAGTTGACCACCTACTCTCAGGATGCCTTCAGAATCTACAAAAGGAGCCAGCTTCTGGATGGATGGATGGAGAACATGGTTGGCGCCTGACAATATGAGCAAATTCTTCAGAAAATGTAATTTGCGAGAGCTTAATTAGGATATTCAGGGCACTTTGATCATATCCAACTGAACTGGACCTGTAGTAGGTGACCCCCCTGCACCAACTGCCTGCCCAAATATGCAACACAGTGCGACTATTCGTTGTATGTTATTTAATTTTGACTGACTTTCCATTAAGTCTAGGAATGGTGATTGTGTCAAGGTGGCCCACAGCACAATAGTTTGATGCTCTTCATTGCAGATGGGTCTAGAATCATGACGTGTACTCTGTGGCCAATGCTTTTTATCTTCACAGAGCCAAGAAGATCTGGACCACCAAAGGGGATACTCGACAAACTGTGCAGGAGTGAGGCCACAAGAGGCACAATTTGCTGGATTCTGTTCACTTAGAACATGATGCCAGCAATTGATTAAGGTGCAACTCTGAATTTCATTTACTCTGTTCCCGACAAAGGTTTTTCACACATGTGGTGAAGCCCTAATCCACGAAAGTGCAACTGAAGAGTCAGTCCAAGCATATGTTTCTTCCAGGGACAAATTCGATGAGTAATTATCCAACACTAAGCGCAAGCACCAAGCCTAAAGTACAGCAATGCAGAGCTCACGGCGAGGAAATGTTACTCTTTTCAGAGGAACCACCTTAAATTTAGAAAGCAGCAAGTTGTAGAGGAAACCAGGCGCCGCTACACACCGCCTAAGGTAGCATGGGGTATAGCTGGTAGCCGACCACAGTTATTTGTAAAACATGAAATACATAGGCCGGCTATAAAAGCGCCCCTCCATGGCGGCACCCCCCCAACCCCACCAGGTCATGAGGAAGTGCGTATGTGAGTGAGATCCAAGGCTGAAGCAGAAGGCAACAGACAACCACAGGCTTATAGGAGCTCTAAGGCCTATCTACAATAGTCATCGGGTGAGCATAATCGCGTAGCGGTAGGGCATAATAACTTGTAATGAGTCACCGTCCAAACCCCCTTAATTGATTATATCCTGCAAGGCTAGGGACTAGCTAGGTGTAGTATTAATTGAGCATAATTCTTGTAGTTTAACGTAAAGTAATTGTATTCCTATATTGTTGTATGAGTAATGTATTGCGTTGTCACCAGATAGAGATTGTTATAATAAATTATAGTTTTATAAAATATCTTCCTTATTAGCCACCATCTGAGTTCCCCCGTGACACCCCTTAACTCCTCTTACAAGTAAAGTGTTTCATAATGAGAGTCTGAGTAGGAAATACAGAAATTTGATGATAGTAGGATATAGGAGGTAGGGAAAGTGTTACACTGGTGGAGACTAGGGTTATATTCCCACCTCTTTGCAGCCAAGCTCCACCTGTTCCCAGGTCATTTACTAACCATTTCATTACATGTATTAATCAATTTTTCATAATTTTCATAGCAATAAGTGCAAGCCACCTTCCCCCCCTAATTGATGTTAGATACCCCTCCCACCCACGTTAACAGCTGTTGTCCCCTATGCCAGATACGAGCAATAAGCGAATTTACAGTAGGTCAGTTACCATGTGTGCGAGTCAGCGCTTACGTAACACGCCTTGCTGAGCTAGCGTTTCTTGCCCAACCAGTCCTTTCAGAGCGGTTTATATTTTATGTAGTTAGTGTAATGCTTGTTTACTGCTTATAATACATGTGGAACATCCTGTTCCTGGTTAGCTTGAAACACTCCATTTGTTTTGTGTTCTGTCGGAGTACTTTCATTTTCTTCCATCCTGTAGTTTGTTTTAATTGTAAGTTTACACAAAAGTGCAGAGCACCAAATACACTAACTGCACACACATTTTTTCTCTTAACATGTCAACATGAGCACAGCACACAATTCTACCATGCAAACAATCAGAGAATTAGTTAAGACAGTAGTTAGAATTAGTTGGACATACACGAGCAATTGCTTAACCAGTTTACCAGTGCTAATACCGAATACATTACACCAGTTGAAAGCACTTCTCAACATCTCTCAACATCTAACCAGCCTAGTACAAACTATAAGACCACGCCCACCCCAGACTTTTCAAACAACACAGACACATCTCATTTCCATCCCTACCACTAACACTGACAACACTGTACATCCACCCACCATTCCAACGCCCACACAAGTCATTTTACAAACCCCACAACACATCCCCACTTTCTCAGGGGAAAGTAACGAAAGTATCAAGGAATTTTTAGACACATTCAATGCAGCCAGTGAAGTTAACGGTTGGTCTGAACTTGACAAACGCAGCCATATAAAATTTTATCTGGTGGGGGTTGCAACGAGAACCTACGAAAATTTATATTACGCAGGAGCGGCTGATATCACTTGTCAACACATTGAAGACAAATTATTACACACATTCAGCAAACTTGACACACATGACCACTACAGACCCCTCTTACACTCTATCAAACAGAAACACAGTAAATCTGCTCAGGCTCATATTGAAAACTTTACATTTTACAAAAATAAGTGTACACCATGACTGCTTGAGCCTGCATTCCTTCATATAATTTGGACCTCTCTGTTGCCACCACTAGCAGAAAAACTTATTCCATTAGACAACACAACACTAGACAAGCTGCTACACAACATACAAAACATTGAGCGTGGCATGTACAGATATACGCATAACATTGAACATGATACACCAAACCCACAACATGCTTAACTCCATGCGGAAATTGCCATTTTAAAGGAACAGTTACAGACACTCAGAAACTCAAACAATTATACCACACCACCCCCACGTCCAGTACAATACATTCAAGCACATACATATCCACTCTACCCACCACCCTCAGAAACACTCACGTTCAGCACACATACCGCCACCCCACGGTAATTAACTGGCCACAGTATAGGTAACGCTACAGATATCCATCCAACCAAGTGCCCTATAAACCACACGCATGCCCCTTCAGGACAGAACAGAGAGGAAATGAACATGTACAGAGGTACGTTCGTGGGGAAAAGTACAGGGAACAAGGGAACAACCATGAGAGTGTAGATATGTACACGGCAAAGGTTTCAGAGAACATTACAGCAAAAAACATATCTCCCCCGCCCAGGAACCGCAGGCCCAGGTTCGAGCCACGTGTAATGCAATTTTGCCCAGCAGATCTTATGCGGAAATTACTCGACTTAATGCTAAGGGGAATAACTTGCAGCCATATTCTGCCCCGTCTTCTATCGCTCCAACAGCCCAAGTTGTTGACATTCACACAGTGCAAGAACGCCAATCTGCAATCAATTGTGCAAAACCCAGTGCGTCTCATTTCTCCGCCAGGTTGAATAAAGTTTCTCCTAAGCGAACTATATGTAAACAACTATCCATGCCGCAGAGCAAATCTCGATCACATACTAGGTCAACACATGAAACCGCGCGTCAGAAGCCCGCATGCAGCGAGAGTCGCCAGTGCATCGCTTACCCAGCCCCGCACAAATCAGGCCATGATTGCCATACTTTCACAACCCCGCACACGAGAATGCAGCATTGCCAAACCGCAGCGAAGTCACGCCCCGCAGATTTGCTAGTGACACTTGCACTTTATGCTTTTATGTAGGCCATAACCTATTTCCACATCAAAACTTTTGACTTCTCCACAGACGTTGGTGACCACTTTCATCGGCTCAAAAACGAATTCAGGCTGACACCGCGTACCGTTTTCATTCCGCCACCCACACAAGTTTCCCAAGTAGCACGTGCAGAATGTTTTCATAACAAGAGTAGTGGGGGCCACGATGATGAACGTTTGTTCAAAAACAAGCTGAGTGGAGCCGCACCTCAATCTGGCACACGAAAACAAGCGCGTGCTATGCCTCTTTCTCCCTGCAAGCAAACCCAGTTTAGCTCAGTGATACTACGTGTCCTCGTTTCAGTTAAAGACAAACAAGATCATGTATTACTAGATACCGGATGTTCATGCAGCTGTGTGGCCAGCACTGTTTTATCTAATCAGCCCCTTTATCAATTCAATGAAGAAATAACCCTAGTTGCAGCCACATAAATTTTATCTCCACATAAGTTTGAGACAGTCATAAATCTAAATATTCATAGTCACACCTATCGCCAAAAACTTTAAGTAGTTAATAACCTCAAGCAAGATCTGATTCTAGGTGTCGACTTTATTAAGAGATACAACATTATCACTGTATTAAAGTACAATATTTTCTTTAGCAATGCCCCTGATGAACACAAAATCACCAAGATTCCATTTGTTTCTAGTAATACATAAGTAACTGCTTACCCATCCCTGGAACATTTTTGTAACGCCATTGAGTCTTTTGAAGGTGAACCATCACAGGGCCCCTATAATAATGACAACCTTTCTGCTCCCCGAAGAGAAATCATCTAAAGTATTATAGATAAATATAGTGACAGTTTCGCTAATTCTATCTTGGAGCTCAGTGAGGAAAAGATTTTGAAATTAAATTAGACCTCACTACTGACAAGCCCATCGCTACCCGCCCTTATAGGATTAGCCCCCAAGGTGCATGCTTAACTTTTACAACAAATTAAGGATATGGTCCATGCTGGGATTATCCAAGAAGCGAATTCGCCCCATTCTGCCCCTAGTCTTGTCATTTCCAAGAAAAGCGGCGGCCTTAGATTTTTGACACACGTTCGGAAGATGAATCAATACCTTACCAGGATTACAGAGGATATTTTTAACGCCCTCCAAAATTCTCCATATATAACAAGTCTTGACTTATTTTCTGGATTGTATAGCATTCCTGTTAGGCTTCAGGATCACTTCAAACTGGTTTTTACGATTGATGGGGTAGGTTAATTTGAGTACAAAAGGATGCCAATGGGGTTGTCCACCTCCCCCCAATATTTCCAGATGTTCATCAATAAACTTTTAGGCCCCCTGTGATGGGCAGTGGCAATCACCTACATTGACGATATTTTCATACAGGATAGTACATTTGATGAACACACTGCTAACATTCATAAAGTTTTTTTTGAGAGAATACGTATGTTTAACATTAACATTAATACTAAAAAGTGCACATTTGTCCAACAAACCGTTAAGGTCTTAGGTCATATCATTACCCCATAAGGCATATTGACTGATCCAGATAAAGTCTTCGCAATCAAAAAGATTTCACCCCCCGTTAATCACAACCAATTACGCACTTTTCTTGGCATGACTTCATACTTAAGACATTATATTTTGAATTATGCTTCTACTGTGCAACCCCTAATTAGTATCACCAAGCATAATACCCCCTTTCAATGGATGGAGGAGCACCAAAACGAATTTATCAATTTAAAACGGGCCATTTTACAAGCCCCAGTATTGATACACGGTTGCATTTGCTTCCAAGAAATTCTCAGTAGATGAGGCGAATTGGAGCACCAGAGAACAAAAACTTGCAGCTATTAAATACCTATGCAATCACTTTCGTCAATATTTATATGGTAGGAAGTTCATTATAGAGACTGATCATGCTAGTTTGCTATACTTGCATTCAATGGCGGACCACAAATGTTTGAATTTAAAAAATGGACATTACACTGAGTGAGTTTGACTTCAACCCAAGTATCGTAAAGAGTAAATTAAACACACTCCCCAATGCTTTAAGTCATCTACCCACTGTCCCCCAAGTCACTACACAGACAGTCACCGTTCACGACATCCCATACTCAATCAAACAGGACATGATGACAAACACCTCACTTTTTGAGGCCCTTGCAGAAGCTATTTTTCAAAACCCCAACAAAGCATCTGAGATTAGTGCAGCTGTAGCAAAATATATTAGATGACACTGGGATGATGTTAAACATCATTTTATCATCACAAACGACCCTACTAACAGATAGAATTGCCACAGTGGTCACAAAAGAGGGCATTTTTACTATGCACTTAATCATTAAAATCATAACCACCCTCTATCAAGTGAATGTTAAAATAATTAGACAAAGGCATACAACCACCCTCGCCACAACATGCATCGATCCAGTACTTAAATGTAAAATTCTCGTTGTCCTTATTTCAGAAATAATACATTTTCTTCCTGTCTATACTCACCACCAAGAGTACACCAAGATTGAAGATGAGTCTGTTTTCCATTTATGCCCCATTACTATTAATGCATCCCCATTTGCTTGCCAATATGACAACGACCCCCATCTCCACAAACTCAAGCTAGTCTTACTGTATCCCAAACACGCTGACACCAAATACCGTAGATTAAGCAGTCGCTATGGTATCGCCGCCAACTACGAAATATTTTTAAAGGTCAACACCCCTCAAGGCCCCTCAAAATTAACCCTTGTCCCTCAGCTATATGTTAATGAAATCATCCAAGCTCATCATGACACGATCTTTGGAAGTCAACATTTAGGCACCTTTAAAACTTTAGAGAAAATTAGACAGTCATACTATTGGGACTCTATGACCGCGGATGTTAAGAAATATGTCAAGTCCTGTCCTGTATGCCAGAAAATTAAGGCTATAAATTCCAAGCCGATGGGCCAATCAACTCCTATACCACCCCAGCTGCTTTTGAAAACATGGGCTCTGGATGCAAAAGGGCCCCTACCTACCACACCACGCAAGAACAAACATATATTAGTAATTACAGAGTATGCCACTTGTTATGTTGTCGCCAAGCCCATCCAGTCCATTGATGACATCACTTGCGCAGAATTTATAAAAGAAGTAATACTACAATTCGGTTGCCCAGAGCAAATTCTTACTGATAGGGGCACAAGTTTTCAAAACGACCTCATTAGCAACATCTTAAAATCCCTACATGTGAAAAAAATAACTACTACTGCCTACCATCCCCATTGTGATGGCCTTGTTGAGAGCAATAATTGTTTAATTGGTGAACAGCTTATGGCCTGTGCCAATCCTGATCAGTCAAATTGGGATTTATACGTCCAATTTATTCAATTTAATTATAACACTAGTATTAACAGCTCAATAAAATTCATCCCCTTTTATTTGTTCCACGGGGTAGAAGCAGTCCTCCCAGCCCAAGTAGTCGCTAGCCAGTATTCTGAACGGGGTCATGACTGGTGTCAAAAACTCCTTGCAGCTAGTGAAACAGCTCAACGCAACTTGCTCCAGGCTCAGAGCCTTCAAAAGACACAATTTGATAGCTAGCATAAGAAAAGCACGTTACGTGTCAACAACTATATCTGGGTCCGTAACCGTGGTAGGCAAAAGGCGCTTACGCATCGTTACCGCGGCCCTTATCGCATCACAGATATTCTACGCGAATTGACCGTTCGCATTCAGACAAACAAAACAGGGGCCCCCAAATTTGATACGGTATGTACTAGACACACCAAGTTAGAATATACCCATTAGTATTCTGTGGTATTGTCGCTCTGTATAATATCTTTTCTGTACAAGCATCTAATGCTTGTTTAAAAAATGTGTTACAGTTTATATTGTTCCTTCCCTACGCCCCATGCTAAGCTGCAAGTGCTGTGTACATCGCTGCTGGGATACCAAGGTGTGCTGCAACTGGACCATACTGACAGAGCTTCAACTCAGCACGTGCAACACACAAGCAGCGATTAGAGTGCAGGTTACAAGATGCATTCCTGCGTCTCGGCCCACTAATAAGCTACTGTTCCACGGCTGCCAGCCGGTGGAGGGGATACCAACTTCACTCCTAGCCGCCCGCCACCCACGTAGTGGTGCCAACATGCTCTCCACGCCACCCGCGGAGGTTGACTGCACTGGGCAGACATGGGGCCATTCTACGCATGCCCCACACGTTTTCATGGTAAGGACCAGCCAGGGCCATGCCACACACAGGTGGTGAGGCACTTTCCCCACCCACGCCGCCATCGCGGCCTTACTTGTGCCTTCTTTTGTTTTCAGAGCTGGGCTCCCCACACCAACAACATATCGCACCCATGCCGGCGTGTATTACGTCATGACGGAGCCTGACGCCGTCTAAGAGAACAGCATCCCATTGCTGTATAAACTATATCTCCAGTTCCCTTCCCCAACTGAAGCAATCAACCAGTTTATTCACATTGCGTGTGCAGATCGCAACCCTCTACCTGCGTGAATGGGAAAATCACTTACAATTATTTGCAGTCCCCCGAGATTACCATACAAGCGTCTGCACGCTTTCCTCCAGAATAACCTTACAGCTAACATCCACAGCACACACTGAACACTGACTGGCATGTAAACCATACTAAGTACCATTGTGCCATACGCCTTCTCCTTCACCTCACAGCTGACTCTCTTCAGCACCCTGCCCAGAATACCCAGAGCCCTTCTTCCCTTTACAACCACCCTCTCTACCTGTTTTTTCCATCCGAGGTCTCCCTGCAATTCTCTATACTACAAGATGTTGTTCCAGTCACTACGAGTGGTAAGTTTTTATCGCCGAAACTCTTTTCCATGGTGGATCCTGTACACTTTGATTATTTTACCATGGCTGCCCTGATTTTCCTGCTAAGTGTTGTCACTGCCTTAAACCTCAGTAAGATGTTTTGCATAAAATGCTTTCAAGGATAAATAACACTCAGGGTAATTCACTTCCAGCTATGTTTGCATATATCGAATATATACAATATTTCAGATATATTTTACCTTGAGTTCCAGAGTAACTACTCTTAATGACAAGTTATTATCATTAGTTTCACTCCTTGCAGAATACCATTGCAGCACTATACAGTAATACCTATTGTGTTTACATTCAAGGTAATTGTTACTTAGGTCTATAGGTTGAACTTATTATTCAATATGGTATAAATTGAGATATCATGCCTAATGGCGTTCACAGTTTCAATTAAATGCTATGTTAAATTGTGAGAGCAAATACTAATGAGATATATATTTTATTTTTATGTTTGATGCGCTAAGAATTACTTACTGCCTAAGAGCAGTGAAGAGTTTTTGTATAACAATTTTCCTTTATTAATATCAAGAAATGTAATGGGTTCTTTCATAACATCCACACTGAAATGTGGAATATTATTTCTAGTATGTAAGTTAGCTATAAGAGGAGTACTCCACCTTTTTATTTCGCTTCCTATATCTGCAGATATTTCATATGTTGTTTATTATTGTATGAGTGATGCTCAATAAAAGATATTTTATAAAACCAACCCTTAGCACTTAAGATAATTGTAACCATGTTGTATTGTATAAATTAATTATGCTAACAGTATAACATTTTTATATACTTTTGTTTTCTATTATAATGGGTTAACCACGATTATTATTGTTCATACCGCCTCAGGGCATTTACTATTTTCTCTTGCCGATGGGCTCATGTAAATTCTAAATATTATAAGGTAGTGTGCACTCCACTCTCAGTGTAAACCAACAAGAAGTGAAAGACACTCCCCAACCTAGTGACAGTGTTGAAAACTTTCCTGCAAAAAACAGTGTTCACGTAATGATAGTGCTTTCACATTCCCAGTGTGCATAAACTAACATTTTCGTAAACTTAAATCAGTGCTACGCATAACTGAATTTTCAGTGAATAATGAGAGTCAATAAACTTTCGATGAAGTGCACAGTGCTACCAACTATGTTACAAAGTCTTTCTCAACATTGCCACCTCAGGCGATTATATACACATATAGTTCTTTTTAAATGTATTCACTTGTTTAACAATAGGATCAGGATTTCATAATCTTTTATGAGGATTATATTATACAAACATTGTCGTAAGTGAGAATCACCATGTGGTGCCTTGTATAACTGTAACTTTAATACCTCTCTTTCAAATATGTTCATTCAGTGTCTAAAATAAGCTGTCAGATATGCTTAGCTGCAGGTAGTAACGTTGGTATATTCCAATATTAGAATGTGTAAGTAACATAAAATAACCACTGTCCACTAGAACGCTTTGCGATACTCGTTCAGCCACATCACTACGTACTGTCGACAGTTGAGCGTGCATCTTCCGGCACCGCCAACTGCTAAATCATAATTTTCTGTCACACTAGTACGTGCGCTGCCAACTGTTGTTATATGTTTGTTCTTAGAAGATGTATTTTGTTCCTTCATTACTTAATTACTACAAAGTTGGCACATAGTACCACTTTCTTGTTTACATATTTCAGCCAGGCGGCTTGTGCCTTTTTCTTTCTATACATAAATATTACAAGGAATCTTTCTGGCAGGTTGTCAAGAGTTCACTAACCGTCCGCACAAACAAAATTCCCTTCTTCCCGTGTCCACCGCCTAGCTTTGGGGGTTTCTTTCTCACGTGTCGCTTACAACATGGTCAGAGGTTGTGTTTCGAATAACATGGCTAGCCAATTACCTTTGTATCATTCATAACTTAATGCTCTTTCACTTACCCACCTTGCCTTTTGCCCCCTAAACGTAACTTAACTTCACAACAATTTTATAAATAATAAGTATCTTAGATTTATATCTCTTTTGTAAGACGACAGCTCCTACTTGAAATTATGCCCTCTATAACGCAGTTAAGTTCTCTGTGTATGCTACCTCGCATCCACAATCTTCGATACCTTGAGATCCTCATCCCCATCAGATCCCACGCACCCCACAATACTTGTGCCTCTCTCACTCCACCCCTGCACTATATCTCCAGCAACCACTGTTCCATTCACAGCCGGCCAGGCGCCACTACACACCACCTAAGGTCGCATGGGCTATAGCTAGTAGCCAGCCGCATTTGTTTGTAAAACATGAAATACATAGGCCGGCTATAAAAGCGCCCCTCCATGGCAGCACCCCCCCAACCCCCAGACGCCACCAGGTCATGAGGAAGTGCGTATATGAGCGAGATCCAAGGCTGAAGCAGAAGGCAACAGACAACCACAGGCTTATAGGAGCTCTAAGGCCTATCTACAATAGTCATCGGGTGAGCATAATCGCATAGCGGTAGGGCATAACAACTTGTAATGAGTCACCGTCCAAACCCCCTTAATTGATTGAATCCGGCAAGGCTAGGGATTAGCTACATGTAGTATTAATTGAGCATAATTCTTGTAGTTTAACGTAAAGTAATTGTATTCCTACATTGTTGTATGAGCAATGTATTGCGTTGTCACCAGATAGGGATTGTTATAATAAATTATATTTTTATAAAATAATCCTCCTTATTAGCCACCGTCTGAGTTTCCCAATGACACCCCTTACCTCCTCTTACAAGTAAAGTGTTTCATAACGAGAGTCTGAGTAGGAAATACAGGAATTAGATGATGGCAGGATATAGGAGGTAGGGAAAGTGTTACAAAGTGCATGGTGACCACACTCGAGCAAGACACTTGTCGAAGATACACTACACACAGCTACACACTCCTTCTCTGAGCTGTCAGAGAAACCATGCAGTTCAAAGGTGGAGTCTGCACTGCTAAGGATGATACAGCGAGGAATGGTTATGTTGGAACAGCAAGACAACTCATTTTGAATGGTTTCCCACTTTGCAATGATGTCTGGAGGAGCCAGGCAGTCCCAGTCTACACTTGCCAGCCACAGCTGTTGTATCAAATGCTTAGCTAAGAGTGTCAATGATGACAACCATCCCAGTGGGTCAAAAACCAGGGCTATGTCCGAAAGAAATCCATGTTTTATCAGAACCAGGGGTCTCAGTTGATATCGTAACTGAAAGTGTCTGTGCTGGGGTTCCATTGCAGCCCTAGAACCTTGGCATATTAGTCTTCATCAAAAGAGTAGTATGTACCCAAGAGTTGCACATCCTCTGCACACAATCCTTCCAGTACAGCAGGGCAGTTATTGGTGTACTTGCAAAGCTGGAACCCACCTCGCGAGAGCAACTGTTATGGTTCCTGTATCAACTTCACAGCAGAAGTGACATCGCTGGTTCCAGTGACCACATCATCAACATAAGTGTCAAACAATAAAACACTTGCAGAACTTGCATAGACTTTCTTCTCATCTTCTGCTACCTAATGCAAAGTTCGGAGAGCGAGAAATGGGGCCAACCTAACACCATATGTAACAGTGTTAAGATGGTATACTTCGAGAGGATAATCTTCAGACTCCCTCCAAAGGATATGCGAGATCATCTATTGATGGTGTTGGTTTATCAGGAGGCAGTTCCTCCAGTTCAAAGTCGTTCCACAACAGTGTTCAGTGATGGGCTTAACAAAATGGAAACCACAAAGAATGATGAAATATGTGATGAATGCAAATGAGCCAAACTGCTGTTGAGCTTTCTCATCATGATACAACCAAAGTGCATCTCCAGAGCTACTGGAGTACCAGGCGGTCCTTCACACTTGTTTCCTTTCAATTATTAGTAAAAAAGCTCTGCACTCAGCAGCACATTCGATTAATCCTGGAGTCACAAAGACTGGGTCTGCCAACTACAGTTGGGCAAGATGGCTCCAAGCTTGGGAGTCCACAGGTGCAGATGGGAGGTGTCTGGTTATGTGAGGTAACACAAAGGTACATATTGAAAATACTGTCCCATTCTACTCACAAGGCTTTAGCACACAAGAAACACACTATGAGCAATGTTAAGAGGTGCCTGAGAGAGCCTCTGAAGTGGTTGAGTTTTCTTCCTATGAGGGATACCCAAGCAAGATTTTCAGAGATGAAATTGGCTTAGCTATTAGAGTCCAGTTAACATTCTGATGATGGGTTGCAAGGCCCCTGACACATCTTGTAAATCAATTACAGCAGGTGACAGCCTAACCACAGCAATGCTGGGTGTCCTCGAAAATGAGGAGCACATAGTCACAGTATAACTTTTATCACCACTTGGGTTGTTATTTGACACATCTACAGATTGTCTTGATCCATCCGAGACATCCTCTTGAGTGGATGGGTCCGGAAGTGCAGCAGGGAGTGATGCTGTGACTTGCAGTGATGACACGAGACTGCTGGGGAACAGTTTTTGCACTGGTGCAAAAATTCATCCGCATCAACGTCAAAATTGCGGACACCACACCTGATCATCCACGAGAAGGGCTCAAGACTTACGCGTAGGCAACTGTGACACCTGTGATCACGAATTACTTGGACATGCCAGGCAATGTGTACATGGTGGCAGATTGAGTGAAGTAAACTTGTTTGCTGAGAATTCATGGGATCAACCGTTATGCCAATGTACGTCCGATATCACTCCAACGCCGTAAGAAACACGAGGGTACATGCGCACCGGATGTGACGGAGCAGGAACAAAGTGGGTGCAGTGCCAGCAGTGCAAATGGGACTCACATTTGCGATACACAGGGCCAGAAGAATATACCACCTCACGTGATGGTGTCATAAACTGTGACAAGTACCATAAGACGAAGTGTGCAGAGATTGCACCAACAACAACACCAGAGGTGAAGCCAACGCCGCCACCGGTAGTGGTAATGTATACGCCACAGGGACTAACGGGTCCAATCGTAACATACTTTTGCCAACTTTTGCAGAACTTGATGCAGAGGACACAGGCAAGTTCTTAGCGGCATGTGAGGAGAAGCTGCACAGATAATGTGTACATCGCGAGGACTGGACGGAAGTCACAGCGGACAGATTAAGGGGAGCAGCTGCCACATGGTGGAATTTTGTCAGAGATTATTGTGTGACATGGGAATGAGTTTTGCGACCGGCTACTGGGTAGGTTCGATATGGATGGAAACGCCATCCAGGCCCAGGTGTGGCTATACAACGAGCAACAACGTGAGCGCGAAGGGATTAAGGAGTTCACCCAATGCAAACTAGGCATGTACAAACGCCTGAATCCCGGTCAACCTACCCACGGAGTACTGGAAATAATTGTCGCTGTCAACAATGGACATTAGGCCATATCTGAGGAGAGCAACAAGGGAGAGTGTAGAGCAGTTTACAAGGGAGGAGTGTCTCTATGAACAGGATGTACAAGCAGGACAGGCATACCAATCTCCGACGCAGAATCACCACATGTCAACACCCGCCATGATGCCAGATGTTACGCAACCACTGCTGCTGTTCTTGCCCGCGAGACCCAATCGGCGGACAGTGGAACTTCCACTACAAGAACCGGGAGATCTATTACCAGGAAAATCGAACAGGATCCTGAATCAGGAGGTTGGCGAAACAGCACCTGCACCAATCTCACCGTCAGGCCATAGGAATCCGCCTAACGAAGGTGCCAAAGTGTTCCAGGTCAGTGACAGTACCGTACATGCATTACGGGTCAGTGTCAAACTTGAGGGGAAGAATGTGATCGCCATGATAGACACTGCCGCACGTCACAATTTTGTACATAAGGGGTTAATAAAGGCAACAATAACTAGAGTGCTGCCAAGTCACCTACAGTTTGCCACTACAAACCAACAGGATGAAGCACAAAGTGTGATGCACGTGACAGTGGGGATACGTGAACTCCGTACAAAGTGTGATGTCTAAATTGTGCCGTACCTGAGTGAGGAGATGATTTTGTGATTACTGTGGTTGATCGACAACCAGGCAGTGATTGAACCACATCTTGATCATCTGCACGTGGGGACATGTGAAAGGTGGATGCTGTATGCAGTAGGAGCAACACCATCGACGAAAACAGCTGCCGTGCCACTCAGCGAGTTCGAGCACGAGGTACCTGAACAACATAAATAACATCTGCAACATCTGCTGGACCAGTATGCCAGTATGTTCCACACTGATGGGAAGTTGCAACACACCGACGTCACCGAGCACGCCATCATCACGACGCACCAGGACCCGGTGTACTCCAAGCCACACGAGACCCAGGTATTTTCTTCCAGCGCATCATCAATCAGTAGGTATGTGAGATGCTCAATGATAATGTGATTGAACTTATGCAGAGTCTCTATAATTCAGGCATTACACTAGCTCCTAAAAAGTACGGCGAGTGGAGGTTTTGAGTAGACTTTCGCACTCTTAACAAAATAACTGTAAACATGCCACCTCCATCAAAGACACTTTGTGAACACTAGGGCCAGCTACTGTGTTCATGTCACTTGACCTTAAATCAGGATATTGACAAGTACCCATCCACCCACAAGACCATAAAAAGACTGTCTTTACCAGGCCAGACGGGCATATATTTCAGTTTGTTGCCATGCCAGTTGGCTTAAAATGTGGCCCTGCCACTTTTCAAAACCTTATGGTAAATGTGTTAGATGGTTACATAGGACACTTTGCGATGGCTTAACTTGATGATGTACTTGTACGGTCGAACAGTTAGGAAGAGCACCCAGACCACCTGAGCCTTGTGTTCGAGAGGCTCGAACGTAACAAACTCATATGTATGGTTGACAAGTGTAAGTTGGGGATCAGTAGAATAGAGTTCTTGGGACACTATGTAAATGAACCGAAACAACAGCATGTACAGGAAATACAAAACAAATCCACACCCAGATCACGCAAACAAGTTCGAAAATTTTTTGGCTTGATAAATTGGTTAAGGGAATTAGATCCAAATTTTTTTGTGATAACTGCACTATTGACTGAATTGCTATGTGAAAAATGTAAATTTGTATGGACACCTCAAGCCGACCAAGCATTTAAAGAAATCAAACATGCTTTCCAAAACTGTTAGCCATTAGCCAGGTTTAGCCCGGAGTTACCTGTTGTTGTGCAGACAAATGCGAGTCAAGACAACATTGGAGCAGTGTTATACCAGATGGGAGAACACGGGGAGAAGCGTATCATTAACTACCACAGTGCAAAGTTTGGCAAGGCAGAATGCAAGTACCATGTGAACAAGCAGGAGTGTTTAGCAATTGTACACACGCTGAGAAAATACTGGCCGTACCTGTTAGGGAGACAGTTTACGTTGAAAACAGATAACCGCTGTCTAGTTTGGCTGGAAGGCATTCATAACAGGAAAAGTGAACTCGCCTGCTGAGCCTTACTGCTCCAGGAGTTTGATTTCAAGGTAGAACACGTGGCAAGGAAAACCAACGAGTTCGCCGATGCACTGTCCAGAAAGTCCTGTCCGAATATGTAAAAGATAACGCAGAGTGGGAAGAGGTGCCACCACCTTGCCGTGCCACACAGATAGCAGACACGCCAGCTTTTGTTTTGCAGAACATTGTCGCTACACCACCCGGTAAACTTGTTTCATCAAACGTCTGTGACGTATTAAGGGAGGTACACATACCACAAGAAAATTCCGCAGATGCTGCGCAACACCGACAACACTGTACCACGAGATACTCGGAACATTGGAGAGTAGTAGACCAGGAAATTCAGACCAAACCCCCTGGTAATTGCACAAGGTGGCAAACGTACGTGCCGATTGAAACGCTGGAACTTGTACTCAAATACGCACAAAATTGCCTAGAACATGGACACCCGGGTTCCGAGCAGACATATCGGAACATGCAAAAGTTTTTTCATCGGTCAGGAGTTCAAGAGGACGTACGTAAACATGTGCAGAGTTGTGTCAAGTGCAACACCTGGAAGCCGCGGAGAACAGACAGTGATGCTCCACAACAACCGAGGCTGTCAACTGAACTGTTCAAGACTGTAGCACTTGACATCATGGGCCTGTACCCGCACACCAAAAGCGGTAAAAGGTTTCTCATTGTCGCCACGGATTTGTTTACCCGATGGACTGAGGCGTTCACAGTCAGTAATGTTCGCGGACACACGGTAGCACAGGTCATGCAAACAGAATTTTTTCCAAGTAGGGGCATCCCAAGTACCTACTGACCAACAATGATACGCAGTTCATAGTGAGAAAGTGGAGAGATTACTATACCAGATGGGGGACTGAACACTGTACCACCCCAGGGCCACTCCGACCGAACGCCGAAACCAAGACGTAAAAATTCAGTTACGCATTAAGCTAGGAGAAGATCATACCAGATGGGCTGAATTGATTCCAGAGGTCATGTTTTGTTTGAGAAACAGAGTAAGTGCGGCAACCAGGAAAACACCCGCGGAAATGCTACAGGGTCGCGAACTGCGTGTACCCGGAGAACCCCACGGAAACCTGCCAATACCACCTGAGGGGAATATCGCGCACCAAATACAAATCCACGAAGAGGCAAGGGTGAACCAAGAGGATTATTCCAATGTTTAGGTACCAGAAAACAGGAGGCCGCCACCAGAGTTAGTACCCGGTATGTATGTGTATATAAAGGACAACTAATTATCGGCAAGAGCGAAGAACCGTTGTGCAGGACTCGCACCCAAGTGGATTGGGCCGGTCAGAGTAACGGCCAAGATGAGTAATTCCACATTTTTCGTGAAGCTGGATCCGCAACGAGTCAAAAGTCACCGCAACGACCTGTGTATAGCTAGCACACCTACAGGGAAGAGGGGCAAGGAGAAGCCGGAAAGCCCAGTACCTCAGCAAGTGCAACGTTGCATACCAGGTAGTACGAAGAATGACAGAAGTAACACGTGTCCAAACATCAAAACCAGTCTTGCGACCACGCACCCGGGAAATTTAAACAATAACACTATGTCATTTAGGAGCTTCGCGGCTTCTGAACACTCCACACCAAACAGGGAGGGAGAAGGCGATGAAAGTACACCCGCAAGTGAGGGAAGAGAGTAGTAGTGAAACACAGTTTCAAGGCTTTCATGTTGAGGCCAGTGGTAGTAACACAAATAGAAAGCAGCTACACGTGTAAATGAAAGAACTGGTAACAACAGTGTGCACGTAAATCACAACCCAACCAATGCCAATGAAGTAAGTTTTAAAGGGTTTCCCCAAGACAATAATACCAATGGTTGTAACAAACGTGAAAACGTAAATTGGAATACCACAAGTGTCAGTGTAACGCCTATCAAAGGGGATAGTCTAGTAGGACAAGAGAGTTTCAAAGAGTTTGGGGAAATTAGTAGGGAAGTGAGTGTGACATCACATGGCGAAGAGCAACATCACAGCAATCGCAAGAGACGAGGCGGGTCACCACTACGTACCCACAACATGGTTCCAGCTTACACCCCCACCCCCTGCAAACACCGCAGAGTTGCTCGCACAGTCTTGGCCTTCGAGGGAGGGGTTGTTTGACGCCGGCCAACAGCCAGCCGCATAAAGAACATGATGGCGCTCACCACTCACGTGACACGTGGGAATGCACGTGCACAAAGAGGACAAACTGAACTTTCCAATAACGGAATATTTATATGAAGTGTAAAATTATGTCTGTTTTATTTTCAGGTTTCTCAAGTGTTTAAATGTTAAAAATGTATGTTTGATAATATTGCACAGTGTTTGGTTATGAATTCATAATGTGTGCTGCATGATGACTAAGAACATTATTATTCCGACGTGAACGCTGTCATATAAGACATTTTAAGAATACAGAAAATTCACAATTTAAATCTAAAATGTAAATCCATATTTAAATTATTTATGTGCCATTTATTTCAAAATATAAAAGTTTTACTCTGCGTGCATAGCACTTCCACTTGTGTGAACCCCATACGCAGCTATGGTAGGTCCGCGTGACCCTTGCCTTTGAGCAGTCCGTCGAGGAGAGCTGGCGAGGTAAGACGCTGTCATGTACGCACTACAAACTTTTTGCACTGATATAGATTACATTAGTTCACTTTTAGTATACCGGTTAATCTTTGCTTTGCGTACACTTTGCCAGACATTCCCATGCAGTATGCTTCCGCTTAACTTAATCATTTGTGCCCTTGTGGCTTTTTCAATGTAAACAAGGAGGAGGAGAGATGTCTGAGAGGCCACCTATGTTAAAGGTGTTTCAGTGTAATTTCTGTTTAATTGCTACGTGCAATTTTAAGGGCTTTATTTTCATGTATGTATTTAAGGGTAATTTACATGTTCAATTGTTTTACGGCCATATCACTTGCGACAACGTTGTTAATAGCCGCCAAGTCAATGTCTGCGCCATCCATGTGCTGTGAGGGTGTATTTGTGTAGTATCATGTGCACCATAATTAATTTCAAGGTTCTATGTAATGTTTCACTAAGGGTTCCGTGTATTTTTCATGTAATTTATGCTTTGTATGTATGACCACGCGGTCTTGTTTACGTTTGATTTATCCACCATCAGGCGTGATACAAGCCTATAAATGTCTCAATCTGCAGGAGAACATTTTTCTCATCAGTAATAATCATTTGTCTAACCATAATTTGTGATTTCACCTGTACCACGTGATCCGCTACGAATCTTATCCAGCGGCATCCACGCTACCTAAGCTTATTTTCACGTACCTGCGTGTTTATTCTGACCATCCGTGTTGTGTCCCATCTTATTTCATATGTATTTGTGCTATTTATGTAATTTGTACGGTGATATTATTTCCATCCTAGCAGGCTATGTGTATAGGCCGTCACCACACTAACCACGTGCTGGAAGGTGAGCCCCGACGAGTCAGTGTGAGCGACGCCAAATAATCACACGTGTTTGGTTTGTTCATTTCATAATTCTCTGCGCCCTGTCTTCAGGAAAAAAATACAGTCCACCCTAGCTGCTGTAGACCCCTTTCCTTGTGAAGATTGTGTTTTCTAACACCACAGAGAAGTCATCCATCTAGGAGTGCGCTAGGGTGTTGGGGAGCAGCCGAACAGAGTTAGCTAGACATGTCCGAGTTCATGCATAAAGTTAACCTTGGCACAATTTGTATGAGTGACAGAATAAATGCAAGTCTCACAGTGCTTAAAGTATTTCTTTGTAGTGACAGCAACATCTTGCCCTTTTTCAGTGATAAAAAGTTTATTAAAGATGTTTGGTAATGAAAAGTGTTTTGAAAGTATGCTCAGGTAGGACAGACACACAGAATCAACAGGATCCCAGAGAACCCTGAGTCTCAAAAGTGTGATGACTGGGAAACAACGCTGGCGCCCATCTACCGTAAGTTTATTGTGTCACAGTTCATCTTGTGTCTCACCCGACAGCGTCAATTTAATATGTGTACGTTGTCAAATGGACAAATATTTTCTAGTTGGTTTTTCACTTTGATTGTTTTATATCTTTGAGAGTGGATTATGTAGCCCTGGTTGGCAGGCTTATTTGCAATAAAACAGAATTAGATCCTGAATTTTTGTGATGTTAATTTTGTGCTTTTGGACGAGTGAGTGAGGAAAGGGAAATGTTGTATTCTGATGGCCCAATTTATCAATTTGAGAGCTAAATCCCTAATCAATGGATCCAATACATAACCATTCTTGGTGACAGTAACAAGTGTTCATACTTGGAAAACGGCAGACATTGAAACTTGAAGTGTCCAAATGATCTGCAAATAACAATGCATAGCAGCAGAGAGTGGCCTGCTCAGGGTTCTGCTTCCTGAGGCTAGAAGTGATGCTACCAGGGTTGCCTTGCTGTGGCTGCAAGAGACAAGAGATTTCATTTCTTGGGAGGTTTGTTCCCTTTGAATCTGCCCATAACGATCAGCACAACACAATTGAGAAATGCACAAGAATGATCATTCACATGTACTTCTTGTTTACTGTGTATACTGGCACAGGATGGTCTGGTGCAACAACCAGCTGTGTGCTGCTGAAAAGGACTCAGACCAATAGGCCACCAAGGAACATGGCGAGTACACCAATTAAAAAAAAAACCAAACTTTCAAAGATGAAGAACATTACAGGTGGTCCACAGTCACAGTGGGACATGTGGCATGGCTCATTGCTTAAGCCAACATCCTTTGGCATGTGGCTGAAGAAGGGGTAAGATCCTGTGTGTTCATACCTGTACTGAGCACAGACCAGGTATCCATTCACATCCCTCAGCCATCCTGGCTCTGTGTACCACCATCGCTACCACAATCTACAATGCCACCAAGAGGTGGTGGCTTCCCAAGCCCCATGGAGAGTGCAGAGGAATAGCCGGGACCATCACTACCAGACAAGAATAGCGAGTGCCTTCCTCATCCATGGTATAGTCCATTTATGGTTTCTCCCAATGTTTTGAAACAAACATTTGAAAAATCACCCTAGTAGTATCATGTTAACCTGTTTTTTAAAAGAATTCCATAACACAAATGTATAATGCGATTAACATTAAAGTATTATATTTTTGAACAAATGAAACTTTAACTTACTATCTTTTATAACTTAAAATATTTATTTTGTATTCAATACAAATTAACAACAGTGAGAGCAGCAATTTCTAACTAGCAATGGCTAGTAAGAAATAGTTATAATATTGTTTTAACCAATTTTATTTCGTAGGCCTATGCTGTTTGTAAATTAAACCTAGCCTATTGAAATACTGAAATTTTTAGGTAGCACTGTTGGAAACATATTTCATGCTCTCCCTCTCCCCTCCCCCACTCCATCTCTCCCACCCCCTCCCTCCCATCCTACCAGGCAAATTATACATGTTTTCAATTTTAGCATATTTTATACTTATTACAACAAAAATAATGATTTATGAATTTGTTTTGCACTGCTAATAGTAGCAGAAATTATACATGTTCTCAATTTCAGCATATTTTATTACAGCAAAATAATAATTAATGAATTTGTAATTTACAACTGAAAAGAGTTTTTAATGTTTGAATACTTAAATTATATTTTGATGTGATGGCGGGATGGTTACAAATCCAAAATTGGCAGAAGTGCGACAGTGCAGCGACATGACTACGACATGGCGTGTTGCTTTTGGCTAAACAAGTGTTAATTTTTCTTTCCGCAAAATATACTTCAAATTACCACATCAAGTTTGCACATGTGTTTTGTAAACCTACATAGGCAAGTTACAATGCTGTGATAAATCTGTTTTTCCACGGCGGGAATAAAACACTTGTGTCGTGACCGCAGCGTGAAAGGATATTGATGGTCTCAGTTACACTTTGTCAGTGTGTGTGCAATTGCAAATATTGGACGTGCACAATTTATATGTTTTAACCATGAATTGTTTTCATAATGTAAAAGATTAATTGAAAGTCACGTCCATTTACTGTAACTTCGCCCTAGGTGTTTGAAAAACAACTGTATAACATGCTTATGTTTCTGTGATTTGAATGTTTGCCACAATCCCAACAAAATACTAAGCCTAGCCAGAAAATGTTAAATAAATAATTAAATAAATCTAGTAAAAACTAAGAACCAACACAAATAAATATGACCAGAACAAAAATTATGGCAGGCCTATTTGTGTGCATGTTTACCACTCATTTTTTTTTTTTTTAAGTTAGTCTCTGCTACATACAAAAAATAGGCAACACAAGTTCTGTGCTTGAATTTACTGCCTCTTTCGTTGGACTGATTGCTCATTCGTTTTAAAATTTATTCTAACTGAAGTCATCCTTTTAACAAAATAACCCAAAACATATCAATAACAAGAGGTAAAATACTACGGTTCTTTCCCCACAGTTGTAACAAAGTTAAACACAGTTGCGGCAAAATATTAACATTATGTGTAATGTGCTACATCGTGTATAACACAAATATGTTAGCATTATGTCCAATAATTACAGTTAAGAATTATCATTAATACATAGCTATATTGTTAAAAAGTCATAAACCTGACCTAAATGTTGTTATTGGCCTAAATTGTGAAAAGTCATACATAACAAAGTTTGAAATATGACAGAATTTTTTGAACAGCTGAAAACAGTAAACACTGTATTTGACCGTTAAAACGTATAAGTCGCAAGCAGTGTTTCTGTTTACCTGTAGCGTAAGAATTTTTAATTGGTAGGTGACCAAAAGTAAACCTTCAGCAGGACTTCAGAAAAGCATGTAGTAACCATGAATGACCTATAACTAACATTTAATAGAACAAGACTGTAAATTACATAGCAAAAAATAGAAATAAAATTTAGTTATGGAATAGCATGTAAATTTTGGTGATCATGTACTTGTGAAACCTACAAGTGTAGTGTTATGTTCAAATTTATAAGAAAATGTCCTCATAACCTCATCTTATAAACTAGTATTCCTCTCAAAAACTTTCAGCTCTTTCAGTGTTGTAATTGATTATGTTCAACTAGTTTCCTGTGATAAAATGTCTGCTTGATGCCAGAAACTTATTTTCTTAACAATGGGTTTGTTTTTACTTTGACATTACTATACAAGTAAAAATGGTTATAGTTAGAGAAAAATGTTTATTACGTACTTACTTTATAAACCATCATGTTGCACCAAAAAACAATCAAGAAATATTTACTCCAAAATTCCCAGCCAGGTCAGCAGGCCTGCATGTGCTTTCATATGAAAAGGAACCAGAGCCATTCCATCTCAATTCAGGCAGGGCTTGTCCAGTGACCACCACGGATTTTCTTAAAAATTACAGCAGTTACAACCAGTGGAGACAAGAAGTAAAATAAAAGGATTTCTCTCCCAAAAATTTTTTCCCCATGTGATAGCATTTTGAAATTGGACCAAAATTCAAAAAGTGGAAAAAACTCATGTTTTTAAAATGAGCATTTCTTCAAAACTATTTGATCAATTCAATTGATTTTTTTTTGTAGCTATTGTATTGATATATATAGTGAGGTATAGTTAGATAGAGCCCTGTGACAATGCAAATAAAAAATATGCAATTTACAATTATGCAAAATTTGATTAAAATGCCACTTTTAATTGTCAGTTACTCAAAACCCCCATTTTTTTTATCTGAAAATTTGTGAGTATAATGTCCTTTCCTTTGTTAATAGAGCGCATTTTGTAGAAAAGTGTGTTTTTGCTTGTAACCATTTCTAGAATTTTTTGAATATGTCATGTCATTAACATTTATAGGCTATGCATGCTCAACTAACAAAAATGTTTTGTCAGTCTGCAAATACGTAAATGTAATTTGTAACTGGTACTGAACTAGGGGAAAACCTTGGGAATTAAAGGGGAAGTCCCTGTATAACACAGGAATATTCCCAGCAAATATAAGGGGAATCCCTGCAGTAACTACCAAGGGAATCCCCAAACTTTCTGCTATTACAGTTTGCTTTTGTGTGTTGTTGGGTGATGTTCAGCTAGCAAACTAAATTATGTCTTACTTTCATAGACCTGAGAGAACTAAATGTCAGGATTACAATAAATGACACAAAAAAACTGTGTACAAAAGTAAATGTGTGAGGATGTATAAAGTAGTGATTTAGCTGATGATATTCAAAGGCTTGTAGGTGCATCTCTCTCAGTAAATAGAAATTATATTTTGTGTAGTAACTGTGTTACGTTTTATAAAAAAAAAATTCTGGAACTTTCACATGAACCTACAGAAGAATTCCCCACATCACAGACTTCATTCCAGAGGACGAGCTTGTAAATGTTTTAAATAGCAGCATCAAAACTTTTAATGTTGATATGTCACCATTGAAAGCCCCTTCACAGGTGAGGTTAGATAGGAGAGAAGGTTATGCAAAGAGAAAGAAGATGAAATTAGTTGATAACTTTAATACTGTAGCTGTAACAAATTTGAAGACATATATCACATCCCTGTTTCGAGTGAGTCTGCTGATAAAGTGCCTGTGTGTACTAATTGTAATCAATGGTTCTCTAACATTAACTCAGTTCTTAATACTTTTAACTACAATGAAAGAGTGCAACTACTGACATTGATACCACAGACTTTTAGCAGAACTGAATTGAAGGAAAAGTTACCTACGATATCAAAGTACCTCATTGATAAATGTCGCAGGGTTATAAAAAAAAAGGGAATTTATGCTCAACCTGACCCCTATAGTGGACATCCTTTGTCTACAGAGGTACTAGTTTTGGCATTATCATACTACATTGAGGATAGTAAAGACTGTACGAGGGATTGTCCAAACAAAAATGATGTTTGTATTAAAGACGGTAATGGTGAGAAAGTAAAAAAGGTTAAAAGCTTTATGACAAGATCAATCAAAGAGGCATACTGAGTATTGAAAAAAGATAACATAACCATAAAAATTAGTCTTTCAAAGTTTTATGTTTTACGGCCAAAGTGGGTGAAAACTCAGCCAGAACAGGTTGTGTGTTCTTGTATTTACTGCAGTAACCTGAAACTAATCTGTGTAGCTCTCGAAAATATAACAAACAACAAAATTGAGGAAGAAGATAATTTACTGAACTGTTTGTGTGACAAAATAAGGAATGAAGATTGCTGGCTCGAAGAGAGTGGTGACTGTCCTGGCACAGAAACATTAACTGTTGAAAGTCTTGGTTTGGGTGAAGAAGAAGAAGTTACATTTGCGTATCTGGGAACATGGTGACCTTATAAGAAAATCTGTATCCATAGATAATTTTCTGAAAGATGTAAGGCATTGGGTCATAGTTACATCAGGAAAATACAAAGGAAAGGAATAGCAGAAGAAAAAATTTCTGTACAACAAACTAATGTTCTAGTTTTACATTTTGATTTTGCTGAGAACTGGTCAGTTGTATTACCTGATGAAATCCAAACTTACCAATGGCAAACTGATCAGCTTTCACTCTTTACCTGTGTTGCATATTATGGTGCAGAGATTAAAGTTTTGTTGCAGTATCTGATGACACAACTCATGACTGTTCACACTCTCTGTGCTTTAGAGATCATAAATCGGGAAATTTCTAAGTTTTGTCAGTTAGAACTTTTGAGTTCACTCATGTACATTACAAATGAGCCTGCTTGACATTTCAAAAACAGGTTTCAACTGTGGAAACTATGTAAAACTAATCAAATTGTAAAAAAGTTTTTTTTTTTCTGCTACTGGGCATGGCAAAAGTACATGTGATGCAATACGTGGTTTGTGTAAGCACTTTGCAACAAAGTTTAATACTTGGAGAGTGTGTGTTAATGCCACTAGAGATTCAGCTTCATTTGTTGCTGAAGTTGTTAATCTTGTACCAAAGATAACACTACTGGTTCTTGAAGGTAAAACTATTCAAACTTTTAGGTCCTCTAAGGAAAAAGACTGGGCTATTGTAAAACCAGTTGTTGGAATACAATCTAAACATTATTGGTTGGAAAAATGAGGCATATATGGGACACACAATTAAAAATTGAAAAAGTTGAAACACATAGCCAGGTTAAAATACATTATTAAATAAATGATTTCCAAGTAGGTCAATTTTGTTGGTTGTCATTACAATCAGAATTGGTGGATGGGACAGATCATGGTATATCAAGAGTTACAAGACATTACTGTGTCATTTATGCATCCCCATGGTCCAGCTAAAGGGTTTCAGTGGCCAGAGGAATCTGGAAAGAAGAAAGATGTATGTCAAGTGCCACTAGGAAATGTTTTGTTAACAGTAAGAAATCCTACTCCACTTGGACCATCTGCAAGACTCCACACTTTCGACAAAGCCGAGCTGATAAAGATCCACCAAATCTACTGTCATTAACCATTCCCAAAATCTCCTAGTAACTTTATCAATATACAGCTGAGGAAGAGGTAAGCAATCTACTTGTAATTATTTAAAAATATAGTTGTGTTCGTTTTTAAATTATACTTTTTTGTGGAACAACAAAGTATAAGATTTCATTAGTTATAAATTTACTTTGAACTTTATATTTACATCTGAGTTAGACTTTAAAATATGTATTGTGTAAATGTAATATTGGAACATCACTCACCTGCATTTTAACTCAAACTACAGAAAATTTTACATATTTGATGTCAAGAATTGTCAGTCTGTCACCTTTTATTGTAATGCTGTAAAACATTTCTCAACTTGTAAAACATGACATTTTCAAAAAATTCTAGAAATGGTTACAAGCAAAAACACACTATTCTACAAAGTGCACTATACTAAAAATGAAAGGACATCATGATCACAAGTTTCCAGATTTAAAAAAAATGGAGTTTTTGAGTAACTGTCAATCAAAAATGGCATTTTCATCAAATTTTGCATAATTGTAAATTGCATATTGTTGATTGCATGCACTCTAGGCTTAAAAATAAAATAATGTGTAAAACTACTGTAATAGGTATACACCTTGCCAGAATTACTTTAGCTTAAAATTGATTATTCCATATATAAAAAAAAAATTCAAAATCCTGATATATATATATATATTTTTTTTTTTTTTTAATTCCTCCCCCTTATTGATATTGTCATAGGGCTCATTCTAACTATACCACACTGGAGTTCAATACAATAGCTACAAAATAAGAAAAAAATTCAATGAAATTGATCCAATAGTTTTGAAGTAATGCTCATTTTTAAAAAAATGTGTTTTTTCCACTTTTTGAATTTTGGCCCAATTTCAAAATGCTATAACAGGGGAAAAAATTTTTGGGGAAGAAATCCTTTTAGTTTACTTCTTGTCTCCACTGGATGTAACTGCAGTAATTTTTTTAAGTAAATCGGTGATGGTGACCCGACACATTTTGTTGCTGTCTGCCTGAATTGAGATGGAATGGCTCACCAACTAAAGTAATTATTAGAATAAAAGTGGGCACTTGCCTTGCAAGCAGGAATTGTAGTCATTCTAACTGTACTGTCAGGAGCAGGACATCTAACAGCTACACTGTCGGATGTAGGACACCTTAATGCTGCTCTGGCAGGTGCAGGGCATCTTAAGGCTGCTCTGGCAGGTGCAGGGCATCTTAAGGCTGCTCTGGCAGGTGCAGGACCTCTTAAGGCTGCACTGTCTCGTACAGGACACCTGGCAGCTCTTCTGTCCATGGACCCTGCCGATTGGACAGCTTTGAGCTGATGAACAGCTTGATCTCTGACAGTCAAAACTGTATGGTCAACCGGACATGCTGATTGGCAGACAGCTGTCTGGCTTGTGATTTCACTGCCTTTTTCAACTGAAACATCAATGCAGTACTCATTTTCTCTGTGGGTATTGGAACTGTCTTGTTCATTATGCACATTACTGCTACTATCTTCACCTTCAATTGACTGTTCCTCCTCATTTTCCATAACCTGCAGTGATGTACAAGTCAGACTGTCCTCGGCTATCTCTTCTTTTACCTGCCATAAATGAATATTTTCAAGAGGAACTGAATAGTGATCATTTATCTGTTGGGTGCTGGAGGAGTAATTTCCTGTGGAACTATCTCGCCCCTTTGCAAGCAGCTTTGACTTATTTTTGGTTGCCAAAGGTTGGGAAACTAAGCAGCAACGATTATCTTTCTCCAGATTTAAATCCTTATGTGCAGTTAAAGTACTACCCATGACTGTGATGTCTGCAACATTTAAATCTGCACCTATTTTTAATTCTTGCCTACTCTCTGCAGTTGCACATTTTTGTTTAGGTACATGTTTAGAGGAGACGATATCCTTTTCTGGTGATGATAGAGTATCCATTGCGGAAACTGATCCATGTATAACTCCCTGCATAAGAAGGGCGCCTTTGACTGCTGAATTAATCACTTCACCATCCTTATCCTGCATTTCTTTACAGTTGCCTGACAATGCCACTTCCTCTACTCCCAATTCATTTTCAGTGCCCTGTCCCTCCTGAAAATTACCAGAGTTTATAGGAGAAGATGAATTGCTCTGAGCCCGGTTTACTATTACACCATTTTCCATGACATCAGGAACTACAACAAGCTTTCCAAATACCAAGTCCTTGCCATGGTTGTCAGTGATACCTACTTGGTGGGTCATAGCGCTCTCTAATGTATGAACATCTTTCTGCAACTGGACATTCACATGAGAAATTGAAGAGCTTGAATTCTTGCGGGGGATGGTTGCATCTTCCATGGATGGGCAGTTCACAAGAGAAGCATTCTTCTCTTTAATTATATTCATATCAACACAGGCTGCAGACAGCAGCTGTTTCGTGCTGTCCGTAACAACATTACTGTTCTCCTCTGATACACATACTTTTTTTGAAAACACCGACTGCTGACAATGCTTGTATACAGTGGAAGCATCTTTTCCATTTGTGTGAGCCAAAGGAACTTTATTCTCCTCCTGTCTTACTTCCTCTTCATTGACTGTGGTTGCCACCAACTGAGGAATCACCACACTGCTGACACATGGGCCATCCTTTGTCATATGAATACTGCTCGACTGAGCAGGTGTTTGTGAATTCTTGTATGCAGCAATAGGTTGCATCACATTTGCACATCCTATTGAATTACTGGCTTTGCATGCTGCTTTCGGTTCATCTAAATTTACCACTGGCTGAGAGATACATCCACCATCACTAATTTGGTTTGATGCCTGTGTTAGTGACTTAGGCTTTTGGGATGCCAAAGTACATGAGCTTTCCTGATGTACAGCATTATGAACTTCCATTAACTGTGAACATGTGGGGTCCACACCAGTGGGAAAGCCTGGTGTATTAGAGCCACAACCAACCTTATCCTTAGCACCCATCTTTCTGCTATAAGTGGCTATTGCTGGCTTGTCATTGAAAAAAGCACTAACAGTCTGGTATTTCTTCTGCAACACAAGTGAAGCTAATTTGGGTAAAACTGGCATGCTGTTGTTGGCTGCAACACCGTCTTTCAACAAGTTATTTGAAACATTAACATTATTCTTTCCAGCTGCCATTAATTTGTTGTTTACATCTGCCATTTGTTGACAGACAGGCACCCCATTATTAAGGGTTTGGTCTTTACTCTTCAACAATGTTGTATCATCATTTATTGCATGATCTGTAACTTCAGAATTCAATCTTTTGTTTTTGCTGCACATATTTATCACTGGTTTACGAGGTGACACACCATCTACAGCCAAATCCATCCTCTGCAATAATGGAACATCCTGAATGGGAAGTGGCTGACGTATGGTAGAGTTGCCTTTTGTGGAGGTATCAAAAAGTGATTGTTGACCTGACCGCCTAATATTAGTTTCCTTAACTGCAGTCCTGACACATGAGCCTACCACAGATTTGGGCACCGAGATTCCTCCAATTGCCAGATCTTCCCTTTGCAACAGTGGAACATCCTTCTGGGAACAATAACTTGGCTTGAGTCCAGTAGCACCACTGTATATTGGTTGGCGATAAGACATCCCACCTTTCTCATTACCTGGCCACCTTCTGTTGGAGGTGGCTGACAATGATTTGCTGGTTACCATAGTATCACAATTAAGTTCAGTCCTTTGTAGAAATGGAGTAGTCCATCTGGAGGTTTCGTTGTTAACACTTCTTTCATATTCAGCTGCAGTTTTATCTTTGGTGGTATGAACCTCAAGAACATTATCATTTTCCTTTGCCAACACTGATTCCCTACATAAATCACCTATTTTCAAGCTGGCTAAATGACCGTTAACCACCAAGGGTTTCCTCTGCAACAATTGGTTGTTATTTAAGACAACTGGTCTACAGGTTCTCTTGTCTGTCACTGCAATTTCTTTTGAAAATGACGGATCAGTGATATTGCAACCATTTTGTTTCACCACCATCATATTGTTCTGTGGCAACATTCGCAACAAGACAGGAGTACTCCTCACTGGCACTACTTTGTGCATTCCAATACTTTGGCCCTTTAACGTTATATCCTGTGTATTTATGGCTACAGCAGAGTCACTATTAATAACATTGTGTATAGCCTCCAACAATGAGCTATTGATCACAGAGCTGTCTTGGCGTGAGGAAGGGCCAACTGCGGGTGTAGATGTTGACTTTTCTCCAGGGCGAAGCGTCCCCATCTTAACCATAAAACTACTGGTGTTTGCAGATAACTGGGGAAATGAGCAAATCTGGGTGCATGGTTGTTCAGTTTGTCTTGTTATGCTGTTTACTTGGAAGAATGACTTGCATGCCACCCCTCCAACACGAGTTTCAGCCTCCTCTTTAGCCAGCTTTGCACTGTGCTCCACAGAGCCTTCCTTGATGGCCATTGTTGCAATTACCCTCGTCAATTCATACCGGCCTCTCCCAACACCAGCAATATCCTCTTCTGTGCTCTTCCCTACCGTACTGCTCATCTGGGCCCTGGCTCTTTAGCATCTCTGCATTAAATTTCACCTGCACATAAAACATATCACGTTAAATACATCTATATAAATTTACTTAAATATATAACTTGTAATATTCTCGTCAATTTCCTTAGTATCGGCATAAAAATATGAATGAACAAATGACATGTCCCAAGTTTATACAGTATTAGCAGTATTCATAGTACATTGGCGCTACAACTACAAGCACCAGTTGTGCAATGCTAGCACAAAGGGAATACAACATCACAGGTCAAAGAATTGAGTGTTACATGGATCTTTGAAAAAGTAAAATAGGTGATGTTTAAATCAACACCATTTATTTATTTTAAATAATTCAATATACTGCAGTATGCATGTCTTTCTATACATATTAAAACCACCTATAACAATAACACTCACTACCATACAGGTTTCATGGAAAATGTTATTTTCAGATATAGAGTTGTTTCATAATTTTTATTTAGAAAAAATAACACACACTTTTGATTTGCAGCACATACAAAACAATTCTATTCTATAGAAGATGTTTTCAAAGCATTTTCTTGACAAATTATTTATTTTTGTAACCCACAACTTTCCAGATTATAGTAGCTATCTGCATGGGGACTAGGATATAGAGTTATTTAGGATGCAGAATGAATTCAAGTTGTGCCCTTGAAGAATGAAAATGGTAAGAAAATTAAGCAGACCCCAAAAATACTCTGCCTTTAATAAGCCTATAGTCTGAAGAAGTTTATTTTCCCAATGATCACCAGAAATTTTAACTTATGGACAGTTGAGTAGTTTTCTATTTAGCAACTTATCAAAAATAACATTTTAAATGGTATTTTAGGATTCTGCACTACCTGATGAATTATTATTTCTGAATGACATATGTTACAGTTCTTCAATGTCACAAAAATTTTATAATACACACAATTCAGGGCTGAAAGGTAATTTACCAACATTACTCACAAGATGTAAATTTAGATCCAAAAAGCATACATACGTATTGAAAATAAATTAGCTCTCATAAACATGTACTATTTAACTAGACGCAGATTCTGGATCTTGACACAAGTAAAGTGACTTTCAGCAGGGATGTTACTTTCTTGGATTATGGAAGTGACAAAAATGAACTTTCAGCAGCTAACATAGCCAAAAAACCCACAACTGAATCAGCTCCAAGTGAGAACCCCATCTTAGCATGTGAGAAGGACCTCTTCTTGATTTTGAGAATCAGACTCAGTATGGAGTAATACAAGAGGTGGAGGAAACACCCAAGGAACTAACAGGAATACCACTGTGACACCTACGACCAGCAAATGAATACATCACAAGAACCTATCACCATTGAAGAAGCACTACAAAGTGAGGACTCAGAAAATTGGCAAAGGGCTACTGATAAGGAGTTCACATCACTGTTAAAAAATTACACCTTTGAGGAGATTATTCTGCCAAAAGGTACGAAACCCCTGAGAACAAAACAGGTTTATAGAAAAAAACCAAGTAGAGGTGATGAGCCGGATGTGTTCAAAGCTCGCCCTGTGGTGAGATGTTGTAGCCAAGTGCAAGGTATCAACTATGAAGAAACGTACTCACCAGTTGTTAAGTATTCCTCCATCAGGTATCTTATGTCACTATCGGCAAGAGAAGATCTTGAAATAGAGCATGTAGATGTGGTCATGGCCTACATCTATGGAGATTCGAAAGAGGAAACTTATGCCATCCCACCTAAGGAATTCACTGCCTCAGAGGACAGCAAAGTATGGAAACTGAAGAAGGCAGTATATGGCCTGAAACCAGCGGGAAGAAACTGGAACAAAATAATCTATGAAGTATTATCAAAACTTAAATTCTCTAAGTCAGGCGCAGAGCCATGTGCATACCATTTCAGCGATGGTGCCAGTATAATGGTTGTCGTCCTCTATGTTGATGACGTGTAACTTTTTTCAAATAACAAACAGCTTGTGGAGACAGTTAACAAGTGTCACAAGGATAATTTTGAAATGAATGACATAGGCCCAGTCAACCAGTGTCTTAGGATGACCATCGCAAAGGGAAAGAAAAATGTGGAAGATATGGATTTCCCAAAAGACCTACGCCAATGAGGTCTTGGAACGATTCGGCATGAGCGAAGCCAAGCCAGTGTCGACTCCTCTTGAACTAGGATTGGACTTCGATGGCGTCTGTGACAAAGAATTTTAAGAAAGGAATGTCCCATATCAGGAGGCCATTGGTTGCCTCCTGTACCTTTCCCAGATAAGCAGACCTGACATTGCCTTCACAACCAGCCTGCTTAGTAGATTGATTCATTCATACAAGAGGGTGCAATGGCGAGCTGTTAAGATAGTGTTGTGATACTTGACGGGGACACCAAGTTACAAGCTAGAGTTTTGTAAAGGTAGCAACAGGGACCCGGTAGCGATTTGTGATGCTGACTGGGGAAACAAAATCAATGGCAGGCATTCTGTTACCGGTTGTGTGTTTGAGTCATCAAATGGTGCAATATCATGGTTCAGTACGAAACAAAGGACTGTGGTGCTGTCCATGTGTGAGGCCGAATATATGGCCTTGTCCTTCACTGTTCAAGAGCTGTTATGGTTACGACAGTTGATATCTGAAATTGATCATGGAGGCGTAAGTTCTGCAACGTATATTGCAACAACAAAGGTGCAATCCATCTGACAAAGAATCGTGTTACTAACCCTAGATCGAAACACATAGATGGAACTGTCAATGTAGTGAACTTACCTTCAAAGGATATGATGGCTGATGGGCTTAACCAAACCTCCGAGTGTGATCAAGCATCTTACATGTGCTGGACAATTCGGACTTGTTAAGTAGTATGTGTATATTTGACTCTTTGTGAATGTGAATAGCTGATAAAATGGATACGATTACATCCTTATAGTGTTTGGAGATATAAATTTAAGGGATGATGTTGGCGTTGTAAATTGATATCTCCCAAGATGCATTACATGTGTGTCTATTCTTGCATAATCTTTGTACTTGAGCGTTGGTTCCATGTTCTACTTTATTTATCTTTGGTTCTTGTTTACATTCTAAGGTTATGGGCTTCGCACCACGTATCAACATGTGATAGGGTTATCAGTCGAGTATTAATAAACCATTTACATCGCTAGTTGTATCATCATTTCGGCACTGCAACAGTATCCTACGTCGAGAGAGCGAGAGCGCAGAGAGCATTACCAAGAGAAAGTTCTCTAAAGGGTACTGTGAAACATAAGAACAACCTAACGCCATTCTAAAAACATGAATGAACTAATACTAAATTCCATGGTAAAAATAACTATCTTATAATAAATTATGCTTACGTATCAATACATCTTCTTTTCTGATGATTTACATTCTATCTTCAAATCTAAAGGTAAATTACTACAGACACCATATATTTTTCAGACTGTTCATAAACTCATAATTCATACTACACAAGCACCGAATAACGACATAATATTTAGAAAACCCGTTGTACGTATTTACTGTCATGTAGAGAGAATTCACTTAAATACGTTCACGCGACTGACCCGCTGCTGTAACAACAAATCCCTCATCTTTCCCTGACTTCCATTGTTTGTTTATTTTTACATGTTGTTATTGTTCTTTTTCTAATTCGAAATTTGGGATAGATTCTAACATATGCAGGGAAAGTTTTATAGGTCAATTCAGTCCGATACCAAAAAAACACATTCTAAGACTATTGAAGAGCACTACAGATCATTTGCAAAATGGACCTGTACTTCTGCAAACAAACTAATAAGTAATTGCGTGGGATGCTATTTTTGTTGGCCGTCGCGGAAGGCGACAGGTTGTGTCGTTCCGTTTTAAAGGTTTTTGGCATGTAATTATAGTACTAGCAGTAGATTTTTATATGCGGCGAGTAGTTTATGATATAATTATAACGAGGGAGTAGTATTCTTTGATTGTTTGCACGTGACCGAAACCTTTGTTCTTGTACGAGAGTAAGGGGTGCATTTTTTTTGTTTTTTTTTTTTGTTTTTTTTTTTATCGCATCCATGAGACCTTTTTTCAATACATAGTTGTACAAAGATATTGGACAAGTCAAATTACAGTATACAAAGTTTATACACTGGACATAGTAAACACGCTCATATACACACAGACGAACACACACACACACATATATATATATAAAACTACACGTACACACATCAAATCTTTTCCTTAGTATGATGTAAACAAGGTAAATAATGTAAATAAGTGTGTGTATGTGTGTGTATATAAGTATCTACTGTAGTTTATAGGGAAGGGTAGTTTTAAGTTAGATAAATAATCTGTGTAATTCCGGAAAAAAAATTGTAGGTCGGTGCAAGTGCAGAGGATGTGGAAAGGTGTGGAGAAAGTTTTATAGTGAGCTGCAGTGCGAACAGTGTAGCGGCTGGTATCATGTAGGCTGTATAGGGATCAATCATGGAGGTGGAACAGGGATCACTGCAGGAGCATCAGTAGAGGTGTGATGAATGTGCTTTGGAAAAGGGTTTAGTAGTGGTGGTAGGAAACTGTAGGATATTGTAAATTGCTTACGACTCTCGTATGAATAGAGTAATGAAGTATCACTTAACTTGTGTAGTGTATCCACGCCTGTTTTGTATACTGTTTGTCGTTTGCCTATATTCACATGTTAATACAATATCTGAAGCATCGTTAAATATAATCCCTACTTATTGACCTATGTATTATTATTCCATGTGATACAGCCAACAAAGGTTATGAGCCCAGATGTCTCGCAGCATGATTAGATAAGTGCAGATTTGTTAGTTTGGCGCA
The DNA here is from genome assembly GCA_029891345.1 of Dryococelus australis. Lineage (NCBI taxonomy): Eukaryota > Metazoa > Arthropoda > Insecta > Phasmatodea > Phasmatidae > Dryococelus > Dryococelus australis. The sequence continues at coordinate 86,569,966 of CM057002.1, read as the reverse complement.
GGAGTGAAAATAGTACATAATAACCTTTTGCACTGCATCGCACGCATCAATAAACCATCATGATGTCGAACGCCTTAGCCTTTGTGGAGAAACTCACAGGCCGCGGAAATTACGCGTCATGGAAACTCCACATCAACGCCTTGCTAAGCCTAGAAGACCTTTGGGATGTTGTTCAGGGAAATGTCAAGACAGAAGAAGCAAAAGAAAAGGAGCAGAAGGTGTTAGTGAAGCTCTCGTTGTTAGTAGAGAAGGAGTTGATTCACCACATCGAAAAGTGCGAAATATCGAAGCAAACATGGGACACAATCCAGTCTTTATTTGAAGATTCTGGCCACACAAGAAAAGTCGGATAGCTGTGTCAGATTATTTTAACTCGACTAGACAACTATTAATCAATTGAGTAAGTAAATGAAATTACATAAACGGCTTAGTATCTACAGGACATTAAATTCGACATTCCTGAGGAATGGGTCGGAACCTTGTTACAAGCAGATATACCAGATGAGTACAGGCCAATGATTATGGGGCTGGAGAGCTCAGGAACTCCAATCACAGCCAGTGCAATTAAAATTAAATTATTGCAGGATGAGAAAGCTAGTTCTAACCAGAAGTGGGAGGGGGGGAAACTTGCAGGCAGACATTGCCAAGACATGGTTGTGGATCAGGGAAGACAAAACGAAGATAAGTTTAACAAAAACTACAGTAGTGCGGTTTACAAGGAAGAAGGAAATAAGCAGGGACATGTACAGGAGATAGGAGAGGCAGTAGAATATAAGTATCTAGGGGTTGTACTGCTGGCAGACCTCAGATGGAATAGCAGGTAGAGAGGGTGGTTGCGAAGGCAAGAAGGGTTATGGGTATGTTGGGAAGGGTGCTTAAGGGAGTCAGGTGGGAAGTTAAGGAGAAGGTATATGGCACAATGGTACAGCCAAAGTTATAATATGCTGCGGCATACCTCCATACGTGGAGGTGGAGGTGCGAGTGCTGGAAAAGATGCAGAGAAGGGCAGCAAGATGGGTGAAAGGTAGGTGAAGCCAGGGGCAGGATGATGAGGAAGAAGGAAACTATAGGCCATCAGTAATGATGAAAGAAATGGGGTGGAGCTCATTGAAGGACAGGAGGAAAGTTGAACGGCTAGTCAGAATGTACTGGGTGGTGAATGAAGAGGGAGGATGGGGAGGGCTACACTGTAATCTAAGTAAGTGGGTATTTAGAGGGAGAGGAAACAATGATGAGAAACTTCAGAAGGTGTTGAGGAGAACGGAGCGGGGTAGGCAGTGCATGCTTGTGAGGTCTGTGTGGGAGAGGAATGAGTCGTGGGAGAAGTTGGTATCTGTGAGGTGGGTTGAAAATTTCAAGAAAGGAGTGGAAGAGGAGTGTGGTCGGGTAAGAGAGATGTTAGAGAGCTCGCCACCGGGTGGTAGCCTAATTGCGAGTGTATGTATTAATATAATACATGAAAAAATTGCTATCTGAAAGGAAGTGATGTTTTATTCCACGAGCAGAGAAGATTCAGAAAGAGCAGTTCCTCTTAGTGGGATGACACAAACGACCAGCAAGATTAAGCTAGAATATGGTGATTTTTGCCCCTGTGCAATATATCAAAATCAAGCTATCCAGGATTATTACTTTCAAGGATATGTAAAGAAACAGACTGTCTCATGAATTGTTCACGTTGTAATGTATATTTTCTTAGGGCCTTATTCATAGTCGTTTTTAGTCCAGACTAAGGAAAGATCATCCTCCTACCAAAATTTGTCGTATTCAGAGAGCATTTTTGTTGCTAGTTCGAGGATCATATTGCTTTAGTACGGCCTAACTTTCGGACTGAGGGTAGGACTATTAAAGTATTAAGGTGGGTTTACGATTGACTTAACAGAATAAGTGTGCCATGTGCTTAAGATATGTTTCAATATATTCAAAGGTATTAAGTAATCGTTATGTGAGGTTTACAAAAAAAATCCACATACTTTTCAGAATATTATTATATAAGTACATTATGGTCAGTATTGTGTAACTGACCTTTGCAAGTATTTTGAACATTCAGTTTTTAAATGAATCTGTGCACAACCATGCGCTTAACCACGTGGTCAGTTAACCTATAAATGTGTTAAGCAATTATATCAGTTTTAATATGTATCATTTTTAGTACTCACATAATATACCACAGTTTCAGTGCATGTGGAAATAATATATTTAACACAAGAAGAATCCCACAAAGCTATTACAAACATAAATAAGCAAGGAAAGTGACGTTAGATTGCTTTGGCAAATGAGAGTGATTGAGTTGTTATTTTATTTTTATATTTTCTCATACGACTGTTTACAGTTATAAGAAACAGTTTTCATGTAATTTCATATCATCAGCATTGCAGGTGTCCATTTCGTTTAATTTATTATCATCACTAATGTTATTAATATTGTCATGCAATATGTCGGGAGGAGTCTCGGCCAACGAGCAAGCTCCACAACTCTCATAAGGTGACCACTGTGTCGCGGTGCTCCAGGCACATAATCTTTTGAAACTTAATCATCATGTAATTCTGTTCGCTAACGATAATTTACCGAACCCTCGTGTTTATTTTTGCCCTCGTCACTTCACATCTTGGTCCATTTTGTACACAGCCGGGACGTAACATACATTTAATCATCATCTAGGCCCATGACCATCTTTACAGTTTATGAGCCCGCCTGACTTTAACTGCAGAATATTGTATTTCATTACCCAAATGGGAATAGTGTATTATTAAATGGCGTGACTGGAATACCGACATTTATTTATTGCATTAACTACGCCTCTGCTACATAACCTATAATGTAATAGTTTTCCCTTAAATCATACAAGTCGAATCATGGTGTTGGGTGGCCAAAAGAAGTCACTGGGAGTGAGCTGGAATCTATAACCCTCACTAGGCTAGGCATTTTGGATATACAATAATTATGGTGGCACATTCATGAATGATGCTGGCAGAGTTTCCTACCATTTTATCATCATAGCCTACTGGCACATCGTGGGACAACAACTGGGAAATTAAAAAAAGCAGTGAAATGGAACCTTGTGCCAAAAACACCATTGTCTCCAGCTTCATCATCATCCCTCTTGGAACAGCCCATCACATCATTGCAGGCCAGATTTGGTAACATCGAGTGACCATCTTGTAACAGCCAGGGCCGAGGGGAGGATACCACCTTCCCCTCATCCATGCTGTACCATACTAGCAGGACCACCCCTCTTGCATCGTGCACATGGGTCACAACCATGAGCTATGGTACAACATGGTCCAGCAGATGATAAACAAGATCTCTTCACAGTGCCAACTGTGACGTGCTCACGACTTGAGATATTTCAATTTAAGTATCACCAATGGAAAAGCCCCCTCATTGTACACAAACTGTCTGCGACCAAATGCAACACACGACCCATTTACACTGGAACTCACAATGAAAAACATGTGAATCTGTCTCAATCCTACATCCCTACAGCGAATATAAAGTACAAATCAGGAAATCTGCAACAGCGTGCTAGCCCAAATTTGCCTAGGGAAGATAGAATATGTGTGCATGTGTTGCCTCAAACCAAAACAAGTTGTTGTATGCCCAAAGAGCATTTTCCGACCGAGACCTGCAACAACACTGCAGCACGGAAGCGTGCTTTATGAATGCGTAGAGTGTACACCGAGTCACTGGTGCGCGACCAGGTAATCAGCGCAGAGCAGTGCAACATGGGGCCATGCCGGTGCGTGCAACCTGTTGTTGCAGAGAACGACTACGGCAGAGTGATTTGAAAACAGACCCTCAATACCTGAACCTAAAGGCATAACTTATAAATTAATTGACTACATTGATACACTGTCTACTGGGACTGATCTTTAATTATTTAATTTTATTGATTTCTTTGTGGTAATTAAAGATTTTATTAATTGGAGTAATTAATTGTAACAGTAAGTGATATCAATTTATTGTGAGAAGTTGAGTTGAGATAATCTTATTGTAGTTATTGTAAATAAAATTATGAAATTACAATTAACTATTCTATTTATTTAAGACCTTCACCGTTACAAACTTAGTTTAGCCCATTTAATTTCTAGAGAGAGAAATTGTAATGCTGGTGTAAAAAGTGGGATGGAGACATTTTAATCAAATAATTTTAATTAGTGTTATACTTGCAGGATAAATTTGTAAATATAATTGTAATATTAATTGGCCACCAAAATATTTGAAAAAAATTGTGAACGCTAACCAGAAAATGTCGACAGACATATAAGCACTTCGTGCCTTGATCGAAGGAGTGAGTAGCTAAATAAGTAATGTCAGAGAATCCATAAATAGTCAAATTAGTAGTGTAGATGGTCAGATTAGTAATGTATATAGTTAAATTAGTGGTGTTAATTAAAATGTAAATTGTAAAATAGATAGTGTTAGTGAATCTGTTAATAGTGTTAGTGGTTTGTAGATAGGAAAATAGACAGTGTGAATGAGAACTAAAACAGAAAGATTGAAGGTGTGAGAGAGTTGGTGAACAATAATATAGACTGTATGGACAAGAAGATCGATAGTGTGAGGTACAGAATGGACAGTAGTGAGCAAGAAATGAAACAGGAAGTGAGCACCCTCAAGAAGGAATGGCAGGTGTTCTTGCAGCAGCAGGGGTGACGACATGCAAGGGCAGAAGAGGGGCCGAGCTTGGTCACCACCGAGACGACGAGTGCGGGCAGCAAGAAGGAGGCAGTGGTCGCCGCCAGTGCCACAAACGCAGGGGAAGCGCAGCAGTTCTGCAGTGTGGGTACCCCCAGCCAGAGATGGGTAAAGGCATCACAATTAAGGCCATCCCCTACGATGGACAGACACCTTGGTGCGAGTACCAGCACCAGTTCAAGATTGTTGCCATCCTTAATGGCCAGACTGAAGAGCAGTGGGTATACTACCTGACGGCTATATTGAGGGGACCAGCTTTGAGCATGCTACAATCACTGCGAGAACAACATCGTCTAGAATACTCCATATTGGTGTCAGCTTTGGAGCTGCAATTCGCTGACCGATACCTGGACATGCCCACCATGTCCAGCTGCGAAGCAGCATCCAGCCACCAGGGGAACCAAGTGGGAGCTGTAGAAGGACATCATGAGGCTGACACACCTGTCCCTAGAGGAGTGATCCAAGGAGACACGAGACGTCATTGCAGTCGACTTCTTCGTGGATGCTATTACCAATGCAGATGTGAGCCAAGCTGTACTCCGAGCTGTATGCCTGGCATCGCCACACATCATGCAGGATGCCCTGGCCCGAGCATTAGAGGTAGAATCAGCATAGGAGGAGTCGACATTCCGACATGCAGTACAGGTCACTACCCTGTGTAATGACGAAGATGGAGATAGCATCCTGGACGTCTTGAGAAAGTTGGAGACCACAATGAAGGATATTACTGCCATTGTCTGTGTTAGGAAATCCAGTTTTCATCCTCCTAAGCATCGAGAATGTTAGGAATGTGAACGAAAAGGACACTTGGGTATTCCATTGCCCGCAACGGAACTGCAGAATCCGGCAGCAAGGCATGAGTATGGTTGACAGGTTGTTAAGAAGATTGAAGATGTTGGTAGAGGAACTTTTGAAATCTGTAGAGGCGGCGACATCTGTCCCTTGTCGACGGGAAGGGCAGAGAATGCTGGAACTATGGGAAGGAGGGACACTTACGAGCCCGCTGTCCAGAGGTGCCAATCGAGACTAGTAATCGAGGAACTGGTCAATAATTGAAGGTTATCCAAACCACCACAGGCCCATCGAAACAACTGGCATCATCCTATCTGAGGTAACGAAGAAAGATCGCCATATGGTGGTAAGAAGAACAAGGATATTGCAGTCGGGCCATGTAAGAAGACATCCAGCAGTTAATGCAGGCGAGGAAACGAAAGAAGTCCAGTTTTCAGACGGAGCTGCACATATGCATCTTCGAAAGAAGCAAGACGGAAAGGGTGTAGAGAACGAACATATCGCAGTGTCCAGTGGTATCAAAAGGCATGCTCGATGTCCAAGAGTTGCGGACGATGTATTCAAGGAAGGACGGCTAGTGTGGCTGTATGAAAGAAAATGCATTCGGGAGAGTACATCTCAATGCCAAGGATATTGGGAAGGCCCTCGCCAAATTTTGGAGCAAATAAGTGACACTTCCTTCCAGACCTGTCACCAGGACTCCTGGAAAGAAAAGCCTTCAGTTGTCCACATCGACTGTATGGCGCTGTCCGAAAGTCCTGATGTTGTAGAGTCTGTTCGGGATGAACAGATTTAAGGAGGGGCAGTGTTATGCACTGCACCTGGTGCTTGAAGGCTGCCCGGCGCTGTGCAGTGGACCCACCTCTACCTCTCCCCTCCCCAACCGGGCTGACATGCTCATAGACTCCTAACCCCCCTTCCCCCTTCACCGCGACCGATTATTTCTGGGAAACCCGTGAATAATGGACAGCGACCATCCGGCTGTCGCACTGCTCGATGCCTTGCATGTGTCACTGCACCTCTCCCCTGCTGCAGGTTCCGACGTCCTACGACGATATATATACTGCCACGGCCCAGCAGCCAGCAGTCTTTGACGGAGGCCATCTGGTAGTGTGCGAGCGAAATTAAATGTGAAATGACGGCGGCAGAAACGAGTGTACTTGGTGTGAATGGACGAGAGGGCGTGAAACCAACGGGTGAAGCCTTTCCGTAAGGGAGCTCGGAGGACACTAGAACATTGCAGATTGGTGGGACATGGACTGAACTGAGGTGGGACTATAGGAAAATGTAATATGGATTTTATTGGAAATATTAGAACTGTTAAATATGAATGCATATCTTATAAAATAATTGAATATTATGATGCACTGTCCATTGGGACTGGTCGTTAATTATTTAATTTGATTGGTTTCTTTGTGATAATTATAGATTTCATTAATTGAAGTCATTAATTGCAACAGTAAGTTCCATAAATTTATTGTAAAGAATTGAGTTGAGAACATTTTTCTGTAGTTATTGTACAAAAAATTAGGAAATTATAATTATCATTTTATTTAATAAACACCTCCGTCCCTTACAAACTTGGTTAGCCCACTTAATTTCTAGAAAAATAAATTGGCACAATATTTTATCTTACCCTCTTGAGAATATTTTCTGTTATATCATGACGTTTGCTCGGATTTTGTGTGGCACATTTACTGTATAGTCAGGTAATGTTGTATCACTGGTCATTTACATTTCTTGCAATCAAATGCGGTTATTTTCTTTTGCTTATATGCATAATTTTAATTCTTTGTCTTTAATTAAATTTTCAGTTTTTGTAGTGTACAAATTGACTGCTCAATATATTTTACAAATAAAATAATTACTGTTTGAAGTCTTTCAAAGTCAAAAAAAAAAATACTAATTAGTAGGCCTCATGAAGGTATATTCCAAATTATTCTGGAAGTTAACTAGTGTAATATATCATTACGATTACATCTTGATTCAGTATCTTTTAATTATATTGCATGAACATTATGATCATAAAATCATTATATAATGATACTTCAAAAAAGTGTAAATATAATGTGAAGAAAAAAATGTAAAATGGAAAGTCTTAAAAGTAAAAACTCTAATATTGTGTATACGCTTACCGCTTACAGTTTTGTACACTGAGAAAGAGATTCGCTTGCACAAAAGTTACGGCTTATACAGTAGTTTAAACCAAATTGTTTGAATTCATAGTATGTCTTCCTAACAAAAAGTTGTAGTAAATTCAAATATGTGTTTTTCAGGCTGTAAGTACTCAGGTTTATTTTTCGTCACATTTTGTTCAGGCCACAAAACATTTTACTATAGTATTTTCCATTTCATGTTAGTGGAGTAAATTTTGAAAGTTCTAGAAAAGTACCACGGCCACAATGTATTCTTCCGCCCTCAGCTGTTGCCACTGAAGAAAAAGGCGTTTGTAAACAAATGTTTCGAGTCCAATGCACACTTACATTTTCCTCCTACCTCGTGTTCACTGTCGTGGCAAGCACTTAAAGGCTGGCATTAGGTAACTTTCGTCCAGTAATTAATATAAGATATTAAGACACTGTATTACGTCCTCTAGTTACACATCAGGTTAAAAGGGAAGTACCAGCTGGTGCAAAATAGTGTATTACAACCTCTAGTTATTGCTAACTAGAATTGTTATCAAGGAGTTAAAGTATCTATCACTTCCAGTGCTAGACAAGCATTTATACCTTTAGATAAGCTTCAAAATGGTGTCTCAAACATTAAAATTGTGGGGTTTTGCTTTTATGGATGTTGGTTTTGGAGGTTATATAAAATTTAAATTTAAGTTTTTTGCTATCTTGAGTGATGTGTAGAAGAGTTCTTCAAAATACAAGTAAACCCGACGAATATCGATTACGAATATCGGATTACTTGAAATTTGTAAAATAAAATATTTCCCCCTTCCATTCTCAAAATATTAAAATATTAAATTAGGAAACACAGGCACGAACGTCAATCTTGAATTCTAAGAAACTGAGTCTCGTGCATTGTGATAAATTGTATGGAGGTTAAGCCAGCTGCGAGAAGATTGATATCACCAGCAACAGTAATAATTATGAACAAATATGTTGTTTGGCCTAGTTTGGTTCATAGTTTCTTTTTTAATTCACTTTTGCTAAAGAAGCATTAACATATAACATATATATTATGCAAAACACATTTGGCACTCTGTACTGACAACTGAACATAAGACATAATACTACAAATATAGAGCTTTTATTGCCAACATACACAGTAACGAACCAAAACCTTGGAATACTTATCTAAAGGATAACTTAGCTAATCGATTGTTCATAAAAATAGGTTACCATCAAATAGCTTATCTATGCGATAGCTTTTCCACACATGTATAAAGAGATCGAAAAATGAGCCCTTTTTCTAGGTTGTCATTTCAACCTGATTTATTTTTTAATTACCGAGTTAAATTGTTGGGGTTCTGTTTATTATATTTCGAGAAAAAAGGTGGAATATGGATGGGGAGGGGGTCTTTTGATTAACCTCTGTCATGAGATGAAATTGTTTTTATGTTCTTATAACTGTGTGACATTTTGAGTTGCATATTGTTTGACGGAGCAGAGGAAAATTTGGCTCGTATGGAAATAACGTTTAAAATATTTAACCTCGAAAATTTTAACTTTAATAAAACACAAAACGCGATACATACATCGCTGTTCGTATTCGCACAAATGCAGCAATATACACATGCACACACTTTGCCCTAAGTTATCCTTACACTCGAAATTACGATGTAGAGAAATAAATATTATTGACTCACTACAAAAGTGTGGAAAGTACGACTTTTTTCAGGCCATGTACATTTCAATAATTATATTAACAATTACATTTACAAAAAACGCAAACTTACTGCTTGTAATATTTGTACACTCTTAGATATGAGTTTTCCTATGGCAATCCTTGCGAGTTTACTTCACTAAAATCAAGTTTGTTTGTTAATATTATTAAATAATTTATTTGCAAAATCATTCTGTAAAATCAACACTGTGCACGTTTCCTCGTACAAACAAACTTAAACTTATGTACGTAAATTATATTCTTGTCACTTAATTGTGGAAGGCGGTAAGATAAATGGCGGAACGAGCATATTTAAAAATGTGCCAAGTAGGCCTAATAATACATTTCACTCAAGAAAACGCACTACAATGGTAACTATAACCAACTATGTCAGAAAAAAGCAAATAAAAAAATAATTAACTACAGATTAACCATTTCGACAACACCAATAAGATATTGGTATAATAAAAGCGACGGAAAAAAACCCACAAACGACCTTGACTGAGCTGGAAACAAAAACATGGCTAACCATTGCCTGGAAAAATTTACTGTTCGTATGTGTCGATATACTCTGTCATAAATGCTAAACATGTTTTTAAAGTCCAGTTACTGACAGCCAAGAAAATGAAAATTGCTTTAAAAATATAATTTAAGCTATAAATGTTATAAGTATAATTAAAATTTTATATTACAACTTTTAGTTCCTAGAACTATTTTCTTCCAAAGCCATCATCAAAATAGGTAAGTCAATAACACTGATCCTATCCCGTAGCAGTTCATCATCTGATACAATACTATACGTGCGAGAGCATTTACTGTTTACATATTGTGTAGATTGGTCACATTGTCTGACAGATTTTACCCCACTTATATGGAATGGACAATAGTGATGAATTCCTTAGCAAACCATTCCAAAATTACTTTGTTTGTTCAAACAAAACCTTTTCTGTATGTTCTTATGTCTCATAGTATTATAAAGATTTATTTGTATGAGTAATATGAAAAAAAGCTTAATAAAATTTACTCATTGTATTTCAGTATTCTGATGTCAGTAACATTTTGTTGTCAAATTTAAAAACCGACTGTACGATATTTTATATTAATTTTTTTAAGAGAGTCTTCATTTGATTCGAATTATAACAATATATTTTTAGTAGTTCGATCAAATCCTGTTTCACTTTTAGGGTACATGTAACTGTAATTATCATTACTATAGACTAGGAATGAGGTAGACTGCTTATTTGTCTTCTGTGTATGTACCTAACTGACATGTGCCATGTTCTGACCCCAGACTGTTCACCACGTATGGGAGAAAAACTGACAAGCCATCTCATCGCCACCCATCTACACGTGAGTACTGCCAGAGTGACATGTGCGTGGATTAGTAGGGATCGAATGGGGCGTGCTGTAGTATATGTACTTAGGGTTTGTTTATATTTTTTTCCGTGGTCCTACTATGTTTATTTAATTTTATTGTTCTTTTCAATGTTATAATGTGTTTAAAATACGTTCACGTAATGTCTCTACCCATTCTAAAGTCAATAATATTTGTTTGTTATCATTGTACCACATGGTCCGGAACATGCCGCACTGAGAACACCAAAGTGACGTCTGCGGAACATATGAATGTTTTTTACAAAGTCAAATATCGCCCCTGCAATTCAGCATTGTGTATTTTTATTATTATTTGACGGTTTTTAGTGTTTAGCAATTTATATGTACCAAGTATTATGAAGTATGCAGCTGGCGCTAGAGTAAACAAACCATGCAGCCATATGTAAGAGAATATGCACGTGTAATATTCACATAAGATTTTTCAGAGTTGTTTTGTTAATTGTGCTGGCTTATGTTTCTTTAATTATATATATATATATATATATATATATATATATATATATATATATATATATATATATATATATATATATATATATACATATATATATATATATATATATATATATATATATATATATATATATATATATATATACAAACTAAACAGTACCAAAGACAGTACAAACACTGGACAAAGCCATTATTTATGTTAAGTGGGTAGTGAATGATAGACACCAGTCACATAACGTTTTCACCATGTGCCAAAAGTAATGTGCACACATATCACATTTCTTGTCAGCCGGATGTGGCTCAGACAAGGCATAATATTTTGAAATACTTCTACTGGCCGGGACTGTCAGTAAACGTGACAGCTTTTGTGCGATAGTGCCACTTTAATAGCTGACGTGGGGACTGTGAACAGCAACAACAGCCACGTGAGCCACACGAGCCGTTAAATCAATTGTGCTAGACTTTATAGGACCTTATCCCAGGACACCAACAGGAAGGGCATTCATTATAGTTATAACAGATCTGTTTTCGAGGTGGATCGAAGCTTACACTTACTCTAGCTCATGAGCACATGGCATCGGCAAGATAATTGAGAACGAGTTCTTCGCACGCTAAGGATATTGCTGTACAGTACTATAATGACAACAGTATGCATTTCGCCAGTCATGTCTTGCACTACTTTGTAGAACACCACACCACAGCGATTTTCATCCACGTGCAAACCCAACATATAGACACAACCAGGGTATAAACACACAGTTGCGCCTTCATGTGGGGGAAAATACGCCTCATGGGTTGAGCATTTGCCGGCCACCCTCTTCACGCAGCAGAAATGCACAAATCAAGTGACAGGGTAAACACCAGCCCAGCTGCTTCAAGGCCCTGACCTCCCCCACCACAGTGAATTTACTGGTGGGGTGAAAGAGAATAATGCAGTGGAGGAATAGGAGAACAATAGAGAAGAACGAAGAGAGAGGGTGGTTAGAGAAGAATGCGAGGACCAGCACCACTATATGTGGCAGTGGGCGCATGATACCACCCACCCGCTACCCTGCTTACAACCCGTCCAGCTGGTCTATGCGAGGACACATCTGCAGTCAGCTGGGCAGCGGGGTTTTCATGCAGGATTTGCGCCAAAATAGAGTGAGCCACGTGAAGTTGTCAGCCTGCAGGGGGTGAGCTGTTACAAGATACATCTGAGCAAGCATCATTCCACCATCTTCCACCAGGACGCACTGATAATTTGCGACGCCAGGTCATGACGCCCGATGCCAAGACGCCACTACCATTTGCGGGAGCAGATATTAGTAAAGGAGGTGCACCATGCGATGGCATGCTCATGCATGCGAATGAGACACGTGCGGAAATTTCGGAAGTACCTGCAGCTGTGACACCCGGCATCGAGACATCCACACAGGATCCAGCAAAGTAAACACAAGGAAGCCACATGGAAAACGACGAGGAGTTGTCAGCATGTGGTATTCCCATTTCCTGCACGACATACCGCAAAGGCTGCCTGTGACCAGTAACCATCGGCCGGTGAGGGACCCAACTGGTGGTATCATGATGCTGAGAGGAGATACCAGCAGTTGTTAACACCGTGACCGGCAACATTCGTGTTTGGGGACGGCCGAATGCGTAATCTACGTCGTCCAGGTCAAGTGACAGCGAAGACAGTGAGAGCAGTAAGAATGGTGGAAATGAGTCGGGGGCGGAGGCGATGTCTTCCCCTCCCCATCATTTGAAGAGACCATGCGTCAACTGGTGTGTCGGGTACACAGCATGTGGGTGTCAAGATACGCCCACTACAGCTGTCACAACACAGCCGGCCACGTGGGAGCAACAGCACCAATGCTAAGAAGAAAACACCAGGGCAGCCAATACAACTTGCGGCTGAGGCGTGGACACTGCCCGCCATGCAGGTGCTGTACATGAGCAGAGCCTGCGAGTGATGAGTGAACGGTCACCAGATGGGGGAGGCTGTGTGACATGTTCCATGTTCTGGCCCCTAGAGCATTCACTACATCTGGGAGAAAACACGCGAAGCTACCTCATCACCACCCATCTACGCCTGAGTACAGCCAGTGTGATGTGTGCGCGGATTAGTAGGGATCGAATAGGGCATGCTGTAGTATATGTACTTGGGGTATGTTTATATTTTCTTCCATGGTCCTATTCTGTTTGCTTTTATTTTTATTGCTCTTTTCATTGTTAAAATGTGTTTAAAATATGTTCACATAATTTCTCTGCCCATTCTAAAGTCAATAAGATTTGTTTGTTGTCATGTGATTACGTGATCCAGAACACGCCGCACTGAGTGCACCAAAGCGACATCTGCGGAACATGTGAATATTTTGCAAAGTGATATATCGCCCCTGCGATTATGCATTGTGTATTTTTATTATTATTTGAGGGTTTTTATAGTGTTTATGAATGTATATGTACCAAGTATTATGAAGTGTGCAGCTGGCGTTAGATTAAACAAACCACGCAGCCACATGTAAGACACTACGCAGATGTAATATTCATCTAAGATTTTTCAGAGTGGTTTTGTTAATTGTGCTTATGTTTATATATATAAAATTAATGAAACATAAGTGTTGTGTACATGAATGTAGAAGAGAAATCCCATCAAAAGTGTGGCCGTGCACGGGAAAACTGTAATGCACAAGAGGTTAGGGTGCCTTATGCAGTAAGTTTATGAATGCGGTTTCATATATTTTAGTTTGTCTTTTATACTCAAGGGAGTTTTATGGTGTAATATTTTATGTAGCGCGTATTCATCTAGGGTCATGTTCACCCACTTCATTTCATTAATTATTTTGTTTAGTGTTATTTTGTGATCTCGCAACACAATGGCAGCAGCTGGAGCCAGGGAGGAGGAAGCCTGCCACCATGTTCAGTAGTAGAGCTTTGGCTATCGCGTGAGATGGACGTGCATCATGTGTCCTCCCTGAGCACTTCACAGTGTGTACCAACCATGTAGTTTTTAATAGTAAAGTAATTCAGGAATCTTTTTTTCTTTTTCCCGGGGTGTCAGCCCTCTCACAGCCCGCTCCATCTGTATATGGCCCGGGCGTAATTACTCATAATTTCCATGTAGGCCCTTTGCCGCCTTTTTCAATTGTAGGGGCTTTAGCGGGGCAACTTGTGTAAGTGCTTCTTCAGATGGTGATGGAATGAATAAGCATATCAAGTGAACTTGTGGATTATTATTTATTTCATAGGACACCTCCTGGCCGTTTCAATCATAATTTGTATTTTTCTTTAAGATGTAAGGCGGACTATAACAGCCCCGGAAGTGAGCACGAGCGTATGAGAGTAGCTCCAATAACTCTCACTAGACCAGTCTCTTGGAATATCACGGATGAATTTCAGAACTTTCTACAATTTCTGCAATGAGACGTCGGACATCGAAGGGGGCCACTTAAGGCCATTGGCCACACGACCCATATGTACTTGTACTCTCTGCTGACAATGCTGGCGCCCGCCCGGGACAACTATGGTAACGGTAGTATTTTTAATCCAGTTCACATAACCATTCCATTTCAATAGTCCAGCCTAAGAACCACCCGAATTGTCACAACATTGACCTACCCCAATCCTACACAATTGTCAAAGTCACGTGGTAAACAGTGATGAATAGTTTTGTTTATATCTTAATTTTGAAATTACAAGCACTTTTATATTATTAAACTACTTTAACCAGTTTTAATTTAATCTAACTGCATCACATATTGGTTAGGGGAAGTATACAGTAACACCTAGTTTTCTCCTAGCTTGGTGAATCATGTTAACATAATTTGATGTCACAAGTTGTGAACATGTTTAAGTTTGTCATACCTCAAGAAGTGAAATAGTGGTATAAGTATTTAAACAAATTCCTTAGTTATAAATTTGTGATATTTAACCCTGTGTTTATCTATGATAATATTTTGTTTAACAAACTGCTTTCCTTTTTAAAAACTTAAATAATACTGGTTGATAAGAACAACTTTTGTTTTAATGTTAGGAACCTTTTAGGAATGTTCTAAAAAGTATTAGTATACGCTGTTGAGGACGTCTGCAATTGATGTTCCTATGTGCCACAGTATTGAATGCAAACAACTCGTTGCTAGGCAGTTGCTATGGAAGAAGTACAGAGAAATGGCTATTACTCAATTTGCGTTATTTGATTTGTGTTTTGTATGTCCAAGCGTGATTTTGTTATTACCTGTGGTGCTGTAATGACACATAGTTTAAGAATTTGTTGCATTTTCCCTGAGAATTTAATTTAAACAGACAGCTGCAGTCTCAAATTCGTGTACCTATTTTGTATGAGGGTTACCACGAAAATTTGTCGGAATACCACATTATTCACAGTAAAATTATTGCACTTTTTTCATGATCGGCAGTGACTGTAGCTATTAACATGTATTTTTCTAGTTTTGTATTTCAGTTATTCAATTTGTATATTAAATGCAAATTTATTTGCACCATTGCCCCACCAAACTCCTATAAGGTATAGGATTGAAGTAGGTCGATTATTTTGGGTACATGGTCAATAATAACTTCCAAAGAAGAAACTATCTAGGTGTATGGAATTTGCAATTTATGAACAGCAACATAAGGTCACTGTCTTGTCATCAATTCCAATGGATAATGCAATGGCGAATATGAGTAGAAATTCAGACATGGAATCGCAGGCAAACGTAGATAACACGACCTCCGAAAACGTAACTAACATAGAGAATACTAATGCTAACTAATGCTAATTTTTCACAGACGTCCGTGTTTGCATAATTGGCAGAGTTATTGTGTGAAATGAAGGAATAACAGTCTCGTGATATGCGTGAAATGAATGCACGCCAGAAACAACAGACTCGCGAAATACAAGAAATGAAAGTCAAGCTGGTACAAACACTAGAAGCTCCGAGTGAGTCTATTGAAAATAACCTTAACACAAATGTCAATAAGCTAACTCAGACATTGTCCGCACAATTATCCAGGGTGCAGCGTGAAGTATAAACTATAGATAATAAGTTGGAACGGACTTCCGAGGTTTTACAAGGGGAAATTTCTCACACGCGCACCGAACTAGAGACTGTATCGGAAGGGTCTGGCCAACGATATACTGCGATCGAACACAATACCACAGACATGGAGAAAAGAGTAACTGTGCAATTTGAAGCTTTTGGACACCAGGTAGAGCACAAGCTGGCAATGAGAAAACCACTATGGAAGCCAAACCAAAAAACGTTGGTGATGAAGTAAGTTAGTAGCAAACAAGCAAAACGATGTCATTAAATCCATAGAGGAAATACAGCTCAGAAATACCAGTCCACACTCTACATATCAAACTAATTGCATTAATCTTTCATTGATTACAAGTACGCTGACAGACACGAACCCAGATGCCAGTATTCGAAGATAAATCTGGCCAAAACTCAGTAAATTTTGTAAATAAGCATGATGACTATTCTAGATCGAAAGATCTGTCATCATATGCCGAGAGATTTCCTGCTGTGTGTTTCGCTCTTCTTCCACTATGAATGGAATCGCTTTAGCGAGTAGCTCATGTGTGAAAACGCTCACATTATAGCAATCCACAGCAGTATTATGCTTCGTGCTACCTCCTAGCCCAACTTCCGGAGTCCTGTTTTCAATCATTCCACAAAATGAGTAAGCTCTTTGGTTCTTCTCATTAAACATGGACTCATTATCTGTGTGAGTTTCTGTGTCATTACTTCCACACCAGTAGTAGGTTGTTGATTTTAAATTTAAGTATATGCATCTCAACTTGTTGTTGATGTATTATGACCATGATATATTTCCTCTGTTCAAAAAGACGAAAACTGACTTGTTCTTTCATTTTAATGATTATCGTATTGCAATCATATCAGGTTAGAAATTGTTTATTTCATTAATAAGCCATTCTCTAATTACTTATTGATAAAACCACAGTGAGCATCATTCGTGGTTGTGTTTGGGAATCCTGTTTATTTGCCAGTGTTACTCAAGAACTTCAAGCAATGTGAAAAAAAATTGTGAGTGTGAACTGTTATTAAGGGCCGGTCTTGCCATCTCTTGGTCAGGGTCTTGGGATCTTCTAGGCAAATGAAAAAATTTGTCTTACCATCTATAGGTAGCGCTACCCAGAGGGTTAATTGTTGTCTACTTTATCTGCATGTTGAAGCTCTGGGTAAGGGTCTACACCTGAGATAAATATGGCGATCTCGTCAATCATTGTTTACATTTGAAATAAAGGTTGTGAACGAGATTGGCGAAGTTATTGGAGACGATGATGATAAATACATTGTTGGAATTATCAATGCTAGTGGCGAACAAACGGGAATTTATAAGAGTAAATTTGCAAGAATTTCCATAGAAAAGTATGTTTTCGAAAGGTTGCGAATTTTTCAAACAGTATGTTTGCGTGTTTTCAAAATAATGTATTAAACCGTTACTATAATTATTTAAATGCATTTGGCCTGAAAAAAAACTCACTTCCAAAACTTATGTAGTGTGTAAATAAATTTCTTTATTTGCCTATATCGTAAATTCAAGTAGTGTAAGATTAACTTTGACCGAAGTGTGTGTATTGCTGCATCTGTACGAATACGAACAGCACATATGTGTCGTGTTTTGTTTTTCATTGAAATTAAAATTTTCTACATTACAGTAATGTGAATGTAATTTCAATATGAGCGAAATTTTCCATTGCTCCATCAGAAAATATGCTACTCAAAATGTCACATACTCGTACGAATGCCGTCTCACGAAATACGTTAATCTAAAGCCCCACGTAACCTCCTCTTTGTTTTCTCTTTTCCTTCGAAATAAAATTAATGGAACCCCAAAAAACTTAACTTGGCAATTACAAAAATAGAAAAGGTTTGAATGCCAAAGTATATCCTACAGTCTTTCAGTGCCTGTCATGAGTCAGGAAACACGAGGAACAGACAGACACAGAAAACCAATCAAGAATAGTTGCCAATAGGTAGGCCTATGTGAAGAACACAAAAAATTCCATGGTAGGAATTCAGTCAGTAAGTGACAAATTAACTAAAAATAAAACTAATGATGGAAAACAAAAACAGACAAGCACAGTGGTCTTCTTGCAAGTAAATAACTCCTTTTGCAGAATTCTGTGTGTTTATGTACCTGTTGACCACTATTCATGTTTGGTTTTGTGTGTTTGTATGTTCAATTATAGTTCCTGCAACATAAACTCTGCTACAACAGTGTATATCCAAAACAATTTAATATTTGTTTCAATTGTCACTACTGCAGACCTGGTGCATAGGTAGTCTAAACTGTGGATGGTGATGATGTCACTTTGTAAACATTATCACCAACTTGTCAAAATACTTACCAATGTTTTAAAATTGAGTAGGTCTACTGCGAAAGTTTTCAAATGCTACTTCCAGGAATACTGACTTCTCTATAATTTTCTTTAATTTAGTTTTCTTTTCTGTATGTTTGTCTGTATATCCCATCTTTTAATTTTGTATGTACCCTATGCATTTATGTAGGTACATTGCAACCTATTTCTTATATTTGACAACTTCCAGTATGTACCTACTGGTACCTAAGAAAGAAACAAGTACATAAGTATAATTATAAAATATTAAGATGCAGATGTGCAAAACACTGTCCCTCCTATTCAGAAACCAGATCTGTGATAAGCTGGCAGAGAATTATATTGAATGTTACAATAATTTTTTTTTAAATTTAACTTTGTAACTGACTTTTCCCAAATATAACTGAAGAAATAGGTGCCTCTCCACACTTCCTATGAGGAGGGGGGAGGAGGGGGCTTTGGTGGGCGTAGTGGTAGGGTGCTTGCTTTCCTCCAAAGTGATCCATGTTTGTTTCCCTGTGAGGTTACATACAGGTTTTCTCATATAGGAATTTTGCTGAATAGTGCTGCTGGCTGGCATATTTTCTCGAGGTTTTCCTGTTTTCCCTGCCCTTGCATTTCGACGCTGCACATCTTCGCCATATTGCACCCTCCTTGGATCTCCAACACCTCTGCTGTTACAAACCACCTATGTCTCTCAGCTCCTCCCTTCCTAGGGTAATGGGGGCCATGTACCCATGATTCTTCATCAATATTAAAATATGCTTATGTCCAATTTCTTAGTTACTTTAAAAATTAGAATTTCAAAAATCCAAAAAGAAGAGTGAAATAACGTTTAAATAAAATCACGTTAAGTTTTTCAATTTTACAGATGGTGTAGTTACAGGAAAAGAGTGACTTTATCTATGTTTTCTTTATTTTAACTACCTTTGGTAAACGATAAAATGTACCCATTGGTCATTTAGATACTGTAATGATTACAGCCTACCACTAAATACATCACCATCTAAGCACAAAAGTAAACTATTTTTTATTTAACTTCACATCTTGTTGACAGCAAGTTTATTAGAGAATGGTACACCAAGAACACAATGAAGGCAATACAAGGAAGGAATTGGTCATCGCCTTTATTAATGCGTCACCAAGAAATTGCCTGGAGTGTGTTTCAAGAACCATATAAAATGTGTGTATTTAGCTATTAAAAATATGAGAACTGATTTGGTTGTGTATTTTTGTATTGATAAACAGCTGATTTCTTGTTTGTCACTGCAACTCTCCTGGCTTGGGGAAAATAATTGTAAGGGTTAATTATTTTTCTTTAGGTGGTAACATGAAGTGTCACGCATCAGCGAAGCTTTGAGTTTCCCCATTAATGACTGTCATGTGTAGCCTACTTGCACTGAGAAATGAGTGTGTTTTGAAATTTAACATATATCTTAACTGTTTGTAATATTACTGTAATATTCTCTCATGAAAACATGTTTAATTGCAAAAATATTGAACTGAGCATTACCTAAATTGACAAATGTAACCAATACAATTTTGAAATACGATACTGGGGAGGGCTATGAACTCGAAGGAAACTGAGGGGTAGAAGTTTATAATGAAAATGTACATATTTTGATTTTTTTTTTTTTTTACCCTACAATTTCCTTGATCTGCATAGCCTTCCCCACTATCGTATTTTTAGCTTGCATTGGTAATATTGTCTACTAATTTAATGTTTAGTTTGTTTGCAATTTAGTGTACTTTCACGAATAAAAATTACATTATTTTCATATTTTTCACCCATTTTACCCCACAATTTCCCTGATCTGCATAGCCCTCCCCACTATCGTTTTTGGGGTTTCTACTGGTCAAATGTTGATGCCCCTAGTAAATTCGTGTTCTGTTTAATTAGTCGAGAGGAATTATACACTTTCTGGGATTTTTTCTTCATAAAAGCCCCTATTTTTAAGAATTGCCATTGTACGCACTGCAATTGTTAATTTACAAACTTATGTGGATAACATATCACTATACACTATGCGATATTAATCCTTTACGTATGCATCCACGGCATATATGAACACACACAACACTGTTACTTTCGGGAATGTGCACGTCAGGCCTCGCATGTTTACATGCCAAAATCACATTTCACAAACGCAAGAATAACATAAATTTAGAGAAAATTCAGAACTAGTGACTTTGTATAGCACTCGCAAGGCTATTCAATGTGAACAAATTTCAAACTGACATAAACTTTCCATAAATCAAATAACGCAACCTGTCACTCTGCCATCATTCGACTTCAAAAGCATTATCGGAAAATGCAATATGTACAAACAATTAAATGGCCATCGGTATTCCGTCACAACCTTTAAACGAGATTAAATACTTAAGGACCAATCAGAATACACCCAGAAAGTCCAACTTAATACAAATCGACAGCAAACTCCAGGTAGTTACACAGTAGTATAAAATCAATGGTAAGACAGTACTGTTGGGTAAAAGATTCGGGTAGCCTACCTTCTGGGTAGCTACCTGGAAGTTTGCCAAGAGAGAATGGTAAGACTAGCCCTTATTACACTGCGAAGTGACGTAATTTGAGAACAAAAAAAATATGTAGGCTACTAATGATTATATCAAACACTCACTAGTGTGTAATTGGGCCACAAGTTGCATCACATCAAGTGAACTTTTGTTTCCTAAAAGCAAAACAATTATGGACTCCTACGTGATAAAACAGGAGGTACCAATAAAAACAGTTGGGTGATTAAATGTGTTAAACTGCTCCACGCAGATATTGACAACTGTTGCAGAGGAAGCGCTACACAACCAGTAGAAACGCAGCAGTAACCCAGTGCCACGGTGTCAACAGCAGTAACCCAGTGCCACGGTGTCAACAGCAGTAACCCAGTGCCACGGTGTCAACAGCAGTAACCCAGTGCCACGGTGTCAACAGCAGTATTACTGTGAGGCGAAGTCTCCCGATGAAGTGAGAGACAGTGACATCTACTGCGTCATTATCGCAAGTGGGTGACCATCCTTATTATCTTAAAGAATCTAAACTTATTGACTGTAATCATCCAGATGGAAAAAAAAATCTGATAGAAACTTAAAGAATCATCCAAGCCATAGTGAAGGCTACCTTATAGATGTTTTGTTTTTTTCAGTAATTTTGTGTTAAAGTGTAAGAGTTGCATGTTCATGATCTGGAGCTCCTTGGAAATTTTAATTATAAAGTAACCAATATGTATGCATCATATAAGATAAATATTTAAATATTTTTAAAATAT
Source organism: Dryococelus australis (assembly GCA_029891345.1). Taxonomy (NCBI): domain Eukaryota; kingdom Metazoa; phylum Arthropoda; class Insecta; order Phasmatodea; family Phasmatidae; genus Dryococelus; species Dryococelus australis. The sequence goes on along the minus strand of CM057002.1, from coordinate 86,548,174 downwards.
ATAACAGGTGTTACAAGTATTCATTAATAATAACAGATGGTTTTCTCCTAGCTTGATGAATCATGTTAACATAATCTGAATGTCACAAGTTGTGCATATGTATAAGTTTGTCTTAGTTCAAGAGGTGAATTAGGTGCATAAGTATTTAAACAGATTCCTTAGCTATAGATCTGTTATATTTGACCCTGTGTTTATCTATTATAATATTTTGTTTTACAAGCTGCTTTCTCTTTTAAAAACGTAAATAATACTGGTTGATAAGAACAACTTTTGTTTTAATGTTAGGAACGTTCGAGGAATGTTCTAAAAAATATTAATATATGGAACTGGAAGAAGTATGCTCCGATTAAATGTGTTTGTACTGAATTTAATTAAAAGTTGATAATAAATTTCAAGAAGTTTTCTTACTATGAATGAATGCAGCCAAATTTAAGCAACAGAAATATGAAAAAAAAAGATGTGAATACCTAATGTTGAGTTATCAGTAACCGAGATGTCGACGACGATCTTCGAAGAACGAGAGCTTCGTCATTTGGTTTATCGAATCAGACATCATGATCCATTTCTGAAGGAGGTACGTCACGGGGAGTGGCTCCAGGGACACAGTCAGCGCCGTAGGTCACCGCTTCATTGGTTGAGTCGGAAGTCGACGCCGGGACCTTGAATGAAGGAAGGATGTCGGAGTACCCATGCAGTCATGGGATGGCGGTCTACTGGGAGTTGTGATGTACCGAATTTAAACCTAGGAGGAGAACTGCAGGTTTAGCTGTAAACTACAAAATTTCGCATCAAAAGCTAAGGCCATGGCCAGTGTACGCCATATTATGCATGAACTTTTTTGCAAAGGCGTTTTGCAAAGGTGCATTAGTAGTGCACATTTGAAAGGTGTCCCTGACATTAATGGGAGTTTTTTTTATTACCTATGAATGTTTACTTGGTTGACTCATTTAATATAGTAAAACCATTTTCATGTTATTAATAACGCGAATATTTAAGTTTTTTTTAATAAATATAAGTACATTTAATTTTTCATTGTCTATGAAAAACTTAGGGGACCATGGAGCATCCAGTCTGTTAGTCATTCCCATTATTCTTTCATATCCTTCATAACAAATAACATCAAGGGTTATTTGAGTTTTATGTATTTATTCTAGTATTATTTCACATATTTAAATAATATGCAGATTTTAATTTTTTACTCATAATTTGATGTAATATCGACCTTGGCACTTTATCTAGAAGAGTCTCATAGCCAAGGCAAGTAAATAATGAGCAGTAATAATTAATTATATATATATATATATATATATATATATATATATATATATATATATATATAATAACAGTTCAGGGTAGTGGCACTGACTGCTGCAGAATTGCCGACCAAACGTGGTGCCTACAAGATATTAATAAGTACCAATCATTCCTATCTGAGCAAGTACAATACATTCATCTCAAAGCATTTGTTTACAAATCAGTTTTCTAACCTAAAATCCAAACCACATCATTTTCGCTAGACGTGTTGACAGAAAAGCAGTTCAATGTTGGGACACGGAGATTGGTTGTGTGCAGCCAACGAGATCGGTCTACCTCATCTTTAGTCTATGATCATTACAGGCGGCAATAGTGGTTTTTAGAACTGGAAAGGTCCTGTTCTTCGGAGTAAAAAACAGGTCCTGCACAACTTGTGTCCGTGCTGCAACGAAATGCAAAACTCTATCGTCGCATGTATGGGGTGAAAATCATAGCTCATCAAGTATGGAATCAGCATTGATTGTCGAAGAATTTTACCAGAGTGAAGAAATGTACGGAATAAAACATACTAAACTCATTGCTGATGGGGAAAGTAATGTATATAAAAAAATTTCGACGCACACTTATATAAAAATGTCACCACAGAAAACTTGTCATGTACAAATCGTCTTCTATGTAGTTTCTATAATGAATTGGAGATTTCAATTACAAGTAACAAACTGAAGAATGAAATTGTCATTAGAAAAAAGCTGGGTGAAAATGTTCTTAGATTCAGGACAGCTCTTTTTAAAGTTGTACAACACAGTGCTGTGATCTGAGCGAGCCCTTATTTGCGCTCGCGTGAACCTAACATCACACTCAGCGGGGAATCAGGACGCCAGGGACTGCGACCGACTGTAGACAGTAAACAGTATGGCGATACTTCAAACAACACGCAGATATAGGCCAGCGCGAGGCTCGTCGCGGATCCAGACGCCAGACAGACGCGGGAGACGACGTCGGACGTCAGCCAGTGGCCGACTTATCAAGAAGGGCCACGGGCAACAAATATAAGGTGAACTGATTCCAAACGGTTACATCGGAGATACTTTAGTTTGGTAATTAATACAAGTGGCTTTAACGTAATTGAATAGAAGTAAACCATAATTACTCTCCCGTTTATATAAAGTGATATATTGTAAAGTGTTGTACTCTCGTGAGATACTGTGATTTGTATAAAGACGCTTAAGGAGTATCCCATCTTTGTGTTCAGTACGTCACCCCCTTAATAGTGCGTGACCTTCCAGCTTAAAGCGGGGTCACAGCAACAGGCAAAAAAAGAACGACCACTATACGAAAAAATTGAAGAATTAAGGAAAGTTATAATAATTACCACAAACCACGTATTTGGAGAACATTCAGTTTGCGCGGAGAGAGACTACTTCTGAAAATCGGATAGTAGCGATCGCAATTACCGGAAAATATTGAAAGTGTTGTGTAGTAAAACAAATGAGCATACATAGCAGAAGTCTGATACACAATCTGACCAACAACCCTGTAGAACGCAAAAATTCAGCTGTTGCCAAATTTGTCGGTGGCAAAAGAATTTCTCCACTAAACGATCCTATGCTGGGAAGAGCGCGGGGGACACAACACGGGCATGCCATTGTATAAATTACACACAACTATGTACAACAGGAAAATTTCGCAGAAGTATGGAATACAGGCGTAACATACAAATTGAAGCCAGAAATACTGAAAGGAGGACAAAGGCAAAAAAGTATCGTAAGCCTTTATTTACACAGGCACTTTCCAATAAGTACTATGGCGTCACTGCTGAAAAGCCAGATTTGGATCCAAAGACATTCAACAGAGAATGCAAAGAATTCCTTGATTCATTACAAATAAGTGAGACGGAAAGGCAAAGAGTTAAAAGGGCAACAGTAATGCAAAAAGAAAGAGGTGAATGGAGAGAAAGAAGACGAAAAATACACACAGCATCGCATTTTGGTAGAATCTGCAACATGAAACCATACACCAGTTGTGATTCAGCAGTTAAAATTATATTGTAAAACAGAACTGACACCAAACGAATTAAATATGGAAGGGAAAATGAACAGTTTGCAAAAGAAGTGCTGGAGAATAAAGATTTCAGATTGCGGACTATTTATTGATCCTGACATTCCCTTCTTCGGCGCCACACTTGATGGACTTGTCGAAGATGGCGTTGTTGAAATTAAATGCCCATCTTCTTATTCACAAATGACACATACAGAGGCAATTATAAAAAGAAAATAGCTGCCTGGAATATTGACAAAGAAGGAAATATTCTGAAAATGAAAACTAATCATAATTATCATCTGCATGTTCTAGGACAGTTAGTTACACATCCCTCGACATAAATATTGCTTGTTCTACCTATGGATACCACTAGGTATCAGGATTGAAAGAATAGAGAGAAATTACAACTTCTGGAACACCGAAATTAAACCATAGTTGGACAAGTTTTCCCTAAACTGCCTTCTTCCTGAGTTAATTGATCCACAATACACCGCCAGGCCAATGCCAATAAGAAATGCTGTGTACCTAATAGAACAGATGAGGAAGAAAACAAGGAAGTAAATTGCGAGAACCTTAATTTCTGGCAGCAAATTTATTGTTACTGCCTCCCTTCTCAAAACTTGTATGTCAAAAAATATAATAATGTTTGGTATTTATTGTCGTTTGTTTCCAGTACAAAAATAATAATATGGAAAATGTGTTATTTTTAAGAAGGCAAAAAATTCTAAAGCATTTTAATTGTGTATAGTAATTTTGGTTATAACCATGCTTATAGCTCATATTACTTATTTTTACTTTTTTTTTATATATTGTAAAGTACAGAGATCAAAAACACGTTTAATTTCCAGGCAATGTAAATAGCATGCTAACTTCATGTTTTATTTGTAATTTGTAAATATGTGTCTCGTTGTAATAGTTTACCTTAGATAGATTTCTGACTAGTATATGTAATTTACGTTCAACAGTGGTTCTCAACAGGCACGTGAAATATGGCCTCACAAAGGATGCCAGTCTCTTATAGCTAAATTGTTAAACAACTTGCTAGAACCTATAATTCAGATTTTGTTTAAATGACTAGACGATTAAACTCACATTTTACTGTTTGATTTATGACTAAGGCTAACTTGTTTTATAATGTTTCACCTAGCTTTTATAATGTCAGTAGTACGCACTGACAGGAACGGGATTAAATCGGGGCTCTGCTGCGAGGCTACAGGCCCAATGTCCCGATTAAATTGCGTCCCGGAAAGCGAGGCTACAAATCATCTGTCCAGATTAAATTGGGGCCCTGCTGCGAGACTATACACCCTGTGTTCCCTCCTACTATGGTTGCCTAGTCCTTATGCTATTAAATCCACTATCACCCCCTCTCTCCCTTCACCTACCACCCACACCCCCCTCCCCTCGTCCTGCTTCACAACGAGTTATACTGTGATTAGTTTAATTGGCACCCTGCTGCGAGACTGTAAGCTCTCAGACCTTCTCTACTATGACTCTCTACCCCTGATGCCTGATCCACTACCAATCCTTTCCTCCCCTTCACCCACGACCACCTTCACCCCCTCCATTCTCCATCCTCCTTCATAATGAGGTATGCTGTGATTAGTTTTGAATTAAATCAGGTCACTGCTGCGAGACTGTAGGCTTTACTTTTATATGGCTATCACACTCCCCACGCCTCCTCTCTACTGTGCTGTGATTGCTCAACCTTCTCCCCCCCCCCCCAATCCCTCCCCAACAAATCATTTATCTAAGAGATATGCTGTGATTAGTTCCAAACTTGCTCGATAGGCAGAACTGCTGTCGTCATCGGCTGCCAGCCTAGTTGTAGAGTTGGCCGCCGGGTGGCGGGCCAGTTCGATTAATCTAATACTGTTCGAGTACCCGCAATTGCTGATAGGCAGTGCGCCAATCTCTCGCCCACCAGACACACTCGTTTAATGTTGATATCTGTTGGTAGGAGCACTGGTATAAGCTGGAAGCTAATACAATATAAAAACTTTGGAAAATGGTGGGCTATCAAAACATAAGTTACATTGAGCTTTTAATGATATATAAACACACACACACACACACACACACACACACACACACACACACACATATATATATATATATATATATATATATATATATATATATATATATATATATATATATATATATATATATATATATATGACCTTGTAAATTCAAAATGGATTTGTAGTAAATTATGTCACGAACACTGATAAGTTAAACAGTAATATTGTAAAAAAATGAAATAAAATAAAAAGTTATGTAGATATGTATTGTTATTTTTATTTAACACTTAAAATCTCCAGACATAAATTTATAAAGTATAGCTTTTATGAACTCGTATTTTCTAGAAGAATTCGTTTATAGGATCACAACAGTCAAATATTCAAAGCAGAATTTTTTTTAACAAAAGTTGTGTGTTTAAATTAAAAATATATGTTTATTTGACATTTACAAGCAAGTAAGGCGTCTAAAGATTTATATTTTTTTAGCAAATAAGAATACGTCATCATAAAATATTATTTTGTAACTATAACCATCCCCATATTGAATTTAGTAAACATAGCAGCAATCTTTTTTTATTTTTAAATTAATTATGTAAACACTCCGAGCATCAAAAACAGCACATCACTTACACTATCAGAGATCATTTATGCCTTAAGCCCTTTCTGATAAGGTCAAATACGCATTATATACTTTTATAAGCATCATAGTTAGTCATAATTTGCGAACCATTGAAGTTATAGTCATCAAATACATATCATAGGCATCATACCCTATATACAACACAGTGGTAAGGTAACTTACGCCCTAAACCCTTTTTGGTAAGGTCAAATAAGTGTTTAAGCCCTTTTGTAAATGAAGTCATAATTTCTGAAATCATTGAAGCTATTGTAATCAAATTCATAACATAGACATCGTGCCCGACACCCACGATAATTGTAACGTCATTTAGGCCCTAAGGACTTTCTGGCAAGGTTAATTATGAGTTATGTCCTTTTATAAGCATACTTTGTCGTAATTTTCGAACTGCTGGAGCTATAGTCATCAAATTCATAATATATACACAATCCCCAGCAACAAACACCACCACATGATCAAACACACCTAAAACCCTTTGTAAGGCATAAATTTACCATGAGCATACTTACCAATTCCTCACTTACCAAGTACACACTTACCAAGTGCACACTTACCAAGTGTACACTTACTAAGTATATACTTATCAAATGCATACTTACCAAATGCATACTTAACAAGTGCATACTACCCACGTAATATTATTCCATTTCCGAACATAACCACATTGTATTTGTGAGTTGAATAGCTACTAGGTTTCTTAAAGTAATGTTAATTTCGGATTTGGGTTCGATTCTTACTCAGGGCATGTAATATTACTTCATTTCCGAATTTAACCAGATTTTATATGTGAGTTGGATAAGTGGTAGGGTTACTTAAAATAATATTAATTTCGGATTTGGGTTCGATTCTCGCTTAGGGCACATATTAATTTATTTCCGATTTCAACCACATTATATTTGTGAGTTAGATAGGTGCTAGGCTTACTTAGTGTAATGTTAATTGAGAATAATCGAATTCGAGTCTCGGTCAGAACACCTAATAACTTTCTACATTCTAATTTAACAAAAATTTTGTTCTGCTTTGTACTCCTACAGAGTAATTAATGTAATGTTAGTTTGGGATTACCAAGTTCGATTCTTGGGCAGAACACTTTTTATTTTATTTTAGTTTTGAAGTTAAAAAATTTTACTTTTGCTTTGTATTCCTGCTTATAGTAATTACTGAAATGTTGTTTTTGTATTACCGAGATAGATTCCCAGGCGACTCACTTATTATTATTTTTTTTCTGGGTAATGCATTCTTACACAATCTCCATATAAGATGTCATATAGCCACACATGTTAACATCTCAATAGCTGCGCAGCAACAGTTGTCTTGACCTGTCGGCCGGCGCTTCACAAACCAGTAGGCATGTAGGGGGTAATGTGCCTGCACACACACTTTCACCTATACCTCTACACCAAAGAACTCAGCGTGCACCATGGCTCGGAGAACCGACAGGACGGTAGCTCTGACAAACAGTGAGTGGATTGGCACAGAGATCGAGTCCCTGATAGAGTATTTGAAATTCTAGTTAATTTTATCCTAACCTTCGAACCTTTAACATTTTTTTAACCTTTAACATATTATACACTTTATTCCTTTCTACAGTTTAACCAGTCATACAATTTAATATTTTCTATATTCTCGTGAACCTTAACATCTACTTAGAGTTTAATGGTTTCTTGAAGTTTATCCTTTTTGAAAAGTAGGGTTCTTTTGCTGTCATTTAAATTGAATTGAGAGTTAAATTGTTTTTTTTTTTTTTTTTTTTAATATTATCAATTTTAATTGGTTTGAAACTTTTTTGGCATTTTTATGTGAGTGTATTAAAGTGCTAAAGGTAAGGCGCTTTGGTAGCGTAGTTGATTAAGCCATACATTAAGAAGCGCCCCTGAAAGGGATTCGAACCGCTTCAGGGTAAAATTAATTAGATACAGGACTATTACTTGAGAAATGCTACAGAGTCATACTAATTAATCAAGAACAGAAGTTTTTTTGCACAAAAATGCTGTTTTTGGAGGGCCGCTGTGGGCAAACAAAAGAGAGGAGGGAGAAGCCTACCTCCCTCACTGATCCTCCATCCTTCCCCTTTGAATCCTCCCCCCTCCGAATTGCCCCCCCCCCCCTATCCAACCCCCTGTGAGGATTTAGAGGGACAAGGAGTATATGTTTTCCATTTTGTGCGGGATTGGGGGGTGTGCTTTTCGCCTTCGAATTGGCCTGGAAGGCACATTTTTCGACCGATTTCCTTCCAATTTGGGGGAGGAGTGCCTTTGAGTGCCCCCTCCACCAATTGGCAGTTAGGCCCTTATTAAGCCTAAGGCATAAGTCTTAAATCTTAAGTCTTATGTCTAATGTATTAAGTTTTAAGTTACCTGCTTCATCTTTGGTGGCTCAACCCACGGTTTCCACGAGCCCGACCCCTGGTAGCCATTAATGGGAAATGTGAATTATTGAATGGTGTAGGCTTTGCTCAATGGGAAAATCTCTTGAATCATTAACATCAAACACACACAAACACACACATACATACACTCACCAATCTATACAACCAAGCACATAAACACATATACAATCCCACATACACTATATCACACACACATGCACAAAAAACACACAAACATGCATGCAGTATGATACACACTCTCACACACACACACTCGCACACAAGCACACACAGTATAACATGCATACACACGCTCATACAACATACACAATCATTTAACTCATTTGCACTTACCATACCAGGCAGTTGCAAAACCCAATACCATAAACTTTACAAGCAAAACTAAATACTTGAAAACTATATCAACATATCCTACAACTGAAATGAACAAAGCATACAAAAACAACTCAATCATATTCTGAAACCATTTCAAACTATAATACTAACAACATACCACCCACTTTCAAAACCCCTAGCATCAACATTTTCAAGCAAAACTAAATACTTACAACTAATAAAAATATCAAACATCACAAACGAATAAATCTCCATCATCTGTCTTCCAATACACATCATCACACAAATTTAATTTAAAGTATATTGATATACAAAAAAGCAAAAAACCTTTCCAAGATTCCCTTTTTTTAAGTTACTCGTCTCGCTCAAATCGTGTTATACCATACTACATATAGCAATCAAAACTTGTTTATTTCATACATAAAAGTTTCTTGATAAAAGAATGTTTCTTAAAATCTGATCTTTTTAACTGTTGGTTCCACCCTTCTAGATTACTTAGATCTTATCTGCACAACAAATTTTTACACAACTAAACCTTGTTTCATCTCACAAGAAGCTTAGGTGTTGTTTACATGAAACTATATTTATCTACTTCTGAAATCGTCAAAATTGAAGCATACATGCTGATTTAGTCACTTCTTCAACCTAAACATAGGCATTTCTATTAACATAAGTAGTAGAGGCGTGCCGGTCCTACTGTAATTTGATTAATCGGATTATCAATTTGATATCAAATTAATTTACCCAATTAATTTGGAAATTGAGCCATAATTAATCCATCCAAAAATTTTAATTATCATTAATCTACTTAACTTAATCCGACAAAATGAGATTTTTTGATCAAAGAAATGTGATCAAAGAAGTTTGATGGAATAATTTTGATCAAATTTCTTTGATGGAATTTTTTTAATTTTGTGTTAATTGGTAATTGTATAGTTTGGTGCAAAAGTGTTCAAAGGTTTTTGCTTTGTTTTTTTTTTTTTTTTTGGGTGGGGAGCAGCATGTTAAATCCTCACCATTGAAGCTCTGGCATACTGAGGAGTGATGTGTTGGGGAATGGATGTATATAGGTATTGTGTAATATTAATTTTTATGGTATTGAGGAGTTCCTTCCCATTTGACAGGCGACTGAGAGAGAGCAACACTATACATGTCTCCTTCGGCTTCCATCTGAATATCTACTGAGGATGGAACGCCTGTGACTAATTAGATACGTGAAACCACAGAAATGTCTAATTCAAAATAAGTGTTTTTAATTAATAGTTAATAATTAATAATAATGGAGTATTAATAAAATAAGTACGAATCCTTAAAAATTACTTTAATTATGTTATCACCACGAGACAAATCAATTAAAATGAATTAAACCAATGATGTTGAACTATAACTCGCAAACGAAAATGTAACAAATTAACCACAAAACTATTTTCCTACCAATATAATATACATACACGAAACAAATATAAACTCACTAAACTCATTAAACCAAGTTAATCAAACACACAGGAAAAAAGTCTATCAAACATGAACCAATATCTACCAGCCCGGCATCCTATAACTAATAAAATACACACAAATTACAGTCAATAATTAAAAATCATCTAGATATATGCACATCACCCTCATCAGTTCCCAAGGCCACCAAACCAAATATTCTAACCACCGAAACTCACAGGCAAGTAGACACGACGAAACACACTTTAAACCATATACGAACACTTAATAAACAATTTTCAATTAAACAATTGATATTCTTGCAACAATAAATAAATATAAACACACAAAATAATAACTTACCCCACTCGAATATCTGTTAAAAACATATCTCTCGTTAGCTCATACAACCATCACAAGAAAATTGCTTCACTCTCAAAGCTCTCCTATTGTGTAAACCAGATGCATGTAGTTCGTTATACTAATTTTTTAATTAATAAAATAATTAGAAACGCACTGCATCGCATCACTTTTGTAAGCACCACACGGCCAGGATCCTTCAAATGCGTCTTCCGACAGCCCATCATGCGCCGGTGGACACCACTCTGATGCTCTGATGCTCTGATTAGTCACCAGCTCTCAACGCTCTCCTGTTGCGAAACTCCGCAGCAAGCATTTCATCTAATCAAATAACAAATGTTTAATAAATATCATAAGTAGCTATACGGACATGCATAGTTAAAAGTAACATGTAATATGAACGGCAAGCTTAGAGTGTATGAAACGTCAACACTGCTCCCTGCAGAGGTCCAGCCAGGCCGCTCACCCCCCCCCCCCCCCTCACCCCACGTCCTCCAGCACTAGAGTGTCTTGACCCGACCTGGATTCCCTAAGGTGCCAAGACAGTGAGAGGCGAGCTTGTACGGTCGCCCGCAGCACAAGTTTAGTGCCATGCACTGACTACCTTTTGGTCACTGCCCGCCTCCTACACATGACCGCCCTTGCCTTTCGCCACTGCTCCCCCCCCCCCCACATATGCACTGAGTACCACCCTCCCTTCCCCGCATGGTCACTGGTGTATTTCGTCTCCACGCCTTCATGCATGCACCACCCCTTTCCAAAATGGCTTCTGCTTCCCCTCCCCACCCCCCTGCTTACTCCACACCACAGCTAGGTGAGCCACAGTGACCATTGTTGGTGGCACACCACTCTGAGAGCCCACCCCCATTCCCCCATGGTGCCAGGCAGTGCATCTACAATGACCTGCTCATTCAGTCACAACTAGAAAATATGTCGTTATGACATGTTCCACGCTTCCTCTCACTGTCTCTCTCTCAACCAGTCACTCAATATTTCTTCTTCATGACTCACATAACTTGTAGGGAGTAACGAACCTCCTAAATTCACCTTTCCTCCCCCACCCTCCAGCATTTCCAAAGCATTGCTCCGAAAATTCTCTCTGTCTCACTTGCTCAAGATACACATAGCTCACAATCCTTCAGGGTGATGACTAGCGCAAAGCATCGTCCCTCAAGATGGAAAAAAGTGTATTTCGACACTACTAATTTAAGTGACCAAATGATGCAATACACACTGGGATGTGTATTTCTGTATCATAACTCCAATGCATGCGACCACGCCCTGGAAGCAATGCTAGCCCCAAAACCAGCACAAACTGCGGCTCATGTTTAAAATCCACAAATTTTACCACAAAAATATTTATACAATTAATGTTTTGTAATACTATCTTTCAACGATTTACACAGGAAGTGAATTTTATTACATGATAAGTGTAGATATAGAGCAATAAGCCGAGAAAAGGACATATAAAGTAAATTTATTCTGAATAACTAATATTAATGATTTAAAAATGCACAAATTACACATTAAAAACCCAAATATGTATCAAATGTAACCAATTACCGCCCAAATTAACATCTAAATGTGATTTACCAACTAAAAAAATCTATCACAGTTACCAATTGAATTAAAAATCCGAATTTAAAAAATACATATCAAATGTAATGCATTAACACCCAAACAAGAAGACTTACAAACACTAATCAAATGACAGTCAATCTAAACAAGAGGAATGATTGCACAAAAATTGTACATCTAATTCCCGTCAGTATTGCTATGTTTATTAAATGAAAAATCGTTTCAAATATGTTTCAATTTTTTTAAATTTAGTATCAAAAAACTTACAAATGTTGGCTTACAGTCTTTGAAGATAGTTATTCTTCACACTCGAATCGTGCACCTTTGAGAAATCTCTCCATCGAACCAAGGATCTATCCTTTTCCCTTTTAACTAAATATTCATTTGGAGAAGTAAGTTTCTGCAATTTGTGTTCAAAAATCTGCCTTTAATGGGTTCTCCATCGTAGGTTTTGATATAATACACTCTGGGAAACAACTGTCTAACTGAAACAAAAATACTGCTTAAGACTAATTCACAGTATATTTTTTTCTCAAAGGCCCCTTTCAGCTTAGATATTCGTACATACTGGCCAACTTTAAACTTTTGCTTCCTCTCATCAAATACCTTCATGTTATTATAAATGGTTTTCATCAATCTACTGTCCATAACCTTTTCGGGTGCCATATGATAGTTCTATGATATTTTGAATAGTAAAATTTAAGTATTTCCGGCAAACTGTCCACCCAATTGTAAGTCCCTTTCGACGTTTAATGTTTGTATATTATCTGTCTCAAACACTTGTTGAACCTCTCGGTAACAGATACTTTAAGTTTGGAATGTGTTACATAATGATTAATCCCATTTTCAACCATTAGTTTCTGGAGCAGTCCAGAAAAAATCGCTCCATTTATCGGTTTGGAGCAATTTCGGGGTATTTCTTGCAAAACAATTTTCATTCCATCACTGACCTGTTTCCCAGTTTTTTTTCACAGGTATGCCCGAAGCATATTTTGAATAAACATCTATTATGGTTAACATATACTTGTATCCCTTATTGTATTTCGAAAGCAATGTCATTTCAAACAAAGGCTTTAAAAAATCATTTAAACCATGAGTAATAACTTGTCTCCTGGGAAAGCTTATCCTTGCAGGTGCATGGAGTTCTTGAGAAATCCTACTGAATTTCATTAATAATATAACCTTCTTCCATTAACTCTTCAATAATAGAAACAATTTTGTTTGTATGTGAATTATTCCCAGACTCTTATGAAGCGATCAGAAGTTTCAATCAGCTCACCAATTTATTAGGATTGCTCCACTAAATAGGAGAAAACTGATCACCAATTTAATCTTTATATATTCAGCTTCCAGCAATATTGCTTAATATGTATAGTTTCGGATGGTTTTCATATCCTGAACGTTTATTCGCATTTGTACAACAAACAAGATCCTTATATTTCTCCAAATCGGTGTTGGAATATCCATTGGAACATTTTAAATAGTAATTCAAACAATCCTTCACTGACATCAGTTATGTAATCACATACTTGAATTCTTTTCTCAGACATAATATTAATTTTCCGAATCTCCAAGAAACCATATATTTACATGTCGATATAAACCAAATACTGTATTGCGCATAGGCGAAGATTGTTTTATAGCTAAATAATGCCATGTTAAATGAGATAGGTCTTTATTCTTTTAAGGATCTTTCAATTTAATTTCCAGTGGTGTTTCATTAGACATACTTAACACGAAATGCAATGTATCCATTCTACTCATAACAGGTTTACATATTTCCTCATTTAAAACATCCCATTTCAATCGTGTTCGTTTAGCTTGTAAATATTTCTCCTTTATGGCAGCTATGACTATATGTAATTCCGAAACTAAATTTCTGATTTTCAAGCATCTTTTTAGTATTTTCTGAAGTCAGTATCTAATAATCCAACTGATCTCAAAATCAACCAAATTTAAACCAAAAGCTGCCAAATTTAAGCCAAAATCGATCAAATTTTACAATTATTCAAAAATTCTCATGCTGATTTTTTCTTAATGTAGTTACCTACTAAAATAAACCAAATTTAATCTAAAATCTGCAAACTAAATTAACTCACCAAAAAAGAAGTATTACATAACTTTGGTCGATATAACAAAAAAAAATCAAAAAAATTTTTAACAATTTCTTAAGAGAATTCGATATTGTGCATAAATTTACAATTTTAATTTCTTTAAACCTTTATATATTATATAAACATGTTTCTTATTTAATCTATACTACTAAATAAAATAGAAGTATCTGTCTGTGATTTTTGAATTTTTCTCTTTTAATTATTTTTTCATATAGTGTAAGTGATAACTAAGCCATATATAAAGTGGATTTTTTTCGTGTCTGTCTGTCCGAACGGATTTAACTCAAAAACCACTTAACATATTGACATCAAATATACACAGTATATAGATAATAACCCCAGTCCCAACTTAGTCTTTGTTTCATCGAGATATCTCAAATGGTTCTAGAAAAAATTATGACCAGGGATGTAAATATGTACTGGATTAAAACTTTTCTTATAATTACTGCATAAAAAATCATTAATAAAAAAAATTCGTCATTCCTCCTTTTTTTGTCTATGGGCTGTCCACCTTTCCTTCCAAAAAGCCGTAATTTCCCTGTGACAAGAGTTATTCCAAATGGGGCCATAGTATCTCAGTGGCTAGAGCACCCAATAAGGATGCCGCAGTACATAAGTAGCTAGAGAAATGAATAGTGAGGCAGCAGTGGCACATTACCTAGAGCACCCAATAGTGGGGCCGCAGTAGCTCAGTGGCTAGACACCCATTAAGGGGGCCGCAGAAGCTCAGTGGGTAGAGAACCCAATAGTGAAGCCGCAGTAGCCCAGTGACTAGAGCACTCAATAGTAGAGCTGCAGCTGGTCAGGGACTAGAGCACCAAATAGTGGGGCCGCAGTACATCGGTGGCTAGAGAATCCAATAGTGGGGCCGCAGCTGGTCAGGGGCTGGAGCACCCAATAGTGGGGCCGCAGTATCTCAGTGGCTAGAGAACCCAATAAGGGTACCGCGGTAGCTCAGTGGCTATTGAAACCAATAAAGAAGTGGCTAGATCAATTCAAAGTCCTAAATATCATGCTAAAATAAAACGTGTGTGAAGTGATGGCAGGGTGTGATTTAAAAACTCCATTAAACCTGAAAGAACAAATATTAGTGTGTTAAACATAACACCTTAATGAAACTATGGTGGGCTTTATTTTTATAAGTTAAAAAAAATCATGCAAACGAAGTCGCATGGGTCAGCTAGCGATCTGGTAATGACATTTTGAACTTACCATTTTGAATACAATTGATTTTTTTTTATTTACAAATATTAGATTCATATATTTGAAAATCTGTAGTGGGAAACCATTAATTTTGTTCGAGATCATGTAGTTCAGTAAATTCATATAAATTGTTTTATTTTCTGAGCAGAGATTACAGTTTTATTTGTAAAGAAAATTTTTAAAAGAAGAAAATTTTTTTTTTTAATAGTTTTATAATGATAAATAATGCGACTATTTGTTGTTTTTATACTCGCGTATCTAAAATTAATATTAAGTGGATTTGCTGTGGATTGTATGGGAATTTTTAAAAATTGAAATATTTTCTTGTTTTGACTTAAATTTGTATAAACTTGACTTAGATTTGTTTGATTTTGAGATATGAGATATGTAAAATAACGTATGTTATAGAAAACAAGAAAAGGTTGCTTGAAAATAAGAAATTTAGTTGCTTTTGGCTTTAAATTGCTTGATTTTTATATGAATAAATAAGCTGAGCTTAGGATCCGCAATATATTACTACTGAATTTTTATTTAAAAATCTGAACAAATTAAAATAATTCAAAATACGCACAAATGACAATCCTGCACAAATAACAATCCTGCACATATAATAATCATTCACAAATAAAAAAAACAACAAATTTAGTCATATTTTATGTATTTTTCTCATTGGCAATAGTAAGGAAGAAATTATCTCATTTGCAATTAACAGAAAGATCATTTAGCTGATAAAACAATTCAAATATGCATCTAAAATTTTGTAAAAGTCTTACTAAACAACTTAAAATTTCTAAAAGTTTAAAAGATTTAACCATTGAAATATGCATTTTTAATTTTCTTTAAACTATCTGAACAATTTTGTTATTCCATTTATTAATTTTGAAAATTTTACATATCTTCAGTAATCATTTCTTTCAAATTCCTTTTTCTAATTAGAACAACATTACAAACTGTGTTTGCTCCAATAGTTTTATCAAAATCAACACTAACTATTATATTTGTTTTTTCTTTAACTATGGTTGTTTTTCTATATAAACAACCAATAATTTATGATGGTCTTCGCCCCCAAAATGAATAATAATTTATATCACCATGCATGTTTACAGTCGGTTTATAATAAATTAATTATTTCTATAAATAGTATCAAGTTCTGATATTGAATTTCTAAAATCATTTCAGGCAAGAAACATTTTATTTCAAAGGCCATTTCCAATATCTAAATTCCAATTTTCTCTTGGAAAAATTTCATTTCTTCCATTTTTAACATAAATATTTCTCAGAGTACAATGATCAAACATAGCAGCATGCACTTCCTGATCAGCACAATTTTTTCTATTAGTTTTAAATTCTGCAATTACAAAATCGGGCATGTCAAATTGTAAATTATTAAACTGATCTTTTATATCAAAGTTAAAAACAGTTGTTCCAGCAGGAACTTCTTTTTCTAAAAACTGCCAATCATCAAAACTAATAGGCATTTTAGGATGTTAGTATATTTTTTCTCTAATTGCAATAGACTCGTATTCAACAACAGGCCACATAATTTCTAATTTTTGAATAACAATTTTACCTGGATCGGTATAGCTTTTCTGAATCGTACCATCTTTATTTTTTTGTTTCATAAACAAATTTTTATCAGATGAATTACGAATAAAAGTAATTTAATAACCACCTTTCCAATAAATTTAATTGCTATCTAGAATAAATCCAAACAAATATCTCAGTGGATACATAACTTCATTTGTTTTATCACTATGAACAGATTTTACCCGATATTTATTATCAACATAAGACATATCTAGATAATTTAGTTCGCTTGGTGATCTTAACAAAGCATTCATCATTGTTGATATTATTCCCGGATTATCAACAGCTTTAATAATATTTCCATGTTTTCAGATTTCTACTCTAGAAAACTGAAGTTGAAAAAGTTGGAACAAACATCAATATTATCTAATTTTGAATATTTTGCCTCATCTCCTTTATCTCTTGTAACATCTCATTGTGTAGAGTATCTAATTAGTATTTTTAAGCCTTACAGTGGTATGGAAATCAAGTATACGAGTACACACGTGTTTATTATTTAATAGGAATGTTATTGTTGTGACGTGTTCTACATACAAGTTTATTATTCAGTTATTTTATTTTATTTTTATTTTTATTTTATTTTACATGTTTACTATCGTGCATGCAGAACTTCATATATTCGGTATTCTTATATTTATTTTCATATTGTTATGTTTTGAGCTACATGTTAATTTGTGTAAGTTGGTAATGGTTGATAAGAACGTATTCATTGTAATAATAAGGAATGCACCCCGATATAAGCCCTATGTCCCACATGTAAATTAAAATCAGATAACCAATGCCAAATTGAGTTGTTGAAAGAATGTTCTGGTCTCCATCTTGTTTGAAATGGGTCACGAACATAGTAGGTCGGGTAGACCTGAACTTCGTCTGAACAGTGAAAAATTAAAATTTAAAAGTGAGTTTGACCCCGACAACTATGCTTTGTTTTACGTGAATAGTCAACAGAGTGTTTTAAAACTGCCTGAAGAAGGCTTAGGAGTTTTGCAACATTAAGTATAATGCAGAAATATAAGGTATTTTATCACCACCATACTAAGTGACCATTGGTACAGCGGTGGTGTGCTAAATACGTTTCCTGTAACTACACATTTAATACAACCCTTTCTTGCTGATCACACAGTGTATGAAAATATGAACTCGTATTCTACTCTACCAAATATTGGCATTGTTAGCCAGGAACATTTTATTCAGTGTAGACGCATATGCAGATTTCTTGTAAAATGTAACGTCTGAGTGTGATTACTATGTGAACATTAACCAAACTTTCTGAACATTCAAACATTTTTAAGTTGGTGCGGACTTTTAAAAACTGCAAAGACTTTAATTATGGTTGCCAAGCACACACACACACACATAATTGCTATTTTTGGCAGGCATGCAGAGTTTTAAATTTAATATTCTAGTCCAGCTGCTGCATAGTATTTGTAAATATTCTGTGGTTACAAAATAAAGTTGGAAACATTATTTAAATTGAGAAAAGATTTTGTTTGCATTAAACTCCACTTCACCCTTGGACTTCTTTGATTGATATGATAGTAGTTAGTTTCCTTATTATTTCCCAGTAAATATTTAAAGTATGACATGTGTATACCTGTGTGGAGGCAGAGATAAGCCTGGATACAAGGAAACATGCTGGTAAGATATACGTCTGTTGATTTTTTGCAGTGATTTTTAGTATTTTGTAGTGTGTGTTCTGTCACCTACACATTCAGTTGATTATTTGCAAACCCTGCCTACATGTTGAATAATAATTACACATATAAATATCTCTCCATTTGTTTTCACATACATTAAAGAACCATAATTCACAACACTCTTTTCAGTAAACTATATTGTTCAAAAACATAAGCATCATTTGGAAAAGAAAGTTCATCTCCTATAGGAATATCAAATTCTATTCTATTATTGTAAATATTTAAATTCCCCCTAGTTTTATCAGTTGGAGGGATAGTTAGTCTATTGAAGCTCTCAATACTTTAGTATTAATACTTTATTAAAGTATTGAGATATATTATAATATATAATAAAGTATTACAATACTTTATTAAAGTATTGAGATATATATACATAAATGAAAGATTCATCAAAGTATATATCTCGAGTAAAATTACTCACCGAAAAATTCAGAAATTATAAAAAGAATCATGAAGCAGAATATGGAAAAATAAGAAAAAAAGGCTACTATTAATCGACAAATTACGCAATATTGGCAAAAAAAGTCGAACAAATTAGTGAAGAAAATAAAAATGTAATAAATATATTAGTTCCTGTAACAGTAACAAATTTGGATTATTCAACGCCAGAAGAAACATCATTTAAAAGATAATTATACCCAAAATGTCCTGATTTAGAAGAGCGAATGGGAATTGTACTATTGAAAAATTTGATGCAGCGCTCATATGATTCTATTATAAATCTCGGAAGAGAAATTTCAAAAAGAAAAATGGATTTAAAGCACAATAAAGTTTACGAGGAGATGAGTATAATGTTTAAATTGGAGATACAAAAGCAATGATAAATAATGATAAAAGATTTGTTAAGTATAAATAATATAAATTAATTGAAGGGCTTTCAAATTTGTTAACAAAGAATAAACAAACAGATCTTGAAGACGAAAACACTAATAACGATTATGAAAATTACAGAGATATTATTTTATCAACTAATGCTGCATTCCAAGAATACAATCCACAAATGAGTGTAAACTCTAATAAAAGTTGGAAGTGCAAAAATATAGTTAAACCAATTTATTACAATTATATAAGAGAATCAAGATCAGAGCCAAACACACCCAAAAGAATGATTTCCTCAAGAACTCGAAGATCTGGAAACGGTATAAAAAATACAATATTTTACCAAAATAATATATTTAGATGGGCGATGTTAGAAAAATGATCGCCGGATTGTTAATTATTCACGACGGAGAAAAGGCTGGAAATTACAATTATTATATTGAAAAAAAGAGCGTAATCAATATGTTGAGCTATAAATTTTTTGAATTTGTTATTAATAATCCTAAAGAAAATTCCATACATTATAAGAGTTTTAAATGAAATTCCGCACTGTTTTGGAATTCTGAACATCATGGTCGAGGAATTATAAATTGGGCTTTAAATAATTTAAATTTTCCCGAACTGCACTTGCCAGGTAATAATTATTGTGATCCATTTACAAAATTCAACAAAAGGTTAGCAAGAGGAGACACAGGAATAAATAAATTAGATGGAGCATGCAAATATCATGATATTGCTTATAGAAACCACCAAGATTTAGAATCTAAACATTAAGATGATAAAAATTTTCAAAAAGAAGCAAAAGAAATTATTTTAAATTAAGAAAATTCCAATTGGTGAAAAGATTGCTTCTGCTGCTGTTGCTTCAACAATTTTACAAGAAGAAAATTAAGATGGGTATTAAAATATTTTAATAATTCAATAACTTTTTAATTATTCGACATTTTTTTACTTATAAATGACGATAAAAAATATAACTTTCGATATGCCCATTGATCAATTAAGAGATATGGGTATAGATAAATTTGTAACAAAATATCAACTCGAGGAAAAAAATAAAAAAATAAAAGAAGGAAAAGTTTTCCTATTAACTTTATCAATACAGATACTCAAAAAAATATTAAAAGAAAAATCAGGAATTGGTTTACATCATGGACGATTTTTACCAATTTTATTTGCTGGTTTTGGTCCACTTCGTGCTTTAGCAGGAATAGCTACTGCAATTTACAATTCTGTTGAACAAACTAGACAAAATGAAAAATAATTAGAAGAACAACGCAGATACAATTTAGAAATGGAAAATAGATCAGGAAGTGGTTTAGTTGCAAAAGAAGCAGAAGAACCAAACAAAAAAATATATTAACTCCATTATCTAATATCGATATTGAAAAATATGTAAAAATACTAAATTTTAAAAATCTCAGAAATGTTTATGTGATTGACGAACTACAAAAAATAATGCAAAAAATGAATATGCTGTGGTTATTTTGACATTTCAACAAATCCTGGTACTCATTGGGTTTGCTATTTTAAAGAAAATAATGATGTTTACTATTTTGATTCATTTGGAGGAAATATTCCTACTAATTTAACTAATTACTTATTAAAAAGGAATATTTATTACAATGATAATAGAATTCAGCATTTTAATTCAGTTATCTGTGGGCATTTATGTTAAATTGTATTATATCTTTTTTTCGAGAGGAATTAGGTTTCACAATACAATTTCTTTGTTATTAAATTACAGATATATTTGGGAAACCATTAAACAAATCTTTAAATGAAATTTTTGCCACTAATGCTTATGCATTAAAAACATATGTAGATTCACAATACAATTCCAGTGTTTCTTCTTTACAAAGTTAACTAAGCACTTGTTTTGATTATACAAAATCTTGTTTCTTTTTTTTGGGGCATAGAACTGTTAATATAGATGATCGTATAAATGAAAAAGATGCAGTCAATAAACGATTTTAAATAAATAAATAGTTGATTATGCTTAAAAGAAGATATACATTTACGATTTAGTAATATTATTGCTGATTATATAAAATGTATAAATAATACAAAACAGGCATTAAAAAAATGTAGAATCAAAATCCAATACTTTTATTTCTGATTATACATTAAAACATGTTTAGAATCAAAATACAATATCATTGCTTCTGCTTTACAAGATCAACTTAGTAAATTTTTTGTTTATACAACAGATTATGTTTCTATTCAAAATCGTAAAATTAATAATATGGCTGATCCTATTGGTGGAAAAGTAGCGGTCAATAAAAGATTTTTTGATGATAAATTGCAAAATTTAAACCAATCAGTTTTGAATTATTGTGATACACTTGTTAACACAAAAGTTGAAAAAGCAAAGAAGTTATTGATAAAGAATTAGATGTTCAATTACAAGGTTTAAACGAGAATTTCATAATAAAACAATTAAAGAACTTATGCAAAAATATAATATCTACATTCAGTGAAATTAAATCCAATGTTGTTGAAAGATATAATGGCACAATAAAGAATAAAATGTGGATGAAATTTTCTTTAAATGGCAATTGTAAATGGATAAATATATTAGATGATATAGTAAAAGAATATAACAATACAAAACATAGAACTATTTATATGAAGCCAATTGAAATTAATTTTTAAAAATGGAAAAATTTAAAACAACAAGAATTTGTGAATATGTTTACTAACCAAAATATAAAGTTGGCTATGTTGTCTGTGTCAGCAAAGATAAACAGATTTTTTTTAAAAAGCTTATACTCCTAATTGGACAACAGAATTATGTACTACATTTAAAGTTTTCAATTATGATATACCAACTTACAAATTTAAAGTTACTTAAGGATAAGAAATAAAAGGTAGTGTTTATGAATACGAAATTATGAAAACTAACCATACGGATGAATATTTGATTGAAAAGGTCTTAAAAACTAAAGCTGATAAAATTTATGTAAAATGGTTAGATTTTGATAATTAACATAACTCTTGGATTAATAAAGCAGATGTTTTGTAAATTTAAAGAGTGTTTTCTTCATTGTAATTAAGGGGTGAAAAGTTTGCTCACCCCTATAAATGTCTGTAAATTTATATTTAAAATTATTTTCTTACTCAATTCGATGAAGTTTGTGTAGAGCATGAACATTCTGCCAGCTTTTCAAAGCAGAGAGAGAACATATCCATGAAGTATTTTTCGCAACTTATCAAGTTCTGCAGTTCCTGCAACAGGATGCTGTATCCACTGTGTTGCTGCCTGTGGTGATTTCAGCACTGCGTGATTGTGATACTAACCACTTTTTGATGGGAAACATGTCCTGTTTTTCACGATATTTCAGTCCCATGACTCCTGAATCATGTGCTGTATCACACGTTATTTTCCCATCACATGATTTCAATTTCACACTTTGGAGTCATGTTCAAAGTCTCAGTTTATTGGCTGATGCCCTAAACTTGCTCTCTTATTGGATGACGACATTCCACATCTTGACTTCTCATTGGTGGTAGACTGCTCATGCGCCGACTTCTTGGTCGAGGGAGACTTCTCCCCACTACACTCCTGTTGCTTTATTAAGCCATGAACGGCCTGGAGATGATAGACTTCAGCAGAGGATGCCAGAGACTGCACATCACCCCCTGGGACGACTCACCTGAACTACACTGAGACTCCACCTCCTTCATAACCATGGCTGTTCATTGTAATTTAGTACATGGAATGTATATAAAATATGAGTTTAATAATTTAGAAAAATTGCCAGTTTTCAACCAAAAACAATGTTTGGTTCCAGAGATTCTATTATTCATGTGCCACCATATCCAATTTTTACATAATTAATAATGAGGGGTTTAATTATAATGTTTCAGAAATTAGAGATGAAAATTGTAAACTAATTGATTTTTATGGTGCTGATATTGAAATGGTTTTGGAAACTAAAGATGTTTAAAATATAAAACTTTTCTTTCAGAAATAGGTGGGCTGGAAAATTTATTCCATCTCTCATTAATAAAATTATACATTTCGATATCCTTATGGTAATGTATCTATTTTATTTTCTAATATAATTCTCTTGTTAGCAAAAGGACATAATGCAATTTTATTGACTTCGAATGTATATATTTTGTGTTTCTCACTCCTTATAAAATTCATTGTTCTATATTGTATTTTCTCATCAAACATACATTTCTTATAATCATCAAATGTAATTCTATTATTATCTACACATTTTTTCACACATTTTGCTTTTGTTTTATTTATCGTCAATTCTATATGCATATATTTAAGCTCTTAAACCAACAAATTCTTTTATTATTTTGCCATTACATTCATCTTTCATTTTGCCTAGAAATTTCTTATTTATTCGAGGCATGTTTCATATATATATATATATATATATATATATATATATATATATATATATATATATATATATATATATATATATATATATATATATATATATATATATAATATATATATATATATATATATAGTCTCATTTGGATGACAAATTGTGTCAAATTTATCTAACATAGTCTTCATGTCTTTGTAAAAAAATCATGATTTTGTTATACATATATGAATTGGTATCTTGATAGCATAATTCAATTTTATATCCAAATTTGGTTTCATTACTTTATATTGAAAGTCATACATTGATTATTTTGGTGTGTCTAAAATTGGCATACCAACATAAATAGGCTTATAAAATTTTACATTTGTTCTGTTCTTATGAATGGCTGGAAGATTATCATTAAATATAGTACTTTTCATAGAATTTGGTCTTGATATTAATCTTTTGTATTATTCTGCATCTGATATTAGCCTTATTCTACTGTGTTTCTTGTACTTTCCATTGTTTTGACAAAAACAGAATTATTCATCAGTTTATATAAATCTTTTTAAAAGTCATTTTAAGCATTAGCCTTCATTAATGTATTTAAATCTATATACTTTTTTAACCAATCAGACTGATTAAACTTCAATATTTTATGTATTTCAGTAAGTTTCAATCTATTATTTAGGCACTGTTTAAAATTACAATAGTGTATTACATACTTTTGTTTATGTAAAGTAGTTAATAGATTCATTTGTTCCTAAAATTGTCTTATTTTTTGGACAAATTGGTAGATCATTGTGCGAATTGTGCAATTCTTAAGGATATTATAAATCAACTTCTAATATATAACCATATTGTGAATCATCACAGATTTAATACATACTTCTGCCAAAAATCTTATTTAAATTCTGGATAATTGATCCATTCAAACCCCCATTATGGTAACTGTTGTGTCATTGCCCATCTATAAAGATTATTAGCATCGAAATATTCCAAATAATTATACTCTTGGTTATGATTAAAATATTCTAAATATTTATGATTTGATTTTACACATCTTTTGCAACATTGTGATATTCCCCCCCCCCCCCCAATTTCTTATTTCTTTCATTAAAATCATATCACAATCATGTAATAAATCTAAAGATTTTTTGTCATTTTTTGCATTGCATCCCATGATAATCTTGGTGCTGTGCAATACCATGCAGGTTCTAAATCATAATCATTTACACATGTATTTCTAAAGTTTTCGAATATATCTTCTAACAATAATACACCACTTTTTAAATATAAATAATTATATTTTCCAGAAATTTTAATATTAAATTCCTTCTATATATTTGTTACATGTTCATTATCATCAACATTTATATCTGATTCACTTTTTGGTGGAAATTCAGATTCATCAAATTTCTTCAAACTGTCCATATAATCATAAGGATAAACTCCTTTTCTAATAACTAAATCTATTCTATCTTTCGGGAAATGTTTTTGTGTATGTATCATTTGTCCTTAAGTTAAATTTGATGATAATTTATCTAAACTAATGGGCATAAATTTAAAAGGGTCTATAAGTCTCGATCTTATATTTTCAGTTGCTTTCCCAAAAGTAATAAACTTTTGTTCATTATTCGCAATAAATTCTAAAAATGCTTCACCATACCCTATCTCTGTAATAAATAAATGAGCATTGTATGCAGCTACATTGTGAAAATAAATTGGGACAAAACATCGTAACTTTAATTGAAGATTACAATAATTACTTGTTAGGTTAGTAAATTTACTAGTTATATGATCATGATGATACACTTTTTTTATTTTTCTTTGTATATTCAAATTCACAAACAGAACATTTCTTACATTTATTATATATTATTTTTTCTCCTTTTGTTAATGTATCCATTGGTTCAAATTGTGAGTATATTTCGCCAATTTCTTCAATTTTTTTTTTTTGTTGTTCAATAAACTTTTATGTGCATTTGGACCACCCTATACAACTGGTGGTTTATAATGTGCATAACTACATACAATATAAAAACAAAAACCAGATTATTCATGTAATTGGTATTTCATCGTATATTATTCGTCATTGAATTTTAAATCGATTGTATTTATTATGTTATTAGTAAGTTTATATCTTTGTTTAGGCATTTCTTCATAAAACCATTGTCAATATCATCATCTGTTAAAAGTGGATATTTTTTTTTAAGTTAAATTTTTTTATTTCTCTTGGATTTGGCTTAACATTTCTTTTTTTTTTTTTCTTTTTTTTTTTTAATTGATTCAAAATCTGCATATATTTAAATAGGAACTTTCATTATATGATCATAGTTTTTAAAATTTATTTTTTCACCTTTAAATGGTATTGTGATCCTTATTGATTATTTTTTAGAGAAGTCTTCTGTATGTTTATTTAAGTTTTTCTTGAGAATAAAAGAATTGAAGACACATATTGCATGTATAAGTTTTACTTTCGTGCTAATTTTTTTGTGCAGAAAGTAACTTAGATAAATCTTTTATCCAACAATAATGTGGATGTTTATCATCTTCGAAATATAGTACATTTATATGCTTATCCTTTTTGTGTTTTGTAAGTTTTAATGGGTAAACATTGTGCCTGCCAATCATCTAAAGAGTACAGATTTATAGAGATACCAATTTGATTTTCTATTTTGGCATATCATAAATTTTAATTGGATATTAACATTTATCTATTACTTCATCAATATTAAGCCCCACTTTTTTATATTTAGTTATTCTTTCTGAATTTTTGTCTGCTGGATAAAATGCAGAATTTATTCCAGAAAGAAAACATTTTTGTTCTTCATTTTTCACATTATTGCAGACTTTTTTAATTCTTAATCACTTCTGGTAATTCAATATAAGATGATCCATTTAATGGATTATACTTATTTATAGATAGCTGTTTTCCAATTATTTTATCTAAAGACCATTTTGAACCTCTTCTTTGACATTCACTTAATTGTGTAAGAACTTCTTCTTTGACATTTTTGTAAAAGTTTCTAATTTCTCCTTCGTTCAATACTCTATAATTAAAAGACTGAAAGGTAAATTCCTGTACTTGATCATTGTTTTGAAAATTGGCAAAAAATTTATTGTTGGCTTTCAATTTTCTAAGTCTCCTAAGTTGATCATGTATTATCTCAAATGCCCTTTTTTTTTACGGAGGCTAAAGAATTATTGAGTTACTAACTTAAAATTTACTTTCAATATTATATGTTAATAGCCTAATTTTAAAAGCTCTATTAACTGTGTAAATATTATTTGATTTTCGTTTCTTTTGCTCACATAAACATTAGTTGAAAAATGAAATACTTCTTTTAATTATTTTTTCTTTTTTGTGTGCTACTCTAAAGTCCAGAAAAGGCAAATTTGCAAAGTTGGTTTTTTTTTGTTCATTTATAAATATTGGTACAAGAGTTGCAATTAAATCATCTTTTCTTAGATTGAACCAATATAACATTTATAAATCTTTACCAATGATCCTCAACTCCTGTGCTCTCTCTTCCTTCAACGCATCTATTAGACTGGTCGTTGACATTATTGTTTGTTATTAAATAAGATAAAATAAAGAATAATAGTTAACAAAAATATATGGATATAAAATATATAAGATTGAATATACGAAAACTTTTCCAGAAATAGTTGGTATCCAAAACAGATTCCTACTTAGTTTTCTTGTTATGATATTTCCCATTATAACAATTTTTACATATTGTTGAAAATTTGTCCTTAGAATTTTTATTAGGGGAAAATAATTTTATATATTTATACTCATTACATAATATACATGTCTGTTGGATAATTATCATGTTCAATTTCATTTAGAATATATACTGCTGTATTGTGTTATTTAGTATTTTTATGCATGTTGAGATATGCACTATTGACATATTTTCCACATCAACACAGTACTTCCTCATTTTTCATTTCATCACAGCTTCTGGAATATTCGCTAAAAACATTTTTTGCATGTTGTATATTTGTCTATAGTAGCTTTGTGAGGATAAAATAAAATCTATATATTTATTCTCATTACATACTACACATGTCTTAGTTGAATAATCACCATGATAAATTTCATTTGTATTATGTAAATTAGTACTTTTATGTTTTTGAGAGATGCTTTACAAGCATATTTTCCACACTTGCATAGTACTTTCTCTTTATTTAACTCATAATCATTTTAGGCATATTCAGAAGAAAATTTTGCTTGTCTTTTGTGTGTTTGTTTAATGAAAAACTTTCTATGTTTAATACTTCATCACATGTTTTACATCATTTACATTTGTCTTTATTCTCCATCTCATAAGATAGAATATATTCCATTTATAAAAGAAAGAAATGTAATAAGATAAAGAAAAAATGTCAAATATACATATCAATATTTTTTCTTATTGTTTGTTTTGCGTTGTTTAAAAATATATGTTACATCTATAATATTTTGGTATAATACGTTTAAAAATTACATGATGTTTACACATATTTCTACCATGCCATTGACTGATGTACATTTTGTTTTATAACCTTCATTTCTATATAGTACAAAATTCTAACATAAAAACTATAAAACCAGGTCTATATATGGATTTACTCTCAGTTGAAAACAATGGCATGTACTAAATGTATCAAAATAGGATGTGGAGTATTGAATACATTGATTGACAAATTACCATTTGAATTCCAATGGCCAAAATACAATTATTGTGGACCCAGAACTAAGCTAGTCAAACATCTGCCACAGACCAATCAAGGAATAAACACATTGGAAAATACTTATAAGAAACATGACAGTTTATGATCGAACAAACAATTTGAATGAAATATATATAGCAGATACAATTCTAGCTGATAAAGCAGCAAATATAAGGAAGAATCCAATATACATCGACCATTGAAAAACTCGGTTCTTGTGTCATTAACAAAGTGATGTGTGCAAAAGGCAAAAGAGGCATGGGTTTGATATGTAAGACCAAACGAAAAACAAAGAAAGGAGGGATATTGCCTTTCATTCTTTCAGCATTAACAGCTCTTAGTTTGCTCCTAGGAGGTATTTAGGCAATCAGTAGAGCAGTTAAATCAAGTGACAAAGGAATGTATCTTAAACCGTACAAAGTTAGGCAGGGATGAAAAAATCCAAATGTGGAAGAAAAGTGCAGAAAGTTGTAAATAGTCTTCCAAAAAATGCATTAACAAACAAAGACATTAATGTATTTGTAAAGAAACTAGATATTCCCTATTTCCGAGGTGTGTATGTGAGAGACAATTTACCAAAGAAATCAAACATTCATGAATATATGATTATTAATTTAGATTCGAAACAAAATGAAGGAACATATTGGGTTGCTTTAGTTAAAAATTTTAATCAATCATTGCATTACAATAGTTTTGGCAAATTTACTTCCTCCAATAGAAATACATAATTATTGAAAAAACACACAAATAAAATACAATTACAAAATGGAACAGTTGCAAAGTACAATCAACTGTGGACATTTATGTTACCAATTTTTTTTACTATAAATAGGATATATAAGTAAGTGCAAAAGTAAATCATATTGGTAATATGTTAATTATGTTGATATTAAGTGGAAACTCATCACAATTGCATTCAGTGTATTTCCCAGCTTTGGAGTTAGATTGACAATGGCATATAAGTCTAATCGAATTTGTTACTTACAACAGCATACAAAACATTGATATACACAACCAATCATTTATGATCTACATTGGTGAAAAAACTACAAGATTGTGATATCAATCGGATTTTGTGAGTTAGATGATTTAGAAATGTTCATTAAGGTGGTATTTATTACCTGAAGATGTACATTTCAGATTACATGGAAATACAAATATGTTAACTAGTCAATATTGATTTCACGGAAGACAATTCAATTGAAAATATGTTAGGATACATTTGGAGAGTGTACCTTGGCAATCAATTACACAAATTGTCAATAGAGGTTAATATTTTATCGGTTAATGTATGTCATGTAAATATTAATATTGTAGGTGGTTCATATTTGAATGGAAAACCAACAAATATATTACAATAATTAATGTTTGTGGTAGCTCCAGGATACAGAATAATTGAAAAACCCAATACTTTGATATATCTTCCAGTAATAGTTAATCATGTTGATGAAATAGTTGTTACAATTGTCGATCAAGACAGTAAACTTATTAATTATAGAAATGAAGAAATAACTGTACTTTTACATTTAAAAAAGCTATATAAACATGTGCATTCTGTGTATTATACAATCTAAATGGGTATTGTGTATAATAGTCAATACAGATGTAAAGTAGGTGGTACATTTAAAAATTATATATCTAAGGAACATGTTTCGAAGAAAGTAGCTATAAATAGACATAATTGGAATCATATGACCCTCACTTCAAACAAGTTACCCATAAAGTTAACACAGGGCAACAAATTGTTTTTAAAGGAATTAGGATATACAGTTAATAGAAATGGAAGACATACTTAATATTGAAGAACCAATAAGTTATAAAGATGCAATCACCAATGCAGAAATACATGTGCATTAACCATTCTGTTCAGGTCCATACTTGTTTCCATCGAAAATAAGGATTGCTATACAAAATCATGATATTTATACATTACCATCGAAATCAAGTTTAAGGTTTAGAGGAACAATTAAAAAGACAGTCGATGCAACTAATCCAGTAATGACAGGAATAGTGAGAAATTGAATACTTCATTTAATCAACACAATCGTATTTCTGCACAATCATGTTGAAATCGACCATCACTAGATGTTGGAATTAACTTCCACAATAAATAACTATCTCTTGCAAACTGTAAACAAATTTTATACGAGGCTTATGGCTGGGTGGAGCTATGCTAGCAATTATATGCTACAAATAAATCTAGGTGGAAAATACAAAGTTGTTATACCGTAAAGTATGATACTTAGATTTGCTGAAGGCTGTAAATATGTTATATTAAATGCTAAACAAGAATTAGTTATACTATTTGGTAATATGCATTTGAATGCTATATACAACATGGGTGATAATGAGGAAGGTGTAACATTTGAACTAAACAGTGTTGAATGGTTAATGCCACATATCGAAATTAACACTCATGAGCATGTAAAGTTTTTTAAAAATATCGAGAAAGGGAAGAATCTGTATATTGCTTTCAGACCATGGGCTTTTGAGACTTTTCCAACACTACCATCACAAAGAGTCGTTTGGAATGTGAAATCAAGTTTTTCATCTGAGAAGCCATGATTTGTCATTATTTGTTTTCAAACAAATCAACAAAACAATTTAATATCCAGACAGATCATTATTAATAATTGTGATATGAAAAATATTAAACTGCATCTAAACAGTCAAGCATATCTCTATACGGATTTAAATACAAACTTTGGAAATGGGAAATTCCTTATTTGCTACAATATGTACTCAAAATTCCAGTAAATGTATTATAACACAATCAGCTCACCGATCTCAGAACCTGAAACATTTAAAACCAGAGGAGCATTACTTGTATTTGCCATAAGCAAACAAAATGGCACCATTAGCAATAATGTTATTGATTCACAAATTGAATTAATTGCAAATACACTCATTCTGGAAAAAAAACAAGGCTGTACTTTGATCATTCATATCAGATTGACAAGTGATAATGTAAGAGATAAGTTGGTGAAGATAATGACTTGAGTCAGTAAACAACAAACCGTAATATTAACAAGATGTTTTTCAATGTGCAAGGATTTCAAGTCCCAGAAAAATTTATCATTAAAGAATTGGCTATTACTGATATAGAATAATACACAATGGTATTCAGCTTTAAACCGCCTTTCGACTGGAAATATCTAAGTCCTAAATACAACAAAACCAGTATATGGGTTACCAAACCCCACCATGGTTTAATTTGGTCCAGTGGATGTATGGAGTATGAGTATGAGATATTTTTGTGAAGTACTTAAATAAGTTTGAGATATACATTTGTGGAGTTGAGCAGAAACACATTTTAGAAAGTGTGTGGAATGGAAAAATTACAGTTATACAAAAAGAATATGATTATCCTTTATTTAAGCAATTGCATAAAACATATAGATAAAAATTGCCTTTCTTCTCTACAGAGGAAAACTCTAAATTAATGCTAAACTGGTCATTGATGACAGATTAGGGTCAACTGGATGATTCTCCTCCTGAGTCTCCAGTGGTTTTATTTGAGTAATATGGCATTATCTGGGATGAGAGAACATTGTCGATTAACAAGTGGAATTTAGTAATTGTGGACTAACAAGTGGAATTTATTATATAAAAGTACTTGGTTTGTGCAAACCAATACTTCGTAAATATCGATCAAGAGAATAAAGTCACATGTTTGTGACAGAAATCAAAGTGTAAATTGGATATTAGCAAGTTACTTGCATACTGGAGTAAACCTTTTAGAAGATGTTTTGGAAAGTAACAGTTTTGATGTCTATGTAAATATGTCTTTTTTCCAACCAACATGTATTTACATTTCTGGATACTCTTATTTGTTTCATATCAAAAATAACCAAAGTTCATTAGACGGTGAAAAATGTAGTGATTTAATATCTTGTCCATATATAATAAAATGTCCGAATACAAGTCTACCATAGAAGAAGTATATTCGCACTTTTTCTGTTTACCAGAATGTATAATACTACATGGCAAGCAAACAGATGAGACGACTATAAGTACTGTCAAAGAGAGAATGGAAAAGATATGATGTCAAATATGTTTTTGAAAACATGTAATGTACTCTGTAATAGAAATGTAATGAAATTAATGTTTTGAAACTACTTTTGTGTTTTACTTACTACAAATGCATGAATTTTAATATTCCCATATAAACAATTCTGATAACAAAATATAATGTGCATTTAACAATAAAATCTAAATATGTTTGCACATAAAAGTTTGTTTATGGGTTATTGATTAAAAATGGTAAATTTGAAAGCAATTTAATACTTAAACATCTTTAAACAAACATTTCAAACATGTTGTGTTTAAAACTAATAATGTACTCGAATTTATCATTCCTAGAATTTACCTATATTCGACTATAAAAAGGTGTGCGACTTGCACTTTCATTCTAGACTTAGAATAGTATGGAAGCAATGATGTCTTTGCTGTGTTGCTCCTGCAGTAAACCATTTACAGTGTTGCAGAACTTACAACGACATGAAAGAATGATTTGTTGAATGAGAAATGCAAGAAAGCATTTTCAGTTCAAGTTCTGCCAGAGGCAGGTTTCTCAAAGCGATATTGTGAAGAGACATTCTGAAACCTGTAGCATTGTTTCTCCACAACTACAGTTGGCTCTGCGTGCCAAAAAAAGTGTGAAGAAAGTGTTTAGTGTTTATTGTGTTTGGTTTTTAAGTATGTTTGTGATGGTTTGAA
The DNA here is from genome assembly GCA_029891345.1 of Dryococelus australis. NCBI lineage: Eukaryota > Metazoa > Arthropoda > Insecta > Phasmatodea > Phasmatidae > Dryococelus > Dryococelus australis. The sequence goes on along the minus strand of CM057002.1, from coordinate 86,514,924 downwards.
ATGATTTACATTGGGGATGCAATAAATTTTAAATGGTAAAAGGGATGATGTGTTGTGTTATTTGATAGATTAATTCCTTATGTAATTTAATATATTGTGGATGATTGGTGATTGCGTGTATCTGAATATGAAGTATTTGTGGATGAATGGAGGTATAGTATTCATCATAGAATTACAAAAATACACTGAATTTTAAATAATTTATATGATATGCAACAACTTTAAAGGTTTAAATGAAAATACTGTTTAAATTTGTTGTCTTTGTAATTCTAAAACTTTTGTGAATGGAAGTGTTTCCTCTTGAAACAACCTTTCTTCAATTCACAAGTAGCACTGTATTCGCAGCGAGGTGGCTTAGTAGACATCCTGCTGCGACTACACCTCGAGAGAAACAGGTCTCTCGAAAGCTATTAACAACTCAACCCATCTATTCACTCTGGGTATATGTACATGTTACGGAAGTAAAATTTCATAATGGTTTAGTATTAAGATATAATTTTCCCTTTATTGAGATTTAGTGGTTTAATAATAATAAGTACATTTGTATATTTAATCAAAAGATTTGGAGGGAAACATTTGTAAATTGAAGTTATTAGAGACAGTCTTTATTTTCATGTACACGGAATTTGTGTTATTACTTAAAGTTTCATCTTATAGAGAAATGTATACACAATTGCATAGAAAAACATATTTTATAGGTTGAATATGTACGTATATTTAAAATGCTTCTCAAATTGTGTTAGCTACCAAAAACGTTCGGTATCAAAAACGTTAGGTATCATTATGTCGGATGGAAAACAGTTTTAAAACAAATTTCAAATACTTAGTTTTAAGTCTTGAGAGCTGATGAGGTTGAATAACATATCTTGTGATATTTTAATAAACCCAATTTTGTCATTATTTGGGAATATTAAATGTTGTAAATTGTTATGCATAATGGACATCATGTTTTTATTGTGATATATATTTGAATTTGGGATAATGTTTTAATTTTTTTTGGAAATTATGTTTCCTGGAATTGAATTTTTTTTACGGAATAAATGTAGTTTGCTGGAAATGTGCTGATTTCAATGGGTTTACATTTCAATTTGATTTATTCCATTTTTAGTATCACTGTGATATAACATAATTCCTTTCCCAGCGAGTTGGCTGTCGGGTGGCCTTGATGCACTAGCCCATCTTCATGTCGCCATTCCAGGCCATAACTATATCGGGTCAAGATATTCTAGCGCTGGTGGATGCAGGGGGGAGAGGGTGAGCAGGAAAAAATGCTCTTTCCTGAGACACGTCAGTTCTGAGTGGACGACCAGCTTGGCTGGAGCGCTGCAGGGAATGGTGTTGGCGTTTCATACACGCTAAGCTTGTCATTCATATTGCCCATTACTTTTAACTGTGCGTGTTTGTATAGCTTCTTACGATATTTATTAAACATTTGTTATTCGATCAAGTGAAATGCATGCAGCGGGGTTTTGCAACAGGAGAGCGTCGAGAGTTTGTGACGAGTCGGAGCGTCAGAGCAGGCTCCGCCGGCGTATGACAGTCTGTCGGAAGACGCATTTGCAGGATCTCGGCCGTGGGGGGCTTACAGCGGCAATGCGATGCAATGCATTTTTAATAATTTTATTAATCTAAAAGTTTGATAAAACGAACTATGTGGGTCGAGTTTACGCAATAGGCGAGCTTTGAAAGTGAAGTGATTTTCTTGTAATGGTCGTATGAGTTAGCAAAAGACACATTTTTAAAAATTTTCGATTCGGGTAAGTTATTATTTTGTGTGTTAATATTTTTTTCTTGTTGGAGTGTTAACATTCATGTAACTGAAAATTGTGTTTAAGTGTTTGTATATGGTTTAACCAGTGTTTCGTTGCTTCTACATGCCTGTGCGTTTCAATGTTGAGCATATTTGGTTTGGTGGTCTTGAGAGCTTATGAGGGTTATATGCGTATTCCTTGGTGAGTTTCAATTATTTATTGTAATTCATGTGCTTTTTATTAGATATAGGATTTTGGGCTTGTCGTTATTGATTAGTGTTTATGGCCATTTTCCCCTTGTGTTTGATTAAATTCATTTGATGAGTTTAGTTAGTTAGTATTTGTTTAATGTACATGTATTATATTGGTAGGGAATTAGTTATGTGATTAATTCGTTATGGTGTCATTTGCGATTTGTAGTTCATCTGTTTAATTTATTTTAATTGGTTTGTCTCATGGTGATTGCATGATTAAAGTAATTTTAAGGATTCGTACTTATATCATTTGCTTCTATGGAATGCTAATTAAAAACATTTATTTCGAATGATACATTTCCGTGGTTTCGCATATCTAATTAGTCACAGACATTCCATCCTCAGTCGATATACAAATGTGATCAAGAGGAGTTCTTCCCTTAGTCGCCTGTCAGATGGGAAGAACTCCTCAATACCATAAAAATGAATACTACACAATACCTATATATACCCCTTCCCCAACACATCACACCTCAGTACGTCAGAGCTCCAAGGGTGAGGATATAATATGCAGTTCCCCACCAAACAAAAATAAATAAATAAAACCCTTAGCACTTTACTGCACCAAACTATACCTATATCAATTCACGCAAAATTTTAATAAATCATCAAAGAAATTTGATCAAAGTTATTCCATCAAACTTCTCTTGATCACATTTCTTTGGTCGAAAAATCTCATTTTATCGGATTAATATTAGTGGATTAACGCTAATCCAAATTTTTGGGCCGGATTAAATATGGCTTAATTTCCAGCTTAATTGGATCAATTAATTTGATATCAAATTGACAATCCGATTAATCAAAATTGCAGTAGGAATGGCACGCCCCTACTAGTAACCTATTCTTTGTTTCAATTCCCAACAAGTTAAAAACACATATATGAATTACTATTTGCGATATTGGTTTAAACCCACTCATCTTAAATATTGAATATTAAATAATTATTTAAAACTGATGTACTTTTTATCTATCATTAAGTCAATGACATGCTAATTTAATATAATGTAATAACACTCATGTTAAATACCATTATGCAACAAACATCATACACACCTCATAATTACGCATTATGCATTCACCAACTCAATACATGCCCTCGCGCCAAGACAACCAGCTCGCGAAGTCAGATACACATCAACTTTACATAATGCAAGTCGATGCATTACCTAACATACCATATCATAACCAAAGACATATTAATCTTTATAATTATTCTAGGGAAAACTGTCTTGTGAATGGCTGACAATTACTCGCGAGCTTTCGAAGAACATCATGTTTAATTGTTATCTATAAATCTTAACCTTTTGATTGATAAAACACCTAAACAATAGTATATACATAGCGATTCAATAATCACACATGGTAAGTGGATATTTTAATCGCGTATCAAGTAAATTAACCAGAATAATGTCATAACGAGTATCCAAATGCAACTACTATGTATTGTTACAATTTCTCTTTCTACAAATTAAGTGGGCTATATCAAGTTCGATAAGGGATGGAGGTCTCAATCAAATAAAATAATTAATTATAATTCCCTTATTTTATTTACAATAACTACAGCAAAATTCTCTGAACTCGAAATCTCACAATAAATTGATATCACTTACTGTTCACAACTAATTACTCCAATTTCCTACAATTTATAATTAGTACAAATAAATCAATTCAATTAAATAATTAAAGATGAGACCCAATATAAAGTGTATCAGCCTATTCAAATATTATATAAAATATGTGTCCAAACTGACAGTTCGAATATTTATAATAAAATCCGTATTACACTTCCATTCAGTCCCACCTCAGTTCAGTCCATGCCCCGCCAGTCACAATATTCAAGAGTCCTCCAAGCGCCTTCACGCACAGTAGGCTTCACTTGTCGGTTTCGCACCCTCTCGTCCATTCACGCCACGGACACCTCGCCCGCCGTCGTCCCGCAATATCCTGTCGCCATCCACACTTCACTTCGCTCGCGCAAAGACTGCCGGCCGCTGGGTTGCGACAGTATATATAGTGTCTTAGGCCGCCACCTAGAATCTTCCCCAACTCGCGTGATGCGTCACAGAGGGCTGAGGTGCCAGCAAGTCTCACCAGAACATTCTTGCGTCGACGCTAAACGTATCGGAAACTCTAGCAGGCGAGAGGAGGTCTGTGACGCCAGCAAGTTTCGCCGCTGTCGGTATTCACGTGCTTCCCAGAAGGGCACTCAGGAGGCTGCGAACGCATCGTTCCATGAAGAGGGGAGGGCGAGGTGGGTCTCCGATGATGGCACGGGGCAGATGAGTCGGCGCCTGCTGCAGCACGTAACAGTATGTATTTATCTGAAACCAACTACCCTTCTATCGATTAATCACAACGAGCGAAGACCAAGAACACACTCCTTGCTTCATATCCAGTTAAGAATACTTATAAGTAGTATTTATGTACTGATATCTAACATGACTAATTTCACTCCAAGTACACTTATTACCATAACGAAAGCTAACTTCTGATTAACACGTGTTTGATATTATGCATAACTCATATACACGCAATCTTGTAATTCACTACCCAACAAACACTTAAACAGTATAACTTACCAAACCCAAAGCATTCTGTATACAATTCTCGTGCAGCATTTATCATCGTCTCGCTATCAAACTATCACAGCTCATCGTCCTACAAAGAACTAGCTATCCATACCTACTCAGTATATGTATCATCTCTAGAAGGGAGAACAACAATCTCGTGGAAAAGATGTAGGTGAGTGTCTTATCTAGGCAGGCTGTATAACTGTATAACAAGGTATACAAATAAATATAATATCATTTTTTTTAATATTTCATGTTTAAAATAACAACTAAACCAAGGATATAAGAGCTAATCTACGTCCAACCTTGCCGCTAGAACGTGTATGTCAACGACAAAACATTTGTTACCTACCACCTGAGCAGACCACAAACACCTAATACAATATCCCACAAAGGAAAGTATACTACCCATGCAAATAGCAACTTTACCGTTCGTGCTACAGAACATAACTAACAAGCTATCGCATTACAATCAAACATAGTTATATCTCACCCAATACACCCACACACACACACAGACCACGAAATATTACATTTTGCAGACTTGCTTCACTCAAGACTTGCTCCTATAACACAGAATAGCTCTAAAATGATACAAATAAACCTAAATTAACCCAAAAGACCCAAATAGATTCCAAAATGGGCCCTAATACCCACAAAACACAAACAGAATGAAGTAAATACCTAAACCTTCATCGCTTGATACCACTCATGTTTAGCTAAACACACCATTCATTTACACTTTTGTGAACATAGAAACACACAAGGAAGAAAATATATTTAAAAAACATCTCAGGATAATTAAACAAATCAATAAGAGTTATAATTCATTATATAAAAAAATATTTATGTAAAACTCTTTAAAACCACTATCTCCGTATACGTCTCACGTACATGATATAAAGAATGTTTATATCTTAGTTGGATACCCTGCGAAGACAAATACCCCGTATTCGAAAGGTCGTAGGTTCTAACATTATATCATGCTACACCCATATATATATATATATATATGTGTGTGTGTGTGTATATATATATATATACACACACACGCACACACAGGATATTCCATTTAGTAAAGAACATTTTCTTTAATAAATACTTATGTCAGACTCATCTCATCTCCTACACAATATTCACTTATAAATTTTACTTTAAAATTCACATTAAATTGAAATTTTTTGATGCATTCATTTAGTTTTCAGACTTATATTTATAATAATTTCTTTTCTTTTACACATCCCGTTATGTCAAAGGTTCATTTACAGAAACAGAGAGCTCACCATATCACCAATCCACACACATCAAACTTCGCCAATCTTTCCATTAATTTTACCAATCTTTAGCAATATTTCCATCAATATTTAGCAATATTTACCAATTCAAAGGTTTCTTAGCTTTCTCTATCCTTACATATAAGAAAAACGATTCACCTACTGTCTGCAAAAATGTGTACATATCGGTAGAATGAATGTTTGTGTATGCATTCAACTATCCGTGCATTTTTATATTGAAATCGTTATTATCATTCTCTTAATTTTTATAAGTGAATGCTCATAACAACACTTAAAATTTGGAAGGGATAAAATGAATAAAAACAGTAGTCTTCCATACACTTAATTTTTATTTCAAATACTTAATAAAAAAACTACATAGTATTACTTACATGCACTCATAAACATATTCTCCATTCAAGAAAAGTATTTATGCTTTACTCGAATTTTATAGTACAAATTCTAACGTATGCGTATTCGCATACACAGCATTGCAGTTAACACATGTGTAGGTCTTGTAGCTGGTGGCAAATGGGAGATTACTATCTTCGTGTTATCTGGTGCTAGACCTACTCGGAAATGTCTTATTGCAATATTTGCACTCGAATCCCGATGTACCACAGACATTACCTTTACACGTCTTGCTACGTCTATACAAGATATCGCTACAGGTAAACCCAGCATCGCATTTATCACAGTGGAACGACCTATATGCTGGACTGAAAAAGAAATGACTACGTTCAAGACGACGTGCATTACAATTTTGACTATAAGTATTTCCACAATAATAACACTGATTCCGTAATGATTCTAGCGACTCTTCGGAGGTACTTGACGTCGCTAACAGTGATACCTACAAATGGTAAGTCTTTGGTCATCTTCATATTATAGTAGAGTACGCGATCACAGTAGTGACATTGATAGCGTATTCCTTGTACCGACTCTTCTTTAGACATTCTTGCTGCCGGTGTTATAGATGGTAAGTCTTCAATAATTGACGTCATCTTTAGCAGAATACACGTTTAAAGTAGATGATTCCTCTCGTAACGATCCACCTTCAACCACGACACCTGGCAAAATGAAGTCCGTTTTTTACATGATGCAGCTTATATACGCTTTTTACAACAAAACAATTGGTTTAAGTGTTACTCGAACTCACTCAGAGAAAGAGAACACTTACTCGAACGACAGACGAACTGTGAATGACACCAACTCGACTATCTCAATATATGTCTGAAAATTATTTTTCAGGTACGAGATTCGAACCAACGCTGCCCTTACAAGGAAGCGACCAAACTGACAAGATCAGAAAGAGGTTATATAATGTAAAATGTTAACATTATCCTACGATCTTGACCTTATGGATGAAATCTACATTTTAAAACATACTTTTTAGCAAACATTTTAATTTCACAGAAAAAAATCAAAACACCTTTGCGATTGGGTGCACTCTGAGAAAACCCAAATACTCGTTCGCCCCAAAAAGGAACCACGCAGGTATAAAAAGAATATTATATGTAATGTATAAAATTATATAATTATATATATTTGTATATCATTATATGTGTTGTAATTATATAATTGTATGCATAAGTTGTACATAATTATGTATATAAGATATATTATATATATACATTTGTATAGCTAGGGATATGATGGCACATCAAGTATAAACGGACAATTATGGAGTTGCTAATCATATCACACAGCTGTGTATATCGTTGTGCAAGCCATTCTCTAAATTTAGCTTTGATTCAAGCTTGTGCGTAATAGAAATTCAAAACTGCATAGGGCCAGTGACGGAAGTGCTGTCATTCTTTACGTGCATAGTCAGACGTGTGAAATTAGATTGGTTGAGAATCGAGATTCATTGTGTTTGTTAATAAACTCAGAAACTACTACAAAATCACTCAATAATAATTCTTCTTTGAACCAGAGTATGTTACTACTAATTTCGCTTAACATATGTTGTAAAATATTTTGCCTAACATTCCATTTTTTCTATTTTTTGCAATCTAAGAAGTACGACATCTCTTCCTATGTTAAGAATGTAATACGCAATAAAGCCACCACCAAATTTAACGTTATTTTTTGCAGCAATTGAACAAACACAAAACAATTTCTAAATCACAATTTCGGGAAAATCCGGAAAACAAGTTCAGCAGTCGAACTATGCTACAAATGGTTTTGAATAATTTTGGAGGAAGTGAATTTCCATCACTTTCCTTGACTAAATGATTACAAGTTCTTGCTTCATAAGAATGTATTGGGCTCATTATAATCTCTTCTTCGAAGGAAATGTATTGACCTAGCAGAAATGATATACAAACTCTATACTGGAGCAGTAGTCCCAATACAAATCTGCATCTGTGGCTATTAGGGAAATTCAGATGTGGCGAAATATGTAGCTAGATGAAGACGACCAAATATTACAGAAAAGTGATTTTATTGGAACACTCAAAATGTGTCATAATACTTTTTCCCCATGTACGCACATCGATTATCTGCAGCATCAAGTGAAAAGGTATTTTTCCACACTATATAGACTTAAATCATATTTGCTCAACAGTATATCAGAAAACCACTTGGATGGGTTGGCACTGATCATAGTACGTCGAGATATATAAGTTGAACCTGAATAAATTTTGGACATCTTTGGAAGAACCACTCGATATGTAATTCTTTTAAATTTTTTCAGACATACAAAGGAAAGAGGTGTGTGCAAAATTTACGAATTTATTTTATATTTTGAATATCAAGTGTTTCATATCATAATAAATCATAGTAAGATTTAATACGCCCTTTTTCCCACAGATGTACACATTTATATTTATTTAGTCCAAAATTTACTGCAAATATAAATTAGTAACTTACATCGGCCCCCCCCCCCCCTCCCCCTTTCTCGACGCGCAATTAATTTCTTGATACGACCCTGGGTCTCCCTGTCAAGTCGAGTTCATTCGTTGGAAGCCACATATTCATTGCTGGCCGTTTCAAACACGAGACCTTCCTATGCGCGCTGCTATTGATGTGACAACTGCGATGATGCGCCCTGCCGCCCTAGGGCTGTTCGATATCATAAAAAATTAATATCGATAATTTCCCATTCAGTAACTCGGTATTTTCGGTATACCGAAATCATATACAATACCGAAATAATCTATAAACCGAAATAACTGATATTACAGCAATAATTGATAATACCGAAATAATTGATAATATCGAAATCGTCCATAGTATCGAAATCATTATATTATCGTTAGATTCCAGTATTTATGGTATCGTTAAATTCCAGTAGTGTTGAAAATATTGGTATCGTTTGACTTCTGATATTACTGAAAACATTTACGTGATTATGTATGAATACTATCAACAATTATAAACTATCACTACGTTATGTGACGAAAACACATGTAATAAATACAGTACAGCGACAGTCGGCCACACAGAAACACTAGTGATCGCCTCAAAGCAAAATAAACCACTGTTTGTCAATACATGTCCCATACCGACTATCCTGATATCTTAGTGTGAGAACCGAAACAATCCGAAGTAACATCTAACTGACACGTTGGTTGGTCGCGAACCGCTATTTGTTTACACACGAGCGATGAACCGGAAAAAAACAAAAACAAAACAATGAACCAGAAATGTCGATAATATCGAAAATTTCTATAATACCGAATTCTTCAATGATATCGAAACATCGATATACCGGCATTTTTCAAAGTTACGTATCGTTCTATAAGTTATTTTTCATGTCGATATATCAATATTTCGAACAGCCCTACGAACGGTGGAAAAAGATCTTAACTACCACAATACAGCTACACAAATTTCCGGCACCCGGCACGGCAAAAATAAGTGACCCCATCCCACTCTTAATGCAGCTCGGCAGAATGCCCAGGCTCTACCACTGATGGTGGCTAGCCGCTGCCCATAGCGAAGGCTGATGCCAGCGATTATTCCAAGGTACGGTGCATTCCATTGCCACTCATTACGAATCCGCAATCAGTAGCCCGCAGTCCAGCAGTGAGATTCGCTACACTTTGCCCCGTGGCACCTCGAGATCGCCCTCCCTACCTTGATAGGTAAGCTGCTTCTTGCTCGATACGCTTCGCCGTCTCGTGCCGAGCTACCCAGGTTCCCGACGTCCAGTAGGTTCGCGGGCTGGTGTATGAATATTCGCAGCCACCCCAGAGCTTGGGGATCCGCCATCCGCCACCTGGGGATGCGACGAGTTGTGGAACAGTCGCCGCACCCGAGCTGCCATGGTCCCGTCGCACTCGCAGAAGCCCTTCCTCCTTGTTTGGTCCCAAGGGGCGGGTAGATCCAGCCACAGCAGCTCGGCTGGTAACGGGAGAGGCACACACCTCGTGAGAACCCTCAGTCAGGAGGCTGGGACAACAGAGCGACGTACGAGGCCGGTGAAGGCGCGGAGAAAGAGGCGAGCGGGTAGACTGCACAAGCTCCTGGAGAGGGGCAGGCAGCATGCAGGCTGTTGGAGGGGGCATGAGTCACTGACGCACCTGGCTCTACAGTGCTCCGCGGATATTGGCGCAGTGTGCCGTCAGACAGCAGCGAGAATGGCGCCGAAGCATGTTAGTCACGTCTACACCATACCCATGCCGACCGAGTCGCAGCAGCACCTGGTGAGTACCTGCGTCTTATCGTCATTCGCACTGGCACAGGTCGCCCTGCCCGGTCGCCGCGAAGTGCTATCGTTGCCTACTAAACTCGTCATCTAAAAACACTTCAGAAACGTTTCGTCTACAAACACAAGTTTCAAGTTCCCATTTCAACAACATAAGATTATTTTTTTTGGCATGAGAATGGCTAATGCAGGATTTTTCAGAATTAGTTATTGCTGTTCAATTCTCGATACAAGAAGCTCAGACTTGCCTTTAGACACGCATTGTACGTTTATCATTATTATTATTATATGGCCGTAAAAATATGGGCTCGGGTCACCGCTTAAATCACGTTCTGACGTTTCGCCGACGTGAATACTGCAGGCAAGTTGAGCGCCTTGCCCGTAGAGGCGATGGTGAGCGAGCAACAGTCGGCCTCAAAGCCTATGCGTTCCGAGGCCTAGAACGCGCAAAATAGCTTCATACAGACGCGACCTTCACGGCGGTCGCCTATCTGGAGCTATTGTCACGTTTTAGACTCAAGAGGCGTGGGAACAATAAGGGCGGCACTGCCACGTGAGTTAAGTGCAGCATCGTCGCTACGCGCAGGGCTCTCGACTGCCTAGCAGTGTTCTCGTCCTGCCCAATTGTTTTATTAGTGGAATGTGCCTAGCAAAATTAAGTACGAGCTCCATTATAGCTTCGGTCTTGTCTTCGTGGTAAGTTTTAAGATACGGTAATATGAAAAAAAGTATTTTTAAACGATGTTGGACGGCTCCAAAATAATACTCATTACATACGCGGTATTTTGAAAGTTCCATTCATAGAGACCGGAGAATTTCGCGGGTTTCATTTCTAGACAAGTTGGAATTCACACACATGTACGTCCATGTTACTTTTGTAATTGGTCGACGTGTTGTTTGACAACTCCTGGATATAAATTAGCCAATAACAAATATGCGATAAATTGTGCGCCCAACCGTCGTCTTTTAATACCACAACAATTAACCAATAAGCAGTCGATATCGGTATGAGAGTACATAAGACTATGAAGTCTAGCCCACTGATCATTGAACTCGCGAATTTCTCAAGTCTCCAACCATTCAGCCCTCGTGTGGTCTGGGATATGATCTTTTCGCTGTTTAGGGTTGGGGAGGGGGGGAGGGAGACGTTGCGACGCAGTTCAAGAGTCAGCTAGGCGACCGCCTTAAGTCTACATCCACATCAAAGGAGCTGCCGTCATGCGCGCAATTTCGCTTCTGTGTAGTCATCTACTCTGTGGCACTGCCACGTGGCTCTGACACGTGTCAGGTGTGTGCGTCATCGTGCCGCCACGCCGCTTAACCACGTTGCTTAAAAAAAAAAAAACAATTATTTCATTCGAATTCGCAGTTTCTGAGAGTGATTATCTCCAAAATAGTGTAGAATACTAGATGTGGCTTGAAAGAAATCTTAATGAGTCTGCCTTTTGAACGTTTAGTTTTCATCGTGTACCGCTCCGACGAGGTGTCATTGCGGGCGTCCTGATACTGCCCTATAGCCCAGGGTTGCTCAAGTGCGTAACCAAAGGGGGTTTTGGGGGTTGTAACCACCCCCCTTCTCACCCTGCTCTTAATGTCGGGAACCAGTATTGAAATTATTAATAAGATTTTATTTGCGATAAAAATATGTCATTGCTGTAAACCGCGACACATTTTATTGTGACATAATTTTTTTCCATAATTAACACACTGTGTGAGCCCGCTAAAACTCGTGTAACTTCCCTCCCTTCATTCAGTCGGTGTACACCCCACCCCCACCCCCTTACCAATACTGCACAGGCTTGAGAAGTTTCCGTCCAAGCGACTGGTAGTGACTACTCCAAGACTTTTCGAGGACTTGCAGATCACAAAAAGAGACGGTGGCCCAACTATACACCATAGTATACACCATAGTATCTACCAGGGGGTCGAAGCTCTATAGGGATTTCGTAGGCCACTAAATTATAGGGTAGAGTGACTTCGCCAACTGTTGGAAAAATTAAAATAATGCTCGTTAATAAATAAAGCTGTAACTTACATGTTATAAACAATAAAATTTTAGTTATAAATATACTTAAGTCACGAGTAAGTTAAGTTTAATTATTCTTATCGTCATTCATAAAATATATAATTTTGATGTTAGCATGCACTGTCAGCGCCTGAGCGTTGAGTGGTTAGGTTCGTTGCCACAGAAGGTGGAGTTGATTTTGCAATCAATTGCAGGAATTGGAATTGAGCTTTATTGAATTTTCAAATGCTGATTGCGTAAGAATAAACGGTACAAGAGTTATGCATATCAGCGACAATGCCTTTTTAAAAGAAAGAAATATGTACAATTAGCATTTTAATAAACGATTGTATAGTTAACAGAGTAGCAAACCTATTATTCTCTACCATCAATTGTTAAACGCACATTTAGTTCCATCTTACCGTTTGTAAATACAGCATTTAATTATAAAAAAATTTCCTAATTGTCTTTAGCAGTAACTATAACGTCTGTCTGAACATTGAAATGATTATGTTTAAGAGTTGTATGGTTGGCAGCAAATTCTACCCAATAGTTCAAACATAGAGGAAAATAAGGGCCCACCAAAATAACATTGAGCATCGACTCTTTATCTTACTTGCTTTGTGGTATCTACCATACTGATGGCGAGGTAAACTTAGTTATTGTATTTTTTCAAAGAGTTGCAGATTTTTGTATAATCTTTTGTTACACGTGAAAATTTAATTACTAAGCCACTGTTCTCCTTTTACACAAGTAAGCTCCTTCTAAGTGTACGGTTCTGAGAGCAGCACACTTACACACACACATATCCCTCATCAGAGATCTAAACCAAGAACTCCTCGCGGTTTAACCAATTGAGCTCTGACAGTCGAATTTGCTTTTCAGCAAGTTTTTAAAACTTTCTGTTCACTAATTAGCTATAGGTTATTCGTTGTTGTGAGTACTTGATACAAATACATTTATTGGAATAAGAAATTATCAGTGAATCAGGAAAATATCAGTGTTCAGTTAAAACTGTAATATTTAAGTTAGTGGTATCAAACCAAAGTCCTGTTACGTTTCTAAATAGTATATTGTAATACTGGTTCAAGAGTGATGCTGGAATCACAAGAGCACGACGAGTATCACAATACAGCCCGACATGTTATCTGAGCGCGAAGGAACTTCACATGACATTTTTTTCACTATTCAGAATATTCCGACAATATTTGTCCTACACGTCACAAGTGTATTTAACTGTTGAAAAATGTAAAAATGCAAGTAATCGAAATATTATACTTCCGGGATAAAATTTACGACGAAGGTAACGGTTATTAGCTTTTTTCAAAAGTTGAATTCATACTTAATAAAACATACTATTTGAAAAAGAACTGAAAGTGGGTTTAGCATAAAGTTGGCTTAATAATTACCGTAGCAGAAAAATATGTAAGAAATTTTGTTTTCTAGTTTTGTATGTGCTTACTTTGCGCACCCCGACAAGCCTGTCATTTTGTCGGGCCGATTTTGCTTCATATTGGCTGTTGTAAATGTTGGCGTGAATACGTATTTGAAATGAGACCGACAAATGTGGTACCAGGATGAAAACGGCGATGTAAAGTTTGCAGGGCGATGAATTCCAACACTCTAACTTCATTACTAACGACACGATGAATTCGGTCTTATTCGATCGGGTATGCGACTCGAGTGTGACTTGGCGACGCGCTGGCGCGAGGCGCGGCTCGAGACTTGAGCGACTAGCGGCGATTTTGAGTTTAGAGTGGGAGAAAATTTGCGGACAAATATCTCGCGACTCGGATGAGCTAGCACGCTGATTTTGGTTTCAAACGAAATATCTCGTCCCCATCTGTAGATTTGAGCCATTAAGAAATACAAGTGTCAATTTTGTTACTTACGTTTATTTCGCATGTCGATCGCAAATAAAGTATAACGCATACGTACTTCCGTACAACTCTCGTCCATGTTCTCGACACGACCACGGGCCGATTACTCTTGTCGTGTCGGGGATGCCATGTGCTTGTGCTGTTGCGGCCGTAGACTAAACATAAGGTATACCGCTTACTCATCTTCTGCGCATGTACCCGTAGACGTGTTGGTAGAAAACCATATCAATGTTGGTACATGGAGTTTGGTTGTGCGCAGCCAGCGAGTTCGGTCTACCTCATCTTTAGTCTATGGTTGCGACTCCAGCGAAACACAATCATGTGCCGTTCCAGCAGTTTCACACACTCACTGACCTACGTAAGGACGCAGGTTATCAGCAAAGTAAAGCTGTAGGTATCTTCATTTGAAGAAGATTCTCTTCAGAGAGCGCAATATCGCATCCCGTCGCTAGAGACTTCTCTCGCTCTTTCTATTTGGGACACACTTCTTTTTGGTAAAAACTACGTGTTAAGTACAAATTAAATGTATGAGTATGGACTATCTCTATCCCACGTGACTGCCACTCGCTACTTACCAGTGCCTACTAGATTAATATTGATGCAATATATCGATGAAATATATCGCTCCCCGAAAGTATTGTGGATCTATGGCGGCGATGTACTCCAAACACATATAATACAAATGCCAACATCGCAAATATCAAAAACCCGAATGATCTATTGGCCTCCGTCTAAACTTTGTACAATTCACGATAACCTAACAAATCTCGGCCAATAACAGCGAAGGCTGCTGCTGTCACCTGACACAGCCAGAACCAAGATTTAATCATTGTGCATATTAAATTAACCGTACACCTGCTTACGTAGTGGATTGCGTTGTTGATGCTTTTCAAAGGTGGTAAAATTAAAAAATGTTACTTATCTCCTTTTCATATTTCAATTGTTTTTTTTTTTTTTTTTCGAACACAACAGTCATATCTTCACCACGAATATCAATATTTCAAGCAGTCATAACCTCTGATAAAATCAGAAACACATTATATAAATGTTAGTATTTGAAAACCACATGTAGCATGACTATAGAGTAGTGTAGGAAAAAAACTCCAAGACCCTCTTCGACTTGTAAGAGTTGAATGACCAGATTCTTATGTTTTCGCGTTCGTGTTCGCAGCAGCGGATCTAGACTTTGTGCAGGCGCAGGTATCGACTTTCGAGTCGTGGCATGGGAGAAGGGCAGTGTATCATCATAATTTTAGGAAGCAGTATTAAATTAATCGAACTAAATGAGAATCTTAAATAATTCAGATATTATTTCACTTAGTTTTAAAACACTGACAGGACACTTTCATGTCAAAGTGATGATTTTGTGTGTGGAGTCATGTCCTCTGCGACTGCCTTCCTCTCTCTGGATGCGCTCCAGCGTGTATATAGCCGCACACGTTCCATTGTAGCTACAATTGTTTGTGTGTGGAGTCATGTCCTCTGCGACCGCCCTCCTCTCTCTGGATGCGCTCCAGCGTGTACATAGCCGCACACGTTCCATTGTAGCTACAATTGTTTGTGTGTGGAGTCATGTCCTCTGCGACCGCCCTCCTCTCTCTGGATGCGCTCCAGCGTGTACATAGCCGCACACGTTCCATTGTAGCTACAATTGTTTGTGTGTGGAGTCATGTCCTCTGCGACCGCCCTCCTCTCTCTGGATGCGCTCCAGCGTGTACATAGCCGCACACGTTCCATTGTAGCTACAATTGTTTGTGTGTGGAGTCATGTCCTCTGCGACCGCCTTCCTCTCTCTGGATGCGCTCCAGCGTGTACATAGCCGCACACGTTCCATTGTAGCTACAATTGTTTGTGTGTGGAGTCATGTCCTCTGCGACCGCCCTCCTCTCTCTGGATGCGCTCCAGCGTGTACATAGCCGCACACGTTCCATTGTAGCTACAATTGTTTGTGTGTGGAGTCATGTCCTCTGCGACCGCCCTCCTCTCTCTGGATGCGCTCCAGCGTGTACATAGCCGCACACGTTCCATTGTAGCTACAATTGGTAGTGTGTTACGTATCCACGTCCGAGATACTTGTGCGCTGCCCTGTTACTCAGCCTAACAGCACACACAGATATACTGTAGGTGGCGCTGCTACTGGGAATAGAGACACCACAGATACAACATTTCGAAACTGAAAATTATTTTATATCAAATATTTGAGTAATGCTCATTAGAGCTGGGAAATGTGTTTCAAATATAGTAGTGTATAGCGATATGGGCTATGCTGATTTACATTATTGATGAACATTAACTTTCCTATGGTTCAGAAATATTGTAATGGCCAAAACCATCTCGACAAGCCAATTCATACTGCTTCGCCTATAGCTTCACTAGTGAATGTACTCGAACAGACCTCTGTTGTTGACACGCTTTCCCTTTATACTTTCCGGTTTCTTTTCCGTGCTGTTCGTTTCCGCCTTGTAAAGTGTACAGGAGAAACCGTACAGAAAAGTTACACATTTTGAACTTTGATTGTCTTTTGGCGCCTCCTTACCCGACTCGTCAACTGTGTTTCAACGTTTTAAAGACACATTTTAGAAATAACTACCGTCACGTGTATGCAATCTGTTTTCTTCGAAAACGAACCATACTTCAATTTAGATCGGAATGTAATTTGTGACATAAATCGCATAATATTGCTATATTATTCGAAACCCTTCACAACAGCCGTAAACAGTATTTTCTGGCTATATGTTACAATATTGCAGGAAACGAGTTACTTTCGTCCTTATCGCAGTATTCACACCTGGACGTTTGGGAAATAACACGAGCTTCCAGCGTGGTATTGCCGAGACATATAACGCACTGGAAGTAGGGGTCACGGTTGCTGAGCGATTAGCACGCTCGCCTCCCACCAAGGCGAACCGGGTTCAATCCCCGGCCGGCTCACCGGACTTTCGCAAGTGGGAATCGTGCCGGACGATGCCGTTGATTGGCGGGTCTTCTCGGGGATCTCCCGTTTTCCCCACCCCTTCATTCCGACGCCGCTCCATATTCACTTCAATCACCCTCATCGGCTTTCAGACCTCGATGTTAAGAGCAGCCCAAATCTCTTCACTTCACTGGAAGCACAGCAGGCTGTCAGCACTGCTGCAGTGCTGACAGTCGCCTCAGCACAACAAGCGGCTGGAATGTAGCCCTTATCTACCTGCACTCACAGTACCTCAGTTTCGGAAACCCAGCTTTCCTCACTAACGTTTTAGTCCAGATTTATACCATCATACGAAACTACGTTTGGAAACTTGTGTTTCGTGTGTTGTTTTATGTCGGAAATCACCACTATCTAAACAACGAAAAAAAAAAAAAAAAAAAAAAAATTATCCTTGTTCTTATGGTGGTACGAAAAGGTAATACATTTTACAGAAAATTATAAATACACCAAAAAAGTTATTTAAAGTGGCATACATTGCTTGATAAAACATATTGAAAAATGGCATTTCGTAACTTTTTGTAAGATGCAACATATTTATTGTGTATTAGTTATTTTCGTACCTACAGAAAAATTATAAAGTCACTCTGCATTTACACACATTATTTTTAACCAATTAAACTTATTGTTTTACACTTCAACATATCCTGGTTGTGCATTTCATACAATATTTATTGTTGTCGCCAAGACTCCTGATGGCTCGTAGCGCGTGGAGAGGAAGGCCCTAGTCAAGGTGAGTAGTGGTTTAGGAAAAAGTGGTCACGGCTCCGCGCCATGCTACGTGCCGTACAAAACACATTGCCCCTCGTTCCTCGCAGTAGTGACGGACTGTGAACAATGGCGAGTATCACGCTGCCCGAGAGGTATAAACAAGTTATACACAGCAAGGAAAGAGAAGTCATCAGGGATGTTTTGGAAGCTTGTGATGAAGAGGCAGGGAATAAATATTTGTTGGTTCCTATCAACAAAGCTACAGAGAGCTGCAAAGTACGCGGGGGGTAAGTACGGCGTCTATCGAGAGAATTCGTAAACAAAGCAGAGAGAGAGGCCTGGCGAGCATCAAACAACTCCAGGAAAGCGAAGGTAAGAACACAATGCTTACACTGTTCACCGTATCGCCTATTAAGGGTTCTGACTACCTGCAATTATTTTGTGCAATCGAGTCCTCAAAACGGGTGGACTCTAAGGCGAACTCGTACTCACGCCTCAATAGCTGCGTCACCTGTATCCACAAGGCGCGCAACTAGCATGCTGTCTCTCTGCTGGCGACTCGCCTACACATGACTTTCACCAGTGAACATATTTATTTTAAAGGCACGCTAATAAGAAAGAAGTACGGTACGTTTCTCAAGACAACTCTTAAGTTTTCGTATAAAAATCTGTGACTGAAACTGTTTGTGAAAGCATCCGTTGTAGCCATTCTTACATCAAAAAATAATTCTTGGAGTTTGAATGAAAAAAATATGTTTGGATGCCATTACAAAATATCCAATTGTTTTGGAATCATGTATTTTGTACTAAATCCTTGTAATACTCTTCATGTGGCAGCCTCACGTAACGGCATCAAAGGCAAGGTTTATTTTCTTGCCTGAACTGGTATGCTTTCAAAATATTGCACCAATAGTAAAGAGTCATTCGTGACTTTTCAGTAATATGCAAGCATTATTTTCAGTCGAACAAACTATTCAAAAGATTTTATTTAAAAATTGTAAATTTGGTGCAGTAGCGTAGCTACAAGGAAAGAGGGTCTCTTGCGACGAAACAATGAGAATAGCTACTCTCATCGAATTGCTAGAAAAACATCGACCAAAAGAGAAAATATTCGCTGTTGACAGGGTATTCCAGCAGCATGGCCATACTGTACTTATATGTGCTATTTCAATGTCATAGAACTAGCCAGGACTAAGAGTTCACAACACGACTGGAGATATATCACTTCAAGTCTTACAGATGCTAACAACAGAAGCCGTAACAAAGGGCAGTAACAAAGGAAGACTGGGTGGGATATTGCAGACACGTTGAAGGAATTGAAGAAGAGTACTGGAAGAACGACTGCCTCATTGACTTAGCAGTAGGCGAATTCTTAATCAAACTGGACAGTGACAGTGATGGCACAAATGATGAAAACGAAAAAAATTCACACCATGACAGCTGCACTGAGCAAGGAATTTTTAGTGAATGTGATACTGATATCTCTTGCTTAGCTCAGTCATTATAAATATTGAAATTGCATTATATCTTACTGAATCATGTACTCTACGGTGTCATAAATTTATTTTGCGTAATCACTTTTTAAGTAGTGAGCTAGGAATAGTTTTACTTTTCTAGGCTATTCACGGTAAAGTGAGCACTTTTTAAACTTCCGAGCGCGGTGGAATATATGTACTGTGGCTCTTTATTTTAACGGCAATATTTATTTATATAGGTGGTTAAAGGATGAGACATGGTCGGAAGAAAAAAGTAACTAGTGCCTCAAAAATGCTCACTTAATTGTGAACAGCCTTTCCTTAAGCTTCCTCAACAGCAGTTAATAAACACCGTCAACAATACCATGTTGAGACATATCCGTAGTATGGGTTATCAGTTTGTAAAATTGCTATCCACTTTTATTCGTACTTATACTATTACATACATTATTTTTATTTTATTTTTACTTATACTATTACATAAATCTTTTTATGCCGAAGCAACTGTAATCATGAATGTTACATGGTGTCATTTGACCAAGTAATAGTTTTAATTCTGAATACTTGTAAATAAGTAAATTTAAGCTGAACATTTCAGTGCATTTTCCCTTATTTTGACTTTTTGTTCTCCACACCATGATTTTGGTATCACTGGTTATTCTCATAGTAACTGTGTACTGTAACATTATACGCTCACGTCTTGTTCAGTTATAATTGGTTACAACTGAATAATTGTGCCTCAGTATTTTTCATTAGTTATTCTTATTTGTCACATCATAATCTTGGGTCGTTTATTGTTAAGTATTATTATCATATCCTAAAAATGTACCATCAAACTGTGTTCAATTGTTAATTACTTTGGTGGTTGTTAAATGATTATGTCACTGCAATTTTTAAATTTTGTGTTTTGGAGCCTAATGATTTCTTTATTTTTATTCATCGTCCTTTGTCTATTCAATCTACGGTGACTAATTTTCAAGATTTCTAGTATAACCCTTGTAAATTAGTGTTGTTAACTATTCATGTTATTAATTATTTCCATTGGTTTGACTTCTGGAAACTGCTTTTTGAAAAAGTATTATTTCACAAATGTTATCACAGCATGTCGAGGGCCGCGGTTGAGGCAGTGCCAGAGTGTTCGCCTCTGTGATCTGGGTTCGGTTCCTGGCTATGTAAACCAGGATTTTTGCATGTGGCAATCGTGGTTGGTGGGTTATCTCGGGAGTTTCCCGTTTCCCCCAACATTGTGTTCAGGTGCTGCTCCATGTCCGTCTCAATTCATCCACATCACATTGGCTCTGAAGACGTCTTATTCTAAGACTCGTCCAAACATATCGATCAATCAATTAATCGCTGTGTGTCATAATACTTTATAGTCGGTCAGGTAGACAAACTCTGCTTTCCGAAAACCCGCGTACAGAAACTCTGGTTTCAGGTGTCGGTATAAACATACTGACAGTTAAATATAATGTCGAGGGTTGCAGTAGCAGCTCTAATCAATTTTTAGAGGAGTTGGAGTCGGAAGTGTTAGTTGGTTGAAACATATAACGACTCCGATCTCGACTTAGCTTGTAGTTCACTGAATTTAAAATTTTTTTCAAATTTAAGTTACGAACTTTTACTACGAGTCGTCTTAGTGTTCACAAACAGCAGTACTGTACTGCATTTGCTTTATTTTATCATTTTGGATGGCCTATATTTCCAAACGAGATTAACCTAATACATTTAAGTTAAAAAAAAAAAACTTTGCTATACTAATTACTTGCTGGCGGTATCTTGGAGCCAGAGAGTGTAAAGAATATAGTGGCACAGTATTGCCAACCTAAAGATAAGTGAGTCAGGTACATGCATTTGGAAATTCGTCTACAAACAATGAAGTTAAGCTGCGCACCAAACCTGAAGAATTTGCAAACCTATTAATAGTAAAATAATAATTCCTTCTATTAATGCAAATACTGAAAAACAATTAATAAATTACTTCTGCGCACATTTTTAATTAGACACTTCAAAGAAGAAATTCAAGAGTTGTTACGAACATTGCGAACACATTGTGTTACCCGTTAAGCCCCCTTGCCTACCTACCATCTTGTGTTACCATAATGTCAGAACACAGTTCCTGAACGTTGTAAGGTGTAAGATCGGAGTGTTGGTGGTGTCTTTTATTGGAAAAATGATCAAATAAATGCAAGGTAACGTGTACATAGGATTGAAAAATTATCACTAGATCAAACAAAAGTTTGGCTATATTTTTACATTTGACTTCAGTAGACATATTTTGCTACAAGCTATATGATCTAAAATTAGGTTGCAGTAAATTTGGGTTTACAATCAAAATATTAAATGTTAAATAATGTTTTATAAGACGCGTGCAGAAGAAACGAAAGTGTGTTATCTAATGTATTGGTTTCCAATGGTACATAGCATATTTGTTTGTATTGTGAAGCGACCTAAAGCCGAATTGTGCTACAGTTGGCGGAAATACTGCAGTAGCAGCCAACCTCAAGGTGGGTTTACGATTGACTGCACAGAATAAGTGCGCCGTGTGCTTAAGATATGATTAAATGCATTCAAGGGTATTAGTTTATGACTGTCGTGTGCGGGTCTTGACGGATCGTGTGCGTTCTTGGTGTGAATTAAGAGATCCTTATATTTTATATCTTAAGTACAAGTCAAGACGAAGTAGCCTATCAGAGCCCAGTGACATTTGTTTTTGGCGGGAAACTGTATTTAAATCTTGTATTTAGGTTATGACGTAACATCATTGTGAAATCGTATGAAAGTAACTATTTTAATCTAGATAGAGACTCCTCTTTATTTAAAGAATGGTCAGGTTTTCTTTCTCGGAAGAGGTTATTCAATTCAATTTAGTTAACTTTTTCAGATTTATTGATGTAAATGCCAAACATTAGCATCTTCCAAAAGGTATCGCCAGTTTTTCAAAACGATGACACAAGCAGTGGCCACAAATAATTTCATATATGTATATAAATAATCTGCAGTCTAGTCCATATTTCAAGGTTACGTCGGTTGCTTTCGTCTCCTACGATTGTGATTGGCGGCTAGACTTAACATATGCTAATTCAAGCATAAACTGCAAATCTAAGTATTGTTCATTTTCCGTGTGCGTATCGAGTCATTAAGTACAATTCTTAATTGTTGAGTCTTGAACGGTAAAGCCACCTTGAGCATAGCGAGCGTGATGACGAGGCAGAGCCAGTGTGACAGCAAGAAGCCACAAGTGTCGTTAGAGCGCGGCGCCATGTCTGCCTCGCGCTAACTACAATCCGCGTCGCATCTTGGCGCCAGACAGTGGTTGAGCACACTCCACCGTCCTTTATTACTACCAACAAAACGTGTTCGCTTCGGCTAATATATTACAACTATTAATTTATCATGTATTTTCTCCACTCCAACAGATTCGACTTTAAGCTGATTAGGCGTATTAATTGTCTATTATGAAGTTGTAGTATACATCGCCTTGTAACTTGCGGCTATACTCAATTCCATAAATTTGGAAAAGCGTAGAATATTTTATATTCTCAACTGGCTTTAAAGTGTGTGTAGGAATGGTTGTTTGTAATTAAGTCAAAAAATTTTAACTTAAAAACTAAATATGTTAAAAAAAATTAATGGCGAACATTTACTCGATTTTTAGCTGCCCGTATAATACTCTCAAAAATTTAATAATTAATTGAAAGAGTGTACTTCGACACGCATAAAATTACCATGCATGTATCCCAAAATTTCGTTCCAGATGCAATGTACGCCTGTACTTATTTATTAAGGTTGAAATTTGAAAGTTGAAATTTCTGTAGTGGAAATTATGTTGGATATAATGTATTAGTATTATTATATGCAACGAGACATTATGATGTTACATCAGAATGTCTGTCAGAATGGAACAAACGACTGTATAAATGAGCGTAAGCGTGGTGCAGTGAAGAGTAGCTTGTTGGGAGCGAGGTACTAAAGCAGGTGCTGAGTCATGGTTCCGCCTGTGTGAGCTCCACCTGCCTGAGTCATGCAGAGCGTTGCGTATTCTCGCTCATGGCCCGCTAGGAAGGCGGGACTGCGCTGAGCACGTGTTTACACTGGTGCCACGTGCGACGCACGTGTCTCACATACATAAAGAGAGAATGTGGCGTAAAGTGAGAAAGTGAGCTGCGCAGTAGCTATAGGCTGTTCACAGTAAGGTGAGCACTTTTTAAGTTCTAAAATTTTCCTTTCATCCAATTTCCATCTTCCTGCTGCTTTTTAATATAAACATTGTAATGTGACCAATTAACACAGTGCTGTAGGCTATACATTTCACCACCCTCAAAATGTAATGCCTGAGGCTGCAATAAGATATATTTATTAGTGGTTAATGTCTGTTGGGAGGGCGTTTAAAAGTTCTCACTTTGCCGTGAACAGCCATGTTGCGGCATTGCACCGCTTTCCGGCCAACAACACACAAAAAACTTCGGTAGGATTTTAGGTTAGAACACTTGATATAAGCAGGTACTTTTAAAGATTTTGTACACGTCCTTTCACCCAGTTTCAGTGCAGGTGGGAAATGTTAAAGTAGGTCAAAGTATTTTATTCAAGGTGTATTTATTTTTAATTCAAATGTAAACAAACATGTTCATTACTGTTGACCACGTGACTTTGACAGTTGTTCTGGTGATGGATGAGTAAACGTTGTGGACATCCGTAGAAGACGAAAATCGGTCTTCTTCTCTACTACTGTAATGCAACAACCTGCTGAACAATGGGCGCGCGAGTCATTGCTTTACGTCACCACCGCACTATTTTATCAGAGCAGAACACTGCAAATACTTGATCCCAGGACGTTGTATTGTAGGTACACATTTCTTTTAGAAAATAATGGCACGTTGGCTACATTGTTTGAGACTTTATTTTGTCTGTCGTTTATTTAATGTCGCGTATAACCATCAATAGCAAATAGTTAAT
This sequence comes from Dryococelus australis, assembly GCA_029891345.1. Taxonomy (NCBI): domain Eukaryota; kingdom Metazoa; phylum Arthropoda; class Insecta; order Phasmatodea; family Phasmatidae; genus Dryococelus; species Dryococelus australis. Next base: position 86,490,426 of record CM057002.1, on the reverse strand, counting down.
GAAATATTCTCGCTGATTCCGCATTGAAGAATAATACAGGCACTACTGACTTGAACTCCTGTTCAGCCTTTGCAAATTAAAATGTAAAGGAATTACTGTGAAATACCACAGATGCACAGTTGCAAAAATACGAAGATTCGTGCATTTCTCTCCCAAATGCAAGTCATAGAGTTTTTTTGTATCCTGTGAGTAGTGCTACTTCTGTAGTAACCTAATTATATTAGGATCACGTAATTGTAAAATGGAAGAAAAGAAAAGGGACACGTATATTGGCAAAACAACAACAAAAGCTGCTTCCCAGACCGCCATTGGGCATAGGGTAGAGACCACATATTGGAGTGTAAAAGCACAGTGCCGGTGGACCACCATAACCAAGGATTGAGATACATTCAATCAAAGTGGAGGATCAATCGCCTAACGTCGCAGTTGACCAGCTCCGAAGCCTCAAACTGATACTGCAATGCGCACATCCATCTGGGACCCTCACACACGTGGTCCGGTCAAGGCCCTACTCGATCTCTACTTCTGTCTCTTTTAGGTATGTCGCCGGTCACTGTGTTGACCCTTCTCTGGGGAAGAAGAAAGGGACATGTTTCTACGGCCCGAAGGCCGGCACACCCTCCCACCCTTCTGCACTGCAACTGTACTCAGATGAGTAAGGCAGTGCACGGTACTTGCTCCACTTCTTTCTCCGGGCCTTGACTTTTCTTTGTGCCGTACTCGGTATTCTACCGGTTTTCTCAGAAAAATCAGTCCTCCTCACCAATCAGAGATATTCCGACTTCTTGCATTGAAGCCTTTGCCCAAATACCCCCTCATGGGTTCTCGGAAAGCTCTTCTCGCCACTTATAATACTCTTCAAACCTCTTGCCAATTCTTGTGGCGAACTCTTGCCACAACTTGTGAAGAGCTTTGTTTTTCCTGACATTATACAATCTCATGCCAAAGCTCTTTATTTCCAAATTTCTTTGGAGCCTTTGTCTTATGTCTTCTATCTTTAAACAGTTCCTGATAACATGCTCCATTATGTCATCAACACCACATACATCACACAGCGGAGATTGCACCAAACGGAATCCATGAAGCTTCGCCTTGAAGTTTCTATGTTCTGTATATAGCTGTGCACTATAGTGGTTCATGGTAATCCACTGGGACTTCATCCTTTCTTGCACATCTGTAAGCAACTCAAAGGTAACTCTTCCCTTTTTTGACCTCGGCCACATTTCTTGCCATTCCCTAGTAACTTCAACCAGAAGGTGTTATTAGTCTTCCTTACTTGGTCTTCCATTCCTTGCTCTCTCCGCTATGATTCCACTTACTTTGACCAATAGGTCAACTGACAACACTCCTGCCAATACTGGAAGGTCCTGTTGTACTATATAATATCACCATATGCAATAATAGTTTAAACACTGCTCTGTAGATTGTCTTCAGAATGCTGGAGCTTAACCCCCAAATGGTATTACCAGTGCTTTTCAATTGTTGGAACACAACAATTGCCTTTCTAGAAACATATTCAATATGTTCCAGGTAACTGTTCTTTTCATCCAGAATTACTCCCAGATATTTCATCTCACTCACATGCTGCACAGATTCTCCGTCGAAGTGAATGCACAGTAGGTGGCCTGCCTAATTTTCCCTTCAGCAACATGGTCTTTGGTTTTTGCAATGCAGAAATTCAAAAGTTTGACTTTTTCCGCCCATTGCTTGACCTTTTCCATGATGTCAGCAGCCTTTGTCTCCAGTTCTCTTCGAGCTACTCTTGATATTAGGATCAGTCCGTCATCTGCATAACCAAATACTGTGTAGCCTGACGGGAACTCCAATTCCAAAAGTCTGTCGAAGAGGATGTTCCGTAGAATGGGTCCAAGGACCGATCCCTGGGGGCATCCCTTCGTTATCCTCTTCTTGGCTTGTACATACTTAAGATATGCACGGGCTCCATCTGTCCTGAAAGTAATCTACGATTACTTTATGATGTTCGCGGGAAATCCCTTTATCTTTAGCTGGTGCATTACATCTGGGCACCAAGCATTGTCAAAGGCACCTGCGATGTCAATAAATATGCCCAATATGTGAAGAAAAGGGGCATATGTCCCTAACACGAGAAAATGCAGAGGGCAACAGCAAGGTCCGCCATGTTTGCTACGTGTGGAATGGAGCCCGGTTCGTCGTGGCCAGTGATGCACCACCACGGTCATAATCAGAATTTACACAAAGTATGTTTTTGTGTAATGGATGAACAAAAATTACTTGATTATTTGCAGTCAATCACATAGTATGAACTTTATTTCTTCATAATTTACCGAACATGTATTAACATGTCGAATAAAGAAACCAGTTAGTACGGAAATGTTATGGGCACATTACAAATTCTAGTTGTAGACGATTTGTTATTATTGTTATTATTTCGAAATTTTTGAAAGGAAATTATTTTCGTCCCTGCATTATTTCATTTGCTACATTGTTACCATGGCTGCTAAGTACTTGTCTCAAAAACTTGGAAAATAGTAAATGTTAGCAAATTTGAATACTGTCAGTGAAATGAGGGAAATGCTGGGTAATTTTAAACATAGCAATTAAATGTTCGGGAACTTTGTGATAAGAAAGCAATATCTGGCATTGAAGTCATTAAACATGCACCTGTGAAAACAAAAAGTGCATTTGATGCAAAAATTAATTCTTTAATGGTAAGTAGGGGAGGAAGGGAATACGAGATATAATTTATTCAAAATGGTGGCGTGTGCAGCAGTGCAGTTGTCCCAACCCCTCCCCCCCTTCTTCCCCCTGGAGGTGCTGTCTGGTACGTCTACCGGGCCTTGTATGACTGGTTCTCCATTCCCATCTCACCACCCCGTCACCTACTTTCCCCTGATTCAATTATCCCACCCCACCTCCCTGGAGTTGATGTATGAAGGGTTATGCCACCCTACCCCCCTGCAGGACTGCCGAAGATGACAGGACCTGTTTTGGCAGGTATCATGTGGCCGTAAGAGTGGCCAGCTTTGACGACTGGTGGCCATGGCTGGTATTGTGTTCGATTCCTGTACAGGTGATTGTGTAACTGTGCAATTAGCTATTATGTAACAAGTTTGATTACAGATGTTGCCTCGTGGGCAGCTGGATGACAAGTGATGAGTTTGGAAGGGGAAATGCATTTAGGAGGAGGTTATGCGTGAGAAGGTTAGGAGGGAGAAATGCACTTGCATATGGATGTATTCGTGCAATGAATAATTAATCATGCGTTGAATAATTATTAGCGCAATTAATAAATAATTAGATTCTTTAATCATGCAATTATTTATTATATGCTTTTAATATTTGATGGCGCACTTGCATTATTTCATGTACCGAAAATACTGAAACTGAAAATAAGGGAAATATCTGGGAATTTTCAAATGAAAAAAGTGGCAACCCTGAAAGCTGGTAAAAAAAACATATGTAAATTATTTATATATTGGGAACGGTAATATACAATTTTAATATTTGTGAATGAAATGAACGCAAACAATATTAAGAAACCAGGAATTTTAAGAATAACGAAGTATTGTAAAAAAAATACATACTACCCACCCATTTTCGTACATACAAATGTGTAACAGTTTACATAAACATATGTATTCGTTGCACAGCAAACATACTTTAAAACTGTTTAGTGCCTAACGAATTTTATAGCAACTTTAAAAGCAATGGGAAGTAGCAGTGTCTAAAGCACACTGCAGTGTGTCAATGTTACTCCAACGTTGGTGTACACACAATCATTGGAGCTTGTGAGCCACTAAATTAGGTAGAATGACGTCGCCAACTGTTGAAAAAATGAAAATAATGCTCTTTAATGAAGAAATATGTAAATTTTATAGACAATATAATTTTATTTTTAACTATACTTAACTCACAAGTAAATTAAGTTTAATTATTCTCTTCATCATTCATAAAATATGTAATTTTTATGTAGGCATGCACTGTCAGCACCTGAGCGTTGAGTTGTTCACTTGTTTTGTTTCCGTTGTTATATTCGTTGCTGGAGAAGGTGGAATTGATGTTTGCAATCAATTTTAGAAATTGGAATAATTAAACTTTATTGAATTTTCAAATGCTGATTGCCTAATAATAAATGGTACAAGAGTTATTGATATCAGCGACAATGCTTTTTTAAAAGAAATAAATATGTACAATTAGCATCTTAGACTAATATACGATTATGCAGTTAATAGAGTATTCAACGTATATATTCTCTACCATCAATTGTTAAACACACATTTAGTTCCATCTTACCGTTTGTAAATACAGCATTTAATTATAACGTTTTGACCTAATTGTTATTAGCAGTAACTATAAGGTCTGTCTGAGAATTGAAATAATTATGTTTAAGAGTAGTACCATTGGCAGCAAATTCTACCTAATAGCCCAAACATAGAGGAAAATAAGGACCCACCAAAATAGCTCGTATCTTTATCTTACTTGCTTTGTGTTAACAACAACACAGTCGGCCCTGTCCTGTGTCACTCCCTGGGCGGCAAGGCGAGGACACCGCCTTCTCGGGGTGGATCGGACGCGGCCAACGGCTACAAGAATGCAAAGACAACTTTTCAGATGAGTAATTACTTGTCCCAGAAACTTGTACAGAACTCATGGGATGAGTCACGTGTGTCTTAAGCCGTTGAAAACGTTCTCGCGCCACTGTTTAAACCCGTGATAAGAGCAGTGCGCTGTTCGTTCTTTGCAGGTGTGTTCCCGCCCAGCACTGTCACTGCTGTAGTTGCTACATTCAGATTGGCTTGCACGCCACGACTCACTTTCAAAGTAGCCCAGTACTCGCTTTTCCTAAATCCGCACCGAAGGTAGAATTACAAGACAGCTTCTATAGCGACGACGACTAAAGACAATACAACCCTCGTACTTAAGGGGGAAGTATCCTTGCTATCTTGGATTTATGTATTTTCCTCACTAACTTAATTTTCGGAGTCAATATTTAAAAACCAAGCTAGCCTAGACATAGGGAACATTTTAACATTTATATCTAAATCCCACCTATTTTTCTTACATGATTAGTCTGTAACCGTAATCAAACATGATCTAATTATTCTATAATTGCAGTCCCACATGGGAAAATACAGGTATATTTGAAACCCTATAAATAAAAAATTCGTTAAGTAGTCGGCCATGTCAGCTCTAGCTTTGATTTTTTTATTTCTGATCATACATTTTCATTACGAAGATTTGTAAGATAATTCGAAGATGGAGTGGATACTGCCCCCTTAACAATCTTCCTGCGATTGGACCCAGAACAATTTCACATGAATCATCTCGTAACACGGCATTTAAATCAAACAGGTACATAGGTATACTTCGGTAGATTTTATGTTTTCAACGGGAAATAGCCACAAATCTTAAAGATGGCATTACAAACCAAATTTAAATGACGCTCGCTACGTTGTTGATTACTCTACTCCTCTAAACACGACAGAAATTATTAAAACAGTTCAACAAACATTGGAATATCTTACCGTAGATGCAGATACGAATACCCTGATCACATCACATTGGGACCGCAATTTTCTTCGTGAAGATTGCTCTCATTACAAGTAATATTAGTATGGAATAATACAACCCTTGTTTAAATGTTACAAATAAATATGTGTTCAAAGGTATAAATATGACATCGAGGCGTCAAGATTTGATTGACTGCAGATAACGATTTTGCTGTACCGCTTACTACCCTCAGCTTATCCACCCCCACCCCCACCATCACCACCCCCGAGCTACCAGCCAATGGTGCGCAAGGCTCTGAAGTGGCGGACTGTGTTCTGTAGTGCTGCGTCTATCTAACCGGTGATCGTGTATCATTTCAAATTTTATTTGTAGAAAGTCTGTAGCAAGGTTCAGTGGTGTCCCTCGAGTAATTTTGTTATGTGTCTGACCCGTATATTTCGAGACGGCGCTTCAAAAATGTCGTTTTTCAGCTCTAGTGTTTCTGAAGTCTTCAAAGTAATCGTCTCTCAAATATGTGTTATCTTTCTTAAAGTGGGTTTAGGACCACAATGACTGAGCGATTAGCACGCTCGTCTCCCACCAAGGCGAACCAGTTTCAATCCCCAGCTGGGTCATCGGATTTTCGCAAGTGGGAATCGTGCCGATGATGCCGTTGGTCAGCGGGTTTTCTCGGGGATCTTCCGTTTTCCCCGCCCCATAATTCCGATGCCGCTCCATATTCACTTCAATCACCCTCATCGGCTCTCAAGACCTCGCTGTTAAGAGCCGCCAAATTCTCTTCACTTACTTAAAGTGGGGTTACGATTGACTTAACAGTGACAGTACACCGTATCCTTAGAATATTATTCAGTGGTAATGGTTTATGGTTGCAGTGTATGAGTCCTGTACGGGTTGTGTGCGTTCTTGGCTTAAGATATGGTAATATTTCATATCTTAAGCAAAAGTCACGACGAAGTAGCCAATAAGAGCACAGCGGTAGTTGTTGTTGGCAGGAAACTGTATTTTCACCTTGGATTTAGGTTATCTCGTGTCGTGGAATCGTATCTAATGAATTATAAAAATGGGTGACAGTATTCTCGTATGATTAAAAAAACTGTTTCTCATGTTTTCTTTTCTTGGAAGAAGTTATTCAATTCGCTTTTATTTAACCCTTTTCAGATTCATTGTTCGAACATGTATGGACACGCGCCTTTGCAAACACTTCGTTATTACCTAGTTGGTTTTCTGTCAATAATTGTCCAAACATTTTTATTGCAAGAATCATCCAAAGACTTTTCACATGTATTCGCCTAACTGCTCGATGTTGCCGTTGGCGTCCTGTTTACTGAATATTGCGAGATTTTCAGAACGAGTACACAAGCAGTAACCCAAAATAAACTCTTCACCCTTTTCCATTTCCATTTCAGACTACATCGGCTGCTTTTGTTTCCTATGATTCTGATTGGCTATACTTAAAAATCTGCTAGATCAGTCATAAATTACTGAACTTTTATTCCGTGTACTTATTGAGTCATTCTTCAGTACTGAATCGTAAACCAGCAAATTGAGCGCATGTTTAGTAGTTTTGAAAGAAAACAAAAAAAAAAAGCTATGTTTTAAACACACTACAATGCAGAAGCTGGAGTAGGCTGTGGGTTAGAAGATATTGGCCTACTTATATGTAAAAGTTAATAAATTTACAACGGTTGTGAACCAGGTATGTTGAGGTTACATGCAGATAACGCATCAGCACCCTCACAGAGAGCAGCGTGTAGAGAAAGTGAATAATAATTTATCGATTTGGGATATATGAGGCGTGAAGACAGAGGCTCAGTTCATCTCCATCCCCCCTTATCTCGTGGATAGTACAAATATATGCCCAGTTTAATTTGATCAATACGCATAAAAACCGTTTTAGTTATATGTATGCGTATTGCTTACTGACGGTTCAATGGGTTACTTAAATTGATTGAAAGGGTTAATCAAAAATGTTAAATGTAATGAAAGGGTTAAATGATTGAAAGTGTAAAATGTATTGAAAGGGTTAATATTTAATCAGATAAAAAATGTTTTCTTGATTGATTAATTTTGTCTTTCTTTTTGGGAGGAGGAGCTCTGTACGATGTTGACAGTGTGGTGCCTTAGAGGCAATTGACCAGAGGGGTGGGTTGCAATGTCTTAAATAGGTGTAGAGTTGAGTGCGAGAATGAGCTAAGGCTAATTTTTTCTAATTTCTCTAATTTTGAGGTGTTTGGAGGGATGTTTAAACGATTTCTAAGAGTGGCCTAAATGTTAGTTAATGTTACGTTTTTTTGCTCGTAGGCGAGAGATAGGCGACTTTGAACGATGCGATTTACTTGTTAAATGATCTGTTTTCGGAATGTAATTAAACATTAGAGAATTTCAGAGTGTTGTACGTATGAATAAATTACACGCATCGAATCAAAAATTTTCAAATGACTACGTGAATAATAAGTGGAATTACATGAGTCTTAAAAGTAACGTGAGTATCGAGCTTAGCAATATAATTTACACGAGAGAGAATTTCAACTACGTGAATAACATCTGATGTCGACAAGTACAAACTCACTAGATGAAATCCCGCTATGAAATTACACAAAGGAGAGTTTAAACGAGTTATACTTATCAATGAATAACACGAGAGACAAGTGCAAACTCACTAAACAAAATCCAGTTAGTCAGTATGGTTGAATAACACATTAACACGATTCAGCCTGTGAATGCGATTTAAACCAGACACAATCACATACCTGAAATATTAAAATAAGTCCGTTAGAAGTATGAATGAGTATCACTTACATCGAGCTGTGAGTAGATACGTGTAGCATCTCCAATAGGCAACTGTGTTTAATTTATGGTAAATGTTTATGAAATTCACTGCACTTGTTAACACAAACGGTATATTCGTCTACCGAACACAGAAATTGAAAATCTTATCGCAAACACAGTATATCGATCCGAAAAGAAAAAATTAATTAACACACGAAAATTTATATTTTCCCAATAAAATATTACGTAAAAGCGGCTATCGCTAGAGATGAAGGTAGGTGCGATGCTCGCCAGTGCGGTAACCCCCTATCATAAGCTCGTCATTCGTCAAGTGTGTAGAGGTGCTGTGTTTATGAAGGATCTGACAAGTTGCACATCCATCTCCTCCAAGTGTACATGAGCGACTGAAGATGGCGCAGAGTGTCCAGAGAACTTCACATTGGGAGGACTGTCTGCTTGTGACCATCCCCTCCCACATCCTCACCCCAGTGCGACCCCGGGCTGCCCGCGATCGTCATATGTTTTCGGTAATCTCTCAAGATGGCGACAACAGATTAGTTGCGTGCACATTGGGAGGATCCTGCCTGTCACACCCCAACCAACCAACCCTACCCTGCACCCCTCAGAACCGGCCCTAGTCCAGAGGTATGTGACCCTGTCCAAGCACACCTGCACCCCTCCTCTCGCCATAGTGCGAGGTCCTGGGGTCAGTCACCCAGGCAGCCTGTGATTCTCAATTGTCGCAACTGATTCATGATGACATCAACTGATTAGTTGCACTCTTATCGGGCACCGCTCACTCGTAGACACTCCCTCACACCCTACCCTGCACCTCTTATCCAGAGGAACTTGCACCGAGGTCAAGAACCCAGACCATCCGTCCCGCCCCCACTCCCTAAGATGTCTTTGACGAAAAGCGACTTCTTCTCCAAGAGCAAGGCTACATACCCCTCCCCTACTACACTATCCAGAAAAGCCTTTTCTAGTGTTGGATCCCCTGCTTCGGCCTGTTGGGCCTTCACCCCCAGAACTGCCTCGGTTATGCACGGGGCTTGCATCAAGGCCAAAGCGACGGTTTCCCTAGGGAGGTAGCAGTGGATTTTGAACTGACCTGGACTATTTCCCCTCTCCTCTATCAACTCTTATTTTCACTTGGACACTGAAGCTTCCTTTTATACTTTGTAAGGGAAGAGCCTGGCGCATTCCCCACTAAATAAAATTTCACAAATACCACCGATAAAACTTTATTTTCCTCATCACTAAGCAATATGTTACATTTGTCTTTATCACACAATAAATTCAATTAAAAAATATAAACTGTTTTCCACCAAACTTTTTTTTCCCCCGTTTTCCAGCAATCTTATTCCTGTTTCCAGCAATCTAATGTAATTTTAAACTGATCACTGTTTAACTGTCATTAGAACACAGCTATAAAACATAATTTTAACTATCTAAGATTTTAAACATTCAAAGAACACAGTTTCTCAAACATATATTTTTATTCAAGTTTGAACTATTACGATGTAAGCAAATACTCAAGTTAAAACTTTATTTTCAACCATTGAAAACATCACTAAACAAACATATTGGAAAAGTTGTTTTAGTTTCAATCCGACATATATGTATATATTTATTCGTCTAGCAGACAAAAATATGTATTTCATGTGTGGACTTCTCTGCTACACTAAAAATTTTGACTGTACTATCGTATAGGAAAATATAATGTTACTAAAGTTTATTATTCTATGATTAGTAAAAAATCAGTTCCAAATTTATTTGGCAAAGGGAGTAGATTACCGCAAAGTGTATTTTCAAATTATATGGGGAGGAGTCATTCTAAAACCTCGTGTACAATAACAGCTAACGGATAGTCGAGATTCTAGTGTGTGTTTAGGGAGAGAGCGAAATTTAGGTCTCGAGAGCTGATGAAGGGAAACATCCAGAGTTGGAGCAGCGAACGAACTTCACGTGGTCGGGCCGGACCGAGTCGTGCGCGCAGGCAGGGGACATGCATGCAGCCCATCGGGCGAGTGAATGCTTCAGAAAGATGCCGTACGCCATTATCGATACCCGCCTGCTTTCATCCGCCCGACAACTTTCCCTTCACGCAGAGTCTGATGCTCGCCTATACAATAGGAATAGAAAGAAGAACTTCCCTCGTCCCTCCACTTCGCGCCACACCACCAAACGTCACTCCACGATGCGCATTGCCCTGGCTGCAGCTCACGGCCACTAAACACTGCGCTTTGCGACCTGGGTCACCTATTTTTCCCAGCACAAATCTTTTACGCTTTGTAAAAAGCGAGCGGACTGTGTTTACAATATTGCATTTCAGTCTAAGCCCACTTTAAACATTACGTTCGTGAGAGAAAAATTTGAATTAAAAAAAAAAAAAAATTGAAACTTACACTGTCAAATTTCTACACCGTAAAAAATTCTGAATTCTACGCTGTCAAAAAAGTTTTTTTTTACATGCGGAATAGTATTTTGCTTTCTTAACTAATCAATTTCCAAGAACTGTATCGTTACAAGTAAAGAAATATAACCTATCACAAAAAAAATTATGAAACTCAGAAAAGTAATCCGATAAACTAACGATGAATGACGGCACAATTAAAAGGATTTAATCACAAAGGATAATCACTCCATCATGAATCCAATGAAATGATAATCCAATTAACAAGGTGATTGATTACACAGTAAAATGTACATCCAATCCCCATCCAAAGGTTTATTAAATCAAATAATACATCAAATATAATTAAAAATGTTTTATTTAGTATCACAAATTTTTACAAACAGTGTATTAAAATCTTTTAAGATCTTGATTCTTAACCCAGGAGTCGTGTGCTTCTGAGTATCCTCTCCATCGAACCAAGGACATATCTTTCTTCCTTTTAATGATTTTATCAACCAAATATTCATTTGGAGAACAAACTTTTTGCAATTCTGTTTCGTAAATTCCACCTTTTATTGGTTCTCTGTCATGATTCTAGGTAGTACATTTTGGGATGTGTTTGTCTAATTGAAATAATTTTTCATATTTCAAAAGACTAATTCACTGTAAATTGCTTCTCAAAGATCCCTTTCTGCTTCGAGATACATATAAATTCGCCAACTTTGAATTTTGGTTTTCTTTTGTCGATGACTTTAACATTATTATAAATAATTTTCATTAAACTATTATCCATGGCTTCTTTTGGAGCCATCTTGATAGTTCAATGTTATCTGGAATTCTGAACTTTAACTATTTAAGGCAAAATGTCAACCCATTTGTAAGTCCCCATCGATCTGAAATGTTTATATATTAATTGCTTAATCGATATGTTGTAACATTCCACAACACTGGCTTTAATATCTGAATACATTGTGTAGTGATTAATACCAATTCCATCATTAGTTTCTAGAATGGTGCAGAAAAAATTCAGATTCTCTGTCGGTTTGGAGCGAATTGGGAGTTCTCTCTTTCAAAATTATCTTCATTGCACCGGTAACCTGTTTCCCAGTTTTGTTTTTCAAAGGTATACCCCAACCATATTTCGAATAAATATCTATTATGGTTAAAATTTATATTTCTGCAAATTGGTGTCGGACTGTCCATTTAGAAAGTTTTTAAATAATAATCCAAATAATCCTTCACTGACATCAGTTATGTAATCACCTATTTTAATTTTATTCTCAGGCAAAAATTTAATTAACGAATCTCCCAGGAACCAATTGTTTTCATGTCGATAAACAACAAATGTATCACGTGTAGACGCAGATAGTTTTAAAACTAAATAACATCGTGTTAATTGAGAAAGGGTTGCTTTTTCTTTGTTAAAGCTTCATTTTCCATTTTGTTTTCCACAGCTGTTTCTTTAGGTTTATTCAACACACAATGCCATGTATCCACTCTACTCGTAACAGGTTTAAATATTTCTTCATTTAAAACATCCCATTCCATAAGACCTTGTTTGACTTGTAAATATTTATCTTTCACAGCAGATATAACATTATGTAATTCCGAAGTAGAGTCCGACATGATTTATTATATTACATTAAATTCAATCTATATATATTAATTAAGTCGTTGCTTTTCTAACTGATGTAGTAGGTCGATTACTTTGAGCTTTAACAATCTTACCGACTTTATTTAAAACATCTAATTTTGCTATAGTTTTAGTTTTCAAATCATTGATAAAATAGTTCATTTGTGTTTCCAAATCATTATTTGGTTTTCTCAAATCTGTTTGCGTAACTAAACATAAATTTTTACTAGCCATTCATCTCTTATAAATTTGCATTATTTGTTCCATTCGTATTTCAAGTTGTTTTGTAATAGTATCATTTACCACTTCATTAATTACAACTCATACATTTTCTTGCAGTTCTATAAGTTATGTTCTAAAACCTATGTTTGTCATATCGTTAAAATCCTTACTAAATCCATTTAAACATTCTTCTATTCTAAATTCATTACTCTGCAAACCAGTGCTAATATTGCTTAACATGTTTGCATTTACACTTGTGTTTTTATAAACATTATTCTTTAAATTAACTAAATATATTAATTTATCTTGAATATTGTTTGATTGTGATTTAAATACATTTTGTGCAAAACAGTTTAACTCTTCCATGTAACGTTTATTTACCGCCTCGCTATCTTTCACAGCCACACCCATATTATGTAATATATGACAGTTCAATCAAAATTCCCATCGCAATTCTTGGTTAAACAGCTATTGTAATTATTGTGTATTATACTGCTATGTCAAAACTTTGAAATACTCATTGTTCTTCACCTGGAAGTTAAAAACTGTCAAAACCAGACCTATATCTGCCTTTATATAGGGGAAGTGTTGGTATAATCACCAAAAAACTGTATGTTTCTTTCCAACAGTATAAACACATATCTTTAAACTTTGTAAATGTCATATCGCCTAAAACATGATCATTATAAATGTGTTGCAGATTAATATTATCCATTTTAAACACCATTGACATATTTACATTATCGTGTCAATTATATTTCGGTATATGTACGTAACTCAGTGATAGATAAAAACAGTCAACATTTGAATGTCGACCAAAACTAAAGTATTGCTGTATTTCACTCTGTGGTTCAAACCAAACATCGTCAAAAATAAACACGGAATTCGGTAATGCTTCATTCGGAGATACTATATCATCTTTATTTGTAAAAGGAAAAAAAGCATTCCTTCAAGTAACGATAAAATGATCGCTAACCATTGATATTTCTCTTGTATTGTTTTAGAAAACATATACGTTTTAAAATTTAAGTCCATTAGGATGCTCAAACAACGACACGATAACACAAGTTTTTCCACATGAAGAATGACCGCTAATTGTACAATGTATCTTTGATAGTAAAAGGATACCATGTTTCTGTTCAGTTACGTTTTCTTTCGTATTTACAATTACTGGCAAATGTACATTTTGTTTTATAACCTACATTTCTACACAATTACACAGTATTATGTAACATAACATACTAATGTAAAAACTATAAATTGCAGGTCTATACATAGGTTTGCATTCAGTTGAAAACAATGGCTCGTACTAAACGTATCAAAAAGGGACATGGTGTAATGAATACATTGATTAATAAATCACCATTTGAGTTACATTCACTGAAATACAATTATTGCGGACCAGGTACTAAACATGCAAAACGTTTGGCACAGACCTATCACGGAATAAACTCTTTGGATAACGCTTGTAAAGAACATGATATAGTTTACGATCGATCATGCAATTCGAAAGAAAGACATATCGCGGATACAATTCTAGCTGATAAAGCAGCAAATATAAGGAAGAATCCATCTACATGTATGGGTGAAAAACTTGGAGCTTGGGTTGTTGATAAAGTTATGTGCGCGAAGTTGAAGAGAGGCCTAGCCTTAAAACAAAAAACTAAAAGAAAAACAAAGAAAGGATGAATCATTCCATTCGTATTTCCAGCATTAACATCTCTTGGATCTATATTCAATCCGTCGCCACAAGAAATAATTTATAGCCCAATCTCCTTACCTCCTTCACTCCGCTTCACCCTCATCGGCTCTCAAGAATTCAGTGTTTAGAGCCGTCTAAATCCCTCCCAATATTTTATTTTTATCTCATATACATTGAATTGATAGTAAAAAAATATCTTAACTAGTGAGTATTTGTAGAAAAATTTCTTAACGAGTGAATAAAATATATCTTGTTTGAATACTTGTAAAAATAGTTCTGTTTTAAAGAGTAAATAAAATAAGTTTTGTGTAATTTTTCAAATCATATTTGGCTTGATTCAAATGTACACTTGTTGGAATGTTAAATCTAGGGCTTATATGCGAACTTTATTCCAGAGACTTGTAATTTTTTTTTCACTCTTCATATAGTCAACTTGTTGTATAAGGTTGAAGGGACAGTGTGTCGGGGGAAATTTCTCGAGGCATACATTCAAAGGGTCGGCGACGTGAAGCAGAGGAGCCACTACTAGAAAAACATGATCTGAATACTGTAGCAAGGAGGGTGCATTGTCTTGAAACAGGTACTGCAGGGACACCAACTCACTGGAAAAAAAATACGAAAAAGCATTCTCAGGGGTGATGCTGGGGTGTGTAACTGGTTTTTGCAAACTCCAGGCTTGATCTTCAGAAAAAGTCACCTTTGAGAGTGGGGTTGGTAGGGGACACGTTCCTCTGGAGAAGGGCTTGTTATGAGGGGTGTAGGTGGGAGGGTGTGGTTGTCATTGTGGAGACAGAGCAGCTGTGTAGACGAGGGGTGCAGGGTAGGGGATAGCTACAAGTGAGCAAAACCCGATCGGAGTACATCTAATCAGTTGACGTCATCTTGAATCAGTTGCGACAATTGAGAATCGCAGGATGCCTGGGTGACTGATCCCCAGAACCTCACACTCAGATGCGGAGAGGGGGTGCATGGAGCTTGGACAGGGGCACGTACCTCTGGACTCGGGCCGGTTCTGAGGGGTGCAGGGTAGGGGTGGGTGGAAGGGGTGTGAGGGGGTGGCAGACAGGGTCCTCCCGATGTGCCCGCAACTACTCAGTTTTCGCCCATCTTGAGAATTTACTGGAAACATTTGACGATCACGGGCAGCCTGGGGTCGCAATCGGGTGAGGGGGTGGGAGGGGGTGGTTACAAACAGACACTCCTCCCGATGTGAAGTTCTCTGGACACTCTGCGCCATATTCAGTCGCTCATGTACGCGTGGAGGAGATGGACATGCTACTTGTCAGCTCCATCATAAACACCGCACCTCTACACACTTGGCGGCCGACGAGCTTACAATATGGGGTTACAGCACCTGCGAGCATTGCACCTACCTTCATATCTAGTGATAGCAGTGATTGATAGTATTTTATTGAGAAAATATAAATTTTCGTGTGTTAACTTATTTTTTCTTTTTGGATTGATATACTGTGTTTGCGTTAAGATTTTTAATTTCTGTTTTCTGTATATGAAAATACAATTTGTGTTAATAATTGCAGTGAATTTCATAAAAATTTATCATAATGTAAACACAGTTGCCTATCGGATGCGCTACACATATCTATTTATAGCTAGACATAAGTGCTACTCATTCATACTTCGAATGGACTTATTTTAATATTTCAGGTACGTGACTGTGTCTGGTTTAAATCGTATTCACTGCTATTAGTTACAGTGGACCTCTCTGTCACGTATTTTGTATTCTTACGAAGCGCTCTTAGACTTTCGGAATTACCGCGCTTCGGCCTCCCAACAGGCGGGGAAGAGTAATCATGTCCTCTCACTGCAAAGAGACCAGGATTAATGTGGCAATTGGCCAGATGCAAGCCCAAGCCTGGCATGTCTGCACATCTCTGCCCCTTCCACTACAGAGGTTCTGAGACTCTCGCACTCAGAAACCAAGCATGTGGTCTGGCCGGGGTTCTATCCGTACCCATAGTGTCTCTCCAGGGCACAACCAGAGCAGGTTGCCGCTCACTGCTCTGCCTGTCAACGAGAGTGGGAATCTCTCCAGACCTCCTCCAGCATATAGTTAACCACTGCCAGTACGAGTCCAACCCAATGATCGGTCACCAGAGAGAACGTCATGATGGGGCCAACCTATCGTCCTGTGCTACCACTTAATTTCCATGGCACTTGTGGGTTATTCATGGCCGACATTTTCTCCCGAGTGCAGTGGCAAGAGGAAGTCCCTTCCACACGAGGTGGTTGAGAAGGCCTTACCGGGCATAGCCTTAAGCCCAATGAAGGGGCTGGTCACACTCCACTCCCTGGGAGCCACATCCTTGGTGGTGGGAAATTACTATTACCCAGAATGGCCACCACCCCTGCAGCTAGGCACAAGAGAGCAACCTGGACCCCTCCCCGGTGTCACAGCTCACAGTCCTTGCTCTGAAATTGGAGAGTTTATATCACACATTTCATACAATCTCCATTATTTCATAACTGCAACCAAGCCATTGCTCCCTCGACCACCGAGGTGTTATGTGACCTATTCCCAGTTAGGGAGGGTGTCGGCTACACTCCTTTCCATGTCTTTGTACTTCTTTATTGAAGTACAAACTTTGGGTCCCAACGGCTAATACACTCCTAAGAGTGCCTCGCCCAGGAGTCACACAACGCTACTGCCCGGCTGAATCATGTTAATGTGTTATTTATTCATATTGACTAGCTGGATTTCGTTTAGTGAGTTTGCAGACTCGTTTAAAGACTCTGTCTTGTGTAATTTCATTGAAAAACAGATGTTATTGTTGACATCAAATGTTATTCACGTAGTTCAAATTCTCTCTCATGTAAATTACATTTCTAAGCTCGAGACTCACATTACATTTAAGATTCACTTAATTCCACTTATTATTCACATAGTCATTTGAAAATTATCCAATTCAATGCGTGTAATCTATTCATACATAGAACACTCTGAAATTCTCTAACATTTAATTGCATTCCGAAAACAAATCATTTAACACGTAAATCGTATTTTTCGATGTCACCTATCTATCATCTACGAGCAATATCCCACCAAAATACATAATATTTACACTTAGGCTATGCTTATAAATCGTTTAAACACTCCGAAATTCGCTCGTGTGTTAAATATTTTCATAAAAATCGCCTATTTACACCAACATCCCTCCAAACACCTCAAAATTAGAGAGATTAGAAAAAAATTAACCTTAGCCCACTCTCTTACTCAACTCTACAGCTATACAAGACATTGCAACCCACCACTCTGGTCATCGCCTCTAGAACACCACACCGTCAACATCGTACAGAGCTCCTCCTCCCAAAAAGAAAGACAATAAACCGAGAAAAAAATTTAAAAAAATAATCCGATTAAAATAGATTTCAATACATTTAACAATTTCAATCAATTTAACCCTTTAATTAAATTTAATCTTTTTTGATTAACCCTTTCAATCAATTCCGCTAACCCTTTGATATCAATTTGATACCAAATTAATTAGGTCAATCAAAAAAGGCTGCATCCCCTTTGTATCTGAAACGCCCCCGCCCCTACTATTTGTGTGATGTTGCCATTTGTAATAACTTAAGATATTCCTTTCCCTTTATGTTATTTTATTGCACCGAAGTGTGAAAATGAGCAGATTTTGAAAACATTTACTTTACTAATAATTTTGCAGTTTCACTTGACCGACGCATATGTTAAATGCCGAGGCCAGTGGTAATGTTAATTTTACGTAAGGCGGAAGAAAACACACAACGTGCTTACAAGTATATCTTAGCACTTAGCAGGGCTTTCAAAAGTGCTCATTTTACCGTGAACGGGCTATAGCAGGTTGGAATCTGAGAGAGATTTGCCAATGCTTCACTATAAACAGGAGCGTGCGTACCATCTTCTGCTTGATTGTCATTTCTGTTGCAACATATTCATTGGTATGCTTGTGTAGTTGTCACTTGCTCGCTGCCGGCTGCCTTCTCAGAAACGACGTATTTTTTTCCTCGTGATCGCGCGGTTCTGTGGAAGAAAGTAATTCAGAACATGTCACATTGCGGTCATGGCGGAAAAGGGACATGTCTGTGTGTAAGTATCCTGTTTCAAGCCTTGGGTTCTCGAACTGTGGTCGTCAGCAAATTTTTAACACTGCATTGGTATTATGCAAGAAAATTTGTAGGGCGAAAATTTCCCGGAATAGAAAGATTATAAAATACAGCATTTGGCAAAATTCCCAAACGTGTTCAACGACAATTGATTACAGATGAAATGCATACTATATGCCGTTCGTGGTAAAATTAACATTTTCCAAAGCCCTGCTCAAGATCTTTTTTTCTTCTGGTTTACATTGCCATAGGCGTGACCACTTCATTGATGTTCCAGTACGGTCCCGCTAAAGAAAGAAAACACCAACGTGATTTACTATAAATTTAAACATTACTGTGCGCTCACAATTCGTCAAGACTTGTGTTTTATTTAATTATCTAGCAATAGGTACTGGGAGCATGTGTGCAAGTGTGTGCGGAGCAGGGCCTACATGCAGTAACAGGAAGTGAGTTTTTCAAAGGCTGATTTCAAACGTGCTCACTTTACCGCGAACATCCTATGTACAATAAACTACTATTTTGGCCCCTCTTTAATTCTCCTTCTTTAAAAATACTTGCAGGGAGGATTAGAACACTTTCCACTGAAAAACGTACCCAGTGTTAGTGGTAACTGAAGGTGTTACGTTATGTGTGGTGGTAGGGCAGAATATATCCTAGGTGTAAGAGCAGCTGAGTGTGCCGGATCGGAGAATGCGTGAATGATTTCTAACCTTGCGAATGTCAGGTTGCGGCTTGGCAGTGGCCGGCACTATCTACCGTGGCATGAGTCGACAAGCTCCCTCGATCACTCGGCACACGGAAACTGGTCAGACGTGGAATTCCGGAACTCTTTTAGCAGACTGCGTGAGTGAGGACTCCTGAGAATATGGAGATTAGCAGGTACGTAGAACGACATGACTCGTCGCCTTACTGTATCATCACGGTCTGTGTCAGTTATCAGTGGTTCTGGTAGTAGGTATTCCTTCCCATCTGTGGAGTTAATTTTCATTCGGCCTGCTCTGCACCCGTACCCACTCCTTTTTTTTTTCTTTTTTCATCACTCTCACCGCAGTTTTCTCTCATCGTCCTGCAGGTTATCATAAACACGTGTGTTTCACGCCAGCCCTAGATGCCTCTTCTGTGAACACAGAGATATGTGCGAGTTTGGTCATCTGCGCGATAGTTTAACTAATTACAGCTAAAATATCAAAATTAACTAATTTTAACAAAATGTTGGTGATTTGCATGTGAAGGCTGTTCACGATAAAGTGAGCACTTTTAAAATCAACTCAACCTTAGAAAAAAGTCACTGCCCCTGCCTGCATATATTTCAAAAAGCGCACTGAGTGGCATGTGCCCAGTAAAGTTGGTAACGATCGATGGAAAGTAGTTCCATATCTTCACGTCGAATAAAAAGTGTTATGTGTCCATTTGGGATAACTTAATTTTCTTTTTTTTTTCGCTTTACTTTTTTCAATGCACTGGAGTGTAAAAACTACCACATTATAAAATATTTACTTTTCTAATAATTTCGCAGTTTGACCTGACCGACGCACGAATAAAGTGATGAAGCCCATGGCAATGTTAATTTTACATAAGGCGGAAAAATACATCACGTGTATACAAGTAGATCTTAAGCAGGGCTTCCAATAGTGCTCATTTTACCGTGAACAGCCTATAGAACTATATCTCTACTCTAAGCACTGGCCCTATCATTTTATTGGACGTGACGCTGCTGCAAAGTCCAATGCACACCTCTGTCGAAGTTTTACACTTATCTGTTTCGCATATTTTGAGAAACGGCCATTGGTGTGCCGATTATTTAGTCGGGAGTGGGGGGGGGGGGACTTCCACTTTGCAGCCGGCATGGGCATCGTTCTCCACGTTAATAAACTAAGGTTGTTCACTACTTCAGTTTGCAATAACTGACGTGTTTATAAATTATTGTTACAAACTCTCAAAAATCAGTGGGCCAAACCAGGTTCGTTAACGGATGGAGGTCGTGGTTAAATAAAAGAGTTAACTATAATTTCCTAATTTATTACAAATAATTACAAAGAGAATGTTCTCGTCTCAATATCTTAATAACCATGAAAACAGCAGTCTGAAAATTTTCGTTAATTATTTAACTGGATAAAAGTATACAGATTATTGTGTTGCAAAAATTAGACTACATAATAAAAACAATTTGTAACAAAATTGTAAGAGGATTTTACAATATTGGCTCCCGTTTGAATTTAAAAAAATTGATTTTTGCAAAAGCTGTAGAAATGGGAGATTGTGGGCTTAAATTAAGGTTTACAATGTGCGTGAAGTCTCGAAAGTACTATACACGATTAGTCTGAAGCGTTTCGTTGGGCGCTCTTTTCTGGTTAAAAAAAAAAAAAACGTGTTTCAAAGAGAAACCCACAGCAGCGTAGTTGTAGCGCCTGGCAGCGACATTGCTCGCAGTGAGCCATGACGACCACCAAGTCGAGTTAGTGGTTTGCAATCCACTGTCATTTCACCTTCACGTCTGCCTCTGCACATTCGCGTGACGCCAAACCCTACATGAGCGTTCCTCTCATCTTGTGTTTTTATGCGCAAAAAAATAAACGAGGCAGTGATGATAAGTGAAGGAGACTTGAATGCACGGACATGCGTGAAGTCGCCGAGTGAGGTCGGTATTACGACACTCCATACACACGTATTACATTCTAGTACTTGTAGCCTGAGTCTCTCGGACGGCTATTGCCCGGTTGCAAAATAGTGGTTCGAAACTCGATCGACACAGATGCACCTTTCGAGTTCAGAGCTGGACTGGAGATCCGAGATGAAGTTCATTTCGAACCACCGAAATTGACGGTTGGAAACCTCGATCCGAGATCAGCAGCCATCGTCGACAATGTAGTTTGAAAATACACCAACAAATAGAACTAGGTTCCATTGTTTTCCTGGGAAATTAAAACAACATTATACGCGTTAGAATATTATTCAGTAAAATTCGTACAACAATAATTCACTTAAAACAGATAAAACATCCTACATCTTGTCCTATCTATAGTGAAAAATACGCCTACTTCCATGACGTCAAACATGACGAACCAATAGCAAAATTTGTCTCATACTTCATCTCGATCTCTCACCTTCGAACCAAGATCGACAAATCGGATATCCAGAATCATGAAATTTCGTTGGTGCAACACTTTTACATTGGAACTAGGATCATTCGATCTCGGATCGGGGAAGATGTTGGTGCATCCGGGCGGGCATAAGGCCGGTTCACAGGGACTAATGTGTCGTGCAATAAACGTCCACCAGTTGCGTAACGTCAGTACTATCCCTTGCTCTTTTGTCTCGTGTGCAACATATATATATATATATATATATATATATATATATATATATATATATATATATATATATAATGAGCCCGTAAATCCCCTGTCACACTCGAATTTTTCCGTCAGACTGCTTCCAATAAGTTTGGTCAAATAAAGTTGGGCAGTTATGACGTCATCGAAACGTCATAAACACCGCCATGTTTGTCTGAAAAAGTTAGGTTAGTTAGCAAATATTTAAGAAAACCCAATACTGAAATTCTGCTTAGGGAGGTAAAGTAGTAAATAAAAGAGTCTTTAATATTAAACATTCTAAAATAATCATAATTTAACTTTTAGAAATTTAGCTAGCAATAAATATAGTGTCAATTGCTAGCGCTTTATGGTTCCCATGTGCGCAGAAACTCGAAACGCATAAAATATTCACTCTTAGCCAATGGTGGAAGTGGTTTAAACATCGATATTAGCTTTTGTTCTAGGGATATTCCTTTTTAAAAATAAATATCAATTGTTAGTGAAATATTGCGGTGTTTTTGGGTACATTATTATAATACAAATTACATGACATATATGTTGCAAGAATCAGGAACGTGATTCACTTTTTTATCCATCAACCCAGGGGTAACGTACCTACTGGCTGAGATTTGATAGGTAGGGAGGCCCCCCTTCCCCTCCACCTCCCCACCTCACACACACACTATGGTGGATGTGTGCGTATGTAGATCGCGCTAAGCAAACTTATCGGTAAGAGTAATTAAAACGATAAGATGGAAGATGTCTAGATGTAGCCTAAATGACAAATGATAAAAGTACATGAGGTCTGAGAACTTAACAATGTCGCTAATGAAACGGAATTGTTGAGTCGTCTCATGTTACATGCCGGCTCTTGGACTGTTGTGCTTAAAGGCATGGTCAGAATAAGAAGCAAATTTCAGAAATAATGCGCTACCTGAAATAGAACCGTGATTGGTGCAGGTTTCTGCCAAGACGAGCAAATGAGAGGCTTCATTATGTATACAGCTTACCTTGTGTGACGTGGAAATGAATAGTTTGTATTCACTGCATTTATTTCATTAGCACCTGGCGCTCCTAGACAAGTTAAGGACACAAATGTGTTACTATGTATTTCACCAATTATTAATTTTGTGTCTATAAAATGAATGTTAGAATATGTAACTACATGCCGCAAATACAGTACCAACCTAAGAAAGTAAAATTTCATTAAAAACTAAACATTTTAAGTTATCTAGAATTTATACGTTTTTATTAACACCAACGATTTTTAATGAGCTTTGTTTGGGCTATGGATCCATTTCAACTAGTTTAAATGCCCCACCACATTGTGACAACACTGTCGATGGTGGCGCCATCGGCCTGGAGCGGCGCTGCCAGAATCTACAAGACGAATTCGGCTTTCTTTTCGTATCGGTAAGTCGCAATATTTTTCGTTAAAATACAGTCCGTATTGTTCTCGAGCCTAAACAAGTTAAATTTTATTTAAATTTAGTATTTCCAGTAATTCCGCGATTTTGCGATATTCTCGCAATTTTTCGCGGAAACAAATTTCGTATTTGTCTATGAAATTCTCGCATCCCTAGTTATAAGTGTCTGGGCAGTTGTGGATACGACAGTGTTGTCGACTGCTCGTCCATTTGTCAGCGTTGCGAATGAGGAAAATGAAGAAAGGCGCATAAAAAAAATCTTTGTCCCGCCCTTCCTCTTCGTATAAGTATGGTCACCCAATCGCTGTCGCTGCACTGCAGTGAGCATTGTGAAAACTGCTGACGACGTGATATTACTTCGCCGATAATAATGGGGATGTCCCGTGTATAAATGTGTTAAATTACGTCGACGATAATATTACATGGGCTGCACACAAGTGTAAACGACCACTGATATTAGGTGGGATGATGGGGGGCGTGGGTACCCGTGCAGTCCGTGGACATCCGTGCGGCTGTAGTGTGTGCCACAACTGGTGGCGTGGACAACCCTAGGGCCGGCGCTCGGGCTGACCCTGGAGCAAGGTGACTCTTAGACTCACCTGCGAGAGGCCGCTCGCTGCCAACGCAGATTTCCCCCGCGGTGACGACTCGAGGCCGCTTACACACAACTTTCACCGGGGCGTGCGGCTCACGTCATTACACACCCCTCCCTTCCACCCCTGACTTCAACTAACTCCAGACACGCGAGGTTCACTGGCAGGTCTGACCAGCCGCATCATACTTGACTGCGCTGATTCGCACACACATAGTGTTTAACCCTTTACTGGTAACATCAGTCCCACAAACTTATAGTGTTCACATTTTTTGCGATATTAGTTAAACTGGCTATCATACAACCTTGAACTACGAGCTATGCGTCATTCAAGTGTTTGCCTTTCACGTGGGAACATGTCATTCAACAGTGTGATTTAGAGAGCGATATCATCGGCAGCGAAAGATCTGTATACACCTCCCAGACTGATGTTATTTCTAGTGTAAGTATTTTTATCCGCCTCGCATGCTGATGTTACTACCAGAGTAAGTTTTTTTTATCCGCCTTACAGGCTGATGTTACCTCTTACCTACATATAAATGCTTGTATATCCTTTTTTTTTTATACAGCTTATCTATATTAGCTGTACAAGTATTTTTTTCACTTTTTTATACAGTCGTTATTAGTTTTGTAATATTTTCGGGGGTTTCTTTCAGTGTGGATGGAAATGACCAGAAACGTAAATGTGTTGGACCGTTCCAATCTATTGGTACAGTTAGCCCTGGAAGAATCACATGCTAGTGGCGATAATTATGGTTCCGATGCGTCGTATGTTCCTGCGGATGAAGTTCTGTCATGTTCCAATCATGAGACAGACTCGGAAACTGACGCTGATGATTTTAAACATGTGGAAAAATCTGTTGAACAAGAAAGTGAACAAAGTTTTGTTACTGAACCCAGTGAAAGTGAAAATAATTGTAATAATGACGTAAAATATTGCAATGGACAAGTGTATTATGGTAAAAATGAGTGCATTACTTAGAATGTGCAGAAACCAGCTAGCCACAAAGTAAGAAAAAGCAATGTAGTAAAAGTGGAATTATTGTCATTGAAAGGTGCTGATGTTAATATGAATAAAATTATAATGTAATTGAAGTGTGGTAGTTATTTTTCAGTTGTGAGGTTATTTCTGAAATCGTAATACATACGAACACTAAATTAGTACACATGACGATTAATATTTAAAAAATACTGATTCTCCATCTTTCAAAGACACTGATTCTGATGAAATTGAAGCACTGATTGGTTTGATGATGCTCTGCGCCATTTTCAAATCAGCACGAGAGAATCTTCAATCACGTTTCTCTACAGATACCTTCGTACGTCCGATTTTTCGAGGTTTGATGTCTCTTAAGAAATGCCAAGTCCTTCTGTTGGCATTGAGATTTGACGATTCCTTCTCAAGAAAGGAGAAGAAAAAAGACGATCCAACTGCAGCTATTTCTTTTATTTTCAACAAACTGGTTTCTAATTGCCGGGAAATTTACAACATTGGAGGACATGCTTGCATAGACGAAGCGCTTATACCTTTTAGAGGCAGGTGCCGTTTTCGTATGTATAGTACATGCCTAACAAACCAGCAAAGTATGGCATTAAGCTTAAGTGCCTTACTGAAGCGCACAACTCCTACTCACTGAACTCCTATATATACGTGGGGAAGAATAGTGATAGAATTACCTGGTCCGATGAAGAAAGGAAGTTGAACAAACAGAAACTAGCAGAGTCTGTTGTGCGCCTCGCCGCACCAATATCGGGCAGTAACCGCAATATTACAGCCAACAATTGGTTCTCTTATGTAGAGTTGGTCAGAGAAATGGAAGGAGAAAGGGAAACTCACCTACACTGGAGCATTCAAAAAGAACAAAAACGAAGTTCCTAAACAATTTTTGCCTGACAAAACTTGGATCTTCGATGTATGGCTTCACAAAAGATATGACTCTGTTGTCAACGCGTACCAAAAAAAAATCTAAAGCTGTGCTGTTAGTGTCATCAATAAACCATTCAAAATATACAGATGCCACTAACAATAAACCAGAAATAATATCCTTTCATAATGCCACCAAATCTGGCGTGGACACAATAGATCAGAAATGTGCCAATTACTCGCCAAATCGACTAACCAGAAAGTGGCCCCTAGCAATTTTCTATTTCATGATTTCAATAATCTGTGTAGAGCCTAAATGCAGATACATTCGCGAGCAACCAAATCGACTCACCAACGAAGCGTGCATGCCGATACGGACGATGAACTGGCCAGCACTCAGTCCAGACATGAATCTGATCGAACATGTATGGGACGAACTTAAACGAAGAGTTAGGGCCAGAAATCCAGTTCCTTCCGACTATCGAAGAGCTCATAACGGCCTTGTTGGAGGAGTGGACGGAATTTGTCAAGACCACGTAAGAACGTTGATTAGGTCCGTGAATAATCTATTACAAGCTGCCATCAGTATTGATTCAATAAATTGACTTTGTTATTGTGCAATTGTTTGCTTCATTTGAACAATATGTGACCATACTTCCTCTACTTAGATTCTCAATTGTCCTACACTTTGACGTAAATGGTATTATTGAAAAAAGTACTGTAGTGACTTTTATGTGAACGGAGTCAACGTAAAGCTAAAGTGTCGGACTTTAAAACGACATATGTTTTTCGTGAATCTGTTATGTCCTCTTTGTGGGAAACATGTCTGTATGCGCGTATTATGGGTGAGTCGATTTGGTTGCTCGCGAGATATTATACACACAGCTGTACATGGAACGTCGCCACTGGCAAGATTTTATTTCATGAAGCTAGTTACTAACAGTCTAATAAAGAAACATATGACAAAAATACTGAAGATTCCATATTTACCATCAGAAATAAGGAAAATAATATCAGATACTTACTCTCCCGGGCTACTGACAGGACGGAGGAAGACAAACAGAGCATACTGACAGATTGGACAAATGAAAAGTTTGCCGTTATTGTCCATGTGAAAAGCACATAATGACGAATTACGAGTGCATCAAATGTGAAACACCGAAATGTTTGGAGTATTCTGAAAACTGTGCATCGAGTGTGTAAAGAAACTGCAAATTTCTGTTCTCACTGGTAAATGTATATAAGTATACGTAATGTGCATAAAGAAAGACACTTATAGTAATGTGAACAGAATTTTTAAAACCATGAAATGAAAGATTTAAATTTTTTTCTGTAAATTTATGTTCTCTGTTGTAATCGTATGTGGGTATTAGCAACATGCAGAATGAAAGACATACTTATGGCAAAGTGAACATAATTTTTAAAATTTAAATGGAAATTTATAATTTTATAAACCTTAATTGTTTCTATCTGACTGGAAAATTGGTTTCTCAGTGTTGGCCTTAATGATAAATCATTAAAAACATTTTTTATTTAGTTCTTGCATTTCAAATCTGAAAGTAGCCTGACAGATTGATGTTACCAAGAACTCAGCTTTTAAATATATCGAAGTTATGCTGAGTGAAAAATTCCGTGGGCGTTTTCCTTTGATCACCTCGTTGCTAGTAGGGCTGTGCGATATCCACTTTTCAATATCGTTTCGAAACATGTAGTCAATATCGGTATCGGTGCGATATATCACTCCCATACTGTGTTTTAAATCGGTGTCGATATATAAAAAATATAGCTTTTATTGATATCACATATTGCCAACATCGCATACCGCATATTATAAATATTTAATATTGCTATTTGCGATATATTGCCATACTGTTGTCGTTACATTTTTTTTCCAAAACATTGCTTCGTTGTCGATATATCGCAATATCGCGCAGCTCTGCGATGGCGCTGGCCACCGCTTATACAAAAACATGATTTATGTTAGCTTGACCACAGCACTAATCTAGATATTACTCATTTGTAAGGACATAAAAACATGGCGAATTCTTTTTAGGACACATTGTACTTAAATTACGTGTACATTTCTGTTATGTTTGCAATTGGATAATAGTTTATCCATGCACAGCCTTGAAGAACTATGAGCGAATTAAAAACTTGCGAGAAAACAAGGATCAAATCCCTTGTTTGTCAGTAAAGGGGAAAAAGGGAAAGGGAAAATGTTGAATGGAAGTGTATGGTGAATATGGAACGCCGGAATGGAATGCAGGGGCGGGGGAAACGGGAGATCTCGAAGAAAACCCGCCGACCAGCGACATCGTCCGGCACGATTCCCACATACGAAAATCTGGTAGCGACTTCGCCGGGAATCGAACCCGAGCCTTGGTGGGAGGCGCGACGAGCGCTCTAGTGCTGCACCATTACGGTCCCCGCTACTCACTGGGGGACAGCTGATAGACCCGAGAATAGGAGCGGCATTGGAAATCTTATATTCAACACGTGGGTTCGTATGTCAAAGGCAGACTAAATGGTACAGCACATTGGACGCGCGCTGCCCACGTGAACAACATATCAGTAAGAATATAAACCACACCTGATTATAGCACGTGTGTAAACAACTGCAAAACTTAAAAAGAAAATGAAGTTAGTTCACATATCCGTCAGAGATAAAAAAAAAAGTCAAGCATTTCACGAAATTCTAATTACACACCAGACATTTGTAATGGCGGTAGAGCTCGCTGAGAAAATTAGACTCTTTTCGATGAGAGTTTTAGTAATAAAAATCGATACCCATCTATATTTCCACTCATTAAACCTTCCTTAATTTCAGTAAACCCTTAACATATTCCGAGTATACTATTTCACGTCTCACTTGTTACAGAATAAGTAAATGTCATTGCCTTTGCTGTTCTAGGTCAAAAACTAGCGGAACCTTTCCCTGGGCATTGTTACTTGTTGGTTCTGACACACCAACTATTAATAATTACTTCTAGTTCCATGGATACGCAGAAAGAACAAAAACACTTTCCATAGGTCCCACCCAAACTGCTAGTTCTATGTAGGTACGTTAAAGGGGTTAATTCCGCTTTCCAGCTGCGTTTCTTAATTACTGTTAAAATTTCTCCTCGAAATTCAGTGGGCTAAACCAAGTTCGTTAAGGGATGAAGATCTTAATTAAATAAAAGAGCTATTTATAATCTCCTAATTTTATTTACAATAACTACAAACAAAATTCTCTCGACTCAACATCTCACAATAAATTGATATCACTTACTGTTTACAGAAAATTACTGCAATTAATACAATTTGTAATTACCTCTAAGTAATCAAAAATTAAAAAATTAAAAATCTGTTAAAATAGATTAAAATCAATATAGATTAAAATCAATACCAGCTAACTTATTTTATAAATTATGTGTCCATCTTTGACAGTTCCAATATTTACAACAAAATCTGTTCTACATGTCCGTTCAGTCCCACCTCCAGCAGTTTAGTCCACGTCCCGCCAGTCCGCAATGTTGTAGGGTTCTCCGAGCACCCCACGCACAGTAGCTGAAGAGTGATCATCGGGTTCCACGTCCTCTCGTTCATTGTCACTACGAACCCCTCGCCCGCCGCCGACTCGTAGTCTCCCGTCCCCTTCACCAGTGTCTGATCTCTGGACCGCTGCAGTGTTTATAGAGTCGTAGGCCGTCATCCAGAAGTTTCGCTAATTCTCTAGTTGCGCCGAGTGTCCTAATTCTCAGATTATTCTTGCGCCGCCTGTATGTCTGTCGGCTCCTCAGCATGGGAAGGAAGAGGGGCTGTGACGTCAGCCAGGTCTCGCCGCTGTCGATCATTCCCGGTCTTCCTTGGGGGTGAGGCAGCGAGGCGGCGAGCGCTTCTGTCTTGGGGAAGCAGGCCCGCTTACTTACCACCCCCTCCGCCCATCAAAATATACCATTTACAGCAATATAAATAGCCGTCATCCACGCACAAAAATAAAGAAACGTCAAATTATTAATAAATTAATATTAAGAAACAAATTATTCACAGAACGTTTTAAAAACACTCTTCCCGTAAGAGAAAAAAAATTCAATCGTAGGGTATTTTTAATTACTTTTCTCCTCAGGTGCATATCCAGGATTTTATTTCGAGAGGTGGTTTTCGTGAAGGAGGGGGGGGGGGTTGTTTCACATAATAAGCACGGAAATAATATAATAAGATAAACATAATAAGATCGGAAATTAAGATTATATCGCACCCTATCATCAACAGACGGACATTATGTACATTTTTATAATAATTTTCAAATATGTTATTTATATTTCTTTGGTGCGGGGGGGGGGAGGCAGATCCTTCTGTCCCCGGTACTGGCTATACCTCTTTTTCTCTTATTCCAAATAAGTGTAGACATTGTCTAATGAACCTTGTTTAACTTAGTTTCTGTTGAGGGTCTAATCGTTTTTGCAGAATAGGTTCTATAACATATGTAAATGTGTGTATATATACGTACGTTACAGAGTTTAAGATCCAAGAATTATATTATTTACACTAACAAATGTTTACAAAAAAAAGAGTTTTATATAAGCCTAAATATAGTATACATATATAGCCTACTCAATATGTAGATACTTCCTTCAAGTTGAAGCTTTCAGTTAGACTGGACTGAACTGAAACATTAAAATTACAGTCAATTCTTACAATAAACATTGATAAAATTCATCATAACACAGAAATACAAAGTTTATTTATTACTAGCTTATTTGTGACAGATGCAATATGACGACAATTATTTAGGCCTAATGTTAAACATAAGATATTTTAAATTACAAAATACTCAAAGTATTTAAGTTTGAGCAAAATAAAGAATTAATAACTTCTTTAAGTATTAACATAAATACCTCGGGCTATAAAATTAACAACGTCCTATTCACTACATTGTCTTACATTAATATACTGATGACCCATCTGTCTACTGTTTGTTGTTATACAGATTAACTTTTCTACCTTTTTTGTGGGCAAACTGTTTTATAATGTCATCAAAATATATTTGTCTAGCTAGTTCTGACTCTAATGCAAGTGTAGTAAGACCACACAATCTTTCGTGAGGCATTGAGAATCGATTAAAGTTGTTTATCCTTTTCAAAGAGCTATGTATGTATATATATATACACACACACACACACACACACACACTTAGTTTTGTTGCTCTTTTGAATCTTTCTGGGAGTTCCAATAAAACTGAATCAATTATTCTTTAGAATACGTTCACCCTGAACTCTCTTTCTTCTCTTGTCTCATTTTTGTTAACATGAGGTAGTTCTTCATGAGCTTGATCACTAAACATTTTGCTTTTCTTCATCATTTTTTCTTCGAGTTTTTTTTTCAGTATGATTACGAAGATCACCACTGGTCATAGCACTGGCTGCAAGTTTAGCCTCAGTTAAGATGTTTTGATATTTATTTTGTTTAATTTATGTATTGGTACCAAAATTTTGAACCAAATTGATGACACTGATATGCATTTGAATGATTCTAGATATCTTCCGATCCTCACTACTTCATATATACGCAAAATTTATGTTGGGTATTTTCTTTTATTGTAGCATTAGTCGATCTCAGAGATTAGGGAGGTTAGTTGATTATATTGTGCGTTAATTATTTTTAACAAATAGCCGCACAGATAGATTACGTAACCCTTTATTGGCCAAAATAAATAAATATAAAGATTATGTTTATCGGATTGTCATAATATATTTTCTTTATTTACATATAATTTGTTATTGAAGTAGGCCTACAACTTCATAAATAACTGTATCATAGCGTTTATTTTGTGAGGAAGTAAATATTTTTACGTTTTTTTACCTTCTATCATATTTGTGTAACACTTTAAAAGTCACTTTTTATTTTCGCAGAGGTTACATGCATAACATGTTCGTACTGATAAATAGATATTCAGAATATGCATAAATCCAAATAAAAATATTTCTAATGTCAATATTTTCGTGACGCATGGAACTAGGTATTTCAAAACACTAGAATAAAACGAAGGTTTACCTCTCCCCCTCCCCCCAAATATTTAAAGGTTTTTTGCACCCTCCGTCATCCCTCTTTTGCCTTTACAAGCGATATGCTATATCAAACTGACTGGAGGAGAGGAGAGCTTGTTACTTTTCTACTGTGCATCTTCGCTTAGTTCTTCGGAACGAAGCCTGTACAATAATGACCTGAGACAGCTTCGTGAATAGGTACTAGAGTAACGAGTATTTCCAAGAATCGGTACTCGTTACTTCCGATCCAGCACAGTAACGAAGTTAATAAGTTTTGAGGGTCTAAATTAGATTTTTACGTAATACTTCGTTTAATAAATTAACATTTACAAGTCGGGCCCGAGCCGGGACCCCAGGCCCCTGAGTATTGCACCCCCTAACCCCACCCCCCCTCCTGTGACGAGGGCTTTCAAAAGTGATCAGTTAACAGTGGACAGTCAAGGCTGTTCACGGTTAACTGAACTCTTCTGAAATCAACCTTTGAAAAATGCCACTGCATGTATGTTGATGGGCACACTGTCTGTCGTGTGCGCAGTCAGGTTGGTAACGACGGCTGGAAAGTAGTCCCACGTCTTAAAGCTGAATTGTAAGTACTAGGTAAACATTTGCGACTACTCAAATTATTTCATTTGCTTTTTTTGTAACAATTATAAAATTTGTAACTTGATTACTTTGCTAATTTTTTCAGTTTCACTTGGCCCTTTGCCAAGTCAATTTTACATGTGGCGGAAGAATACACAATTTGAATACAAATATATCTTAAGCAGGGCTTTAAAAAGTTCTCAGTTTACCGTGAACAGCCTATAATTATGTAGTCTCTGGGCTTTTCTTCGCAGACGACTGTATCTGACCCAAAAGTTAGGAGATACGCGCTACGAGAAAGCAGCTTTAGTTGTGTCAAATATATTTTTACCTTTTAATAAGGCACTCATTTCATTATGATAAATTAACTACACCCCCTTCACGCTCCATTGGTGGAATGGGGACTAGCCTCATGAATGCTCCAACTCTTACTATAATCAAAGAAATATGCAAATGAAACGATTAATCATAACATCGACGTCGGCACTTTTAAAAGCGTTCTTGAAGAAGCATTGTAAACTGCGCCCACTGAAAATAGTGGAATACTGCGTACTCCAGTGTCCCAGTCTCACAAAACTACTAGTGCTGTCTTATTGATAGTGAATTACGTTACTTCAAGCCGCTCATCGGCTCTCAAGAGACCTCGTTGTTAAGAGCCGCCCAAATCTCTTCACTCATTCAAGCCCCTCGTTACGTTTACCGGATTCGCCACTCGGGAGATAAAAATAATTGAACTTTATAAAAGTCAACATTGACTGTAAGTAAAGCGAAATGACTGAAGTGTTGCCTGAACATGTTTTGTGTCCAGGGGCAAGTTTCAAGCTCAGTTCAAGGCTGGTTCTTGTAGAAAAGGTTGACGCAGTTGTTTTGGTAGCCTGTCCTTTCGTCAGCCACCTGCTGCACGCTTTGTGTCGCCGGAAGGGGATCTTAGGGAGTGGAGTTACCACGTCTAGAGGAACTAACCAAGGGCGTGTTTCTGTCAGTCAGGATTAACCCTCGCCATTATTGGTTGATGCGAAGCTTAGAGCACACTACCGCCAATGGCCTGCGATGAGAACAAAACACGGGTGACAATAGCTCTCGCAGCATGCCCAACTTCATCGCCGAGGGGGAGTCTGTTTGTAAACACTACCTGCTCTCGAACCACACACCATCCTATTCTGTCGTCCTCTCGCTCCCGATATACTGTGTTTGTTGTTGTTGTGACTCACTTCCAGAAATCTCTCCAGCAGTAGGGTTCCCAATAAACTACGCCTTTAGAGCTGTATTCCGTTATAGTCCACTTCACGATTACTTCCAACTGTTATGAAGAGCTCCTAAAGTTGATATTCTTTCGTCTCGTGCAAGCAAATCTAGAGTTGAGTTGAGAGATTTGGGCGCCTCTTAACAACGATGTCTTGAGAGCCGACGAGAGTGAAATGAGATATGAATGTAGCAGCGCCGGAATGTAAAGGCAGGGAGAACTGGAGACCCCGAGAAAACCCTGCGACCAGCGGCGTCATCCGGCACGATTCCCATGTGCGGAAATCCGAACCCGGTTCGCCTTGGTGGGAGGCGAGCAGGCTAACCGCTCAGCCACCGCGGCCCCTTGCGAGACTAGAAAATTACACCAAAAGGACAACATACTGCGTTCGTGTGCACTTCAGCTTAATACTATTCTGCATAAGAACTATTTCTTATTTATTTATTTATTTCGCCTTATTTTTCTGTGGGCGCAGTTACGGCATAATTTGCCTTCTCTACCACTGAACCCATTGTACTGTGCGTGACAGAAACGAGCGGCCCTGGCGGTGGGGCAGGTGGGGCTGGGGGTGAAGCTGGAGAATTCCTGGGAACCCGGTCTAAGTAGCAAGTCGTGTAACTGTCGCCAGACTGTAGTAAAGTCGTGCGTGCAAACATTGGCCACGTGTGCTAACGTTTCATCCGATGTTTTGTTGAAACGTGAGATCTGTCAGTGACCCGTCTGAACATTAGCAGATCGTGTTTGCATGATTGTACACATTTTTTTCTTTAGAAAATCAAACGAAATTTATGGGTCAATTTATTATTCCGACCGTGGGTTCAAGTAAAAAGAGGAAAGTAATTTACAGTGAGGAACTCGAAATTATAAGTACTGTAATAGAGAAGTGCGATGACGAAGCAAAACAACAGGTTCTATCATTACTGGTAAATCAAGCAACTGGTCGCGTGGCTTTTTGCACGGGTGTTGGTGTAACCGCCATAAAACAGATCAGAAAAGAAAATGAAATTACAATTGAAACTGACCAACAGATTTTGATCAATGCCTGGAAAAATCTACTCCACTGTAAAAAGACACACTTCTTTGAAAGTGGATGATTTATATAATTGTGTTATTAGAAACACTATCCACGATTTCTATGTACGTGAGAAGATCATTCCAACTACTCCAAAATTGTTGCCAATCATCAGAAATGAGATAGATCTTCTATGGGGAGTGAATGTATAGTATGGTTCTTATTATTAATTTTTGGATTAAATTTATTGCCTGAAGATAAAACTATAGGCCTTTGACACCATTTCATGTTCCTGTTTACGGGCCGGCAGTCTAAAGGATTTAGTGAGTAGATACTATATTATATATATATATATATATATATATATATATATATATATATATATATATATATACACATACATATATATACATACATACATATATGCATGTTTATCTGTTTGTGTGTCCGTGCCGATTCGATTTATTTAGCTGATTTTCAGGGATGAAATTAATTTTTACTTGCACGTATGAAACTGCAAATTACTTAGACTGGAACATCATTTTATTGCGCCCAAGAAATCGCAAAGTCTGTTCCTAAGGACGTCTTTCTGTAATCATTATTTTAAAAATAATTACTTACGACATATTTTTAGTGATTGTGTAGAAATATGAGTAAATGTTTTGTAGTTGCACGATAGCGTGCCTTCGACCGCCGGCTCAGACACCATGCCGCCTCCTACCTCGGCTCGCCCTCATACCTCCAGGGCCGCTCGTTTCTGTCGCGCACTGTACACATACATACATCCTACATATAAAAGCAATAATTAGAGTTAGAAAAGGAAAATTACATTAATTAATATATCTATGTCATGACCAACTGGTTATGTAATGTGCACTACGCTAATATAACAATCCGTAATACTAATCTAACTATAAATATTTCTACAATCGCATGTTAATTAATTAACTGTTATCACTGTAGAGACATATTAATAATTGTATGGTAATATTTACAAATCGAGATATCAAAAACATGTCACCCTAAAGGCAGACTAGTAGTAATAATAATAAAAATTCAGTTAGTTGATTTCTGGGGGAAAAAAAAAAAAAACCTAAAGCTTTACATATGAAACTTTGCACATTCTGTAAATAAACTTTGTATAAGAACATTAGGTTATATATTATATCAATATTGGCACTAAATTAACTACGTAACATACAAAGTAAGACATATTGATAGATCACAATATCGTATTAAGTTAACAAATATTAAATTACACAAAATAGTATTTGCACTATTGATCCCTCGAGCTGATACAAAATAACGTTTACAATCTCTATTACACATAGGAATATATAGATACATACACCGTATAAGAACACATAAGTAAAATCAGCTGGCAGCTTTTCAGACAAACGGTATAAAATACGAATTTTACCCATACACTGTATCATCGATGACTCATACATATGGGCTATTTGACGTATTAATGACTTAGTTCATGAATTTACATAATTTTCCAGAAGGTGAATAGTGACAATAAAATATTTTTCACGTATTAAAATTTTAGGAACAGAATATTCGTGGGAGTGGTGAAAGGGGTGTGAGGGGAGAGATTAGGTCATGTGACCAGGCAATACCAACACACCTATAGTATCACTGTTTTTATTTATATAAACTATGAATTAAATATTATAATTTATAGATAAAATACATAGGCCGACTACTGTTCAGTTTAGTAAAAAATTACGAACTTTTACGTCAACACAAGTATGAAACGTTAGTATATTCACGCGACGGTGGCGTATTTATCAAACAACCAAACACGCCATGCATGGGTTAATTTTTCAAAAGTTTGATTCGAAAAGTGTAAAGAAATCGCGAATAGACTTTACTGCTACAATGCCTACAACGCCAAATGAAAGTTTCTTCGTTCACTGAAGAAACTGTTTTGTAGTGACTAAAAAGCTACTGGCGATCGTAAAATTCTTATGTCAATATAGCAAACACAACCGATTTTGTGGCACTGACAATCATATTTGATCACATCACTGCTTATTGGCAACCACAAATAACCTGTGTGGTCACCAATAAATCCAATGTGTTTTTAAGTCAATAAAGTGATTGTTGGTCACAGCAAGATGTTGTGGTAATAGCAGCAATGTTGGTTAGTGATTGTTGGTCACAGCAAGATGTTGTGGTACTAGCAGCAACGTTGGTTAGTGGAGCTTGCAAAAGTGTTCCCGGGTTGCGGGTCTTCACAGACACAATGAGTTGCTCTGCTCAAACAATGCACGATCGGGGCAGGAATAGGCCACGGATTTTGTTTAAGAATTGTCACAATATGCACCTGAAGTAATTTAGGAAAACCCAGCTGAGGATAGCCGGGCCGGAGGTCGAACCACCTGGATCATTACGAATGCTAGTCCAGCGTCTCATTAATGCGCCACTCCCCCTCGGTGTTTCGTACCCTGAATATAACAGTGGTGCTCGCACCAATGTATGGACACCTCCACTCAAAGAAAGTTTATTCGTGGAATAATTTATGTGTGATATTTAATATTACAGGCTAACACTCGCACTATAATCCGTTTTTGGTTACTTCACAATTTTCTGAAGCCCTGCTAATGTTCTAATTTCAGGATATTCCTCCGCCTCATGCCATTAACTAATGGTATGTAGTGCCACCGTCTGATAGTCCTGAATATAAATTATCAGCTAGATAGCCCAAAAATACGTATTATGACTCGCTGATACCGCCTACTCGGCACGCAATCAGCTGACAAAGCTATCAGGGACTTCGTCCTGCTGATAGCTATTTATAAGGATGTCAAATTGTGTGCTTGAGCAATATAGCGGCACGTGGTAGGAGACGAATTGTATTTGACAGCGATTCCGATGATGTTTTTAATTAATTGTTTCGCCACGCTAGAAATGCAAAGGCGACACATATTTCAAATAACTTACCTTTTCCGTCCATGTAAATGCATCAGTTTTTTTTAATACAATTTTTCTTTTGTGGTTGAATTAAGTTAACTAGTCCGGTTAAATGCTGTTGCAATTGAGTTCTCTCCCATCTAAATTTATGTATTTGCGAGAATTCGTTGCTGGTAGTATCGGAATACTATATATGCAGTTAATTATTTTTGTATTTGCGTATTTCATTAAATGTAGATCGTCGTCGGTGCCTTTTTAGAACTGTCCCCTCAGTGAAATGAGTTGACATGTGCCTGCCACTTCAGAAAAGTGTTTGTTGTGTGCTGACCTATTCAATTAACATAGCACTTGAGCTATTTCTTTAAACTAACAAATTTAAACTTCACAATCTAAATACTACTTCGGGTTATGTTTATTTTATTGGTGGGGTGGGGAACGTCGTGAGACCTCATTGTTTTGCTGTTCTTCTTATGGGAAATTGGCGATTAAAACTCACATCGTTTTGATGGAAACAGTGGAAAAGTTTATTCGTACGGAAATAGCATTCATTTTTCTATAACGTAACAGTTTTAACTTCGTTGGAGAACTGATTGCGATAAAGTGTCACTGTTTGTACCGAAGCGAGAAATAATCAACACACAAAAATCATTGCAATATTTATATAATGAACTACACTAAAAGAGCATTTATTTAGGCCACGAACATTTGAAAACTCCCCGCAGGAACAATATGCAATAAATACGTCACTGGTAAACCGATAGTAGTAGGGGTGTAGGAATCCCAATTCACTCTTGATTAATCGGATTATCGGTTTAATATCAAACTTTGGATCAAAAATATGGATGATCTTATTTCGGTAAAATTAATGTAATGGAATTAGATTGATTTATTATTTTAAAAAAATAATTTTTTTTATTATTTAATGATGATTAATAATTAAAAACACGCACCATTACTAACCAAAACATGAATGAACTACTTAATACAACTTCACGAATCACCTAACCACACGCATATGAAATTACACTAATATAAATCAAAAATACGTATTGAAACACTTCACAAATCAATAAAAAGAACATTCTAGATTCGAAACCAAACGAATTATCCCAAGTCCACGTAACCACACGAATTACAGCCAAGTTACCGTATTTCCACGTCAAAATTAAAACTCGGTTACTGACCCAGTAATCCTGGTGTCATGAAGTAATGACATACTAAAAATAATCTGAAAAACGTGTATTAATATTCTAACTCGTAACGAAATGTCCAACATATATTGTTCATGGAACCAAACACAATAGCGCACTAGACACATATGCACCTCACTTCAGCCTCATCGACGCTCAGGTCTAGCTAACCACAATGAAATAGTCATAGTGTACCGACTGAGGGATAATAAATGTGCGTCACGGGCGATATCTGAAAGTCGACTGAGTTCTACATATGCGAAACGGATGAGTTCGGAAAGGCGTATTTCGAAATAACTGTTTTAAAATAACGAAGAATAGTATTTCGGCGATATGAAATAGTACGAAACATCTTAAAAAATTACGATTTATAGAACACGAGAGAGAGAGAGAGAGAGAGAGAGAGAAAGAAACTAAAAACACGTTACAAATAGTTGATCACAAATCAATAAAAATTATTTATCCCTGCTTACGAACGGAGCATAAATTAAAAATATGAAAATTTCTCAAAACTATTATAAGTTAAGCTGAAGAATACCCCAAACTTACTAATGAAGGAAACGATTTACACACAAGTGAGCGCAACGAACAGAAACTCTGGTAGTGTGGCAAGTTACTTGTTTTATCAGTATGACAGACAGTGAACATTATTCCGTGGAAAGTTTTTCGTGTTGACTGAAACTCCCGCTTACTCACGGAAGAAGGGGGCATCGTGTGCGTGGGAATACGTCGACGCCACTATTGTTTGTGCGGGGAGAAGCAATAAACTAAACTAAACAAGCCACGCAGTTATGCACAGAGCCCGCCGCTCATCAGCCCATTAGCTGCAGGACATGGTCTTGGCGCGGCGCGTCTTTGAGGCGGAGGAATCAGGATCGGTGATGGTGGGTAATTCCCGCTCCCGGAAGTACGCGGAGGCACAGACGCAGCCCCGGGACGGCCCACTTCCGGGACAGCAGCCCCCCCCCCCCGGACGTCACGTGCCGGCTCAGGGGAGGGGACAGTCCCCTGGACGCCCTTGTGTCACTGAGAGCCCAAGTCGAGCACCTGCTTAAAGCTTCTTACACAATAGAAAACTTTAGCATTTGGCTTTACATTTCCTTTCCTCTGACAAAACCCCCAATACACAATACAATTGTAAAGTCAGAGTTTAGACAGTTGAACATAGGTTCTGCGAGCTTCGTAACAATGTGTATCTTGTTAAGTAAATAATTATATTATCCAGGAATGCATTTTACGTATATTTTTTTAATTAGCTTAACATTTTTTTGTTAAAAGTTTATTTTAAAACAAAAAAAAACTCAACTGTTTACATTATTAAAATATGCCAAATCATATATTTCCGCTTCACATTATATTTACTTGCCATTTACTTAAGTTAAGACAAGCTTTGTTTAATTTACCGAGATTAAAATCGCTCTACAAAAAAAAAAAAAGCACTTTCCACATAACCTCTGTTGGTTTTTTCCCCAAAATGGCTGCTTGACTTTGACTTTAAATTTCAAGTTTTCGAAATAGTAAAGTCAAGAGTGCTTGACTTTACCTTGGACAGTTCCATTGTGTCAAGCTCCATAAGAAACAACATGTCGGAAAGCAAACGTAAAGTCAAATCGTAAAGTCAGATGTTAAAGTTTTCAATTGTGTAAGGGCCTTTACACATTCAAGCAGCGCCGGCCCAAACAAGGTTCCCGAAATCGGTTGGGCACGCCCGAGGACAGGCTGCTCATTCTAAGTTATTCGTTTCGTTTTCTGCCGGCAAAAAATATTCGGTATTACTATAATTTTCATTTCCTAACGAAAGAAGCTATTCTAAGCGCATTATAGTGTTCGTTTGACGTCACTGTGTTCGATAAGAAACTCGAAACGACAACGAAGCCCCTCGACCTTTCGTTACGGAGTTTTGTAATGAAAACTTGGTTGGTGTGGTGTATATGTTGTTCTTGTGACTGTGGAAGAAGAGAATCATGAAATAATTTGCCTTAATGCATTACAGAAACACAAACATTTATTTCAGAAAAAATTATTTTAAAAAGTAATAATTAATCTTCCTGTTTTAATTTGGGAACTATGCAAGCAGCAGTGTACGCTGGCTATTGTGAGGATATTTATTACTTAGTCTCAGTTGTTTGTAATAAAATACTAGAATATAAAAACTGATTTATTCAAAATTTCCTCTGAACAATGTAGTTTGTA
The DNA here is from genome assembly GCA_029891345.1 of Dryococelus australis. Classification (NCBI taxonomy): domain Eukaryota; kingdom Metazoa; phylum Arthropoda; class Insecta; order Phasmatodea; family Phasmatidae; genus Dryococelus; species Dryococelus australis. The sequence continues at coordinate 86,449,743 of CM057002.1, read as the reverse complement.
AATTAACCGATAGGTAGCACTAACGTGTACACGTAATTCTTGTCAGTATACAACCACATTATTTTCTCTTGAAATAATTGAGAGAAAATGTATTCCATATTGGAAGTAATACAATCTACTAAAAACATGACTGTATCTAGTTTGTTGTCCATAGCTTATTTTATAATCTGGGCATTGAAAATAACAAGAGAAACAGCGTGTTCATAAATAGCTTTCTACCAAACAGCAAAATGGTTTTTGAGAAAAATCTTCGTACGTGTGACAACCAAAGTTCTGTCTCCTCTCTCTTATCAGCGTGCATGCGCGTCAATTTATACAAAATTACAGCATATTTTTGTGTACTACATCACACGTCCAGCCGAGTTAGAGTTAGTATTTTGTCGACAGCAAATTTGACACCCTTGACAAACGAAATATGCCTTTTCCCTAGAATACATTTTAATACTGACATTTAAAACACACCAAACACTAACAAAATATTTTAAGAGATTTACTACTTTGGTTTATTAATGTCTTAAAGCATACGTAAGCATAATTATCCAATATTTATAAACTAACTCTTGTAATTCAGTTAAAAGTTCATGTGCGTAGTGTTTCCATCTTGCATTCGCTTACGAAAACCGCAACATTGCCGAAGGCTCAGAGGGCTGTAACTAAATATAACTTGTAGAGCCAATATGTGTTTACTGACTCACTTTGACCTCGAGGAAATTTTCACCTTTGACCCCATGAACAACTTAAGGACGCATTTTTGACCTACTTTTGAATGAACTTTTGACCTTGTAACCTACTTTTGAATGCACTTTTCACCTACTTTTCTTGATGCATTTTTGCACATGTACTTGCAGTTCGCTTCTCGGTAAGTGGAATTTTGGAAAATTTTATTTTTAGATTACCATGTTCGATTTCCGGACAGGGCACTTTATATTTCCTTTATTTTTGGAATTTGTAAATTTTAGTTTTGAATTCGAATCACGGCGAGGGCAAGTTTGGGAAAATTGTGATTTTGAGTGCGAGTCCTGGACAGGGTAATTTCGAAGTTTTTTTTATTTTTTTTTATTTTGGAAATTTATGTTTTTGAGGGTACGAGAATCGATTCCCAAACAAGGTAATTTTGGAAAAATTTTATTATTATATTTTTAGTTTTTGGGAATTTTTGCTTTTGAGTTCGATTCCCTGGTAAGACATCTGTATATTTTTGGATTTTGGAAATTTTGGTTTTGAGTTTGATTCTTGGACGAGGCATTAATTTTATTTTTGGATTAAGGCAATTTTTGTTTTTGAAGATCTGGATTCAATTCACGGGCAGCACACTTAATAATTTATTTTTATTTTCAACGTAGTAAATTTATTTTATTTTCGGAGTTACATGTTTGTTCCTGGAAAGGGTAATTTAAGATTTTTTTTTTGATTGTCAGTTAGGCCAATTTTGTATTATTTTCGGGAATACAGGGTTTCGATTCCCATACAGGATATTTTTGGAAAATTTATTTATTTTTGGATTCTTTGTGAGTGCAGTTTTGAAAATCTTTGTTTTTTTGTTCGATTCCCGGACAGGGCAGCTTTAGAAACTTTTCTTTTGGATTATTGGTGAGGACAATTTTGGAAATTTTAGTTTTTTTGAGTTCGATTCCCAGTTGGGTTATTCATGTTATATTTAATAATTTTTTTGTAGTACTTGCTGCGATTCCCGGACAAGGCAATTTTGGGAATTTTGGATATTGCGCAATCTCACGAGTTGACTGTTGGTTCAAAGTGAGGTGTGGAGGGGGAAATGTCGTTTCATTTATTTACGCAATCACGCATTGTGTTTCTTTGGTGGTCGGACAGAAAGTGAAACTTTGCGCAATGAAGTCTTGGATCTTCAGCAGCTGGACAGCGACTGACATTTCACCTCATCGGCAGCTGCTTCAAAACCTAGGAGTGGAGGGGGAAATGCAGTTGCACATGTACACTATTACATGTACCATAACTCTTATTACACATCTCTTGCTAGGAGCACTAGCTCACATCTGAAGGCCGTTCGCATATATCAAACCCTTTTTACCCATCGCCACCATCTTGGACTGAGTTAACATATATAAGGGAGGAATATTAGTTACAACATATGAACTACAAGTTTGTAAGCCATCGACATCGCTTAGCAGCCAGTCTGTGATGCAACCCACATTGAATTGCAACGAGGGCAAGGGCTGTAATATTAGGCTGTTGTACCTTGGTTTCAGTCCCCATTAGGCCAAAAAGATTTTTTTTAAATTCACATATAATTTAAGTATGGGTGAAGAGAGTTTATGATGTCGGAGCTTGGTTCATTGAGGGGAAGCTGTAGTCTCTGCTTCGAGACCCTGTCGAGGGTAAATATATACCACTTACAAGTGTTAAGTCTTCACACATTGACTATGGATACACTTACATAATCAGGAATGAATATTCGCGCACCTGCATAATCTACACATTGTGTAAACACCAACTACTTACGCACTTGCATAACCACGTTCTCCCCCCAAGACAACTAGCTCTCGACCGAAGTGCATTTACATAAATCAATGCTTTTAACTCCGAGGCGATATAATGTATTCCCATCATATACTCAACGACATTACACCATGGCAGTCGACGCAAGTCGTAACATGTACAAGAACATTTTATTTTTATATTTATTGAAGGAATACTGTGTTGTGAATGACTGGCAAGTTCTCACATAATACCGCAGAATGCCATCAATTATTTTGTATAGGATGTTACGCTATGGGATGTGGTATAGTCTTACATCAGGAGACATGAGGACATGCTTCATCACCCATCGAGAATAAATATTTGTAATCTCTTAACAAATAATGATTACCTAGAGAGAGTATTTACATCAAGTAGTATTTACAAATGTATTCGAGATCCAAACAGGGTGATTAGACTTTTATTTAATCGCTTATCAACTAACTAATCGAGAGTATGTGCATAATGAATATCCACATGCAAGTATATTGACATAATGAGCTGAAGCCAACTACCCATCGGCCAATGAAACACAACGAACAAAGTTGGAAGACAACTGTATGATCGAGAATTTATTCCTTGCTTCATATCCCGTCAAGGATACTTAGAGTTTATTCAAATTATGGAATAATATGCATAATTATCATTTATGTAATGAATGAATACAGAGAATAATTTCACCTAAAGTACACAGCCTACCCAAACCAAGCCTTCTTCCAAATGACTAAAAGAATTTATATTATGTGTATTGTGTATAACTTATATGCATACCACATTCTAATTACCAAACGTACTAAAGAACAAACTATTAAACCATATGTCTTTCCATTACCTATCTTACTATGCCTACAACTCTTGTACTGCTGTCATCGGACTGCCAGCAAGCCACCGCAGGTCATCGAATGACAAAGAACTACATATCCCCACCCAAGCTTCCTACACCAGTTTGTCTTCATCTCTCAATGGGAGAACAATGCTTTCTATGATCCAAAAAGATACACGTGAGTGCTACACAAACAATGTCTTAGTGTGTGCGATATAATAATATTACACATATATGGAATTAAAGTATGTCATAAAAAATCTTTCAAATGTTGAACTTTTATATTATTATGTGATATATTAAAATAATAAATTAAAATCCCCATTATATTTACTAAAAACACACTCTGCCCCAGATATCCTCGGAAAACAAAATTTAACATTATTGACTTATGTTAAAAAAAGTAAATAATTTTTTATGTTAACCTAATTTCCCATACAATTACCAATCAGACAAAAACTTAAGAAATTTCCATCTAAGATAACTATGATTTGAAACCATGCATCATCCCCCAATCGACAGAAAGTTTTTAAATGGATGAGTTATTGCTTCGAACCCCGACAAAGTTAAAACATATGTACCAAGATATTTCTACTTCAACCCTAATGGTGATAGTTACACTTATATTATCACACTCTGTGCCTGAAATCCCAACTAGGGTGAATGTGCGTATACCATTTTTCTAAATGCATGTAAATTTTAATTTAATATAATGTAAATAACATCCAATCCATCACATATAATAGTTTTAAAACACCAAAGAGAGTGACAGCACACATTTCTAGTAATCTTCCCAGCATGATAGTATTTATAACACTGTCTAGAGATGATCTCTCGTAAGGTAGACATGAAGACGGACAACCGAGCCGCAAAGGAGAGCATTAGCAACCCATCTGCAGTGATCCACCTGCACAAACAACTTTCCACAGTGCAACCTAGTAATTATAAAGCTTTTATGAAATACTCATCATTCCTACACCAGCCTTCCAAACAACACCGCCCTGTGCTATCGTCTCAACAAGCGAATGACTGCCATAGATCGTCTTGTCAACAACCCATGCGAACAGAAGGATATAGCGATTGCCATTACCGACCAATATTTGTTAAGCTCTCTTAACTATATAAATTTTTGCATTCCCTCGCCTCAAATATTCCACAAGCCGTGAACATATACAGAGACAGACACTATTAATACGTCTTTGTTTAGAATGGTTTCTTTACCTAAAAATTCAGAACTCGCCCCACACTAACATCATCTCATTCATAAAACATTATACCCTCACAAGAACCTTTACTGGAAAAAAACACAAAGTATATATGCAATGAAGAAACCTTTCTGTAAAGAATAAAAACTAGCTCCCTATCCGTATTTATTACATCCTGAAAACATTATAAATAAGATTATAGAAATAACAACAAATATATACTTCAACAACACCTCTACCAAACACTAACATTACAAACAACGATGTAGATGGCGAATAGGCTTACTACGATAATATCGTTCATGAGACCATAACTTTCCCTCATCGAGATACTCTTCTCACAATATCAACACTGTTATTGCGAATTCATTGTTTGATGTGAAGTTTCCTCTAAAGAACGTATATTAACTTATAAACATACCTGTCTGATATGGTGTATAAACTGCCTCAAATGGTAATGTTTCGTATAGGGACTATATGGTATTCATGTAAAATTACCTAAAAACTCGCTTTTACTATTTATTACATGAAAACACACACAAAACCAACATCTCTCCGTATTCCAAACATTTATTTCTTGCTACCCGTCCGGCTTACGTAAACACACCAACCATTTATACCTTCCGTGAATGTAGTATCATATGAGAGAAGAAAATAACATATTTAAAAACCATCCCTGGGTAATTAAATAGGCCCTAAGAGTTACAATGCAATACTTTAAAAAAAATATTTATGCAAAAATCTTTAAGAAATTTTTTCCACATACATCTTACATACAAGAAATAAACAACATTTATATATTAGTCATAAATCACGTGAAGACATACTATATATATATATATACACACACACACACCTATATTCGGAAGGGTGTGTGTTCGAACATTGTGCCATCTGTTTTCTTTACACGCCCAAGATATTCTATTTAGTAGATAGAATTTGTTATAGGTAATACTTACGTTCGCTCCATCTCACCTCCTACACATCATTCACTTATAAATTTCATTTTAAAATCTGCGATATATTGTAAATTGTGGGTGCATTCATACATTTTTTCAGACATATATATCCAGGAACTCCACATCTATAAACCACGCACACAAAAAGGTGATTTTTCTACCATCACACAATTTCCTTATCGTTTATTATATTCACTTAAATATATTTAGTATCCACCATGGAAGCATATAAAAATTTGAATCCGAAATATAGGTTATATATCATTTCACTTACATATATAGAAACATGTTATTATAATTAAAAGAAAATACTGATAATCATTCGTGAAATATAATTAGAAACAGACAAACCTAACCCACCCCCTCGCCCACATACACACGTACAAGAAATGTTATAATAGTATCCCTTGAAAGTAACAATGGCATGGTTATACACCAGTTTATAAATGTACAATATTGTCACAATGTTATCACATTACTAAAATTATTAACATTTTGTATTAATTTCATCTTTTCCACATCCCGATGTGGTAAAAATAACAGACCAATCAGCTATTTCTACACATTGTTACAGGCAAAAATACCCTATGTTAAACCATTTATATAAACAATCCATAACATCAATCATTACGTACACCATATCGACTATAATAATCGCCTCACTTCATATCTTCTAAGACAACATAGTAATAATATAACCATTCCTATGCAATATTCCAGCGAATTACTCTGATAAACCATTTAATCATGTATTAGCAAAATACACATTCAAATAATACCAACAACCATACAGTATGCCATAGTCAATGATCCAACCTTAACAAAATCTCATTCAAATAGACCTTAACACAAAACCAGCAATTCAAATGTTCTGACAGAACAACTTTATAAGCATAAATACTCATAATCCATATCACACCCCACACAACTCATTCGCAAATCCCTTACCATCAAACATTACAGCAAAACGAACATACCATACAGATCGGACATATTTACCATCGAACCATACATTATGACTAGCATTACTAACACTCAATATGAACAGATTAGTCAACCTGACGATACCCAACACTCATACTATCTGAACACTCCAGTAAAAATGTTTTAAAACTAAATCCCTGAGAACTAAATTGCATACCAACTCCATCACAACATAGAAGTTTGGAAGGCAGTACTACTTTCAAACATTCGTTCTATGCTAATTATCAGTTATTACTAAAAGAGTTATACTAAAAACACAATTTTTTGGCATATAATGCTAGGATAACCGAAGAAGTGGTGTATGCTCAGTACTCGAGTTCACAAATCAGAGAGTCTTACGTTGTTTCAAACTGATATGATCTTATACACCCTAACTAGTGTCAAAGCGATTGCTTTTGAGGAGGTCGATAGCATTTGAGATTTTACTGAAGTCATGCAATTATCTTTATATGATATTCGAAACATCCACAAGTAAGTAAAAGGAAAAACTTACTATTATTTTTTACTTGCATTCCAAACATCTCACATTAATAAATAGAGATTTTCCTTCCTTTTTTCCCAGATGACTTTACTGGAATAAAAATTTCATCAAAAATAAACGTCTCGTATTTCTTTTTTAATTAACATTTAAATTATCAGAGAAGTCCAAGCTAATGCATACACCAAACATGTATATACATATATGCAATGTTCTTGTATCCTCACAGCATGCAGTTATTTTCTATATATTAAGACATTGCATACAACCATCAGAAAAAAATGTATATTTGATGTTGAAATGAATAAAAACAATAGTTTTCCATACACTTAAATTTTATTTCACACGCTTGTCAAAAATATATATTATTACTTACATACACTCAAAAATATCTTCCATTCAATAAAAATACTTATTATTTACTCTAGTTGTATAGAACAAATCTGGTTGTAAGCAGTCAACATACTCCGATTCGCGTACACCACACCACAATTAACACATGGATACATCTTGTATGAGGTGCTGAATATACATTTACTAGCTTCATGCCGTCTGGCGTGAGAGATAGTCGTGAATGTTTTCCCACAGTATTTGCAGATCCTCGATACTCGACTCTCAGACTCTGAAGGCTTTCGTGTTACCATTGACGATGTCGACATATCCTCAACAACAGTAACGTTGATACAGTAATGCTTGCAGCGACTCTTCAGGGCCCCTTTCTGTTGGCGTTGTCGATGGTGTTACAGTAGGTAAGTCTTCGTCCATTGTTTCCATCTTCATATTGTAGCATAGTACACAATCGTAGTGGATGAATATAGACGTAACAATCTGTTTTCCACCACCATGTTCACCGACAAATTGACATCTGTTTTACATGATGCTCGCTTGTTCACATTGCGTGCTAGTTTGCGTTGCTCGTCTCGGGTTTCCTCGACTGCCAGCTGTGTGCATGTGGTGCAAACATCAACTGGTTGCTGGACTAGTTACCTTATCCGGTCGTTCGTTGTCTAGCCGCTGAAGTAGGCCTCTCAACTTCTTTACAACCGTTTATCTTTCCGTGTTGGAGCCTCCTTTTGCTGCAGCAGCTGCTGCTCGCTCCTGTTTGTGTCTCACTCCAGCTCCTGAGATGTGGTGTGTCTGTAATGATAGCATTACCTTGACAACATTCGAGGCATGGGAGACAGCCAAGAATCTCTTCGCCCTGTTGTAAATAGGCAGGTACGTTTTTGTAGATGGATTTTATTTCGTGTCGTGCATGTACAAGATGAAATTCTTGAGGCAGGCTATCACTGCGAGCGAATATGACGTCGTGCATTACAGCGTTTACTCAAGGTAGTAAGTTTACTCAAGGATGCTTGTAGTGCCTTTTCAGGGCTCCATGCTGCTGACAATACTAGAGGTGTCTACAGTTTGTACATCTTCAACCGATGATTATGTCTTCATATTATAGGTGTATGTAGATGTAATTATCTTCTTCCCACTATGCTTGACAATGAAGTGCTTTTATACAATGATTACTACATGAAGATGTTACCTCGTCTCAGGTCGTCACAGTGTGACCTGCTTGTTAACTATGGCTGGCAGGCTGCGAGTATTTGTAATGCATGTACATTGCATTATGTGCTCGATACTTAAATATAACACACACAGACATTTTGTTTATAATCATTTTCCTTTCGTGCATTGCAGTGGTCGACTGGAGAAACTAAGATAGTGAGAGCAACTGGGCAAGCATCTGTTGGTAGGGACCTGAGATCAAGACTTTCCGCACTATACAGGTTATCACTACAGGTAAACACTGCATTGCAGTTATCACAATGAAACATTACCATTACGTATGCTGGGCTGAACATCCAAAGACTGCTATCTACTGGCTGTGTGGTGCTTACGTCTTCTGGAGTGGTTACATTATCCAGTCATTTGCTTTTTAGCCTGCGAAATTTGCACTTCGGCCTCTCGACTTCTTTACATTTGTTCATCTTACATGATCAACTTAGCCTTCATTCGAACACTTCCTGCTGTGTGCATGCAAGGCATACACTTATTTCACATATATCTGCACCATATGGGTAGATCTTATAGACGATGATAGATGAGCAGTTACTATCTTCATAGCATTTGGCAGGGGGGTGATTAGCGAATGTCTGGCTACAATACTTCCACTCACTTCTCGAAGAACGGCATACATTGTCTGTTCAGACTATCACTGCGGGCGAACACGCAATGACTACTTTCATATCGATCTACATTACTGCTACTTTTTACCTATGACATGATAGGAATCTCTATGGGAATTGAACCTGCGATACCTTATTTTCACAGATGATGCAACTTTCTCCACCACCATCAGGGAATTTTTGTTACTTCCTATAACCTTTCAATAGCATATGTAACAAGCAAGTATGTTTTGTCAAGGATGGTGATGTACTTACAGTACTTGCAGGTGTCGAGTTTCTTTCTTAGTTGGTAATGTATACCATGCATGGAAAGTTGGGGACCGTATTTGTGGTCTGTGCTTCCAGTGAGTTCACGACGAGATGCGCTCGCGACCTACAGGTCTTCACTGCTACACCAGTTAAGGTGGAGTGCTAGTTAGGATAATGTTGATGAGACACCGATGTCTGGATTTAAATGCAAGCAGTTCAGCTATCTTCCACTAGATAGCAGCAGGGGGGTGGAAGTGCGGGGAAAACGTGTACCTGTTCTCCATCCCTCAGTCACAAAATGCCATTAGCACTTGCCATTAGCGAGCTTGGACAGATGGCAGATAACCACTCCATTCTAGGATTGTAACATTTAATCGTTTTATTTAAATTCTTTTATCTTTTTTACCAAACTGTCGATAGTCCTTTCACGGGGATTCGCGACAGCCCAAAAGTGCTGAATTTCTAAATTCCGCGTAGAATCAATTATTTAACTTTACCGCCGCCCTTTTTACCATACAGGCAGGTAAAAGGGAGGTAAAATTAAACAGCATTGGGATCAGAGCTTGCTGGGGCAACTCAGCAAGCTCTAAAAACTGAATGAGCTTAGCTCAAATAAATTTTTATTGTTTGATGGGAGGGGGTGGGGGTGGGAGGTAGCATCTCCTGACCGCCTCACAACAAATTAAAATTGTCTGGGTGGACAAGGTCCTTTTCACAAGGGACCCTACCACCCCCACTCTGAGTTTCGGCAATGATTACAAATCGGCGGTGGCAAGACTCCAAAACTCGCACAGCGACCTGGGGGGGGGGGGGGGGGGCTCGCACGGAAAAAGCATCTTGTTACATCCATATATAGCATAAAATGAAGTCGTTGACACGCGTCTGTCTGTATGACTGTGCTAATCTCGAGAACCACAGAATGTATTTGGATGCGATTTTTAACGTTATGATCTGCATTTATCGGGGAAGGTTTATGTGTTTTAAAAATTGTTGTAGCATTTATTGGAGATGAGAAATTTCAAAATGTGTAAAGAAAATTAGTAATTTTGCTGCTTTCTAAGGATGATCTAACAAAACTGCAGGGCCTATTATTAGAATCCTTTCTCTATGAATATAAAAAGTGAGGCCACAGGGGCTCAGTGGATAGAGCGATCCCAAGAGGGGCCACAGAGGCTCAGTGGATAGAGCGATACCAAGGGAGGCCACATAAATGTACCCGGGCAAAGCCGGGTAGGGTCGCTAGTTTCATACAAATCACAAATGTACAATTATCACGTTGGGCACCGTTTATAACATTTAATTTAAAATCACAATGTCGCAATTCTTAACGTTAAATTGTTTTTATTCAGCTCGTTTTCTTCTTCAGCACATTCAACAAATTATTAATCAATATTCTCAAATATAATAAAATTAATCTTATTTCTTTTCAATTATTAACAATTAATGTTTAAAAACACCTTGTTGCAGTTATTTAATTAATATTCACAAATATTATTCCTTATTATATAATTAAAACTTCTTTTGATGTACACACGTCTATCTTTGGCCATGATGAGAAAAATTCTGCCAGAAATAAAATTAGTTATATTTTACTTCTGCCTTACTTATGTTGTCTCCTGTCCTCCGATTGGCTGTCATGTGACCATGAAACATATCTCCCCCAACGGGCAATGGCGAGTCCAGAGACAACCAGGGTAGTTTTATTTAGTACTTTGGTTTAATAAACGTTTAATGCTGACCATCATCTAGGAAAGAAATGAAAAATGACAAATAAAATATTAATCCTGAATACCATCTAGAAACAAAGAAAAGTACTTACACATGATCTCTATTTTAATAAACAATTAAATTAACCAAATATTAAAATGGTAATTCGGAAATTATATTAAATAAAGTGACCATATAAGTAAGAACTGTAATTAAAATGTATATGATTAATGTTAAACGTAACCCCTAAAATAAACGTAACCCCTAAAAATTTCAATGTTACAATGTATTCCCAGCACCTTTTTAACTCGTCTTTAAAAATGTTTAGTTTTAAACAACGAGAAAATAAGTAGTTTAATCTGCTGATATAAACTGAAAATGCCATTCCGATTGTTAATAAATAAAAGGGATTAAGGATAGCTGCCATATTGATTTAATTGAACTATTCAAGTAACTGAAAATGTAGTTAGTTATTTAGCATGCAATTGCTGACTAATAATAAGGTATCCCTTATATTTTTTTTTCCGGTTCTAAATCATAGTTACATAAAGTACTCTGTAAGACATAATTTGGCGGTCTTCGATACACTAGCACAACTATTCGATGCTCCAGAATATTCCTTAATAGTAAAGGTAGCATATAATTAAATATTATTTAATATTTAGTTTCATTTTTTATCCACATATTATTGTTGATCGAATTAATATTCGTTTATAATTTAAGAGACTTTCTAACCGGTGTTACGAATTTAATTAAGTATAGGTATGTATAGCCAGATTTGACTTGGTAGCATTTGAACAGTACAGTTTGTAATATCTCGTTTATTTGTATAGCTTTAGTAGAGGATTTAAATTCCAATCAATTATAAATCAATTGTAATTAACTGTGATTATTTGGAGAACTCTAAATACTTATACTTGCCACATGTATGACACCATAAAATTCCCTACCATTGCACGCTGTCGATGTTGAAGTAAGTTACTAACATTTTCTTCATTATCATCAGCAAATCATAGAATTTATTACAATTGAGACTGATTTCCACAATCGTGCTGTTAATAAACTAATAGCATGAAAGTAATGCAATATAAAAATCCATACAACGGTTTATGTATATAAAAGGAAAAATTTTTTTTGAGGATGTTTGGTTTTCTGTAAATAATTGAAACGGCTCAGAGTCCCTAGTTTGGGCCGCCACTTTATTAGACATCAGCTATGATGCGGGCGTTACATACAACAATTTTGTCGATTTATTACCTCGGCTAAGCTCTTGGAATAAGTTATGCGCATGAGAACAAATTAGTTTATACTAACTAGTAGTAATGTGAAAACGAACACTAATTCAGCCAAACCCTAGCAATCAGCTGAAAACAAATATTACACAAAACCCTTGCAACTAGTTTTCTCAGTACTTAGCATGTAGTTAAATGCGGACGATAACACAAGCAATAGTGATAACCACCTTGTCAATTAATTAAGCAAACTTTATGATGTCTTTTAGGACCAACACAATACCAATAAGAGCGAATCTGATTAAAATCATCTCCCAAATATTTCAACAACACATATCTTGCACAAATCTATGATCATTAATTTGATAAATTACATAAACTACTCAAGATTAGATCGCTTTTATGGTCCTTAATTATGTTATCAAGCTTAAAGAAGTAATGCAAAGTTGGACCATTTAACGTCATTTGCAACATAAACAAACTAAAGAAACGGCACCATTTTGCTTCTCATAAAAAACATACTTTATCTAATCCAAGGGGTGATTATTACTATTAAAAAATTATTCCTATGAAAGAAAACTTTGGACTTACTCCCTGAGCGAATGGGTACCTACAGTAGCTTCAATTGACCCCAAACCATTGTGTCCACGGTGACGATGAAATCCGCCAGTAGTCCAAACGATATCCAACAGGACAGGTAACAGGATGGGAGTCTCGAAACTACTGCAGTGGCTGGAACACTATTAGACTGCTGTAATCAGGAGACATCAGTGTGTCCCTTGCACAGATGTGAAGTTGATCATCGTATCCACGGTGAAAACGGACTCCGCCAGTTGTCCCATCGATCTCCAAAAGAACTTGTAATAGGATGAGGTTCTCGAAACTACCATAGTGGCTGGAATATTATTAGACTGCTGTCATCAGGAAACATCAGTGGGTCCTTTGCCGAGATGTGAAGCTGCATGTCCTCGAATCTTGAACATTCCAATACTCCTCTCTTGTGTTAGGAAAATTAAGTTGTCAAATTAGTACCATTGGGCTCATCAGGGAAATGATATATTCAAGTAGTTAATGATTTGACATATCTCACTTCTGAGTCTTCTTAGCCCAAAATCGTTCTTAACTTAATCCAACATTCCTAACAGTCAAACAAAAACATATGACTAACTGACAACAGTTTTCTACGTGTAGTGTCATCCCTTTTTACAACTAAGCAAACATTTCTTCTTTAAAAATAATTAAACCAAAGAATACCATATTTATATCAGTTTTGCTGGCAAATGAAAAATTGAACAATAGTAAAACATTATAGTTACATATTCATTGCAATATTATTTTTAATACCCTAGTTAATCAGATAAAAAAACAAAAGCAATTAATTAATTATTCTACCATAAGTTACTAATACAAACAAACAAGACACATACAAATTCCCAGATGTAACACATATAGGCCCTAGGTTTAATTCAAAGAGAGGGTTACAGACAGGTTTCCTGTTATTATAATGTATCTTTATGTGTTTTTGTTAATGGTAATACTGCATTATTTACAGCAAATACACATTCTTTGAGGGTGTTTTATTTAAAGTAAATAAATCTTGCTTCATACCAAAGGAGAAGGTTTAGCGATCACACACACAAATATACATATATATGTAATTATATATGTATGTAAATATATATGTGCATATATATGTAAATATATATATGTAATTAATTATATGTCTGTATACAATATCTTTTTATAAAGGCAATATCTGATCACTTACATTTCGGTTACGTACAACAATCGCAGTTTTACCTCTGCTTGTATGGTACCCCTACCTCAGGAGCTGCCACAATACTCGATTCTACGGGAGGCAATGAATGCTCTCTTGGTTGGATGTAAATTGGTTGCGAAAAAGAGGACTTGTTATAAAACCAAGCTTAAAGAATGAATTTAAAGTTAGCCTTAAAATCAAAAGGATTTATTATAACAGTAAAATAAACTATATACAAGCTAGATTAAAAGAACATTTTTAAAAATGACAGTAAAATGGATAACCAAATGAGTGAAATGAAAAAGAGGCCCGATGAATAACTTAACTGTAATCGTGAGTATATGTCCATTTCACACAAACATTTGTTCAGTCTTTTCCTTTCTAGAACTCTTTATCACAGAAATTAATTTGTTATACATTAATGCCATTACTAGGGAGCTGTGCATCCCACTCCATAATTCCGGTATTATTTCTGTATTATATGTTGAAATTTATTTATTGCGAGTTTGTTACAGTAGATAGGTACATAGAGCTTTACGTCGCGTTGACAGCAGGGTCGTCAGAAATGGAGCAAGTTGCTTAGAGAAGTAAGGACAGGGAACTTTTTATATCTGGAGCGAAAAATAAATGCCATACAAACCAGTCCAGCATTCACTATGAGTGATATTGGAAAGCCTCAGGATGGTCGGACCGAAAATCAAAACAGAATACTTTTGAAAGTGAGTCTGGTTTCTTCACTACTGCATCTCACTCATTGTGAGTACGATATCACCTACAACAAATTGCTAATAGGACAGTATGCATGGATTTGTGTGTATATTTTGAACATAAAATACAAATACCTAAGCTCTTTCAAATGAAATGGGCAATGTATATTTTCATTAAAGAATTATTGTAGTACTTTATCGTGTTGCAAGCTCATGCAAAAGATCCAAGTCTAGTGAAACACTGTGTGTCAGTCTGCCTGGCCTACCAGCCAACTGCAGAAACCACAAGCATTCTGAGAAACATTCGTTCCTAAACAGAAATCCGATCGCGAGAAGAGATAACGAGCCAGCCTCGCCTCCTAAGTGCTTTCTACATCCTTCCACCCTCCTACCTTTTTCTCCCTGCCAGCCTCTAGCCTGAAAAAGTTCCAAGACTCGTCACTGCGATCTCTGCAGCAGCACTTCATTGATGGTAGGCTGTCCTCAAATCTGAACAGATTTGTCTGTAAAACTATCGATTTTATGCTTCTAATGGCCATTAATTTGGCATTTTTGGACATGGCACTGATGTGTGGCAGCAATAAAAATGTTGGTTATTGTTTCTTGTGTAAAATGCTGTAGTTATTACTTTGGTGCACTGTGTATATGCTGAGTAGGAAGTAATTTCCTATGAGCCTGCACTCATCGCCAGCGAAAATTTGATGCTTCTTATGTACACTAGTTTGGCTTTCTTAGATGTTGTAAAGGTGTTTTCTAGCCATACAATGCTAGCATAATGACTTTAATGTAGCTTTCCTATTTTTATCTGTATCCGAGTATTGTATAATCTATAGTGGACAATTTCTCCGAAGTCTGCACATTACCCTTATGCAGAGGGGCAAATAAATATTATTTGATAACAGAAATATTCTACTTAAGTAAATTAAATTTCACCAGAACAAAGCAGAAGGTTGTATGTTCACATGATCAAAACCTCGTACACATATTTTCAACAGGTCTAGTATTATGAAGCGACAGATTAATGAAATTGATTATTAGATATCTCCTAAATTTAAAAAAAATCGACAAAATCAAGTATACATAACAACAATAGCTTAACAAAGTAGTGTACGAAATTTCATCGAGATCGGCCGTAAAAACTGTAACTACTGCTCCACCTTAAGCCAAACCTCAGCTATTTGTTTTGCATCTTCTAAAAGCAGTGTACATACATAGTTGAAATGTTTATGTGTGTGTTTTATGTTACCTCCTTACTCGTCATCACAAAATTCGCACTTTTGTGACGAGCTATACACTGGTAATTCGTTTCATAATGAGCTTGCAGTTCTAGCATTATAAATTTTACATACTCGAAATAAGTACATGTACTATTTGCTTTTCTAATTATTTTTACCCCAGTGTTCAGCAGTATTGTATCTCTTTTACTACTAATGTTGTATGTCGTTTCGTATGTGCTTCCGGTTCTGGCACTAGGTACTGTACTCGTAAAGCGACATGCATGTGTGACTCGACTGGTATGCCACCCTGGCATATCTCTTTCTCTCTCTTGGCTAGTGTTTTGTACCACCTTCGACTTGCTTGCACGACACTCGTGCTTTCGGTCGATCGCTTGGGGCTGCCTTACAGATGCTCTCGGTATTCGTTCGATGGGTCGGATGCGTTCTGCTGTTGTGAGTGTTAGCTGAATTTGCAGGTTTCTTTTTACTCGGTTCGTACATAAAGCATTATGTTATACTGCCCAGGATGGTCTGGTCTTGTCTTGCATCATGGCTGAGTATTCATTGCAGCAGTACAAATGTATGCGATGCAGAGTATGACTGTCCTTCATTACGTGCACTGAAGGCTCGGTACACGACAAACCACAAGTGCAGGCTAGGTTGGTCACGTCCGATCGCGCTACTACTATGGTCTTGGGCCCTGGGCACCGGTGGTAGGGGGAGGGGCAATTACGACACAATGTACAGACTGCCTGTAACTTACAAGCACTGAAGTTTTGGAACATGAGTGCAGGTTGGTCACGTAGAAGCATGTAGACTCTCTGTAAGTATGCGCATCGAAACTTCAGTACACGAGTACAGGCTGAGTCACAAAGACACAATATGACTGCCTGTAATTACAAGCATTGACAGTTAGGTACACGAGTCCAGGTCGAAGACAGAGTATCACTGCCTGTCGCACAACGACGGTCGGGTTGGATGTGTTTCGCTGCTAGTGTTGTGAGTGATGGTTGTACTCTGCATGTTTTGATTTGATTTCAGTCTGTTTATAAGGATGTCGTTTTGGCATACTGACCAGGGTGGCCTGGTATTCGCTAGCATCGTTTAGTAACACAGCACCCTGCACTTGTGTGATTGTGCTGGTTGGTAAGTACTTACATCTATATTCCTTTGCATTGTGTTTGCATCGGTATCTAGTAGTGTTGACCTTATCGTTCCTACACTTCACAAGATAACTTTTTTCGCCTAACATACTGCGCTCGATGCTCGCGCAATATGGATTGATTGGTAAATCTGTTTGCCTCAGCACGCCACAGTGTTGTCTCTCTTGATGATTGTTTTGTTTCAGTTGGTTCATAAGAAAGGCGTTCTGTTGTACTGACTAGGACGACCTGGTCTTGTCTAGTATCGTTTAACACACACAGCATACAGCACCCAACGCTTAATGTTATTATTGTGCTGGTTGGCAATTACCTGAATTCCTCTTGTATTATATTATAAAGTGCGTGACTTGGCTGGTCTACCACTCTGGAAACATGACACATCTCTCTTTCTCTCTCTCTCAGTTAGTATTCTGTGCATTCCCTTCGACTTGCTTGTGCTGCCTGTCGACGGTCTGGGCTGCCTTACAGATTATCATCATGTTAGTTGATCATGCAACGACTGTTGGGTCGGCCTCTGCTAGCATCGTGAGTAATCGCTACACTCTGAATGTAACGATTTCGGTTCGTAATGAGGTCGCTCTGTTGTGCTGACCCATTCGACCTGGTTTTGTCTAGCATTGTTTAACACATACAGCTCCCTGTGCTTGTGTAATATGCGATTGTGCTGTTTGGTGAGTATGTATAACTATTTTCCTTTACATTGTGTTTTTTATATCTGTTTGCATCGGTGTGAAGCAGTGCTCCGCCCATATTGTTCCTGCAGGTCAAATGTGTCATTAGCTTAGGCGAGTCCAGAAGGAGAAAACATCGCCAGCTCGCGATGACAAGTTTATTGTCTGGCCAGTGTGTAGGACAATGCAGGTATTTACTTCCCCTAACTGTACAATGTCTGTTGGGTGTGTAGGCCGATACATGTATGTACACTATTTATTCTCCTAACATTTACCGTGCAATGATAGATGTGTGGTCAAGGCAATGGACTGGTACACAAAGGGTATCAGGAATGTTCCTGCTTGCCACCTGAATTTTTTGAGTTCGCAAAACACCTTCCTGGTGATCCTGGCAGTGGGTGTGGACATTACAGATGGCTGCCTGCAGCAGCCGACTGGTGGGGGTGGTCATGGCTGCCTTCAGCAGACGGCATCGACGGTGATGGAGGGAATGGAATGCCGGGCGGGATAGCACGGATACACTGGCTGGGAGCTGGGAGGGGTGGTCTGGCATGGTTCTGACAGCAGGGAGCCGGGTTTCGAGAGATTAATCCTTGTGGTCATATTGGCATGCATTCTAGCATTTTACTAAACTTCTTGGCATAATAGCAACACTGATATCACTGCTATAGACTGAGGCTCTGTCGGGGTTGTTTTGCAACTCATTATGGCATCATGCTGGTGATGTAATTGGATATATGTCAGTCATTTCTTGTTTGTTACATGCCTGTTTGAAAATTCCAGCCAACTATAACTATAAGTGCACTTAGTGTATACTTGGCCCTGTATTTCTTCGACATTGGGGGTGATGCCTGCATTACAAATTTGGCGACTATAACTTGAATGGTTCGGAAGTTACAGCCAGATATGCTTATAAGAGCACTTGGTGTGTATTTGGCCTAATGACTCTTCTCGTCGTCAGGGATGATATCTATGTTGTAAATTGGGTACCTTATCTTAAATAGTTCGAAAATTACAGACAAATATGCTTATAAGTGCCCTTAGGGTATGCTTGACTTCATGTCTCTTTTCAGCATCGTGAGTGATGCCTATGTTATGAATTTGGCAACTATATCTTAAATGTTTCAGAAATGACAGCCAAATATGCTTATAAGCAGACATGGAGTATACTTAGCCCTGCGACCCTTCTCATCGATGTGGGTGATGACTATGTTAGAAATTTGGCAGCTTTATCGTATGCATTTCGAAAATTACAGCCAACTATGCCTATAAGTAGACATAGGGTATACTTGACCATGCATCACTTTTTTCGTCGTCATGAGTGATGTTCATGTTATGAATTTAGCAATTATATGGCAAACGGTTCGGAGATTACAGCAAACTATGCTTATAAGAATACATAGGGTATACTTGACCCTGCGACCCTTCTCGTCATCGTGGGTTATGCCTATGCTGTGAATTTGGCAACTTTGTCTTAAATGTTTCGGAAATTACAGCCTGCTATGCTAATATGTGCGCTTAAGTATGGTGAGCGTGTAGGCCGATGCTCGTATTCGGCACCGCGTTTCGACGCAATGTCGACAGATTCCGAAATGAATGTCAGAGCATGAGACTCTCCCGGCCAGCATGCCATGTTAAACCCTTGGAGGATTTTCACAGAGTCCTACTGGCTCCCCGCCAAGTAGAACGATCTCGGAAGGAATATGAAACAACACCATTGGAATGAATGGTACTGGCGAGAGGAAGGAAGGAATGAGAGACTTTGCAGGGCTTTGCACTCGAACATTATTCAGACAAGATGGATGGATATTGCTGGCATGGAATGACAGAATGTGAATGTCAGGGTGACCCCACACCTACCGACCCTACACCCAAGGAGTCATAGCTACATTGTAGGATCATCGGAGGAATGATTGCTCAATCGGGTGGATTATTTCTCACTTTCCGCCCGACCCACCGCATTGAGCAAGGATGGAATGCAAAAGCGAGAAGTGCGCACTTTCGATTCGTGGAAGTCAGCTTCATTGTGCATATACATATTTCTTGCGCAAAATTTGGATAGTTTTGAGGAAAATTCTGGCGATTTTGGTCGTTTTGGAGGGGAAAGGTGAAATTCGCAGGGAAAATCCAGGATGGCCGCTCAGCAGGAGAAGAAAAAGATAAATTTTCGCGGGAAAAATCGGGAAAATCGGGAAAAACGGGATTTTTTTTTCCAGGGTGACGTCAACAAAGAAGGCGGGCAAGTTGCTTTGGCACCCCATCCCGAATCCCCTGTGCTCAAAGGAACATATTTCTACTACTTCTACTACCACAAATATCCCTTGTCAGATCTCAGAAACAGCTTATTTTGTAGCACTAAATTACAACTTGTCAAATACGAGCTGCTCTTAACTTCAGTGTGAACACAACTCCGATGTTAATGAAAAATTTGATACGGAGTAAACGCAGATGTAACTGAACTAGTCTCACTATAACACCTGTGTGAATATACCTTTACTCCGTCTCGTTGGGGCGAGCAGTTCCATCTCAGATGACGTTGGCATCAGATAGTTCCAAGACTGAATGTAGCAATTAAACAACAGTATAAGGTTGACAGCCGCATCACTGCAGTGCACAACTTCCGGTTCCGGAGGTAATGGACACTACAGTCTACAGTCACCTGGACTTGTGCGATTACGGAGGCGAAACAGCCGCATATTGCACGAACTCCAACCGCACACGCCAGGAAGATGGCGTCAGTGGCCAGTGGCATGTTGGAATTCCTACCATTCGTCAACCAGTGCTTGATATAGTCCTTTCACGGCTACTTCCAACTTTTCTGAAGCCCTGTTAAAGTTCTACTTCCAGGGTATTCCTCCGCCTCATGCTAACGAAGCTTAACCAGTCTAGACAATTACACTTAAAGTATAATGTAACCAAATTCGTGCACTCTCTGTGTAGTAATTTTTGCGAAAGAACTATTTTTTAGTAGTTGTTACCAACACACCTCTTTCCACACTGATTTACTTTTACATTAATTATAAATCAAATATTTCAATTTACATGTATTAGTACAAGTTCTGTTTAACCAAAAATAACGTACATTTTTGCTAACAGAAGTATAAAACTCGTCATACATGAGATGATTTTTCAAAGGTTAGATTCATAAAGTGTGAATAGACCGCGAACATACTATAAACTGTTTGCCAGGCGGCAGGCGAGGCGATAGGGAACCATGTAGTAGCCAATCAGACACAAGACAGGGACATCAAGGCACCGCCACGACATCTCGTGTCTGTGTACTGACAGTACAATATGTAGTGCGCGGGGTATGACCCGGAGAAGCAGGGGGGACACAGTACAGGATTCATTATCTGCGGTGACAAGACGCAGTCTCGGCGACGCAACGGTCGTGGGACGGAAATGGGCGCGGCGACGGCGGCAGATAGCACGCGGAAGTCGCATATATGTGTGAGGGCGCTGTGCGGAGTTCCTCAGTGTCGGAGTGACGACTTAAGATTGTCAGTGACGGCTACTGCCCACTATGACGAGGAACTCCATCAAGCTGCTTCTGGCTCTGCCCCTCAGCAGATACAAGCATCTGCCCTCCGTCAAGATCGAGGTAACTGCACCATCGCTTACTTCCTGCTCTGTCATGGCACGTGACTGATGGCAGATGATCCTGGATGTGGGCGGTTGTAGTGGGACAAGCCTGTTTCGCGAGAAACACTGGGTGGCATTCAGTTGTTCTCTAATGCCGGAATCACATAGCCCCGACGAGCGCAGCACGACACGACAAAAACCGCAACCACGACCATTTTCAATGTACCTGCTCGAATTTACAGCCCGACAGTGTTTACTGACGCGACCCGAGTAGCATTTTTCGGATCCATTTAGAAGGCGCTGATTAATTACGCTACTTTCAAAGGCGGTGGCAGACGGGAAATTTGGAATACATGATGATGACAAAGTTTTATAGCTAATGCATACAAAGGTAAAATTATTATTTATAAGAGTTAAATACAATCATTTTTGATAATTTGTTTTCTTTTAAGCTACGGATTCCCCATTTTAGGGAAAGCTTTTCATGCAATTTCATTTTGCAAAGTTGTACACACTGTGCGTCGTGCCGCACGACACGACGAAGAATAGAAATACTTTCTAATCCAGATTTGCTGGTCGGATGACAGAATTGTCGGGCGTGCGTCAGATCTATCTTGTATTTCGTTTGTTGTTTAGTTTTAAGTGCCGTGTCGTGATGGTCGGGGCTATGTGATTTCGGCATTAGGTGCGATCGCGCCACTATCTGTCTGGGACCGAGATCCTCAGATCCTGGTTCTTACACGATCTTAAGGAGGATCTGAGTTCCAGTGTAAAAGTGTTGCACCAACGCTACTGGCCTAGTTCTGATAGTAAATCTTCTTACCTCAGTTCACAAAAACTGTGCTCTAGGATCGGGATGAAATTCAGTTTGTAATGGGCTTTCATGTTGTGCTATCATGATGCATTTGTTTTGAAGTGCAATAGAAAACTGACGGGTTTGTTTGGCCTAGTAGTATTTTCTAACTGTATGATCTGGCTGACTGGACTGAATAATTCACCATTCTGTTTTTTTTTTTTCTGACTCTAGGATTTCAAACCGTAATAATATAATTCAGAGTATAAAAAATTACTAATTAACTTTAGAATAACGAGTGTGACTATTAAAAATAAACAATTTACACTTGGCGTAAATTCTATTAGGAACAAATGTGGTTTATTTATTATTACAAACCGTACAATTAATATATAACTATAATATAATATAAATAATATACACCTCAATTCGAATGGGCTTCACAGTGACAGTTAATTTGACTCCATTTATCAGCATGATAACAACATTTGCAAACACAAATAGAAAAATAATTCGAGACTTAGAAGTTTTAAAAAATGTGTACACAACTACGAAAACACAAAATATTTTACAATATTTACAAAAAAAAAAAAAAAACAGCATGCTTGGAACAACAATATTTCCAATGCAATTCTGGTGTTTGGTTGTTAACTCAGCTTACAACCATGCTTTTTCCGTTATTTTAAATACCAATATTCCGAATTAAAAATAAACTAAACATTTCAATTGTTTCTTCTCTGAATTAGTTGTTTAAATATGGCACAAATTTCATTTAATTCATTTTTTATGTATTTATAGTTTTGTTTTATACATCAAAAACACTTTGTATTGATTAGTTTTACGTATCGGTTTATTTCAAAACTACATTTAATGGATACATTTTTGAGGAAAATTAATATTTGGATTTTCATAGTTCATTTTAAGTACTGTTACATACGTTGCTAATCCTTTAAATTGTTGGTACTTAAGGAAATGTACATGTTATACATCTCCCAGTTCATATTTTTCAACTGTAAGTAACTACTTAATAACATGCCAAATCAATTGAGATAATTCTCTGATCTTGGATCATGTCTTTGATTTCGGCGATTTGTAATAAAGTTCATCTCGATCTCCAGTTATGCACTGGACTCGAATTGTGCAACATTATTCAGTGATGATCTTAGGTCAAGTTCGAAAATGGTCTCGGATTAATCAGTGAACTTGATTGTGCAACCGTATACAAAAAAAAATTATGTTCGGTTTACAATTTTTTTTTTGTGTGCGGTCATTAATGAGATGTATGTGATTTCATGTGCAAACATCGGTCCCTTCTGTGTTCAAAGCAAGTTTCATGCAGGGACGTTAGCATCGGTGACGGGACAATATTGTTGCTTCACGTTGTGTGTGTAACATGAACTTCGGCATTCGCTGGCTCCACGATGGCCATTGCTTCCCCGAGTGTTGGAAGAGTGAACAGGCAGTGAGAGGCGCGGTGAACACTTCGCTCCATAGAGTAAATAAGCGCTTCTGGCGGATATACCTTGAACTTCTGGAAACTACAATCAAAATATTATTGTAATCACACGTGCTGTTCAATATCTTTAGGAAATTTGAACACTTGTGGACCACCTTCACCAGTGGAATTAAATGATTTATGGGTGAGATCATAAGATCATAAGATAACGATGTTCTACCAAGAATTGCAACGCAGTTCGGAAATACAAACTTATCCTGTCACCACGCTATCGTCAACAACAACGATATGGTTAGGCAACATAATAAAAACTATGAGGCAAAATTTTTTTTTGCGTAAATCTGTGAGAATGGATCATTAAAAAAAAAATGTGTAAAATACTTAAGCTCCCGCAGTGTAACAAGTAGGAAAAAATTGGTAATTGCTTTAATGGGTATCAAAATATTTCACTTTAATGAGGGCATGCGTGGAGAGGGCCTGAAAAAATAAGCGACCTGTTGTTCCCTATCCTGCTTCGCTATAGACGTGGAGCGGTACAGACACAGTGAACGCGCTAAACTTGCAGGCCAAAATGAATATAAAAATAATTGGGTGCGGCTGTGTCGGGGACATGGCCGTGGATTTCACGTGAACATGCCTGCATTAACGGTTATTTTCTTTGGGATATGAGAACTAAACGAATGTAAGGAAATTGATACTTGCGTTTGTAGGCTATACGGCAAAGTGAGCATTTTTGAAAGTCCTCTCATTTGGATTGATAGTCAATAAACATATTTTATTTCAACCTTAGATGTTGACTTCCGATTGTGGTGAAATATTCATACTATGTTTATTACTTATACATGGCAGTATTTATTTCAAAAGGTGGTTAAAGGTTAAGAAATGACTGAAAGAACAAGGTACCTAGGGCGTCAAAACTACTCACTTTACAATGAACAGCATATAATGACAATCAGCGCACTATAGCACATAGTAGTCGGTATATGCGGTGACACGAAGGGAGGGGGGGGGGAGAAGGGGGGATGGAGCGTGTGCACGTGGACGCACATACAGCGCCTGGCACACATAGTGCATATCTGGCGCGTTTCCTTACCTTACGCCCTTAATAATTTATTTAATAAGTATAGTGATAAAATTAGGAAGGAATGCCAACGTTTGGCAAACGAAGCAGTCGTAAATATGTATTCGTATGACGTGACTAGGTGGCGACTAGACGTGGGCCGGTCACAAGCGATATGCCGTGTTGGGGACAGGACAACATGCGAGAACCCCGCCGGGAGTGTAATGGTGTTCGCCGTGCTGAAGGCTAGTGATCTGACCACCACAACACCGTGGCCCCCAAGTATCCACTTCCCAGACGCACGGTTCTCCTACCAGAAGGCTCACGCCGCGCCCCACCCATCAGCAAGGCCGCGCCTCCTACCAATGAGAGACAGGTTCGAATCCCGGCCGAGTTGCCAGCATTTTCTAACGCGTAGGAAACGTGGCGGGTGTTGACGTTTTACCGGCGGATTTTCTCGGAATTCTCCCGCTCCCCCGCCCTTGCATTCCGCTGCTGCTCCATCTTCGTTTCACGTGACTCTCGTCTGCGCGGCGCTTAAGATTCGCTCCGACCAACCTTCTCAATCCTCAACCTTCTCCCAGTTTATCTGCTGTCGGCGTCGAGCCACTGTCGTATGAACCTCCTCCCAAGCAGATATAGCAGAGGTTGCTGCAACTGATGCAACTTTCAGGAAATTAAATATTGACTTTGTTGTTAACTACCTGTCTATAGTCCATTCATAGTTACTTCTAACTATTCTGAAGCGCTGTTAAAGTTCTACTTCCAAGATATTCCTCCACCTCTCACAAACAAAGCTTTAAAAATGTACACTAGGGGTCAACTCACTGCATTCGTGCGCGCTCGGCGTAGTAATATTTTGCATGAGCACTATTTCGTACTGTGCATTACCAACGAACCTGTATTTATGTCTCTCTGTCTTTATTCATATTATTTATGAATATAATATTATAATTCATAGACAAAAATATATTGGTAAAGATCAATTTAACAAAAAATAGGATAGTTTTATGTTAACACGAGTATCCATAATAATTACAAAAATGCTATCAAAGAAATTAAAGCAATTGTAAAGTAAGGGACACGCGTAAACACCAGGACCTAAGTGAAGAAGAATTTTTTCAAAAATAACCCAGCGATGAGTACATCCTAACGATAGTACAATTAGCAAGTAGAGTTAAAATTGGTTAATTTTTTTCTATTAATGTGTGCGGGTGTTCAACCAGTTAGCAAGCTCTGAACGGTTATTGTGTTGTCAGGTGAGAAACTTGATTATGAAATAAGAAGAGTATCGACTGACATGATTCTTCACATAAAGATTGTTATTGATTGTTGTTAGTTTTTTTTTTTTTTTTTAAGCTTCTCGATCACAAAAGTTATGGAATGTTTTCCAAGTTACCTTCGCCGCTAAAACTGATAAGAAACCAATGTTAATTAAAATAAAATTCTCAGTTGCATGGGAAATAATTTTTGTGATGATGAAAACATGTTGGCAACTGTAGCAGTATTCATTTCACCAGCACGTCACGTGTCACATCGCAAGTAGGTTAAGAGAAGAGGGCGAAGGAAGTGTCACGTGAGGACTGACCTTGGGCCACGGAGAAATACAGCAGCTTATAGCGCGGACTCAAGACGAACCAAAATGGCGGCACTGGCGAGCAACTTGTTGAAACACCGTTCACCAATCAGCGCCGGTATAACCTGCTTACCAGCCACTAGGAAACCTTTCGCAGCGAGCAGTATCCAATCAGACACATACCAATTCCCAGAGCTTCTCACAGTCAATCAAGAGGGTGGATATGCCCACATCTACTCTTTGACAAGATGCTGTTTCTCTTCTCCTGTGTAGCGTGCTGGTCATAGTTTCTGCGGTGTTCCGCTCGTGTGGTGAGGAGACATCTGCACACGCATTAACCTTGTCTTTTGGATCACGATCAGTACAGTAACACGACTGAAGAGTTTCATCAAACATCTTTTACCAGCTAAACAAGAAAGTCGGCTCGATGTATACTGACACAGGCATGCACTTCAATGACAGCCTAAAAGTAGCGAAGGGGGGAAATAAATATAATTTCTCTGTTCTTCATCTTGAGAGTAGCGAAATTGGGAAGATCTATATAATTTCTCAGTCCCCCTTGTGTACGGAGGATCTATCAACTCGCTAAACCTTGCTATATGATAACTAAGGCACGTTAACTGCACTCTAAATTCTAATCAGTGGGAAACCACTGATTCGCACTGAAATTCAACTACTCTAATCAGTGTAAATGGCTCCACTTAGAATCAGTGAAAAACCACTAATTGTTTCGGTGAAAAAATTTCATTGAGTGAATTAGTGACGTGAAACAATTTCACTGATTTAATAAGTGACGACCGACAGCAGTGGGGAATTAAATATTGTTTTTATTGAATGTATGAATGAATATTTTTAAATGATGTGTTGACGGCCATTTTTACATGCAGGTTCACCGATACATCAGTGAAAAATTATTAGAGACGGGGCAAGTTGCTCAGATGTTCCTCTGGTCCATCAGTCAAAAAATTAATCACTTAGAAAACAGTGAAAAAATTAACGGACGAATCAGTGGGAAATGTCACTGAATCAATCAGTGAAGGAAATATGGCATTTTTACTGGTTCATCAGTTAAATTCACTGACTGATTAAAACAGTGAAATTCTCACTGATTCAGATTTAGAGTGTAACGCGTATATTCTTGGAAACTAGCTTGATGACATAACGGCCGTAGGACGGGTGGGCGGTGTTTAATGGTGTCTGGCCGACACCGCGTGACCGATAAGAGGATGTAAATTGAAGCAAGTCCACTGCCTTGTCAGCCTTAACGACCTCTCCCGTATCTGGAAACAGTCCCGCTACTTTCCACTGCTGGACGTTGTATTGCTCGCAGCACGGCAAAGTGGCCTGCACCCTGGTTCACCATACACACTCAGGCGTAGAGACGTGAACAATTTGCCAGTTGAATGACCTGTAGTGAGATTCATTACTCAGGTTAGTTTGGCGTAGGGAAAATTCCCTCTGCTAGGGGCGCGGTGTTCCAAAGAGGTCACTTTTAATTAAAATTGCAAGTAACGTGCATAATAAAAGAGAATGATTTTACGTAGTTATTTTATATTTGATTGATGGTTATTGCAATTTTTTTTTTTAAGTAGAAAATTGAGACAATCCGGTATACATGCGATATAGGCTGTTCGCGGTAAAATGAACACTTTTGAAAGTCCTGCTTAAGATCTACTTGTATACACGTTGTGTGTTCTTCTGCCTGATGTAAAATTAACATTGTCATGAGCCTCATCACTTTGTCCATGGTTCGGTCAAGTTAAACAACGAAATTATTAGAAAAGTAAATATTGTATAAATCCGCTCATTTTTACACTTCAATGCATTACAAAACACAGAAAGCGAGAGAAAAAAATATAAGTTATCACAAATGGTCACCTATTTTTTGTTCGACATTAATATATGGAACTACTTTCTCTTCTATCGTGACCAACTTTACTGGACTCATGTCACTCAGTGCGCCCGTTAAAACATCTGCAGGTAGTGGCAGTGACTTTTTTCTAAGGTTGATTTCAAAAGTGTTCACTTTATGGTGAACAGCCTTTACTAGCGCTTATCTAGGGGCAAAAAATGTTAGTTTTCGAACTAAAAGCATTGGGCTTCCCAACCTGAGTTGAATAAAGCTTACATGTAGGCAGACTTACGTAGAACCATGCAGCTACTTGCTTGCTGGCAGAGTGGAAGGTGACGATTGGGTCTGCACTTCGTTGCACACTTGTCTCATGGTAAAGTTTCTCTAAGACCAACTGCAAAATCACCTAAATTACACGAGTTCTTGAATCCTGGCTTGTCGCTAAATGAATATACGAATTTTTCAGGTCTCTCTTCATGTGCCTGCATGATTCCATGCTCACACCTCAGATGTTCCGTTGTTGTCAACAGGAACTCATATTGACGTTACGTAAACACCATCGCTTGAAAAGTAAGTGGGCGTTTCTTTTATAATCCATTCACGGCCCCTTCACACTTTTCTGAAGCCCTGCTAAAGTTCTACTTCCAGGATATTCCTCCGCTTCGTGCAAACTAAGCTTAAATAAGTCTAGAAAATTACACCAAAGACTACGCACCGAATTCGTGCGCACTCAGTTGTAATAATATTTTGCATGAGAACTATTTATTACTACGCGCTACCAACACACATGTTTCTCACTGTTTTTTTATATTTGTTTTAAATAAAATATTATAATTAATAAATAAAATATTGGCAAAACTTCAACTTGATGCTTTTTTGCTAACAGAGGTATGAAACGCTTGTGATAAATGACATATTTAGAAAATAACTAAATACGTCATACATGAGGTGCTTTTTCAAAGATTTAATTGTAAAAATATGAAGAAATCGCGAATAGAGTATACCGGGCTATTTGCGGTTGACTGAGTACTTCTGAAAGTCCTGCTGAAGAATATATAAGTACTGTTATTCATCCTCATTCTGCGTTTTTCAGTGCATATAATGAACGAGAGAACACAGAGGGTTAGGATACACACACGCACACGCATACTTATACATAAAGACTATTCACGATAAAATGAGCACTTTAGAAATGAACCTTAGAAAAATGTCACTGCACCTGAATGCTTATATTTTTATAGGCGCAGTGAATGGCATGCGTCCAGTAAAGTTGGTAACACTGGATGGAAAATAGTCCCATATCTTAACGTCGAATAAAAAGTGTTACGTAGTCCATCTTTCTTCCTTTACACCTCGCAGGGTGATTCTGCACACAATATGTTTCCACCTAAGTAATATGCCTATACAACATAAAACCTTAGAAACGCCCTCTGGAGCGATGGTCACTTTCTATTTTGGGCCTTTTCCAAAATTTACAACACTTTCCAAAAAAAAAAAAACCATGAAAAAACACCTGGGAAAACACTTCGTTCTCTCGCACAACCATCACACATCACTTTCCAACACATCACTTTACAACACAGCGCCATCCAACACAGCGCCATCCACCACAGCGCCAATCAACACCAAACACTCTAATATGACGGAGGAGGAGACACGGGATTTCTCCCTACATCTGGGAGCTACCTCTCTCCACCCATACAATCCATATCCAAGTACCAACTCATCACACACTCACATCACACCAGTACCCCTTAAAATGGCAAACATCGCAATCCCCACTCCACGTCATTTTTTTACAACAACCCAAAAATCCCCGTTTACTCTTCGCTAGCAAACACAGTGTGTACCCCACACGAATCCCGGCGTTCCCACTACTTCGCCCTTAATTCTTAGTATCATTTCAAAGTAAACCAAGCGAAACACGACCTCAATTTCCCCTGCTTCGTATATAGGAAAAAACTGCATTCACGCGCCATCTCCGAGTCCTCTCTTCTGGAATTCTTCTTGCTACGCATTCCCTAAGTCCAAATCAAGCCGAAAATACCACGGGTACATGGGGATTATAGTATCTAATTCTGTTACCGAGATTGGGAAAACAATGCGCCACACTGCTAGAAAGAACAACTAAGTTCAATATGCAATCGCCCACGCCAACTAAGTTCACTTCGTTGTCCCATACAGCTTAGCCGTAACTGTAAGAGACTAAGTCCAACTTATGCCATGTATTTTTTCAGCGACGCATACTGAGGCTAAGTCCCCATGCGCGCCTCACCATAGACTAAGTCCAAACCCGGAGTCACACTTGTGTTCTCAGACACTGTGTGTCGCTGCCTGAAGATTGGAACAGATAGCAGTTCCCGAAACACAAGCATTCTGTCAGTCGTGGCAAAACTACTGTTTGCTCTTGTGCGAGTTTCCTCGTTGTGTTTGTTTTATTTGTGAAAGTAGATAACTAGCCTGTGTCGTCTTTGTTGTGTTGTGTGTTTGTCGTATACAGATTTTTTCGTATACAGATATATTAAATTAGATAAAATCAGCAGGTTTCCTGGCTGTGTCGTTTTCTGTGTGTTATCTGTTGGTCGTGTATACGTACATATATTTTTTTGAAATTAGTTAATGTTCCGTTCTTTTACTCTATTCCCTTTTGGAATTTTCAGTGTTGTATACGTGTATTTATGTTCTCGTCCATAGGTTGCTTGTTTTTTTTTTAAGTATTTTTTTCGTGCTCAGTCCTGTTTTTTTCCAAGACAAATATCTGCATCGCAATGGCGAATGTCCAAAAATCCTCATTGCACTATCCATTCAAAGATCCCGAAAAATGAGAAGATAGAAAAATATTCAGAGTCCCACATGGGCAAAAAACTGTTTAAGTTATTGTCTCCTCTTCCAGAGTCTAAGTCCAAATTACCAACCACTGCAAAATTCTAAGTCCCATATCCTTCACTCTCATCGACTAAGTGCAAACATTACACCCGAGTTCCTCGTCGCAAAACTCTCGGTGATGGCAAATATTTTCGAAGTCCCACTAGCAGTCATACTTGACTCCTTGAATCGCAGATCCTCTCTCGATGTTCTTTCTCTCGGGCAGAACCACATCACACTCGAGTTGCTACCAGCACTCCGGCTGGGGACGATCTCCCCGATGCTAGCTCGCGCACGCAATTTATACACCCGAAATTCCTACTTCTGGCCATCTCCTCCCCACGAGACCTGCACTCCAGCGCCACCTATTCGATCGTCGCGCTCTCTTTTCGATGCCAGCACTGCCTTTACACAATATGTTTCGCATTGGTGTGAAACCATATCTAATCCCGGGCAAACAACATAATTTGCCCCTTATCTGCACCCGCAGCAACCCTGTGTTTCCTCGCTGCTAGGCTGGTAGACATGACGCCGTCCACCACACGTGTTTTCTAACTAAAAAACAGACGTTCCTTCACAATATATCGTCTTAATGTGACGGGCACCCCGTCACACTCTGGAAATTTTTTTTGATTTCATTTACATGTGTGTAATTTCAAAATTGCTCTTCTTTAACATCAAACAAGAAAGCATAGAGAACGTATTAGCAGTTAGCGGACATCATTACCACTACTATAGATGTTCTTGCATTTTCAGTTGTTAACTGGCATAGAATAAAGATGAGTCTTTAGTCTATGTTAACCATGGACTAAATATGAGGTAGACTGCTTATTCGTGTTCTGCGCATGTATCCAACATTGACCTACTCCAAAGGAACACAACTGTCAAAGTCACATGGCCAACACTGATGAACGTGTTTTTTTATATCTTAATTTTTAAATGACAGGCACTATTATATGAGCAAAATACTTTTACCAGTTTGAATTTAATCAAAAAGCATTACAAATTGGTTACAGGAAGTATAAAATATCTCAAAAGCAATTGTTTACGGAATAGTGTTCTAACCTCAAACCCAATCCATCCCATTTTGCTCGCCGTATTAGCAGAAAAGCAGTTCAGTGTTGGGACCACGGAGATTGGTTGTGCGCAGCCAGCGAGAGCGGTCTACCTCATCTTTAGTCTATGATATTAACTGGCCCAAAATAATAAATTTATTATACCAACAGTGCATTGTGTAACTTAAATTAGCTTACGTTTACAAATGTTCTAGTTGAACTCAATAGTAAGACAAAAAAGAACTAGATTTTCGGAACTGCAGTGCATAATTTCAAAACATTAATGGTGTATATTAAGTGCGCAATTTTCTATTTGTCAAAATGATAACGTTTTAACTATGTTACCAAATGTGGGAAATAATTTAAAAATTTTTATGTGGCACCGGCAGAACGAAAACAAAAACTATTCTTAAACATATTTGTTTATAAAAATTGATATACGCAATCACAATGAGAATTTTTTTTTATGCATCAGTTAGTAAGATATCCGGTGAGTTAAAAATATGTAATTTTCCGTAGCATACATTTCAATTAATGACTAATCAATAGTAAACAGTAATGCATTTGAAGTGCTTGCATTTATATTTGTTTGGTATTTTAAAAATTACATTTAGTTTTATGCCGGGTTTGTCAATTTTTTTGTTATGTAGTATTTCGACTTTCTTTTCGTGGTTTTAAGTTTTTTTTTTACTTTAACAATAATACATCGTCTCTTGTTATGCTTACTAACATCTCTCGCGCTCCTGCGTAATTGCTATAGGCCGTTAGGGGATGACACGATGCTAACTAATAGTAGAAGGTGCGGATAGATCCGAGGACATACGTTCTTCAACTTTCAAAAGACCTTCAGAATTACCTTTTCCTAACCTCCCCTTCCTTCACTCTTTCCATTCCCTCCATTCCAAGCGTCGTTCATAATACCCCCCCTTCCACCCCTATTCCTTTTCATCCACGCCACTTCTTATTAGCCTTGTCCACATCCTGTCTTGTCACTCACTGAGAAATGGAAAAACGGAAAACTTAAATACTCTTTTAACAAAAGATTATCCATGCCGTACTTAGGTGCTGTATATCACACACTACGAAGTGTTTGTCTGGAGAAATGAGCACTTACTGCTTACTGATAGAAATAGTAGTAATTTTCATTAGAGAGTAAAAATAACCGTTATCCACGATAATAAAAGATCACGTGTCTAAATTTCCATTACATAATGTAAGAGCTTGTGGTGAGGACCAAGACGGTTACGTTTTGTATAAGAACTTAGGTGCGGAAACGTACTGTTTCCCCGCGACAAACAAAACACCACCACATCACATCCCCGACAAAACCCGCCGACCTTCGGCTTTGTCCGGTGCGAAAATCTGGAAGCGACTCCGACGGGAATAGAACCCGGTTCGCGTAGGAGGGGAGGCAGGTTTGACCACTGTGCCACCGCGGTCGCTTATATGAAAGAAGAAAGAAGAATTTTTAACACACTGAAAAAAAATGTAGGCAGAATTTACGTATTTTCGTGTTTTTAAAGACCAATTATTAAAAGGTTATTTTTAATTACAATTTTAACGTATTTCCATTCCAGATATTTGAAAAGGATATATTTGTCACCTCCCCCTCCCCTCCCCACACCCTCTACACTCAATCAAGAAAGACTACGTTACTCTAGTTGTATGTATTAAAAATTAGTGATGATGTTTATACATATTTTAACTAAGAAGTTGTATGCCCGCCGATTTCAACCACGAAAGTAATATTTTTTTTTAACTTCAAGGAGCGCGTTGTGATCTTATGGAATTGCCTGCTTCCAACGACGGTGATCAGCAATTTTAATTAATCTTGTTATTAGCTAAATGTGATTCACTGTCAGTTAAAATGTTCAAAACAAGTGAATAGTAACTCCCAAGGCTTTGTGTCGAGTGTTTGGTGACGCAGAAGAGAGCGAGCGGCCTGCAGTCGCGATAAGATGGCGCGGTCTATAAAGCGGCGCGGTTATCGCGCCATCAGTAGATATCTCCGCTAGACGTGGTCTCAGCAGCTGAAGATGCTCAACAAGTGCCTGCTGTCGCCGCCGCTCGTGTGTCCTCTGACACACAGCTGCGTGCATCTGCGTGCTCACCATGTGCACTTCAAGGCGCCTGCCACCGAGGTAACTACACACCTCTGCGTCACATCAGTCCATAGACTACACATGAGGTAGACCGCTTATTCGTCTTCTGCGCATGTACCCAACATTCACCTACCCTAAACGAACACAGCTGTCAAAGTCACATAGTCAACACTGACGAATGTGCTGTTTACATCGTAATTTTTAAATGACAAGCACTGTTATATGAGTAAAATACTTTTAACAATTTTAATTTAATCAAACTGCATTACAGATCGGTTAGAGGAAGTATAGGCCTATATCTAGTCATCTCAAAGCATTTGTTTACAATTCAGTTTTCTAACCTAAAATCCAAACCATACAGTTTTCGCTAGACGTGTTGGCAGAAAAGCAGTTCAATGTTGGGACACGGAAATTGATTGTGCGCAGCCAGCGATATCGATCTACCTCATCTTTAGTCACCAACCATCTGGATCTCATCAATTTTATTGCCAAGTCCCCTTCCAAAAAGTAAATAAAATTTTTCGCCCGGAGCAAAATTAATAACACCTTCGCAAGCTTTATCAAGTAGTTATAGCTTCACTACTTTCATTAGTTTTTAACTAGTTTCTGCCGGGAAGAACTAAGATATGTTTTCTTCTGGGCTATCATAGAAACGATACAGTCAAAAGTAGTTAAACAGTAAAGACTATAGAAACTGTACAAACTAGTGTCCTCTGTCAGTAAAACATAATACAGATTCCATGTAACTGCAGGTTGTGGCGAAAGTTCCATAATCTAATGTAGCGTAGCGGGTCCTATCGTTGTTAAGGAGCCCGCCTACCTGCACGGAGCTGCCAAGAGGCACGGAGGGTGACGCTGCCACGCTCCCGCACGCGTCTACCTGTGTTTCTTTGAGCGCTGACACTATAATTTTACTAATGTCTGTTCCGTAGCAAAGTTCAACCCAGTATGTACTATCTGAGGCGTACATGCGCTTTGAGAAGGTTTTTTTTTTTTTTTTTGTTAGAACTTCTTGAAAGCACTCGACAGGCGTCGCCTGAAATGCGTGTTCTTTTCTTAGATCAGCTTATTGGCAACACGTTCGCTCTTTTCGTAAGACACACTCTGCAACGCACCAGGTGGGCGGGTCCTATATGCCGCTGATGTGATTTTGGTAATTGGTAGTGTGCAATTTTCAGGGGGAAGGTTTCCTGCAATGAGGACATTTGAGCCAATCAGAGAGAGGGTGTTGGGCGGTGACATGGTACCTCTAGAGACAGTAATTGCCATTTAAGTTTATTTTGTTTTCATAAATATTAAAAGTATAGCAAATGGCACATAGCAAACCGCGGTAATTTGATATATCTATGTTATAACAAGCTTATGTGGAAATGACCTAGTATATCCGTGTTTATTTAACAAAAAGTTTCCAACTATCACAACAAAACAATGACGCTACAAGCATACACGGGTATTGCAGAAACTGTGGGCGAATTGTCCTGGTAGTTGCGGAAGTAAATTCAAAACAAAAGGTCTAGCGTGTTTACTTGCGAGGCGACATATATCACGTGACAGGATATTTCATATAAATACCTACTCCATACCTGCTTGCATGCAAGCTCGGATAGCCGGTCTCGCCGGAGCTTGTACACGCGGGGCTTTACAGCACATTATGTTGCGTACCCGGGGGCAGGTGTACCTGTCTACTCGTTGACGCGTGCTACGATCAACAATACTATGCTCACAAGCCCTTGCTGAGGGCAACTGCTGCAACTCTGCACCAACGTTCATAGCAGTCGGAACAAATTTTAAAACACTTAGATTACAACATTTGCGTTTATATTCCGGCTTACAGCTTCTTATTTTATGATCAAACAAACATCTACAGAAATTATAATGTGCCTTTTTTTATTATTTCTTTACGTTATTTTATTTAAAGGGCATTTCAACATCCTTAACAATAAAGAACAAAAGCATAAACGAGAATTCTGTATTGTCCTGGTAG
Source organism: Dryococelus australis (assembly GCA_029891345.1). Classification (NCBI taxonomy): domain Eukaryota; kingdom Metazoa; phylum Arthropoda; class Insecta; order Phasmatodea; family Phasmatidae; genus Dryococelus; species Dryococelus australis. The sequence continues at coordinate 86,413,594 of CM057002.1, read as the reverse complement.
GCAAAAATCTACGCCAAACACAGTTGAACTTGTAAACATTACACGGTATATTTCCTCCAAGAAAAAACTTACTCCGTAGGGTGTTTTATATATATATATATATATATATATATATATATATATATATATATATATATATATATATATAACATAATCACGTGAAAATCATAGTATTACAGGTTTTTTCCTAAACCAAACCATAAAAAATTTGACGAAAGACCCTGAAATGCATTTCCTAATTCATTTGAAGGAAACAATTAGAAATAAAGTTTCGCTAAGTGATTATATAGATATTACGAAGGAGCTCGTACAATTCTTTTTAATTTGAATTATTTATATTTCCCTATTTTTCTTTTTCGGCAAACTGTTATTTCGACATGATAGAGTACAAAACAATGTAGCTACGTTGTATTCACGTAAATTCATCTCGTGTAATGACTACAGTTTGAACAGTGACACAGATACGAAATAACGCATTGTGTGCAGTAAACAACCAACAGCCTTGGCAGACAAACGAGGCCGCAATGGCGCACGAGTATACAGAACAATAGGGACGCAGTTTCACTTTTGATTCTTATTCACGACTCTTCCAAAAAATGTACAAATACAGGTTTACCTTAGTTGTTCCGTGGTCGGTCGTACTTCGGGTGGCCATTAAGGTTGAAGTAAAGCAACTGCCTATGGAGCACTACACCTGACTGTACAATGTGAAGAACTCATTAAAAAAAAGTAGTACAGACACCATTAAAACTATCAGAAAAGTGCGATTTATGCTGTATATTAAAGAAGAATGTATATAATTTGCATCATTATAAAATATATTACTAAAATATACTTTTTTTAATGTAAAAGAAATTATCGATTAAAATAGTCACCATTTTTAACCAAATTTAAGCGTATTTCCACTTTGGATGCTTCAAAAAGCAGATTTTACAAGAAAATCTTTAAGAAAGATTGCCATAATAGTTAATGTGATCATATGTAATAAAATCATAGTATTTATGTATAATATCAATTTTATAATGAACTTTATTTATGCCAGTTTCAGTCATATATGTTTGTGACAAATGGACGCACATAAAATCAATTATAAAAATTATTTCCTACATTATTAACAAAATTTTCTTACACACAATCATAGTAAACATAATGACGATACTCTATTACGAAGATTTGTGCAAAAGCACCCATAATAGAAATAAGATTAAATTTTGTTATAAATGCACTTTTTTAATTGATTTTTTTTACGTTTAGAAAGTATATTTTAAAATGTTGCAAAATTTAAAACATTCTTCTTTCGTATACAGCATAAATCGCACTTTTCTGACCATTTTCATGGTGTGCATACAACTTTTTTATAAGTTCTTCACGTTGTATAGTCGGTTTCAATGCTCCATAGGCAGTTGCTTCACTTCAACCTTAAAGATGGCAGACGGCCAGCTCACTTTCACGTCGTTATGTGGTAAACATGTGTGAACAGTCGAAGCCATGGCTTGTGTACAAGCACGTGTGAAAAAGAACCACTTATTCACCAACTTTCTACGATACGTTAGTTTCAACTGCAAAACAAGCCATTCATCAATGTTATAGGTAGTTTGAGCTATAAAAACATCATCTACCATAAGTTGTTTAGGGGGTCCTCTTAGGCTCACTAGACGTGTCCTAAAATCGACCACGTAACCCAGTTTAGGCGCTAAATATTTGGGGATTTACTTTAGGGTCGAAATTGACTGAGCTGGAGAAGCACACTAAATCCCCGAATACCTCCGCGAAAGCGTCAGCGAATGTTTACGTTCTATTTCAAGTCTTTTATAAAGTAAATGAAGCAAATACAAACGAATAACCAAGAAGGACAATGTAACGACGAAACACAGGTGCGTAATACAGTTGGTTTTACTCATTTTCTTTGTGACTGAAATTATATTTGAAACTGTTACTGTGAATAAAAAAGCACATAAGATTATATTATAAATGGAGGTTTGGCTTACGAACGCGAGTAAATAAAACAATTTTATAATTATTAAAGAGAAAGTATGTGATTTTTTTTCCGTTGCCTATAAAAACAAAGAAATATTGAATAATTCAGTAATGCAGTTGTACAACCGAAGACTAGCAGCACTGCTCAGTGCGGTTCGAATTCCAACACCCTAAATCCCCAAACAATTCTTTCAGACACGGCTTATGTTAAAAAATGATGGTTGTAAAGGCGCATGCGCGATAGAGATGGCCACCACAAACGCATGCGCATAACTACGGCCTCAGACGTCCACATACACTGCTGTTATTTGTGTACCCTCTCTTACTCCTTCAATAATTTTTATTTCATTAAAACATCACCAGTTCTTTAAACGTTGTTCACATGCATTTTTGATAACTCATGTGATTGTCAAGTTAAAAAGAGAAAATCATAAACGAGAAAGCAACAATGATCCTTCTTGTAGTTGATGTTACTCTGGCCGGTTTTATGTAAGTTGAGCTCGGCCGCGCATAGATCGGCCGACCACAGCAGTTGGTGGCAACCATGCGTTTCCCCACTGGTGAATGCGTGATGCGAAAGCATCCGTCCGAAAAGGTTGTGCATACTCGTTCACTATGACGACCTACGACCACGAAGCGTGGCGGCGGACTAAGTATACGTGGGAATGTTTAGTCGGTGGCGGCACGACTTTTATTTCATAGCGTACCCCATCTGTTATCGTGCTTCATCTCTCTACCTGCCCCCCCCCCCCTACTCCCTTTTACCAAGCAATCTTCTTTAATCCTCCTAGTTTCCTCCCCGCTTGGACATCCTTCACTATTTTATCGTTTGTTTTTGCTCCGTCCAGCCCGGAGCACACGATCACAGTTCCCATCGACCTGACAGCGACGAACGTGGAGCGAGCGAGTGAAGAGATTTAGGTGGCTTCTAACATCGAGGGCTTGAGAGCCGATGCGGGTGAAGTGAGGTTTGTATAGATCAGCGCCGGAATGAATGGGCAGGGGAAACGGCAGATCCCCGAGTAAACCCGCCGACCAGCGGCATCGTTCGGCACGATTCCCACTTGCGAAAATCCGGAGTGAACCGGCCGGGGATTGAACCCGGTTAGCCATGGTGGAAGGCGAGTAGTCTAACCGCTCAGCCACCGTGGCCCTGCGAACGTGGAGACAAAGCTCCGCCCAGAGTGGCGAGCATCTAGAAGCGAAATGGCATGGCGGTTACTTTCATGTGGAACGCTCATTGGCCGCGCGAGGCTGTAGAAACGGCCACTGGGTGTGGCAGACTATTTACTGCATGTTATGGAATATTATCTGTTGGTCGCGCTGCCGTCTCACAAGTCTAAAACGAGCTGATTATTAAGCGGCGTTTCGCCATACTGTTGGGAGGTCAGCCATTCTGCTGGCGTGTCCATTAACGCTTACTACTGTGTTTCTCCAGTAAAATTAGTACAAAACAACAAAATTGTTAAAATTCCAATAATAGGCGGAACTATTTCTTGCTTTTCAAATCACTGTCCTCACGAGGCATACTAAATTCGTCGTACTTCTGTATTAATCAGGAAGTTATATCCTCGCATTTTTCTTAACGTCTTACTGATTCTAGGCAAATTGGCTGCTTGACTTTAACTGCGGCAGTCCCTTGGTTGATAAGAAAAGCAGTCCTTTGGTTGGTAGGAAACGTAAAATCCAAACGTAAAGTCAAATATAGCAGTTCTCAATTGTGTAAAGGCCAGTATCACGATCACTTTACGTTACACGTAACACGCATAAAGTTACACATTCACGTATGCGTAAAAAGTGGTACGTTCCTTACGATGCATCACGCAAGCAAGAAATCTTGTTTAACGAATAAAAATATCACAAAATACATTCAAGTGTTTCAGATTGAAAAGTCTTAAAATTAAAGTTGTACAGGTGTATCTGTTTTATAACTCATGTGACGAAAGTTTGGAGTTCTTGGAGTACTCAAACTCTGTAGGAAAACAATATAAACGATATATGGCCATAACCTACGGGATGTATACACACCTGAGAAATGCTGGAATGTTATTTGTACATGTGCGCATTAACCGCAAGAAGGCTATGGCAAATTATATTGATAATTTAAATGCACACACACCCGCACACACACACACACACACACTATATATATATATATATATATATATATATATATATATATATATATATATATATATATATATATATATATATATACACACACACACACACACACACACATACACACAGTGACTCTCAGTGAAAGTAGTAAACTTAGTACGAACTGACATTAGATTAGAAATGAATATTCCCTCTAAATGAAAATTTCCGGTAACCCAGTTTTTTTCATACATTACACATTCATACAGACCTGAAAAATTCGGAAGTTCAATGACCTGCAGGCTATATTCTACAGTCTTCTGTACATATATGCCGATATCAACTGCATATTGGTTGTCTGCTGTCACAGTGTGGAAGGCGACTATTGGATACCGTTCTCCAGGAGGTATCAAACACCGCATGAACAAATGGCTAAAGTTATGTAAACGCACGTGTTTCGCATTCTAGCTTGTCCCATAATGAATCCGCGAATTCTTCAGGTCTCTACACATTCAGATTTTACTGTCTATAAAGATACACATCATGTCTATGATGTCTGCATACAATGGAAAACACTAAACCAACTGTAGATTGAACGCCACAGTGAAAGTGGCACAGTGCCCAATACATGCCCCCATTGATTTACAAGACGTGCCATATCAATCTGACACATTCTGAACCATCTTTCAGTGCATGAAGGCAAGCATTACATTCAAGTAGTAAGCTTTCGTAGCTCAAGATGGAACGTGAAAGAGGTCAGACGTCTGTGGCGGTGAGAAAGCTGGTCATTTTGCATTGCCACGCATGCCCTATGCCTTTCAACGACAGGACACAGGCTGTAACATTTTCATTGTGGTGTCCACTTTGACGCCAGAAGGTGTAGTTGTTTGTTGTATGTGTGTGTATATATAAATATATATATACACATACATACACACACATATTCATTTGCGCGCAGCGGTGTCGGAGTGGTACATACAGTATGTTCGTGTAGACGGAGGTGGCAGCACGCATCCTGCCAGCGTTCAAACTTGCTCACCATAAACAGCTACAAGAATGCCCACCGCTTATTACCACGCACGATAACCCACCCAACTTGACGGCCAACTGCAGCAAGTTACAAACAAAATAACAATTATACCTCGTGCTGTAGGTATAATGGGAACTGTGCTCAGTACCGCTCCGACAGTTATTCATTACATATTGCTTCCACACCAAGGACGCTTATACAAGCAGCGCCTATCTTATATCACAGAGAACATCAGGACACGTCACTGGCCGGCAACCTGTTCGGTCACCGTTCGCCATTCGATTCCTTGTCTCTCATCTACAGCCCAGCCCATACGGAACCTTTCGCAGCATGCACTAGCCAATAAGACACATGGCCTGACATGGGCGGTGTAACCAGTGGGTCAGAGGAGTCATATGATCCCCTAATAATCTGCTGTGAGGGTCAGGTTCTCAAAAGGAATATTACATTAGGCACAGAATAATTAAGTAGAAAACACTGACTGTACCACAACGTGCTTTGCACTACACCAGTTTGTTTTTCATCTACTTAACGTGTACCTTCTTTTACGTAGATAATAACCATAAACTAAGTAACCATATGCCACTCTAAAGCCGAAAGTTTACAGAAACACGTTTAATAAATAACATTGACGTTGGCAAACAGCTTCTGTCCGAAGCCCACTGAGAGACTAAATTTACACGCAGTACAGTAGTATTTCTGCCCGACAAGTGTGTAATCGTTCTGCCGGATCACCTTACATTCCCCACCCACTGCAACTCAATACTCTTCCTTTCAACCTGCAACGGCTACACAGGCTGTAAACATACACTCCGCAGCAACTGCAACCTGTAACTGGCAACACTGCTCTGTGAGCCTGTGATATCCATCAGATTCGACTGTATGTTTATTTTTGTTATGTTTTCTTCCTTGTTCGCGGTAGGTGGTAACCCATCCTGTAACAAGCTGACACTCGCTCAAGTAGTGCGTTGAACTGGCAGTCAATGCTGTGGGTCCTCGCCATCTGCCAGTGTCTTTAAATGTTTGTTTTGTTGATATATTTTATTCCGGCTCCGAACTCTTGTGCGTGCTTATATAATTAATGCAGACGTAGTCATAGTCCAATAGACCATATAATGAAAAGACAACAGCAATAGGTAACCGATTTCTTTCAAAGAAAATCTAAATGTGATGTAAATATTAGTGATAGTGAGTGTAAATATTTCTGCATTGAAGTTAAGGGTGCAGTACTTAGAACTGATTGTAAACCAGATCCAGCCAGCACTAGCAGTAACAATAGTAAAAGTGATGCTGTGAGTATTCGTGATCGTGAGTCCACATCTTTGTGTACTGAAGATACGTGTGATGTTCTTCTAAATGATTCTAAATCAGACATAGCCACCACATACATAATTGGAACTTCAAGTTCGTCTACTGTAAGTGGTAACTGTACAACTTTATCTCAGCCTTTAAGTATACAGTATCCAAAAAAATTATTATTAGTGGAGTAGCTCGTTCTTTTAAAGCAGAATGGTACAAAAATGGCCCTGGTTTAATTGGGATGATACATTAGTAACTGTAAAATGTTTTGTTGGTTTACGAGCTAAAGAGCTCAACTTAAAAGTTATTACTAGGTCAAAAGTTGACCCAACTTTCATTGTTTCTGGATTTTCCAATTGGAAAAAAGCTTCCGAGAAATTTTCATATCATGAAAATAGTGAATCTCACAAAGGTTCCGAAGAAGCTCTTTTAGCTTTGAATCAAAAGCCACGTTCAGCTAGGTTATCTGCCCCAGTTAGCAAGGAAATGGAAGAAGTCCAGAAAGCTCTCATTACAATTGTTTCAAGTATCAAATTCTTAACTACTCGTGGTCTTGCTTTAAGAGGCAAACAAGAAAAGGAGGGTAATTTGTATGAGCTACTTGAATTAAGAGGAAATTTAATACCTGTCATTAAATATTGGTTGTTCAAGCTGCATAACTGACTTTCCCATGATATCCAGAATGAAACACTGCCATTATTGTCTTTAACAGTAGTGCGCAATTCGAATCAAGACATAAAAAAGAATAAGTACTGTGCTCTTGTTGTAGATGAGACGACCGATAATTCGACAAAAGAACAAATTTCCGTTTCCTTGCAACATGTGAATGATGATTTTGATATATTTGAAGATTTCATTGGGATATATGAGACATCCTCAACTACGGGAGACACTTTAGCAGCTATTATTGAAGATGTTTTGTTGAGGCTAGACCTACCTATAGAATACTGTCGAGGTAAATGCCATGACTGTGCTAAAATATGAGTGGCCACATGAAAGGCACCCAAGCTGTAATTAGTTCCAAAGAGAATAGAGCTATTTACATGCATTGCTTCAGCCATTATTTAAACTTAGCTCTCATAGATGCTTCTAGCACCGTACCTGAAATTTCGAATATTTTGGAAAATGTCCATACACTTGCGAAATTTTTAATGACTCTGCCAAAAGAATTGCTATTTGCCTCAATTACAAAGCACATGATGAGCCATCTTTGGCAAAAAATGCTACACTGAAACCTCTGTGCCTTACAAGATGGACTGTGCGATCCAAGTCTTTGAACGTAGTGAATTTTCATATGAAACAATACTAAGTGTACTTGACAGCTTGAAATCCAAAGAGTCTGTTGCAAATGGATTTTCTGCTTTCTTTGAGAAAACCAGCAGTTTATTTTACCTCGAAGTGTTAGTAATAATTTTTGGTATTGCAGAGGAACTTGCTAGAAATCTGCAAACCTCAGATATCAGCATCACATCCGCCTTGAGGCAAACTGAAATAGTTATGGGGTGTCTTACTGACTTTAGAACAGAGGAAAAGTTCACCGAGTTGTGGGAGAAAGTTAAGAAACGAAGGGAAGATCTAGATTTACAGCCAGTTAGCCTCTCTGGTGTCCGAAAACCTCTAAAGCGCACAGAACACAACATAAATGCATCACCACCAGTACAATATTCAAGCCCCGAGCAGTTCTTGAGGCAAAATTACTTTGCCGTTATCGACAGCATTAAAGGTGAAATCGAATCACGTTTTCAACATCCAGGAGTAGCTATTTATAAGCTATATATATTTATTACTGCTGGTAGGAAAATAAATAGTGTTCATGATGTGTTACATTCCATAAGAAGAGAACAGCAACAAACCCGAAGATTATTTTCAAAAGTGTGTACTTGTTTAAAGCTGCTGTTTGTTTTACCAGCAACATCGGCAACAGCTCAAAGAACTTTCTCCGCCCTTCGCCCTCTGCTGCGTTCAACAATGACTCAAGAATGTCTTAATCACATCGCTGTATTTGGCTGTACATCGGAATCTGGTAAAAGACGTTTCCAACTTGGATATTGCCAACAAATTCATTTCTTCAAAAGAATCGAGAAAATTAGTTTTTGGTCACATCCACATGTAAACTGTGTTTAATGCACAAAAACTATTTATTTATACATAAAGACACACTTGAGCATTATTTTCAAATATGAATTATTTAAAATTTGGAATTCTTCTATTTGATGGTGTATTGGTGCAGTATTTATAGAATTTGTATAATCTGATTTCCGATATTTGCTTATAATTGTTAATTGACATCAGTTTCAGTTTGCTTGTTAAACAAAAATTGTGTACATCCGTACATGTATTACGCAAGTTTTGAATAAGTGTTGATATTAAAGACGTTAGATTTTTCTTCCTGTGATACTGCGATACTTCCTAGTGCTTATTTCAATTTATATGTTGCACATCGCATATGAAAAAAAATATTTTTTCCACAATCTTGATTTTTGACCTTGACCACCTAATTGCGAACACCTTCCGCCGCCTCTGTGGCCCGATCTCAGAGCCTCGCGCAACCAATCAGACAATGGTTACTCCGACATCAAAGGAACTGTAATGCTATTTCGTTTCTCTATCTACCATGAGCTTATTTCGTACATAATAAAGACGAAAAGAAATGTCAAATTATAGTTAAAATACAGCGAAGGAAATACATACGCCTGTATATATAAAGTAGTTACAGGTAACGATTTAGGTACAGTCTTAAATGAACGTCTCTCTAACCCAAGTTGTAGACATAACTGAAAATAATCACAAAATTAAAATATTGCAAATTATCATTGCATACTATGATGGGCTTCTCGTCATGCACGAGTGCAATCAACACAGTTTATGGAGAAGTTAAGCTGGGATCCGTGACCAGGACGTGCCCAAAGGGTTAAGTGTACAACAGGGTTAAATTTCAAGTGTTAAAAACAGTTAAAAGGTTTTAAAAATGGTTAAAATGGGTTAAATTGAGAGGGTTAAATAATGGAAATGGTTAAATTGACGAAAAGGGTTAAGTGAGGAAAGGGTCAAGTGAGGTCAGGTTCTGTCATTTGGGAGCAGCAGTGGTGTTGCCTCTTCGGTGTCTCGAGCGCGATAGCTCTGATGCTGGCTGAGGGGAAGGGGGAGGGTGTCGGTAGCAACATATATGTTGCTTCTTTGGTGTTCGGCTAGGGACTGAGCTCTGATTATGTGTGAGGGGAAGGGAGGAGGGTGTCAGGAGCAGCAGCATATGTGTTGCTTCTGCGGAGGTCAACTGAGATCTGTGACGAATGATTGAGGTTAGGTTGGGCGATGAATTGTGCAATTAGAGTAAATACCGATAGAATAATTAATTACCATTACAAATGAAATATGTGTTCTGAGACAATAATTACCAATTAAGCAAGTACAACTACCGAGATAGCCTTTTGTTCGAAGCCTGTCGGAGGTAACAAGATTTTTGTCGCTTAAGTACTTGTAATGAATAATTAAGAATTACCAATCAAGCATGCATAATGAGAGTAATTACTGTATACACTAAGAATGTGTAATTACAGTTCATTGAACAAGTACAGAGATTAATTACATGCCCACCCCGTACCACTCCCGAGTGCAGACTGAACTGAGATTGTATTTGTCATTAATTATACACCCCGACCAGCTAGTCTACAGGCCATGCACTCCTAAAGAACCAGCCTAGGACCTGATCGCCTCTTGGCCGCCCATCTCTCAGCTATCCCCTGTGTGTCAACAGCCAAGCAAAGTCGCCAACTGACCAGCGCTACCCTGCCTGCCGACAAGCCCTAGCGCATCAACTGCTATTTTGAAATATTAAATGAAGTCTTTTCCAAAAATTTCAGTTAATTAACGTGTTAGCCCTACAGTTAATTTGGTGTCTTATTATATAAAGAATGTTCCTTCGGGTTTCTCAGCATTTCAGTTAAGTATTACTTTGTGCAAGTTAATTTTAAATCGTAATATTTGAATAAAGAGGGATCAATCGTGTTTTCCACAATCTCGGTGAAGTAATATATTGTTAATTTTACGTTTCTTAGTATATATTAAAATATAGTTTAATGAAGTGTGTTAGACATGCATTTCTGCTACTATTCAAGGCATGCGATGAGCGAACTACATCTATTCACACACTGTTTAATACATCTTGTTTGAATTTAGAATTTAAAAAAAATATATATTTACGATAAACTAATTTTAATCCTACATCGCTTTATAACATTAAAAAAAAAATGGTTTAATAAGGAAGACTGTCCGAAATGTTCCTTTGTGTAATCGCACTATGTCAGTATAGTATTATTTAGTATAGGGTAATTTTACATCTTATAATATTTAAAGAACATTTCCCATCGTGTGTAACTGACAGAGACTTTTCATTTTACGTCTTATTATTTGAAAATATAGTTTATTAAGAGAATAATTTATTTTAGTTCAAACTCTTTAATTAAAAAAGATTGTTCCATCACGTATTTACATATCTGAATATTGCATGTAAAAATATATTATAGTATTCGGGTTGTAAGGCGTAGTTATAAAAGAATTAGATTTGCTAAGAAAATTAACCATTTCTATGAAAAATGTGTTCCTAATTGCCCTAATGATCAGTTGAACCTAATCGGGTAAGTTTTTATTAAGCATTTTAATATTTATTATCATTTTACATGTTACTTCTGCTAAACACTGCATTCATTATTTCATGTATTCCATTAATTCGTTCTGTTCCTTGACACTTTTTAAACTAGTAAAAATTATATTTCTGATGTTCAAATATACCTTTCTTGTACTCAATCGTCGTCCTCTTTTCAGTTATGGAGGAACGCGCGAGCGATTAGCCATCCAACCGTCTTTGCTGCTGAAGTGAAGTGTGTACTTCGAAAACTGCAGTCAGGAACGCCACCACGCATCTCTCTTTCTCTCTCACACACTTTCCCAGCACAAGAAAAGTTTTCTTTAAATCTCCAGCAAGGCAAGCCTACCGTCTTTATGTTTTCCTGCTAAGTATGAGCAATTGGCTGGTGTTAAAACATTTCCTTTATATTTGTTTAAGCAGAATTATATTTTATTTCATTCTACGAACCCCGTTTACATTTACCTACTTCAAGCACAAAAAAAGTTTTTAATAAAAAATGTGTTTATGAAGTAAATGACTATTTAGTTTTGAAAAAATTCTCGCACATTTTTTAAGTAAAAAAATGAAGCTCGTGAGACAGGAAATACTACAGGGAAACCCGAAAGCCTAACCAACATATAAATTAAAGTGGAATTTCATTTTAAAAAACCCCACAGTGATGATAGTCAGTGAATAGCAGTCTTAAAACTATATCAGTAATAATACTTTTATTAAATCGCTTTGGATCGTGGAATACAATTTGAATTATTCAAGTGTAATTAGTTTGAAAATTGATTGGTCAACATTTATTTTCACACATGTTCTGTTTTGTTAAGAGTTTTTAAATTTCAAGGTTTTCAAAAATGCAAACTAATTTCTAACAGACTATTTAGGACTTGTATAACTAGCTTCAGTTAATCACACATCCTATCCGATTCAATGTTGACTTACGGCCATTCAGTGATTGCTAGTATGTATAATCTATACAACCAACTGAATTTAATATCAAGGAAACTGCACTTCACAAGGGTAAATGATATGCCTTCACCAAAACCATTGGTCATTCTGAATTCATGAACCGAAGGGTGAACTCCTTGTCTAGAGATGTTTACCATTGCCCGAGACACTGTATTCGCCAACACGTCGTGCGACAACAGAGGGTTAGCCAGCTCTCCTCGGCTCCCTTCCTACAGGCCTCGGAATTTAAAAAAAAAATTTAAATTCTTTACTTATTCTCAAACTATGCTTCCGCGACTTGCTTTGATTACGATCACCTAATTCAAATATTGAACACATGATGTTATAATGGTTTTGTAGTACATTCAAAAAATAGAAATGTAAGACGTAATTTTTCTAGTACTAACGCATAATTCATTCGAAAACGGGGGCATGTACTAACTAGTATATAATATGTTTAATTTAGTCAGAAACGTGACAATTGGTTTATAGCGGATTGAAACATTTGTCATATTTGCTGCAGAACACTGAAAAAATAACAAAGGTAATTCTAAAACATTACATTCGGTTTGTAATACATTATGACATATTTGCTTAAGTACATTTAACTCCAGTTTATATTCGAATTATACTACTTTTAAAACGTGACTTTGCAATTAATGTCATTTCGCTAATTGTTTGACGCTGAACATTCTAGAAAAGGAGATTTCGTCTCTTACAGGGTGGAAAGGAGCATCATGTGGCCACCGCAACCCAGGAGGATGCGACAATCTCCCTCAACTTCCAGCATATCCTCACGCCAGTTTTCATACACCGCTCGTCCACGGTTCACACAAACGCACACGTCCATTTGACAAAGCCTTTGTGTAAACAACCCGAGCATATTTATTACATCCTTAAAACATTAAATATGACATATTAACCTTAGTACTCGTGAAGAACAATCTCTATTGCATTAAAAATTGCATTTACATCTGTTTCACTAATATTTAGACTTTCTTGTAAATGAACAAACACACACCAATATACATTTCACTCTGGACTTCTATAAACAAATACCTTCATGTGATGGTACATCGTAAAGTAAATAATTTTGTTGTCTCCATATAACAAACAAGGTTTTATGTGTCAGGAAACAAAATTCTGTAACCTTCAAATTTGTTGTTAAGCTTTTAGTCTAGGTGTATAAATATTTTGCATTCCATCACCCTAAAAATTCAGACCCCGTGTTAACAATATCAACTCAAAACACTGCCATTAATTATTCACTCACAAGAACTTATACTCAGACAAATCTGACTGTAAACATATAACCATCAGAAACAACCTTCATGCATAGAATAAAAAAATCTAGCTTTCAAAATATTAGAAATTCAATTAGTTTTCCATACCAACACCTTCACCGCATGGCAACAAACTTTTTTTAAGTAGTAGTCACAGACTAATATTTCTTACAAGAATATTCGTTTTTAACACTTTATCCAACCATATAATTTTTTTATGGCTTCCCTATTTGCAAAAGTAAATTTTCCTCTCGCATTTTATATACACTGACGATTAGTTTGTATTTTATTTTTCAAAGTAGGTGGAGGCAACCAATTCGAATCACTGGGCGTTCATAAGGAAAAATTGGAATTAATCTCATGTTTTCCTTAGTGCATTAACATTTGTAAACATACATTGACATTTTAAGCATAATTGTAGATGACGAATAGGCTTACTGAAACAATATCGTTCATCAGAATATAAATTCCTCACATGCACCTTCTCACAATAAACAACACTTTTGTTCCGAATTCAATCTTACTGTAAAGCTTCTCTCGAAGAACGAATATTAATTTCTATCTTAACATACTTAGATGTTGTAGCCCAAATTCTAGTGTGATGTTTAATGATTGTATGTTTTCCACTGAAAATTACCTAAAAATTATCTACAATTAGCTAATAGCACTCATTAAATGCAAACACACATACACATATTCACATATACACACACAAACAGAATCAACTACCTAAATGCAAATACTTTCTGTAAAAGTAAGTAACGTACGGGGAGACATATATGAAAAGCAAGTATCTAAATGTTTTAAAATCTTTTTTAACTCTTTGTTTTAAGCATTCAAATGTTGGGGGCGCTTTGGTAGAGCAGTCGGTTAAAGCGTCTCTGGTAGAGAATCGAACCCCCTTCAGGTTAATTTCAACTTACATGAGGTGGGTCTTGGTTGCAGGGTTAAATACGTAATACATGTCAGGTATACATAATTTTTTTCCAGATGACATGTAAACATCCACAAACAGAATTAAATAACCAACTATTCACAACATATTTTTACACATTTCATGAAGTTACTATAATACGGGAAACACGTACTGCAAACATCCATTACACCACCCCTATTCATGTGAATTTGTTAAGTATGAATCCTAATTAAGAAAATATCTACACTACTTTTCACTCCAGCATTTCGTATCATGTTTATGGAAACCTCGATCAAACCATTTGCCTCGTACCAAAATTATGCAATATTAATCCATCATACAAATTTACGATCATTTATCACTAGAATTAACAGTCAACTAAACAAAACTGAGATGTAAGAGTGAAAGAGAAAATTCCCTCTTTTTCACAGGAAATGTTCATGTGAGGGATAAAATACATAACAAAATCCCTTCTTACCAAAGTTTGCACAATCCAAACTATTGCAAGTGAACATAATTTACTATCTGAGTTGTACGCAACATACATATTTGTTAAATTAATAACCAGAGGAGATAGATGGAATTTTATTGTTTCCTTTAAATATTCCCATTCACCTCTCCTACACTCAAACATTTTTTCCTCCTAGCAAATATTTTGCCTTCCTTACACAAGAATTTGTCCCCAAATAATAAATATTTGAATCCCTCCTAGAAACATTTTATAGTAAATAAAAGGAACTACTGTTAAACATTATACTTATGAACTAACAAACCACACACACACACGCATAAATATACTATATTTCGCATAAAATATTTAAGCGCTTGCAGAAATTAACCAAAGTTATTGCCTACTAGAAACCATGCGAATAGACGTTATCATGAAATAATTTCGAAATAGATAACCGAAAACATGTCATCGAAGCTTTCCTCCGAACTAAAACAATCTATCTAAACACTGTAAAGACTAACATTACATTTACATGCTTAGTAATACCTCTTTAATTAGCATTTCAAATGAAATGTTCAATATTACAGTCCAGGAATAGTTTTAGTTCGAGATCAAAACTAGAAACATTTACATTATTAGTATGCTTAGTAAATGTGAATTTTAAATTATTACTTCATATATATATATCGCTTACGCTAAAAATATTTCAGTTTCTGTATACATTCATATCCTTCTATTAGTTGTCACATAATATAACATCTATAAATTACCATACAAATTATGAATGTTTTCATTGTTTATCGTTCATCGATGGAGCAGGTGCATAGATTCATTACTTGGAATTTTAGAATACGCCTTGAAACCAACACTCTGAGTAAGCTAAGAACAAGAATACTATGCATCAGTATATAACTTGCTTTACTTTCATATCGCCATCTATGTCGAACAGCATTCCCTGCCGCCAAAGCATGATTATTATATTATCCGTATATATATGTATATATATATATATATATATATATATATATGTATATATATATATATATATATATATATATATAATATATATATATATATATATATATATATGTATATATATATATATATATATATATATATATATATATATATATATATATATATATATATATATATATGTATATATATATATATATATATATATATATATATATATATATATATATATATATATATATATAATATATATATCGATGAGTTTTTTAACTAACTCATAATAATTGTTGTCATTTCATACACACTCTCAAAATCTTACCAAAATGATATTCCTTCCATCAAAAATATTCTATCGTCTTGTGGTACTTCAAATTAATTGAAAACTGCCTAAAATTTATTCCGTTACATCATATCGGATATATCAATCACTTCACTTCATACCATTCATGATGACAAAAAAAAACAATCATATAAAATATTCCAGGAAATTTCTCTGACGAAATTCATATATTAACAAACACAGAGTCAAATAATATTATCACCCACACTATACCCTCGACGACAATCCAACCTTAACGAAATCTCATCTCAATAGGTCATAACACCAAACCAACAAAACAAATGTTTCAGCAGGAAACATTATTTCCCTCAATACTCCTAAAACTACCTCACAACACACAGCTCATTAGCACAAACCATATCCATTCATTTGCAAAACCCTTACCATAAATCAATACCAGCCAAACTAAGAAACCATATAGACGAATCATATCAGCCACAAAAAAAAAAAATTCAAATATTAATTTCAACCAAAACCATCCAGACAAGATAATAATAACTTTTTATAGATTTTAAGATATATTAAAAAATGTATTACTTCTAGTAAATTGCATATCAACTCCAGCACATCGTGGAATTTCGGAAGTCAGTATGCCTTTCAAACATTTGCTCTATACTCACCAGCAGTTAATACTAAAAGATGTATAGGTTAATAGAAATACAATTATTTTTTCCATCTGATTTTAGGATAATCAAATAAGTTATACATACAGAAATAAACTCCGTATGTACTTGACTTCATATCAGAAAGAAATACTTCATATTCAGACTGATGCGACTTAATACACCCTAACTACTGTCAAAGTAATTACTAACATGTCCCATTCCACATTAATTAATAGAGTTATAAAAAATTCTCATAAAGGCCATCCTTCCTTCATTCACAGATTACTCTTTACTCGAAAAAAATACTTTCAACAAAATTCTCGTATCCCTTTTCTCTTTAGCGTTAAATCCAAACTCATAGATGTACGAACTATCTATAATTTAAGTTCTTACATCCTAAGAGCTTACACTTGTTTTGTATTTATCAGGACATTGCAAGTGACCATTAGAAAAATAATGTATGTTTCATGATAAAATGATAATCATCTTCATTACATATTTAACTCAGATTAGACGGTTCTCCAAATCAGTTTAATATAAGGGATGAGAGACTAGAGAAACTAGTCTTTCGTGCACTTTAACTTTATTTTACAAACTTGTCAAAAATATATATTACTTACATACACTCAAACATATTATTCATTGAACAAAAATATTTATGGTTTAGTTTAATTTGATGGAACAAAATCCTGTTGTGTACTGTCAATTTATTCCGATTCGCATACACCGCAGCACAATTAACGCATGGCTACATCATGTCTGAAGCGCTGAATATACAGTTACTAGCTTCATGTCATCTAGAATTATAGTTATTCTTGAATGTGTTGCCACAATATTTACAGATGTTCGCAACTCTTGTATAAATTCGACTCCCAGAGTCCGAGGTCTTTCGCATTACCATTGACGATATTAACATATCCTCAACAGCGCTTTCCTTATTCCTATTACAAGAGCTTACACTATCACTAGATGATTACACTCGTGATGATCTGTCCTCCATCACAACCGCCAAAGAAGTGAAAACATTCTTACAGTATGCATGCTTATATACAGCATTCACAACAGAATAATCAGTTTATTTTTTTCAATTTTGATAGATTCAGCATACATCTGCTGAGTATGAATATGTAAAAGCAATGAGCATGATGCAGTGCTGTAGGAAGGATAATCAACCCATTCATTATCTAACATGAGAAGTCGTCCATCAAACAACCATTATTCTTTACACTTTTACATCTTTCAGTCTTGGATACACCTTTTTTTTCTCTCCCTACTTCAACACTCTTCTGATGTGCATTACACCAACTCCTTGAATGTGGTGTGTCTGTAACAGTACCACGTCCTAAAAAACACTCTATACATGGGAGACAACCGAGAATCTCTTTGTCCTGTTGCAGATAAGCAGGTAGATGTTTGTAGACACATATTTCATACCATGCGTACATCAGAAGAAATTTTTTAGGTAAGTATGCGAGTTCAGTTTCTTTGGCGGGTGCTGCAAGTGATTTAAACTCTCCACATTACACAATAGCTGATAAAAATTTTATGCTCGCTCGGACAAGACATAACTTTCACGACGAGAGAAAAAAAATTGTTTTGGTTGATTTGTAGCAACGGCACACACATGTTGCTTTTGCATGTCTAAAATGATGCATCTAACTCCCAACTAACTCGAACTCAATCGGAGGAAGAGAGCTCTTAACTGCAACGACAGAGAACTGCGAATGAACCAGAGAGAGAGAGAGAGAGAGAGAGAGAGACTATCTGCATTTATATAACCTCGCTTTCCATCCGTCAGTCTCCCGAAATATCTTTCATCTCCTAGAATGTGCTATGTCTGCAATATGTAGACTAACCATCTCAACTGACTCAATATATGTTTGAAAATTATTTGTCAGGTGTGGGACTCGAACCAGCGCTCCCTTACAAGGAATCAGAGCTTAAATCCGGCTTCTTATACCGCTCAACCAACCTGACAATTTCAGAAAATGTTTTTATTATAATGAAAATTGTTAACTTTATACTTGGATGACATAATACGATTTTAACTCTTCTTACCTTCTGTTCAAATAAAAAAGAAACGTAACTTTTAGAAAAATTTACAAAAATCGCAGGTAAATCATAAGACCTTCGCAGTCTCATTCACCCCAGAAGAGAACATATTATATATGATAGGAATATACATAATTATATATAACATAGAAATACACATAGGCCCTAAATGTTAATAAATTTAAACGTTCATACACGTGATAGGAACACTATGATCTTTCCCGTTCTGCCTGTGGCAGTTTATCATTGTCTGATAACTGAAGGGTGTGGCAAGTGAACAGAATAACACTAATTAATATGGTGACACCACCATGAGTCTCAAGGCACGATATACATTCGTCTTCTTTGTGAACATCTGTGTACATTCGGTAACCTGGAAACTTTTTATAGGCAGTGTAGAACTTTTAGATCATCGAAGCAGTGAAATGTTTTGAGTGTTCGTGAGAAATCATTTGCAAGCCCTCGGCAACACTTGTATATAGTAAACGTGCCTGAACAGGGCTGTTTAAGAAAAATACCGATTATCGTAAACGTTGACGTCCGCGCGTCCGCGTCGACTGTACACGGCTCACAGTAAACGACATGTAATCGATACAAGTCCCTCGACCAGTCGTTTGCCTTGTATCACGCAAGGAAATCCGCTTAGGAAACTCACTTGGAGGACTCGACGCCACGACATGTGCTCACGTAAACGGGACAGAAAGTCGTCCCGTGTCGCTGCCGGATCTACTATCTCCTGCTTCCTCCCGCGCATTCAGTTTCCTGCAGAACACTGCCATGACGTCATCGCACGTGTCGAACGTAAAATCCGACCACACATCACCACCTCTGCCGACTCACATCTTCCTCTTATATCCTGTAAAGTTTTGTCTTCTTATCCCGCACTACGTACAGTGATTCACTTGTTAAAAATAGCCAGTCTCTTCTCATATGCTTTGCGCCCTGCACACATTCCAGCTATTTTGCAGTTTTGCAGTGGTGAACTTTGTATCATTCAAAAAGTTATACAACACAACTAATCACTTTATTGTGGGCTTGGTCAAATATTAAATCAAATAATTAACCATGCACATTTTGTGTAAATTCAGTGATGTTAATATAATTTATTCTGTCGGCCTGCAACATGCCTTGTTCCCGTCTTGTAGTTGTCAACTTTGTCTGTGGTCACGAATTGACAAAATATACGGCATGTTTAGCAGGATTATGTGCCCTACTTGAGTCCGGATATGTTTACTACTGTATGTAAGGTCGCAAACTATTTCAGCCGATAGTGAATGTGAGGGTCTCAGGGCAGTGAGAACACAACGCCGGTAGGTAATATGCTGGTTGCTTGGCAGGTCGTGTTCTGTGCTTGTGGTAAGATAGCACAAGTAATCACACTCATTCCGCAGGCCCCTGGCCTACGGGAACCTACAACGTATGCGGCCTGTGGAGCGGGGATGCGAGTTACGCCCTGATACTGCAAATAACTACTTAAAAATATTTTCGATGTACAGGCGCGACACTCATTTATTTTATATGTAATTTACTTAATTTACAATTGCGTATTGAGGACTTTTAGCTCTTTTCTACTTCTATACACGATTATCTTGTTGATATATCTACTTTTATGTTTAAACTGTTTGTCAAAAACAAATGGTTTTCTCGCAGAGTCTTAGTTAAGAGGTCACCGAATATCTAAGTAATAAGCTATCATTAATAATTATTAGTGTTGGAAAACGCGAGCTATTTTGTTATCTCAGTAACTCGAAATACAAATTCATTTTTACATCCAAGGAAAAAATTATTTTAATCTACTAAAGGAAATGTATAAGTTTTTTTTACTTGTTCCTATATATAAATCAGAACATCGTTACAGAAGTAATATGGTATATTCACGCTTGTACCTACTGTCGGTGTAAGTGGAGGCTGTGCCGAGAACTACACGCACAGGCGAGTTTGCAGGCGAGTGACGTAATTGCCGACCGCGCTCTCTCCCGGAATGCTGGCCAAATACTGGGGCGGTGGGGGGTCCGCCATAAATTACAGGGGCGGCAGGCCGGGGTGCCAGCCCTCAAATGTCCAGTCCGTTGTGCCTGTAATGAAGGGTTGGGACTGCTATACCAGGCTTGAAGATTCATGGAACATGCGCGCGCGCGCACACTCTCTCTCTCTCTCTCTCTCTCTCTCTCTCTCTCTCTCTCTCTCTCTCTCTCTCTCTCTCTCTCTTCCTCTCTCGCGCAGTCGGCGTTGATCTGAGACCGCCTTTCCTTCTGGTGCCAGCACTCTTCACTTCACCTCTCTCACACGCAGTTATCCTCAAGCTTCCATCTGCCATGACTAAATTTGGTTTCCTGCGCTTTCCCCTACAACATCCCCGAGTATACTGCTACTTCAGCAACGGTACACTCGAGTAGTGATGCATGTATCGCTCGTAACACATACGGTCCATGCCGTTGCTGAAAAAACACACGCACACACTCACACAATTACATATATGTGATGTTTAAACAACAATGTGCAGTAAGTAATATAGGGCAACGCACTGAACAATTTTAGAGAAGGAACCCACTTCCAAAAATGCGTGGCTTGGCCGAATTGGGGCGACAAATTATGGTAAACCTCGGCTGTTATGTTTGGGTACCTATGAAGTATGTGTATATGTACGAGACCCCAGTGACATATGAAGAATATGTTATCGCACCAACTCACCTACGCCGCGGCTGTAATACTTCGCACACAGGGGTCACGGTGGCTGAGTGGTTAGCCTGCTCGCCTCCCACCAAGGCGAACCGGGTCAAATCCTCGACCGTGTCACCAAATTTTCGCAAGTGGGAATCGTGCCGGAGGATGCCGTTGACCAGCGGGTTTTCTCGTGGATCGCCCGTTTCCTCCGCCCCTTCATTCCGGCGCAGCTCCATACTCATCTCAATACCCTCATCGGCTCTCAAGAACACGATGTTAAGAGACACCCAAATCTCTTCACTCTGCACTCACTTAGCACACGGCCACGCGTCTTTGACATCAGTGTGCGCCGATGCACGCTTTGTAATGAAGTTAAAGGTCGATGGTACGAGCCCCTTTCCATCATACAATGCGCTTGTTGGATTGGTGGCGGTGTCTTACGGATTACATTAGTCGTTAACCGCATGTTTCAAGTCCGAAGTGATGTAATACTTGACGTCCCATAGCGGCCAAGCCACGCATTTCTGAACATGAGTTTGATCCCTGTCATGAAATATTCAATTCTTTGTCCTGTATTGCATAATAGGCATATCGGCGTGTTTTTAAACATCCCGTGCGTGTACTCACACACACACATACATATATACAGTACACACATACACTCAGACGTATACGTAGAGTGGAGTGGAGGGATTCTCAACATCGAGATCTTGAGAGCCGATGAGGGTGAATGAGGTGAGTATGGAGCAGCGCCGGAATGCAAGGGAGAGGGAAACGGGAGATCCCCGAGAAAACTCGCCGACCAGCGGCGTCGTCCGGCACGATTCACATGCGAAAATCCGGGGGCGACCCCCCAGGAATCGAACCCGGTTCGTGTAGGTGGTAGGCGATCAGTATAACCACTTCACCACCGCGGCCCCAGCACTGCCTCAAGCATTTATTGAGGAACAGTTATTTCCTCAAACATATTTCTTTCGAACAGTTTATTGCGTTACACTTCAAACTACAGTAAAGTATCTTGTCTACCGATATAACTGCAATAGATTTATCGGCTCTCAAGATCTCGCTGTAAGGGCCCCCCAAATATTTCAAATCTCAACAATCTAAATAACAAGTATAATAACTTTATTCATACCAGATGACCATCGCCGTAATAAAAATCCGGTACAACAACTGATATAATAAATCTGTATTATTTGTTTGTTGGCCAATAGGTCTTCTCTTCCATATTACCCTTTTTACGAATAGTTATGTTATGCGTTGCAGTTGGTACCTAGCCACCAGTCCAGTTATGCACGGTCCGTGGTGACCTGCCTCCCCTTCAGGGGAAGCCCAGGAATTATTGACAGCGGCGAGACCTGGCTGACATCACAGCCCCTCCTCCTTCTCACCCTGCTGAGAAGCTAACAAATATATAGACGGCCCACGTCCCTATAAAAACTGCAACGGTCCAGTGGCGAGTAGTCTTTGGCCAAGGTCATCTAAATGAGTGCGGACGCGAAGTATAGTACGATACGACAGCGGACGAGGTGTTGGTGCATGGTGTGAATTGACGAGAGGGTGTGACACTTTGCGAGTAAAGCGTACTGTGCGTGAGGGCGCTCGGAAAACTCTAGAACATTGCGGACTGTCGGGACATGGACTAAACTATCGTGGGACTGAATGGACACGTAATACGGATTTTGTGGTAAATATTGGAACTGTCAAATATGGACACGCAATTTATAAAATAACTGAATAAGTTTTGGTAATATGTTTATTGGAACTGATTTTTTAATTACTTAATTTCATTAATTTTTGAGGTAATTATAAATTGTATTAATTGAAGTCAATACTTGTAAACAGTAAATGATATCAATTTATTGTGTGCTTTTGAGTCGAGAGAATATTGTTTGTAGTTATTGTAAATAAAAATGAGAAAATTATCATTAACTCTTTTATTAAATTAAGACCTCCATCCCTTAACGAACTTAGTTTAACATACTATATGTAGAGAGATAATTTGTAACAGTTATTTAAATTTCCACTCGAGTTAGTTGGTCAACTTGTTATATATTTAAACACGTTTTTGAATGTAGGTGTAAACAGTCGTGATGTACACGTAGTAATTATTTTAGCTGCTGCAATTCCCATTTCCACTAACCACGTGTTAAAGAAACTAACACATTATACATTAAGGGAAAATCAAATGTATGTTTAGCTTCGTGACCGGTAATGTACAGTGGTGAAAGAGAATGTGACGTGTGTAATGCGTGGGTTCTGATTGGCTATACGTAGATATCTTAAAATAATTCGCGGATTCATTTCGGGACAAGCGAGAATACAACACGTGTGTTAATAAAACTTCAGCCATTGGTCCACACGATGTTTGACACCTCCTGGAGAAGGATGACCCAGTCGTCGCCTTCCACTGTGACAGCAGACGATCAACGTGCAGTTGATATCGTCATATTGGTACAGAAGACTGTAGAGTCTAGCCTGAAGGTCATTCAACTCGCGAATATTTCAGGCTTTTAGCTACGCACAAGGTCTTGCACAAAAAAGTGTTTTGGCGATAGTTAATGGACATTGTTATGCGTGGTTGTAACAAGCACCGTTGTACAGGAAGTGTTTAATTTTTATTGTTATTGTTGAGATAAAGTGTATGTAGCACGCAGTGTCTTAGTAGGCCCGTTCTACACTGACACGGATGCGGATCCGTATAGCCAATAGGAAATAAGTATTTGGTTTGATGATATTCGTTTTCGTGGCCATTGCAGTGTACAAGGCCACAAGTGCACGGATTTGCTGTGGGTATTATAATTTTTGTTTTACTAAACACGTGCACATGGTATGGCAATATAATTTACGCAGTGCTAAACACTGTTAAAATATACAAAAATTAGGTGTGTTCATTATAAAACCTATATCAGTAATTTGCTACTGCTGAGTATTTTTGATTGCGTAAGTTGCAAGAATGTATGTTTATTCGTATTGTAGACTAATTAAACATTCATCTCAGTCGTCCAATCGTTCCGTTTACGTGTTCCGAATAAGTTTTCTTAAGCTGGAGTCACAATAACCCGACGAACACGACACGACAGACGGATATGACGTCAGATCTCGACGGAATTTATATTAAATTCTTTTGTGTTCACAATACACCCGACGAAATTTGCTCGACAGGTATGTTAGTTGGCTGTCGTAAAAATTCTAAAACGGCAAGCTATCCGTACAGTAACCAATATTTACTTTTTAAAACTCGCGATAAAATTAATGATTATTTTGCTTTTGACAATATTTGAATTTATACGAGAGATCAAAAGTATTTAGAAACAAACCGGGACGTTATTTCGGCGGCAAGTAAGTTTATTATTTACTAGAGTAGAGAAAAACGCACGAAATTTTATTTTCTAATGTTGTATTTAGGGCTACATTTTTTCGCGTCCCGACGATGTCCGACACGACTGAAAGTAGAAATAGAATCTACTTTTCTGGGGGTGTCGGGCCGCTATTTGGTCGGACTGACGTCACAGTGACCTTGGTTTTCATTGGCTGCTACTCAAATTTCGTCGCGTCGGGGTTGTGTCGTGGTCGTCGGGGTATTGTGATTCCAGCTTTACGTATCCATGCACTACATTGTAGAACGGGCCGTAATACGGCACGACACTGCAGGGCCGCAGTCGGCGTAGCTGGAGGCAGCCTAGTTGAGCGCGCAGCCGCAGCGCGGCGCCACGCACAGTCTCTGCTCTGCCTCTGGCGGCTGTGAGAGCGTGTTGTTAGGGGATGTGATGCAGTGTCCGCCCTGCCTCGCGCCAATGAGCATGTGATCTTGAGGCACCGCATCTCTTCTGTCCGCAGGCGGTGGAGCTGGGCGAAGACCCGTCCGCACCGCCAGCTGAAGACATGGGCAGCTGCCACCACGGCATCCGCTGGAAGTGGGTCGTCGACACCCTCCTCGGCCTCTGCGGTGAGTCGCTACCTCACTCTGCTTTCACCGCCGCCATCCATAGACTAAAGATGAAGTAGACCGCTTATTCGTCTTCTGAGCATGCCCCCAACATTGACCTACCCCAAAGGAACACAACTGTCAAAGTCATATGATAAAACAAATTTCTTTATATTTTTATTTTTTAATGAGCACTATTATATTAACGAAATACTTGTACCAATTTTAATTTAATCAAACTTCATTGCAAATTGGTTAGAGGAAGTATAACAACACCACAAAGCACTTGTTTACTTAACAGTATTCTAGCCTCATCTTTAGTCTGTGCTACCGCCCTAACATGTACACCCAACCATCCTGCTTACTGTATAATATGTCAAACACCACAGTGCTCTCCAAATTAATAGTATACAGTAATTATATTTCAATAACAAATTTCAACTCACTCTTTGAACATTTTTGCACTGGCCTCAGATGTTAGTCTGGAGTTACAGTATTGGAGAGACACATACTATAAAGTACCTTTTCAATTATTATGATGCCGATTTCGTAGTTAGTATGTACAAGAGTTAATCGTGTCCATTCCAGAGGATGCATTTTATGGAAACATTTATAAATTGCTCTGCGCAATGCAGGACCATGGTAACGAATAAATTCAAGTTCTTCCATAACAACACCATCTTATGTAAATAAACTATTCAGAGCCGTATATTCATAAGTAGCTGCTGACAAAAAACCAGTTAAGTGAGGCACTAAAGTATTATTTTGCCCCGAAGGTTTAACGAAAATTTATATTGACCAAAAATTATATTTACTATCTAGCATTTAAAGTTTTGGAAACCTAAATGTTAGCTATATATTTGCTTTTGTTTTGTAAATTTAGTCATTAACATGGTTTTTGATGTTTTTTATTATTACTTTTATTATATCAGTTGATTGTTTATAGTTGAGGCCATTTGTGCATGAAAGCTGTATATATTTATTTAATTTGTGGCATTACTTGTTTCAAAGCGTATTTTTTAAAATTTCTGACACTTCAAGACGCAGTTAACAACTTTTAGCGTCTTCTTACGTTGTTAGATATTCACTGCCATTATTATTCTCGGAGCGCTGACTGCAGATAAGAAAACAAAAATTCTATTTTCTTCCATCAGTACTCCGAGAATAATGAAGGCAGTGAATATCTAACAACGTAAGGTGCTAAAAGTTGTTATTTGCTTCTTCAAGTGCCAAAAATTCTGAAAAATTCTCTGTGAAACAAGTTATGACACAAATTATGTAAATATACTGCGTTCATGCACCAATGGCCTTAAAAGTCGTGAAGGGGATGGCGAGTAGGTAGTTGCTAACGCGGTCAGCGCAGATGAAGGAGTGTTTAAGGAAAGTATCACCGTGAGGGGTAGCGGCGAGTGTTAGCTCCTCGCAGTGAGCTGGAAGCTCCAGTTCCAGTTGCTGGAAACTACAGCTCAAGACAGGCGTCTCTCACACCAACCTACCACACGGCCAACTGTCATTCAAGGCGGACGGCGCATGTCGGCAATCTATAAACACAGCCTCCCTCCTCACTGAAGACAGCTACGACAATTTCCCTTCGGCATTACTTCATGTGATTTGCCGAAGAAAAAAAAAATAGAACTTATATCACGAAGATAGGGTAATTTCGTTTTGCGTACTCCTGCCAATCCGAGATGCCTGTCGCCATATGACCACCACAAAATTTGTAACGTATACAGTAGTTTGTCTTTGAACACGAATATTGGCTAATAAAGGCTGTTCACGGTAAAGTAAGCACTTTTGAAAGCTCTGCTAAACGTCTACTTGAATGCACATTCCTTATAGGCTACTTCCGCAATTGGCCTGGTCACATTATTCACGCGTCGGTTAAGTAAAACTGCAATTATTAGCCTAGTAAATATTTTGTAATTTTGGTAATTGATTCATTTATATATGCATTAATTATCTAGAACGTAAAACAAATCATTGCAAGTTTTCGTTGTCAAGTGTTTTCCAAACACTTTTAATTCAGCGTTAAGACATGGTACTACTTTCTCTCCAGCGTTACCAACTCTAGAGGGCGCATGTCAGTCAGTACATTCGTTAAAATACATGCAGCAGGCGGGCAGGGCCCGTGACATTTTTCGAAGATTGATTTTAAAAGTGCTCACTTTATCGTGAACAGCCGTTACTATGTGTTTTCACTAGTTGACGTGTGAAAAGTCATGATTTAATTATTATTTTTACTACAAGCATAACATTAGCCGTGATATTGTGTAGTAGTGCAAAGAGGTTGTGAGATTGGGTGGAGGGAGGAGCGGCAACCTGCAGCCATCCTCACCGTCCCCTTCACTGTCTCCATCCCCCCCCCCCCTTTTTTATCACTGTCTCCGACGCCGGTACAACTGTCAAAGTTACGTCAACATTTAATATGTTTGTTTTCTTTAGAATTTCGACATACCCACCCTTTTTTTTTTAATGATTTGCGTGGACCAACTTGGGTGTATTCTAGTTGCATTAAAGCTGGGTTGCAGCAAGTGTGCAGACATCTCGAAGCTCAAACACTGTTATAACCACCTCAAGTCATATCCATTTTGTTTCCGACAGTGTTATTGGCAGAAAATCAGGTGAATGTTGGAGCACAAAGAGTGGCAGTGCCGGGTTCGACCTCCTCTCGACGGCAGAGTGCTCCCTGTCTCCTGCAAACTTCTCCACTTGGCCACTTGCTTATTCCGCGCCTACAAGTGCGGCAAAGTCCCCTTCGTTTCCCTCCTTCTAAACCATTTTTTTTTCTCCATAAAACTATCTACCCATTAAAGCGATTTATATCACTGCCCCAAACATTGCCGGAAATTATATTGAAAGTATCAATACATACACCCGCCCCGCGCCCTCAGAGACCCTCAAACCATGCCCCACACCTCACATCCCAAGAACATGAATATTAACCCTCCCCCTCCCCCCGCCATGCCATCCACTAAACACACGAGCTCCAGGAATGTAGGGACCCTCTACTCAGCCTAGCTATGATGTATAGAACTCAGTTCTTACACCTTAATTTTTTATATAAAAAATATTTTAGTTAAAGAATTAATTTGAAATTTATTTTTATTTATTGGCTCCTCAGATTCCTCATTATGGCTGATTTTTAGGATACCTCAGCCATATTGAGGAATCAGTGACTACCAAACAATTTTTTTTTTTTTTTTTTTTTAAAGAGTGTTGGTGGGAAAAGTCATTTTTGGGTAAAATAATTGATTTCAGAAATGGTTTTTGGGCTAGAACTAGTGATTTAGTCAGTAAAAATCCCACCTACCGTCCGGGAAGACAGAGCAGGAGGTAACGTTGGCTGGTTGCTATCCTAACTCATGAATCAATCGTCCCTGAATCCCCATTCCTATACTGCTGACATAATATGTGACTTGCCTGTTGCTGAATGTTTATTGGTCCAAGTCCAGGCCTGAATTGTTATCACTTGACTTAAGTAAAACAAGCTTGCATATGTTTTATGTTTGCATTGCAATCACGACGAATTAATTCTTCTGTAACATAGTAAAACATCTGTAGTATAATTTGAAAACTTTTAAAATACGAACTTACAACCGTTCAAAAGCCAACTTTTTCTCCCTAGATTTTTAAGATATTGTATGGTTCCATGACATATCAATAAACTGACAACAATGAGATATAATTCGGGAAATGATTATGTATTTTTAGGATAGAATATTAATTTACATCAAATTCAGAAAGTCATTTTAACACGAGGTTTGGTTTCAGTTAAAAGTCATTCTTGAAGCCATACAAGTTGCAGCACGTTACAGATTCTTTACAATCTAACCCTTGGTTCAACTGCGGTAAGGACTTGAATTCTTGTTATTTTGGCTTTAAACTGTATTTAACAAGTTACAATTGAAATACGGAGAACCACACAAATTTGCAAGAAAATACTCTGCATGGCATTCTGATGACACGAACAATTCTTTGAGCCGTAGTCTAAAGTATTAACGTCATTCAATTATCAGATTTGTATAAATTTATGTATAATACTTATAGTTCTGTTCATCTGCATTTGGAAGAAAAAAAACATTCCGTTCTTTCACACTATCGTTTTATTTGACATATATATATGTCAAATATATGTCATATATATATAATAGGTCCTGCTAAAATACATAATTAGCCTACATTTTTATACACTTTGAACGTCATAACACGCGTTTCGCTGAAATTTATTTATTTATTATATTATGAATGCCGCACTCTAAAAGACTGAATCAGTGATATAAATAAGTGAAATAACATTAACTGATAATCAATTGATATGCTACTGCCGACTGACAAATGAAGCAAATGAACTGGGAACGTGGCTTACGGCAGTGGAATTCTCAACATTCAGCGAGAATTACGTAATTCAATGTAATTCAGCCGTCATGTTAGTTACTGGCGTTGATACCCAGTCGCTCACTTCTCACTGGTTTCCACTGACGTGGCTCAACTCTCACTGTTTCAGGTTTAGAGTGCGGATTCCGCGAGCCAGCATTGCTATTACAGATTCTGGCAAATGATCTCCCTATAAAAGCACATTTTCAGGAGTCACAAAGAGGGAGATATAGAGAGAGGTAGAAAATAGAAGACGGACTTGGAAAGAGCTAATGGATTTAATGGCAGAGTTTCCTGTTTCATTTATCGACCACCATGCTTCCCTCGCCACCCTTGTTCTTTCGTCCCCTCTAACGACATTATTCAAATTATTGAAGGGTGAGTGTTGTTACCTCGACAGCAAGTGTCGATGGCTATGCAAAAGGCTTTGTTCAGCAGTTACCGAATATAAATTTTCTTCACAGGCATCATAGCCAGTGCGAGAAACTATATTGTGAATGTGCTTTGAGAATTATTAAATTTTCAAGCGTCTTGTTTCAAAATATTTTATTTTCTTGACAAGTAGCAATTGCGTTCTCTGAGAGATAGGCTGGGCGTTGATTACCCTAAGAGAAAGGGGCAAGAAAAGTATATCAACGAGGTCACGATATCCGTTTCTGAAATGATTTCTTTTGGGCCTTAAGCAATAATATTAAATTGTAATGTCCTTCAAAAATATAAAACTGTAATATAATATATATAAGATATAAAAAAACTTGTTTTTTATTGTTTATATTCTAGGGAGAGAGTAATGCATGATGTAATACAGCAGCCATACCTCCTCGTGTTCGTCTTTTGTGAATAATTTGTTTTACTACAGTATAAACATTATTAGTTAAGTTATATTTTTATGTCAGAAGTGATAGATGCAAATTAGCTACGCCTGCCAGCTTAATCAAGAAATAGCAACTATTCATTATGTCTTGCCTCTGCAGTTGGTCAGCGGAAGATAATTGCCTAGTTGTGTACTCGTTATATAATTAGCTCTGAGATTGAAGTACATTCAGCAGCATCACCAAAGAACTAGAAAAATTAGCGCAAAGTCCCACTGAAGGATGTAAAACTTGATGGCAGCTGAAATAGGCATGTTTTACTTCTGTACACATTAAAGTAATGTTACGCACTTGAAGTTCCGTTACGCGCAGGCTGGCGTTGTGGCTGCCATCACAGCCCCCCCCCCCCCCCCTCCGCCCCTGCTGAGGATCTGACAAACTTAGAACAGCTGCAAGAATATTCTGGGAATTAGGACACTCGACACAAATCGGAATTTAGCGAAACTTCTGGGCGATTGCCTACGCCCCTATAAAAACTGCAACGGTCCAGTGGCGAGTAGTCTTTGGCGAAGGTCATCTCGCTGAGTGCGGACGCGAAGTATAGTACGATACGACAGCGGACGAGGTGTTGGTGCATAGTGTGAATTGACGAGGGTGTGAAACCTTACGAGTAAAGCGCTCTGTGCGCGAGGGCGCTCGGAGAACTCTAGAACCTTGCGAACTGGCGGGACATGGACTAAACTATCGTGGGACTGGATGGACACGTAATACGGATTTTACTGTAAGTATTGGAGCTGTCGAATATGGGCACATAATTTATATAATAATTGAAAAGGTTTTGATACACTGTCTATTAGGACTGATTTTTAATTAATTGAACTCATTGATTTCTTTGAGGAAATTATAAATTGTATTAGTTGAAATCATTCATTGTAAATAATAAGTGATATCAGTTTATTGTTAAATGTTGAGTCGAGAGAATGTTGTTTGTAGTTATTGTAATTAACACTAGGAAATTATAATTAACTCATTTTTAAAATTAAGACCTCCGTCCCTTAACGAACTTCGTTCAGCCCACTGATTTAGAGAGAGAAATTGTAACAATAAGAAAGAATTATAAGATATGTTGTATGTGACAGCGTGCGTGCTGTTGTGGCAGGTCGACATACGACTACGCCAGATCGACAGTGTTACCACGTTCTTGTCGCTGTAGGACGTAGGTATAGTGGAAGTATCCCACTTACCGCCACTAGCGGATCATCCGCCTTATAAGGGAGGGACTTGATAACAGCTTACTTGTGTGGCGTACACACCCACGGAATCTGACTTGCCGATAACACACAAGTAAGTTACTCATTAGCAAACGGCAATATCAGAAAATTATGCAAGTTACATTTGCTAGGATCGGAACACGTATGCGTAGCACTTTAGTAACAAACCACTCGTCAATTGGAGGCACATGGACTTTAGTAACAAACCACTCGTCAATTGGAGGCACATGGACTTTAGTAACAAACCACTCGTCAATTGGAGGCACATGGACTTTAGTAACAAACCACTCGTCAATTGGAGGCACATGGACTTCCGAATCGAAACATATTCATACGGCGCCCGCGAATTTTAGGTTTTCTGCTTCTTTGGCATGTTTAATAGTGTAAGTAGATGTTTGTATTGATACTTTGAGTGTTGGCTCGCTTAATTTTATGTCGCCTCAATGTAATTGTGTCGTAACATCACGGCACCTGCATTCTGTGAAGACACGAACTAAGAAATATTACTTGGCCAGCAGTTTTCATTATGTTCCCTGCAACGTTATATTACGCCAGAAACACTCTGAATGTAAATAGCCTGCGTGAACAGGGTGGTTTATAGAAAATAACATTCGATTGGGACACTATAACTCGGCGTTACGTTTGTAGAGATGCGGCCAGTCACGAACGTTGTTTAGTAGGCTACACGAAGCGCGTCCAGTGTTGTGTAAACCAGTAGGATGATTGTAATCAGGAATAAAGAGACCAACAGAACTGAGTGTCATTCAGCCATCAATACAGGAGACTCACTTCTAGCTTGATTGCCAGTAAATCTGCAAAGCGTTAAATATGGCTAGATGTAAAGTTAACTATAAGAAGGATGACTTTCTGTTGGAATGGTGCACTTTACAAAATGTTTTGTGTTTTTTCAAGAAAAATCCTTGGATTCCCAGTTGCCAAGAAAATCCTTTGTAAAATCTGCGGAATATTTATTTGTAATGATAGCCTTGTATTATAGCTGACATTATTAAGATGTCTACATAAAATGTTTTTTTCTTCTTTAACAACAAGGTATTGAGAGCCGATTTAAGACTTCTGTGTACGTAGGAAACATTAACGCATATTAAATATATATAGTCACGTTTATTTTTAATTTTGGTTTACTATGATTATGTAGTTGTTTTAAGCGTTTTTTTTATTGTTCAAACATGCAATAGATTTCCTTTTGCACACAGCTACACATTACACGGAGTGGCCGACGTTCGTGTATGGTTACGAAGCAGCTGTCGTTTAGCCATTGCCTTTCAGGCATGGACAAATCAGGAATGGTCGATATTCGTGTGTGTGTCGTTCAGCCAACCCCTCATTGGCGTGAATAAACAAGGAGCAGTCGGTGTTTCAGTATGGTTACAAAGCAGCTGTCATTTAGCCATTGCCCCTCTCAGGCGTGAACAAACCAGGACTAGTCGATGTTCGTGTGTGGTTACGAAGCAGCTGTCGTTTAGCCATAGCCCCTCTCAAGGGTCAACAAACCTGGAGTGGTCAACGTTCGTGTGTGGTTACGAAGCAGCTGTCGTTTAGCCATTGCCCCTCTCAAGGGTCAACAAACCTGGAGTGGTCAACGTTCGTGTGTGGTTACGAAGCAGCTGTCGTTTAGCCATTGCCCCTCTCAAGGGTCAACAAACCTGGAGTGGTCAACGTTCGTGTGTGGTTACGAAGCAGCTGTCGTTTAGCCATTGCCCCTCTCAAGGGTCAACAAACCTGGAGTGGTCAACGTTCGTGTGTGGTTACGAAGCAGCTGTCGTTTAGCCATTGCCCCTCTCAAGGGTCAACAAACCTGGAGTGGTCAACGTTCGTGTGTGGTTACGAAGCAGCTGTCGTTTAGCCATTGCCCCTCTCAAGGGTCAACAAACCTGGAGTGGTCAACGTTCGTGTGTGATTACGAAGCAGCTGTCGTTTAGCCATTGCCCCTCTCAAGGGTCAACAAACCTGGAGTGGTCAACGTTCGTGTGTGGTTACGAAGCAGCTGTCGTTTAGCCATTGCCCCTCTCAAGGGTCAACAAACGTGGAGTGGCCAACGTTCGTGTGTGGTTACGAAGCAGCTGTCGTTTACACATTGCCCCTCTCAAGGGTCAATAAACCTGGAGTGGCCAAATTCGTGTGTGGTTGCGAAGCAGCTGTCATTTAGCCGTTGCTCTACTCAGGCGTGAACAAACCAGGAGTAGTGGATGTTTGTGTGTGATTACAAAGCAGCTATAGTTTAGCCGCTGCCCCTCAGGCATAAACAAAACTGGAGCGTCCGACATTCGTGTATGGTTGCGAAGCAGCTGTTATTTAACCGTTGCCCTATTCAGGCGTGAACAAACCAGGAGTGGTCGAAGTTGGTATGTTGTTGCGGTCACGATACCTCATGTGTTAACTAAAGCTGCCGCCTTGTTAGCTCTATACTAATATAGTATATTTTATTAAATTGCATTTAATCATACGAAATATTTTATAGTTGTTAGTTTTTGCAGTGTGTAATTTTATCGTGTTTGTATTTTCTAATATATTATGGAAATCGCCGCTTGGCGCGCGGCAGTCAGGCTTTGCGAAGCGGTAGACCGGATGTGCGAACGAGAGTTGTTGCCTTGCGTTGAAGTGGAGTGGTCGTGTCCGAGCCAGAGGTCTGCGTAGTCCTGAGTGCTGAGCCAAGTCGGGAAATGTTCCGACTAATGTACGTGTGTGATGGCAGCCGAGGCGCTCGCGAGCGGTGCAAGCACAAACAAAGTCAAAGTATTTGAATAAGATGTATTCCTACTAAGTGAATCTTACCTCATATTAGTTAGCGGGAAGTATGAACGCGTTTTATATTACGCGTGCGCCGCTCGTTTTGCCGACTGACTTGTTACTACCGCGGTTCATAAAGGGAATTACGTGTTAAAGTGTGGCTGTTTAATGCAAGCGTTAATTTCTACATGTTGGTGCAGGAGTGCACATTAATGAAGACCGTCAATACGTGGGGGCGTATTGATGGCGCCGCAAATTCAACTGCTCCGAGCGGCCTATTCTACACCGTCACTGCAGCGGGCTGGACAAGCCCGTGTTGAGGTCGCTGCTGGGCTGATTTCCCGAGCAATATGTCTGCAGGGCGTCTCTTTGCCCTACGCTATCGTGCTGCATTTCACATGTATGGTGCATTTTGATTAGGAGCTCAAAGGAATCGTGGACTAGAGTGTCGTAAGAATTCGTTGCGTCTGCCCTTCAGCTGTTATACACACGTGCCGCGCACCCAAGCGAAGACGACCTTTTATGTGATTTTACAAAGGGCCAAGCATTTATCGCATGAGTGTTATATTCATATAGTTTTGGTGAGCAATAATCGCCAACGGTAACTGTTCTGAGTATTAAGGCCCTCGTCAATACATTTTACGTCTGTGTAAATGAAACGATTGCGAGTTCCAGTGTGTAACCAAACCAACGGTACAGACGTTAATAAAAACAGTAACTGAAACGTATTGACTTATTTGTTGCTAGCATTGAGTAACCCCTCTGTAGCTTTATGATAAAGGCATAACGAGTAACTTGGTTATTTTATTGTGTTAATTGTTGTATCTCAGCCTTAATGTATTTCAGTATCTATTGGGTCAGAATGCGAAAAGCCATTTGAAGACGAGATTCCCGTGTACCCAGAGTAAAGAGTAATGTGTTTTAGGTTCATTGGCGAGTAAGGTAGCATTGAAGTACCCAAACCGCACCGGGTACAGGATGTCTCGCCAGGAGCGATAACGGCGACATTGCCTCGCACATCAAGTATGCCATCGTCACTAAGCGCAAGGCTCTGAACTGACGTGCAGATTTTAGTCACACTGCGTGTACTTATGGGACTCTCAGAGGTGACCCTATTTATTAGTGGAAAGCCTATAGGAAGGTTCAATGCTGGACCCTTGAGTAGTTTTGTATGGGTCGGATGCGTATTTTTCGAGATACGGTGATTTGAAAAAGGAGTTTTTAGCCATTTTGGAGTACTCTGAGATGGTGTTTCTAATTGTGTGACGTCTTGAAAGCACTCAACAGCCCCCGCCTGTGGTGAGTGTTATTTTCATGTATCAGCACGTTGGACGCACGTGTAATTGTTTCACAGGAAAATGTGACTTACGAAGTCTGCAACGCAGTTAAGGAGCCAGGCAGGCGGAGCAAGCTTATTGACGAGCAAGTAGTTATTTCCAGTCACACCGGCGCGGCGCACTTTGTTATACATTTTCACAGCGATTATAAGAAAAAAAAGAAACAGTATTTTTAATATAAGCTCTTGAGAGCGTCAAGAAAGGTGCGAAGAACACGGTCACCAGCTGAGAACAAGATAAGGAAACTGTAACCCTCGTAGTCGCGATGTCTGAGTGTATTCTATTCTAATCTAATCTAAATGGTGCAAAAGCACGAGGCCTTGGAATTAACCGTACAGCCATACAACCATCAAAATAGAATACAGAAAACGGCGAAAAACAAGAAAAAAAACGTGATTAAACACGGCAGAAAATCATCAAAATTCGTAGAATCAAAAATTCGAAGGACCATTAAACTCACACGAACGTTAAACGGCACACACAGCGATCCCGATGCCGAGGTTCAAAAATACGAACCGTACACGACGGCGGATACTACACTACTGTCTGGGTGTATAAATAACCAGGAAAATGAAATGTTTCCCCTGAAGTGGTCAGCTCATGCGTAGTAACGCTGACACTTCGACATAGGCTACCTACGTAGATACTGCGGAGCGCGGGTTCGAGTCCAGCAGTGGATGGCATCAGCTCTGATTGGAGATCCTCAATCGCTGCAGCTGAAGCTGTGTGCTTTTTACACTTATTATTCGGTGGCTCCTGGCCAGTTGCAACAAGATGGCCATTTTTTTTACTTAGGTCACGCTGCTCAATGAACCAACATCGATATTTCACTATTCCTGTCGGTAAAAAAAGCTGTAAGCAATAAGAGGGTGGCCACCCCTGTTATGTCCATTAGGGTGGGCCATAATGAGAATATGCACTTACGTTGAAGATTTCGAAAACAAAAACAATGTTCAGAGAATTGTAATGTAATTTCACTTCGTTTCCGATATTCTACAATAATACAGTTAAAAGATTCGGTATCCAAGGGCTTGTATCTACTTAAATATTAAGTTTAAGTAGGAATTGTCTCATACATTTTCAACTTGATTTTTTAGAATTCCATCCCCATTCTGTATATGCGCAAATTAGACGAAACTGGACGTTAAAATCGACTTAATTCTAAATACATTATTTAAAAAGTGAAGAAGTTCTTTGCCTAATTGGCTGCAGTGCTCTCTAGAAAATCGGTGATAATCGGAAATGTAAGATTGTACTATAGTATGGAACACAGTTACTGTTATTACATTTACAATTTAATTTCTTATTCTAAAAGACACTTGTCGTGAAATACTATCTTTTTACGGATCAGTCTTTACTATGCAGTATTATTTTACAGTACATTTTTAAGTGAAAACCATCTTCGTAAGCTCATAAAAAAACGTGTTTTCTTAATTTGTTAAAATGAAGAGGTAAGAATATATTCTCATGTAAGTAAAAACACTTTTAAAGTATTGTTTGTCAATAGCTATCACATTAGTGTAAACAGTGGCAGCAGCAAAGTACTATCGCTCCATCAAATTTGCTTATTTTTCTTATGCCGTAACAAGTCTGGCATTGCAAAACAACAGTTGCAAGTTCATGAATTCACTGTGGTAATTTGTGTGCTTTTCAGTTACACATTATTGGTATTCACCCTTAAGTATACTCATTCTAACAACTCGTACGCGTTGTTTTTAATTTGTTTCTACTAAACTGAACTTGCGATTAGGTGGCGAGAGAATTATTAACAGACTTAACCTTTTGGAGTTCATAAAACAATTACAGCCAAAGTTTATTTACAAAGAGTTTAAACAAGGATGGGGTGTACTGATAGACTTTAGTTTGTATTTTAAATTTAATAAGCTTATAAAAGACATAATCACACCAGCGCCAAAAGGAGAACCCATTACAAGTTCATGAACACTGCTGCCAAGATGATAGCAACCTCGGTAACTTGACCAGGGTAGAGCCGCCATATGCTCACTTCAATAAACAAAACAAAATAGGACGAGCAACAAACGAACGAGCAGTAAAGACAAGGCAGTATATACAAATACCCAACGAAGACGACACAGAAAAAGACATAGTTGTTTTCTTGGCGAACCAGTAGCGACGTTTCAGGAACTGACCTCCGTTCCTGTCTCCAGGTAAATTGAACGTTTAGTTTGGTATAACTCTTGGCTGGTTGTGGGATTATTATTATTTTTTTTTAATACATGCTGACGACAACTAGTCTTGGCTTGTTCTCGTGTCTACAGGTGTTCGAGAGTTCAGTGCCCAAACTCCAGACATAGTTTCTTTGGACCAGTCGTAATAAAAAATCTCTATACACTTATACCAGCAAAATAATTTCGATATCAAATAATTGTGCTCCGATATGCGGCGCACAACGCCTAGAGAACAGGGCTGTGCGATCATGTGTGTAGGACAAGTCGCATAGGTCGTGGGTGCGCGACACTAAACTATTACATACATACGCAGTGGCGCGCTTACTTTCTATGCGACTTGTCCTACACACATGATCGCACAGCCCTGTCCTCTAGACGCTGCGCGCCGCAACTCTGAACACAATTATTTGATTTAAAATTATTTTGAGGGTATAAGAGTATAGAGATTTTGTATTACAATTGGTCCAAAGAAACAATATCTGGAGTTTGGGTACAGAACTCTCCAACGTTCTGTATCAGTAATGTCTTCCTCTGAGTGACCCTTGTCGACATAGCTCTGCAATGCCGTATGTCCGATCTAATTTTTCATTTAATCAGATAATGCCCATGTGCGGAAGAAAGAGACAGAAGGAACATTTCTAGTGTTTCCTGTCAGCGGTGGTGGGAAGTAAGTGTTTCGTTCCAAGCACGCAGGCAGGCAGGCACACGTACACAACCTCGCATTAGCCTGGTGGTCACCAGACTGCTCTCTCCTCCTCCCGGCCTGCTGCATGGTCCTATACACAGTGAGTGAGGAGGAGGAGGCGATACCATTCCATGTTCCAGTGGCGTGGTGCCTGAGCCGACCCTGCATACCGAGACAGGGCCGGGAAGGCAGCCCACCCCGCCCCAGGCTTGTGCCCGCATCTATTAATCGTTTCCACTTTCTCCTGACACGGCGATGAGATGTCTAGAGGCGGCGCGGGCCGGACACATGGAGATGCTGGCTCAGTGCCGCCGTGCAGCCACAACCACGGCTCTGCAATGTCTGCTTCCCATCATCGTCTTCAAACCTTACAGGTGTCCGTGTGATATATAGCTCACGCAGAGTATAGAAAATCTATAGTGATATATTGCAAATATCGCTTATGTTGATATCACGAATATCTGTCATATTGATAAGACAACGTCGACATCGCAAATCGCGGTAATATCACTTACCGCTAATGTCGCGATATTAGATACGTCCCTCTATACGGTTAGATCCCACCGTATTTGCGATATTTCAGAAATATTGGTTCGCGATCAATATATCGCCATATTGCACAGCCTTGTCCACATGACGCACCGGTACATTGATCCGTACAGGAGTGCTGCCTCGACACTTCCTCTCAACTCCGCACAACGTTTTACGGAGTATTTTTGCTATCGGTTTTCATGGCAGCGACTACCAGACTTCTGTATTAGCGTCACACTGTCATCACTTGACTACAGCTCTAGTTCTCGCCGTCAAACTGTACAAATATTACTCAAGTTGTTCTGTTGGAGCAACTTTAGTGTCTGACAGAATGCTCTAGCGTAGCAAGTAACTTGGATCGGTTGCAGGTACACGCGGAAACAACCACAGGACACACTTCCTTCTACGGCGCTAACAATTCATCTAATTGCTACCACTGTATTAACTAGTATGGAAGCCGAAGAGTGATGGCGGTGGAGGGAGGGGGGGGGGGGCGGAGCGGTGATTAGGTCTTGTAGAAATTGTTGCACCTTTCCATAAAATTTTATTTACAAATCAATAATGGGTGTATTTACATAGACGTACACACGTATTGATTCTTATTCATATATTTTGACACAAAATACTTATACCAGTATAAACATTAATATTTAATATCACTACTGATATTCATACTTAGTAACTGTATGTACACTATGCACTTCAATGTACAGTAGATTGTTTTCTTGTGGTGTCCCCTAGTGAAGTCTTCGGCGCCCCCTGATAAGACTGGTGGAATGCCCCCCCCCTCCCCCCGGTTCAGGTTAATTCCCCTTTGCTCGTCGCGACGCCCCTAATGTGTCAATAGTCTAGTAACGTGGCTGGCACACAATCTATGTATCTACACTTTTTTTTTACGCTGATGAAAGCCTGGTCTTCCCGCATGATATGATGCGCTTTATCACTTACAAAAATGAACCAGTATTTTCCCCCGGAAGCTGGGGAGCTGGGGAGTTTCCGCGGGTAGTTAAATGTGCAGAAATAATCTTAGTCTTCTCTTCAGTTACTTAGACGTAAATGTGCGGCCATAGTTTCCTGAATTGCTGTTACTATAGCTAGCAGCTAGCAGGGAAGTATAAATCCTTTACTCGACTTGAGGGACAATATAAAAGTTCAAATTCGAGTAGGCCCTACGGTATGGATGTTTAGACTTACTGTTCTGTAAATCCGTCATATTTCCTTGAATGACATCATTATCTATATCAATCAGTTTTATGAACAATTACAAAAAAATAGTGCATTGGCGTTGTATTTGAAGAATGTCAACATGAATGAGACGAGGACATAGCTAAAGCTATATATATCGTCGGTATAGCAGTAAACACAACAATAGCAGTATATATAATAGAAACATGTCATATAAATGTGTACATACGCGGTACCTCAGGTGCAAACACAATAGTACAAATGACCGCTGTTGCACTCGGATAGCGCCATTTTCGAACATAGAATTCAGGGAGTTATTTTTTTTACGCGTATGTGTTTTATTTTATTTTATTTTGTGATAACTGGTAAGTGTCGCCATTGGGAAGGGCAGCCTGGAGTGGGCCGAGAGGAAGTAGCGATGAGACGAAGGAAAATGACGACAGTTGCCGCATTACTGGAATGTTGGCACACCATCCAGTTAGCCATAAACATGCGTAGTTACAGTATTAAATTCCACTGCAATGTGTGTGTTGTTGCTTTGTAGTTACGCGGGAATTGTGCAGGTTGGTTACAAGATGTCTTGAATCTCAAGGAAACATTGCCACCTCGACTAAATGTATACTTTTTGTAGTACTACGTGTTTCTCGTAGAGGATTTCTTAGTATTCCATAAATTTTGTTTGCAACTTGTTTAATACCGCCTCGTGTTAGGCAGGTCAACGTCGTACTTGATGTCACATCTGGCCGCGCGTGCATCGTCCCGGAGTTTAGTTACGAGCATGTGGCATCACCTTGCTCCGCACAAACACGCAACCAGTGAACATATTGCAAGTGTGACAAGACGACAGCACGGACTGTGTGTGAAGGTGTTGAGAGCACATGGAGGACAAGCACCCGGCGCCAGATGTCTGCCAGAATGAGCGGCTCCTTCAGCGAGGCGGCAGTGCATGGTGTTTATCCGCGGCACGTGCGAGTTGCCAGTCCGTTATGTCGCAGGCCGTAGCTGTCTGCACGTCAACAAGCCGGAGGACTGCGCTACCAGCACGTTGGCCTGTCTTCGCCACTACAACACTGCTGCTTTCCCTCGCTCCTCTCTCTCTCTCTCTCTCTCTCTCTCTCTCTCTCTCTCTCGTCGCAGTGGCCACTAGGGGTGTGTGCGGTGTCCACTTTTCTATGAGGTATCGGTGTGATACATCGCTTAAAGAGAAATATTGAGAATCGGTGGCGATTCTTCGCAAATATCGGCCATATCTATTTCTTGTTGAGCTTTGCTAGAAATAAAAATTGCACAATTTACCTGGTTAACAAGATGTTTGGTTTCAGAACAGTTGAGTACAGATTGCATTTTAGGCGAAGATTGCATGCGAAAAACAGGATTAATTGTAGTAATGCAATCTAATCATTTTTTAAATTTGCTTCCAAGATAAAAGTACACTTTGTGGGTCATCAACCTGAAGTACCTATACCTGCTACAAAAGTAAGTACAAAGTGGGATAATGAAACATTCAATCCATTAGGACATTTATCTAATAGTCAACATAGCGAAATCAAAAGATTGTGTGACATGTTTCTAAAGGTCCTGACTCCTGAATTAGGACTAACAAAGTTGTTAGCGTATGAAATTAAATTTTTGGGCAAAGAACCTGTAAAAAGTCAACCATGCCATTTAAGTTCCCTTAAAATGGAATTATTGAGAACACAAATTCAGGAATTCCTAGATAAAGCGTTATCAAGGAATCCACATCCAGATATGCCAGTCCCGCATTTTTTGTCCCTAAACCCAACAGGAAACAGTGATTAGTCTTGGACTCCTGAAAGGTAGATAGATAATCGAAACTGAATCGGTTCCTTTGCCCGATCTGCATCCAGCTTTGGAATGGTTTGGTAAAGCCAAAATTTTCACCACCTTTGACCCAAATGCTGCATATCATCAAATTCCCCTTCTGAAGGATTCTAAACTTATTACAGGATTTTCCGTACCTTGGAATCTATACCAATTTACCCGAGTGCCTTTTGGCCTGGCAACAGGAGCACAAGTTATGACCAGACTCCTAGACAAAATTTTCCATGATGTTAAGTTCAAGTTTGTGTACAATTATTTAGACGATTTAGTGGTATACTCAAAATATTTCGAGGAACATGTAGAACATTTGAAAGAAGTTTTAGGGTGTTTGGAAAAAGCAGGTTTGACTGTCAACCCCTCCAAAGCAAACTTTGCAGTTAAGGAAATCTCTTTTCTAGGCCACATCATATCCTCAAAAGGGATAGCTATCGACCCTGAAAGGAGTAAATCCATAAGGAATTTTCCACAGCCATATGATGCAAAAAG
The DNA here is from genome assembly GCA_029891345.1 of Dryococelus australis. NCBI lineage: Eukaryota > Metazoa > Arthropoda > Insecta > Phasmatodea > Phasmatidae > Dryococelus > Dryococelus australis. The sequence continues at coordinate 86,370,933 of CM057002.1, read as the reverse complement.
TATAGCCACATTTATAGGAATTATGCAGTTTTTTGCAAGTTTATGCCTAATCTTGCAGAAAAGGCAGCCTCTCTGAATAGGCTTCGAAAGAAAAATGGGAAATTTGAATGGGGTCCTGAACAACAACATGCGTTTTTGACACTCAAACAGGACATCATAAACCCACAAGTCTTACGAATGCCAGATTTTGCTAAGCAGTTTATCCTTCAGACAGATGCTTCAGGAATTGCAATAGGTGGCATACTTTTGGTGGCCTATAGCATTTGCATTCTGTACCCTCACACAACAAGAAAAAAGTCTCAACTGTTTATGAATTAGAATGCCTTGCCATTGTGTTCGGTATCGAGAAATTTAGACAGTATCTGGAACACACTGAATTTTCACTAGAAACGGACAATCGAGCATTGCCCTGGCTTTCGTTCCATCCCCGACAGTTAGGGAAAATTGGTCTTTAGGTGATGAGGATCTCGTTTTTTGAAATTTAAAGTTTAACACATCAGAAGTACACAAAATGTTGTGGCAGATGCATTGTCTTGTATGTTTGAAAAATCAGATTGTTCTGAATCTAACGATAACAGTTTAAGTTGCAATAAGTTGTTTGAATGTGCCAATATGGTAGCCAGCTGGCAAAAGTATTTGTATTACATATTATCGAAACTCTGCTCATTTGAGACATAGCTGTGGTAGAGAGCAGACGTTTACAGAGGATTTGTACTTAGCAATTATGCAAGTGCGTACTCTTTCTGCACATGCAAGCCTTCGATTAAATAATTAAATGTCCAATTAAATATTTCAATACTGCATACACAAGTTCATACACACCCAGTGCACATGCAAGTATGCATAAAAGGTTATTACACTATTAAAATATCTAATTAAATTAATCGAATGATTTATTAATTGGGCGATTCAGTTAGCCATGCACATGTCCTAACCCTATGCATCTGCATTTACCCCCCTCACCCACTCACTTCTCATCCAGCTGCTCCACACCTAAATGAATTTCCCCTTCCATCCTCCTTATTTGCCAATGGCTGCCGACCACAGACAATATGTGTACTTACTCTCATTGCGCAAATAAAATGTAAATTCCCGTCCTAACCACCGGTTACTGCAAGTCCAGCCTGGCAGGCACCCACCCCACGATGATCACCAAAACAACCCGTCACATCTCTGGCACTCACAGGGGGAGGGGGAAGTACATGTGAAATTGCAATTGCACATGCATCTGCAATTTAACATGCACATGCATTTGCTTGTACGACTGCATCAGGGAGTGGGGGAAGGATAATTGCAGCTGCATCGCCACCATTTTGAATAAATTAAGTCATCGGAACCCCACACTGCCCCTACTGTATGGGTAGGGGGTGAGGTGGGGGTAGGGCTACCAGCCACACAACACCGACATGAGGGGTTGGGGGAGGAGAGGGTGGGGAAAGTGCATCGCCAGGAAGTAGGTCAAAGGTTACTTGATGTCATTTGCGTCGTAGTACTATTACGCGGACTCTACTGACGACGAGACTTAGAAACCTGCTCTCCGAACCTGTATCCGTCCAGGTATTGAGGTTTCTATTGAATAACCTGTCAACACGATAGGCCTACTTGCTGCCGCACAAGTAACCATGATGAGCACATTTATTTCGACTTTACTTCTGCAGTTGTGATTCTAGGACGGACTTCATATACAGTTTATGCAATATTCTCTAATGCACAGAGCATAATTATTTTGTTGCTCTAATGAGAACTTCCTTTGTGTTAAATAAGCGTGGATATTTACTATAATTTTCACATTACACTTTTATAGTATCAATAAACCACATTATTGCTGTTTTTATTTACTATTTACTTTATTCTTGTTTAATGGCAGTGTTACTGTTTCTCAAAACAAAATAAACTAAATGATGACTATCACTAAAAACCAACCACCACCCCCACCATCTTATTCTATCTATTTGCTCAATTTTCCATGTTGTAGAAAATTTTAAAATGAAAATTGCAGAAATGTCTATGAAAAAAACCTACAGTCGGCTAAATATTACATAAAATATCCATATTAGCGGCCATACAAGCTTGCATGGTAGCTTATAAGGAAACTTACATCTTAACACATGAGCTTTACCGTTATCCCATAAATACTAGAAAGTGGATTCCTTAAATTAATCACTTGTGCAGTGTCTAGTAAACGTTCAAGTAGTAATATTGACATGAAATAATTTTTGAGGAAACAGCATATAGTGATCATAGTAGAAGTAATAAATAAACACGGGCAAGGTAGGGTGATATTACGATTGACTTAACAGTAACAGTAAGCCGGGTGCCTATAATATGACTCGATTTGTTCAAGGATATTGGTTTATGGCTACAGTGTACGGGCCGTGTACTCGTTAGGCTGTCAATATCACGATGTTGAGAGCTGCTCAAGTTTCTTCTCTCGCCCGTGAACCCGTCGTGCGTGTGTGTTCTTGGCTTCACTAAAGTTTATTCTCCTCAGGTTAGGAAAACAAGGAGATGCCTTGAGGGAGAGTTTGGCATGGGATAACTCCCGCTGCTAGTACGCAGTGTTCCAAAAGATAACTTTTATTTTAATTGAAAGCTACGGGAATTATAAAAGAGAAAGATCTTACTTAGGTACGAAGTTATTTTATATTTTATTTGTGATTATTACAATTATTCAGTTTTTTTAACATAGAGAATAGAGAAAATCTGGTACATTACCGACACTAGCGCTTACCTAGTGGCGAAGTTTTTGATTGCCGAAATTTTAACATTGATCTTTCCAACCTGTAGTGAAAGTAACCTTAGCTTAACTTATTACATGGTTATATTGTATATCTTAAGTACAAGACAAAATGAAATTGCCAATCAGAGCACAACACCTGTTGTTGGCGGGACCAGTGTATTATAAAATCGGGAGACCGTATTCTCGTGTACCTAAGAACAGTTCTTCATCATGTTTTACTTATTGTAAGAAATTATTAAGTTCGCCTTTATTTATCCTTTTCCCTATTTTTTGACCGAACTGCCCAACGCTGCCATAGGCATCTGCTTTTTACAAGATTTTTTTTTCTCTCTTTCGTTTGCACAAGCCAATGCTGTAAATAATCTTTACCCGCGTTAATTTTACTTCGCTATGTCGGTTGCTTTCGTTACCTAGAATTTTTATTGGCGAGACTTTACAGTAGCTAGATCAATCGTAAACTGTTAAAGCAATTTTCGTCGCTTTTACCGGGCCGTAAGTCTCAATTCTTGAGTACTGAATGGGGAGGCAACCCTGTGGCTGGAGTTCAGCTGAGGGACGGTTTCCTCGCGACAACAATGATGGTGTTTTTTTTTTGTTGCCGCGGAGGCTGGCACCTGTAGCCTGTGAGGCGAACGGAGGCTGGACCACAGACGAGCAGCGCCCCAAGGTGCTTGTATTCCGGGCACAATGGCAGCAGGTGTGCCCATCTGTACGAGCCCTAACCTTCCCCTCAGGACCGAGATCGCCACAGCTAGGTCTATACTGCCGTCGCTCCGCGCCTCCATGTGCGACTATGCTGTTTCAAACATCGGGTTAAGACAATTATGCATTGGTCGCTGATCGAACACATATTCTGTATTAGCTGCTCACATATTGTATGATTCGCAATTAGACCAACAAACTTCGGGAGGTGATTAGTCAAGAAAAAGTAAACGGAGAACATATGTGACACTTACCTAAACAGAATATTAAGGGAGGTATAAGCTAACGAGGTTTTAAACCGTATTTGTGCAAAATATCGGTAACGAAGTAAAAGACAATGACAAATCTCGGAACATAATTTAATATTATCGGGACCTTCAACGTAATAGCCTATATTAAGAGCTCATATCTCCCTTAATTTTCGGTTTAGGTATAAAGTGTCACATATGTTTTCCTTTTACTGGTCGGTATAAATGAGAATCATCCTGTATAATCGGGAAAACCCTGCTTTCTTTCCGTTCTGCCTACAGCCTCGCGTCTCACATAACCTAACCAGAATTTCGTAACACTAGTCTACACTACATTCTACATTACATTTAAACATTCTACTTTACTCTGCAATCATATATATGCTGATATATAAAAAAAAGTGATGATAACTTTACTGTAAATAAAAGTACGTAATTAACATTTACTTTAGAACCCAGATTGGCTACTTCCTCCCAAAGGTTTCTGACACCTATCCCTCCCCCCCCCTTTTTCCCTATATACACGATCTGGTGCTGTAGGAAAATGTAGTGAACTGTAAGCACAGCCCGAGGTTTATAACTGAAGACATACGTCGGAAATAGACAGAATCAATGACAGTGGCAAAAAATAAACAAAAACAAAATTAGGAATTAATTTTATATTCTCTTATCCTATTCATTAAGAGAAACGTTAAGTCACAGTTAGTTTGGTCCCACGTCGCTCACGTATAAACACATAGCTTAAGGGCGCTGCTCCCAAAAATTCCATTACATATTATTATATTTGTGCGAGAGAGTGTTCAGCTTGTACAAGTGCTATTTCCCAGCATTACAAAATTTTAGACCCAATATTTTTCGCGTTATGGCATGTCACTATCACAATTTTAATGTTTTTGGGGCGTACAAATTCCCTTTAAAATCTAAATCATCTACTGAAATATTCGCTCTAAAATAAGATACAATGCGCTACTGTAATTAATCTTATAAATCACACTGTAAAATGTCTTCACAAGTTTAAAAACTGCAAAAATTAACTTTTGCTTTTTTTTTTTGTAAGTCTGTGTTATTTTTTTTTAATTTACTTTTGCTAAGCATGCCATAAAATGAATTACGTTGTTACCTTGTAATCACCCTAGATAAATTTTTTGTCAATATCTTTGTTTTATTTTTAGGCCCCAAAACCACTAAAATTGCAATTTTGACGTGCCGCGATATGAAAACAATGCGATATAAAAACTTTTTATGCGGGGAAAGAATACAGGTTGAACGACATTTTGTACGAATATAAAATAATAAATTACTGGTGGCCAGCATCCTCAAGACAACAATGCCCTCGTGACTACTCATGATACAGCATCCTCGAGATCGCAGCATCTTCGTAACTGCTCATGATTAGAGACCTGAAAAATTTGCAGATTCATTTCGGGACAAGCTAGAATTCAAAACACCTGTGTTAATAAAACTTCAGTCATTGGTTCACAATGTGTTTGATACCTCCTGGATAAGGACGGCCCAATCGTCACCTTTCTCTATGACAGCAGACAACCAGTGTGCAGTTGGTATCGGCATATTCGGGCCTTTACAGATGATATAGCATCCTCGAGACAACAATCTCCTCGTGACTACTCATGATACAGCATCTTTAAGACCTCAACACCTTAATGACTTCTCATGATAATCACGTTGCGACTAAAATGATTTATCAGCTAATAAAAAAAAAAACGTATCACCAACGCGATAGAAATCTCAACGCTACGAAAATTCAAAATAGAAATAATTTTATTCATTTTGCATCGCAACTGCTACACTCATAATGAATCAATACATACCTCCTAGTTAAAACAGTGGTGACAAAGTTCGGATGGTTACATTTCAATTGATTGTTAAATTAACATATTTCACTTCGATTGTTAGGTCTTAAAAATTTGATTTTATAAAATTTGTCATCTCGAAGTCTTTTCCAAATACAAATACAGTGAGAAACTCATAATTTGGAAAGTTTGGTGAGTGGAATTTCTTCAGGGCTTTAGTGTTGGCAAGATTGAGTGATGGATGAAATAGTGATTCCAGAAAGAATCCTTGTCTCGAGTTCTCCTTTGGCATTTGTGAATACCAGTCACCTTGACTGCTGTCTTTATGGTATGTAGACCTTTCCAAGAAAATTTTGTATTGGATTCTTGCATTCCCCAGAATTGTTTCAACGAGTAGCATCATAAATCAAGAACTTATCGTCTCTGAGTTTCCCTGGTACCGACAAGAATTATTTTCTAGGTTTATATTCTCAAAGAAAAATGTAAATAAAAATGATCTGCTTTACACGTTGTTTGCTGTGGTGTTGGACTTCAGTAATATTTGTTAGCTCAATATATAAGAATAAATGGCCTTAGCACTGATGGAATAGGCCTACCTCTTAAATGTCTCTTTTGATTCAACAAATAACTATGGTTCTACGAGCAATCAGGGAACTTTATCTGTGGAATGTAATCGACTTTTAAGACGAATTGTAACTGATATGGAGAAACACATTGCCGAGGCGAGGATGGTCACGTTCCTTAGTATATGATGATGGTACAATAACAAGACTTCAGCATTAGTGCATTACTATGCTCCCATCGTATAACTCTTTGAAACATAAACTATAAAAGTACACGATTTACTTCATTCTGTCACGAAATTAGTATTTTCTAGTGTAGGGGAACTAATGGCACAATTTACCAGAGAGAAAATGGTGACATATTTACTGTGTGTTATTTTTTTGTTGATGCACTAGCACAGTAATAAATACTGTTTATTACCAGTTTCGAAGTAAGAAAAGTCACTCGCTGTGTTGTGAAGTTAGTGGATGGTAAGGTGTCACTTGTCACGCTAGACCGTCATCTTGCCACATTAGACAGTCATCTTGCCACACTAGACCGTCATCTTGCCACACTAGACCGACAAACGTGTTGTCAACAGTGTGTATTCTATTCAACGGTTGATTCACACTTTTTTTAATCAAACCTTCAAGAATCACTCCATGTATGACATCTTTGGTTCTTTCGTGAATGTCATATGTCACGAGCATTTTATACTTTTGTCAGCATATAAGTATCTTTTTTCTTTATTAAACTGAACATTTTGTTAGGGAGTAAACATTTCTGTCAACTCCATACATCATAGGGTTAGGGACGTAGCTGACTGACAAGATGAGATGGTAGAGCAATACTATGTATGAGAGGGTTTATTTAGACATGAGGCACATACAATAACATGGACTGTATAATATTAAACACTCGGGGAGCTTATATATATTATATTATATTACTTTAATTTAAATTGTTATAATTACGCACTACTCTGTTAAACTAATTGGATTGTCCCCACCTGATAAAAGAGGTTTGTTGGTATAGACTGTTCACGGTAAAATGAGAACTTTCGAAAGTCCTGCTTAAACAAATTGTACGTACGTTGGTATTATTCCGCCTTGTGTGAATCAACATTGTCATGGGCCTTATCACTTTGTTCATTCGTCGTCAAGAGAAACTGAAATATTAGAAAAGTAATATTAAAAAACGTGTTAATTTTACACGCATAAAAAACAGAAGCGAAATAAATAATTTCAATTATCACAAATGGTTACCTAACAGTTTCTATTCGACGTTAGGATATGGAACTACTTTCAATCTATCGTTACCAACTTTACCGGGCGCATGTCACTCCGTGCGCACGTTGAAGTATATGCAGGCATGGACAGTGACTTTTTTCTAAGGTTGATTTCAAAAGTGCTCACTTTATCGTGAGCAGCCTAATACCTGGTAAGAAGTAGTTCTTATGCAAAATATTATTAAACCGAGTGCGCACGAATGCGGTGTGTTGTGCCTTTGGTGTGATTTTAAATACTTAGTTACGCTTTGTTCGCGTGAGGTGGAGGAATATGTTGGAAGTATAACTTTAGTAGGACTTGAGAAGAGTTGTAACTAACCATGAATGGACTATACAGAATGTGTCTAAATTCCCATTACATAATGCAAAGGCTTGTAGTGGGAACCAAGGCGGTTACGTTTTGCATAAGAACTTAGGTGCGGAAACGTACCTTTTCCCCGCGACAAACAAAACACCACCACATCACACGTTAACCTCGCCCACATCTGCAACATACTGTATGTTGTTTTTCTTATGGGTCCACTTACAAGAGAAGGGCTCGATGTGACGACCATCGACGTCTACACAAACACGGTACCTACGTACCATGTTCTGGTACACACGATCACCAATACCTGGAAGTCCAAGATTCTCCGCAGCCATAATCTGCGCCAGTAGGTCTTCCTTTGATTCCACATGGGTCTCGTAAATCAAGCCCTTCATGTGGCCACACAGAAAGTAGTCTAGCGGAGTCTCGTCATCTCGATCAACGTTTTGGCCAACAGTGGATAGGTCGAGGTGGCCCGATTGCTTTGCCTACACGTTCGCCCGACTTGGTCGCCACTACAAGCCCTTACATTGAGTAATGGGAATTTAGACACATTCTGTAGATGTCACATCGTCTGTGTTGCGACACTATGTTACGCCCATTGCTCCAGTGCAGTGATGGATTCACGATAAAAAAAAACATAGGCACAGGACATAGGCCATGACATTTGAGCAGTGCTCACCATTAGAAACCGTGTGCTAAATTGATTCGCTATTGAATACTTATGTATTACACTGCTCACAAAAAATGTTGTTATGTTACACTGCCCGCAGAAAGTTTAGCATATTTCCCGCTGGGATCCGAAGAATGAACCGGCCAGCTGACATGAACTGCATATAGAATGTATGGTTCTTCCTCATATGAGCGATTTCACACCGTGCACAACCACCAACGATCATACAGGGCGTAAGAATAATCCGCGTTTGGGAATGAAACAATTCGCCTCGGAAAATACTTAAATGATCTTGTTTTGGCATTTCTCGTCGGATACAAGCGGGCTTCAGGAAGAGTGGAGGTAATACACGATACTGACGTTTGTCAATGCATCTGAAAAATCCTTTATTTTTTATATTGAAACTGATGAGATTCCTTTGTTTACATGGTTTTTCAGTTTATGCCTTTTGTTTGCTTCATACTGGGATGATGCAAACGAGTATTATGTTGTTTTCCACTGTATGAGCTATTAGGAGTCCAACATGTAATGTTAAACTACTTTTATTCGATATAACTTCCTGGATTCTGATATATGCTAAAAATTTAGTGAGCAGTAAATTTTTAGCCAATGGAATTCTGCGACAGGTCTAATTAAGTTGGCAGTGCTAGTAAATATAATGTTTGGATTGTTTGATTGTCCTGATCTACATAACGATGTTTATCGAAACGAATTTAATATGACGCTGTGTTGACAACGGACAGTGAGCGATTTAAAGGAGTTGGCATATCTGCATGTCTTTGAAATATTTGCTTTTGCAATCGTGAAGAAAAGGATAACATTGAAAATTTTTTGCTATTATCTGTTTTCTCCTCTAAATTTGCATATCGCAATATTTCTTCGTTTCTTCAGCATAACATGTCTTCCTCCATATTTACAACTTGGTAGAAAAATGTTCTACTCTGCTCTGACTGGATGTTGTCCAATGACTCTGCATAAGAAATGAATTATACCATTTCCTTCATGCGGCATGTGAGAACCTCTTTTACGCACGACCTGTTATGTGCAGCTGTGAGTCAACAGTGTTACACGCCACAGCTAGCGCCGGGACGCTATCTGGCGCTGTGGAAGGTGACCTACCTTGTCCCTCCCCTCTTCCCGGAACGATACACTCGCTGGTTTGTTGCCTCTCTTCTGGGAAGCCAGTGAATGACAGCGGCAAGACTTGCTTACGTCACAGCCCCCCCCTCTCCACTGCTGCAGACGATGACAGATGTAGCGAAGATGCAAGAATATTCTGGTGTGACTGGCGTCACAGCCCTCCTCCTCCCCGCTGAAGAAGTCGACACCTGTAAGAAGCGCAAGAATGTTCCAGGAATTATGACACTCGGTGCAGCGTGCGAGTTAGAGGAAATTCTGGGTGACGGCCTACGACACTATATATACTGCCGCGGTCCAGCCGCCAGCAGTCTTTGGCGAAGGCCATCTAGCTGAGTGCCGGCGTAAAGTGAAGTGTGCGACTGCAGACGAGGTGTTCTTGGCGTGAATGGACTAGAGAGCATGAAACCCAGTGAGTGACGCCTACTGTGTGTGAGGGCGCCTGGAGAAGTCTAGTAGAAAATTGCGGACTGGCGAGACGTGGACTAAACTGCTGGAGGTGGGACTGAATGGACATGTAATACGGATTTTATTGTAAATATTGGAACTGTCAAATATGGACACATAATTTATAAACAAATTGGATTGGTTGATACACTATTGGGACTGATTTTTAATTATTCATTTCTATTGATTTCTTTGAGGTAATTATAAATTTTATAGATTGAAGTCATTAGTTGTAAACATTAAGTGATATCAATTTATTGTGAGATGTTGAATTGTAAATAAAGTTAAGAAATTATAATTAACTCTTTTATTTAAAAAAAGACCTCCATCCCGTAACGAACTGGGTCTAGCCCACTGAATTTCGAGAGAGAAATTGTAACAATAGGTTCAAAATCACAGCGGTTAGTTCTTGTACACACGACCAATGTTCTTGGGCTACTGTTGAACATAAACTAAAATGACGGACAAATAATGCAGTCTGTTATATCACGTTTACAAAGAAAACATGCTAACTACCGTGTTATTAGTGTCCCCACGCTGACTTACGAACATCTATAATGTGCCATGGCGCAAGATATTTATTAACATTAGAGAAAGAAGAAAGAAAGTTCTACAAGCAATGTCGTACTTTCGTTATTTTAAATTAATATTTTTATATTCATGCCTGTTATGTTAGCCGATCTTCTTGATGCAACCTTTCGGAGTAAAGTTAGTAAATAGTTCGAAAATTCACGCCACTTACATTCGCCCAAAATTGGTTTTGAATGCAATTTGTTCCTTTAAGGTATGCGCAAACAATGTGAGGAAATCCATTTGGGAGTGCGAGTTTTTAAAAATGTTATGTCGAGCTGATGACTACCTGTTTCGGTCACTGAACATGTTCCATCACAGACAACATAGACTTCGGACTGGGCATGGTCGCTGCAATTCAAAATGAATAAAAACGGGAAGAAAATAGGTGTGTTCGCAATGCCTAGTAATAAATAGTTCTTATGTAAAATATTAATACACCGAATGCTGTCGCTTTGGTGTAAATTTCTAAATTCGGTGGGACTTTGTTTGCATGAGGTGGAGGAATATCCTGGAAGTAAAACTTCGGGTTTCAGAAAAGTTGTAAACTACCGAGAATGGACTATACATGAGTATAGCAGTATAGTCCACTCCCCATTGGAGCCCTGCTAAATATCTACTTGCAGGCCCGTTTCGTATCCTTCCGCCAAATGTGAACAAACATTGCCATGTGACTGCCATGTAGCAGCTGTGGAAATCAATGTTTACATTCCATTGTGTGTGTGTGTGTACATATATTCGTATACTTTCGCTACACCTAAAAATTAACACTGAAATGTGACTTGCTACTTTTATACCTGCCAATATGTTGTTTACTGTTTACAGCTTTTCAAAGAATTCGGTCATACTCCAAAAACCATTCCGTAGGAATATTCACAGTTTAGGCCTCTTAACATTATTTAGGTCAGCTTTATAACGTTTTGAAAATGCCTGAATTGAAGACAGTTCTTACACTCTAAATCGGAATCAGTTATTTTTTTTACTGATTGTCAGTTGAAACTGCTCCATCCGGAATCAGTAGAAAAATAAAACTACTAATCTCTTCCGTTAAATGAAATCCACTAATACAAACAGTAGAAAACCTGTTATTTATAGTCAATTAATAAAAAGCACAAGGATTAAAAACCGCGAGTTACGGTTTGAAATAAATAAAGTACAATTATTTTGTAGCGAAACAAAATTAATACAAGTACAGGGAAGTGGTTGGTATCGAACCGCCACCCCAAAACGGAACACATTCTCTTGTTTCTTTTGGCTGACGTTCTACCAACTCTGCTACTTTGCCACTGAGAGAAACGGTCTCGCAATTGCGTAGTAACAAATACAATGGCGAACGGCTGTAAGTTTCGTAATGTGAAAGTACTTAATGGTGTCGAAATATACACATATTATGCGTACGTAGGTACATAAGGCTCGAAAGTCATTCTAAGTTAAGTTTAGTTCAGATTGTGTGCTTTAAAAGAGAAATATAGTGGTTTTAACGGTGTTGTCGGTGTTTTCTTGTATCTGTCATTTTACAATGCAACGAGATTTTACAGAACGAGGCTGTTATTTTGAAGAGACAGATTGACTAGTAATAACTGTTTTTGTCGTTTCCTCATTATTTGATCTGTTACCTTCCAGACCACAGAACTTTCTTTGTGTAAATCCACCTTTCTTGAAAGTCAGTAAAAGTATCACTGATCTATCTGTCACTAAAAATAACAGTTTAAATCTGTAGTGTGTCGTTGCATTGTAAAATGGCGGATGCTAGTTAACATAGATAACCTCGTACATTGAAACCACTATATTTATCTTTTAAAGCACAGAATCCGAACTAAACTAAAGAAAGATTGACTTTAGAACTGTGCAAAGACATGTACTTGTATTAACCAACTATAAATAACTAGTTTTCGACTGCTTGAATAAGTAGATTTATTTTAACTGATGAATTAGTGATATTTTTTCTACAGATTCCGGGTGGAGCAGTTTCGACTGACAATCAGTAAAAAATAACTGATTCCGATTTAGAGTGTACGGTTATTTTACATTAACATATTTGTTTTCCATAACGTAGCTCAGTAATGTTAATGCACGTTAGTATTTTGCCGCGACTGTGTTTAACACTGTTACAACTGTGCAGTAAAGGGCTGTACTAATTGTAATTATCCTTTTGTTATTGATACGTGTTGGGTCATTTCTCTAAAAGGACGGCCTCAGTTGGAATAAATATTAAGTCGAAGGAACAGCCAGTGAAAAAGGCACATTAAATTCAAGCACACAACTCGTGTTGCTCATTTTTGTCATACAAACTTTAAAAGATAGCTGTGAACATGCACACAAATAAGCCTACGATAACTTTTATTCCGCTCATATTTCTGTGAACTGCTACTTACTGTTTGTTAGGTTTATTGAAATTTATTGGGCTGGGCTTAGTATTTTTCTTCTGGGATTGTGGCAAATTACATTACACAACCGTGTTTCAAACCCCTTAGGGCAAAGGTACAACGTTGTAATAAATAAACAGACGGGGGTATAAATAAATAACTTCGTCACAAAAACAGTTCACATTTAAAACGTCTAAATAGTGCTAATCAAATATTTGAAATCACATACACACAGGGCCAGCGTATCGACCACGATGCACAAAGGCACGCCATTTCACAGACGCAATGATTAACGAAACACACGTCACAGTATATTTATTACTGCCGTGGAAACACAGATTTATCACAACATCGTAACTTGCTTAGGTAGGTTTAAAAAACACAACGTCTACAAACGTGATGTGGTAATTTGAAGTATTTTTTTCGAAGTAAGAATAATTTACTTTTCGTTTGGCAAAAAGCAACACGGCTCACCAGTCTGCCAACTTCACTTGGTAACTGCTCCGCCATCATATCTAAATATATTAAATTAAGTATTCAAACAGTAAAATCTCTTTTCAGTTGTAAATTACAAATTCAAAATCATTATTTTGCTGTAATAAGTATGAAATATGCTACAATTGAAAAGGTGTATAATTCCCTTGCTTGTGAAATTTCCCGAGTTTGAAAGAGACGAAGAAAAAGAAAGAGAGCGACAAGCCTGGCCAGCAGACTGTTTTTCAATTGATTTCTCGCTCGATAAAACAATACCGTACCATTACGGCCTACTCACGATATTTTCCGCTGTTATATTAAACTGTAAAAATGAGATATGTTGCCATCTGGGCTACTTAAATATTTCAACAGGCACCGTTTAATTTATAAATAGTATACTAAAAAACGAGGTTAAAATAATATTTTAACTGTGAACTATTTCTTACCGGCTGTTGCCAACACGTCGCTGCACTCGCTATTGTTAATTCATATTTAAAAAAGAAATAAAAAACAGGTGACATGTTATGCCTAGCGTGTTTTTTCAAAGGTTGATTTTCATAAGTAGCTTCCAATCGGGAATGGACTATAGTTCCCCCCGTGAACAGAGGACGTAATGGAGAGGAAAACGAGGTTGGCAGAGCTGCTAGGCAGGTGTGGACGAGGGAGATGATGGAGTGCTGGGGAGGATGAGGGGGCGTGGTCCAGGACGTGAACAAGGCTGCAACCCCTGGACAGGTAGTGACGAGATCGAGAGGTATAGCACCGTGTATCACGGCCTGCCACACACAAGCGGGCAGCGGTCCCTTCTTACAATTGCGCGAGTTTATCGCCGATGTGACACTCTGCGACCGTTACACACTACTTGCCATCCAGCGACTTTATAACAGCGCAACGTTGCGTGTGTATGCTTCTGTTGCCCTCTTTCGTCTGAAGTGGAAAACAAAAATGGCAGGCGACTTATACAGTTACATACACTAGGTTTAATAGAAAGTCTCCTCAACTTGCTTTAAACAACTTATGCATCTGGTATAAAATAATCGGAAGCTGTTACATGACCTCCGATAAGTCTTTCGGTGATTGCAAACTTTATTTATATCCCCTATAGGCCTATATAAGATAGAGATGTGATATCAGTGCCAAAATGTTGACAAACTAACGAAGTTTTTTATGGCAACAGGAGACAACACATCAGTAGTCAAGTCTCCACGTAAACACCCTTGGTAGCACATAGCATATCGATTTCTGTCCATACATTAGCCAACGTCATAGGAGCGCGGAGGCCAAGCTGTCGGGCAATCACTTCCGATCCGTCGCCCAGGAAAAGTTGTATTAAAATAGGCACGAACCTTCAAACCCTAATGAGGCGGTAAACCGTCTTGTTGAAAAATGACTTCCAGGTGATACTCAAACAACTAAGGAACAACAAGCAATTGCAACATATCCAGATACACTGACGATGTGTTGGTGCCTTCAGCGAAAAAGAATGGTCCAATAATTTTTTCAAGCAAATGTGCGCACCAAACATTCACCTTGGGCTGTCTCTGGTGCACACTGATACCTCACCAGGATCTTTGAATCCCAAGTACGCACGTTATGCCGGTTCACGCACCACTGACAAAATAAAAAGGTCGCCTCGTCAGAAAAAGCAACACGTTTGATTATCGCCCTCCATACGTGATATTTCAACTGCAAAGTCGTTGGGCAACAAAGCCTGAACAATTTGCACTTTGTATGCACGAAACAATAAACATTTGCATAAGCTATCATAAAGAGAACTTGGCATCTATAATTCTCGCGAGGCCCTACGCAATGGTTTCTTGGGACTTTGCATAAATGACTGTCTCACTGCTCCCACCAGCTGAGGTTGATGGTCGGTTAGTTCTCGGTAAGTCATCAACAGTACCTGTGTTCTTGAACTTCTCGTACCACGACGTAATACTCTTGACATCGGGCAGCCTCTTTCTATGCATTGTCTGAGATTTCCTCTGCACTGTTATTGGTAGAGGGGTGGTGATATTTCGCAAGACAAGGTACAGTTCACAGCACTTTAGGGCTGTACAGCTTCTTTGATTGGCTTTCTAGCCAATGAGACGGCGTGGAGGAGGCTCTATTGGCGGGCCGCAGCCTCACACTTTCGCCTCCAGTCGCTGATGGGCGGGTTGCTGTTTTGCTGGTTGGCGAGACCGCTGTTGGCGCGTGTCGTGTGGCTGTAGTTCGCTTCTGTATTGTTAAGCATGCTGTGGCGTGGAGCATTCGCGCGAGGCAGCAGCAAACACCTGTGACGGCAGGTGGACTCCACCATCTGAAACACAGCGACGGGTTGTTCACGATTAATTGATCACTTTTGAAAGCCCTGCAAAGGGTCTACTTTACTTCTCATTTGTATTCTTCAGCCATATGTAACGTTAAAATTGTCATGTGCTTGATCACTTTATTCATGCACCGGGCAAATGCAACCTTGGAATATTGTGGAAAGTAAATGTGTTAACAATATAAGAATTCATGAAATAAGAAACATTGATTTCAATAGCCATTAAATAATACATTGCACTCGTAACACAACGTCAAGTGTTAGAACTAACTCACTGCCAACTTAACTGAAGGCGTGCGTGACAGCGAGTAGTATAGCATACGTGATGTATAGGGACCTGCAAAATTCGCGTTATTTTGTGGCTACAGAGTGAACTCCAAGCTGTTGTATTTCTGTTTAACTTTTCTCATTGTCTGACAATCCGTGTAGTTCATCCCTAGTACACTTTTAGCCAATCGTAAAAGCTCATACTTGGAGCCACCAATCTCCAGTAATGCGGTCACGCAGGCAAATTACGCTGTATAGTTGTTAATAGCCAATAAAATCTTCAAATCTTCCGGGACACATATAAGAAAGTGAATTCTACCATGTTGCTAAATAATAACGCGAATTTCGCAGCTATGAATGTGATGTAGCTATGGACAGCACAACTTTCCCGAGGTTGAGCCCAGAAGTGCTGACTTTACCGTGGACAGCCAGTACTAGAGTCAGAGTGCTTCGATGAGCACCCCATGTTGGCTTCTCCTTCCTCCCCTCAATATGAGTAAGGCATGTAGCCACTCATCCTGTATCTTTCTTCTCCGTTCTTGTTGGATCATTGTGTGTTGGGTTGGCTCTCTCACCATGAGTCATCGTACATGTGTTCTTTAACTCTTTTCCAGCCAGTCTATCCTCGGGATCTGTGCTGTTCTTTTGTTAATCGTTTTCCCATGGTAGTTCTAGACGATCATCTTTATCAGTTCCACTAAGGTTCTGAGCCTGGCAGGGGGAGCAGACGAGGTTAACCAACATCTTGCTCGGCTTCCCAGGAAGAGGAGTTGTCCCTACATGAAGATTTACCATATCTTCATGCTGCATAGTAACGTACTACCTTATAGCCGTTAAAAAGCTCGGTGTAATCGAAGGTATGTCTTTGATATGTTTTGATGGCCTCTTTCCTTGCTTGTTCCAGGTCAAATATTTCGTCTCTCCTGAAGATTTCTGCCAGCAGTGCACAGAGTTGTTCACTTTCTCTTGGGATGTTTTTTTTAGCCAGTAACATCCGGTCGTGCTGTGTCCTCTTTCAGTTTGCCTATTACCACTGTTAACGCCGCCGACAATAAGGGCATTTCCTCTAATTTCCTGATATTCTCGCCCAACTCTAGCGTAGTGTACAATGGTGCTGGGTCTACCACCACCCATTTCTCGGCACGTGTTTTTCGTTTCCTCAGCTCTTTAAGTGGAATTTCTTCCACTTACACTTCGTTTTCACCCTCTTCGAGGCGTAAAGCAAGGAACCGATCTCCGGTTCGCTACACTCGTCTAAAAAAATCTTGTTCTTCGGTATTACTAACCTCCACCTGAAGGGCCACCTACTTCTTCAAACATTATCTTGATCTTCATCTGCACTGTGCAAGCTCCACTGTTCCCCTTCGCCTTCGAGACAGGCAACAAACTCTTCGAGTCTTGCTCCTGACTCTTAGGTAAAGTGAACGAAGATTTTCGCAGTCTTCGCCACCGGTAGAATTTCTTCTTTCAGTGACAAGTAGAGACCACATGCGCTTCCGAGACCACTTTGATCTTTGACCCCATGAGCTACTATTGAAATGCACTTTGACCTACTTTTGACATTGAATGCACTTGTGGCCTACTTTTGAGAAGCACTTTTGACCTACTTTTCAGGAAAATGCATTTTTGTGCATGCACTTCTGTTTGCAGTTTTTGCACATGCATTTTTGGTGCAATGCACTTCCGGTTCGATTCCCAGTGAGTGCAGTTTTGAATTTTTGAGTTCGATTCCTGCGTGGAGAATTTCCGGTTCTGGGTTCAATTCCCGGGCAAGGAATTTTAATATTTTTATTTTTTTGAATCTTGGAAATTTTTGTTTTTGGACCAACACATCATCCTCTCTCCGGTAGTCGAAGAGTCAACATGTGTGATTGCATAAGTAAGTGTAACTGCATTCCCCCGCCACTCCTCCTCAGTTGTGATCCAACACCCAACAAATCAACACGTGTGATTGCTCAATAATAAAAATTCTCACAATTGCCTTGTCCGGGACCGGGAATCGAACCTGGTACTCCCAGAAAATTTATAAATAATTTAATGCCCCAATTGGGAATCGAACTGAGAAAATAAGATTTCCGAAATTGCCCTCACATGGAATCCAAAAATAAAAAATAATATTTCAAAATTGCTGTCCAAGAATCGTATCAGGTATTCACGGAAATAATACAAAATTGGCTACCCGATAGTCCAAAAACAAAATTTCCTGAGATTACCCTGTCTGGGAATCGAACTTAAAAATTAAGATTTCCAAACTTGTCTTCACCGGGAATACAAAATAAAAAAAAAAATTAAATTGCCCTGTCTGGGAATCGAATCTGTTATTCCCAAAAATTAATTAAAGGCTCTGTTCAGTATTCCAGAAACAAAATTTTCCAAAATTGCCCTCTGGGAATCGAACTCAAAACCAAAAATTCCTAAGTCAAAAATATGAACGTCTTGTCTGGTAGTCGAACTCGGTACTCCAAAAACAAATTTCCACACACACGCACTCGCGCGCGCGCGCGCGCACACACACACACACACACACACACACACACACACATATATATATATATATATATATATATATATATATATATATATATATATATATATATATATATATATATATATATATATAAAGTGTCTTGTCCGGAATCAAACCGCGAACCAAAAATTCCTCAATTGGGAATCGAACTCAAAAATGTCCACAATCCACAATTGCTCTCACCAGGAATCTAACTGGAAGTGCAAAAATGCATGTGCAAAATCTGCAACCAGAAGTGCATGTGCAAAAATGCACTTTTCCGAATAGTAGGTCAAAAGTGCATTGATGGTGAAATGTAGGCCAAACGTGTATCTCAAAAGTAGGTTACGGGGTCAAAGGTGAAAGTGGTCTCGGAAGTCTACGCGGTCACTACTGTGACATGCATTCTGTACTCTGATAGTAGTTGCGCAGATCTTATTCGATGTCTTCATCCATGGCACATTCGTATCTTACATGCATAACTGTCTCAGGTTGTTTACACACCATGCACATTGAAGATGGAACTAGTTAGACACCATGCAGTTTCTTATTTTAATTGCCACACCCTGTTAGCATTTGTGCGACGTAATGACTAATTGTTATCCAATCATTCTTGAGTCGATCAGCAACATCCAGGAAAATTTGGTGGATCCCTCTTCTTTTTCGAGAAGTATCCCATCTTCTTTGCCACTGTTCAAGAATATCGTACCTTGCTGTCTTCTTCTCGTCCGGTGTTGGAGATTTTCCTCTTGCCACTTCTTTCAGACGTCCCCTATCTCTGATCAGTAAATCTATTGGTATAATTCCTGCTAGCACATGCAAGGCACCATGAGATACTGTGTGATATATCTTCGTAACCACTATCAGAGACAATCTTTGGGCCTTATCAAGCCTACGCTTGATCATAACTTGCTGCGTTTTCAATACCATACTGCGCAACCATAACTCATTACAGCTTCAAAGATACCCTTGCAGATAATAAGGGCGTGGAAGTCCAATCCCCAGTTGGCAGGAGCAACTACTCTTAACTTCCCAAACAGGACGACAGCTTTATCAGAGACATTTCAAATGCTCATAAGATGCCAGCTTGCTATCCAACGTGACACCCAAGTAATTAATACACTTGAGAAATGTCGGTTGGGCAGTAAGGCTGCAGGCAGCGAGCACAGCTGCCGTGTACGGACCGCCGCGTCAAGTACAGCCTACCAACCTCTGAACTCAGTATTCTGTTACGGAGTTTCAGTCGCTCGCAGTTACAGAGTAATGACAATTAATTAGCAAATTTTCTCTCAGGTTGGCGTTGCTGATTTCTATTCCCGAACTCATTGCAATGTTAACATTGCATAATCACATACGTATTTCTGAGGAATAGGCAAAAATGAGAGCAAATAATACATAGAAACAAATAAAAGTATAGAAAATACAAAACATATTATAGTTTCAGGACTGATTGTACGCACGTTTTTAAATGGATTTTTGCGTTCCAACCATTAAGTACGAATTCTTTCGTATGAGGGAGTCTAACTCCAACGCTTTTATACCTCTAATGATAACGGTTCAGTTTGCTTTAAAATATTGTAAATTGCCATACTATATAGCGTTATTTACACTGTCATGAAATAAATAATCACCGGAAACAAAGCATCTTTTACAAATTACCAGTGCTTGGCGGTTGGTTGAACGATGGTGAGAAGGGGAGAGGGGCGAGAGATAAGTGGCGGAATGCGGTAGATATGATTGGGGGGGGGGGGGGATGTTCAGTTGCAGGGGATGGAAATACAAGCAAGTTCACGGCCAATTAGCCGCTCTACAGGGTGTGACGGGCCGTGTTAACGCTCCGCTGGAAAGGCATTCGTTCCCAGCGGCTGCTAGCTGCTACTGCCCTGCCATTAGTCTGTGGACGAGACGCGTCTTACCTGTCCATGTTAGTTAGCGTGGAAAATACGCTTCTGGACGCGTATCCGCCACACTAAATGTTCCCCATAGATGTAACGATGTTGCATCACGGAAATTACAGTGAAATTTTTTCCTTAACTCTTATCGCGGAACTAGTTCCCTGGCCAGATCACACACTTTTCTTTTTGTTTTGTTATTGAAAGCCCTTGACTTTTATGAGAGAAGTTCCAAGGCCATAAAAAGACCTCAAATTGCGCAGAACCTTAAAAAATAGATCGAATTTTCCGCGTAAACGCATAGTACGAAAATACTTCTGACTAGGATTGAATTCCTATATAAGAAATATTTGCGAGGAAACTGGCCTGTGTTCTTTCTTCAGAGTTCCTGTAAACATGGTTGTGCATGAGCTACCAAAGGACACAGAATATTACTAACAGTATCTGGTCATAAAAACAATGGTCTTGTAGTGTTTGTAACATGACAAGTGTCTGGCGACGCCAAACTATAGCAATATTATTTTAATATTATCATGGGTGGGTATTCATCCACCAATTCTGGGCTTATGCCGAAAAAAAATGCGTTCATTAAGTAGTGAAATAAGGATGATGCACGTCGGTCGACCGCCCGTGTGTGTCCATGGCAGTAGTAGGGTTTGGGGAAGTCTGGCACAACGGCGTCAGTGCTCGGATTCGGCCGGCCGCCATGTTGTTACGTCACCGTCCACCATCTGGGACCCATATGACCTTTACCCTGACCTTAACTCCGGTGACCTCTGGCCCAAAAAAAAAACATAAAATTGCGAAAAAAAAATCTTTAAAAATTGGTTTATAATCGTAAAAAATGTATAAAAAATGTGCTATTAAAACTTGAAATAAAATCATTTTGAAAATTCATAATTAGAAATTTTTTTAAAAGAATTTATTAAAAAAATTTATTTAAAAATTGTCAAAAAATTTTCTATCAAAAATTTTTATTTAAAAATTGTTTAAAACTTTTTAAAAATATTTGTTTAAAAATCGTTAAAAAAATTTATATCACAAATTTAATTTATAAAGATAAAAAATTTCTAAAAAAAATTCTGTTACGACCAATTAGTCACATTCGCTCCATCGCCATATTTGTTTTTCGTTTGTCTTTGTTTACATGTTACTGGATGTTGCCATCTTGATTTTTCGTCTGTTATTTGTTTACACATTACTCTCTCTCTCTCTCTCTCTCTCTCTCTCCACACACACACACACCTTCCGACTTGACCAAGTAGTATCGGTTGGCCAATTAGTCACCATTGTTCCACTGATTACTCGATTAGTCTCATGTGCTCCACCACCATTTTGGTACACACTCACTTTATTAAAAATATTAAAAAATTGTTTAAAAAATTAAAAAAAATATTCTAACTGGAAGCAGAAGTTTGTGGAAAAAGATTGAAAGGAAGGAGAAGATACAAGTTGATAGATGATATCAAGGGAAGCAGAAAGTATATGGACCTGAAGAGGTTGGCAGAAGACAGGAGAGCATGGAGCGCTACTATGGTAAAACCTGCCTCTAGGCAGAACACCAATGATGATGATGATTTTTAAAAATGTACATTTCCAGGGGTAATTAGTCTGCCAATGATTATCATTGGCTGTTTACTCACTTCGCTCGACTGTCAGCAATCCTCCACCATTTGTACACCAGTGATTAGTCACATTCGTTACACTGATTACTCACCTCCATTCGAGCCATATTGTTTTTTCTCGTTTGTCATTTTTTAGTTTATCTCTCACCTTCGATCATTTTTTAGTTTATCTCTCACCTTCGATCACATTCGTTCGACTAACCCTCACCATTGATACTGGCTAATTAGTCGCATTTGCTCTGTCCCCACCACTCTATGCCAACATTTCTCATTGGCTAATTACTCTGGTGTCTTCTAAAACCTTTGTGCCACCAATATTTCTCATTGGTTAATTAGTCACATCCATTGCATCCGACCAATCAGTGTTTAGTCAGCAAGCCTCCACCACCTCTGTTCCACTAATTAGCTGCATGCTCCACCCCTACTCTATTTTATCATTGGTTGTTTACTTGGGTGTCTTCAGAAACCTTTGTGACACCAATTTTCCTCATTGGCTAATTAGCCACATCGTTACCACCCGACCAATCAGCGTTTAGTCAGCAAGCTTCCACCACATCTACTCGAACAATTAGTCTCCTCCGTTCCACCCCCAACTGTGTTTCTCATTGGTTAATTAGTTGGTTCTCCTCCATGCACTTTAAACTCTGGTTTTATAATATGTGTGCCCGAGGATCTCTGGGTAAAGATGTACTGTGCGCTTAGAAATGTATGCATGTTACCCAAGTGGTCGTAAAATCCTGTCATCCATTTTGGCATTCAGAAGAGTGTGTTCGCTTAGTGCCCTGGACAAACGGGATGAGTTGACATACCTGCCAAAAGAGTTCCTGCTGACGTACGCACTGTATGAAGTTTCGGCTGTATTCAAGTATTTGTCGACCTACTTACAGCTGGACGAAGACATACGGGACTGCCTCCCATGCAAGGAGTATTTCGAAGGCTGCACCACCTCGGTTCCCGACACAACGCTACAGAAGACTCCCCACGATGCACGCCCTGTGCAAGTTTTCTATGCACAAGCCATATGTGCAGAAGATACCCTTGCAATGCCCGTTATCCCCATGAAAGACCCCATACAAGTTTTCTACTGGTAAGCACTACCCAGCGACGAGGAAGCAAACCCAAAACACGAGTGAACACAGTGTGAAATTACTTTGTTAAATAATTTATAGTATCTGTGAAAAAATGTTTTGCAGCAGCCAAGGGTTTCACACACTGGATTCTTACACAATCAAGCAGACTGCCATCTCGTACAGCGACAATGATGAGCAAACCAAAGTTTTTATGTTTTTAACACCATTCCAATGAAGCACCTCGACTGCACCATTCAACGGGCATACCGCCTATATATGTATGGAATTAGATGGGTCGATGGAAATATTCCGTACAAGGACATTCGCAAAAAGTTGGAGGAAGCCATAATTCACAATTATGTGAATGACCAAGAGTCTGCGATGTGCAATGTGTGTCCTGCCAGTATGAAAATTGTGGACTTCTACAGACAACGATGATGCCCACCGTTCAGGCAGCTGATAGAGACATATGCCTCATGGCTTCACGACTTTGAAAATGGACGATTTCCGCAGTGCAATGTCGAAGCACTAAGGCTCTGGATGTGCGATAATCTGTGGCATGTATATAAAACATTACATGTAATGACATCAAAACTGAAAGAAAAATGGTGTGTATTAAATATGTTTAGACGAATCTTTCTATAATGCAGAACAATGTTGTGATGTGTGTAAATAAATGTGTTAAAAAAGATTTTATGTGTCTCGAGTCATGTCCTGCTCATGTAAATTTAAAAAAAAAGTTGGTAAATAAGCAAAAAATATTTTATACCAGCTTTGCCATATTGTTAATAATGTTTTGTATCGATGTTTAAAAAAATATTTTTGGTATAGAAAATGTTCAGTATATCAATTTTGTTAACACTTTCAGACCCACTTTAATTTACATTTTCAGGTGTCGCAAATAACAAAATTTATAATGCGTGCTGTGTTCAGGTTGACACAGTACCTGTTTCGTTGTCACAGCCAATGAGCTGTAGGCCATATGTTCGTCATTGGTCATCAAGCTTCGCAGTGTACAGTAGAGAGATAAAATTACCTACATGTGCATAATGTATACAAATGTGTTCACTGGGTCTAAATGGGTTAATAAAACACACTGTCAGTAAAGTTAGCGTAAATTGTAGGTACAATTTAAAGGAAAAGAGAGCCTATGCAAACATACTACATTTATTATATGTTAAAATGAAGAAAGAGTAGTTCCAGGGTGTCGTAATTGTCTCCTCGCGTGCAATGTAAGGCACCTGCACACATGTGCGGCGCACAATCTTTTTCTCCATGTCGGCACTTTTGCAGCTGGGCGGATGTTTTACTTCCTGTCAGCATTGTGCTGACCGACCGACAGGGAGACTTCACACCAGCCAGGAACCAAGGCTTGAAAATGTTTTCACACTTCATGTCTAGAATACACAGTCACCGTTCCAACAGTGTGTGGCTGCATATCCAATTAGCATGTAATACGCTGCGCCCTAGTCAGGAAAAAGTAAGGTCCATGTTCGACCCCTGGAGCAACCCAGACACACTAGCCAAAAAATTACACAGGTGGAGACATACGGAAATATATATGCAGTAGAATAATTATGATAAACCTTGGTACAATACTGCTGAAAAAACTACACATGCTGCTATACCAGCAGAACAAACAGAGAACATATCAACGAGAAAAAAAATTGTACATACAGTGAAAATAATATCTCTGCTACTATACTCATTTATGAAAGGATATGGCACAGCACTGGTCAGAAAAATATGGTACAACATGAATGGAAAAATTAATACAAGTGGAACTAAATACACGCTACTATATTGATAGGGGAGCAAACTGATGAGATAAACTATACATGTCACGCTACACGCTATGATACATAGCATATGGGAGCGGCAGATTTGACACCCGGTAAAATGCTAGCTGGGAACATGTCAATGGCAAAACAAGCGCTCATAATGCATAGAAATTCCCCTGCACCACTAAGGTACCGCTACATAACTATATACATATACACATGTACACAAAATACACATAGCTGCATAGCCAGTAAATTGCACCATCGCAAAATTGAATTTGCAGAATGCCTCTACCATCTCGAAAACTTATGCAGTGGTACCACGAATTTAATTTACTGTACTTGCTCACTTCTTCTGACCTGAATGGAGAAAATTCGCCGATGGTCACTTCGATGTCACTGTCTTCAAAGTCGGAACTGACGGGACTCTCTGCAAAGCTCGGAGAGGATACTGTATTCTGGGGGCTGGTATAAAGTGATTGTTGGATGTGGGTGACTGCCAGTTACAATGGACCTCTCGGTCATGTATTTTTACCCAGTGCTCTTAGCCTTATGGCCTTACTGCGCTTCGGCCTCCCAATAGGCGGGGAAGAGGAATCACGTCCTCTTAATGCAAAGAGACCAGTATTAATGCGACCATTGGCCAGACCCAAGCCCAGTCCAGGCACATCTGCACATCTCTGCCCCTTCTACCACAGAGGTTCTGAGACTCTCACACTCAGAAACTAAGCATGTGGTCTGGCCGGGGTTCTATCCATACCCCTAGTGCCTCTCCAGGGAACAACCAGAGCAGGTTGCTGCTCACCACCCTGCCTGTCAAAGAGAGTGGGAATCTCTCGAGACCTCCTCCAGCATATGGAGTTAACCACTGCCAGCACGAGTCCAACCCAATGATCGGTCACCAGAGAGAACCTCATGGTGGTGCCAACCGATCGTCCCATGCTACCACTTAATTTCTATGGCACTTGTGGGTTATTCATGGCCGACATTTTCCCCCGAATGGAGTGGCAAGAGGAAGTCCCTTCCACATGAGGTGGTTGAGAAGATCTCACCGGGCATAGCCGTACACCCAATGAAGGGCCGGTCACACTCCACTCCCTGGGAGCCACATCCTTAGTGACAGGAAATTACTATGACCCAGAATGGCCACCACCCTGGTGACTGGGCACAAGAGAGCAGTCCGGACCCCTCCCTGGCGTCACGGTTCACCGGTTCTGAAATTTGAGAGTTCATATCACATATATTGTATAATCTCCATGGTTTCACCACTGCAACCAAGCCATTGCTCCCTCGACCACCGAGGTGTTATGTGACCTATTCCCAGTTCTAGAGGATGTCGGCCACACTCCTTTCCATGTCTTTGTACTTCTTCGTTGAAGTACAGACTTTGGGCCCCAACGACCTGAGTGCTAAGTGGTCCAACACCCCGCCAAGTGATTGAGCCTTGGTACCATCTATCGGTCCAACCATCATGGCAGATACCCCTGGCTAGTCGCGAGAAAACTGGCAACCCATAGGGAACGAGCGGCGTAGCCCAATTTGCAGAATCGGGGGTGGCACGAGAAGCCTTGGGTCGCCTTGGGTGGAGAGAGGCTATAAGAGACGCTTCATCCACCCTGAACGGGTCGTGTGTAGTGCAACTTGGCTTGGCTACTATAGTATGGTACTGCCACACCATATCTCATGCCAAGGACCTTCCTCCCAAGCTACTACACTCCTAAGAGTGCCTCACCCAGGAGTTACACAACCCTACCCCCTGTGGGTGACTGACAGTTATAGGTTGTCTAATGGTAGCAGGTTCATGCCAGTCGACGACATGGCCGACGTTGCTCCTCATGCCAATAGCATACAGATGAACTGAAGAATATTCTCTTCAGTGTCTTCTGTGTTACTTATGGTTTTTTTCTGTACTTGACGACATGGCTATCGTAGCAGGTGTTTAAACAAAATTATCAGCGGGCTCTCCTCTCGAAATAGCGTGGTACAACTTTTCCCAGAGATCCTCGGGGACACATATTATAAAGCCAGAGTTTAAAGGGTATGGAACCGACTAAGTAACCAATGAGAATCATTGGTGGGGGTGTAACGGAGGTGACTAATTGTTCAAGTAGGGGTGGTGGAGGCTTGCTGACTAAACACTGATTGGTCGGGTGGAATGGATGTGACTAATTAGGCAATGAGAAACATTGGTGGCACGAAGGTTTCTAAAGACACCTGAGTAATGAGATAATAGGAAAATACGGGCTCAAATGAAAGAGAGTAATTTGCCAATCGGAGAGATTAGAGTTGTGGAGCATGTTACTAATTGGTGGAACAAAGGTGGTAGAAGCTTGCTGAGTAAACATTGATTGGTCGGGTGGTGTGGATGTGACTAATTAGCCAATAAGAAACATTGGCGGCACAAAGGTTTCCGAAGACACCCGAGTAATTAGCCAAAGAGAAAGTTTTGTGGGGAGTAGTGGGGATGGAGCGAATGCGACTAATTATCCAGTATCAATGAAGAGTCGAACGAAAGTGGTCGAAGGTGAGAGACAAATTCTAAAACAAATGACAAAAGAAAAAAATAATAATATGGCTCGAACGGATAAAGTAATCTGTGGAACGAATCTGACTTAATTAGTGGAGTGCACATGGTGGAGGGTTGTCGACAGTAAAACGAATGTTTTACATCATTGGCAGATTCATTACCGCTGGAAATGTATGTTTTTAATTTTTTTTTTAAATTTGTTTAAACGATTTTGAAATATTTTTTAAAATAAAGTGAGAGCATACCAGTATGGCGGTGGAGTGCATGTGACTAATCGGTCGAATATAAGTGAGTAATCATTGGAACAATGGTGACTATTTGGCCGAATGCTATTACTTGGTCGAGTCGCTTACCAATATGGCGGTCGTGATGCTTTCCAACATGGCGTCAATTGTAAGTGAGTAATCGGCAGAGGGGAGGTGAGAGAGACAGTAATGTGTAAACAAATGATAGATGAAAAATCAAGATGGTTACCTCCAGTAACATGTAAACAAATGACGAATGAAAAACAAATTTGGCAGTGAAGGGAATGTATCTAAAAGGTCATGATGGATTTTTTTTGTAAGTTTTTAAACGTTTTTTAAATACATTTTTAATAAAAAAATTTAAAACTATTTTTTAAATAATTCTCTATAAAGTTTTTAAACAATTCCTTTAAATAAAATTTTATTATAATACATTTTTAAATCATTTTTAAATAACATTTTTTTATAATACGTGTTTTTAACGATTTTTAATAAAATTATTTAGTAATACATTCTTAAACAATTTTAATACTATTTTTATAATACTTTTTTACATTTTTTTACGATTTTTAAAATGGTTTTTATAAAGTTTTTCATAATTTTTAAAGAAATGTTTTGCAATGTTTTGTGTTTTGGGGGTCAGAGGACACCGGGGTCAAGGTCAAGGTAAAAGTCTTATGGGTCCAAGATGGAGGACGGTAACGAAACAACATGGCGGCGGACCGAATCCGAATGCCGACGCCGTTTTGCCAGACTTTCCCAAACCTAACTACTGCCACTGACACACTCGGACAGTCGACCGACGTGTCTGAGACATAGGAGCTAAGCATGCAAAACTATAATTTTAAAAGTCCTGTATATTTTTAATATTTGCATTATTGTCCAACATTTGAAACACTCTATGAAGTGGGGCCCGGGCCAAAGGGCCCTTCAGCCCCTCTTTCCGTTGTGCGAGCCCTCCTTGTCACTGCCACCATCTGAGACAAATGCTACTGCAGTTATTTGTTTCCCTTAGTTCTGAGTTGCCTAAGAACAAGTGATGCCACTAATTAACCGACAGTGCTCTTTGACAGCAGGTTAATCCGAATAATTAATAAAAAAAAATGTAGAAGGCCGGCGGTCCGCCCTTGTCCACTCTCCCTGCCAGACTCATGCCTCCTCAAGGACTGAATCCATACTTGGATGTCGTGGAGACGCGAGGGGAGATGTCCCGTGTCTGGGACGTGACGTGTCGCACGTGGTGGCGACAGAATGCCGCGGATTACCTCTCGTCACTGAACTTGGTTACCTGGGACTCGTGTAGCCTATACGTGTGGAAGTGTCCACAGCGCAGGTCTAACTACCGCCTGACGACGGCTGTTACGCTTTGCCTTGTCTTACCTTGCGCTGGATTTACTATACAACATCATTATGCAGAAATCGCGGTTCTTGCACACGGAACTACGTCTTCTGGATTTCAGATTCACAGTTCACTTGGTAATTCTTAATTCCAGATAATGAAAACTTGTGTCGAGTCCGCCCTGTTTAATTTTGTTCCTAACTCAACATTGTATAACACAATCAATGCCGGCATTTTCTATCAGAGAAACTTATTTTTGTGAACATATATAATAATAAACAAGTGCACGCGCGCGCGCGCACACGCACACACACCTTTTTAATATGTTATATACCTACTTACATTACTGTGAATTACAGTTTCCTGCCAACAACACCGACTGCTTTGTTCTGACTCGCCGTTGCCCCAAAGGTTTTACTTTTATAAAATATAACTATTTATTTGAACGCTTAAGGAAATCCCAAGAAAGCACACGACGTGCTGAAGTTCCATTGGAAAATAATACATCAGATAAGACACTCGTTTCTTCTGTACACGTTATAACGCATAATTAAACGCTTAATTTTTTATATTGTCAACGTAGCTTTATGAGTGTTGCGGTGGGTTCGACAAGTGAAGACTGGAACTAGCAGCCGGAGCGACGTCCCAGACGAGTGCTGATTCGGGCGTTGAGTCGCGTCGCGTCGTGTCGCGTCGGAGAGGAGGTGGCGATGACGAGAGATTGACAGTGACACGATGGTGCAACTGGACTGACTTACAGAATTACGCTATATTCCATTCGCGGTTACTTACAGCTTTTATAAAGCCCTGCTAAAATTATACTCCCACGATATTACTCCGCTTCATGCAAACAAAGCTTAACCGAGTATAAAAAATTACACCAAAGGGACAGTACACCGCATTCGTACGCACTCTGTGTAATAATATTCTACATAAGAACTATTTCTTACTAGGCATTACCATCACATCTATCTCCTCTTTGTTTATATTCATATTAATTATATATGGAATATTAGTTAAAGTTGTATTTAACAAAAAACTAGGTAGCACAAGCATAAAACGATTATGATACCCTACATATTTAGGAGACAATCAAACACGTCATACAGGAGGCGAGTTTTCAAAGGTTATATTCAAAAAGTGTGAAGAAACCGCGAACAGACAGGTTAATCTAATTATATATTAAGTAGGAGTAAATTACCGTCACAGAAGATTGTTAAGTGGATTTTATTTCGGGGAAGAAAGAGTTTTCTGTCGAATTGTAAATCAATTAGGAAAATGAATTAAGGTGTTAAGTTTCATTAACACTTCCATCCCAACAAACCTTGGAACGCCCAGGCTCATATAACAATACAATAATAGAATTAAATATAAAATAGGCTGCACGGGATTGAATGTGGAATATTCCCTTTAGACACCAGTAGACTGAACAGAATGGCATAGTTAAGGAGGACATGACAAGGCAGGCAGACAGATAGATAGATAGATAGATAGATGAAAGCCTGGCACGACGTGTATTGAGTGCATTAAAGAATGTGGGAGGTGTATAGGCTGTCGTGTCTGGAGAGATGAAAGGAAGGGTTCCTGTATGAAATAGGCGGGCGACGTCTGCGAGGACCAGGATGAAAGCCTGGCAGTAGTGAGTGGGAGACTTGCTGGTCGCAAACGTCCTTCTTGAGGGGGGGGGGGGGGGGGGGACTGACATCCCATGCCGAGAAGGTGCGGGTCGTCGTATCCGCCCCTTACAATTTATTACGTGCATCGCCACCATATTTATACTTGTCAGTGCGTGGTGGTATAGGCTGTTCACGATAAAGTGAGCACTTTTGAAATCAACCTTAGAAAAAAAGTCACTGCCCCTACCTGCATGTATTTTAACGGGCGCAATGAGTGACGTGTGCCCAGTAAAGTTGGTATTTCTCTCGCTTTCTGTTTTTTTAACACACCGAAGTGTAAAAATGCAGATTTGTACAATTTTTTTTCTAAAAATTTTAGTTTCACTTTATCGACACATGAATTAAGTGATGATACCCATAGATATGTTCAGGGTTTCCAAAAGTGCTGAGTTTACCGTGAACAGCCTATAAATAACGCCTGTTATGGAATGCAAGCATTTATAAATACGTATTTATAATCATACCGACAAATGGGGTACTTAGGAAGAAAACGGCGATTTAAATTCGCAGGACGATGAATTCCGGCTCGATAACTTCGTGACTAAGAACGAGACCGCATTGGTCTCGTTCGAACGCTCTTATGAAGTAAGGGTGGGAGCTCGTGGCCGGCGACTGGCAGTAGTTGTGGCCGTGGGCGAAAAATTCCGGCCATTGGCCTATATCTCGCGACTCCAGTGTGTCAAACGGAAGATATCGTCTTGATCTGTCAATTTATGAAATAAAAGCAAAGTATCCATTTTTTGGTTTAATTTCATTCTCATATCTCAAATAAAATCTTGCCCTCAGAACGCATACGTACTATTAACCTGAATTAAGTTTCTCCGATACTGATCGTCCATGATTCGCAGATAGACAGAAAAGACGCGTAACAATTCAAATGATCCAATCACGAAAGTGAGTCTGAACTAAAGTGTGTTGAAACACAACTTGTTCTGAAATCTTTTCGCGAAAAACAGGTGCCCCCGGCTATGAGTGATGGTGTTTTTTTCTGAAAATACATCCTTCCATGGTAATCTCCACACCATTATGGTTTCCTGATACCTACTTTTATGTTTGGATGACTCGTCCGCAGCTTTTCGCAAGCGAATCATATACCTACGTCTAGCGCCCGAACACCAGAAGTTTCATTGAACCGGACAAACAAGGAAACAATGAGCCGCGTCGTAGATTTCTTCTCTAACGTTTCGGCAGTCGTTACAGCTGCCATCATCAGGGAACAATGCCTGACCAATTGAGGACAGTCTACCCTGATTGGATGGACTCTCTGGCCTTATACATATTCATTCAACTACTCAAGCCTTCGTGTCCGATTTTTTATTTGCTGTTTGGTGGAAGTCCCAGCGAATCTATGTAACGTAAAATTTGATATCGCTGCATGAACTAGTTTTGGTTGTATATAAATCTAGGTCGAGGGCTACCATTGAAGAATACTGTCGCGGTAACAACACACATGTCGTAGCTAGCTAGTTTTTGGACAAGACTTATCATTATACGTGTCACCTTCACATATCACCAAATGCATAATTTATATACTATAAGGGAAATTTAATTCTATGTAGTTGAAACCCAAGCTTTTTGGGTCTACAGTCGACACCCGTCTCCCTAGTTGTAACCTTGGTCATACTTGACCTGTACTCGTTTAGCCAGCGCAAAGTATTGTAGTATATTAACAGTTACTTCCAGCTTTCTGAAGCCCTGAAGTTTTACTTCCAGGGTATTACTCCGTCTTAAGCAAACAAAGCTTAACCAAGTCAAGAATATTACACCTAAGGGAAAACTCACCAAATTCGTGCACACTCAGTGGAATAATATTCTGCATAAGAACTATATCGTACTACTAGGTATTACCAGCACATCTGTTTATCCACAGATTTTTACTAACGTTAATTAAAAATTAAATATTATAATTTGTAGATAAAATAACTTATAAGTAAAAGTTATTATGTTTAACCAAAATAAGGTACTTTTGTGTTAAAAGTATCAAACGCCGGTGTACATCGCATATTTAGGAAATAACCAACACGTCATCCAGGGGGCAATGTTTCATAAGTTAGATTCAAGAAGTGTCAAGAAACCACGAATAGACTATAGGTAGACTGACCATAATTTGTGGACTCCAATCCTGGACATTCTTTTGGAAGGGGTTGTTTTTCAGTAACTAACATAAAAATATTTTCTGTCTAGTTATTAGTCATTTTTTCCACTTAGTTAAAATGCATTGGTTTACAAGTAACGTAATTATTTTCTACATTATTATATTTAGAATAAAAATATTAACTAAAAGTAGGCACAAAAAAGTCCAAACATTTACTTAGAACTGGGTCCTGCAATTACAACATCTGTACCATCGGGAGTTGGAAGGGTGTAATATTTCTCAGATGATAGTACTTTTCCAAAGAACGCCTTATCAGTTTTAATTTTTTCGTTAAAGTCCACACACGAAAACTTTCTTTTCGGGCCAATTTCCAGCAACTGACAATTCACCACGTAATAGAAACAACTAAAGTATTATTCTTAAAACGAAGTAAACAACGGCTTGTCAACGAGCGCTTGCCAGTGTCGACTGTCTGGCTGTCTTCTGCTTTGTTTTGACGGCGCATGCAATGTTGCCAACCGCTAAATTAAACAATGCGAAATTTCCCGGCCGCCCGGTCTTTCACTCGGATATCCGAAAAACCCGGACATTCGTTAATACCAGACATTTCCCCGGACACGTGCTTGAATCCGGGACTGTCCAGGCTAATCCCAGACGTATGGAAAGCCTAACTACAGGATTGTGTTCCTGGTACACTTGCAGCAGTACGGGCGTAAATGCTGTTGAAACGGAAGATCTGTACAAAGCAAACACCACAGAACAATGTTTATAAAAAGTAGAATGACGTGTGACGATTGCGCTACGGTTAGGGTACTCACCTCCCACCAAGGCGAATAGGGTTCAAGATTTCCCTCCCCTCCCTCCCCCTTTTTTGGAATTACGGAACTTCTCTTACCCGCCTCGTTTCACTCTCATCGGTCAAGACCTCACCACTCAAACCTTTTCACTCACTCACTTGTGTGTAAAGGCCGATCACGGTAAACTGGTCACTTTTGAAAGCCATGATTAAGATCTACTTGTATTTTTCCGCCATGTGCAAAATTAACATTGCGATGGGTCTGATCACTTTATTCATGCGTCGGTCAGGCGAAACTGAGAAATTATTAAAAAATAAACATTTTGCAAATTCACTGATTCTTAATCTTAGAATATATCGATAGGAATAACAATTATTATACAAACAATCTTAATTTCAATAATTACAGGAATAATATATATAATTTTGATTTTCATATATCCAATTTTATTTTATGCATTGAAAATACAGAAATAAAATCAAAACATTTCAGGATTCACAAATGTTTAACTAACACTTTAAGTCCTACTTTAAACTACGGAACTATTTTTCCTCTGTTGTTACCAACTTAACTGGTTGGAATCCAGTCAATGTCCCCGTAAAAATATATGCAGTTAGGTGCAGTGACATTTTTCAATGTTTGATTTCAAAAGTGCTCACCTCATCGTGAACAGCCTTTACACAGATGCACTTCTAGAGAGGCAATAGAACAACCAGTCTGCGCATTTTACGAAATGGAGAGATAATGGAGCACTAGGGCTTATTCTAAGTTATTCGTTTCGTTTCCTCTCGATGAAAATATGCGTTATTACTCGAATTTTCGTTTACTAACGAAAGAAACTATTCTAAGCGCATTCTATTGTTCGTTTGACGTCACTGTGTTCGTAAAGAAACTCGAAACAAAAACGAAGCCCTTTGGGCCTTCGTTACCGACTTTTATTATAAAAACTTGGCTCGCGTGTGAAACAGAATTTTTTTGGGACTGTAAAAGAAGAGAGTCGTGATGTAATGTGCCTTCATGCATTACAGGAACAAAAAAAATGTATTTCAGAAAAAATGTTTTTAAAGCTCCAATGAAATTTTGTTTTAATTTGTGAACTATGTAAGCAGCAGTGTAGGCTGGCTATTATGAGGAATTTATTAGATTATTACAGTTCTTTATAATGAAATAAGAGATCGTAAACACTGATTTATTCATTGAATTTGTTTTGTACAGTGTAGTTCGTAAATCACATGATGGGTAGCGCTAAACAGTAAATAATATTGGTGTTTCACAACCAAAATACTTTCTCTTAAAAATAATTGAGTAAAAAATTCATAATATTGATATTAATACAATCCACAAGAAACACGACAGCGTCTAGTTTGTTGTCCATCGCTTATTTAAAATCTTATTATAAATAACAGAGGAAAATGCTTGTTCGTAGATAGCTAACAGCCAAATAGCAAAATGGTCATTGAGAAAAATCTTCGGGCATTTAACAACCAAAGTTCTGTCTGCTCTTTCTCATCGGCGTACATGTGAGTCTATTTCAACTCGGAGCATACGAAATTAAAGTATTATGTGTAATACATCAAACGTCCAGCCGAGTTACACAATAGTAACTTGTCGTTAGCAAATTTGATACACTTGACAAACGAAATATACCTTTTACCTATTACACATTATGTATTTAATACTAATATTTAAAACACGCCAAAAACAAATAAAACATTTCAAGCGCTTTACTGCTTTGGTTTAATAATGTTTTCAATCTTAATTATTCATAATTTACAAACAAAGTCTCATAAAACCGTTAAAGTTCATGTGCATAGTGTTGCTACCTTACATTCGCTAACGAAAATCCACGGGGGGGGGGGGGGGGGGGAGCACAAAATCGTTATTTGGACGAGAGGAATGAAGCCACTGAGGGGGAGGGGAAGTCAGCTGACATTACCCGTCCGCCATATTGGTAGACACCATTTTTTTCGTTTTCTTCCATAATAAAGCATTGTGCGAATGTCATTGGTGTGCTTTTAAATGGATATAAATCTTTATTTTGTGAGCTAAACCACAATATTTGTAAAGAAATTGTTATATATTGTGTGAAAGTGATCGGTGACCATTGTTCTTTCGTGGTAAAATCTGCAAGCTAAAGGAAAATGGCATGTAACAGAACTTCTAAAACGTGTAAAATGTTTTAAAAAAGTGCTTAATTAACATGGCACTGAAACCAACGCCTACAGGAAATGGCATTACTTTGGAGTAAATTAGTATCCTGGGCTGTTCGTCTGTTGCTGCAATAAATGCATCTACACCAAGAGCAAGAATTCAAGATCAAAACATACTGTTCATCACCGAGGCTTCATATCTTACGTACATATTTGACCTTCAAGAAATCACATAATATTCACAGTATGTTGTAACTTATACTGCAGGATTTGTGGTAAGTTATTTGCACAAAGTTAATAAATGTGAAAATTACCGTTCAACCCTTGTTGAAAATGGAAAAGTTCCGGGAACCCTAACTAACCTAGAATATATAGGTGGTTTGTTTTATGCATCAAGAGATGTTATTCAGCGATTAAATTGCCAGAAAAAAAAAATCAGGAATGCCTTAGCAGAAAGTGGTGGGAAATGCCTTCATGGTAGATTTACAGTGGACAGGCTACTGTGCTGTGCAATGAAACACTGTTTGGATTGTGCAGATAAATTTTTTCTCACGCTTTGTGATTATGTTCAAGACCAAAACAAATTTGACGAACATAAGATTCATTTTATGAGAGCTGTTTGTTTGCAAGAATTATATTAAAGTGAGGGCGCACTATTTCAGCAAAAACCCAGTAGATATGGCTGGAATAGTTTATTTTTTAATTTTTTGATTGTTTTGTATTTATATTAATTTTATCAACAACTCGACTCATCAGGATAATGTTTATTACTTATAAACCGCGTGGCTGAAGTTTGTGTGTGTTACTGGACACTTTGAAGAAGAGGCTGTAATGTTAGCTATGAGTATGCTGATAAGACCTATTTGTATGCACATTGTGTATTCTTACAGAATACATATATAATATATTAAACAATACTATGGACGTGACCACTGTATTTGTGTGTCAGTCAAGTGTAACGACGTAATCAGATATTAGTAAATTACATATTTTGCAAATTTCTTAATTAATACACTTAAATGCACCAAAAAAATCATAAAGCAAAACAAATAATTTCAGCATTCACAAACGTTAACATAATTTTAAATCAGTGGTTAGACATGAAACTACTTCCCTTCAATCGTTACCAACTTTACTGGGCGTGCAGGCCAGTCAGTGTGCCCGTAAAACTATATACGGGTAGGTAGGGGCAGTGACGTTATTCAAATGTTGATTTCAGAAGTGCTAACTTTATCGTAAACAGCCTTTAGTTATGTATTTGTCAGTTTACTTTGAAACTTGCAACAGCATATTTATCAGTGATCAGATTTACATCTGAAGTTGTTTTTGTTACTGGACACTTCGAAAGATATGTTGATTATAATGATTGACTTACATTAGATTTCATTGTTATGTAGTGGACAATTTGAAGGATTATGCAGATGCAAGCATGACCTATATGTATCAAGCTATCAACAAACAAAAACATTGTAATGCCCCTTGTTAATAATAGGCCTAATGAAGACGTCCACATGTACATAACTAGACAAATTAAAAACATTCACATCAATACTGTTAGAACAACGAAGTATGGCAGAAATAGTATTATGGCTAATGTTGCAAAGCTATATAATAGTTTACCTACTAATATCAGAGAAATAAAGTTTCCCAGTGTATTTTCAAAAGCAGTGAAAAATTATCTGTGAGTAATTTATGAGGCACACATTTGACATTTGTGCAAACTTTAATTTTGCATTGCATTAACCCACTAGGGTTAATATTCAGCTATTGCCAAATATTTGAATTCAGATTACAATAATATACATTTATCAGAGACTATGTACATTTATATTTTGTTGGTAGATATGAGCACTGTAGTAATGTTACAAGTAGATATAGTG
Organism: Dryococelus australis; assembly: GCA_029891345.1. Classification (NCBI taxonomy): domain Eukaryota; kingdom Metazoa; phylum Arthropoda; class Insecta; order Phasmatodea; family Phasmatidae; genus Dryococelus; species Dryococelus australis. The sequence continues at coordinate 86,333,466 of CM057002.1, read as the reverse complement.
AATTGAGAATGTCAAGGGTAAAGAACAATTTAGTGATGTTAGAGGTAAAGTGCAATGTTGTAAGCCAACTTTCGCTTATCTCGTGTTATCACATAATATGTTATGTGGGAATAGTGTTAAACTTCATTAAAATTCTTTTTCTTTGAATATTGTACAGATTGTAAATACAGAATAGTGCTTTCTTTTATTTATCTTACAATTCATGTATTGAACTTTTGCTACTGTTGTAAAATGTGTAAAGTTTAATAGGTGAAAATATTGTAATGCATTGTTGTTATAACAACTTTACTGTGTAGAGAAATCCATGCAAAGCCGCAGACAGGCATGTATGCACAGTCCCTGAATAGAGCACTGCTCTCTGAGACATTCTATCAATAAATTATTACATGTGTTACTTTTATTAATTTTTTTTGTAAGTTGATATAAAACTATGATCATTAATCATGAATATCAGTGGTCACTTTTATAAGTGGCATTGTATGTGTTACCCTGACACTTTGATGTATAGGCTGTACTGATTATTATGAGTGACTTTCATAAATTATGTTGTATTGGTCAGTTGACTTCAAAATTGCAGCATTGTGTTTGTCAGTGATCAAATTTATATATCTGCAATTGTATTTGTTACGGGGCACTTTCATTAAGTTACTGTAGCTTTGAATTTTGAAATTCACTTTACAACCAGTAGAATTTTAATTATCAGTGATCAGTTTTATATTAAAAATTGTATGTCGGTGAATATATTGATTATTATGATTGACTATCATTGCTTTTTAATTTGTAAATTTACTTAAAACTAGCAGTATTGACAATGAATATCAGTGGTATTGTATTTGTTATTAAACACTTGGAAGGATATACTGGTTATTATAACTTTGCATAAAATACAGATAATTTCACTGCACTTTTTTAAATTTCTGCTACATGTTTCTGATTTGACTAACAGCTAATGTAAAACTAACTCTGTGACTGGTTCATTCTGTGCAGACCTCACTTTATGTGACAATACACTACTATATAAAAAAGACTAGATCAATTTGCTTGAAGTCCATAATATGATGAAATCTTAATATGTCCACAAGAAAACCTTTGTTGCCGCCGACCGGGCTGTGCGGACACTCAGATAGGCAGTACTCGCCAGTGCTTACGGCGCTTACAGTGCCTTCATGTGTGTCATTTTAGATCTCATATTCCTCAATAGTAACCACTGTCAATCAAATTCTGAGAAGCACATGCTTTTGCATGTGCAGGGGCTATGAAAGGGAAATTTAATTACTTATGTTAATTCACCTTCACTTATTTCACATCATGCAAAAATTTTAGCTGTCATATACCTCAATTCGAGTATGGTGCCAGTCATTTTTATTGGGTAGGGCCTATAGACTTGTTTCGCTTCGTAAAAACTAGATGATTTTACTGGCAAATAAAGTGCATAGTTTTTACAAGACCAAGTTTTCATTACACTTAAATTGACTTATTTTGAAATGCCACATGCACATTTGATTTGTGCATAAAGCACAGCCTTTGAAGGGCCTATTTATTTGATGAATTCTCTACTTTATTCTCCATATTTGACCTGATTAACCTTGGTTTTCGCTCACTTCAGGTATGTGCATTAATCTTGCTTCAATATTTTGTACTTAAACTACGCTATGATGGGGAGGGCAGATTAAAAAAGTTTGAGCTTCAGAAGCATTAAGTTACCGGGTACCGGTATGTTTGTACAGTAGTTCGACTATAGCCTTGCAATTGCTTAGTAAAAAAGCATTTATTAATTAGTAACTTTAAATTTACATGTAAAATGTCTTAACAGAATATTATGTCTCAAATGAACTTCTCTACTCCCCCTTATTTTGCAAAAATATGCAGTGTAAGTCAATCTCTGATTTCTCAGGATAAAGTGTAATGTTACCATTTAAAAATCACCAAAATGTATCCATTTGGTACTTACTGTATGGAGTTTTACGAAATGTGAATACTTTTTTCATGATTCATAAATGTGACTTTATTAGCTTATTTTGTATGTAAAGGTATAGGTTGTTCATATGTGGCCTTGTGAAATTTAAGTGCTACTTTATTAGTAATTAATTACAATATCACAAAAACTAGAAATAAATGTTTTGCTGAAACAATATAATTTCATTAGTCAATGCATTCATTTAGCTCATGTAAATTAGCGTATTGTTTAGGTCCAAATAATTTTAAAAATTGTCTCTTTCCCGTTCATGTAGTGGCAAGGTGTATTGATCTCTTACGACATGTCAGCACTGATGCAGCACTGTAGTAGCCTATACAGCTGTGCTCTCTATATCTGTGCAGGTGGGAAATAGGTCACAAGACTACTAATTTTAACATAAAAATGAAGATGTGGAGTTACCCACAACTCACACGTAGGAACACATAAATTAAGGAGCACGATACATTATTTATGCAGGTCCACAACTGCGGTGTTTTTCACAGAAAATCAATACGTTGCAATGTTTGTTGAGTTGAAAAATGGTAAGGATTGTGTATGTCAACATTGTGTACAATAATATGGCATTTTGACAAGGTACATGCTCCCATATAAAAGTACTGTATTGAGTGATTAGTTGCTGTTGGAGAATGTTATTGTGGCAACGAGTATGAAAAAACAGCATGCTGATTTGAATTCTACAATATAATTCTTAAATGAATGATTATTACATTTCTGGTGTAATAATTTTTTTTATGTATTATTTTGATATGCAAGGTTTACAGCAAAACGAGATAGTTAGCTTTAGAAAATGGGATAAATTGATTAAACATCGTAAACCCCCTCATCCTTCTGTAGTTTAAATAGACAAAATTAACTTGCATAATCTTACAATTTGGAAGACATTTTCTGTTCATGAAGATACAATTGCGCAAATAACTATTATGAGTATTACTCAAAATCCTGCAGCAAATAATAGTTCTAACCCTGTTGCATGTGCCTGACTCTGTTATCCTGTTGGCCAAACTTAAGATACGGCACGTGAATAAGTGAGAGAGTAATTGAATTATATCCTTGGTTTGTTTAATTTTTAAATGTGTATTATCTGTAATATCTATGTATGAATTTCTAGCAAGTGAAAGTGAATTAGTAATGGGCCCAGTGTAAGAGAGGGTGCCCATAGCTTAACTGCACCTCTAAGCCATTAATAAATAAATAAAAAATGTACTGTGCACAGTGGATTCACGCGCTCTCAGTGGAATACTTGCAAATAAGCGCAGTGAAGTTACGTAACCCTTTATGCCAATTTTATTACTAGATGGAATTACACTTGGAACTGTGCGGCCAGTGAAACAACTGTCGTAAACACATTGGTCTGTTTTCAATTGGCCTTTTATTTAATTCGTTTGTCTCGTCAACAGTGAGGTCATTTGAAATAGGTATACACAACAACAGAACTAGCACGAGATGGAAGAGGAATCTGCCATGGCCTTCATAAGGAACCTTCACAGCACTTTCCTGGAGTGATTTTGGGAAAACATGGGGAACTAATCAGGATGGCTGCAGGGCAGGTGACAAGGGATATTTAAGTGTGCAGTTGTATTGGGCCCCTAACTAAAGGGAGCCACGTCGTGGAAGGAAAAAAAGTATTTTATTTTGGATAATATAAAGGGAAGGGTAGAGTTACAGCTTCCAAAATTTCTTTTGCGGCACTGGATGTCTGGACTAGGATTCAAACCAGTGCCCTTCCAAATGTGAGTCTAGTATTTTACCATTGCATCCACTTGCTTGTTCTGTGTTTAATATGCTGAACTACATGTTGCTTTAATGTTTGAAGACATGCACCACTGTACAATGAGGTAGTATCCAGGTAAGGTTCCACTGTAGTCGAGTGGCTTGAGCGCTTGCCTCCCACCAAAGCGATTTAGGTTCACGCCTGGCTGGGCACCTCCTGAATTTATTCATGAGGGAATCATACCGTACGATGCAGCTGGTGAGTTTTTCAGGGACCTCGCTTTTCACCCACCTTTGCAGTCTGGCGCTGCTTCATATTAGTTTAATTTTTCCTCGGCTCTAAAGATGTCCGCTGCAAAGAGCTGTCCAAACCTCTTAAATATGTGAGCATTTTTCCTTTTGGGCCTTACACATAATTAATAAGTATTTTTGCTGAAATGCAGTTGTAATAACCTTAGTCATATGTGCATGTGTGTGTATGTGTGTGTGCGTGGACAACTTTTGTTGGCTTTTTACTCAAACCACAGCAATCAATTTAATATAACGGATTTAAATAAAATAAAAATATAATTGACGAATATTGTTAAAAATTATAATCACATAATGCAAATATTAATTTGAAGTGTAGGGAGCTGGAAAAAAATCTAGCACAATACTTGTATGGATGTGTTCGGTAACAAAACTAGTTCAGTTCAATAGCATGCATGATAAACATGGTTTGCGAATGCAACATTTATTGTTATTAAAATCTCACGAGACAAGTAAATGTCCTCGCAGTTTGTACCAGGTGAATTAATCCCCTCTCCCCCAAACCCAACAGGAAGTATGCTGTAATATTGGCAGATGCTCTGATATACAGCAACGCATACATCACTGATCCCAGTTTATGAAAATCAATATTTTACTAGGGGCCTAATTGGACTCGCATTGATTTTGGTGGCCCGAATTTCTACTTGCATGGTAAGGAGACTTGGAAGTAAAAACTGATAATGTTGTCAAGACATTGGACTTGTCCCTGAACTTGAATATTTTTTTAAAGCAAACATTTATTTAACAAAAAATTTATTTAACAAAAAACTGAAAACTCTTGACAAAAAGGGCTGAAACGTTATTCGAAAACGCCAGTGTTTTTCGGCCAGAGCTTACACTCAGCTTTGTGTCATAACTGGTGAGATGCGTACAATTGTGCCTAGGCCCTTACTGCCTTAGGCAGACAAACTTTTAAAACATACTAAAATTCTCCTGTCTTTGCAGGATCTGCCAGAATAAGGCCCAAATAAGTACGATATTTCTAGCACGTTGAAGCCGAAACTAGTTCATACAAAATTTGATACCTAGGCCTACTGTGTTTCTGTGGAATAGGCCCGCGGTTTTTTTTCTTTGCAAACTACTTTTAAGTCGTGGAAACAGCTATCGTTTCTTGCCAAAAATACGTAAACTGCCATTTGCTTACATTCTAAATACACTTCACTGGATAACATATCTGTCTGCTTAACAAATTAATAACAAACGTCCCTATTTAAATTGATGTTGTTTGTTGAGAATGTAAACACGACCGCCATATTTGTGTGAGCCATATCAGGTTTGTTTGGTTACACTTTCTTCTGCACAGGCTCTATCTAGACTCTTCTAACATCTTTGCGAAAACCCGACATTGCCGAAGTCTCGGTGGCATCTGGAAGGATGTAACGAATTATGACTTAGAATACCAAATTGCCTTTCTCGAAGATTTTATTCGTTAAGAGAGCTTTCGAAACTTAACGAAAACGAAAAATTAACGAATAACTTAGAATAAACCCCCTGATCGTGCATACTCTTAAGTACGCGAGCTTGTGGCGCTGGCAAGGCGAAGCGCTGACGGGGACTCCGCCCGTCAGGCATTAGGCAGTGATGTTGCCAATGTGCGGCTGTTAGTGATGCTCGCCTCCCCTCGCGATGTGGTAATAATGGCATAATGCACGCCGCCAAACGGGAGAGCCGGTGACCTTGAACTACACTTCCTGCATTGCGCACAGCGCGTTCTGCCAGCGACGACAGCACGTGTGCAGTAGTTACCGCCCGACCTCCTTGCTTGACCCCCGCATCTTAGAGGAAGCAGCTCAGCTCCGTAGACTAAATATTGTCGTCCTGTACGGATGTCGCTAACATTGATTCTCCCACCGCTAGTATAATTGTCAAAGTTACGTGATCAGCAGTATCGAACGAGTGCGTTTTCACGTGGATTTTCAACATACAAACCCACCCTTTTACATTAACATGGATTAACTTTTGAAGCGGAGCACGCCGCTGTGCTCGGCCAGTGAGCGCGCATGTCCTCGCCGCTGGCTCAACAACTATCAACATACTTGTCAAATCCACGTGTTTAACAGCAGCTGACGTTTGTTTGTATTTCAGTTTAACCTCAGACCTGCTCTTTACGGGAAAAAAAAAAAAAAAAAAAAAAAAAAAAAAAAAAAAAAAAAAAAAAAAAAAAAGGGGTAATTGCGGAACTATAATATATACAGGCTGTTCGGAAACTCACCAGAAATATTACGATGATGTTTAGACCTTCAACATATTGAAAAACAGATGCTAAGTCTTTCCGCGTTCATAAAAATAACAGGGGTTGGTGCTTTTACTGCGTACAATTTTTTGCGTTCAAGTTTTATGGCAATTCCATGCTGGTTTATTGAGCAGTACATCGTAAGTAGTATAAAAATGTTTGTTCTGGTGTAGGTGGTTCCTGGCTGGGGACACAGGGACACCCGACCGCCATATTGAATTTCGTCATGAGGGAAAAATTCTCATTTCTCTCCCATTTTTCCCGCGAAAAATTCCAGTTTTTCCTTCACGCCCGTGGCAGCCATCTTGGATGTGTACCTACTACTCTGCCATTCCAGTGTAGGGGTACCCTTCGCATGCTGCCACATGCAATTTCCATCCTAGGCAAAGTACGAGCATCGTGCACTCGCATAGGCATTAGGCATCTCCCCTGACAAAGAAAATGACCGAAGGGTTAAGTATGACATATGTCTACTTATATGCACAGTTGGCATTAATTTACGATTTGTATGAGATACAACTACTAAAATCATAACATAGGCATCTCCCCGAGTAAGAAAAGGCCCGAAGCGTCAAGTATCTCTACTAATAAGTATAGTTGGCTTTAATTTCTGATCTGTTTAAGATACAATCAGCAAATGCATAACATATATCGTCCCCAACAACGAAAATAACTGAGGGGTCAAGCATGACATAAGTTCACATATGAGCATTGCAGTTAGCACTGCATGCACCACAGTTAGCACTGCACACACCAGAGTCACTATCGCATGCACCATAGTCAGCATCGCAGTTAGCACCACACACACCACACTTATCACGACGCCCACAACAGTTAACACCACAGCAGTTAACACCACAGCACCATATTTATAACTGCATACACTGCAGTTAGCACCACACCACTGCAGTTATAACCTCAGTTAGCACCATGACACTGCAGTTATAAGCACAGTTAGCACCACAGTTAGTACTGCAGTTAGCACCACAGTTAGCACTGCATGCACTTCAGTTAGCACTGCACATGCCACAGTTATCACCACCATACCATAGTCAGCACCACAGTTAGCACTGCATGCAACACAGTTATCACCATGTACACCACAGTTAGAACTGCATGCATCACAGTTAGCACTACAGCACCTCAGTTACCACCACACAACACAGTCAGTACCACAGTTAGCACTGCTGTTATCCCCACACACATCAAAGTTAGCTCTACACACACCACAGTTAACACTGCATGCACCACTGCTAGCACTGCATGCACCACAGTTAGCAACACACTTAGAACTGCAGTTAGCATCACAGCTAAAGAGTTTAAAATAGCTAATATATACACACTTTTCTTCACATGGAACTTACAAGTGGGTGGATGTGTTGCCAGAAATACTGAAATGGTATAATTCAAGACACCACAGAACTATCAAGATGCCCCCTGAAAAAGTTAAGGACAATAGGTTATTAACAACTGTGTATAATAATATTAAAGTGATCGACAAGAGAAAACAAAAGTTTATGTAAAGTTGGAGAACATGTATGTATTTACAAAGTTATAGGTGCTTTCGAGAAGAAATATACTGTAAATTGGTCGAATGAAATTTTTAATGTTATTTCGGTTAGACACATGTTCCTTAGAGTATATTACCATGAAAAATACGATGAAGATCCGACCATAGGTGGCTTTTATGAATATGAACTGTAAAAATTTAATTCGCCAAATAAAAATTTAGTTGACAAAATTATTAGAAGGGAAAAGGTTAGGTCACTTGTTCATTGAATAGGATTAACAGAAGCTCATGATTCGTGGGTTTTCATTGAATAGGATTAACAGAAGCTCATGATTCGTGGGTTTTGAACAAGGATCTTAAGAGACTATAATGTTTGTAAAGTGTTACTCAGTGTATTAATAAAAAAATAATTGGAACAAATTTGGGACTTTGATGGGTTTTTATTTAATAAAACCATCTTTAATCGAGACTTTTAATTAAATATTATGTTGTATTATTTTTTACTCTTTCTAAATTGAAATTAATTCAAACATGCACAACCTTTACTACAATATATGATTAAAAACAGGAGATTTATACATTCTTTACTGAAATTGTTGGAAACCAATTTAATAAAATATCTGAAATAACAAGTGTCGGTGCCTTCAGGCTGGGAGATATAATTAATGACAAATACAATCTGAGTTCAGTCTGCAGTCAGCAATGGTGTGGTGAGATGTGCAATTAGGGTCTCTGTGCTTGGTAATTGCTCAGTACTTAGTAATTTTAATTACTCTAATTAATATCCTCAAGACTCCAAAGAAGCAACATATATACTGCTCCCGACACCCTCCCCCTCCCCTTATCATCCATCACAGCTCATTCGTCTGCCAGATGCCGAACAAGCATGACCTCTGCTGCTCCTGACACCATGCCCCTTCCCCTTACCCTACATCAGAGATCAGTCTCTTACCAGACTCTAAAGAAGCAACACCTAAAATGTCCCTTGTGCCTTTCTTGATCCAAGAACCAACTAGCTAATCACAGCAGACCTTGCATGGAAAGGGAGGGGTAAGCTGACACCAACACATCTGCTGCTCCCCTCCATCTCATTGTTAGTAATGATCCAGATACCAAAGAGTAAAGACCTATGCTGTTACTCCCGACACCCTCCCCTCACCCACCATCAGAGCTCAATCATCCACCTGACTCCGAAGAGGCAACATCTACCCTTTCAACACTTAACCCTTTCGACACCAGATATAACCTCACTTTTTCACTTAACCCTTTCAATAAATTTAACCAATTTTACACATTTTTAAACCCTTTTTCGCCCTTCTAGATTGAAACCCTTTTTAACCTTTTCACACGATGTGATGAACCCTTTGAGCACTTAGTCCACTCTTGCACTTTATATCATGGGAAGCCCCCACTTCCGCTACTTATGTGTACTTAATTTATAATTGCTAATTACTTATACAAATATTCATTAGGCGATTAAAAAGATTAACTACCCTCGGTGGGTATAGAACCATGCATCGAATTCTCAAACCTCCTGCTCCAACCCTAGACTTTCCCTAATCTCACATTGAAAAAAATATTTTTTAACTATGTTGAATGGGTCTCGAACCAAGGATCTGTGTCTCACCCCTACACTCCCCACTTACCCATCACCCTCTCCTATACCTGACACACCCCCTCCAACCTCCTTATCACTCGTCGACAACCGAAGGGTGAAGACCTCTGCAGCAGCTGATCTCCTCCCATTACTCCTCCATCCCATCTTCAGAGCTCTTAGTTGATCGCAAGAGAAGAGCGAACATATATTGTCTCAAAATGTCACTTGTGTTGGAGTTGTTGTCACAACCAAGTGCTAATCACAGCACACCTCTTGTGAATGAGTGAAAGGGAGGGGAAAGTAGGGATAACCCTGCCCTATATCAAACGCCAATCACAGCACACCTCGTAGGGAAAGGAGGGTGAAAGGGCGGCCAATCACAGCACACAAGAGTTAAGGGGTTGGCGGGACGGGGACGTGGGGGAGAGGGTACACATTCGCCAAAGAGGAGGTGGGGGAGGGGGACACAGCATAACCTCAAATTTATGAAATGGATGTGTGCCATCTTGCACTTAGATGCCAGTACATACTTGCTCACACTACTATTGTGCATTTTACAAGAAAATAGTGGGTCCTGAACATAATTCCTGACGGTAAGAAAGTTTCCTGCAAAAAGAGCGTGGCCATCCCTGTTATTTTCATTACGAGGGGAGGTATTGATGATCATTTGTTCTAAATATTTTACAAAGTTTGTGGTTTGATTTTCGCCCCACTGTGTGTGTGTTTGTGTGGGGTATTCGTTTTCGCGTGTCCATTAGAGGTAGCAACAAGAGGAAAACGGACAGTGATGTTTAAATTGAAGACAGTACTCTTCCTATGGAGGGGTCAAGGGGATAAGAGGATGTGGTGAACTGAGGATAATAAATTGTGTAAACTAAGTTATACGACAGTTAATTTGAACACAGCTTTTGGGACTGTGGACTACATAGAGCCCGAAACTTATAATGGGTACGGCAGGTAGCTTTCACAGAAGCGGTTATAGACGTAGTTTTTTTTTTTTTTTTTTTTTAAGGAAAAAAAAGTGGGGTGTCAAATCACTTTTTGCAGATGTCTATAATTTCGATTCGTGGAATGGACGGCGGGCACTGTCTCGTCATAATTTTAAGAAATAACATTAAATTATTCGAATTAAATAAGTATATTTTACTATTATGATACATGTTGCATTTCAGTTTTGAAATGCTCACGGGGTAATTCATGTCAATGTGAATTTTTTTTTTGGTATCGTGTCCCCTGGGGCCGTTGCTTCGCAGTCAAGTGGCGCAGCGATATCTACGTAACGTTGTGCAATGGTTACCAGAGCAGATCATTCACGTGGACAGAAGCATGACTTGACCTTGAGCAGACGGCTGGTAAGGCGTAAGTTGTAAACAAGAGCAGACGGATGTTGTTGGCTTACTCGGCTGGGCGTGATGCGTAGACAGCTTGTTTTCAAACACAACTGCATACGTCACCGCATAAGCCCTCGCCAACTTATTTTGGCGTGGCCTACGCGTCGCGCGCAGTTGGCAAACCTGCACCGTAGCGTGTCGGTTCAGCGTCCACGCCCAGTACTGCACGGTTATCGCGGCGTATTGCCGTCCGTCCGGTTGGAACAACAATATCATCCTCTGCACTTACACTTTAACCCTACGCGTTGATCAACTTTAATGCTGTCATATGGCGTAGTTTTGCGGGGGGCATAAAACACTTATTGCACAAAAAATCAATCAGAATTGTTTCCAAAGTGAACGCGCGGACTAGTTGCATCACATTAAAATTTCTGTAAAAAAAAATGTGACGTATCCAATACTGTAATATAATTTCACGATACTTCAACTATTAGGAACTATTTATATTAATTCGCAAGCAATCTAAGTGGGAGTGAGCACGCCAGTGTGTAAGCGTGGTAGGCACTGTACGTCGCTCAGTGACGCGCGCATGGCTAGCAATTATCAACAGCCAATCAGTTCATACTTACAAAAATACGTAACAAAAGTTGTCAAATTGTATAGTGGTGTATAAACATAAAGTTGTTTAACGAGCTGCCCGCTGCAATTTAAGAGCGAGCGTGCTGACTTCGTCGCGAGCCAAGACTGATAGACTATTGTGAGCAACCTCAGTTCCCTCGCGGCGTGGCAAGGCCAGGCGGCAGATAGCGACGCACTGGCGCAGTTGTGTTCGGCGCACGCGATTCGCTGGCCCACGTGCTCGTTATGAGTTCTTATTGGTCAGTCACGTGGGCGTGTCGCCCGGCAGGCCCATGGCGCTCAAGGTCGCGCCGCGCCGAGCCAAATGTCAAGGCGCTAGGGCGGTTTCTTTACACTTATTGAAGCAAAACTTTGAGAAATCACGCCATGCATGATGTGTTTGTTTCCTGATGTTGCCGTACCACAATGTTTTTATACTTGTGTTTACATAAATAAAACAGAGAGAAAATAGGCGTGTTGGTGATGGTTGGTATAGGCTAATAACGGTAAAATGAGCACTTATGTAAACTTTACATTGTCATGGGCCTCATAACTTTTATTCATGCATCGGTCAAGTGAAACTGTGAAATTATTAGAAAAATAAATATTTTGCAAATAATATGCAAATAAGAAGACAACAGAAAGCGAAAGAAATAATTTAAGTTATCACAAATGGCTTCCTAATACTTGTAATTCGACGTTAACTTTCCCTTCCATCGTTACCAACTTTACTGGGCGCATGTCACTCGGTGCACCCGTTAAAATATATGCAGGTAGGGGCAGTGACTTTTTGCTAAGGTTGATTTCAAAAGTGCTCACATTATCGTGAACAGCCTTTCAGAAATGATTCTTATACAAAATATTATTATATTACAGAGAGAGTGCATGAATGTGGCGCGTTGTCACTTTGGCTGGGAACGTAACCGCTTTCGCGAAATCCATTCGTGAAGTATTGCCTACCTCGCTGGCCACTCACCTTCACGGTGCTCAAGAGTGGTTATAGGCAGTCAGGTGCCAGCCTTCGAGATACCAAGCTCATTATCAAACCATTCCAATTATATAATGATTCAGTACTATTTTTCATGTGAATAGTTAGGCGGACAGACTCTAATTGGTTAAAGTAGTGATCTTTAAATTAGTGGCAAATCAGATCACATTGTTTCGTGTGTGTGTTGGTGTGTGTGCGTGTGCGCATGTGTGTTGGTGTATCTGTATGTATATTACAGATTAGAAGAAATAATTCCCATACCAGAAACATATTTATGTTTCCAAAAATGTTTTCTTACCTCTTTCATTTATGCTTGTTTATGCCTTCTAGGTAGGCCTATTAGGTACATGGCAACGATAATTGTTACCTTTGGTTTGGAAGGCTGTCCAGTGGGGCTTGAAATTTAACAAAGCAGAGCTACCGAAATCGTTTAGCCAATTGTGTGACATTTGTAAAATGTTGTGAACAAAGTAAATTTTTCCTCTATCCGGTCACGCACCACGTCTCATCACTACTGCAATGAAACATTTTCTTCCCACTTTGTTGTTGTTATAAGAAATAAACTTGTATGCTATTTGTAATGCCGTAAGATATAAGATGCTAGCCATAATTTATTGTTTCATACGAAATACACGTAAATACCTTATATCAGGTACCACAATGTAAAAAATATACATAACACACAATGTGGTTATATCGTTCCTTAACTAATTTCAATGCAAAATAAATATTTTTATATTTGACACTACCTACAAAAACACTAATTATGGATAATATAATTTTAACGAATGAGTAAGACGTTTTTTATTTACAGAAATTCCCATTTTTTTCAGGGTATGGTATTAATTGCATTTCTAAGCTAGGTGACCTAGTAAACATGTTTTACAATGTAACATTTTAAATTCCTAATTGTTTCTTTCCCTTGGCTCTTTCTTGTGCTTCCAGTATGTGCGGTGGCTCCCGTACACGCATTCCTTTGCTTGTTCGAACGTCTGCCAATTCCGGTAACAAGCATTCTATATCAAATATACGCAGCTTGGGGAACATATTTTCTCTCCAGAATTCTTCGTCATCCCACTATCACAATATATTACTATATCACACAAGTTCCTGTCTGCTATGTGAAGTTGACCCTGTATTTGGTATAAAAAATACTCAATACTTGTGCGATTTTTTAAATTGTAGTTTCCCATTTTTTTCTTCAATAAAGAGTTTCTTAGAATGTGATGCTTCGCGAATAGGCACACAACCTATTAGCAAAATATGCCGTAGTAATGTCACAGACCATGTCACGTGAACTACTTCCGCCTTAAAACGCCAAATGTTAATTTACGCGATAGGGGTAGCGTACAGGTACTCGACTTTCCTGATTTCTTTATCATTGAATGAATGTGTATGTAGACACACATGCGATACATTGTTTTTTTCCTCTGTGGTCGAAATGGCTGTATTCGTTGTATTTTGTTATACTAATATTGAAACAATGTTCGTAAACTAAGGCATTGTTATATACAACATTTCACAAACGTGCTTTGGTTCGAAAACAAAAGAAAATGTCTGCTGAAATGTGTGCAAACTATTTATCACCATTAGCAACTATTTTCTTTACATAGGCTACTTTATCACACATTTTCTGATAGTTTTTTTTTTTTTTTTTTCGTTTTTGTATACTGAATACGTAAACAAAATAAAAATCAGTTACTCTATACGACTTATAAAACCTACTTTCGTATGTTAATTGAGATTCAGCACAGTAATAAAAACGTTTAATTAATTTTATAACATGTATTTAGATGTCTGTGTCAACAGTTTTGTTTCAAATGATAGGTAAACAGCACAGCGCTTTACAATATATTTTTATTTACACGCTGAACACTTATTTTAAAATTGTTGTAATTATCTTGGGAAAAGAAAACACAAGATTAAACACATGCAATAAAGATAAAACACTACTTCGAATGCTGTCATTAGTTTTACCGGTCTAAATGTATAGTTAAATTCATTTGGAAATTTGAAAAGAGTATTTAGTGTTTTCAAGGTACTGTGGCTTTAGAAAAATTCGAAGTATGGAGACAACGTTTACTAAATGCTCAAAAGACAGGGAATATTTGGAGCGTTGGCCTGTTCCAAGAACTGTCTGGTAGGAAGGTAGCAGTTTCGCCATCACTTTCATACAAGCAAGGTGGCCTACCGTTAGGCACTTTGGTCCCCACCCACCACACCTCCCCCTACCTGTTTTTCTCCGCGAGCCCACGTAGTTCCACGACGAGCCACACTGGCGAGCAGTGCGCGCCACTTCTCAGGAACTATTTTCCAATTAATAGTTTCTCTGTTGTATTCCCGTTATATGTCATATGGACTGGATGATCAAATATGTTATTCCCATGTTACTGTAGCTTCGTTTCTTTGTAATCTTTTTCCATGCAATATTTTTCCATTGCTTTGCAACCGCTACTTTTAGAAGAGCGATAAATCCTACGATTCAAGGGTATGAAAATATCGAATTTTTTAAGTATTCTGGACGGAATTTTAGAAAATGCCTGAAGTACGGCAAAGAACTTCACAGTTTACAGAAAACTAAAATTCTCGAGAAAACATATAGTCAATTCATGTTTAAGTTGGAAAAAAATCGGCATAATATTTTTTATAAACCATTAAAAAATTAGTTTAAGAGCTGATATGTGCAATTTTTAACCGTCAACTATCAAGTTATTGTAAATTTAATCAAGCTAATAATCAGAAACATTGAATTATGAGAAACATAATTAAGGATACTACCCCCTTATCATCTTCAATCGGCAAAAAACAAAGAATCCAAAATTGCAAGTAAGGCGGAGTTGTAAGCAGAAAGTTGTCACACATAGTTTGAAGAGGTTGTCTTCTCTCTGCTACGGAACAAACCGCTGAATGCATTGATTAGTAATTAGCTTGAGAGACAAGCTGCAGGTAAAAATAAGTTTTATTGGCTGTTGATTGTGTGTGTGTGTTGGTGAGAGAGAGAGAGAGTGAGTGAGTGTGTGTGTATGCGCGTGTGCGTGCGCGCGTGTGTGTTAGTGAAGGGAGGAGCGGGAGTCAGTGTAAGATGAGAAAGAACGTGTTGGTCGCTCCGCAAGTGAAAACGTGTTGTTGGTAGCTCTGTGCCAGTGCTGAACAGATGTCACCGCACGCCACGCCCCTCGACCAATAGGAGGTGGCGAAGAAAGCCGAAACTCAGTCAGCTGTCTGCGACTGATGGTGTTGTGACTGTGTCTGGCTGCGCCGTCGTGTTGACGTAACTTCTGGCTCGCTATGAGGAGGAGTTCTGAGACAAAGCAGATAGTTGAGTAGTTGGAACCGGCGTGGATAGCTGTGTGGCGGCCGTTAATACTTTTTGAATTATACACTGTAATGTTCCTGATAATGAAACGTAGGAGCAGGTTCGGAATAAGTGAGTTGATTTTTTGTTGCTCTTGTATATTAAATGCTTTGCAACAGCAACGCCGTTCTATTAAGATGTTTTTTATTTCTGCAGTGCTCTCCGTGCTGGCTGCTGGAGAGTATGGATTTATCCCTACGGTTAAGCTGGGTTTCTACTGTGACGACCCGAAAATTTCCCACAAGTTCAACGGCGACACCATCTCGGCGACAATGTTGATTGTGTTGTCCATTTTACTACCTTTGATTGGAGTGAGTATTAAAAGTTTGTTTACATTATTACGTTATAGTTCAGTTGTGCTGTCATGCCATTCACTTCGAGTTTTACTCGTCAGTTGAGTTATGCAACCATCCTAATTTTGTTCAGTTAGTGTGCTCTTTTTGAGACCCGTCTACAATCGCGTTAAGTTAACGCGAAACGTTAAACGTCGCCATAAGAAAACTGGCATGTCTACAATCGACGTTAACAGGAATAAAAATAATGTAGGCGTATATGTACATTATCTTTTGTGTTTGAAATTTAAAAATAACCCTTTGTAAAAAAAAAAGAGATTCCGCAGACAATAGTTACACTCAATTATTTTTAAACTCAAAGACTGAACGTTGGCCAACTTGTAACCGCGTTGCTTTTTACGTTTAGCGTATTCGATTAACGAGTTCATGACTTATTATAACGCGTTATTGTAGCGTCGACGCGATTGTAAACGGGCCTTAAAAAAACACTTAATTTACTTTGATTTTTATTTCTTGAACATCTGCATTGTAATGGCAAGCCTAACTTATTTTTTTTATAGACTTTGGGTGTAGCTATTACAATTAAAATCGTTCATAACACCTTTGTGCACAACTTAGCTTCTGCCAGCTTCGTAAAAAAATAGGCAGGGAATGGAAATGCCCATTAAAACATTTCAGTACATTAAAATTTTCTGCTAGCAACTTCATACAAAAAAACTTTCATAGGCTTAAATAATAAAAACCAAATTACTGAAGTGGGTGTTAACAAACAATTTGGGCCAATTTAAATGTGTTATCACTAATGTCATTAGCTATTAGTTTCAAAACAATAGTACACTATTCACAGTACCACGAACAGAAATATTACAAAGATTAATGTTTACAAACTATTTTGTAGAATTGGAAGTGCTACTGTACATGTTGAATTAATCAGTTAGGCCTACAACATTTTCATTATTTTTGTAGTAGGCCTAGTGCTATAGGATTTTTCACAGACTGTTCTGAGACGAGAACATTTTTGATACAGTTGTTACTAGTGTTCTTAAGCCCCTGTCACACTGTCAAATTGTTTTGTTCAACTGTATGTGACAATAAAATTTGAAGACAATGCGGTCATCAAATTTTTTCTTCCAACAGATTTTTTCAAATAATATTGAACGTGTTTGAAAATGTATGTCACACTGTCATATTTTTTCACTGAGAGAATCTAATTTGAATTATTATTTAAATATTAGTTTCATAGTGAGGTATTGCTTTTGTTTTTCCATGCAGAAAATTACAGGAAGAAATGTAAGGAATGTTGTAATTTATTTTCACTTCTTTACTTAAATCAAATTTTATTTATTGGAGATGTTTCCTGCACAATGAAATTTAATCCCTCTGTGTTCATAATATTATGTGAAATATTTACTTAAAATATCATTCATGTCCAGACAGCTTCTACATAAGTTAAATTAATTATTCTCATAACCTACTTAGTTTCCAGCAATTGTTTGTTATTTTAAAGATTCGTGATGTCCATTTTTGTCGTGCATGATTGTGATTAGCTGAGACCTTCTGTCAAACATCAAATAAATTTTAGAACCCGTCCATTCTTCAAAATGTTGGATGGAAACTGAAGCCATCCAACTTTTTCAGACAAATATGGGCATTTTATGATGCTACGATGGCATCATAACGGTCCAACTTTATTTGACCAAACTTATTGGAAGCAGTGATGGAAAAATTTGACAGTGTGACAAAGGCTTTAGGGTAATGAATTTTTTAGATATGTGGGTGCATAGGTACTATTGAAACATCTCTTCCTGTGTGTTTGATGGGAAGAAGTAGCTTAACTCTGTGTCAGTGTGTTGGGTGGAATTTCTGAAGTGTGTGCTGCCAGCAATTCCAACAGTTTTATATTGTTTCATGTTTGGAGTTGTTCCAAATATCGTTAGTTTGATAAGGTTTTCTTGTCAAAATCGTACCCCTTTTGTTTATGCTATTATTGTCAATAGGCACTTACGAAAAGTCACCCGGTTAACTCGATCAGGTTAAAACTTTTACTCGGTGCGTTCGAAAAGTGATTTGAGTTCAAGTTAACTCGCGTTCGGAAATTGACCCGGGTTAACTCTATCCTCGACTCGATCAACTCTGGGCTAACCCTGCTCGACAGCAAGGTAAACTTGGTCTAGCAGACGACACATGTGAAATGGCGCTTAAATATGTAAACATTGCAGCATCAAAAACAAACAAGTAAACGAAAATAAGTTTTGAAATCTGGAAACTATCAAAATGTGAAAAATTATAAATGTTTAACTGCTTTGGCCAATCGTGGTAGCTCGGAAATTAAATTTTATGCATAACTGTGACTGAATACAAAAGTATTGCATTATCGCAATACTGTTTAAAACAATGTTTTTTTTTTTTTTTTTTTTTTTTTTAAGTTGTTTATTCATAACATAATTTGACAAAAACTTTCCATAGTCTTCTTCATCATCATCTAAGCACAGTACATATTTAATAACTGCACTAAATTTTCTTTAAGCTCCCGCCGTGTCTCAAAACCAGAGTTAACTCTAAAACGTTTAAAGCAACCCGGTTAACCACAAGTGATTGTGTAACCCTGGTCACGTGATCGAGTCAATCCAGTTAACTTTACCAGGTTTCTTTTCATAAGCGCCTAATGAAAAGTATTTCCGAATTGTTTTGTGCAATTTTTGTTAAGGAGAGGAAAACAACCATTGGCCATCCGTGAATGTTTCTAGCAATGATGTAACACATAAATGAATTTTTCCTCATCAGCTCTGGACTTTGTTAAATTGTAAGTAGTTACTGTAAAATGGGGTGATTAGCAACAGTAAGGTGAAAAGAAACAGAAATTCAAAACAAAATTTTGAAGTATTCTGACTGAAGGACAAATCAAGGAAATGTGAGACTACTATATAATATTGTCCAAGTGCATTGTTATTAAATGTGTGTCTAGTCAAGAAACATAGCAAGGCTGTGGTGTCGTGAGTTTGAGCAATTTTTGGTGAAGTTGGGTAAAATATAGCAACTCCAACTCCAAATACATTAATTAAAGAACTCAGTATTTTATTAAATACTTAATTGCATATGTACTTCCATTGGAATGTGAAACATTTTCTTGGGGAAAAATTTCATGTAAACTTCACATGTTTATTATTCTGTAAAATGAAATAATTTTACTATTCACCCACTCCTGATATTATGCCGTATTGAATAATTTTGATACCATAATTTTTTGGTTTGGAATCGAAGCTGGAGTTGGAGCTGGATAGTGGAAACACTGAGGAGTCAAAGTCGAAAATTTGGAATACTGACTGCTGTCCTGCAAAAACATTAACCTCAATATTTTTTGTTTATGAAAATAAGACGAGACTAAATTTCTAAAGTAAAAATTGAAATAAAAAACATTACTTATTACGTTAGGGTATATGTGTATTATCGTGTGAGGCACAACAACGCCAGAAACTCCAGGCAGACACAGAACATAGTTACTCCCATATCTCATTTCATGAGTGGATTTCTCCACTACCATTTAAGTTATTTTATCATTGCCAACATTCTGAAATTAGTTAAAAAATATTTTTTGTAAGTTTCCGGTTTGTATTTTTAAGTTTAATATAGAAAACTGCAGCATTCATCTCTACATAATGAAATGCTGCTCTCTGTTGCATAACACAAGAAAATATGTTGAGACACAACACAAACATAACCAAATATGAAATTGTATGGAATGTAATAAACCAAATGTAAAGATTTAGAGTTTGGCAACACACATCAATGGAGACACTTAATGGGCACATTCAGAGATTGTTGGGGACCACCTGGGAGCTAATTATGGACCACCACTGGTCCGCAGATCACATTTTGAGAACCGTTAGTCTAGGGTACTCCCTGCCATTTAACAGAAGGTGATGTGTATATTTGTATTTGGTAATTAGTCAGCTTTGAAATTATCAAATTGCAAAATACTTTATATGTTTTGTAGAGTAAAAATATGGTCATTGTATAATTATTTTGTTTGCAGAAAGTAATAATTGGAATACAACATTAGTCATGTTTGTGAGACAGGTGTAAAGTTTGTTTTTGTACAAGCAAAACTACAAAGAAGCAGTAAGCCCAAATGGTGAGACAAGCGTCGTAAGTTGGCGCTGACAGGGAAGGGTGTTGTGTGGTGATTGCAGCTATGGGTGGTGGAGTGGAGCTGTGCGGTGATGGGGTCACACTGTGGGAAGCAACGTGCCCTCATGGGCATGCGGCATGGCCTCGTCTGGTTCTGGGAGTACCTGGTTGGCATGGTGGTGCTGCTCATGCTGATAGACATTGCCAAGATCCTGGTCGGGGAGCCGCGCCCGCACTTCCTCGACACCTGCCGTCCCGACGCTGCCATCAACTGCACTGTCGGGTCAGTCCCTCGCCTTAGTCACTTCTTCTTTTGGATCTCAACTGTTTATTGTGAATGTAACAAGCCTCTTATACACCTGTACATACTCTGTTGTACTAGTATTTAATTGAAATGTTTTTCAACTTTTTTCTTTGTAAGTAACTCTCAATTTTCAGAAAACTAAAAAAATGTTCAACATTCTGCTACAGGTAAAAACAGTGAAGTGAGTGCAGAAAATACAATATTAAGACACACTTTACTTTGAGATAACTGACAACTTATGCAGTGATACTTCTGAAGTGTTCAGTTTTAAAGAAGTACATATTTTGCTAATGAATAAGACATGCAGAAATATTGATTTTACAGACTTTCCTAGATTGTACAGGTTTCTAAAATCTGTTTGTCTGCTTTATGCAACTTTATATTTTCCAGGTACAGGATTGGCAGTCAAATAACTTACTAAAACTGTGTTCACATTGGTAGATTGTATTAACAAAATAATTTTGTTACTAGTTTTTTAAAATAGCAATTAAAATTTGGTATTTGCTGTTTATGTAAAACAGAACTTGGTAAAATAGCCAATTTACAAAATATGAAATTGTTTATTACATTGTGGTTTGAACCTTTTAAGTATGCAAGCAATTTCATAATAGTGTGTAGAATAGTGGAGCTTTATTTATGTTAATTCTAAGAATACTTACATTCTTGTAAAATATTTAGTTACAATTCTTGAATATTTAAACATAATCAGCATTTTGGTACCAAACACATGTAAAATAATAAAATTATTTTTAAAAATTGTAGTTCCTGAAATTTATATTTTATTACTTTAGCCATTAGTGTGTTGTTAAGAGTACTGAACAAGTGACTACCATCAGTATCACACACAATCACAGTTAACTAACCAAATCAGTCATTCCAAACAGAACCTGAATAAATTAAATGACTTTGAGTATGTATGAAATGGCACCACGTTACTTAATAACTTCTTCTGCAAAGTTATAATTACGTAAGTGCTTTGTGCTTCCCTTCTATTTTGAGATAACTAAAATCAAACTCATTTAGTTTAATTTGTATTTATGGTAGGTAATGAAAGTGGGTAGAGCTAGTTTGATGATTCTAAATTTATTGATTGCTCCTGAGCAAAATATTCCTTTGGCATGGAAATAAATCATTATCTGCCAGCTAGTTGGATACTGGTGTTTAGTATACTTATCATTCTCCACCTATCAAGCACGGTTTTAGTAAAATTAGTGAACACTTACTTTCCTATTTACAGTTGTCCTTCTAAAAGTATCAGATTATCTTCGTGGAAACTGGACTTTAGTAACACAGGAAACACCAAAAAGCATTATCATACTTTTATTATATGCATATTTACCAAGTGGAACATCACTGGTGGAATGTTCTACAAGTCATGCATGTTGTACAAAAAGTACACAAAAGAATATTGTTTGAATGCCAGTAAAACAACTTGATGACTTAGTATCTGTAATGTTTGTTGAAAAGTGAAGAAGTGTGGGTGAGCATTGATGCTTGCAAGCAGCACATGCCAAAGTCTTGTGGCTGTCGCAGGCAGATGTGAGAATGCCTGGGACTAGCAGGGGGTGTGTGCTTGTGTTGCAGGCGCTACATAGCAGACTACAAGTGCACCAACAAGGAGATGAGCACCTGGTGGGTGCACGACTCTAGTCGTTCCTTCCCTTCAGGCCACACTGCCATCTCCGTCTATACTGCACTCTTTATGATGGTGAGTGTCCAACAGTCTCTCTAATTCACATTAGTTTCTTATTACTTTCAGTTCTATCCTTATTGCTTCCTGTGCATTACTGGGCAATGTTAATAGCCCTGCCTAGCAAGCCGGGAGCCACGAACCTCAAATGGGGAATCAATGTTAAATGAATTGCCTACTCATTGCGTCAATTTTAAAAATTTCAAACTAAAAGTGTTCTACTTGAAATCTCTTGAGGAATGTTGCTATGTTAAGACATTCGTTTTGTTTAATTTTTTAAAACATTTTACTTAATATTTAAATTTACATATTAAAAAAAAAGGAAGAATAAAAAAAAATTTCTAAAGTTATTTTATATAGCAATATTCTATGAGAAAGTTGCATCAATTTTTTTTTGTTTTAAATACATATAATTAAAACAGACGCAATGAGAAGAAATTTTGTTTAACATTGATTCCCCTTTTGAAGTTCTCCACTGTGGGCTTGATGGGCAGAGCCATTAAAGACTAGCTGCATAATGTCGTCTGGATGGGAGCTGTGTGGGGTTGTTAGGCCACCTATAGCAGATCCATTTTTGACAGGTTGAGGTGAAAAAGTGCAGCAATTTGCGTAGGTGTGTCACATCACCAGATTCTTACCACACTGCATCTCTTAAGTCACCTTCATGGTCATAGGCCAAAGTATTTTCATAAGCAGTCACCAACTATTTTGAATTATTAGTACCATATTGTATTATTAGTACATATCCACCAGGTGAACGATCACCAGAAATAGGAGAGCTTGTTATACATGGGCACATTTGTTGCCAGTTGGAAGACTCTCTAAACCTAAAGTGGAGGATGTGGTATGCCATCAGGATTGCATTTTTTTTTTTTCGTGGAAGTTTTGTTCTACATCCACTGCGTGATCTCGGAGGTCCTCAGTTTTGATTGCAATGTCAGGTTGAGGGGGGGGGGGGGGGAGGATGATAACGACATTTCACACCTGTTATCCCTACTCAGCTGTCTCCATGCACTATTTAGTTGAGCCGGTGAAAACATGTGGTGAGTTGTACATGCAGTCGGGTAGCTGGTTCTCCATGCCTTGGCCTGTTGTGAACAACATGCAAGCATGCACTTGAGAACAGTTACTGTGTTTGTCATGTGTTGTGGTAAGAGAAGTGTTGTCGTACACATGCTACTGTGATATGGCGGGAATAGGCAGTTAGGCTACAAAAAAAGTTTTTTAAAAAGGAGATAGAAAACAACAAATACTACTTGCAGGAGGACTTGGCTACACATGCATTCACAAAATTGGACAAACACATGTTCCTCATGTGTGCATGGTCATAATGTTTTTCTGGCTGGGCTAGCATCTTCAGGCAGTGTTGGCTGTGGATTGTACCACGCGAGGTAATAATCCATTTCCATAATGTTTCTCCACTGTTCTTTGACAGATTATATGATGAACGTTTTTGTAGCTACACACTCTTTTCTTGTAATTTGCAGATGTCTGCAATTTGACTTTTCAAAAAGAAACTGTCATAACACTTTTGTTTTGTAAAAATTCCTTCTTTGTATGGTCACCCCCAGTTATGTTCCACGTAACTTTTGAAAAAGAAATTTCCATTTTAATTTCTCTCCAGTTCTGAATGGGAGGCAATATTGTGTACTTTACTGCTAGTATATCTCACTCTTTTGGGCCAGTGGCACCATTGTAGTTCATTCCTTGATCTGAGATCATTTCTGAACTTGATCTAAGTAATGCAAAGTACTGTTGCACCTTATGAGTTCAGTGCATGAATGAAGATTGACGTGGTGAACTTTATTACAAACCTCAGAGTAAATTGGTGGTTCAAAGACATGATCCACGATCAGAGCAGTGTCTATAAAGCATTGCTAAGTATTGGTATGTTGTAATGAGATAGAAACTTTTTTTTTAATCATCTTGTACTGTAATGTTTATAAAGTAGGTATCATATACGTGATGTGATGTTTATTTTGTTACTGTACAATGTAATATCTCCAAAAAATAAAAACTGAAAACATGAAGATATCAGCCATCTAATATTTTTGTGTAGGACATGATGTAACCTAACTTCTGATATTTGCTTGCTTCATTCTGCAGCTGCTAATAAGATTACATATACAGCAAGGTGTGTTAATGTGGTTATTCAGACAGCTACAGACAGTTTCTTATCTGGTCACAAAACATTAATAATTGGAAGTTGGTACATTCATAGTAAGTCTGTTTAGTACATTAGAGTGGAAATTGAAGGCTTCATTATAACTCTTCACTAGTTCAGTGTTAATGTAAAATAAGTTGTTTCTAGCACATATGTAATTAGTTGCAATGCACTGCCCAAAGCTAATGCTACTTGCCATGCTATTTTCATTGTAACTCGTGGGGCTGTTTACAGTTAAGAGTGCCAAATATGTGAAGGTCACTGTTACAAAAACAGTTTATTTTCTGCAAGCGGTCTGCCCAAGGTTAGCTTGAGATAAACAGTGGGTGTGGCTGAAGTTGTTTGTGGCAAACCTGTATCTTGGAGCTTGAATACATCTCTGTGAATGCTGCCAACCTGCTCATGCCATTTGTTTATTTTTCTTTCATATAGACTTTTTGTAATTCTGCAGCACAGAGACAGTGTTGTAAATAAGGTATGAGTTTATGTTTTGATTGGGTTTTGCCACATGATTATTTTTGTTTTCATTTTCCTGGTATTAGTGATCAGTGTCAGTTTACTTATTATTATAATTTTAATTTTTTATTAAATTGTCAACTATAAGAAGAAATTCTTATTACCTAAACCATTCAGTTTTAGTATTCTCAAATGGTAATGTTTTTATGCATGAGACAACCTTTCAGTTTATCTCTGTCCTTCCACGATTTCTTCTCTCATCTGTACAAAGCATATGGTTTATCCACGTAATTCTTGCTTGTCCCCACTGCCTCGATTTATTTATGAACTTATGTCACAGGTTGGAAGGTAGAATTTCCACTTCACTTACTGTTTTGCAAAATGTAACATTAAATGGAAAATCTGTGGTAATCATTATCAGTTACCTGTAAACTCCTACATAATAGAATTATGTAATGGTTGTGTTTTTTTTTTGCTCTGCACTTTCTACTAGAACTTTATTTAATGGCTAGTTCTGGTGTTATATATCATCATCATCATCCACCATCATCATCATCATCAGTTTCCATCACCGCACTGTTGAGACTCAGGGTGCTCAGGGATACTGTGGGTTCTGTGTGTCCGTCTCATTCGAGTGTACTTCACTTTGTATTACTAAACAACTTTACTAAACTTGGATCACTTGCAGAGTTGGGCGAGAGGTTGCTGCCACTACAAAGGAAAGACTTAGAGCACTGTGTATTTGCTTTTATTCTGTTAACCATACAAGATCTTGAGAACTGTTACTGCTTATGAAAGCTCGGATGTATCTAGCTAACTCCAGTTGGGTGCTCCCCAGCCTGCAATTAATCTAGCACACTCCTAGAGGGATGACTTCTCTGTGGTGTTAGAAAACACATCTCCACAAGGGAAGGGTTGGACAGCCGCTAAGGTGGACTGACGATTTTCCCTGAAGATGGGGTGCAGAGAATTACAAAATGAAACACATGAACAAACTGCACAAACACATGAGATTATTTGGCATCACTAAGGCAGACTCGTCAGGGCTTGTCTTGCCGCACGTGGTTAGTGAGGTGACAGCCTATACACATAGTCGGCTAGGACGGAAATAATATCACCGTACCCTTTATATAAATGACATAAATACCCTTGAAATATAATGGGGCACGACATGAGTGGTCACAATAAACACGCGAATGCGTGAAAGCAAACTTAGATGGTGTGGATGCCACTGGACATGCTTCGTAGCGGATCACGTGGTACAGATGAATTTTCAGTCTTCCTCTGTAAAAACGGCAAATTCCGTCTAGATAAATTATTATTTCCGCTGGGAAAATTATTCTTTTGTAGATTGCGTTGGTTTTGAACTTGTAACATGCCGGATGGCAAGAAGATCAAACATTGAAATGACCGCCGCGTGGTCAAACATACAAATCATCAATTACGCGAAAATTACATGAAACCCTGAAATAAATTACGGAGCACATGATTTTTCACAAATAAACCCTCAAAGCGCATGGATGGCGCAGACATTGACTTGGTGGCTATGAACCATGTGGTCACAAATGATGTGGCCGTAAAACAATTAAACATTAAAATAAAGTCCTTAAAACTGCATGCAGCAATGATACAGAAATTACAGTGAAACACCTTTAGCATACGCGGATGGCACCTGATTCAAGTTGCGCAGGCCGTGTGGCCTCTCAGACATCTTTCTCCTCCTTCTCCTCGATTAAGTTCAAAAAGCTGCAAGGGCATAAATTATTAGGTTAAGCAGAAGCGTAATGCTGGGGAATGTCTGGCAAAATGTATCCAAGCAAAGGTTAACCTGCATACTAAAGTGAAACTATTGTAATCTACATCAGTGCAAAAAGTTTGTAGTGCGTATGTGACAGCATCTTACCTTGCCAGCTCTCCTCGACAGACTGCCCAGAGGTCGCGCGGACCTACCATGGCTGCCTATGGGATTCACACACCGGAAGTGCTATGCCCGCAGAGTAAAACTTTTATATTTTAAAATAAATGCCACATAAGCAATTAAAGTATTGATTTACATTGTGGATTTTCTTTATTAATTTTCTGTATTCTCTGAATGTCTTTTATGACTGCATTCATGCCGGAATAATAATGTTCTGCCAAACATTGCGCAATATTATAAAATATACATTTAACATTTTGGACACTTGAAAAA
This sequence comes from Dryococelus australis, assembly GCA_029891345.1. Classification (NCBI taxonomy): domain Eukaryota; kingdom Metazoa; phylum Arthropoda; class Insecta; order Phasmatodea; family Phasmatidae; genus Dryococelus; species Dryococelus australis. The sequence goes on along the minus strand of CM057002.1, from coordinate 86,306,611 downwards.
CCTGAAAATAAACAAGACATAATGTTACACTTGAAATAAAAATTCCATTATAGGAGCCTCTTTGCACATGTGCATGCCCACGTCACGTGAGTGGTGAGCGCCATCATGGGCTTAGCGCGCTGGCTGTTAGCCGGTGTCATACTCACTTGGTATTCAGATGTTTTCATTAGAGGAGGGACATTTTACAATTACCGATTCCAGATTCAATTCCAGTTCGTGTTTAAATTCTTTATTCTGGACTATGTTTTCTCTAGTCCGAGGTGCCATAAGTTTTGAGATGCACTCCAGTTTTAGTGTTTAAAATGTAAAAAAAATGTACATATGAATTTAAGACAAACTTTGATACAAGATCAATAGCTAACATGTAAGCCCTGCTCCCATACCCCTCTCAAAGCAAATATGTAACCTTGTCCGACCTTGGCTTTGTGAACAACTGCAGCTGATGAACCAATAGTAAGTTTTCTGATAGGGGCAGTGACAGTTTAGACTCATAAGCTTTTATGTTGATAACAAGTTCCCAGTGTAATTAACTTTATTTCTCTTCCAAATTCTTGTGCAACGTAAATTTATCTCGCATCCCATTTCTTGTACAATGTTATCATATTTCACATCTCAACTGTTGTTTAATGTTATGTTATTCAATTTTCTTAAGTCTCGTAGAACCTATAATAGCTACATTTGTACCTCTATAAACATGAACTTCTTCACAGATAACTAGTAACACTGTGAGATAGCACTTTCCACAGTTTGGTGTAGCAAAATGGCATTGAAGTTGATTATCGTTACACTAGAGCTCTCCAATGTCCACTATTTTTACAATGTGTTACGAAATGTACTCATCTGTGGTTGAATGGTTTGTTTATGTTTCAGCAATAAATATTTCTCACAAGTACGTATGTTATTTCTCCTGGTGAATTTTGTATTAACAGTATAAAATTATATGTATTTAAAGCCCTGTGTGATTAAAACCACTTAATTTTGTATACTTACATTTATTAAACATGTTGGCAAAAGTAAGATGTCGTCAATTGTAAGATTACAGCCTATTTTCAGATTTCAGTAAGTCACATAAAAGGTGCATTTTAGAAGTGAGTAAATACAGTAATAGAGAAAGATTCAAAATTGGCACATAGAATATTGTTATAAAAATATCTGTTTGACCAAGTTGATACTGCAAGATATATTTCTATGCATCGGAGGTAAAGGGTACTATGTATTTTTTTCAAAACTGGGGTTTTGACAATGTCATATTTTATTTTTTGCGCTATTTCTGAGTTGCAGAGAATTACATACTACCAGGGAAAAGGCATAATAAGTGATATAGCCAGTAAGAAAGGGCATCAAGTGCCATCATGGTATTTGGGTAAACTGCGGTTCAAGCGGGTTCGATGGTTCAAGTTTCAATTGTACGTGGTTGTACACCCATATATGACAACACTTTGCCTGCTCCCCTTCTACAAGCTGATCGTAGTGAGTCTGTCTTCATGCCCTACTCCTGTTTGATGGTGTCCGAGAAAGGGTTAAACATATACACGCTGCCTTTGGGCATCAGCAAGAACTGTGCACCTCCCACCAAGAAAGCGGGCTCAGGCGTTAAGTCACTCACAGAGACCGACGACACCGGCACCTACAGATTTTTTCACCGCACCTGTCCGCCTCAGCGAAGATACACCCCGTGTCCGCCGCATACTTGAGCGGACAAGACAAATCCCACAGAAATGCCAACCCATGCTGGTGGGGAATACAGATGGCCGAGCCAACACCAGCAATCGTACATCCTAGCAAGCACCTGACTCCCAGACAGCCACCACAAGTTACGCATTGCCCAGGTCTACTGGCTAAAGCTAATCCACCAAATCGTAAATTGTTACTTGCCGTACCAGACTTCATGCCGCAAAGCTACCAGACCCATACTGTATACGGGCTATGCTCTGGTGCCACTTAAGGACTAGAATCTTTAAACACCACCACCCCGGGTGCAACTAACCTAGCACCTACCAAAATGCCTCTTATGTAGTGACATCCCTCTCACTAGCCTCAAGGCATCACATGTCAACATAAATACTATTCAAATTCTATCCATGTAATTTATGATAGTTGTGTTCACAGAAAAACTGTCTAGTATTGGAACACAAAGAATGGCTACTGCGCACTCGATCAGTCACTGGAATTCCATAATTTTATAAACATTTCTAACAAAAAATTTACAGCTCAATTATTGCAATTCCTTTACAAAATTAATTTAATTATATACAATGTGTTTTCATCTTTGATTAGTACAAATAATCTCTGGAGTCAAACTGAAATAATAGAGGTTAGTCAAAATTGGTAGAAACAATAATAAAATTTATCCTAGGAATGGTGACAATAAATCATGTTATGCTTACAGTTGGGCAGGTTTGTTATCATATTAGATTCAGTTTATTTTGTTGCAACAAAACAACAAATAATAATGGCTTTTTTTTTTTAATCTGCTACTTTTTGTCTTGATGTGGTGATGAGAATGGTTGTGATAAATAATATGGTACACATACCGTTGACACCTGTTCAGTATACTTATTCTGTACCTCAGTAATGTACTAAGAAGTTATATAATATTGAAGCAGCACAGAAGAATAATTCATGTCCTCTGTGAGGAGTTGTGTGCATGAATGCCAGCTAAGATATGAGAGTTAGAATAGTGTGTGTGGCCACTGACTAGGCGAGTGATGGTGTGAATGTAGCACAGACGATGATAAGAGATGGTGTTTGTTTATGTTACAGAGCTTCCTGCATCGCAGGGTGCCCAGGTCGGTACCCATCTTGCTGCTGCCGTGGCTTCACGTGTTGTGCCTTGTCTGGGCCATGCTCTGCTCCTTCTCTCGCATCACTGACCACCGACATCATTGGTGGGACGTGTTTGCCGGCTGCTTCATTGGTGTCTTCATCGCCACCTTTACTGTGAGTCCCCCCACAATCTCCACATAGTAGTACATATTCAGAATTCCTCACCACTTTCAACTTTTTAAACACACTCGTGGTAAGATAACATACTCACCTGAGGCATGACGTCCTGTGGGCAACTGAGGTATGTCACGACCCCAAGTGTTTTGGGTGTGTGTCAGGGCAGGTGCACCCGGGACGACGTCGGATCTCTAGTCGCTGGAGCCCAGCCAGTGTATAGCACAGGTCGTGTGACTTTCCGGCAGGGCATGAAATCTGGTACTCTGAGTACGATTTTCCATTTAGGCGGGACCACTCTCACTGGCTTTACTGGGCGACCGATGATGGTTGCTGGTCCTGTGCTGGCTCTGGAGTGCAGGCAGGCAAGTGGTCGTGGGTGCTGGTTGTCGCCAAGAAAAGTTCAGTAATCGGGGTCCCCGAATCCATGGGTTAACTATCCTGTATGAATTGTCTTGGCCACTCAGGTACACTATGAAAACTGGGTGAGTTTCTCCGTCTAGCTTGATGGGTAGCGTGAAGAGTTCGGGTGCTGGTTCTGGTGATACTGGTCTCTCTAGGCAGATGGCTTGTGCCCTCTCCCGAGGACTGAGGTGTGCGAGTTTGGTGGGGAAGTGGCCAAGCTCCTGCTGGTACTTAGAGATAATATCTGGCCATTTTATCCTCTTACGGATACCACTTCGACGGGAGAAGGGCACGAGGAATGAGCTACCAAAACCAGACTCATGGAGGTGGAGTAGGTGGTGTGATGGTCTTACTAAAGTGTACTTCCATGTATCATCTCCACCAACTCAATGCTGTCTTCATATCTCAGTACCCGGCACCAGGAGTGCGATGGATACAGAGTCGGGTATCACTGGCAGACGGTCCCGATACATTGGTGAGTTCCCCTGAAGAATCAGACTCCTTCCGGCATCAGAAGCGCAGTGAAATAGCTGAAAATCTAACCCCAAGGGGAAGAGTACATAGTGTCTGCGTTCTACCATTCCGTACACCGGGGTGCACAGAACGGATGGCTGTCCAAGATGTGTGTGTGTTGCTACGGGTGTGTTTGGTGGTTTGGAAATAAGTTTCCCGGTCACCTGTTGTTCTTTGGCATGTCTACGAGGAGGGGTTCTAGGCTACGGGAAGGATACTCGTTAAGTACAATAAAATTTGTTTATGATGAATTCTCCGAGATCACCTGCAAACCTGTTACGCAAGGGTAACTACGGAAAGGTACTAGGTCTACAAGGAAGGTACTCAGAGTAAAAGTTGACGCCACGTTTATTTTGTTTGATGGAAATAAACACGTGCTGGAATATTAGTAATGACAATTATGATGGCCGGTAGAGGCGACTGACAGTACAAAAGAGGAATGCGGTGTGGTTGCTGAAGCTCAAACTCTTGCATTGTTGAGTGAGCGTGTTGTTGGAAACTGTGTCACGTGATTGCTGGCATGTGCTAGGACGTCTAAGCAAGGATCGTGACAGGATTTTAGCCTTGAGAAAGACTTTAGGAATGGGTCCTCTACAGATACATCCGTAACTGTAGGTCACTGGGTTTGCAGGGTACATAGCTGATATCTCCGAACTAGCGTAGCCTACCCTATCGTAAGCGAAGTACGGGGGTTTTACCTATGCAGTGGGTGCTGGAATGAACAAAAACTAGGGATTCCTGAGCAGTGCATGCTCTAGGAATGAAGACTGTTTACCATAGTGATGGCTTAAGGGCACAGACTGTTCAGTGTCTGAGCAATTGGTGCTGGACAGCTGAAGACTGGTGACAGTCTGATCAGTTCCCGAGCGACGGGCGCTGGGAATGAAAACTGGTGTCGAGATGCAAGACGTCTCTATACTAATCGCGGGCCGCTGTCTGTTATGATTGATTTTTGCCGCCAGGGTGAGGGGTAAGTCGCAGAGCACGGGGGGGGGGGGGGTGGGAGGATGCATGGCTTGCCTCTGTGACATCACCGGCCGCCTGAAAGGGGAATGTGAAACAAAAGCGGGGAGTAAAAGAACTCACTGTCTTTAAGTATTGTTACGGTTGGCCAGTGAATAAAACAATCTGTAAGGCAGACAGTGCAATGTCACATATTAATGGGATATAAATTAACTTTCAAACTCCGCAACAAATGACCTAGGGATGGAGCGGAAGTCGTTAAAAAGACGTGTGTCAATATACATATTTAAGTTTTTGAGTACAAGTACTATTAATATATAGAGCTTAATAATCAATCTTGTGCTTTCCGTAACCATACAAGCTTTTATGGTTAGAAAGCAAAGAAGACAAAAGCCTTATTTTTAGTATCACAATTTTTTTTATGTTCATGTGTTAAAATGATGAGTTACACAGCTCAAATCATCTACTTTAAAAACCAACAAATTTGATAAGTAAATAACTAGGTATGTAATGATTCCACTTTTCCTCGATCTCGATACCACTCTAGATTCTCAATTCCAAAACTTGTGATTCCTTTAGTTACAGACACTTACTTTACAGAACTAATTAACATACAGAAGGGTGTGAAATTTATTAATTTAAACTAGGCCTATACTAGTAGTAGGCCTATTGCTAACAAAAATAATGTAACACTTGAACAGTGGGAGCATATTCATATGAAATTCCCAAAAGTTCAAAAGAGGCATACGAGATAATATTGAAAATGTACATATATATCATAATATATTTCGCCCACATAATTTATTCGAATATATTTCCAAACCTCACTTGTCATGATAAATGTTTACCAACATAATAAATTATTTAAATGTTTGCAAGACTAGCACTTATTAAAAAGCAATCATAGTTAAAATTTTGTAAAGCAGTAATTATTTAAAAGGCTCAAATTTTAAAATACAGTATCATTTTGGTAAATTCACAATTAATTTTTCTGGAAATGCAAAGACGTTTAAAAAATATATATTATTTACACTAATAAATTTTAATGCAAAGGAATTATGAGATACATACATAAACTAGACAAGTAGTATCCGTGTAATATCAATATAATCAATTAAAAAAAAAAAAGTCTTCTCAGACCACTTTAGGTCTGTGTTTGAATTAATTTCTTTCACACTTTACACTTGCCTTTGCACTTTTATCTTTACATAAAATGTCCAAATTATAGACATTTTACGGTCTTTCACATCGGCTGCAGCATATTCCATAATTGATGACTAGATATTTTATGAAACAGTCAGTTTAATGTGTCAATTTAGATATCAGACATTCGTTTCACACACTCCGTCAATGTTCGTAAACAAGTGACTGCGATAGATTACTGCACACATTTGAGTTGCGAGTGTTCACTTCGCACAATTGGAGGTTGTTTGTTGTTGAACTCTCTGTAGCTTATCTCGAAGTACATGTTTTACTGCTTGTGTAATATTTGGAATGTTTGTTTACATTTAGTTTCGCAAGAAAAAATAATGTGTTTTTGTGTGAATTATGATTTCAGAGATTTAAAAATTGTCTCAAGACGAAATCAAGAAATTTTTCATCTCTAGAATTCCTCAGTATTCCCAGAGACTCGTGCGTGTCTAGATTTTTATAGTGCCGAAGTAAATTCGTGATATAGTATAGGAGAAGAGTTTATTTCTTTTGGAGAAAGCTCATTTCATGAGATACTGCACATTTGTTGTGTTTCGTTTTATCGCGATTTACAAAATCGTGCCTCTAATGATAGATTATGTATTTGTAGGAATCGGGTTTAAATGCTTTGATTCTTTGTCTTCCGATTCTCAATTACACGATTCTTCAAGAATCGCAGGTGTCGAGGAATCGAGTTTGACATCCTTACAAATAACCACAATAACATATAATTTAAAATAACTAAAAAGTGTTGTCACACGACACAGATTTGAACTCTAAAAACAAACTACATAGTGTAGAACTGCACTGTAACCCACAACTCACATCCTGTGAGTGGACCTTGGAAGAGTTTGTATACATCACAAAAATCCACAGTTATTGCATATTTATTGTGTTTGTAGTTTTATTATGACCGTATGAGTAATTTGAAACATTTCCCATTACACTTGCATTAAGCTTCATTTTGTAGAAAAACACAGTTATGCTAGCAGAAAATGGGTATAAAAACTGATGCTAAAATAGACATCGTGTAGGGCCAGCTTTAGGAACTATATGTGGTCAATTAAAAAGGTGATTGAGGCAGGAGAGATGCCTACAGGGTACATTTGCAAGCCCCAACAGATACTACAGACAAGGGATCCTAGATTTTACTCTTTGCCACAACTCGCCCAGAAGCAGTCACATCAACCACCCTCTCTGTAGATTGTACTATCTACCAGATCACCGGCTCCCTTCAGGACAGTTACGCCAGTTCCACAGTGCGCTGCTGAATGGCATCACAGCCTCCACGAGATCGCAACGAGGCTAAGATATGTCAACACCTCCGCACCAAGCAAATAAGGGATCCAACAGGTCAGTTTACAACCCCCCCCCCCCCCCACCCAGAAGTGGGACCAGCTTCCCCTTTTCTCTTCTGTGACATAGCTGTGGGATGCAGCATCACCTGTATTCAGCAACATGCTGTCTTGAAATTTCTCAAAGGTTTTTCTTTGACAATACAGTAGCATGGTGTAAATAATTGTACAGTTTCGAAATAATTGTTGCATTATAAAATATTCTCGTAATACAGTAAAACCCCCTCCATTACGATCCAATCCCGATGAACCGTAAAAAGTTTGGATTGAAACAGTCGGAACATTTGAGGCACATCTAAAAATAGATACAGTAATCCCTCGCCAACCATGGTTTCAGTTAAGCGCGGAATTGTTTTGTAGAAGTTTTCTCTAACGGCGATATTAGTTTCCACTCTCCATGGTTTTCAGTCTATGGAAAACTAGCTCTTACTGACGGTGATCGCACATTTCTCAAGCTATAGGCTGTTCACAGAAAGTGAGCACTTTTGACAGCCTGGTTACTTTTTCCTTTCAGCCATTTTTTATCCTTTAAACATCATTTAAAATAAATATTGCCACGTAAGTAATAAACATAGTGTGTATATTCCAATGCACTCGAAAGTTAATGTCCAATACTAAAGTAAAACATACTTTTTACTATTATTCCAAATGAGAGGGCTTTCAAAAGTGTTAATTTTACAGTGTATGGCCTTTATTATAATAGACTTTGACATTGGTTGTCCCGAGTAGTGTGAAGCAATAAATTACTTACTGCCAGAAGGGACACTGGTGTATTGTCCGCGGCAGGGGGAAGTTGCAGGCTGGGTCAGTAAGGGTTCTTTGTCCTAGTCACATACTGCCCTCCCCGTCTTTTCTTTGTTTCCATTATCCCTCTTTTTTTTTTTTTTTTTTGCTGTAAAAACAGTGGCACATTACACAGACTAGTTTCTTAGTAATGTATGTATGAAAACTTCAAATTTAATTCGATGCCCTTTTTTAAATTATTATTTTTAAGTTTATATGCCCCCCACACCTACATAATATGTTAATTTTGTATGGTGGGCAATTTTATGTGTAAAGTGAATAAAGATAAGAGTGTGCAAATAAAATATGTTCTTATGTTACCGGTACCATATTATGGCAAGTGAGGCCGTGTGCGTGTATATGCAGTGTCAAAAGTTTTGATGAAAAAATCAAGATAATTAAAAATTCAAGTAGATGGCACTAAATATTTATATTTTCGTAAACATTGCAGCGCCTCATCGTGCCAGTGTAGAGGCCAACACGCCGCCTACACTTTGTATAAATTCAACACATTGACGTGAATTGCATCCATCAGCATGTATTCCCAATGCTGAAATGAACCGGCCCTGTAATGACAGCAGTGGTGGCGGGCAGCGGCCGCCCGCCATCTTGTAGCAACCGACCGACAGCTGCCCAGCCTGAGGATCTAGGTGCTCACCCAGCTACATACACGGCCAGACCAAAGTGAGAGCACTGCGTGCGCACACACATATTGCACAACGACACCTAAACTTTTTGATCAATACATATCTCATAACAACGTATGACCCACGAGACATGAGTAGTATTTAATAATAACTTTATATTTTAATTAGACATAGTCTAATCTTTTCACACACTTTCAATGGCCTTTTTTTTTTTTTTTTTTTTTTTTTTCAAGGGGTGGTCCAACATGCCTTTGTTGGGTATCAATTTAATCAGGAGACGTCCAGCTATTAAAATATACATATTTATATTTATCTAAAAAGTGGTTTTTTATGCGCTAGAGGCGAGTCAAAATCGGCTCAAAATTTTCTAAATTAATTATTACGACCCTATTCTCGGGAACCGTGAGGGGTCGTAATAGAGGGGTTCTACTGTAATGTGAATTACAATAGAACAAAAAAAAGTACCAGTGCATATGAAACCTCTATTTGTAATAATACACACACTGGGCTGTAAAAAAATCTACAAGTAATTTCACATTTTTAAACAGTGAATTAGGAGAAGCAATTATAGACTGTTCACAGCAAACCTTGCATAAGATCTACGTGAATGCACATTGAGTATTCTTCCACCGCATGTAAAATTAACATTGCCAAAGGCCTGATTACTTTATTCATGCATTTGCCAAAAGAAACTGCAAAATTATTACAAAAGTCGATATTTTAAAAGTGTGGTAATGCTTATGCTTATATGCATTAAAAATACAGAAAGCAAAAGGAATGATTCCAGTACTCAAAATATTTACCTAACACTTATAATTCAATGTTAAAATATGGAAGAACTTCCTTTCTATTGTTACTAACTTTATTGGCGAGCGGAAACCAGTCACTGTGCCAGTTAAAAGATATGCAGGTAGGGGCAGACACATTTCTGAAAGGTTTATTTACAAAGTGCTCAAATAATTGTAAACTGACTAATATTGCGTGTTGATACCCATTATATAGGGTGTAATGTTTGAGTTGGTGGTCAGTGAAATTTGTTTGTGGAGTGAACTGGAATAATTGCAATGTCTTTACATTTATAATAATTTCTGTTTCATATGATCAGTCCACGACTACTAATTGTTAGGTGCACTGCAGTATTAACAGGCTGCATGATGGGTAGTGAAGTGGTAGACCAGCTGTACGGCTAGAGATAGGATGCGCAGGTTGGCACACAGTAAGTGACAGGTGTGTGTTGTGTGTAGGTGTTGGTACAGTGCAGTAGCTTCTCCGGAGGTGTGGTGGGGGCAGGGGCGGCCCACTGCTCACCCCTCGATTGTGGCAAGGAGAACGGCCACGTGGGGGACGCTTCCCGCACACAGTCGGTGCGACGCCTGCTGTCCTCCACTTCCAGTTATACCAGCTCTCTGGTGCCCGAGGAGCGCGAGCTGCGAGACGTCTCCGCATCCTGAGCCTTCACACAATTCTTGACACAACGCCCATGATACAAGCAGTGTTCCTGCATTCATGCTGTAGTTAATGGTGAAGACTACTGCTGGAAAACATTCACGAGTGGGCCTTGTCCAAACACATGGAGGTCTAATAGTGTGGTTTTGTGAACAAAGTGGACATCCTCATGTGGAAGGTGCAATACACTTACCCTGAATCGTGTGCTAGAGCAGGTTTTCTTCAGTATTATTGATGTAAATATTTAGAAGCTTGTTAAGGCTTCTATAAAATATACGTAACCAATTCCAGTGTTTAATACTGCTTGTTGCCCACGAATTACCTGTAAATAGTGATGGACAAATATGTGCACCAGGAGGTGTGCAAAAAGACATGTTTAAAAACATATTCAAATTAAAAAGTATTAATGTGTTAGTACTAATGTAGAAGTTTGTATATTTGTGTACAAATGTATGTTGTGTAAGTAATTTAAAGTATTAATATTTTTATATTTATGTACGTATGTTATGTACCCATGTTGTTTCTGTTCATTTAATGCCAAACATTTTTGTGGAAACAATGTACTATGTAGAGATTCATCATTTGTATAAAATTTACACTCACTATTTTACACATATATTATTTTCTTCACGTCCAATAATTACATAAACACCTGTATGCATACGAAGAAGAAACATTTAAGAGTCATTTATACAAACAATAATTTGACGTGTGACAGTCCCTGTTGATTGGCCGTCCATGTAACTGGCCTACTTATTTGACGCTAGGCGAGTCACATCTTTGGGTCGCTATTCGTCTCTGAACAATAAGAGCCCGACCGAAGTACAGTACTGGTGTAGTAATATTCACTTAGCTATTATTCACACTAAACTTCTTTACGTACCCTATTATAGGCCATTCATGGTAAAGTGAACACTTTTGAAAGCCCTTTCATTTGAAATAACAGACAATAAATATACTTTATTTTAGCCTTAGACGATAAATTCTGAAAGTTGTGGAATATACACATGTTTCTGTTGCTTACATGGCAAATTTTAAAAATGTGGTTTAAAGTATAAAAATTGGCTGAAAGGAAAAAAGTAAAGGCGTCAAAGTGCTCATTTTACTGTGAACAACCTATACTTTTGTTTAACCCAGTGAGCACAATATTCAACGTCTACTTCAATTTTAAGCAATCTATCTATAGTGGATATAGTAGATACAGCCATCTAATTTACACTCATTTACAAATATTCAATCTATCTATTGTCATCATTTCAAATGTCTGTCACTCCTGCATCCAGTTCAACAGTCGCAGCCATCAGTCTCGCTCTTAACTTTACTGATGCTCACAGTCCGTAGAGTTTACTGTCGCTGCCACTCGTCACTTTGCTGGCTCGTCGCTTCGCTGTCTTAACACGCCTGGCGCTTAAGGTCGCACAAGCCTAACTTAAAAAAAAAAATCTGTCGGGTCAGAGGCCCATCATGATTTTCGCTGGCCCAATCGAGAAGATTCTCTGCACCTAGAGGGGGGGGGAGGATGACTACAACATTCTTGCATCAATAATTCCAGAAATTCAATCGGCTGAAGGATAGGAGTGCGCTAGTCCCAATAGGCTTATCACAGTGGCACACATTTGCAAATATCAGTGCTCTCCGTTGGTTACAGCTTGACATACTGTGATCCATGGGGCAAGGGAAGCAATGCAGAACAGTAAGGGTGTGCATCTGTGTACACACCTGGGTGGAAAAATTTGGCCTGGATGAATAAGTTGATGTACGCCGATGGCAGAGAGTAAGTATATGTTGCAAATTACATGAAGCAATGTATTGTCAACAAGTTGAAGCTGTGCAACAGTCATGTATCAGCATGGCTTCCAAAGTCCCGTGAAATCCAAGCCACGCTGCATCGCAGCTGTCATCCAGGCAAAACAAGTTTGCTGAATTCTATAATGCACGTGTATCTGTTTCAACTGCTCACGAGTGTAAACATACATGCTGATTGATGTGATCCTGATAAAGTTGGCTACCAAATTAGTTTGATGTTTTAGCATCATATTGAAAGTATAACATCTAAATCTGTGAACAATTTGTTTATTTTAATGTAGTGTGTACTTATTTTTTTTATGCATACAAATGTCAGGAGAATAGGTAAAACTATTATTTTACAGTTACATTGGATTGGCACATGAATGAATTGATGGTGTCCATGGCACTGTTAATTTTACACAAGGTGGAAGAACACAGAATGGCAGAAAAGTAAGAAGGGCTACCTATTAACCACAAACTGACCGCAGATACCAGCTAGTGGATGTAGAAGCGGACGAATGCCTGATGATATTTGTAGGTGTAGGACATAAACCAAAATTCTGGTTACAGTCACATCTGTAAGCAATTTTCTTCTGGGCAAGAATTTGTCTGACTCCTCCTGCCCTACACATTGCCAATGCCCATTTACTGGTTGAGAGTGGAAAATAAAAGGAAAATGGACAACACACGTAAGACTTTATTTAAACACTACACAACAATAACAAGGGAATCGCAAATATGCAGTTACTCGTAATGGGACAGTAGAGATGAGATGAATGAAACAGCTGTCCTCTGCAATATCGCCACGCCAAGATATTACTGCAAGAAAACCAACACAAATTACTAGTGACTAACACAGCTGCATCTTTTCATACTGGAACTACATATCCAGAACTGAGATTTATAATTATTAATGCAAATACGTAATGAGAATACTAGCTGTAAAATTAAAGGTAAAAAAGAGAGAACTCCATAAATGTTAAGGTTGATGTGATTGATCTTACAGTCTTGATGCCTAACCTAGCAGGTTACACAAATAGCCACTGTGGAAACATCTACAGTCAACTATAGACAATATCACCCTGGGAATACCAGACACATACACACCCCCCCCCCCCCCCATTTTTTTAAATTAAAATTTTATTTGCAGTCTCCCATAAGAGCACCATCAAATAATTTTCATTGCATTAAGGAAACAGGCAGAGAAATTAGTTTGCTACGTTTATTTTGGTTGCTTTATAAAAAAAAATACAGCACATAACAGTCTGCCTCTTATATCAAGGTTCCCAGTGTTTGCTAATTGTCTCTCTACCATTACTTACATTACGCGTCAAAATTCCCTAGCCACATAAGATTAAAAACACTGGTCTGGGGGGGGGGGGGGGGGGGGAACCTATCTTTCTTTGTTACAGCTGTGAACAAATAGATTAGTAATTACAAGTTTATATCCAGGTACAGGTGTTTTTTTTTTTCTTTCATATGTGAAGGTTTTTAGAGCAATAGATAAGGCAGAAACTAACCCACAAAACGGTGGAACAGAAGGTAATTTCCTCAAGGTGCAGTCAGATAATTTGATGCCATTCATGGACTTAGTAATTGGAGCAAAAGGGACAGCAAAGTAAAGCCCAAACAGCATTTCATAAGTAACATTTCCGAATATATAATATATACATAATACATATATATAATTTACATATATATATGTATAAAGATATCAGTACAACAGCTCATACAATTGCAAGTACTAAGGGTCGAATTCTGCACTCGCATCAGCATACTAACATACTAGCTCACACTTGTGCATATTGTATATAAAATACAACATATATAAATAAAATAGTGTCCTGTTAATGCTGTGGATATGGATCACCTTTGTTTTACTACTTTAGCAAACGTATTTAATCATAATGCAAATAAATAATACCATTAATCATTAAGTACAGGTAATCATATTTGCGACAAAATGCTATTTTTGATACTACTCGCAATAGCTACACAAAATAATTATATTCTACCACACACTATTAACTTATCACAATCGCAACTGTTACATATAGTACTTAAAAATGCCTATGACTAATAACAATTTAGGCTTAAAAGCAAAGCATATCAACCTGAACATACGTGTTCCCTATTAAATTTTTTGTAACTAATCCCAGTTATTGTTGGCCTAGCCACATTTTACAAACAGGTAATTAAATGTAACGTGAAGTTAGATGTGTGACACTTTTCTGACAAATACCTAATTTACTTCACCTCATCAGAACGACTCCTCACCCAGGTGGGGTTTGAACCTGAACTACCAACTACTAGAGAGCCTAAAGGATACGCCCTTTGTAGCGGGGGCTGTTACAGACAGTTCGCCCATTTTCAGAACTCACTGACCCCCCCCATGTTGCATAGTTCCAGAGCCTACCAAGCTCCATCCACCCTCAGACGAGGTCAGACCAGCAGGATTTATGCCAGTGCACAGCCCACAAATGCCAGTTGATCTCTGGCATCTCGCTCCACCACTTCTTGTGCAGCAGCTCTCTGCCCACCCCAACATCTTCAAGACCTACAGGACCTTCCAGAAGCTCTTCACCAGTAACACCACTGCCCTTCCGGTAACGGGGTAGACAGGTACGGCTATGTGTTGGCTCAACTTCTGCTGTGGCAGAACACCTAGTAAGGAACTATTTTTCCCTCTTATGAGGCCGGTACTTGTACCTGTCCAATGCCTTGCCCAGAGGAGTGGAACCACGTGGCAGGAGAGAAAGGCATCCACTGCCACCAAAGCCAACAGGAGCTGCACCTCAGCCCCCCTCTCCCCTGCACACTGCAGTACTACCCCTCGGGAGTGGGCTCAAGTAGCCCGGCAACTGGAGAGGCCTCACCTCCCAGCTGCCTCCCCATCATTGTTTGCAGCCCCAACCCACAAATCTGGAAGTCTGCATCCGATTGTGTCTGCATTTTGCCAAGGAGAGCACGTTCCCATCAGCATTGCCAACCCCTGTTCCGGGACCGCCAGAGCACTAGCCGATCCCCAGCTCACCAAAGCTTCAGCAGCCGCCAGTAGTTGCAGTCGCTGGGTCAGCATCTCCAGACCACCACCTACGCAGGTAAACCTGTAACAGTGTACCACCCTGCGCATCGGACTGTGACATTAGTAACCAACTTTGTCTGTGCCTGTCGACAGGTTACGTGCTCTGTTATACATTTCGGCTGGGTTCTGGTCAGCCAATAGAAAGGACAGTTGCACAACAACATGCTGCTTGAAAGTGACGTCCTATGTCACTACCGTCATGCATCAAGACTAGAGTTTTTGTGGGGCTTGAAAAATTTTTCAATTTAAAGCGTACCATAGCGGGCCACAATGTAAAGTGAAGAATAAAAAAGTCTCCTAACAGTGTGTATAATGTGTACATATAACGATTAAGTGTATTATGATAGAAGTATTTTGTATTAGGTATTCGAACAATGGCGTTTGTAACAATTGTTGGTGTTGACCAGTTTTCGACTACTACGTGCCGTAGAATGCAGCAAGTAAAACTGTGGACTGCCTGACTTGGCATATGTTGGATGTTAATGAAACTAATACGCTGAAAAGGTCATAAAATGTCTAACTGTGTGTTGTGGGATTGTACGTAGTAAACCTAAGAGATATTTGGATAAGATATAAAGTTATCAATTTAGTTAAAGAAAATATTCAATAAGTAGTAGTGTTCATTACAATACGTAAACTGTTTGTCTCTTGTACTAGCGCTGTAAGGTTTTTTAAAGGGTCTTTTGTATTTTATTTGATGTTTATAGGTTGATGTCGCACAATAATTGTTAGGTTAGTTAAAAACAACTTTTATAACTTTTTACTTGTAATTTACTAGATATTAGGGATTGAGAAAAGAGCAACCATTTGTAGAGAAGTTATCACATTACATGTAAATTTATTTGCTGTGTGACAAATTCTGGCTCTGGGAAAGCCACTAACTTCATACTCTCCTTATGAGTCACGGCAAATATCTTTTATCTAGTTATCCCCTATAGTTCTTTTACGAGTGGGACATTTCATTTGCATACGCAAGTGTTGAACTTTGATACCAGCCTGTACATGCATTTTTACAGGGAATCAATGTCAGACTATTGTATCTAAAACACCCAAGCCTTCAGCTATGATTTGTGAGCTGGTACTTAAAACAAATGAAGGCACCGCAACATTTCATAAGGTAGCTGTCAAAACACAGAATTAGTTCACGAGCGTGACCTGGTCCCAACCCAACCCCATCCTTCCTTTCTAGCTAAGGGAGCAAAGACCCTGAGTAAGCTGTTGTGAAAATGCCGTACCTGCCACTCCAGATGTAGCTGAGAGGAATCAAAAAGGAAGCCAAAATGAAAGAGAGAGAGAGATGCCTGCAACACCACTGATTGTAACCAGATGCTCGCCTGCTGAACAGACAGCAATAAGCGTACGGTGCGCCAACCTCAGAGCCACTAACACACAGAGCAAATGCTATGCTAGATGCCAAACCATATGCCCTGGGTGCCTAGACCCAGACAGCCCCAAAACAGAAGATTTTGTCTAATCAAAGATGGTTCTATGTCGCAATGGACAGGTGGGGCGATTGAAACTGAGCTTCCTCTAGGCCTGAAATTGTTCGAGTAAATTTGACTCGCCAGTTTGAAAATAATGAGTCAAGCCAAAAAAATTGTGTCAGAAAGAGCTTACTAAATTTCATTAGAAAATAAGTTGATCTTTTTTATGCTTTTCTTCTAGTTAAATATTAAATAAAATACATTTCAATATGTATTATAAAAGTGTGAATACAGCACAATCATCAGTGGAAACATTTGACATGTTCGTGGTAAATGCAAGACTATTTGTATACTTTTGAATTGTAGAAATTTGAATGTTATTTTTGTACGAGTAAAACTTTCCACAGCATTATCAAAACAATGAACTGTTCTAATTGCTACTTTCCCATAAGAAGAGGCACAAAACATCCTCATCTCGTGAAAGATGATAAATGTGATAATCTAAAGTTTCCCACCCCACCAATATAATAAACAAAATCCTAACTATTATATTACGTGGTCAAAACCAAAATAAAACATTACCAGATAAAACAAGTTATCTTCACATAACCTGTATGGCTTTCTTTAAAAACATGTTTACATAAAAATGTAACAAAAAAAAAAAATTCAACCTTTGGTACAACATAGATATACGAATCTATGAAGCGTACTATGTGCATTTGTCACACAAATGTGTGGCCAACACCTAGTTGCAATGGAAAATTTTGTTACCATTTTTGAGATAAGTGTTTGATAATTTTTCTATTTATCACATTCGTATATTACCAACGAGGTTACTTACATTAATTATGCGACGAAAAGTGAAAAAGGACGAAATATAAACAAAGTTAGTTTATTTTAGAAAGTCACCGAGATCAGCATATTTCCGAAACACAGCGATATCCCATAGGAGTATATGCTCGTTGGCGATATCACTTCAGCGGTATATAATCAATTGTGTCGACTTTTCTATCCCGACTACACATTCAAATGATTTATCAAATTAGCGCTGTAAACATGAGGATTCACAACGGAAATACATTTTTTTCGCATACTTCTAGTGTTTTTTGGTATTTTTCGCGAGAAACTGAATATTTGATATTAATTTCACTATTTTGCAACCCCAAAAAACAGGAGTCTCTACTCGTGTTATTTGATGCAGTTAATGACTATACCAGCGTGAAACTAAAAAAAACAGAGAGTAAAATTTTACTTGCAGGTTTTAATAATGTGAGTCAGGCTGACCTGAAAAGTGTTTAGTTACACGTAAATTACGAGTAAGCGAAAAGCCTGTGACATGTGACGCATTACTGTGCATTTATGATGGGCACTCTACTAGCCAACTTCACTCCATCTCTGAATGCTGAGATTCATAAGGGGGCAGTTATTACTCATAACAGTTCTTCGGGACACGTGCCTACAGGTTACGATGGCGCACATCAAGACAGACTACAGACACGTGGTCCAAGGTTGTACTGTTCGCAAAGCAACTCCAAGAAGCCGTCACGCAAATGCCCAACCCCCGACGTAGAATTTTACTGTTGGCTGAGACACCGGCACCCTCCAGCGAAGACGAACCTAGTACTACAGCTTGCCACTGGAGGGAAGCACCAAGTCTACTCAAGCAGCATCAGCCTCCAGCACCTCTCATACAGGCAATAAGAAAGGGTCACACCTCCAGCAGAGGAGATAAGAAACGAATGGCGCCACTTCAACAAAGGAATTCTCAACCCCCAAGAACAAGGTTACCTTCCCCCGTACCCCGCAGAGTCCAAGCTCCTCGCGGAAATTAGTTTATAAGGGCTAGCACCCCATAGCTCTACAGTCTCTGCTCCTCCACTGCTTGCAAAGGCCAGAGGCAGCCATCAGGGTGTTGCGACCACTGGTATCTCCGGAGATCCCTCCACTTGCAAAGGTCAGGATTTCTACCAGACAGAAGACATCGCCGACCAGAAGCTCAATTACCCTTCAGCAGCCGCTGAACCCTCATCTGTAGCGACTGCAGATCCAGCAGTTTCTGGGGGACTCCACCACTCCAGAGGCTCCTGAAGATGCCGCCATGACCTCATGATTAACACCCAGATCGCAGGTTGCGACGACATCCATTATGGACCTCCTCACCACCCCTTGCCAACCAGTAGGTGTGGCAACACCACTGTAGCCTTTAAAAAGACTGGGATTAGGTCCACTGCAATCACAAATGAAGGCAGAGGTGTAGGCTAGCAGGGTACATAGCGGATAGCTCCTAACTGATGTAATCCTAACATACCGCAAGCTCTATTGATGTGTACCCTTGGTAAGGGGTGTGTTCCGAGCAGCACGTGCTGGAACGATGACAATTTGATTGAATCTGAGCAAAGTGTGCTGGAAACAAAAACTGGCATATTCCTCGTGGGCCACTACCCATTTCTCATTGGCTGGTACACTAGGGCGGGGGGTAGTCACTGAGCAGGAGGGTGCGAAGCATGACTTGCCTCTGTAGCTTCACCGGCTGGCTGGAGGGGAATGCAAAACAAAAGACATGCAATATTACAGTATTGTAAGCCAACCTTTTTTTATCATTTTGAATCTTCCAAAATCACCCCTTGGCTTAGAATCGGGACAGGCAAAATTTCACACAGTTCCGACCAAGTATATATAAAACAAGCAGATAAAATGGACAGTGTATATTTTCCAGTACCGTTGCAGGCCTAATACTAATATAATAAAGTGGTCCAAATACATTAAAACGTGCAGTTTTTGTGTCACGCGCACCCCCTATTGCTTGGCTGGGTGTAGCCTCTAACAAGGTAAGGGCGGCAGCGGCAGTCACGGAGTATACCTGTCTAGTCTTTTATGGCACAGTGCCGTATCTACAATCTACCAGTCCCGTTACCCATCTGCAGCTGTATTCCACATCACAGAAATCTTATCTAAACTACCATAGTTAAAAATTGTTTTTATCATACATAAATCTTAAATAAAATTTTCTGAACTAATAATTTTTTACTTGAAAATCTAAAACATAAAGTTAGCCACAGAGAAGATGATTGATAAAAAAAAAAGGCAACTTTTATCATGCGCTACTACTGTTCGTGCAAATGTTCATGAAACGCTAGGGATATTCTCTTCCAGCATTACATCATGAAGCTGTGATGAGAAAAGAATTACCTTCTTGGTCAGATTGGAAATGCTGATCAGACTCCTGTATATTTCGACATGTCTGTGAACTACACCGTAGTCAAGACAGGAAGCAAAGAAGTTAAGAGTTTGTCTGCCACTGCAAAAAACAGCAAATGACGGTGATGCTGATATGCACAGCAGATGGGCATAAATTGCCACCATATGTTATTTTTAAATGCAAGACACTACCAACGAATGAACTACTTCCAAAGAACATGACCATTTGAGCAAATGAAAATGGATGGATGACATCCGAGAACGTGCAGGAATGGATTTGGCATGTGTGGAAACGCCGTCCTGGAGCATTATTAAAGCTACCTAGTCTGCTCATACTAGATGCCTACCCAGGACACAGAACAGAAGCGAAGCGAATGCTAGAAGAAGGGAAGACCGACCTGGCAGTTATTCCCGGGGGAATGACGTCTGTTTTGCAGCCACTGGATGTCTGCATAAATAAACTGTTCAAGGACTCTCATAAAAAGTTTTATACAGACTGGCTTTGCAAAGAAGACAAGATGTTGATCCCTACTGGACATGTGAAACGTGCGAGCTTGTTGTAGGTTGATGCGTGGATAGACGTCGCATGGCGAAGTATTAGCAGTGACGTGTTTGTTCGAGCCTTTAAGAAGTGCTCTATTTCAAATGCGCTGGACAGTATAGATAATTATGCTTTGTGGGATGAAAGTGATAAGGAATTGTCCAGTGATGATGCAGAACCGAACAAGTATGTACAGCCAGGTCCGAGCAATGAGCAATAAATAGTAATGAAATACTCCTGTGTTATGTGTTAAAAATGGTTACTTATTACAATTTTTTTACAATAGTAGTGCTATTCTTGAAAATTGGTATTATTAAAATTAATAATTACTCCTTACAACTTTTTTTAATTGTTGCAAATTGATATTAAAATTTAAAAAACAAAAAACCAAAGACCACAGCAGTGTACAGCATTTGGTGTAAGGTAACAATATAAATAAATAAAATGGTCAAGTACTTTGAGATGTGATTTCTTGGCGTAAACATCAGCTGTATTCCTTTATTACCTTCCATTAGGGATCAGTTTCCAACCGTGCTCTCTCCCTTCTACTCCTTCCTCGCTCTCTTCCCCTAGCCCGCCAATCCTTCCTCCTTCTAACCCTGCTCACATCGCTCTGCACACGATACTGCCAGCCACTCTGGGACTCTCAGACCTCCAAACACCCCCCTTTTCATTGTATCTCCCATGCTGTCTCTTCCCTCCCCTCCCCCTTTTTAAAACCAAAAGTGCTGAACAAAGCATTCTAATCCTCTTGCTCCTTACCCCCCCACCCCACACCAGCAAAACGTATCAATCCGTAACACGCAGAAGCATTTTTTTTGTTCTTTCCCTACATTCACGTGCTGTGGCACTTAGCTGTCACATCTTTTCACCACCATTGGCGAAATTCGTCCATCTCCCTTCCTACCACAAACCATTCATGGACGTGAAAAATTTGGCACAATAACCTCACCATGTGCTCTCCTCTCAGCTGATAGAGAGTGCGGGAGACGATGTTCAAAAGTCGGCTTGCATTTGGCATCATGTTATTTTTTTCCCCCAAGGGTTTAAAAATTAGGGGTCGCTTGCATTCTGTGTCGGCTTACAATGCGGTAAATACAAAATGCTAATGCGATCTAGCGGGGAGTAAATGAACTCTCTTGTCCTAGTATAATTACGGTGGACCGGTGAATAATAAAAGTTACAAGGCAGACAGTAAACTCTCACTTTTAACGTAATAATTTTAAGCTTCAAACTGTGTGCATAATACCTGGGCAATGGAGTTGAAGTCGTTTAAAATTAATAACTCAAAAAGTGTCATGTGTCAACCTATTTGTTCTGGTTTACCTCTCCCTGTCAATTTTAATTCAAACCTTTTCATTAGTGTTTTTAACGTAATTTCCCCCTGAAGAAAAGCTGGAAGCTGTGTAACCACAATGTTAACCACACGAGGCAAACCGAGCTCTGCCAACAGGTAGACCTTCGGCTGCGCTGAAAAGCACTAGGTAGTAGGTACTCCTCCACCACGAGACTTGACCAGACTAAGTATTCTATACTCTGCCACCACTGCTCATGTGGCTGGATAGGAGCTAGAACTGCTTCATCTCGAAAATCCTCCTGTGGATACCACACCCAGGTATCACAGCAAGGAAGTGATATGAACTGCTCAAAGTTCTGTCCACCGCATGCAAAGGCCAGACTTTAAGAACCATGGGTGTTACTGCACATCACAAGTCTGGGTACCTGGAAGTACACGCTAGGGACGCCAAGTGCCTGCTTATCCTCTGTGGATTGTTTTATTGTCAATCCTCATGCCGTACTCCCATCAGGAAGGTGCACGGATGAGACTAAAAAGGACCTTAAGAGACACAGTGTGTGAAATAGTCAAATTAACTGCTCCTGAATCTGCCATAACACTAGTACTTATCGTCCCCCAAATTTGGCCGAACCTCTGTTCCCGCCATTAATAAAATTACCCGTTAGGCAACACCCTACAATAGAGGCTATTTTACATACGGAAAAGATCTGACTAGGCCTTGACTGACCCTGGTTAAAGGCACCTATACGAGAGTCTCTCGGCCCAGTTGTCCTCAACGACCTGGACAGTGTCATCCCTACGCATCTCACAGGAATAGCACCAGAGCAGCCGCTCACCAGCAGCATGAGCCCAGCACCGAGGAGGAGCACCCCGCTTCCCATCAAAGTTAAGGTACTGTGTAACACAAGGTGTAGGGTCGTGACAGTGGTCCTTGATTTCGTGCCCACCAGACAGCCTACAAGGCCGACTTTATATACTGTCCGGGCACTTCATTAACCTAAGGTCCAGGTCTAGTTTCCTGATGAACCTTGCGATACTGGCATCATGACAGAAGTCAGTCCAATTGACGACAACCAAGGCCTCCTTTTAAAAAGCACCTTTCACTAAAATTCTACTCGTCCTTTAAATTACCCAGTTTTTGGTCAGTATCTAACCCTTGTAAGCCCCAATGTGGTGACGTTAACTCCTAATCAGGAATTTTCCATTTACATCCGACCCTAGCCACCCAACGACAGTGGTTCAAAACCACCTAGCATAAAACCAGGCATGCGTCAAAAGGGTTGGAGTAATACAGATAATAACACCCCCCCTCCCCCTTCATTGGTTTTGTGTACAGTTTCAAGTGGTGCCCAACGTGAGGCTTAACTGCAAAAAGCTCAGGCTTGGCAGTTAGGACTGAGTCAGTCACACACCCTAAATACACGACCACATTGGTCACCTCTTCAGCCTAAGGGTTATGGACAGCTTCAGTAGTAATATAGCAAGAAAATCTACAGACTTATCAAAATGACCACAGGAGTTGTGTACATATTTGTGTATGTACAAATAATTAATACTGAACATGCAAGCATTCCATGGATGTGGTTGTATGCATCTGGAGAGCAGTATTGATCATGTTCAAAATGAGCTGGGGATGGGCAGGCAAGCAGTTCATCGGCGTGGTCTAAAGGGGTACTGGCAGGTCACTGATTGTACACACAATCAGCTGATGGCAGCCGCCCTCCCTCCCGCAAGTAATCCAGCAGGTGTGAAGCAACTAGCAATGTTACTTCACTGCAACTGAACCTTGTTGACCCCTACATCGTATTTGGACATAAAACATAATATTTAATTTAAAAAACTTGTTTTTGAGATAGAGGTGAATAATTATGGTCAGTAAAACTGGTTTCTTTACGACTTTCAGTAATTAACTGAAACTTGACACTTGCCGTGAGTTATGGCCATTCAGTGCTCACACATTATTTCACGACAAAGATATTTCATATATGCCCTTCAACAATATCAGTATACTCAGGAGGTACATGTCTATTAAAATAATATTAAAAAAATTAATAATAAAATTCATTTTTATTTTACGCCAGAGACGATTAAACAAAGACAAGAGGAAGCAAAGTATATGCCTCTCCAGTATCATGTATCATTGTTTTAAGAAGATGTGAGCCTATTAAAATAAATTTACATTTTAATTTTTAAAAAATATGTAATTTTTGTGTTAGAGACAATTGAACATAGACTAATAATGCATGGCAAAACCTTGTGCCACTCAATGTTTTTTAACATTCTGAGAGACAAAGGGTGGCTTCAAGTGTACAATTCCAGGGTATAATTTTTTTCAAAAGATGACTGTCTATCATAATACATTTATATTTAATTTTTAAAAAAGCTTAATGCTCGCATTAGAGACCATTGAACATGGGCTTCAAATTCTTTGTAAAACTTTACGCATGCCAAAATGCTGCGCAGTGAGAATACGTGCTCTACAGACGACTTTTCCCCATCTACGAGCCACATGCGCTCGGGGTGGAATATATAGGCGGCAAACCCAAATAAATATATTGCGCTAATAAAGCCCACAAGCCTGGGTAGCCAATTAAATCAATGTAAATGATGTGTGGAAGTACAATCCTCATTGCCTGCCCAGATTTATGCATGCAAAAGGCACCTCCACGTTTTTAATAAATATTATGAGAATTCTACTACTCGTCGCTCAGCTCTGGAAGAAGATCCTACAATCTTGAGAGATGGCAGCACCCCAGTGACCTTGTGATGTCACGGCCCGCCCGCCTCAGAGATAGGTTTTAATTTGTCGTCGCCTCCACGCGGGGCGATAATAAAAGTGCAGTGCTCCTGCACCCCAATAAACATGCCCCCTGTGGTGAAAGGCTACCCTACCCCCCACATCCCGAAGAACTGCTGATAAGTAGAAATTCAGTAGAAATACAACCCCAGCAGCCAGCACCGGCAGTTGCACCGGGCTCTGTGACCGAAGAGGGCGCAGGCCCCTCAACCCAAGTCTGCTAAAGACTCTTTTAACCTTCCTCAGTCTGCAGAACGCTTACCTCATCCTTGAGTATGCAAGGACTCCTCTACTCAGCACCTTAAGTCTGTCGAAGACTTTCCTTTCCAGTCCTACCACGGGTTATCTATTTCCTACCACAATCCATCCTACATAAAACTCCCCACCTTAAGGCCTTTGTCAGTCTGCGAAGAATTCTCTCACTCTCTCTCTCTCCACGACCTGCACGTCACAGAAGACCTGCACATGAGACGTCTACTCCTGCTACAGGTATACCCATCCTTAAACCTGGTATCTCCTTAGCCCGGTCAACTTCCTGTGACTCCGCGGTAACGAGCCGGCGCATTTTAGATTGCATACTTGATTAGCTCCCATTTTATTTTAGCCACTGTCAAAGTTGCATTGCTATATTTGATTCTCTCTAGCCGCTATAGTTTACTATTTTATCCCAGGCTCACCTTCGCCTGATACCGTCAAACCATGTTCATTACGTATTTGTTTTTATAATCCTAAGTGTTTAGTCAGGGCAGCTTAATAATTCATATTTGAATTTTTTTGAATAGCCGGTTCTCTCCAGGGAAGAATACCCTCAATATACCACGTCAAACTTAATGTTTTGTGTCCCGTTAATTTTTGTTAACAAATCCCTTTCTCCTCTATTTTGGTATTTTGCTAACTTGCATAAATCCAGAATCCAGGAAACAGATGTACAGTACAAAATGAGGTGCACAGAGTCAACAGTGATGCAGGGAACCTCGCACCTTAACACGTGCTGCAGTTAAGTTCCACGTCCGAGGACGAACCCCGACTAGTGGGTCATGACCAAGCTCCACGGCTCATTTCCCCATTTATTCCCCTGGAAATTACCACATCCCTAGATCACTTGCTCAGTGCCCAGGATATCCGGCAGCAGAGTATGAGGAACAGGTCAAATTGCTAGTCCAGGAGAACGATACTATCTCCTGTGACACCCCCCCCCCCCCCAACCACCAAGGCAGCCACCAAAAAACTACGAGTAATGTCAAATTACAGTCTGGCCAATTAATCAGGGTAACACACCCAGACGAAACAGTAATTACTAAGTTTTGTTCACTCAAACTCGCATCGGGTAAAGTTGTTCGGGTTCGACTTCCCGCCCAGCCGGACAACCGATCCTGTGTAACACTCCCTTCTTCGTATTTCGCACTGTCACAACAACCTACTCGTCCCACTAAAATCTCCTCTTGTCTGTACACGCACCCCCACCTCCACGTCAAACTAATTATCACTTCATTCCATCCATCTGGGATTGCTGGCATCTCATATATTGGCGACACTGACAGTGAGGAGGATCGAGCACCCTGGACGGGCAGCCACGTCCATCCGCCTCACTCTGGGGTTTGACTCCCCTTCAGCCCGCAGCAAACCTACCCCCAAGCGGCCTGATTCTCTATTTAACCCTCTTATGCATTGCCGGCTCAGTAAAACAGGTATTATACTCCGTGGTAGGCCAAGCTAGGCTTTGAAAGAGTAGTCAACATCGAAGCACTGCAATCTAAGGTAGTCACACCCAGTAGCATACACGTCAATATTTGGTGCCCAACGTGGGGCCAATTAACTCCAGGTAGTGGAGACTTCGGAGTTAGGACCATGCCAGACCCCCCTCGTTCACTCCTTGACTAGGAGAATTATCCACGACTTCGGGGAGTCGTTCTAAACACCCCGTGGCCCCCACATTTCAGCAAGATGTCAGAGTCAGAAACGAGTCACCACTGCCAGCTAGCCGAGGACATCTCTGCAGGGGCAAGTAATGCCCCCTGTCTCATGACAGGTTGCCCTGGGACCAGACACTATACAATCCAGTGCACAGGTGTACCTATTGTCGCCAGGATAAGCCACAGCCATGTCAGTGGCCTGAATGTACAGGGCACGATCGATACCTAGTCCGCTGCATAATTTGCAAGAAAGAATTCCACCACCTCTGCATAGGGTGGCTCGATGAGTGGGTAAATACTCCCTGATTAGTATACCAATAAGAAGTGTGTTGTAGGGAGCCCATGTATAGGCCACGTAATCCCACATTCAGATGCAGCCCTAGTATTCAGGGACTGCCCAGAGAGATGAATTTGCCTGAATTAGATAGGAAGAACTACACAGACCCCGCAAAATTCCTTGCTGAATAAAGGGGTCCACGTGCCTGAGCCCCTTTCATGTAATGTTATACGGAGGCTCACGCCTGCCTAAGTTCATGAGCCCTCTGCTCCAGTGCAGACTCCTAAAAGTACGCGCGCACTGAGGTGATGAAACTTTGCTCAAAAGTATAGTACTCGAGCAAGTACCTGTAAATAGTAATCACTTATACCAAATCCCGTTATATAAGGGAAATACCTTGCATATTAGTACATAACAGTGTTTTAACTTGTGATTATTATCATTGCAATTTATGTAACCATTATTCAATAATCTTATCAATGTATTACTTGTACATAACCTAGTTTGTAAGAAAATGTGTTCAGCATTCATGTCTTACAAAAATGTTTACAACAAATGGTATGTTATATTACACACAAATCGTGCCAAACCAATTCAACTCAAGACTTCCAAGGAAAAAGTTTTTTTTTTTTACTTGAGTGAATGCAGTGTCTTGTTCCCATGATTCAATGCCCGCTTAGCTTGTAGGAGAGACACCGTAGAGTAGGATGTGTACTTAATAATTTTTTTATTAATTAGAAACTTTTCTGCATGTCGGATACTGTACGACAACCCCAGTCTAATTAATGTATTTCCCCAAATGCCCCAGTATATGACTCCCGCAAGAAAACTTGCATTTGTTGATTCCTAATTTTATTTTTTGAGACCAGCAAAATAAAATAAAAGCCAACGAAAAAATAAATTTTTCAAACCACATTTGTACACACGCTATATAAATTATATTTATATTTTATCACGCCAGTGTGATTCTGCTCTCGAACTAGGAAGGGCTATGTTCAGAATTAAATGGCTCATTCCCCAACCTCCTTCAAAATGTCTTTCTCCATTGGTAAGCAAATAAAAGGAAATGCAACAGGACTGCACTGCTCAGTGCTGAGAAGCAGATGACTCCACGTCCCGGCACCCGACCACAAACAAGAAGAGGGGGAGAGAAAGAAAGGGAAGGCTGTTCACCCGCCACAGAGATTGCAACCCGATGAAACGCGGCCCAGATACAGGCACCCGCCACTCATTCAAGTGCAGCGCGCACAGAGCAGGCATTCACCCAGAAGCCCAACCCACTCAAGGCAGAGGGTACACAGAAGAGGCGCTCACCTAGAAGCCCATCATGAGTTTGACGATTGAGGCATTCACTTTCCCGACCTGCAGAACAGTAGTAGAAACCAGAGATGGGTTTACGTCAGGGGGTGGCCAATTGACGCATGCCAACATGCTGCGCAGTGAGAATGTGTGCACTACGGACAAATTTGCCCCATCTACGAGCCACATGCACTCAGGGGTGGAATATATAAGCAGCAAACGCGAGTAAATGTATCGCGCTAATAAAGCCCACAAGCCTAGGTAGCCGATTACATCATCGTAAATTACGTGCGTAATTACAATCCCCATTGCTCGCCCAGATTTATGCATGCAAAAGGCACCTCGCGATTTGAATAAATATTATGAGAATTCTACTACCTGTCACTTAGCTCTGGAAGAAGATCCTACAATTTTGAGAGATGGCAGCACCCCCGCGACCTTAGGATGTCACTGCCAAAAAAAGACGCGAGCCCCCACCCCAAGTCAGCTAAAGACTCTAGGCCTACCTTGTCTGGTGAAGACTCTTCGAACCTTCCTGTCTGCAGAACGCTTACCTCATCCTTGAGTCTGCAAGGACTCCTCTACTCACCACCTTAGTCTGTCGAAGACTCTCCACATGCCTCAGTCTGTAGAAGGCTTTCCTTTCCAGAACCCAATATGGGCTATCTATTTCCTACCTCAATCCATCCTACATAAAACTCCCCACCTTAAGGCCTTTGTCAGTCTGCGAAGAACTAACTAACTAACTAACTAACTCTCTCTCTCTCTCTCTCTCTCCACGACCTGCACGTCACAGAAGACCTGCACGTGAGACGACTAATCCTGCTACAGGTTGACCCCGGTATCTCCTTACCCCAGTCAACTTCCTGTGACTCCGTGGTAACGAGCCGGCGCATTTTAGATTGCATACCTTATTAGCTCCCATTTTATTTTAGCCACTGTCAAAGTTGCATTGCTATATTTGATTCTCTCTAGCCGCTATGAAGTTGTACGCTACAGCTTACTATTTCATACCAGGCTCACCTTCGCCTGATACCGTCAAACCATGTTCATTACGTATTTGTTTTTATAATCCTAAGTGTTTAGTCAGGGCAGCTTAATAATTCATATTTGAATTTTTTTGAATAGCCGGTTCTCTCCAGGGAAGAATACCCTCAATAAACACCACGTCAAACTTAATGTTTTGTGTCCCGTTAATTTTTGTTAACAAATCCCTTTCTCCTCTATTTTGGTATTTTGCTAACTTGCATAAATCCAGTAAACAGATGTACAGTAGAAATGGAGGTGCACAGAGTCGACAGCAACGCGAGGAATGTCGCATCTTAGCATGTACTGCAGTAAGTTCGACGTCCAAGAACGAACCCCAACTAGTGGGTCACAACCAAACTCTACAGCCCATTTCCCCGTTTGTTCCCCTGGAAATTACAATGTCCCTAGATCAGTTGCCCAGGATATCCGGCAGCAGAGTATGAGGAACACGTCAAATTGCTTGCCCATGAGAACGATACTATCCCCTGTGACACTCCCGCTATGCAGCCTCCTAAAAACTTCAAGTAATGTCAAATTGCAGTCTGGCCGATTAATCAGGGTAACACACTCAGAGGGAACAATACTCCCTAAGTTATGTTCTATCAAACTCACATTGGGTAAAGTTGTTCGGGTTCAACTTCCGGCCCAGCCAGACAACCGACCCCCTGTAACATTCCCTTCTTTGTATTTTGCACTGTCACGACAACCTACTCATCTCACTAAACTCCCCTCTACCCAAACACGCATCCCCACCTCCACGTCAAACTAATCATCACTTCATTCCATCCATCTGGGATCGCTGGCATCTCGTATATTGGCGACCCTGACAGTGAGAAGGATCAAGCTACCTGGACAGGCAGCCACGTCCATCCACCTTACTCTGGGGTTTGAGTCCCCTCCAGTCTGCAGAAAACATAGCCCCAAACAGCCTGATCTTGTATTTAACCCCTTTATGCCTCACCGGCTCAGTAAAACAGGCATTATAAGCCATGGTAGCCCAAGCTAGGCTTGGTAAGTGTATAGAGCTTCTCACTCTTAGATTGCAGTGTAATGGACATTCACTCTCTCTTTCCAATACATGGTTTCTGTCATTAACTCTGTCCTTGCTCCTGCGTGCACTGTTGCCTGATGTGTTATCCTTATCCAGCCTAAAAAAAAATGCCATTTTCGTTGTGTGCACGCCATGCAATCACAATGATAGGGTTTCTCACAGGCTTCAGTTTAAAAGGAGCCGCTTAGCAAGAGCCGCAAGATTGGATTCCTTTACGAATTGGCAGGGAGGTAAACAGATAAAAATTAAAAATCATCTTAAACAGGCAGTTTCCTTCACTGCCCATTTGTTTCTCAGCTTGCTAGTTACGTCACAAAGCTGAAGCAATCTGGCAACAGTGAGCGCTATAAGCTCTGTACTGCAATCTAAGTGTGAGATATAGTCAACGTCAATGCACTACCATGTAAGGTAGTCACATCCAGTAGCACACATGTCAAACTTCGCACTGCACAATGTTCTTAACATTATGGGAGTCAAGGGACAGCTAAGTACATGCCTCTACAGCAGGGTTGCAATTAGCAAATCGCTTAATTGCTCAGGGTGACTAAAATTTTTAGGTGGGAGGCCAAATTATTTTACACTGATTTCCTCAATTTGATACTCAATTTAAAATTTGATTGTTTCATACTCATTGTATCTGAACGTTCATGAAAGCTTAAGTTCACAAGTATTATCACCAAAGTTTTGAAGCCGACTAAAAGTATAATCACTGAATTGTTGATTTATTAGAAACAAGTTGTGGGCCACAAAATTTTTTCCATGGACTACAGATTATTTTTAAATTATTTGCATCCCTGGCCTAGAGCATCATTTATATATTTTTTTCCCGAAAATGTATGCCTTTTAAAATAAATTTGTTTTTAATGTAAGAAATATATTATTTTTGTGCTAAAGGCAATTAAATGTGGACTTCATTGAAATCATTGAAATTTTGATATACAGTAAAACTCGGTTAAGAGTTTTTGAAGGGACTAAAAAATTAATACTTATTAACCAGGAAAACTTCTTAACATGGTCAAATTACACATGTGCATATCGACAAGGTGCAAAATTATTCAACTTAGTAAGCAGTAAAACTTCTTAAGTGGGGAAATTCTTAACAGGGTTTCACTGTATTATTGTCGAGGGCAGATCAAAATCAGTCCAAAATTTCCCAAAATATCTACAGTTACCTTACCACCATAATGATCTTATTTCTGGAGACCGCAAGGAGACATCTAGTAAGGTTCTACTGTATTAAAAAAAAAACAAGATAACTCCTCATAAGTAAAGAGATACTACTAATTTACTAACCAATACTCAGCGGCAAAACATTGATAAAAATATTGAAGGTTTCTTTTTTATTTCACATTAAGAAAACCTAAATAGAGTACTATGATACGTGTATGATAATTCAACAGCTATGCTATTAGTCAAAAAGCAGTGAATTTTTTGCTTACATTCTGTTATTTCAGCCAAACAATAACAGATGTAATTTTTCAAAAATTCTGATCATTTCATGTCTTAGAAAATTACTGGGTCTAGGTATAAAATTCTGGCATCACTGAATCCTGCAATGGTTTTAAGACTGTCTGCTTTGTCAGAAGCCTCTGTAAGCAAGCATGAGTTTATTTAACTCCTTCAGCTTGTAACCTTTACAACCTTCACATACCCTTCTCCAAACATTTGATAAAGAACAGTACATGAACTTACACATGTTTATGACCACAATACAACAATTAGCAGACAGTAGCATCAGAAAGTATCAAATTGTCTTGTGTGACAGAAAATATGGTACAGTAATTGGCATAATGTTGAAAAAGATGATATAACTGACCTTGCCTGGGATGGACTCGCCAGTGTCGCAGGGAATGCTGGTGATGTGGCAGCCCTGTGCAGAGAAGCCCTGGTACTCCCCCGCCTGTATAGGCTTGAGAGGAGAAGGCAGTAACCCGCTGACCGGGGAAACAGCACCATCCAACAGCGAGGGCCCTGCCGGCTCATCAGCGCAGCTGTTGTCTGCACTCATGTCCGACAGGTCTATGTCATAACTGACTGAGCGCAGACCACGTACAAAGCCTGCCTCGTCTGGTGTGCCCAGGTCCTGGCCAAATGCAAATGTTGGGGAAGGCGAGAGGAATTCCCGGGACAAAGACTGCGGGAGGAGGGAGCCGCTGTCTGAAGTATCTACATCTTTTGGTGAGATGGATGGCTCCGCTGCAAACAGTGGTGTTACCACCTGCAAAAATGAAATGAAATAGAGAAACCACAGATTAAAACACTTAGTCGGTATTCCAGAACATTCAGTTTGTCATTGTATCTATTATAACATCTCAGGTGATTGAAAAGCAATGGCCAGTACCAAACCTGAATATCTTTTCCTAATGTTATCAGATGAGTTATGGTTTGTAATTCACCATCCTGAGCATGGCTCCTCCTGGATAGAGCTCCTCGCCAGAAACTTCATCCACCAAGTGTAAAGTTGACGAACCTAGGCAAAACGTCAAGGTGCAGGTCGTGCGCAAGCTCTTGTTTTTGGTCCCCGCTACATCGGCAACCCTAATGGAGCCGGCCGATATAGAGATGTCATCGGACAGTGCAGCTTCCTTCTGCACAGGAGGAGGAGCGCTTTGAGGAACTTGAGCTGGATGTGATGCAGTTCCCGCTGCCACCCGGTTCCGTTCCACCTAAGCCACTTCCAGAGGGCATAGGAACGCTCGACTGCCAGGAGGATGGTGCATGCGCTGTACCACCACTGTCCTCCCCTGATGAGAAACTGTCATCAGAGGATGCCGGGGCAAATGCGCAGCTGGAGGCTACTTTTGTGGCCTCAGACCACAAGGCTCTGAGCTACCATCCTCACCAACCAACCTGGAAGGAGACGGCTCAGCATACCATGATCGTGTGGGCTATGGTACACCGTATGCCCACGCCCCCAATCATCATGTATTCCATCGAAGATGTAACTCCAGCACACTGCGCTGAAGGGGGAGGAGAAGATGTCTCTTGCATACTCCCCTGATGGCCAAACCAGCTCCAGATACCTGAAGGTATTTGGGCCAGAACCAGATCTCTACTTCCAGCAGCAATAGTTGAACAGATCCAGAGACACAATCGACGTGGGCCACCCAGCAGACACGCCATCCTCAACCAACACTACTACGGTCCCGGAGGACCCAATTTAGACAGTCATCCAACCACTGCATGTCGTTGGGTGCGGCAGACACCACCCCAGCAGAACGAGACCTGGATCATCATCCGATCACCAGGGTAGGGGAACTGGAAGGACCTCGACCCAGGTGATTCTGAAGATGACGCCTCCCCACAAGGAAGGTGCCTCCAGCACCTGAAGGAGACAAATGCCGGCACGTGCCAGCCGCATTCCTCGCTTGCCAGGACACTGCCGAGAAACCCAGTGGAGGCCCACCCCAAGGTATAGGTAGCCAGTCCCAACCCACCAACTACCGAGGAAGAGGAACTGACCACGCAAGAAATGCCGCAGCTGGCAGAACAACAGTGCGTAAGTACTAACAGACAACAGAGCTTACTTTTATCTGGTTGTGTGTATGCCACTATGCGACAGTAAACACAAACTAACTATTTCAAAGAATAAATGCTGACCTGTCAAATTTATTGTTGCATAGCAAGTGAAAGGGAGAACTTGTGCTCAAGCCACAACCCCCAGAAAAATGTGTGTAATTCCGAACGCTATACCCAAGAGACGGAATGGAAATGAACTGTGCGGTATTCGAACACTCCAACCGAAAGTGTCGAATCTGAAAACAAACAACGGCGGAAGCACGAATGATAGAGACATTCAATGTGTGAAGCCAACCACCATAAAAACAGTAACTAAGTCAGTGCCAATATAAACTCTTGTCTAAATGACACATACATCCATTAGTGTAAAATGTATTCATGTTAGCATGTAAGACAATTAGTAGTGTAGTAGGAATAGGGTTAGTCAAAAGTAAAGTAATAGTAAATTTATCAATTACTATCTGTTTTACTAGTAGATGAAGTATTGTTTTATTGTAGAGTTAGAAGAGACAACGTTAGACATGCGTTTCTTAAAACATGGGAATTGCCATTAAACTGACCCTTTAATGTGATTATCGGCGTAGGGATTGAAAACGTGTGACACACTTGTTGGGACTAGAAAATTTTATTTTTTCCTTAAAGTGTGCTGTAGAATGCCGCAAAATAAAGTTAAAAATTAAAAATTCAAAGCACCTAACTGTGAACACCTTCCGTGTCCCTAATGCAAGTTGTAGATATTTAATTTGACTAAGAATATTAGAGTTTATAGCATTGGAGAAGATTAAAGAAATTTTGATGTTAAAGCACATCGTAGAGAGAATGGCAAATGGACTTGAACAAATAGCATGCCATATCAGGCCGTACATGAGAAGTTAAAAGAAAATTAACATGTCTAACGATGTTCAATTAGCGTAAATAAGTAATTAAGAATTTTAAGTGTAATAACTTTATTAATAATGTTTAAAAATGATGATGCATGCCGCTTCTATATCTAATCTAATACGATTACGACTCATCGCCTACAACACCTCTTCAATCTCTACAGACGTGAGCAACACGTTGCCTACCCTACAGGCAATGGTAACCTACAAGCAATTTCTTCTCACCTGGAAGATACGCAACCCGGCTGCACACCCCCCTCCTCCCGCTCGAAGCCCACAAGCTGCCCAGACCTTGGCAAGGTCAAGCGACTCCGACGAGGCATGAAGCAGAATCGCTGACAGGATGATTCTCAGGTCACCCAGGGCCGGAGGACGCCCCGCACCCCTCATCTGGCAGCAAGCAAGCTTCCACTATATAAATCCGGATGCTGTCGGCCTCGGAAGTTATTTTTTCACATCTCTAGGGATCTTCGGAGAAGTTTGTTACCTTACAAGTAAACCCCCGCGGCTAATTACTACGTACGTTGACGACCAATCAACCCAACGACATACGAACACGAACATTTTCTTTTAACTTTATTTTGTCTTCTCTAGACACCTTTTATTAGCAGTTTAACTTTAACTCATTTATATTCGTCTAGAACCAGCTTTTTCCCTCTTACTTAGAAGCGGGTAACCTACACTTGGAACCACGCAGTTACCTTCAGCTATCCTCGACTTGGTAGGAGGTAGCACACATCACATGTTTATTGAACTTTCAATAAACACACATTGCTCTCTACCTTTCTGCTTTTATTTCCAGGGTATTTATTTGTATCTACAGTTAAAGGTAGACTACGCTGTGCACTGTCGACAGAAACCGGGAATTTTATTAAACCGAATTAAGCCATGCATATTAGAGAGCTAACTTTTTCTTCCTAGTTACACATCAGTACTTTTAGTGCTCGTGGGGGAGAATTAATGACGCCACAACCACTAGCAACACCTTCACACCAGGAGGCACGACAGTCTCAGGTTGCTTCTCAGCATCCACACTAGTTAGTGCACGGTGACTGTGGCCTGCAATGTTGCCAGGCATCCTAGTGCGAACGCACAACCAGTAGAGGCTTGGCTGTCTACACGGCTCCATGTCCCTGATCAGCCTGCCTACGGTGGGGGATCAGAGGGGACTCTTATCGAGCTCGAGCCAGCAAGTCACTATTGGGTTACACTGTTATTCTTTCCGTCTAAGGTGCACTACGTAAGCTAGAGAACTGTTACCCTACGCCTCACGATATGAGGAGTGGTACAAAATGCAGGGAACAACACCTGGCTCACCCCACTCTCATACCGAGGATAGCATTACCGATGGGGACGGAAGATAGACAAGTGGAATGGGACCGTGCCGCCGAACTGAGACGACAAGCAGTCACGCCTGCTCCGGTTCTAATAATTGACTTTCCACCGTGTGTCCGCATCCATACTGCGAGTCACCCGGTTGTCAATGGACTCCTGACCGGAACTGAAGTGCGCCTAGGCTGGGAAAATCTCATCTTCTGGTCTAAAGAAGCTCATCTGTGGAACATTCGTTCCGGCATCAACCAAATTTGTCCCACCTAAAGCCATACCTACCTCGAAAACAACATCCAGGAGCAGGAGTGAGTAAGTTCCAGCCAACACCCCTCGTCTCATCCTAGTTATCTAAACCTAGTTAATCCACTTTTGGTCCAGCGGTCAAACTCCTCGACTAACGTGCCAAGTCAGTCTAATCGGGCACGTGTCGATAAATTACAAAGACTGTTAGTAATAATGATTAATATGTATAATTCAGAGGTACCTCCATTTGTTAGCTTTTAAGGTTTGCAGTGTTCATTATGTATTCATTTTATAGTGTAAATAGGTGGCAATCCACATAATAAGCGAGATAAATTTAACTTAAATCTATTATTTACTAGAATTTGTTTTTGTAACACTTGTAAAATGTATGTTGCTTATATAAAATAAATCTACATAATTTATGCGTATTTTTCAGATTTACATACTATATTTTAATTAGGTTACACTACTAATTTATATTTTCTACTGAAGCATAAACATGCTGCGCAGCGCAAATGCGCAATTTACAGACGACTCCGCCCCATCTACGAGCACCAGCGCTCGGGGATGAAATATGTAAGGGGCAAATTGAACAAGAGTATAAAGCCAGAATTGACCACAATCCTGGCTGGCCGAATACTACAATTGTATATTAAGGGATAATTAAAATTCCCTTTTGC
Organism: Dryococelus australis; assembly: GCA_029891345.1. Classification (NCBI taxonomy): domain Eukaryota; kingdom Metazoa; phylum Arthropoda; class Insecta; order Phasmatodea; family Phasmatidae; genus Dryococelus; species Dryococelus australis. The sequence continues at coordinate 86,270,014 of CM057002.1, read as the reverse complement.
CCGCCCGAATTATGCATGCAAAACGGCACCCCAGAGAAATAAATAATATTTTATATCTTTCTACTACTTGTTGCTTGGGCCTGGTAGCAGTTCCTACAATGCAGAGAGATGGCTGCACCCCCGAGGTCACGTGACGTCACGACCAGCCCGCCTTGAAGACAGGGGTTTTAATTTGTTGTTGCCGCAACGCGGGGCAGTAATTAATGTGCGGTGCGCCCGCTAAAACCCGCCCCTGTGTGGAAGGCTACGCTACACCCACCGCACTACTAAGAAACGCTAATAAGCCAGATTTTTGTACAAACACGACCGCCATGTCCAGCACCCTCTGAAGTCGCCGGGCTCGGCGACTGCATAGAATGCGAGCCTTCTCCCCTGCCTGCAAGAGCTCTTCCAACCTCAGTCCGCAGAGGACTCGCCTATCCCAGTCTGCTAAGACATTATACTTCGTAGTCTGACAACAACTCTGGGGTCTGCCTCAAGACTTTCCATACCTCAACTTGGAAGAACGGCTCAGTCTGCAAGCACTCTCTCTTCTGCAACCTGCAACACAGTGCATCCGAGGACCTGCTTCACCAAGCTTGAGAAGGCTCAACGTCAGGTAAACCTATCCTAAACCTCGGTATCTCCCATACTCCAGTCAACTTCCACTGACTCCATGGTGACGAGCCGGCGCGTCTCGGTTTAACCTGCTTGAGTAGATTCCCTTTATTTGTTAGGCACACTGTAAATTGAGTTTGCCACAATTTCAATTTTATTAGCCGCTGTAAATTGCGTTTTCTAGTAAACTCACGTTTGCAGGTCATTTTTCTTTTCTGTTTACCAGGCTAGCATTCGCCTGACATAGTTAAATTACATCACATAATTTACGTAATAATTTTATTACTGTTATAATTTTTGTATTTGAGTGTTTTAGAGATGGAGTTAAATTTTGATATTTTTGTAAATCCTTTACTAGCCGGGACTCTCCAGAGTAAAACTATAAATAAACAGCTCGTTTATTTTTAATTGTTTGTATACCTGTGTCCGCCATTTATTTTGCTTGAATTAGAGGTATTGGTGTGAGTACGATTAGTGGCCCGATGTACTGTCAAAAGGGAGGTATTCAGAGCCGACAGAGGCGCAGGGAACGCAGAGCTTTAACATGATCATATCGTACCCCCGTGACTGCAACTACCAACGAGACGCCTTGTCCTCCAGGAAACGACACCCCACGGCAGACCTCTCCGCTAGTTCCATTGAATATCACCACATGCCTCAATCACCTTCTAGGAGCTTGTTGGCCGGAGCATACCACTGCGGAGTTCGAGGAGCAAATCAGATTACTTCAGCAGGTAGAACAGGTTTGACTCCCCTTCCACCCGGAGTAATCCTACCAGTAAATGGCCCCTTACTAAACGCAACCCTTTCACATAACTTCAGAATAGTAGCAACTGCCGAGGCAGGACAACCAGGTCTTACAGGGGTAGTCAACATAACAATTCAGGCTAACTGCCACTGGCAGTGAGTGTAACGCGTGTCACTATGTTCCTCACCTATGTTATTTCTCATACTATTTGCATTGTAATAATTATATGTATAATTCTTTTATTACTTTTTGTAACTGGGTTAGGAATTCTCTTTTAGCTGCACGTGGCAATTAATACACTGTTTAAGGATAGAATCTTAGCTAGCTCACACTTTTCTTTGTGTTAATACTTTTTCTTAATTTTTGGGTTTCATATTTGTGAATTTTTCGATATTACTTTATTTTTCATTATATGTACTCATTTCTGAGACCATTTTTCTCTATGGTTTTTTTCATTTGGTAGTTAGGAAGTATTAAATGGTTCATGAAGGGGGGTGTTAGGTATTTGCTGACTTCCCACTGGCTCCAAGTTAAAATTCTGACTTCCCATTGGATGGAACCTTTAGCCCTTTTTCGTTTGAGTTACTTCCAGCCTAGAGAGCTAAGTTCTCTCTCTCGCTCTCCTCAACTGACCTCCAGAGTGTACAAACAAGTAGGCTAGGGCTCGTACCTGGAGTAGGAAATGAGTAGGTTTTTATCTAGTTTGTAGGGTGTTATTAGTTACTCCTTGTTTTAATTTAAGTGTTTTAGCTCCTGCAAGTGTTGAGAGCCAACGTGACCCCCTGTTTAGGATAGATTTTAGGTGTTTAGCTAGACGTGTAGCATACAAGAGACGGTATATCTCGCTACATCTCTACACTTGAAAAGTATTGAAGTTGCATTCCCAACCTACCACGTTTTTTATGCTTCCATCCGTCAGCTGAGAGCGACGAGAAACAAGTTATTTGCAGAAAGAGTCAAGTTTTGAGAGACTTATATTTAATTTGTGTCACATGTAGAATCAGCTACTCCTTCTAGAACATTTATTCCCTATCGGCGATGCAATTTTGAAGTTTAATGTTTTAACACCAGCTAACAACCTTTTTGCTTACGGATAACTAGAGACAGTTTCTTCTCACTGGAGCTACGCCCACTCTAAGTTCTACCAGAGAAATATATTTTATTTTTATTTTATTATATTTTTGGATTTCTATTAGTGATTTCAACCTTTTTAAAATGTCACCTTAATTTCACAGTGACAACAGACCTTATTAAACTAGGTACAACCACTTGTACTTAACTCAGAAGTGTTACTTGTTTCTTAGTTTTCTCAATTGCCACAATAATTTAATGAATGATAATTTTCTACTTGAATTAAAACTGGACTGTGGGAAACTAATCCTGCTGGTGGTCGATTACATTATTACAGTGTTTTCCTCTATGTAATTTCAAGATTGAATCATTATTTTTAATATTGAAAGTATTCTTCTTATCAAAGCATCTTGTGAAATAAATGTGCACAAAGTGTGTACACTAGCTGCTGTTCCCGTTCTTCGAGGGTGTGTAAGTGTTGGCTCGCTGCTTCATCTCAGTACCGGGCTCAGGTACATGAAGAGAAGAGAAATCTTTACTTGGTTATGCGTAATAAAATGTCAATTTTATGCTAATACGTCACCACTCAAATAAATTCTTTTGTCTGAAATATTACCGGGGAAACAAAACGTTATAACTGTTTATATATTCATGTCCACTACGTACTATATAATAAACTACTAACATGAATTTAGCAACCACTTTTGTATAGTTTTCAGATTGGGTATCCCAACGTGTAGGCCTTGCGTGTGTTTTACAAACTATTCTCGCCTATTTCAGATTGACACCCTCAACCTCTCATATAATAAATGGTAAATAAACTATACGTGTCATCTCCTTAATATTTCATTTTGCATCAGGGATCATAGATCAGAATAACAGTAAAGACCTACTTCTGGAAAAAAACTTCCAATACAAACTTAAACATAAATTTTATTTACAGTGCGACAAATACCGGCTCTGGCGAAGCCTCCTTTAACTTCACATTTCTCGCTAGGAGCCAGGGTTAGTTAACTATCCACTAGTCCTTTTTATGAGTGGGACATTTGCACACACAAGTGTTAAAGTTGATGCCAACATGTATTTGCCTTATATTTGTTTTGCAGGAATCCATGTAACATAATTGTACTTAAACACCTAAGCCCTCAGCTTTAATTTGTGAGCTGGAACGTTAAAGCCAACGAAGGCTTCACAACACTTTACACATTAGCTATCTAAACACAGAATTAGTTCACAAGCGAGCGTGGCCTTGTTCCATCCCCAACCATACCATACTTTCCGGCAGAGAGAGAGAAGACCCCAAGTCAGCTGATGTGAAGACACCGCACCTGCTGCTGCAAGGATAAATGAAGGGAAGCGAAGAGGCAGCAAGAACACATGAAACAGAGAAAGACAGAGAAGCCCCGCCATGCGACAAAGAATAACCAGATGCCCGCCTGCAAAGCGGAAAGCGATAAGCGCCCGGCACGCCATCCTCCACAGCTGCTAGTGCACAGAACAGGTGCTGCGCTACAAGCCAAAATGCATATAGTCTAAGGTGCCTTAACCCAGGTCACCGATAACTAAAAATTTTACGCCTCATCCACACATATATGCCTTCATAATTCCGCTCTTAATTGTTTAATGATATAAGAAAAACATGTAGAAACACCTAACATTTCCATCTCTAATAGATCAACATGTAGATGTAGAATCAGAAATAAACGCATGTATACATAAAACCTTCACAGCTGAGCCCCTATATGTACAAACATACAACATAAACATGTATAACCACATTTACAATATCACCTTTAATTGTTTAAACATATAACATAAACAACAAACATGTATACAATCTGCACAGTTCCACCACTAACAGTTCCAAAATGTAATGGCCACATGTTTCTAATTTGAAAAGTACATCTATGAGATGAAGTAAGTTCTTTTCTAAGTTCGTTAATGAAGTTACTGGAAAATTTTTGAACCATACATGAACTTGTGTAAATTTTTTGAACCCAGCTAAATTACCTTTTACATGGAAATAAATTTTTAAACCAAAACATAACCTTCAAGTTTGGGTTCTGTTCAGAATTTGAACGTTCCACCCATCTGTAATATAAATATAAATTTAAATATATAGTCCATTCCCGATTGGAAGCAACTTATAAAAATCAACCTTTGAAAAAGGCACTCTAGGAATAACATGTCAACTTGTTTTTTCAATAACATGCATTCCATAAATATGTAACACTGTGGTTAGCTTTAAAGTACTGTATTATTGAATAAATGAAACTATACCTTAATATCTTCTATAACTTGAAATATTTATTTCTTTTTGAATATGAATTAACAACAGCAAGAGCAGCGACGTGTTGGCAACGACCGGTGAGAAATAGTTCACTGTAAAAATTTTTGACCTAGTTTTTTTAGAATACTATTTGTAAATTAAACAGTGCCTGTTGAAATATTTAGGTAGCCCGGATGGCAACAGTATATCATTTTTTCAGTTTAAATAACAGCGGAAAATATCGTGAGTAGGCCGTAATGGTATGGTGGTGTTTTATCAAGTGAGACAGCATCTGAAAAACTGTCTGCTGGGCAAGGCTTATCGCTCTCGCTCTCTCCCTCCGTCTCTTTCAAACTCTGGAAATTTCACTTCGCTAGTAAGCAATGAAATTATACATGTATTTATACATGTTTTCAATTGTAGCATACTTCATACTTATTACAGCAAAATAATGATTTTTGAAATTGTAATTTACAACTGAAAAGAAATTTTATTGTTCGAATACTTAATTTAATATATTTAGATATGATGGCGTGCCAGTTACCTAGTGAAGTTGGCAGAAATGGCGAGCCATGACATGGCGTGTTGCTTTTTGTCAAACGAAACGTAAATTATTCTTACTCCAAAAAATACTTCAAATTAATACATCATGTTTGTAGATGTTGTGTTTCTTAAACCTACCTAGGCAAGTTACGATGTTGCGATAAATGTGTGTTTCCACTGCAGTAATAAATATAATGTGACGTGTGTTTCATTAATCATTACGTCTGTAAAATGGTGTGCCTTTGTGCATCATGGCCAATACACTGGCCCTATGTGTGCGTGATTTCAAATATTTGAATAGCACTATTTATAAGTTTTAACTATGAACGGTTTTTATGACGAAATAAATTATTTACATCCACGTATGTTTAATCACAATGTTGTACCTTTGCCCTAAGGGGTTTGAAACATAGTTGTGTAACATAATTTGCCTCAATCCCAGAAGAAAAATACTAAGTTCAGCCCGATAAATTTCAATAAACCTAATAAACAGTAAGTAGCAATACATATAAATATGAGCGGAATAAAAACTATCGTAGGTTTATTCGTGTGCATGTTCACCTCTATCTTTTAAGTTTGTATGACAAAAATGAGAAACATGAGTGGCGTGTTTGAATCTAATGTGCCTTTTTCGTTTGGCTGGTTGTTCCTTCGTTTTAATATTTATTCCAACTGAGGCTGTCCTTTTAAAGAAATGACCCAACACATATCAATAACAAAGGAATAATTACAATTAGTGCAGCCTTTTACCTCACGTTTGTAACAGCATTAAACACAGTCACTGCAAAAAACACACGTGCAATACATGTATTGAGTTAAGTCGTGGAATACTAATATTTTAATGTAAAATAACCGTAAGAACTGACTTCAATTCAGGCATTTTTAAAATGTCATAAAGCAGACCTAAATAATGTTAGAGGACAAACTGTGATTATTCATACTGAATGGTTTTTGGAATATGACAGAATTCTTTGAAAGGCTGTAAACAGTAAACAACACATTTCAATATTTATTTACAGGTGTAGCGAAAGTATACAAACATATGTACACACAATGGATGAAACATTGATGTTGATAGATGCTACGTGGCAGTCACATGGCAATGTTTGTTTACATTTGGCGGAAGGATATGAAACGGGCCTGCAAGTAGATATTTAGCAGGGCTCCGAGAAAGTCGCTTCCAATGGGGAATGGACTACAAATATTGACACGTGCCCGGTTAAGGTCTGCTTGGCACGATCACCTAGGATTTGTACGATAGACCAATAACATGGTTTTATACAGGTTTATCAGTGGCTGGTGAGAGGTGTTAGCTACTGACTTACTCAGATGACCTCCGTGAAGCTGATAAACCTGAGGTTTCGATCCTTGGTCTCAACTAAAGGGAGCGCGGTTGCCCCACGCCATATTGACGATTTCAGGCAGCAGATTCCCGGCTCCAGAACTTGGGATTGGCCAGGCCGTACCTAGCCTTGGTCCTGTAAACCAGTCCTCTTGGAACCGGATGGTACTCTTGACTGGTGTGAATATTCGGTGGAAAATATACAAATACCACGAGAGCAGTCGTGACTGCTTGGCGCCTTAGTGCAGTGGTGTGGTCCCGTTCCATCTGCCTTTCCTGTGTAGGAGGGGTGAGTGCAGACCACTGTTTGGCAGTAAGAAACGCTAGGTTTTGCTCCCTACGCCTTACCTTGTAAGGCATAGAATGTTGCTGCTTAAACAACACATGTAGTGCACCTGGACAAGAAACAATTTAACAATGTCAGTCGAAGTAACTACTTGCTGGTATGAGCTCGGAAAGAGTGTCCAATAATCCCCCACTCTTGGAGGGCTGATCAGAGACGTTGAGCCATTTGGACCACCAATGCCTCTACTGGATGTGAATTCAGGCAAGGTTGAACAGCAAGACTCAGGCTACGTTCATTCCAGCACTATCAGTGCTTGAAGCAAGGGAATAACCTAGGCTTACTGCCCCTCTTTGGATGATGGTATTCCTAGTGGCTGTGCTTCATCTGTTCCTCCCGTCCAGCATTACCAGTGCTCGAGTGGTTGTGAAGAAACAGGCGGCCGTCTAATGAGGGGTTTAGAAAAATACTCGGTTTCAGTCGGCAGTGCATAGAGTGAATTGTTTCTAGAGGGCGCAATAGAAAGATACTCTGCTGACGCGTGCTGCTTATACAACTAATCTAATAAGATTACAACTCATCGCCTAAAGTACCTCTTCCACCACTACAGATGTGGATGACACGTTGCGTACCCTACAGGCAACAGGAACTTTGAGCAAATCCTTCTCACCTGGGGTATACGCAACCCGGCAGGCACGCCGCCCTCTCTTCCCCGCACTGAGAGCCTACAAGCTGCCCAGACCTCGTGCAAGACCGAGAGCCTCCGACGAGGCACGAAGCAGAATTGCTGACCAGAGTATTCTCACACCAACCAAGGCTTGCAGCCTACAAGCTTCCACTATGTAAGCCTGGATACTGCAGAGCTCGGGAGTCATTCTCGTTCTTCTCTTGCGACTTTCTACAGCACTGCTCACAGCTTGGACCTCTAGAGAACTTCGAAGGATTAAGTATGCCCCCTGCAGCTACTTCACTGTCGACAAACGTCAACCAGTGAACACGCTCACGAACACGTTAAATTCACTTTGTCTCCTCAAGACCCTTTCTTAGACCAGTTCAGAAGTATTGAATCATTACTAGTTTGGATATTTCATTCCCGCTTTTTCAATTACAACCACCGCTACACCTGGCCAGCGTAGTAACCTTCAGCACTCAATTGCCTGGTAGGAGGTTGCACACGTCACATGAATATTGAACCATCAATAAACATACTTTTGTTTCCTACTTTACCACTTTTATTTCTGAGAATATCTATTTGTTTGCCTTCTACAAACCGGTTGTTATGTACACCACTGACAAGAACCAGGTATGATATAACCTAGTTAACTTCAACAGCGGGCGTCCCTCAGGGGTCCGTCATTTTCTACACACCCATGACAGCCACCTGTTGCTTTCCAACTGCCACAGCACTGTACCAGTGCCGGTGTAGAGGAACAGAAGAGCCACAACCACTAGCAACACCTTCACCCAGAGAGAAGTGACAGTCTTAAGTTATTACCTTATCCCCCAGCATTGTTATTGATGGAATATCTGTAGCTTGAGACCTGCCGCCCATCTCTGTGTGAACGCACATCCAGTGGCGGCATTGGTGACCTAAACAGCTCCCCGGCTCTGATCACAGCGCATGCACGGGGGATTAGTGGAGACTTAACAGAGCCTGGTGAGCAAGCCAAAACCGGACTGACACTATAAACTGTGTTTAGTTTGTTCAAGTCAAGGTGTACCTAGCATACTGTAAGCAAAGACTCGATGCCTTACGACCATAGGCACGGTCGTAAACGTAAGGAGCGAAACGCAGCGTTCCTTGCAGCCAGACAGTTGAGTGCACTTCCTCAACCCACTCCGGAGTGACAGGCGGAACAGGACCGTGCCGCCCAACTCAGGCACGAGTCAATACAGGCTATTCCGGTAACCATGTTATTTGTATCTCCATGTATCTGAATTCATCCCTTGTGCCATCCAGTGCTGAAATGACTGTTAACCGGCACTGCTACAGGATTCGGCTGGGATAATGTCCATTTCTGGACAAACGAAGCTCAATTGTGGAATCACCAGTTCGGCGTAGGTCAAGCTCGCTATATCTGGGTAAAAACCACTATGACCACGGCACCCAAGAATTAAAATTAGTACATACTAGCCAACACCCCTTGTCTCTTCGCCGTCTATATAATTTAGACCATCCCGGTTTTAGTCTCGCGAACAAATTCCTCGACCACCGCGCCTAGTAGCATATCCGGACACGTGTCACTGTAAATGAAAAAGCATACGGATAGAGAACAAAATTATGTTTATTGAAGAATCAAAAAACACGTAACTCCTGCTACCTTCTACCAAACAGTGGTTTGTTGAAGGTGAGTGAAGACATTTTGGCAGCTCTTAACAGAGTGGTCTTGAGAGACGATGAGGGTGATTGAAGTGAATATGGAGTGGTGCTGTAATGAAGGGACGGGGGAAACGGGAGATCGCCGAGAAAAACCACCGACCAACGGCATCGTCCTTCACGATTCCCACTTGCAAAAATTTGGTGACCCGGTCATGAGGGGGAGGGATATGCTGAAGGTTACCTACATTCGCCAGGTGTAGGCAACCTGGTCATAGGTTATAAAGGGAAAGATTGTTCTAGACGTGAAAAATACTTTCCTACTAAAGTGTACTAAAGAAAGTGGGTGTCTAAAAAGACAAAGTGACGTTAACGAGTGTTAGCGTGTTCGCTGTTCGTTGGATGGCTGGTCGTCATTGTTGGAAGTAGCCACTGGGGGCGTACTTAAGACTTGGTAGATCTCTGGAGGTCCCAGCACTGAGCAGTTTTCGGGATGTCGTGAGAAAGGATACAAGAATGACTCCCGAGCCCTGCTGCGCACAGACTTATATAGTGCGAAGTCTAGGCTGCCACAGCGGGGTGCTGGGAAGGCGTGTGACGTTCTTCTGGTGTGGAGGCTGGTGTGAGAGGTGGGAACCCTCTTGTCAGAGTTCCTTGGTTCGAGTATCTTTGGCAGCGCTCGGCCGCGTCCGAAGTGGCTGAAGCTTGTAGGCACTCAGTAGAGGTGGGGAGACAGAGTGCTCGTTGGCCGCGTAACCTGTGGCGACTTGCTCAACCGCCCGGGAGATTTAAGCTGTAGATAATGCATATACAAAGTGTTCCGTGGACAACTCTCTCATGGGTGGTTGAGGTAGACAACTCTTACGTATGTTGAAGTAAAGGTGTACTTCATGTAAAGAGCAATGAGTCGTAATCGTAGTTGATTAGTAGTATAAGCGGCACGTGTCCATATAAATAAATTAATTAATATACCCGTACTTTGACCTACGCAAGAGTTGTCTACCTCAACCACCCACGCGAGAGTTGTGCACACAACAAATTTTCTCATAAGTTCTCGGCCGCCGAGAATCTGCTGGACAGCCGAGCACGTGACTACAAGGTGACGCAACCAACGAGCACACCGCTACCCCCCCTCACCGCCACACTGAGTGCCAACAAGCTATCAGCCACTTAGGGCACGGCCGAGCGCCACTGAAGATACATGAACCAAGGAACGTTGACAAGAGGGTTCCCACCTCCCACGCCAGCCTGAACGGCAGAAGGACGTCACACACCTTCCCCGCACCCCACTGTGGCAGCCTACACTTCTCACTATACAAGTTTGTGCACAGCAGGGCTCCCGCAGTTATTCGTATTCTTCTCTTGAGTTCACTCCGAGCACTCCTTAGTGTTGGGGCATCCAGCGAAACCTCGAGTCTTCGGTAGCCATCGCGACTACCCTCTGCGACGACATGAGATTCATCACCAAAGAACTCGAATATACCTTGCTACTTAAATTCTAACTTCTTTTGTCTCCTACAGACATCTGCATTAGACAGCTTTAGTTGAGTAGTTAAAAATTCAGTTTTCTAGTTCACTTTCCCTCCAGCTTAGAACCAGGGCGCCTACACCTGGCTATCGTATTTTTTCCTTCAATACTCCGTCTGTTCGGTAGGAGATAGCACGAGTCACTATATTTATTGATTCCTCAATATATACATTTTGTTCTCTAACCTAACGCTTTCATTTCTAGAGTACGTCTACTTCGCTTGCTAGGAATAGGTTGCACTGTGCACTACCGACAGAAAACGGTTATTTTGTAATCCGAACTAGCTTGACTGTGACCTCCCCTCTCCACCCCCTCTGGGGACCAATAGTCTAGAACACACCCATTAGACGGCCGCGTGTTGCTTCCTATTACCCCCCAAGCACCCAGATACTGGTAGGAAGGAACAGAGGAGCCACGGCCACTAGGAAAACCTTCTACCAAGGAGAGAGACCAAACCTAGACTGTATCACCTACCAGAGCACCTAGGTGCTGGGGCGGTATTGGCCTGGGTGTTGCGGCCTGGCCTTGACTGGAAATTCACATCCAGTAGTAGTATTGGTGGCCCACACGGTTCAATGTCTCTGATCCGCCCACAGACGCGGGGATTAGTGGAGACTCTTACCAAGCTTGTACCACGAATCAGCTACTGGACCTACACTATTACAGGGTATAGTTTCTCGTCCAAAGTGCACACTGCATTTTTTTCAGCAGCGACCTAACTATATGACTTACAAGATAAGACACTGATGAAAGCGTAGGGAACAAAAGATTACTCATTTAGCTGCCCAGCAGCGGAATACCTTAGCCTCTCCTACACAGGAGAGAGAGGTGGAACGGGACCACACCGCCTCACTGAGATTACAGGCAGTCTCGACTGTCCACGTGGTGCATTATATTCATTTTTCAGCGCTTGTCCGCACCAGTCCCTACTATCACCCGGGAATGAGGGGTTTAGTCTACCGGACTGAAGCCAGATACAGTCTTGCCAACCCGAACTTCTGGAGTCAACAATTAGCGGACTGGAACGTGAAGTACAACGAAGTTGCAACAGTCTCACTCAGCCAGTTAATCCACGTTACCAACTGACCAAAGACTTTCCGAGGAAGTAAGGTTCTAACACCTCCCGTCAGCTATCTTAACTGCGCACTTGGTCTAGCGCATCAAATCTCGATGACCGTGCCACACAGTCAATAGCCGGGCATGCGTCATAGTCTACAGTACCCGCACCCACCACTTTTTTTACTAGCTATGTATGCAACTAATGGCTAGGGTGTTTTTTTCAAAGGTCGATTTTCATTTGCCTATTCCAGTTGTGAATGGACTATATTCATGGTTTGTTGACACTTTTTAAATTAAACCTTTGAAATATCACTCTATGTTAAGATGTGTTTGGTTGTTTCCTAAATATGAAATGTATCACAAATGTTTTGTACTTGTTAAATTTTTTGTTAAATTAAACTTTTATAGTATTTCCTTCATAAGTAACATGAATAAAAAAGTGAGAAAATAGGTTTGGTGTTAATGACTAGTAAGAAATAGTTCTAATGCAAAATAGTGTTATAGTGAGTGAGCCAGAATGCAGACACCATCTCTTTAGTTTCATTTTTTAGACTAGTTGAACTTTGTTTGCATGAGGCGGAGGAATAATCTTGTAAAAACGATATACTGCACTTGAAGATGCACGTATTATTTGTGGGGAATGGTTTGGTGTGTGATCAGTTAAATTATATTTATTTCTGTTATATATAACAGAAATAAAATGTTTACTGGTAGCTATTTGACTTCAAAAATATTTGCAGGTTATTATAAAATTTTACTAACAAATTCAAAAATATTCAAACATCAAGAAGCACAGTTTGCACACCCCTAGAATTAACAAAACACCAAAGCATGCCTAATACCAATCTTATGTTCAAGGACTAACCGAAACTTAGATTTACATAGAATTTTTTATTAACTGAGTTCAAAATAACAACGTTTTGCAACAGTCAGCTGGTCGCTGAACATTTTGTGAACTAACTTTTCTGGCTATACGCGCACTCTTCTGCCAACTCGTCCCCTCCCCTTCTCCTCCTTCCTTTCCAGCTTGATTAGGTTTGTGTTTGCCCTCCTATCAATCTAGCTCCAGCCTCCAATCATCGTGCACTCGCCTTCAGCTCTACACATTGTCATGTGGGTTTCGCCGGATGCTGGAAATGTTTCAATGTAGCATATTACTTCACTTCGGCTGTTCACCTCCTGAACAACCATCAGCAATGGATTGGGTCATCATGTATGGCGAAAGCTTTCGCTTGAGGTGTGAAACGACTGGCTACGAGTTCGCCTTTTTAAGTCATTTCGCCGGTGAGTCAAACTTAATTGACAGAATGGAGTTTGAGGGAATATTAGAATTTTTGGGTAATATTTCATGCCACCCTTTTCTACGTGCAAGGTCGTGGCAACAACTGATTTGATTTAAATTAAGGAGTTAGCTTGCTGCCTAGACTTTTGAATTGTCTAGTTTCTTTAAGTTAAGAAATTTTTCCGTTAGGAATCTGGCGGGTGCTTGTAAAGTTTTTTCTATTTTTTATGAGTTTAAAGTCAAATTTTTGGAAATATTTTTTGCGGACTCCAGCGAAGGTAGTGATGGGCCGGGTTAGCAGCGGCTATGACAGGGCACATTGTGTCGCCTGCTGTGACTGAGCTGGGTCTTTGGTCTAATAACCCTTGGAAGGGTGCCCCTGGAGGACCATGTTGTTTATTGCATTTACATTAGTTCAGATTTTTCATGAATTTTACCATCACCACTCAGATTGCTAGGTTGAGTAAAAGTCTATTCATGTCTAGACAGTCATTGTGCTATCTTGAAAGCCAGGTTCCTGGGTGGTGTTACTGATGATTTTTCCTTGGGCTTATTACTAGCATAACTGTCTAGTTGCATTTCACTTTGCATGTTGGGCGTTCTCCCGATCTGTCGCGCCGGTCTTTTTTAGCCTGCAAGTGGTTGAAAGAAGTAAAATTAAACAAGGAATATGTTAAGACCTAAATATTTGTGAAACAATTCACATTCTAGAATCAGGCTTGGTAATTGATTGCCAGTCCGTTTAAGCAGGTAAAACAAGTTCTCTCAACGATTTGTCGAATTAATGCTTGAAAGAGAATTATTCAGTAGTGAAATCAAGTAATTTTTCTAAGGCCTCGTGTGGTGAAAGCTTTAAGTGAGAGCCATATCCCTTTCCACTCGCATATTAGTACCTGATAATATTAAGCAACTTTTTATTGTAATTGCGCTGGTTATTGTATTAGTAAAATTTTATGAGAGGTTTCTAGCTGTTAAGATTGATTGACAAGTTTGGAGAGTCACTATTATTTGGGGTATTTTAATAGAATTTGTGTAATTTTGTATTAATGAGGCTTGACGCGTGCCGCTTATACAAATAATTAACTACGATTACCTAATTCCAATGCTACAGATGTGAGTGACACGTTGCCTACCCTTAAGGCAACAGAATATATGAGCGAATTCTCTTCACCTGAAGGATACACAATCCAGTAGGCACGGTGACCCCACCTTCCCACAGATGAGAGCCAACAAGCTGCCCAGATCTCGGGGAAGGCTGAGTGCTACAGACAAGGCATAAAGCAGAAACGCTGACCAGAGTATTCCCACGCCAACCAGGGCAGGACGTCATCCTCCCCGCAGCCCGCAGCTATAAGTCAGGATGCTGCCGGGCTCGAGGGTCATTCTTTCGAATCTTCTCTCACGACATCCAGCACTGGCTCAGTGTTGGAACCTCCTGAGATCTTGAAAACTTCAAGTACGCCCACAGCAGATACTTACTACTTCTCGACGAACATGAACATATGTATTCAACTTCACTTTGTCTCCTTTAGATACCTATTACTTAGCAGTTTAACTTTAACAAATTTGTATTAGTCTAGAACCAGCTATTCTCCTTTTAACTTAGAACAAGGTCGCCTACACCTGGAACCACGGTTACCTTTATCCCTCCACGGTTTGGTAGGAGGTAGCACAGGTCACGTGTTTATTCAATATTCAATAAACACTGATTGTTCTCTAACTTTCCGTTTTCCATTTTAAGGGTATTTGTTTGAATCAACGGTTAGAGACAGAATACGCCGTGCCATGCCGACAGGAACAGGAAGATTTGTTTAAACTGAGGTAGCCTGACTGAGGAAACATTTCAGGTGTCTGCTTGTCAGAAGACATACATATTAGAGGGGTACCCGTTTCTTCCCTGTCATACATTAGCACTAAGTCAGTGCTTGTGGGGAGAAATATGGATGCCACAACTACTAAAAACACCTTCGCACCGGGAAGGGTGAGACTCAGGTTATTTCTCACCATTCGCACTGAGTCAGTGCACGGTGATGGTAGCCTGACGTTTTGCTGTTTAACCTAGTATGAACGCATTACCAGTAGAGATTTGGCGGTCCCCACGGCTCCACGTCCCTGATCAACCCGCATACTGTGGAGGATCAGTGGGAACTCTTATTGAGCTTGTGCCAGCAAGTCACTATTAGGTTACACTGTCAAACCCTGTTTAAGTGCATCACGTAGGCTGTCCAACTGTTTGCCCTATGCCTCACGAGAAGAGGAGTGGTAGAAAACGTAGGGAACAATACCTTGCTCACTCTGTTCTTAAACCGTGGATAGCAATACGACGCCCTACACAGGAGAGACAGGTGGAATGGAACTGCGCCACCGAACTTAGACATCAGGCAGTCGCGCCTGCTCCATTTCTGGTAACTGACATCCCACCTTGCATCCCCATACATCCTATGTGTCATCCTGTGGTAAAAGGGTTTCTGACCGGTACCGAAGTGCAAATCTGCTGGGACAACCTCAATTTCTGGACCAATGAAGCACACTGTGGGATCTCCGACCCGGCATAGACCAAATTCGCTGCATCTAGATGAAACCTACCCTGACCACAACGCCCAAGAAGCTGGAGTGAGTGAGTGCTAACCAACACCCCTCGCCTCACGCAGACTATCTAAACCAAACTACCCCCGCTTTTGATCTAGCGGACAAAATCCTCGACCACCGTGCCAAGTCAGTCTAATTGGGCATGCGTCAAGAGAATTTCTGGCGCCCAAAGTGGGGCATAAAGACAAATAGCTGTGCGCAGCAAATAGCACAAACTAGACCAAACATACCCCGAGAACTCAGGGGCGAAATGATCCGCCAAATGGACTTCGGGGAGTCCCCAAAACACCCTGTGGCGGCCTTAACCGCAACCATGTCACACTTCGAGGTCAATGCCACTACCAGTGAAAACTTCAACAACGACCACAACGTATCCAACGTATAGTGTAGCCATGCAGACTGTCCAGGCCATGGCACTCTAAGAACAGAATGCACCTACTGCATTAAAATCTTTCATTATGCCTGCATAAACTGGCCTGAAGAGGCCTGGGGCACAGATGGATTAGAGTACCTCTTACCATCGTCAACCCACAAGTTTCTGCAATGAAATTACGTGTCCTGGCCAAGGCATAAACCGCATCAGATGCACGATGTGCAGTGAACCCTATCACCACCTATGTATAGGGTGGCCCAACGAACGCCTCTACGCCCGGGATGGCCTACCAGTGCGAGAGATGCTGAAGAAAGCATACCTCTCACTCCCGCAAATCCAAGCCATCTCGGATATATATCTAACCCAGAACGGCACCTGGCCATCCAGCAACTGGTAGAGATGACGACATTCAGATAACCAACTTTGCAGGTTGTCCATACGAAGATTCAGTAGCATTCACGCAGGAATGTGGAAAAGTATTCAAAGAAACGGACCTGCCACCTAAACAATGGGTCGATGGAGCCCAACTGCATTTAAAGGACTTCGCCCTCACATGGTGGGTACGATACGGAGAATTCCTAATGGACCGGAAGAAGTTCAGTAACCGGATAGCAACGGAATTCACTGGTGAGGAGGTATTGGCTAGACTAACGACTTAGTTTTACAGCCTGACCCAGGTACTCGACGAAGCGGAAATCTTTATACAAAAAAAGGAACAAATGTTTCGACGTGTGTTCCCCAGAGTCGACGAAACTAATGCAGTTTGTTCCATCAGTCGAATGTTATTGCCAAATCTCAGGAACGACCTCCTGATGGTTAGACCCACCACCCTGGACAAACTAGATGACCGAGCCCGAGAAGCTGAGCAAAACTTTGCAGCACAGGCGTGTGTCGAAAAACCATTATCAGCCAAGGTCCCTGAGGTACGAGCACCACCAGTTGTGCCCCTTAAAGGCGTACCAACCGCTACCCCTTGCATGGCATCCGTAACCAAATGCTGGTTCTGTTCGGAGAACCACTGGAACAAGGATTGCCATGGGAAACCAGAGGGGGCTGCCGTCCCACCAAAATGAGTTGACAAAACGCCGTAAAATATCCCAACACGACCAGCTGGAATACAGACTCCCCAAACCAAGCCGGGAAACGCCAACCCCAGGGTACGAAGTGGCCCACCACCACTGGTTAACAAGGGCCCATCCCCCAGATATTAAGTGAGGAAGTAACGATTCCTGTAGCCCCACACATGGATGTGGAGGTAAATAAAGAGCGGGTACTTGCCTTACTTGACTCGGCGGCCATCGGAAATTTTATCAGAAGGAATTTGTTAACACCAAACCAGCTCGCCGAACTAAGACCGCAAACCAAAATAGTAAGAATGGCACAACCCAAATCCACCCTGGATGTAATCGGCCAAATTACCCTTAATATAAAAATTCAAAGTATTGCTACACAGACAGGATTTATTGTATCACCAACCATGTCCAAATCAGTAATACTAAGGTGCCCGTGGCTCATCATCCATCAATGCATTCTAGATCACGGACAACGTAGAGCCTATCTTGGAGCAACCAACCATATAACTGTAAACTGGGATCAAAACCAAGATGACTTTACACCAACGCCCATCGACCCAATGAGCATTAACCACGAACTCGAAGAACCAGAGTTCCAGCAATTAAAAGCCATACTAGATGAGCACGCCCACGCATTCGGACAAGAAGGACTGCTACAACAAACATGTTCCATACAACATGAAATATGGCCTACAACTAACGTACCATTCTACAACCGTCCATACTGAGTGTCAGCCCGCAGCCATTTCATCATCATTAAGTATGTCAACGACATGAAGGACCATGAGATCGTGGAGTCATCGAGTTTCCAATATAACTCACACGAGGTTCAACTATATGAGTATAATATTGACTGTAACTTTGAGTACAAAGACAAGATATTATCTGTTTTAAATAAGCCAATGGTAGTATGTTTAAAGGCAAACAAATGGATTCAGTATATTAAGTTAATGAATTTATTAAATATTTATTGTAATAGGAAATTAAACAATTCAAAATGAAGCATACAATATACGGTACAAAGCACTAATCTTAAAATAATTACTTATTTTAAAGATAACTTACAAAAAATGAGACATTCAAAACTTTTTATACCAAGAATTAACATATGATTATACTTAATAACATACTAATTTTAACACAGGTAAAAAAGGAAAATAAAAAATAAAAATAATAATACGTTGATTTTTTACTTGGCAATACACTACATATCAATTAGAAATAAAAAAATTATGGGATTCAACATGTTCAATGTTTGAGATTGGAAATTAAATTTTAAAAAAATTAATCCTAATTAAAGAAATACGTTGATAACATAAATTAAACCTTTTACAATGTTAATGTACCTGATCGTGACATAATATTATGTGTGTTATGCAGATACTACACTTCTAAGATGCTAGACATGTTATGAACACACAAAATATTAATAGCACTAATAATAATAAAAACAATACTTTTCCAAAGCCGAAATAAATAGGCTTGGTTACAGTGAAATTAAAAGTTAATGTGACACTCAATATTGCCTGAAAAATTATTAGTTGGCTGCCATTTTAGAACCATGCATTATCCTGGCTAGGACTGCGCATAACACTAGAGACATTTGGTAAGTTCGACCCTTCTGAACTGCACTCACATCTTCATTGTTGGGGCTCCCGAGAATGCCTGTTGAATGAGAGTTTGGTGATGCTTGCGGAATCCTTCCTGTTGACGAAGATGCACTAGAAAATGAAACTTGAGCATTATCTCGCACATGTAATTAATGTGGACTACATGGTGATGTTTGAGAGTTCTGCTGTATTGCAGATGCATTTGCACTATACAACATTTGTTGATCATCCCTTTACCTTTCTCCAACATTTTTTAGTATGTTGTACGCTTCAGTTACTCGCGGGTCGTTGCATGAATTACTTAACTATCTTCCACTGTAAGCTGCTTTCAGTACGTTAAATTTTGCCCTCGTTCCACTAGTGCTCCTTCCACCAGCGAAACTGTCGCTTCAAAAACTTAGGGAACAATACCTGGCTCACTCCATTCTCAAACCGTGGATTGAAATATGACGTCCTAAGCAGGAGAGGCAGGTGGAACGGAACCGCGCTGCCGAACTTAGACATCAGGCAGTCGCGCCTGCTCCGGTTCTGGTAACTGACTTCCCACCTTGTATCCCCATACATCCTATGTGTCACCCTGTGGTAAAAGGGTTTCTGACCGGTATGGAAGTGCGACTGCTGGGACAACCTCAATTTATGGACCAATGAAGCACACTGTGGGATCTCCAATCCGGCGTAGACTAAATTCGCAGCGTCTAGATGAAACCTACCTTAAAACCACAACGCCCAAGAAGCTGGAGTAAGTAAGTGCTACGCAACACCCCTCGCCTCATGCAGACTATCGAAACCAAAATACCCCTGCTTTTGGTCTAGCGGATAAAATCCTCAACCAACGTGCCAAGTCTGTCTAATCAGGCACACATCAGGGTGTTAATTTAATTTGATGGGTTGCATTTATATTAAGTTTGAGTGTGGAGGCCTTTTAATTATTATACAATACCATTGTCAGAAACATTGCCGGATCCTGTGCTTATTCCTAAAACTGAATGTGTCAGTAAAGATTTATGAGAGGTGTATGCTCTACGAGTATAATACTACAAGCCTGTTTCCTTAACATTCTAGCTAAAACTTTATACGCATGTCAGGTGTGGAGACTTGCTAATTATAAATCAGTATTATTGACTGGTTTGTTGACACAGTTTATTTACATCAATTTATTGGTTAATGTTGTACATATGCATTGATAATTGTAATCAGTTATGGTTAGCATAATAAACCTTAATGATGAACTGAGCTCCCTAGTATTCGTAGTTTATGGCACAAATTTAAAATACTGTATGTATTTCCATTGAAAATTATTTTCAGTTGACATTCTGAGCATGTTGAGAGTCATCAGCTGAATGTATGTAAACGTCATGTGTGGTGGGGAGAGACACCACTGTATCTACAGATACAGCAGTAAACTGGACTGCCTTCAACACTGACAAAAAAGTGCAATTGTTTGTCAGACAGACTATACTAAACACACATCTAAAAAACAGCTGCATATCCATGAACGAAAGTAGAATGCAATGTTTGAGCATCAGTCTAGTCTTTTCAATGAAGAAATGAAGTGTACCTGTGGCAGCATGGGTGGGGGCAGTGAGTCACACTGAGGGTCATCTCCATCAAGGTGGGTTGGACGTCGCATTGGCTGGATGACGAGAGGTGTACGGACGAGCACTGCATCCACCTTCTTGGCCACTTCATCCTGTCAGCATATACAACCTATCTTCACAAACTGCTGCAAACTACTGTTTCAAAGTAACAAGTTCAGCAATGGAATGTACTGAACTGACTTGTCTATACATAGCACCATTTACAATGCAAACAAAAGGTTGTCAGTTACTGCAATGCCAAACCCTTCACTCACAACAATAAAAATACACTACAATATCAAAAGTATCCAAGAAACACTGCAAAATGTGTGTTTAACACAGAGGACTGCCATCTACTGCAGGAACACATGGTCAGAGGTTGCAGTAGTCAGCAGAATGGGAACTCACTGACTTTCAACAAGGCCGGGTGTAAGAAGCCTGTATGCAATATTTCCACCCTCCAAAATATTCCTAGGTCCACTATTTCTGATGTTATAGTGAAGTGGAAACGTGAAGGAATGTATACAACCAAAAAGTGAGCCAGCCAATCTTCCCCCATGTTGATAACCAGAGACAGACAAGAGGGTCGTACAGCATAATCGTCAATCATACATTGTCACCATCACACAGGAATTCTGACCTGCATTAGGATCTACCCCACATATTTTAACTGTTTGGCACAACATGTGGAAACTTTGTTTCCATGAAATTTGGGGGATGGTGGGGTTACAGTATGGTCATGTTTTTCCTGGAGACGGCTTGGCCCCCTTATTGCTTTACATGGCACTGTGAAGCCACAAGTTTACGTTGACATTTTAACCACTTTCAAGTTGCCTACCATTAAAGACTAGTTTAGGGATGACCAATGTATCTTTCAACATGATCAAACACCCATCCATACTGCTAGGCATGTGACCGAGTGGATTGACAACAACATCCTACTAATGGAATGGCCTGCATAGAGTCCTGATTTCAATCGGACAGAACATCTCTGGGATGTTATGGAATGCCAACTTCATGCCAGACGACACCAATCCGCATCAATACCCATAATCATCTCAGTGCCCCATAAGGAATGGGCTTCTGTTCCCCAGGAAACCTTCTGCAACCTGATTTAAAGTATGCAGGTTGTCATCAATACTAAGGGTGGGCCAACACGAACACCATATTGACTTCCAGTGTTCCTGATGGAATAAGGACAAATAGGTGGGTGTCCCATTACTTTTGATCACGTAGTGTACGTGGGCAAATACTTGTTTCACAACAAATGATACGTAAAACTTTAAAAAGTCATGTAATGAACATTAATCACTCAGACTAAGCAGTAAGTAATACCAAGTTGTAAAATTATTTTTAAATAAAATTTATTTAATATAAATCCCAATTAGCACTACTATTTTCAAAATTTTTGGGTTAAAATCTTGACACACAACCACACATGTTGACTGAACTACGCTGTGGCTCCAAACAAATGCACAAAATTCAGAATAAAAAATAAATCTAGATTGTTTACATGTCAATTCATTAAGGTTTAACTCCTCATGGAATGTTAATTAACATCATAATGCTGATTATTAAATTTAATACTGAAACAGTACCAAATAGCCAGTGTGACATGCTACAGGCATCATTATTAACCCAGTCTAGCCTCGCCACAGCCACCTCTTAAGAGACGTTATGCCGCACATGCCACAGCTCGCCCTTGAACCCCAGGGTTGGTTCGGCCAGCTGATGCCTCCTGTTGGACTGCAACCTGCTTCGCACCACGGCATGACTCTCTACCACTTAGGCCTTTGGCCACATGATGGGAATAGAGTGCCAGATTTGGCCTTCTCCTGCCATCTCTGCCAATTCTCCATTACCATTTGTCGGAGACCTCTCCATTACCGCCGCACCCACGCACTGGTCCTGTGTTTCAGGCAAATGTAGAGCTAGCAGCCTGCAGTCTGAGGCTGTCTCAGACAGCTCAATTGTAGGATGTCACTACTCAAGCGCACACATATTTCTACAACCACCAGATCCATTCGTAGAGTGTTAGTCTGCCCGAACGTGCACCAATGTCTATCAAGTCTTAAACATCACTTTGGTTGGCATCCCAGGATTGGCCTTCAGGCCATAGTCAGGGTACAGGCTGGTTTGTGTGTGTTTACTAATTGGTCAATAAACAAACATAATCCATGAGTTATTTTTCCCAACACACTTTACTTCTCTACCTTACTCCTGCTACCTCTTGCTTTGTCCACAGAACCACTTACATACTTGCTGGAGTAGTCACAAGCCGAAACAACTGTACCCAAACCAACCTCACCATCTAGGAGCCCCACCACTTCGTGGGTGCTTGGATATATAGCAAAGTTCTGCCTTCCTAAGTAACACAAGAGCTGACATCATCTGTCAAGTGCTTGGGTCTGCCGGCAAAGTTCTGTCTGCCAAGACACTTGTAGGAGACCAGTACATCAGGTTTACCTGCCTACCCCATTCCACACGCCTTCCTTTAATTCCCCTCAGGCTATGCCTACACCTAGGTACAAACACTGTCAACATCTCTATACTTTTACACTCTATGCCACGCCACAGAGCTGGGCAGGAGAAAGCATTCAAGCAGGGGCTAGCCCTGATTGAAGGCCTGGACAGTAAGGAACTGGGTGCCAGCCAGGACTATACTTGGAAGAGAGAGGAAGACGAAGTGCCATGGGCGTTGTCATAAACCATTCCCAGCCTCGCAACAACGAGGCTCCAAGAAGAAACGTAATCGCCACATGTCACAGAGCACATCGCCCAAGTTTACAGAAGAGAAGTGCATGTATCCTGTCAGCCAGCAAACCCCTCAATGCAGAGGGCCTGCTTACCCCTCCAGCCTTAGCAGCAAAGGGGAAGCAAGCAGCCTGCTTCTACCATTTCCGCTACGCCTCATAGTTGCCCTCTCCTCTCTGCTACACTACGACACCTGCATCCCCCGGTGTCGGCCCTGTGTTCCGCATATATAAGGCGTTCACAGACCTGAATTTGAGGCTGACTCGTGCAGCATAGTTACAGGATATCACTCTTCCTGGACGCACTCCGATGCCACCATCCAATTACTAGAGGAATAGCTGCCAGACGCTGCATTCACACCTCAAGCATTCGCTTGTTACCTGTACCAGTCAGTATTCTATGTCTACGGACTAAATAACCAGCTGCCTCACAGCTTACGAAGCCTAACGTGCTTCACGGCTACCACGCTAGCATTGTCTATAGCAGTATCAAGTCTGAGTTATCCGACAATTGGTTTTAACCTCGCACCCATGCCTGAGCGTCAACCATGAATAAGGATGGAGAGCTCCGGAACAGAGAACCTCTCCTCCCCGACCACGAGGGATGCCAAACCCCAGGGGAAAAGCAAGGGACGCTCCTTGAACAGGAAGTAACCCCGCGGAGATGCAAACCAGACCACGGTCCCAAACAAATGAAATGCCAATGAACCTCAGACAATTACGCCTAGGACCAATTACGCCTGTGCCACGGAACTACTCAAATCAGCAGCAGTATTCTGTAACTCGTTAGCTGTCATACAACGATTGGTAAAGTCTGTTAACGAGAAAAATAGTTTATGTCATTGAGCGATTCTGTAACTTCTTTTTACCTACAAATGTCTGTATGTTATTGAAAATCCTCTCGTTAACTACACTGTGAAGAACCGAGAATCTTGTTATCGTAACGAGGGGTACGAGACCCCTCTGTAAGCTACTGATTTGATATGTGTTGCTGAAGTCCGTAAATAAGCAATAATATGTTGGGCAATTCTCCTACACTATAAACCAAAACTAGAGTAAAGTGAGCCAAATTAGATAAAACCAGTGAAATAAACTTCATTTAAAACAGTCATACTCGACAATAGCTCTTGTGTGCACTTCGTGTAACTTTGCAAAATAGCGGGTATACATGAACAGTTTTAACCTCATAAACTGAAAACACTAACTAAATTTCAAGGCACAACAGCGATTCAGTTTGTAACTTAAGCTAGCTATTACACCTTATAAAGCAGTTTTATGTATGCAGAATGCTAATTGAATACCTAAACACAAAATATTTTGAAGTGGAGATACACTTACGTTTACGCTACTATTACTTCAATTATAAATACTAACCAGTATTAGATACTATCAGTGTTGTGGTGGAGTAGTGGTAAGTGCCGTGGCTTGTCGTGTGCATGGTCTAGTGTAATTTAAGGTTCATGGGTTCAATGCCACCTATTTCCAAACTATTTTTATAGTTTTTTATTTTACTAATAATATATGTTAATTAAAATAATAAAATAATAAATTAATATATGTTAATACAACTGTATTAACAATGTGACTAAAACCACAATTTTTGTACTAAACTTATGCATATAGATCAGCCAAGATAAACAAATATAATTAAACTAAGTATGGAAATTATATTCTGCTATGTTTATTATATAGACAAAAATTATAGATATGCTAGTAGTTGTGTTTAACACACAGATCGTATTTGTGTGATAACTGTAAATGCTGCAATTTAACATCTGGATTGTCCCAACACTAGCTGCCATTTCGTACTGAACTTTACTGAGTTATTTTAATATGCTGTAAGGAAATTAGTAAACTACATTATTTTTATAAGATTCATGTTTTACATATATAAAAATATTATGTATATAACTTAAAAAAAATTGTCGCAACTGGGATTTGAACATGAAACACAAAAACCTCACAGTATGACGATTATGCACCATGCCTCGTCCAACTTCAACTTTCAAGTGCAGAAAGTTAACTGTATTATATCTGAATATAAAATGTTTGATGAATTAAAACAACGTGTTAATATTAGGTATAAACGGTGCAGTCAAACCGCCCTCCTTTCTTACTTCCCCTATACATATGTGTATTCCGGTGAATAACGTTTGAATTTGCCATGGTGACAGAAAATTCTAAGGCACACAACAGAAGACTATAGAGTATTTTAGACGTTCTACATGTGTATTTTATTTTCTTTCTAATCATAAATAGTCCAAAAATATATGATTGTTACTGTAAAATTTACTTTATGACTATTTGTAGCTATCTCTCTTTCAATGCACTCTTGTTCACGTCTCATGAATGGTAATTGGTCGGTAAACTGTGTTAAACATTGTTTAGTTGTAATGATTGGTATCAGAAAATGTAACAAAAATTTTCGGTACATCTTTTTCAACTGGTGTTACAGAATCACATCCTCGATATGCAACTATTGTTACATCCTACGAAATTCGTTATTAGAGTTCTATCGAAATAATTTGTTTAGAGGGTAATGAGTTACCTAATACAGCCGAAGGGCAGACATTCAGGTAACAGCACCCGAAGAAGGTAACGCGCTCCAGCCCCCAATGAGGCGAATGAGGCAATCACTCCCACCCCAGATCAGGAAGACCAAGACTGTGAGTAGGGCACGAGAGGAGTCGCCCCCTCTTCCAGTGTATAGGCAGTACACTCCACAAAGAATTAAAGGAGGAATGTACCAGCGCACATTACCTCCAACCCCAGTACTTACACCCCCCACTCACCCCGGCACCAGACTGAGAGGTTAAGTTCAACAGCAGAAAGCTCATGTCAAAGCTCTGCAGATAGGGTTAATGTTAGAAATGTGGGCATAAATGTCTTCCTAGCCTAATGTCCCTTAGAGGAAGAAGTGCTACACCATGAACTCGAGCTTGACGAGGCTATGAACCCATTGCCCCCCAGTTCCGTTCCATCCACCCCATCCCCCGAGGGCGAGGAAATTTCAGAGGATAAGGACGCACAGATACACAACCTGCTACCCCTTGTGTCCTCTCCCATAATCCTTGGCAACGGAAGTATAGAAAAAGCACCCGGAGTGAGCCTACCAACCGCTGATGAAGTCGCAGTTTCAACGGTCAACCGGGCAGGCGACCAAATCAATTAAGGTGTCAACAGTCACAGACACTCCCAACCCTCAAACAAGCTCCAAGAAGAGAGTCAGTGATAGTACCCAAATGCTTGAGAGCGTTGGAGCTGTGAAAGCAGCCTCTCTCACATCTGGAATGGAAGGACACAGCGAGTGTCGTACTGAAGCATCTGGAGAGAGACACTGACAACAGAGCCGACCAACATCAACCCAA
Source organism: Dryococelus australis (assembly GCA_029891345.1). Taxonomy (NCBI): domain Eukaryota; kingdom Metazoa; phylum Arthropoda; class Insecta; order Phasmatodea; family Phasmatidae; genus Dryococelus; species Dryococelus australis. The sequence goes on along the minus strand of CM057002.1, from coordinate 86,243,632 downwards.
GCAGCCGTCAAAGACGTCCCCCGGCAGACAGCATCATCATCCAGGCCGCTGTCTCAGGTCTGCCCCATGCAGCTTTGCTGCCACGTTGAGCTACATCACTGCGTGCCAGGCGCATGATCCACGTCTCAGGGCACTACCGGGAAGCATTTTGGCAACCTACGACAACATTTCGCTGGCCTTCAACTACGTCTACCCTGCCCAGGAAGCAAGGAAAACCACCGAAGCACCAGACATCACCACACAACGCCATGCCCACCAGAGTGAGTACTTGGCGTATGCCACATAATTATTCCTCCTACTAGAGAAAGCGAGGAAAATGTCAGAGAAGAAGTAGGCAGTGATAGAGTCACTAGGCGACTTTGCTTTCTGTTGAAAGATGTAGCAGAAGTAAGAGCATGAGAGAAAAACTCCCTGTGAGTGTGCTATATGCGCCAAACACAAAATTCCAAGCCTTATTTAAAAAAACTATTTGAATAGAAGTCGAATCAAAATTTGCCAATATATTCAGTTAAGAAAATGTCCTGCTGTGTTAGGGTTAAGTTTTGAGAAAACATGAAAATACATATAATTTAGGGCGAATTAGTTAATTGGTTCAAGAGTTATGTAATTTTGGAGCAGTAGATAACACTCAAGTGATTTGGAGTTATAAGCTGAGATAGGTTAGAGGAAAGGAATATGCACAGAGATGATCCAAGGTATAGATGAAAGGATGAAAACAACAATCATTTAATTCCAAAGCGACCTGTATCAATATGTAATTTAAGTAGGTCCTAGGACAGATTACTCAGAACTAAGAAAGGTAAGTACCAATGATGAGTAGATGGAAGTGATGAAGTTAACTTTGTCTCTGCACTCAGCAGTTAAAAATGCAATGTAAATAAGAGCAAAAGTAATGGAAAATAGGGTGTAATGTTTTTGTTATAACCAGAGAAATTATTTTGTATCTTTAGATGTATAACATCAAATACCTGGATTGAGAGCGTAATCATGGTTTAAGAGGTAGAAAAGTATGCAATGTGGTATTGAGGAAGAACCATATAAATATTTTGTTACCAGCAAAAATGTAAGGTAAGGCAAGTATTATATATATATATATATATATATATATATATATATATATATATATATATATATATATATATATATAAAAAGAGAGAAAGGGTGAATGGTGCAGAAGATTAAGGGGGAGAGGGGGAATGGCTGGAGGGAGAAGAGGGGGAATGGTTGGAGGGTGGAGAGGGGGAATTGGGGGAGGGTGAATACAGGGAGGGGGAATAGGGGAGGGAGCAGAGGGGGGAGATAGGAGGGAAATGGGGAGAGAGGGAGGGAGAGAGAAATAGATAGATTAGTAAGAATAATGAAGTGAAATGTTTTGAGGAAGCTAAGAGGTAAATGCTGTAAAGAATATACAACGGGTATACCGTGCATACAGTATTAATTAGAAGAATGTAGAGAAACTTGTTAACAAAGTAATGTAAAAAGTGCTAAGAGTCAATAGTGAGACAGTACCTGTGTAAAAGGTTATTTTCCAGGCAGTGGCCTACTGTAAGTAATGTAACATAGAAAGTGTAAACAGTGAATCATGTAATATTATGTGTAAGGGCAAGTGAATGTGTCTATTCTGTGTCTATGAATCTAAAGATGTAAGGGACTCTGCCGAAAATTATAGAGTTAAGTTAGTTAAAAGTGAACAGAACTTGCTTTGCATAGAATAACATGTAAATTTGTTTTACAGTGCGACAGCGCTGCCATAGGGAAATGACAGTTAAAATCACTCCCAATAGGAGCCATGGAAAACACCCATTTTTTGTTCTTGCAAGTGGGAATATTACTAGATACACTTTTTATCTCGAGGCCAGAGCTAAAAATTTAAATTTCAAATCAACCTGAAATGTTTCATTAAACGTGCAGAAGTTATGTAAACTACACAGCTTTCATTTTTTATGTGAGCTGGCCCTGGAAATAGGAAGGCTAGGGTTCACAAAAGGACATAACCTGCTCCCGTATTTACCTACCTCAATCATTCATCCCTGCTGGGAAGCAAAGAAAGAACCCACCGCAACTCCAGGCATCCAGCAGAGGAGAGAGGAAGAGGGAGAAGGCCATTAACCCGCAGACACATAAAAGATGTTACCCTCGACCCGATAAGCGAACCCGCTGTGAAACTGGCAGCGCAAGCAAAGAGCAGTAAGTCCAGAGCAGCAAACGAGGATAAAACCCACAGACTGACTAAGGGGAAGTCCCACTTACCTGAAGTGGAAGTTTTCCTTGATATGGAAGATGGGTCTACGTCGCTTCAGGAGGTGGGCAATTGACGCATGTCACAATTCTGTGCATCGCACATGTGCACTCTACTTTTTTATTTCGCTTCATCATCACGCGTTGATATGAATTATGGGCAAGTCACACTTCGGCAGGCAATAATCTTGTGCCTACAGGGTTGGTCCAAGCATTCCGCACAACTAGACACGCAGATCAAATATTGAAATTATACACCTACTAAAAAGTGGACATTTGGTCGCCACCCTGTTGGAAGAAATTTTATTACCCACCGAGCCGACACAGCCGAGAGGAAGACAAAAGTTGGCAGGGATGCTACACGAGAGCAGCGCCCTGTGGCCAATGTCGTCACTGCTGTCCAAGCTTCGTGAAGAGGTGGTAAATATGTCCTCAGTCTCCTGGCAGAATGATAAGAAATTGTGTAACTAGACCCTGCAAAATGAGGCTAGCAGCCCCTGCACCACTTAGGCAGCCATCAAACTGAATTTTTCTGTATATAAGGCGAAGTTAAACTGGGAAAGGAAATATAAGTGGTCAAACTAACCCTGGGGTTTGATTCCCCTCCCCTTTCCGCAAACCTCCATCAAGTAAGTGTCCCTCCAGATCTCCTCACGTGGCAGAACCGTGACCTGGCCAGGCAAAATCCTCTCAGACCACCAAGACACTGTTGGAGGAAGTACAGTTTAGAGGAGGCAATCTGCGCTTTGCTTCGGTATCGAACCTGGAGGTAGAACCTGAGACCACAAGTGCGGAACACGCGTCAACATAAAAAAAAGATGTGAAGCCAGCATCACAGAAAAAATTTCCTAGAATTAACTTTCTTTTGTGTGGGAAATATGCTGGTGTATAAAGTATGACAAGTTGCTTTCTGTGCAGGCCAAAATCAGGACTGTCAAAGACTATATTCTTGTTTACAAGAAAGGGCCACATGAGAGATCGGCTATACCACCTCAACCTACATGTAACAAACACCACAGAAATCCAGCACACTGAGTTCTGCTCTAACGTACCAGTCAGAGTGCTTCATTATACACAGGGTCACGTCACCACTGACACAGACCTTGCCCGAATGCTACCATGTACTTACGATACTTACATCTGCCCCATCAGTTACTCGCCAAGTAACCTTTCCCTCACGTCTGCCATTCGTAAAACCTATTAGTACGACCACAGTGTTTACTCCTTGGGAAACAACTCATCCTATGCTAACCTCTGCTCATCCATGGCCTGAACGACGAGTCACAGAGCTTCTGATGAATGTTCCCAGATGGTAAACTGCCTCGTTAATGCAGTTCCATGCCTTCAGGCTCCTAAAGGGGAAGAAGTTAGACCACATCCAAATTCAGATGTTACCTCAGGCCATCAACCTTTCGATTTTTAATTAATTCACCATTTGCGGTGACACGTACTGCTCAACATACTACATAACAACTACTACGACTCATCGCCAATTGTTCCTACTTCCACTACTACAGAAGAGGAGAGAGAATTTTTACATGAATTCTCAGCAGCCTACTCTACCAAGCAACAGGAACCTACGAGCAGATTCTCTTCACATGAAGGTTATGCAACCTGGCAGGCACGCACACCCCCTCCCCCTTCTTCTTGCTGAGAGCCAACAAGCCACCCACCACTGGACAAGGCCGAGCGCCGCCGATGAGGCACGAAGCAGACACTCTGACCAGCAAGGATACTCACCCTCCCCGCAGCCTGCGCCAGCAGCCTACAAGCTTCACCTATATAAGACCGGACGCTGCCAGGCTCGGGGAAGTCGTTCTTCGCAAACTCTCTCGTGACATCCGAGAGCACTAATTCAGTGCTGGGACCTCCGGGAACTTTGGAAGCTACGAGTATGTCCCCAGTGGCTACTCACCACGTGTCAATACCCATCGAACACATACACATATACTTTAATTCATTTTTTCTCCTCCAGAAACCCTTTTCTTAGCCAGTTTAACTTTAAATACTTTTGCATTCGTCTAGAACCAGTTACTCCCCATTTTTAATAGAACCAGGTCGCCTACACCTGGAACCGCAGTTACCTTCAGCTCTCCACGGTCTGATAGGAGGTAGCACAAGGTCACGTGTTTATTGCATCTCCAATAAACACCCATTGTTAACTACCCTTCTGCTTTTCATTTACAGGGTACTTGTCTGTATGATGGTCGGGAACAGAATACGACGTGCACCGCCAACAGGAACCCAGAGTACTGACATCCACATTAGACGGCTACCTGTTTCTTCCTAACCCCTGAACACTGTCAGTGCTGGTGGGGAGAAACAGCAACGTCCCAACCACTAGAAACACCTTTGTGCAGGGATAGGCTACAAGCTCAGGTTATCTCTCACTTTGAGCATTAAGTTTGTACTGAAGTGACCTTAGCCTAGGGGGTTTCCACCCAACCTGGTGCAAACACACAACCAGTAGAGGCTTGGTGGCCCACACTGCTCCAGGTCCTCGATCAGCCTGCATGCGTGGAGGATCAGTGGGGACTCCTATCGAGCTCGTGTCGGCAAGTCACTATTGAGTTACACTTTAATTACAGTTCCTGTTTAAATGCACTGTGTAGGGTGTCAGACCAGTGTGCCCTATGCCATACAAGGTGAGGAGTGGCAAGAGGCGAAGAGAGCAATACCTGGCTCACGCTGCTATCAAACTGTGGATAGTATTACCTCATCCTACGCAGGGCAGGCAGACGGATTGGGACCGCGCCACTCAACTTAGACGACAAGTAGTAGCCTCAGTAACGGTAATCGTCTTCCCACCGTGCATTTGCATTCACCCTTCGTGCCACCCGGTGGTAAGAGGGTTACTAAACCGAACAGAGGCCCGACACGGCTGGGCAAACCCCAACCTCGAGCAGTGAAGCCTACGACTGGAAACACCGCTTCTGAGTAGACCAAGCTCGCCGCCATTGGATGAAACGCCCTTCATTCAACCGCAACACCCAAAAGACGGAATAAGGAAGTAATAGCCAACACTCCTCGCCTTGTACCGTAGAATCCGTGTAAACCACCCCGCTTTTGGTCTAGTGGAAAAATCCTTTACATACGTGCCAGTCAGACTTAACAGGCACGCATCAGCGGAATTTAAAATTTACTGAACTCTTAACCGAGTTCTATTTGCCTAGTACATATTTATTTACGAGAACTCATGGTAAATTTGTTTTATATTTTGATTTATTTGTTTACTATAACTTGTAAAAGAAATTATTCACATATTTCAGTGTTATTTAGTTACTATTTATATTTTAGTTAAAATTTTTACGAGGGTAGCAATTTTACAGTTTTGCCACCGCAACCCATTTCTTTAGAGCAATGGAAGCATACAGCTCTCATTTTATCACTGGATTTCACCATGAAATGTAGCCAATTACTGCTTTTCAGTGCCATTGTATGTTTGTATAGTTCAGTAGTGGTGATTCACGCAATCAATTCGAACTAAAACATTTACACAAAAATATATATAATTGTGATGATATTGGAAAAAAAAGAGTGAACATAATTTATTATCTGAAAAATTATTAAACTTTTGCAACATTCCAAACTTTACCACTAAATATTACAAAATGAAAACATGAAAATAGCTTTTCAGGTGGCATTTGTAAATTATGAACTTCTGAAGAATTGCCAACCTGTGTAACATTACTGAACATACTACGACACTGATTGCTGTGCAGCGCTAGTGAGGCTTGCTTCTGGTATTTTTAATTGTTACGTAAAAACTACAACATTAAATGAAATTTACTTATACAGTAAACTGCAATTTTAGCACAAAACCAATATTCAAATACCATTGTATCACAGGCATTTGTTATTAAATAGTTTTCTACAATATTTATTTTTAGGACATAATTTTGGTGTTCGCCTGTTGGGACTACTAGTCACTATCATTTAGTTTACCTTGACAAATGTATGTAGAACGTAAGACTGCTTTACCAAAAATATTTCATCCATGAAGTGAAAAATAGTGACGGGTAGGTACATTCTAATTTGTTTTTGTCTAAAGGAAATGAAGATTCTGTAAGCAAAATTGCAGTGGCTATCTCAAATTTCTACAGTTTTTTCAAGGTAGAGTAGTTGTTACTTGCTTATCAACATTTCAAAAATTAATATTCTTTTCAGTTGCATTGCTGCATCCAGATGTTAAGAGTTGATTAATTAAGTGTGCAGCAGAGAAGAGAAAATACTTTAGTACTCAGGAATACCACCAAGAATTTTAATAAAATCCTGTACTTGACAATGAAATAACCTGTAATAGCAAAATTGTGTATTTTTCATTCACGTCAACAAAAGTTTTACAGGTAAGTAAATACAGAAAATTATTACGGATATTGCTGTGAAAATATAGATCTTCCTTCTTCTTTTTCTTGCATCGACTTATATTAAAATAATACACTGTTCAATAGTAAAAAGTTTACATTTAAAAACACTAATAACTTATGAACTTCATATTCTTAAATGAAGACAGCGAAGCATTACCAAAGACTCTAATAACTGCAGTATTGTCCACCTTCCCTTCATGAACTGGAAAAGTCTTCCATCATAATATATCACGAGTATCAATGTCACTAATTTCCTTAGGAGCAGGGTCCTTTTCATGTTGTGGCTTTCAGAAGAAACACATTTCCAACAAGCAACTACCAGCTTTAGCAGTAATTCCTTGAAGAACAGAATGGTACAGACATGATAACAAAATATAACTTTATTCTGCATCTACATTTTTAACAGTCCAAGACCTATCGTCATTATTGACATCCTTTGAAAACGACAAAATATTACGGTATACCTTCCTAGGGTAATAAACCACACATGAATTCCTCCGCAACATTGTGATGTGTGTTCTCTAATGTCATGGACCTAAGTGAATAAAACTATACCCGGAACCTGCTTATATACTGATGCGTATCCGGTTAGACCGACTGACACGTTTGTTGAGGATTTTCCGCTAGACTAAAAGGGGGATGATTAACTCTGGTTAGAAGGCGTGGGGCGAGGGGTGTTGGTTACTGCTTACTTATACTGTCGTCTTGGGTGTTGTGGTTGGTGCAGGTTTCACCCTATAGTGGCGAGCTCAGTTCACTCTGAAGCGGTGATTCTAGTTGTAGGCTGCACGGCTTCGGAAGTTCTGGTTGGTCCAGCTGTCTCTTGCCTCAGTGGGGTTTAACAACTCAATTTACCACAGGGTGACATGATGGATGCATACGAAGGCAAGGCGATAAATAGATTACGGTGACCAGAGCAGGCGCTACTGCTTGGTGCCTAAGTTAGGCGGTGCGATCCCATTCGGCCTGCCTTTACTGCTTAGGAGAGGTGGTAATGCCAACCACGGTTTGAGAGCAAGATGAGCTAGGTACTGTTCTCTACATCTTTTGCCACTCCTTACCTTGTAAGGCATAGGGTAAATTGGTTTGACAGTTCACGGAATGCACTTATTAGACAGTGTAACCCAATAGTGACTTACTGGCACGAGCTCAATAAGTCCCCCAACTGATCCCCCAGGGCTGATTAGGGATGCAGAGCCATGTCGACCACCAAGCCTCTATTGGTTGTGCGTTTGCACAGGGTTGAGTGGCAAACCCCAGGCCAATGTCACTTTAGCACTAATTTAGAACTTGAAGAGAGAAATAACCTGGGCATGTAGCCCTTCCTTATGTGAAGGTGTTTCTAGTGATTGTGGCATCGCTGTTTCTTCCCACCAGCACTAATTTCGTGCTCGGGTGTCAGGAAAGAAACAGGCAGTCGTCTAATGTGGATGTCAACAATCTCTCGGTTCCTGTCGGCAGTGCACATCGCATGCCGTCCCTAATCGTTAACACAGACAAGTACACTGTAAATGAAAAGCAGAAGAGTAGTGAACAATGAGTGTTTATTGAAGACTCAACAAACATGTGACCTGTGCTACCTCCTACCAAACCATGGAGAAATGAAGGTATCAGCGCTTCCAGGTGTAGGCGACCTGGTTTTAGGTTAAAAGGGGGAATAGCTGGTGCTAGATGAATACAAAGTTAAAGTTAAACTGAGCTGAGTAAAAGGTGTCTAGAGGAGACAAAGTGAAGTTAAATACGAATGTACGTGTTCGCTGGATGACTGGTTGTCAATGCGTACATAGATCTCTGTAGGTCCCAGCACTAGTAGTGCTCGGGATGTTGCAGGAGATGATACAGGAATGATTGCCCGAGCCCAGTAGCGTCTGGACTTATATAGGTGAAGCTCGTAGACTACTGGTGTGGGCTGCGGGGAGGGCGATCATCCTGCCCTGGTTTGCAGGGGAGATGAAAAACTCAGGTCAGCAGTAGTCAGCATTTCTGCTTTGTTCCTCTTCGGCGGCGCTTGCGCTTGGCCTTGCCCGATGTCCGGGCAGCTTGTAGGCTCTCAGCGCGTGGTGGGGGGGGGGGGGGGGGGGGGGGATGCCTGCCGGGTTATGTAACCCTCAAATGACGAAAATTCGCTTATAAGTTCCTGTTGCCTGGTAGAGTAGGCAGCCGAGAAGCCATGTGTAAAATCTCTGTACGAGTTTTTTACATATGTAGCAGTGGAAGTACGAACCTTAGTGATGAGTCGTAATCGTAATTAATTTGTAGTAGGAGCGGCATGCATCAATACTAACCGAGACCCTCACACAAACCTAGGTATAAAGAAAAAATTACCAGGATCAAAATGATCCCACTACTAAGAATTATTCAGTCATTTTTTAAATGCCAATGCGAGTTCCGCGGCAACGCTCCGTAGCTCTAAGCATTGCTGCGGAACTCGCATTGCCATGATAAAAATGATGGAATAATTCTTAGTAGTAGGAAGGTATGATACTGGTAAACATTTATGATTGAGTGTTCGGTGATTGAATTATCAGCTGTTTCAAGTGTTTATCCGTAGATCCGTTTTAGCATTAAAATATCCCCAAAACGGTAACTGGCTTTAGGGTGAAGTTAGAATGGCCAATAACGATGTGCCAATATTTTAGTGCCAATCTCCGATAATGGTAAATGTATTGATAATACAGATATCGGTTATCGGCTATTGGGCCATCACTAGTAGAGTAAAACCATTGTATAACACAACTGACGGCACCAAAGTTTTATGTGTTTGTTATATAGGCGTTCTTTATAGAGAGGTGATTTACAATGTGTTTCTTTTTTTTTTATCATGTAATCAATTTTGAATCTAATTGCCGCTGGAATATAGCACCATTGGTTCTTTTGTATTGATACATTTAAGAAAAGTATTAAAAGGATTTTATTTTGAAAACTTAAATAGTAAATCATTATGACCACTAATAATAAATCACCATTGTCATAGAAAAAAATAAATATGCCACTAATTTTGTTAGGAGCAACATTATGTAAACAAAAATTTTGCAAAATTCTTAAATTTTAAATAAGTTATGAAAACTCTTATGATAAAAAATACTTCATACACAGAAAGTGAGACAATACAGCTTCTACTGCAGTTAACAAACATTACTTATGTTAATTAAAATTTTTATCTGAAATGTGTGACAAACATCTGGTTTTTATACAGTTCTACCAGGGGGGAAATAAATATAATCAGATTCTCCAGTCTTTGTTATAAAGAAGGTTTATGACGAAGAAGGAAAAATTATTTGTTATAAAGAGTAAAAAATACATTGTATCATATACAAACAGATTTTGTTAGAGAGAGGTTTTTGTTATAAAGAGGTTCACTATGTAGAGGTTTTACTATATATACATTCACATCTTTATGTACAAGCAATTTAAGATGGTGCTAAATGTCAACACTGTTAATCTACATCAATACACATGGATCAATGGCATTGTAAGTCGACAGGGACAATCAATAGTTTGTGGCATAAACATAAATGATATACTGAACATGACTGAGCAATTGGCATAATATTCTATGTGTCGTATTGGTAAATAAACCTAATTTATGGTGGAAATGGTAAAAAATTCAATACCTTTATGTAAAGTCTGTTTGCAGAAATTTAATTAATCCCATTTTGGAAGACACAGGCAAAATTATATTTGTTGTACTGAAAGTTAACACAAATTTTGTACGTTAAAGAAATGTATTTATATAGTTAAGGCAATTGAGCAGGAATTGAAAATTGTACATTAAAATTAATGATATATTAATATGAAACACATTGTAAAGACATTTTATTTTAGATAATGTATTGTGTCTACATGACAGACCCAAAAACAAAATAATATACTAGCGCTCTTTAAAAAGGATGAAGAAATGCAGAATTTTACAAGAGGTTGTTCAACAATTGGTGCAAACTGAAATGTACCCAGGCAGCAGTCCTGACATCATTACCTTGAAGCGGAGCATTTCCTCCTTGAGATGCGTGGCATCCGTCACCAGCGTGGAGTGTCTTGATTGGAGGTCATTCAGTATGGCCAACTGGTCACTCATGAAATGCATCCCCTGCCACAAGCACATAACCCTTGCATCATGCCTGCTACTGCTCATGTCTCCAGCCTCCACTCTTGCTGGCTCACACTTATACCTCAGACACAAATAATTTGGTTAAGTTAAAAAAATGTGAAGAGGAGGATGTACTATGGTGGGCTAACAACAAACTGGAAAAAACCTTTCAATTTATCCTTGACAATTGACAGGTGGCACTTGTTCTCAATGACATCTGCCACATTTTCCATCAGTGTGAAACCCTTCTGGGCGTTAAACCTGGTTGCATTGGAGGAGGCCAATGCACTCGCCATACACAGTCCCTGGTCCGTGGTAGAGTACATAATTCACAACTTCCTTTATACTTTAAATTTGTTTGGTCAGCATAACTCATTAGTTCATAAACTTAGTGTAAATACATCAAAATTACGAGTTTAAAGAAGAGTACCAAAACTTTACAGTATAACTAATTTAAAAAAAATGCACTAACATGAATTACCAGAATAAGCATTCTGTTAGTGTAAATATATGGTACAATCAAAAGTTAAGACAAACACGAATATAAACAAAAGTTAGGCACTGTAAAAGTTCTTTCTGAAGGAACTATAGGCTTTTGCAATCACCTGAATGTCTGTCTGAAATGCATGCCCCCCTCCCCCCAAATTACTTTTAAACCAGTGAACCAAATTTTGCCAAACGCTGTCCATCATATAGTATTTAGTGAGTACATTCAACTTTTATAATTTATGATCCTGCCGGATACTTATTTTCAAAATGACGATCATTCTTTAAAATGCATGTCATTATGTTAATTCTGGGGATCCATCTAACCAATTTAATCAAATTTGGTATGTTGATAGTGCATGATGTAAACAATAAATATAGAAAGCAATAATATTAGTCTGCCATTTTTGAAGATAGTGCAACTTGAAATAAATATTAAATTATATCTCAGGAACTGCTCAACTGATTCCTGCCAAATTTGGCATATAAGTAATACTATTGCATTGTTGCTATGCATCACGAGGCAAAAAGAATAAGACCACCATGACCGCCAACTCCACGTAGTGCGGAGCCCAGAAACTGTCAGACTTCGGGGAGTCTTCAGAAACACCCCGTGGCACCTTACCAACAGCCAATACGTCAGTCGCAGCCATTAGCGAGCCCGAGATTGAGGAGACCAACTCTGCCGCAACAGGACACAACCGCTGTCCACGACCAGGCTGTCCCGGAATGGGAATCTATCGCATACAATGCGCTTATTTCCACCTTTGGCACAACTATACCTGCTTCAGTAGGTAACTGGGTTTCCGAGCTCAGCTCAGGTTAAAGGGAAAGGCGCTCAATTAGCGGAATGTTAAATGGAGTTCGTAACAGAATGGAAGCAGCTAAGTACTCCCTTGGCACAATGCTTTGCTAGAGAAGAAGTAGTCACCCACCTAACAACTGAATTCTACAGCCACCGTCAAAAGTCTGGGGAAAAGCACATGTGTACCATGGCATACTTCCTAACAAGGACGGGTGCATCCGCCAAATCACTCATCTATTGTTACCAAGGAACTGAAACAGCTTACTGCTACACAAGCCTATGTCAGTAGACGAGTTTATCGACAGAGTACAGGAAACTGTACGAAACTCCCAGGCGCAAGCTCTGATCGACCAGCCAAAGCCAGTAAAGCCTGTCGACTAGGAAAAGACAGTGGAACGTTGCATCAAGATAAACCCCGCCACCTCCACAGCAGACCTTACAATTACCCAAGTGCTGACATTGTCCAGGGAACCATTTCAATAATGACTACTCTCAGAAATCAGCACCACAACAAAAGTACATGGAATCGAGGGACGCAACTTGGAAGCCATGACCCACCCAGTTCGACGTGGCCCCACCAAACAAAACCTTCAAAGGGAAACGGCAGCGCTGGCAAAAAGAAGGGAACGATTCTGTCCATTAGGATAAACGGCAGGAACGCCCTAGCCCTGTTGGATTCTGCAGCATCCTGGAACTTCATTCACCGTAACAGACTCCTAGGGCACCAGCACAAAGAACTGGAACCACAAAGTAAGGCAGTAAGGATGGCCAAGCCAGCACCCTCAGCTTCGATGGACTCACGTCGATTTCGTCTTCACTCCAGATATCGAAGAAGACCTCGTCCTCTGAAATCCATGGCTTTGTGTGCAGAAATGCATTGCAGATCACAGGAAACATAAGATATACCTGGGCGATGAAAGACTAGTCACATCACATTGAGAGTATCTGGCCGAACTGCAGGAAGTCTCTCCCCTCAATGCTCAATAAATTCAACACGACCTGTTGGAAAAGCATTTCATCAGCTGAAGGAGGTCATGGACGAGCAAGTGGCCGCCTTCGGAACTAGTGGAAATTTACGCCAGACATGCACTGTACAGTATGAGATATTGCTCAATGACTCCACGCCTATTTACAACCGGCCATTAAAAGTTTCGGCAAGACATCTGAAGTTAATCATGAAGCAAATCGAAGAGAAGAAGCGGCAAGGGATTGTCGAGTCTTCAACTTTCAACTTCAACAATTCACATGTGGTACTGGTACCAAAAAAGGATGCGTAATCACACTAAATTATATACAATATTTTAAGATGCCATTTTCTTTAGTTAAAAGAGTCTAGGAGAAATGCTTCTTAATGTATCATTTACAGTAATACTTTTTATAAAATTAAGTGCGAAGGGCATTGGTATCGGTATCGGAACAACTCTAGGTTTTACCACCTATTTTTCCAACCTAGTGTAGTACTGCAAAATCCTCCACAGGGACTCACACGTCACACACACACGCATGTTCAACAGCCACCTGTTCAGTGCACATAGGTGTACCGAAAGGCAGATCTATAACCACTGGAAAGACAACCAATAAGGAGGCTAGACAGCCAGGCCACTTCGTACTCTGTCCACCGCACCATTGTGTTGCTGGCGGGGGTGGTATTTGACTGGTTCTGGTACTATGCAGCTTGTGTCAGCAGTTGAGAAAGGGTATGACACGGCTCCGGCTGTAGCCCAACACTTCAAGTTAGGGACTATTCGTCACCAGCTCCCCTCCGATAGTAGTACGCATCCATGCCTTACAACAAAAGGGTGGGAAGGATTTGCAAGAGAAAAAGGCTGTGGCCACCTACAAAGCCACATGGAGCTGTACCCCAACCACTTAGGCATTCTGCCACGATGACCCCCGGGGCCGAGCCCACACCACCCTTCAGCTGGAAGGTCTTACCTCCCAGCTCTCTCCCCTTCTCTGTTCACAGCCCCCAAGTAGATGCGGATTGCTACAGTAATTCATCAAGGGGAGGAGGTGCCTCTGGGTAGAGCCAACCCTTGATTCAGAGGGCCAAGAAGCACCAGCCCGGCGAGGAGTTACTCCAGCTTCAGATGTTGGAACTCTACCACAATATCCAGCTTCTCCGGCAGCCCTAGCAGCCGTCTACCTCCGTCATAACTGGGGCAGCAGTTTGGTCAAGCCAGCATGTTAGGTAAACCAGTGGCCACGAACCACTCTGCCCGTTGGATTGCCCAACCAGCCACTGACTTTGTTCCCACGTGCCACGTACACGCCCCGCTCTATATACTGGTCAGGCCCCATCCTGCCAACAAGCGAGGGCGTCCGTTAACCCCAGGTAACTGACCTGCACGGCCAAAACTAGTCCCGACTATGATGTCGCCATTAACTTTTCCGAGTCCGTCACGCATCAACATATTTCCAACACAACACGAGCATGGGGATGTCACGTAACTTAAGTGTAGATCAATCAAGATGTGGCTTGGATTGCATAAGCCTCAGCTACCCAAGGTAATATTTGTAGCTCATTTCCTCCCAGGAGGTGGGGTGGGAGAGCTAGTTGACTAGCAGCCAGTGAGACGTCCTTGCTCCTCCCTTGGTGTGTCAAATAGTTTGGAAGAGGAAGGGTCGATTGTTTCACTCCTCTTGCAGCTGGGCTTTCCCTTCTCTGTCTCACCTGCCGTGAACACACCGGTCAGTCAATAACCCTTCCGTCTGGTGCGCGCAGAACATTCAAAATTCGGTATAATATAATTTTCCTTTTAAGAGCGTTTTTAAGTTTGAGAACAGCTTACATTCGATGTTGGATTACACTCAATTATACACGGTATTTTGTGATATTATATATATTCTTTGTTTAAGAGTAGAGGTAAAATATTTTTAAGTGTATTATTTACAGTAGTACTAATACAGTAAAACTTTTTTTAAAACATTCCCATTTTTATTGTGTTTATTAAACTTTATTCATATATAATGTACAGCTCTCAATTATACTCAACATGAAGTTTAATAAGGTTAGAAGTTGTATTTTATTGATGTACACCTCCAACCCTCATCTAGTGAAATCCTGGTTGTATGGAAATTCTTTGACAGTCTCTAACAAAACTAAAGGTTGAAAATCTATTATATAACCAACAGGTGCAAATAAAAATTCCAAAAAATGCAAGACTATTCCAATTTAGAATAAAACATTGTGTCCATATCAAATTACATTTTGAAACATATCACTGGAAAATAAATTATCAGTTCATTAAAAGTAAAATTACTTTAGTTTGCAAATGTGTTGCAATCAGTAAACACTGCTAGCTCAGATCAGAATTTCTGGCAGTGTATACAGAAACTGTGGCTTTAATAAAAACAAGGTATGTGAAACAGGCAAGGAAGAAAAAGAAAGCTAAAAGGCAGAGGCCATGTTACGAAACAGCTTACACATTAATGACTTTGCTCATGTACTGAAAGTTAGCGATGGCAAATTTTTTTAATTTCTACAGAGTTTCTTTATTTTCACTGTGGGATGCAACATCCATGGACAGAGCCCATACAAACTGTATTGTCTAGCAACGTGACAGCTTGCAACTGCGTTTTAAGGTATATTTGCAGAAAATTTCTATTTTAAAAATATGACTAAATTTTTTGTTACTATTCAGGGTTCCTGAAAATCTGTCCTTACAAACTGGATGCTGTACGATTGAGGTTTGAGTGTACAGGGAAACAAAATGTTCAAGAAATAACACAATAGATTGCAAAACTTTCTTTCCTAAATATGCTCTATGAATACCACCTGGGTGATACTTGCAACCTAACTCTAAGAAAATATCATAATGCTAACCACTACACTCATGAGAGAAGGACCAGCATCAACTTACACACCTCACACATCATGAGGGCCGATTCCCATGTGCTGGTATGGACAAGCTTGCCACACATGTACTTCTCAAACTCTTCAGCTGGCATGTTCAGAGACACCGACGTCAGGTTCTCTATGAAGGATACTGCGCAACACTGCAATCAATAAAACATACCATTCCCTGTACTAAAACTGCCACCACACTCACATTCATATTGAAACACATAACCCTATCCTCTGTGTTACTTATTTGAAACCATTTAAACTTAAACATCACAAATGATCCATACATATTACATCCCAAAATAAATAATATTTTTTTCAATGGTGTAAAGCACATATTCAGGGAAAAATGTTTGCAACAGGTGGAAGGACAGCCTCCATTGGGCAGTGGTCAGAAACCCTGATCACTAGCACCAGAGAGGCTCCACTTCTCTGGAAGGTCTGCTCTTTCCTTACTCGACTAAGCCTCGCCACACAGCATGGCGAAACGGGGAAGGGGGAGTGAGGCTGAGAAGATAGCTGCTGCACACGCTAAATGCTCTGCGGAGCAAGGAGCAGACTTCCAAAAGATACATTCTCGCCTACGAGAAGAGGCCATATGACAGCGATCCAGCAGTACCATCTCGGCCAGTTCTTGGCAAGCACCCCAGGGTACCAGCTGTTTTAGCTCCATTCCAGCATACCAGACGGGCTGTTTCACTGTTTCCAGGGTTATTTCTTCACTGCGACCAAACCCACCCACACGTTACCCAGCACCTGCCAGACAACTTTCGCCACCACAGTTAAACGTCAGGTCAAGTTTCCATCACATCTACTATCTGCTAAACAGATTAGCACATATGCTGTTTTTGCCCCTTCACGAGAAACATAGAGACCTGCTCCCACTACAGCTGCCATGGCCCAAGCTATGAGTTGTAGAGTTAAGAAACAAAGCCCAAATATGCTAAATTTAACTGTTAATGGCCTAACCTTTCTAGGGAAGGATCCAATGTATGGCAGTTAGCAGCCCACCTGCCAAGGGACGGACCCATTAGCAGGCCACCTGCCTGTTGGAAAGTGGTGTCGTGGTGGGTTTTGTTGACAAGTACATTGTGTATGGGCAAATCACAATGAGTAAGGGTTTGGTTTCAGGATTTGGTGATGCCTAATGGACAAAGAGACTTTGGTAACAAAAGTACAAGGGCACATGGTAGTGTGGTATTTTCAAATTTCTGTTGTAAAGGTTAGGTCCATGTCTCTGGATGCAAAAGGGAAGGACAGTACGGAAATTAAGATGTTACTATTCATCTCAACTGCAGCTGAGGTAACAACTGTAGCTTGCCGGCGGGAGAGTGGCCTTCCGGCAGCAGGATAGAAGCAATCTTCAGAGGTCAAGGTGCACCGAGTAGCACAAACGAGATGGTTCTGCACCACAAGTGCAGTGAAACAGGTTCAATGACAGGGGCACATGAATGAGACAATGTTCAGGTATTTGTTAAGTATATATTCCCCATATAGGATGGATGTGAGTGCTCGAAGACCAATGTACCCATCCTGCTAGCAAAGTTATTCATTTTTTTCATTTCAGAAGTGTGATACTTGTTGCCTTATTGATGTGACAGTACTTCGGCATCTTCCAGATGTATTATTGTTATTTGCTCTGTGCTCCTCTCTGGTATATGTTATCAGTGCAAGTGGTGAAAAATAGCATTAATTTTTGTATTTACACAGTAAACAGGATTTCTCCAGCAATATACGTGGTAAAAAAAATGGCATTCCTTTTGTTTAGAGAACTAAAACACACTCTCAAAAGAAGGCAGGCTACTGATAAAAAAAAAAATATTTTCTACAAACAGGTATGTTATTTGTAGAAAAAACTCTTGAAAAATATCTCTAAATTAATTCATACCATTTTTTAGTGCTGAGCCAATACTGATTTTTACTGATACCAGTATGAACTGATACTTCCTTGCAGATACAGCAGATATCCGATATTGATACAATGGAAGTATGAGTAATGCGTTAAGTTAGTGTCACACTATGTACTATTTGATGCTTTAAGTAAACATACAAAAAATTGATAGATAAATTTCACAAATTCTTCAAAACCAGAGTGTAAAAGCAGCACTCAAAACATACTTTAGTAATAATCTTAGATCAGGGCAACTTAAACAATTTATGTTTTAAACTTATCAAATAAAAAATATTAAATCTACGAGGTTGTGTGACACATTTCTCAGCATAATTCAACTTTGTTTATAATCAGAAAATTTAACATTATCAATATGTATAGTTTTTTTTTAAATTGAGCACACCCTTATTTTACTGAGAGTAAAACTGAAGCACTGCCATTTGTCAGGTAGTTAATGTCTGATTTTATACTGCTTTTAAAAGATTTTAAATACTGAAATGACAAGGTTGACCTGCAGTGCAACCCCTACAAAGTTGGTAATTCAGTGACCGCAAAACAGACTACTGATGATTATCAATGCCTGTCACAGCAGGCGGCAGTGGGGTGAGAGAGGCATATCACTCTCTCCCTCACTCTTTCCTCTTCCAGCAGATGATTATCTCACAGCAGGGTTGCTTCTCCCACTGTCCCAACCACTTCCATGAGTGACAGGCTGTCAATTAGTGCTTGGAATAAGAAGGCAACTGCTGACTCAAAATATCCTCTGGTGTTACTCCAACCAACACCTGACCAGTCTCTTGCTTTGTTCTCTACCCCCCTCCTGGGCATTCCTATCAACCACCCTCCACCCCTCCTAATCCATTAATGACCGGTGGCCCATTTCTTCTCCCTCTTGCTTGCACACTTTCCCCTCTCATTTCAAGACGACTGACTCACTCGCCCTGACAAGGTCGCCAATCCCAATAGGATACAGCTGTCAACATACCTGCCTCGTAGTACGCACTGCTCTCTATAGACTATGTCGCCGGCCACCCGCCCCATCTGAAGAAACTTGCACGATGGGAAACCAAAGTTTGCCATTCAGTTAAGTTGCGACAACCACTAGCTCATGGGTGAACAGTTTCTTCTGTTTCTACAAGTGTATTCTAAATAAACACTATTTTGTGAATGTTTTTGACAGTAAACTTTTCACATTAATTTGCTTTTAAACTCAATTATAGCATTTAATCACAAAAATTTGCAAAAACTATTTTCCACCACCTCTAGTTACCAGTAAGGGGGCTAGTGGGTGATCGAATGTGAGGGATGTGACCATTACGCAAGCCAACATACAAACATAAACAGACAAAATGGGTGGTAGTGGATGTCGTCCATCTATAGTGTGGAGGATAATGTGTGCTGGATCTAATCCTTTCATTTTTAAGTATGTGTGCATACAACAATACACCACTTGGGCAGTGGGCTGCAAGATAGCTGCAGCATGGTAACGTTATCTCCACGGGCCGGCACTTCCTGTCAGGATTGAATACCCAAGTCGTCAGCTACACGCTTTGTGTGAGAAAGAAGAAGAATCTAACAAGTGTGTCTTCTGGTACCAGGATATTACAAAGTAATTTAGTTTAACTGTGGGCATAGGTATTCATGCATACCCAATTTGGATCACACTCCACAAAGCCGCCTGCAAGTGTATAAAATATTGAGTGCAGAAGCAGGAATCTTCCATCTATCATCAGTCAATCTTCAGCTAATCAAGTCAGGGGTAGTTAAGTGGACTCGCAGTGTACAGTTTTGTGAACCTTGTAAAGTGTATCATTCCCAGTAGGATAGTTCCTAGATGTGCATGGTAGCTATGGACAGGGCGTCCAATACAGTGTCTGTTCATGTTTCATTGTAAAACTTGAAGGTCTAGTAAAAATCTGATGAGTGACAGGTCAGTGAACGGGTTAAAGCAAACTCTACTGATGGGGAGTTTGCGTCAGGAGGTGCTGGCATTAACTAGCCCTGTATACAGGATCAGACAGGTAGGCCGTCTGCAAGGTATGTGGTTGTTCGGTACAAGAGCCTTCTGGGTGGCTGTGGCAGGTGCTGGTACTGGCTTACCTTGTCTCCGTACCCAGGGTTGATCAACGACTGGAGGTAGATGTCTACGTCCAGAGCCCTGCCCAAGGGCAGCTGGTTGTGGGCTTGGCTGCAGCTGGTCACCGTGGGAAACGTATGGTCATCACAGACGATAGAAGGTCGA
The DNA here is from genome assembly GCA_029891345.1 of Dryococelus australis. Lineage (NCBI taxonomy): Eukaryota > Metazoa > Arthropoda > Insecta > Phasmatodea > Phasmatidae > Dryococelus > Dryococelus australis. Next base: position 86,223,669 of record CM057002.1, on the reverse strand, counting down.
TGGCATACTGGTCGCCGGCGGTCTGTTGAAGTGACTCCAAGAGGTTGCTAGGGAGTACTGGGAGCTGAGGAAATAAACACAGATGGCAGAGGTGCTATCTTCTAATTCCACAAGGACTAGGCGGAAATAAAACACCCTATCTTAAACAGGGGAAGGCGCCCTGTGCAAAACTGCTAGGAGAAGCTGTAGTTGGTGTAAGATGTGTATTATTAAACCTCAGGGCGACCTCTACGAGATTGAGAACTGTAGCAGATCTGACAATCCAGAGGCCGGGATGCATCTCATTATATACTCCTCGCCATTCCTTCCTTCACTGGCATAGCGCATCTGGAGAGGGGGTTAGTAGGTGCAAGCCCAGCGCCTAGATCCTTTGTACGTGCGACATAGTGGAGAGCGGTGGGATATAGGCATCTTGCTTGTGGCAACAACCCGCGACACACTGCTGTACTCGCCCTGGACCTCTTGCATGGTCTCTGTTGCTCATTGGGCAAAATAATAAATTATTATTGGGACATCTGTCCCGGCCTGGCAGATACAACAATCTTGTAGATGGCAGCGGTATCGTGACTCGGTAGACAAACTGCCAGGGATGCAGTTGCACTGATGAATAGCAGTCATTTTTTAATATTGTAGAAGACGTCATGTGTCAAATTAATGTGGTATACTCAGATTAAGGGTACCCTTACAATAACAAAACAGTTAACACACTAAAAACTTATATGTAACTAACACCATGGATTTTTATATCACCAGCTGAAAAAGTTTCAGGTCCAAAGGGAGTTAACCATTATACTTTTCCTGGTCGACAACATAAAATTCATGCATGTCTCAAGCAAATTTATGTCCAGGTAGGTAATTAGTCCATCTGAACTATGCTGACAATGCATACCCTAAACTAGACCACTGCCCACTAACCTATTTGAGGTTAAGTGTACTTTTCTTGAGTTGGGAGATATGAGCCCGTGTAACAAACTGACGATTTGATGGTTTGCAAAGTGCCACTATAACAGGAGTGAGAAATCTGTGTACCTGATAAGGACCTCTCCGCTGATAACTGAGGTTAGGCCACTTTTTTCTGTAGCTTTGCTAGTGAATGTGCTCTGCACATGACAAAGTCTACCACTTTGAATGGGTTGTCTATTCTATCCTTATCATACATCCTCTTAGACTTATCGTGTACCAGGTTCAAATTCTGCCTTGCTCTTTTACAAATGTGCATGTGCTGTGCTGTTTAAAATGCTTTAGTAAACAACAGTACACATTACCACAGTGTGTGTACGTTTTTATTTACAAACATATCGAGTGAAGTTTGGGAGCTCTTGCCAATTGAAGAAAGTAACAACCAATTCTTCCTCCCAGCGCAAATATTTTACATCACTGGAAGGAAAACCACAAATTTCTTTACATAAAAAGACTTGCTTAAAAAAGTACCTTAGGATTCCACCATCAACAGACTTTTCAGTACTGTTGGCCTGATTGTTGACAGAAAGCGCAGTCGTTAAGATTCCGTGATAGTGCGAATGCTGGTTATTTTTTTACACAAAAATTTGTAAATAGTATTTATACAGTAATGCCTCAGTGTAATGATATGTCAGATTAGACTGACTGGACACGTTAGTCAAGGATTAGGTAGCTGGGATGAGACGAGAGGTGTTGGCTACTTCTTATACACTCTTACTTCTAGTTGTGTATTCTAGGTAGATATGCCCTTAGGCGGGACAAATTACGTCGATGCCGGAACGGATGTTCCACAGACGAGCTTCTTTAGACTAGAAGATGTGGTTGTCCAAGCCTTGGCGTACTTCAGTACTAGTCAGAAGCCCGGTGACACTTGGTGTGGATGCGGACACACGGTGGAAAGTCAATGAACACAACTGGAGCAACCATGACTGCTCGTCCTCTGAGTTCCGGCGGCACGGACCCATTCCACCTGTCTATCCTGCGTAGAATGGGGTGATGCTATCCTCGGCCTGAGAGCACGGTGAGCCACGTGATGCTCCCTGCGTTTTCTGCCACTCCTCCTATCGTGTGGCATATGACAATAGCTCTATAGTTCACGCAGTGCACTGAGACAGAAATACTAACAGTGTAACCCAATAGCAACTTGCCGGCTCGAGCTCGATAAAGATCCCCCACCATAGGCGGGCTGATCAGGGACATGGAGCCATGTGGACAGCCAAGCCTCTACTGGTTGCGCGTTCGCACTAGGATGCCTGGCAACATTGCAGGCCACAGTCACCGCGCACTAACTAGTGTGGATGGTGAGAAGCAACCTGAGTCTGTTGTTCCTCCTGGTGTGAAGGTGTTGCTAGTGGTTGTGACGTCGCTGTTTCTCCTCATGAGCACTCACAGTGATGATGTGTAGCTGGGAAGACATAGGTAGCCATCTAATATGTATGTCTTATATTTAGTTTAATAAAATTCCCGGTTTCCATCGACAGTGCACAGCATAATCTACCTTCAACTGTAGATACAAAGAAATTCCCTGGAAATAAAAACAGAAAGGTAGAGAGAAACCTGTGCTACCTCCTATCAAGTTGAGGATAGATGAAGGTAACTGCGTGGTTCCAGGTGTAGGTGACCTGGTTCTAAGTAAAAGGGAAATACTGGTTCTCGACGAAAAATAAGGAATTAGCGTTAGCTAAATAAAGGAGTCTAGATGAGAAAAAGTGAAATTAAAAGAAAATTGTCGTGTTCGTATGTTGTCGGGTTGACAGGTCATCAACGTACGCAGTAAGTAGCAGTGAGGGCGTACTCAAAGGTTGGTAACTTCTCTGAAGATCCAGAGCAATGGCAGTACTATGGGACGTTGCTAGAGATGCAAAAGAATGACTCTTGAGCTCAGCTGCAGTCTGACTTATATAGTGGTAGTTTGTAGGCTGCCAGCGCGGGGTGCGGGGGAGGCATGACGTCCTCCGGCCCAGAGTGGTGTGAGAATCCTCTCGTCAGCAATTCTGGCTTCATGCCTCGTCTGGTGTGCTTGGCCTTGCCCGACGACTGGGCAGCTTGTAGGCGTCGAGCGCAGGGTAGGAGGAGCGTGCTAGCTGGGTTGCATATCCTCCATGTGAGAATGAAAAACACAGAAGTTCCCATTGCCTGTAGGGTTAGGCAACGTGTTGCTCACATCTGTAGAGATGGAAGAAGGACTCTAGGTGATGAGTTGGAATCGTATTAGGTGTAGAAGCGGCACGCTTCAATAAGTAAGTATTGTAGTTAAATATATTTTGCCCCTTGGATTAATCATTTGTAGGCTTTAATTAATGTATTTGCAATTTGTGCCAACATATTTCTCAAGACTGCACTACCTCATTGTTAAAAAGCTGTTTCACTAATTCTTTCATACAAAATAAAATAATTTCTGCAACTTTTGGGCACTTTTCCACAGTGCTGTTTACTTACCAAAATATAAAATGTGTGAATTTAAATAGAATAGTTTTGACTGTGAATGGCAATGCGAATTTGTGTGTTAAAAGTCCTATCAGTTGTAAATCATAGGAATTGAGAATCAGAAAAGAATCGAGAACCGGAAAAGAATCGAGAATCACCAGAGAATCGATAATCAGGTATCAGCATCAAAAAATTGGAATCATCCCATCTCTAAACAGACATTAAGACATTTGGAAGTCACTTACTCGAAACACATACTAATAAAAATTGCACACACTTTACAACAAACTGTGGAACATTTCTCTTACCCAGTGAAAATTCATATTATTGAGTACTTTACACTTTTACTACAGTCTTTGTGGAACACGTCTAATGCAGTAATGCTGAAAACAATCACAACTACATACAAGTAGGTACAACTGTCATGTTTATGTTCAGACATTTTGTAAAACAAATCAAAATACATGACTTGCTAAGAGCAGCCAATAGTAATTACCATAGCACTAAACTGCTTAAGGAAAATAAACTAATTCTAATTGTGATAATTAACTATAACATGAAAATATTACAGGGTCCTAGTTTTCCAACCATGTGACGAGTGAGTGATCACTTAAGAAATAAATGGTACGTTGCAGTTGGCACTTTTGAATTTGGCGCTCCCTTATGAGAAGTCACTGTGGTATTAAATTTATTGTTCTGGCAGGTCAGTAATTTTTAATATATTTAGCATTATATAATATATATATATTTATTAATTATTATTTTCGAACTCTTATCTATTTTAGTATTGTCTATAAATTTTAGTGTATAGTAAGTAATTTTAGAGTGAGGCGTATGTAAACTTAGTGCTTTGAAAAGCCAGCTGAGCACGCACACGCATTGCCAGCACTGTCCGCTGGTGATAGCTGCGTGGGGGCAGGGAGGAGTTGTTTAACCACAGCAGACTTGGTAACATGTATGAAGATGTAGTATACCCAACTCTAGCATGGAGGAGCCAAGTGGGCCGCATGATGAGCTCGGATTTCAAGTGCGTTGTTCTTTCTTTCAACGATGCATGCAACATGGTTTTCTAAGAACCTCATGCAAAATTTTGATTACTGGAATAAGTCCTGCTAGTTTTAAACGTGCACGTCCTGTGTGTTGAACATGGTAAATGCTGCAGAACACCGGAGGAGCCGTTGGTTTTGATGTGGGTCATTGAAATGATTTCTTCACAGAGTTGCCGGTGCAATCATTTCTGATTTTCACATTTGGTATCCCAGGCTGTGAGTTGCAATTCATAAACGTCCGTGAGCTGCGGACAACTGTGTGGAGGCGTGCTAGGAGCTGAAAATTCCCCCACATACTCAGAAATCAAGGTACTGTCTTGCTGTTCTAATGTGTGAGGGCATGTTGCGTTCGAAGCCCATTACTAGTCAGTTTGTGGACTCCAATTAATTGGGGCAAAACTCATTTCGCTGCCGCTCAGCTGGCTGAAAAGAATAGTTACAGTTATGATTGTATAAGACATTTTGTACGTGACATTTGTGGAATGGAAATCTAGTGAAATAAAATCAACGTAACAATCAATCAGCACATAATTTTTAAAACTAATGGAATTCCTGGCCACAGGTGTCGTGGGAGGGGAAACAATTTATAGTGACTGTGAAACTAAATGAGTGAGGTAGCTTTGACCCTCCCCAGTTGCCTCACGCTGGGGGTTTCAAACATATAATTTCATAACAGTGCCAACCTAATGCCATTCACTAATAAAAAAAACAGCCAGATATTAATGGCACACTTTTTTGGTATGCTTGTGCATCATGTGATGGTAGCCAACTACAGGTACGCAGTTGCCTTTAGTTAGAATTACGACTATGGCATTGTCCGATAATTAACATGAAAGTATTATTATTATTCTGGTTAACTGGCAACAAAAAAAAAGTGTACTTTCCGCTTGGACATGGCACAACTTTAATCCTCGGAACTGATTGCTGAAAATCTTGATTCTTCAATTCCAATTATTAATGAAGAATTGTTGGTATTGAATAATTGAAGAATCAATATTAAACCCATCCCCAGTAAAAATGAATAAAATCCATAAAAGAGGCAGGCCTCATTTTTTAAAACTTTACATGCCAGACCTTAATTATTGAGCATGTAATGTGTAGTGTAATTTTAATTTCTCATTTCACATGAACAGTCATGTGACAACCACTATTTCAGTCCCAGCAGCAGCAAGTTATGGTGCAGAGAGAAATTTAGGAGTGACATACTGCGAGGACATGGGGCTGTATGCTCACCAGGTTGGTGAAGTAGTATCCTCCCTCACCAGACATGAGGCGGCTAGCGTTGGAGAAACGGGTGATATAGTTGATGTTACTCTTGAGCCGGGCAGGGTTGGCCTTTAGCACGACAAAGATGAGTGCAGGAAGGAACTCGTCGGCGGAGGCCGGCCCATCAAAGGCCTGCTGCAGCAACAGGAAGATGTTACGGCAGCAGCGCACCACACAGCCCAGTTTATCTAGAGGTGCCTTCGCAGAGTCCATGCCCAGGATGTCTGCAACACATTTTCCATTACCATATGTCACCTTCACCACAAGTTGAGCGAGTCTGGGATTTGTTTAGAGAGTACATTGAGTCTGACCGGTGATGGCAGTGTAGACAAGGTCTCTGACTTCAGACTGGGTCTCGTTGATGCGGCAATCAAGGTGCTTGGCGTTGACCCAGCTGAGCTGCCGGATGCGTTCCTGTATGTAGAGGTCCTTCTCCTCGTCCGATGTTGACTGGGGGCAGAACAGGAGGTCATGGAGGCACGTCATCGCATACTTTTCCACATAATCCAGCAGGATCTCCTTCCGTTCCTGGTCCACATCTAAAAGCAACAGTCACAACGATCTGCTTTCATAAGCAACACACATTCCTTTGTGCAAAAATTACATTACCCACTACATTAGAAAAATCAAGCTTATTACATTGCTGGATGACAAATTGCTGAGGCCCAGTTGCACCATCGTGGCTCAGAACTGGACAGGAGATTGAGATGAAAATCATTTCAAAATTGTCGGTTCCAAAACTCAATCCGAGATCAGCCGCCATCATCGACAAATGTAGTTTGAAAATACACCAACATATAGAACTGCGGTTAATTGTTTTGTTGGGAAATTAAAACAACATTATACGTACTTAAATATTATTCAGTAAAATTCATACAACAAATATTCACTTAAAACAGAAAAAATATTGCACATCCAGTTCTATCTATAGTGAAAAATACTCCTACATCCATGATCATCATATAATCATACATCACCATCATACATCATATAATACGATAGAAAAATTTGTCTCATACTTAATCTCGATACCTCACTTTGGAACAAAGATTGATGAATCGGAGATCCAGAATCATGCAATTTCGTTGTTGCAGCACTTTTACATTGGAACCAAAATCAAACTAGATCCTGCTTCGGAACTAGGATCATTTGATCTTGGATCGGGGAGGATGTTGGTGCAACCGGCGCTGAGTCTGCCAATGCACACTTGTCACCATTGTTGTAATTTTCATTAACATAATGTTTGTTTTACAATGGTGTAAGGTTTTAAAATGTTCAATGTGATGGAAAATATAACCTATGGAGTACTAAATATGCATGTGTTTGCAGCAGAACTATGTAAGTGTAAAAATATTACTATGTATTCTCAAGGAAAAAAAAACTGTAATTATGCTCGAACCTATATTAACCATTTTGTGGAGGAATATACAAGTAGTCCCCATCTCCACAAAGAAGGATCTGTGGACTTAAAGATGGAGGCACTGTAAGTTTGGGAGTGTCTAAGCCCATTGATTACTGTTCTTAAAAGTGTATCAGGTGTGTTCTCTGAACATTTTTGCACCACCGAGGCCGGATATTCTAGTGCTTTGTGAACTCAGAATAATTAATCAACGTGTTTTGTACTTGTTTGGCACGTATTGCGCAATCAAAATATAATTCACATATGATGAAAACTACCGGCACTACTGTAGAATACGCTCAGGTCTCATCAATCTTCGGAAGAAATGAAGAAATTCCCAGCTCTCTCCACGCTTCCTTTCAACCAATTGAACTGTTATTAAGTTTTTGTGTACAGCGTTGTTTATTTGTGATCTCGTGCTTAGTTTTATAGTGGCCACGTGGGCGAGTAATTACATCTGTTGTCTCGTTAGTTGTACTGTTTTTTTTCCAGCTTTCATGTGTCGCCATTAGTGCTGAGAAAATGGTTGTTTTCCCGGGGAAAATAATTGTACATAACTTCTTTTCAGATTTATTGATAATTTAGGTTACGGTTATTTGTTTATTGTCTAGCTCAAACTGATTTCTTAGTTGACGCGTAACTTTGTTTTCCTTTCACTCGCAAAATCCGTTTCAAGGCGTTCAGATAAAAATTTAAGCTGCAGGAAACTAAATTAAAACACATCAATGAAAGAGTATAAGCACTACTCAGGACTTCTGTAAGCATTGAAGTTGTTCATGAGCTGAATGTGTTTCATGAACAGCTTGAGGCAGTTGATGGAACAGCACATCTCTGTGTAATGAGTTCCTTCAGTAGGACCCACTCCCAGAGAATTTGATGAAAATATTTTCACCACCACACATGGAAATTTCTTCACCCAAGTATCTGAAATGTGCTTTAAACTCATTTCTATCCATGCATGTTGTTCAAGCACCTCCATCTGCTACTGTTACTGCCACATCTTCCGAGTGTAAAGCTTCCAAAAATTAATTTACCCTTATTTGAAGGTCATTGGGAGGAATGAAGCAGATATGGAAAAATGCCAGTAATTGTTGGGAAGTCTCAAAGGAAAGGCATTGCATCTTGTACAAAATCACCCTATTACAGCTGAAAATTATCCTGTAGCTTGGGAATTGCTGACATCTTGTTACCAGAATGTACGAAAACTCACTACTCTCTTTGTAAACAGGATCCTTGATCTTCGTCCTATTATCTCTGTAAAACACCACACAATCACACATTTTGTTAATACCATTAATGGGAATGCTCGGGCATTGGAGTCATTAACCTATAACATAACAGAATAAAATCCAATTTTAATAACAGTTCTGAGGTGGAAATTGGATTTAGGACTGAACACCAAGTTCAAAAACTCACCTAAAGCAAGTTCTAACACTTTTACCCACGGTTACAGAGCTAATTTATTTCTTACGAGTAAAGGGAACCAACATGAAATGTGCCATGGATGGTGTAGCAAAGATTAGTGGTGTTAGTAGCAGAAATAGGACTCAAAGTCCTCACAAATGTACATTTTGAAACAAGTCAAATAATGTCACTCAGCAATCCAAATCATTGTTTGTTTCCAACTCACAAACGAAGTCGACCAGAACCTGTGTAATTTGTCAAAAATCACTCATTCTATTTACAGGTGCCCTGAGTTTACTAATGCTTCACCAACTAACTAATAGACAACAAATTGTTCGCAATAAGAGTGAGTGAGTGAGGTTGTGGGGTGCACACCTCCACAGAAGGCAAAAACTAAAATCAGGAGGAAAAAGGAATAAAATCCTCCATGGGAGGCAAAACAAAGGCAGTTAAAAAAAGATAAAAAACCTCAACGGAGGCAAAATGACAATCACGAAAACCAAAAACAAAACAGGATAAAATACTCCAGAAGAGCAACAACACAAGACACAACACATTAAAAAGATCCGGCGCACGTAAAAATGGGAGTACGCCGCTCACAGATGTACCCCAACACATAGCATTCGCCGTAGGTCGCCAGGAAGATTAAAAGTGTGACGAGCCTGAACAAACCTGCAACACTCCAACAAAATGTGCCACAGTCAAGGAAGTGCCACAGGCATAACACTCAGGAGGGGAGAAGAGATTTGGACGGCCCTTAACAGTGAGGTATTGATAGCCGATGAGGGCGGATGAAGTGAAAATGGAGTGGCAACGGAATGAAGGGGCGGGGGAAACGGGAGCTCTCCCAGAAAACTAACTGACCAATGGCATTGTCCGGCACGATTCCCACTTGCGAAAATCAGGTGGCCCGGCAGGGGACTGAACCCGGTTCGCCTTGGTGGGAGGTGAGCGTGCTAATCGCTCAGCCACCACGGCCCCCTCAGGAGGAGGTTCACCACACAGCAGGTACTTGTGTATCAGACAAGTGTGCCCAATGCGAAGGTGAGAAAGCCCCACATCTTCCTTGCAGGTACACGAAACAGAATAAGCACAAACAGGCAAGTCATAGATGGACCTTAACTTATTAGACACCGGGAGAGAAGTCCATTCCCGCTGCCAAGCAAGGCCACGAACTGCATGCAGCACATTGCACACAGCGACACGAGGATAACAGGGTGGAAGGCTGCATACCTCCTTAGCAGCTATATCTGCTGCTTCATTGGCAGAGATGCCCACATGGCCTAGAACCCACAGGAAGACGACGTGAACACTAATCCGCACAGCCCCCGCCAGCTGCTCCCGAATCATAGAAAGAAAAGGATGAGCTGTGGAGCCAGTTCAAATGGCTGTCAAGGCACTCATCGAATCGGAGCACACATAACATTTAAGGTAAAACCCCCTATTGATAAAAAACACAGCATTGAAAATAGCAAAAAGCTTTGCAGTTAAAATACTGCAAGACGGATGAAGTCCAAAAAAGGTGCACCCAGTTGAGATATTCGATTTGGAACCACCCATAAAAAGGCAAATAAAACCACCAAAACACAGGAAACAAGATCAACAAAAAGGCCTTTGTAAACAATAGGATGCGTGGTCGACTTAGGAAATTCTGCTAGGTCGAGGCGCACCTCAACCTGTGCCATCAGCCATGGCTGTTCACAGTGAGGCAAAGGCAACACATACAGAAGTAATTCATAACTTTTCAGGGCAGGTGCAATGTGGATAGACGTTGGCTGAGGATAACCAGGCTTAGTGGAATACAACAGTACATTGGGCAGATGGAGAAAAGCAGCATAGTGAAGGTGCGAAGAGTCTGAACCCACCCGCACACCATAGGAAAGCAACATTTGGTCATGCCTGTAATAGAGGGGAGGTTCACCAGCCACAGCACAAAGACTGACAACCAAGGCCTGTGTGAAAAGCCCCAGTTGCAATGCGTATACCAGCATGGTGAACACTTGCTTATGATGTGAGCGTCAAAGTAATAAACTGACTATTATTCCAAATGAGATGGCTTTCAAAAGTGCTCACTTTACCACGAACAGCCTATATAAACTTATTACATAATACATTATATTATTATAGTAAAACTTCACTATAATGAACTTGAAGGGACCTGAAATGTTGCTTGTTTGTTGTAGTGAAGTTCTTTGTGAGGAAAGCACCTACAACACAGACATTTTGAGTGAGGTGAATTTGACATTTATGGCTACACAACTACTCATTATTGTATTCACTACTTAATTTAAACATGCAGAACATAATTAATTGTCAAAAAATTTTTAGTTTGATTTTTAATAAAAGAATTAACTTTTTTTTTGTAATTACATCCCACTATGAGCTAGTCGTGCACAAACATTCAGTGTGTAGGACTGTCCGAAATATAGATAATTTCAATATGAAAAATAACTTATCGAACTATATGTAACTTAGAAAAATATCTGTATATCAATGTTTCTATATTATCAAAGTTTCCGGTATCATCGAAATTTTCGGTATTATAGAAATGTTCAATAATATCGACATTTCTGATATAGAAATTTACAATATTATCGGGATATCGTCATTCTTGATTTTATCTAGTTGTAAATTTAAAACATTAGTCACCTGCAATACAGTATATTTTTATTGTATGCAAATAACAATATAATATGGCATATTTGTAACACATTTACATGTTTAGAACTCTTTACATCATCGCCTCGCTTACGCTATGTTCAAGTTAGCAGGTTCATTGTTATGTTTGAATTTTTTCTGGTCCGCGCTCGTGTGTAAACAAATAGCGGTTCACGACTAACCAACATGCCAGTTAGATGTTACTTCGGATTGTTTCGGTTCTCTCACTAAGAAATCAGGATAGTCTGTATCGGACATTTATTGCCAAAGAGAGGTTTCTTTTGCTTTGAGACAATCACCAGTGTTTTTATATGGCCAACTGTCACTGTACTGTATTACACGTATTTTCGTCACATATCATAGTGGTAGTTTATAATTGTTAATAGTATTGATACATAATCATGTAAATGTTTTCAGTAATATCAGAAGTCATAAGATACCAATATTTTCAACACTACTGGAATTTAACGATAATATAAATACTGAAATTTAACGATAATATAAATTATTTTGATATTATTGATGATTTTGGTATTATCAATCATTTTGGTATTATCAATCATTTCAGTGTTGTTGATAATTTAGGTATTATAGACAATTTCGGTATTATCAATACTTTTGGTATTATCGATAATTTCGGTATACCGAAATCTTCAACAGAAAATATTTATTAGTATTAAAAAATACTGATATTAAATTTTTATGATATTGAACCGCCGTATCAGTGTGTAGCCTACTGAAAATTTTGTTACTTCTTGGATGTTTATTATAATTTACACCATACATTTCAGCGTGTATATGGATTCCAGTTTCAGAAGCATAGCTATATTCTATTACAATATATTAGGCCTATCTAAAATATCTAGAGGTAAGCGTATTTCTGGTTATGTAACAGTTTATAAACCACTTAAGAGAAATTTTTTTACAAAAAAATTGCTAAGATTTTTTACTACAATTTTTGAATCTTCAACAGAAAATATTTATTAGTATTAAAAATCAAAATAACCCATATGGCATTGCATAATGATATTTCACTCAGCATTTATCAAATTTCACTGCATACAGAAGAAGTTTAAATGAAACGCTAGAGGTACTGTAATTTATTCACATCCCAAAACAACAACTTAACCCTCATGTTGCCCTTAAAGTGTGAACAAATGTCACATAGACCATAGATGTCGTACAAGAAAATGATCTCGCTGCAGTGTAAAAGAAAACACTTTGTAGTTCACACACCCACCGCACTACAAGCGTTTGGTGTACTGAGATACCATTTTGTGTGCCAATTTGCGATGGCTTTATGATTTACAATTACGTTCACATCTGTGAAATAACTATGGCAGAGCCGCGATACATTTTTGTACACATTGCAATATTTGACAAAATGTTTGGCTATCGTAAGGAAGAAAAAAGTTTGAATTTATGATGTTAATACGGAATTGAGTCACAAAGTGTACATTAAGGTGAATATTTTATTAAAATGCCAAAGTCGTAACAAAAAAGTTTGTTCAAATGAAAGAAAAATTTGTTGTATTGCATATGCTTTTGTCGGGACCAAAACAGTTGTTTGTTATAATGAAATGCTTGTTAATGTGAAGTTCGTTAAAGTGGTACTTTACTGCATATCACTGTATGTTATGGTTATTAATATTTACAGATTTTTGTTTATAGATAATTTGATGTCATTTAGCTGGAACTCATACGTCTATTTACTGCATGCCTTATCATTCATTACATACTTTCAGCATATTATTAACATGCACTTATACTCGTTATAAACTAAAAAAGAAAGACAAAATGCTGAGTAAATACAGTTTGTCGAATCCCATTACACAAGTCTATGCACAAAATTTATTTATTATTTATACAACTTTTTGTAAGTTCATGTGCTCTATTGCTAACTATGTTGCAGTATGATTCATTACTTATGTGCATAAGAATGCACGTTGTTATAATGTGAAATTTTCAAACTTCGTGTCTTGGGCTGTGCAGCGAATGTTTTTCGTCCTACTAGTACATAGCTGGTGCGCGACGGTTGTCACACATCCACTGACCACTCTGTACTGGACAACCCTCAAGATAGGTCTAGGGAGCTCGCACACTCAGATAACTGCTGACCACTGTAGTCCATACTTGATATGAAAATATAATTACCCAACTAGTTTGTCTTTTCATTGACAATATGAAAAATTTTGAGTCTTTCATACATGGCACACACATAGTTAAAGAGATTCTACTGTACATTCTGATAATGCAATTTAATTATATACAAATAATGCCACTTTCAATTGAATGTTTAACAAATTTATTTCTCAGATTATTGCTGTGAACAAGAGCTACTTTTTTTTTTGTTATTAATGTTAAATTTTGGATATAAATTCCAAATTTTTAGGTTTTGGGCTTATACCAACATATAAAAAGGCTGCAGTTTTGACTAAACAACCCTCATTATTACAAAGTAGCCAGAGTTTGGTCCCTTCAGGTTTGTATAATGAGGTTTCACTGTAAGTAAAAAAAATTTGTCTCCAGCAGTGCTATGTAAGAATCTAAGGGCTTTATTCATAGTCATTATTCCTGACTAAGGAAAGATCATTCTCCGACCAAAATTTTTCATATTCAGAGAGCATTTTTATTGCTAGTACAAGGATCACTTTGCTTTAGTATGGCCTAACTTTTAGTCCGGACTGACAGTAGGATTAACGAAGTATTAAGGTCAAAAAGAAACATGGCGAACTTAAAATATGACAAGTTTCGTTAATATTACATGCCAGTGAAAGATAGATAAAGTTTACAAAACATTAATTATGTTTAAGGCCGATTCTGTCAATCTGTATGGAAAAATATGCTGAGGTAATGAATGAAAAGTTCCGTGAATAATAATTCTATGGAAATATACCTTACAAGCTTAATAATACATCAATTTTTCGCTACAGCAATGCCTTTCAATTTTTGTCAATCAAATGCCTTTTCTGAAAACCGATTCTTACGAGACGTGATATTAATACACTCAAGAGAATTTTAATACATATAGTATAATGTTCGCTACATATAAATAAAAGTATACACCTATAAATAAAATGTAATGGTAGCTAAATGGTTACATTGTGGGCTGAAGAGCAGAGGGATGTGGGTTGAAATCTTTTCTTGGAGATAGAATTTTAACCAGTTCATAACGTATTTTTGTAATGTATTTCACACTACAATACACATTTAACATCATTATAAAGATAGTATTGGCGTAATAAAATGACACTAACCCATATTACCAGTGCATAGGGGAGTGCTATGAAAATTTAACAAATCAAAATGGAATAATAAAATGGTATATAAATTTTATCGCCCTCCAATCTGCAATATTGCCATATATGATACAGTCATAAAACAAGGTTAAAACAAATAAATTGATGTTAATGTAATGAATAATGTGATATGTTTATACGAGCAGGCAAAAATAACACAGCACATTACCGAGAGTAACACTATTGAACGGAAATAATCAAAACCAAATGCAGGGCTAAGATATTTCATAAACACATTTTCTCTTCCAAAGTTGTTGTGTAAAATATATTTATATTTACAAAACGTCTCTACTTTTATTTTCAATTCAACACAGAGTATATTCTGTTTCTTGTTACTTACATTAAGATTATTGTAAATTACTATTAAATTTGGAAATAAAAACCAATATTTTATAAGTAAGTTATATTGTACGTTGCACTATCTAGACACAAAAATATGCAACACGTAATGTAGTAAATTTGACAACAGTGTACGTCCATGACCCTTTGACTAATGTTAGTCCTACTCTGGTCGGGGTTTATGAATATGATATAGTTAGTCCACCCTTAGTCCGGACTAACATCGGACCAACTCAGAGGAAGATCATATCTGAATCATCCTTGGACGAAGCTCTGACTATGAATAAGGCCCTAAGTATTTCTATAAGAGATACTTACTTTACGTAAGAGTGCCAAAACTCAATTTTATAACATTTTACGTGTGAACAATTTCTTACTAGCTGCTGCCAACACAGCAATGCTGCCAGTATTTAATTTGTTTTGATTATGACTTAAATATAATTTATTGACAATATACGAACGAAAATTTCATTTAATCAAAAAATAGAATACTTTATTGTTACTGATAGTATTGGATGTTAGTTACACATGGTTTATTTAAAATACAGGCAGGCATGTTAAAAGTAAGGTGACTTTTAAAAGGTTTGTTTAAAAATTTGGAAGATGCCATGAATGGCTTATAGAAACCTTTCTTTGTTACGGGATTTCAAATCTCCAGACCCATCACAAATTTCTATTCTTTCTACTTATCATCTATAAACACAATGGAAGATTATTTACCAGTATTCAAACTGCTTAGAATTTCTTTAGCTAAATCATCACTATTTGCATGATTTACAATTCAAGGTGTTTATTTTCTGTAAGAACTACTACTGAACAAGGGAAGATGGCAACATAATTATGTAATATTTACAAACTTTAACAATTAAAATTTTGTACCATTTCCACTCTTGGCTGTATGTTTATTAGTGAACATGTCACCATAGTCTCCAGTGCTAAATTGTAGGCTATGTCAGGTACCTTTCTCTAGTCTATTTGGAGTCAATCTAGGGGATCGAAATGGCGCATTGGCCACAGGGCTCGTCCCTCACATAGGCGAACCAGGTATGATTCCCAGCAGAGTCGCTATTGGATTATTGCATGTAAGAATTGTGTCAGATGATGCAGCTGGTAAATGAGTTTTCTCAGGATCTCCTGTTTCCCCGCCCGTGCATTCCAGTGCTGTTCCATACTCACCTCATTGGCTCTCAAAACCCCGATGTTAAGAGCCGCCCAAACCTCTCCGCTCTCCGCTAGGGTCACCCCACTACAGTTCAAAATTTTTCATCAAACACCAGTACTCAGGAAAGTGTTAAATAATAGGCCTCAATTGTACATTAGAACAACAATAAAACATAGCTGAGACTAAATTTCAATTCCAATCTGGATATACTTTTGAAAACACAATGTTTAATGCAAACATTTTTTGTAAGCTGTTCTTATATTTAACCGAAATTAAAATTAATTTTTTAATGATACAACATAACCAAAACAGAGTACCTTGGTGAAAATACTTGTGTTGTGGTTATGCTAGACCAGTGTGTGTAGAAGAAGCAATGTTTCAGCTGGTGTAGGCACATCACACACCTGAGTAGACAGGGTTGGTGTCCATGCGTTTCCAGAAGACCTGGTAGAAGTTCTGTGCCAACTCGGACAGCTCCTCAATGGGTTTGGCGTCCACCATCTTAAGCACACTCACGTTGAAGGTGTGTATGCATTTGCGAATGTCACCTTCCACCACCTCGCCCACACTGCCCAAGTAGAGATGTGCCTCCTCTTTCAGTTTGTCCAGGTCTGGGTTTCCCACGTACAGTGCCCGCCACTGCTCCGCCCTGCTCGACTCTGCACACACACACACATTCATCCTTCAAATTCTACCACATAACATTCACATACTGATTAAAGTGACACCGGCCAACCGCCAGCTACATTAAGACCATGATGGCGCCTCACCACTTGCTTGACACATGGGCATGCACGTGCACAGAGAGGCCATAACCTGAACTTTCCTGCAGCGGAATATTTATTTGAAGTGCAAATTTTGAATCGTGTTTTACTTCTAGGTTCTCAAGTGATTAAATGTTTAAAAATGTATTTTTCATAATATTGCACAATGTTTGGTTATGAATTCAAAATGAGCACTGAGCGAAGACTAAGAACATTATTATTCCGGCGTGAACGCCATCATAAAAGACATTGAATGAATACTGAAAATTCACAATTTAAATGGGCAGCCATGGTAGGTTTGTGCGACCCCTGCCTCTGGGCAGTCCGTTGAGGTGAGCTAGCGAGGTAAGACACTGTCACATACGCACCTCAAACTTTTTGCACTGATGTAAATTTCAACGGCTCACTTTTAGTATACCGGTAAACCTTCGCTTTGAGTATGTTTTGCCATACATTCCCCAGCATTATGCTTCCGGTTAACTTAATAGTTTGCACCCTTGTGGCTTTTTCAATGTAAACGAGGAAAAGGGAGGAAATATTTCAGAGCGGCAACGCAGCCCGCACAACTTTGTATCAGGCGCAATCTGCCTATGTTAAAGGCGTTTCAGAGTAATTTCTGATTAATTGCAGTGAGCAATTTTTAGGGCTTTGTTTTTATGTATGTATTTAAGGGTATTTTTCAAGTTTAATTGTTTTCTGGCCATGTCATTTGCAACCACGTGGTTAACTGCCGTCAAGTCAATATCGGCGCCATCCATTCGCTTTGAGGGTTTATTTGTGTAGGATCACGTGCACCGTAATTAATTTCAGGGTTCTATGTATTGTTTCATTCAGAGTTCCGCGTATTTTCATGTAATTGATGCTTTGTATGTATGACCACGCTGTTTTTTTCAAGTCTGATTTTCCCGCCATCGTGTGTGCTAAAAGCCTATAAATGTCTCAATCTGCAGGAGAACATTTTTCCCACCATTAATAACCATTTGTCTGAACATAATCTACTGTTTTTACGGAGAGATATTGCAATTTCGCCTGTACCAAGTGATCCGCTACAAATCTTATCCAGCATCATTCGCGCCATCTAAGCTTGCTTCACGTATCTGCTCATTTATTGTGACCATCCATGTCGTGTCCCAACTTGTTTCATCTGTATTTGTGCCATTTATGTAATATGTACAGCGATATTTTTTCCGCCCTAGCTGGGTATGTGCATAGGCTATCACCACACTAACCACGTGCTGGGAGGCACGCCCCGACGAGTCTGCGTTAGAGATGCCAAATAATTGCACATGTTCGCTGTTCATTTCACCATTCCAAGTGCCCTGTCTTCAGGAAAAATCGGCAGTCCACCCCTTTCCTTATTAAGATTGTGTTTTCTAACACCACAGAGAAGTCATCCATTTAGGAGTGCACTAGACAAATTGCAGGCTGGGGAGCACCCGAACGGAGTTTGCTAGACACGTCCGAGTTCATGCATAAAGTTGACCTTGGCACGATTTTGTATGAGTGACATAATAAAAGCAAGTCTTAGAGTTCTTAAAGTCTTTCTTTGTAGTGACAGCAACCCCTCACCATTTTTCGGTGATAAAAAGGATAGTAAAGATGTTTAGTAATGAAAATTGTTTTGTAAGTACGGTCGAGTGAGACGGACACACAGAACACAGCACCTACAGCGTTCCTGAGTATTCTGAGTCTCAACAGTGAGATGACTGGGAAACACCACTGACACCCACCTACCGTAAGTTTATTGCGTCACAGTTTGCCTTGTGTCTCACCCGACTGCATCAAAGGTTTTTTTTACTGCGTTTCTTAGTGCGTTAAATATGTTTGGAAGAAGACACAAGATTAAATAACGGTTGGGTATTATAAAGCAGCATCTAAGCACAGAAAGAATTTACACCACTAGCAGGATATCTGTAAGCTTGAGTGACTGTTGCAATTTGAACTGTCAGACACATAGGAGTGGTTGACTGACAGAGTGCACATGTTCTGCTTGTGCTATTAAGCCAGGAAATATTCAATTTTTGCTTCAGTTTGCAGAGAGAATTAGGTATGTCGGACTGTTTTTAAATGAGGCACGTTTAATCAATGTTTTTACTGAAACCTGATCAATGTTGCGATATTCTTGTTGTGTGGTTAAGTTATAATTTATGCAGACTTCGATACTGGCCATAATTTCTTCATTATAATTGGTGTTATCCTGGATAAGTGAAGTGATTTGCAGAATGGGTGTGTGAGGCACAAATTTTTTAATTTGTGTGATTTTGTATTACCGATGCAGCCAATATTATCAAAGTTAAAGGGGAAAAAATTGCATGCTAAGACTTGGGAAGTAATTTATAATGTCTTGTCATTCATACAGAAAGAAACCCAAGCTTTAGAGGTGTCACTTCTCAGGGAAAAAGCACAGTTGCAAACAGCTGCAGCTACCAGTGCATCTCGTAGTGCAGTGCCGAAAATAACAAAAAGTTATCTATATAAAATTTCCCGAAATAGGACACAAGAGAGTAATCTTTCATGTAGTGCTATCTTCCAAAATGGCAGACAAATGGTTACATGGATTTGTAAATATAGCACAGTAGTCTATGTTTATGAGGCCATCATTTAAAAATAATAGCCTGACCCACTAAAACATGTCAGTTTACATGACATACTGTAGCATTACTTGAGTGTCAAAATTAGTGGGAATTGGTTGAATGTTTTCCGAGATACATTAAAAATTAATTTTTCACGTGGCACTATCTTACAAAATGACAGACAAAAGCTATGTTTTGGCAAATTTTATGCTTGTAAAAGATACTTTCAGCATTACAATTTTGGTGGAAACTTAAACTGTACTGTAGATATTTCAAATGAACCTAAAATACCTACATTGCCGCTACTTTAACGTCTACTTTAGTGTCTTATCCATTTAAATTGCATAAATAAACATGGCTTATAGTAGTATTACTTATATATGCCCAATATGGCAGGAATCGGTTGTGTACTTACCAAGATATAATATAAAATATTTATTTTTCATGTAGCATTATCTTCCAAACTAGCAGATTAATACCATTATCATTGCATACATCATGCACTGTTAATGTACCAACTTTGGTTTAAATCAGTTGAATGGTTCACAATATATATCCAAAAGCTTTATTTTTTCAATTTGTACTCCCTTCTAGAATGGTGGCCCAATAATGTTGTCGCTTTCTACTTTTAGTGCTTACATCATGCACTATGAACATATCAAATTAGACTGAAGTTGGTAGAATAGTTCCCAAGATAAAACATAGTGCCATAAATTTTTTAATTGCCCCCATTTTGAAAATAAGAATTTTGCGTGATCAACAGCTATAAAGTCCGATGTTATTAATAAATATTATATGTAGACATAGCGTGGTAAAATTTGATTGTCATGTTAAATAGCTATTAGGGGAGGAAATACATTCCAGACAGACATTTGGATGACCAAGTAAAGCCTATCTTTCCTCCGGAAAGTAGGCTAAAAATGGAAGTACAAAGAATCTGCAATTGCAAAGAAACCTCATTTGTTACACCTGATAAGAAGATGTGGAAAACCGGTAAATACAAGATAGACACTTTCGATCAAGCAGTATTTCAAAGAAGTGTGTACAAGTTTTATGTACCAGCATTTAATTTTGATTGATAAATCTGATTCACGACAGAAGCAAATAGATTATTTTTAAAATATGTGACATTTCAAGAATCTATAATCATAAGATAGTGTATACGGATGAGTCAATTATTTTGTTATTGCACGTAAAACAAAAATCCTGGAATAATGATTCTTCACATAGCCTACTCACACCTGTTTCGAAAGGCCAACAACTGATAATGGTTTATGCCGGGGGTGAAAATAGTTTTGATCCAAATGCATTAGTGATAGAGTCTCACCTAGCTACAGATGACTACCAACACAACATGAACCAACAAAACTATGAGAAATGGGTAAGAGAAAAACTTATTCCCAACTTCCAGCCAACAGCGTTGTTGTCTTGGACAATGTGCCGTACCACAATGTTACAATTAACAAGTTGTCAACATAAGACTTGACAAAACACGACACACAACATTAGTTGCGACAGAAAGAACATTACATTTGCAGATGACATGCTTAAGACTACACTTAACCAGTTCATTAAGCAGCATGGGCCTCGATAAACAATTTATTTGGTGGATGAAATATTGAAAAGCTTCTGGCATACAACACTTTGTTTGCTGCCCTATCGTCCAGACTTATATACAATTAAAAATATTTCGGCTAATGTAAAGGGCAAAGTAGCATCACTAAACATCATATGCAATTTATGCTATCTGAAAAGATGCTGTAAAGAAGCATTTAATAGTTTGGGAGCAGATGACTGGAAACCATATTGTGAGCACATCAAAGAACTTGAAAATTAATACTATGACCTGGCTGTTTGTTTCAATATTGAAATTGATCCCATTATAATAACACCAGGGGTCGGGCCTGCGGGATGAGCCACCAAAGATGAAGCAGGTAACCGTACAAATTAGTATTTATGGCACAATGTTATCTGGGAACTTCGGCACGTGCTCGCTTGCGCCTATCGGCACTTGTTCGCACATCTCGACATGCAGTAGCAATTATGGTGAAAGTACGACTTAAGACTTACGGTGTAAGGCCTACGATGGACCTAACTGCCCGTGGGGCAGGCCTACTATAATTTGCCCATACTGGCTTCACCATAAAGAGGCTCAAAAAGGTGAAATATGGAATGCACTACAATCCCACAAAATGGACAACATACCCCTCTTGTCCCTCTAACTACTCCCAGGGAGGGAGGCGGGCATTTGGGAGGAGGGATGGGGCATCAGTTTGCCCACAGCAGCCATCCCAAAAACAGCATTTTTGTACAAAATCTTCTGTTCTTGATTAATTAGTATGACTGAATGTGATACTACTGGAGAAGACGACGACCACAGATCTTCAAATGACAAAATGGAAGGCATCACTACGATGGAAGGGAGCAGTGAATGGTGGGTAGCCATGTTTTCAGTTACAATGTACAAAGTGGTAGTTGCCACCCTAACTGGTAACCCCCTTCCCTCATCAGTCACGTAAAGCAACAATATACATCTGACGTGTCCCAAGCCTTCAGATATCCTAGACCCAGTGTAAGAAAAGCTGAAAATCACTAAAACAGGTGTTTCCTGAATCACTTTTGGCCACTAAATATTTTATACGCATACTTCATATTCATTTTTAGGCAAATACCATACTTTTATCTTTACTGGCATGCCATTAAATATGGGGTCATCACTTACAAGTCACCGAAGGAAAGATTGCACTGGTGTGTTGAGGCAAGTGATGAATGAGCAGGTCACCCTTAAGAGCGTTTCGAGGTATTGAATGCACAAAACAGCTACATGAAAGCAAAACCCTTAAAAATATTTTCACATACAAACTTACAAAATTAATACTCTGAAGCACATGGTGTATTGTATCATTTTTTAATAAATATACATACTGGTTGGCATACTTCCACACAGTTTCTTATTTCCATGGATATGTGGTTGCTTATGGTTCTAACACAATCCATCCCATTGTAACAATACATGACCTACTGAGGACCATATTTCTGAACTGCATCCGTAATGTAAAAAAATATTGATGAAAAATCCTATCATAACAATTTTAATTTTCACCTCAACTATTCTGCACCACTGTAAGTCAGTAGCTAATGGTGCATACAAAAGAAAAGCATACTAATTTTTTTTTTTCTTTTTCAAAAGTTGTGGCAGTAAAAAAAGCTGCTTTACAGTATACATGTAGGGAATAGACACAAAGTCAAAAAATGCTGCAGACACCAACCTTTGGCATTGGAGGACTTTTTGAATATCTTGAGAATCTTGGGCTTCTTTTCGACTTGCTGCCGCTTCTTCTCCTCGAACTTGGAGAATGCAGCCACAGAGGCCCTGTTCTGTCTCTCTCCATGGTCATTTCTGCAGGCACAATGTGCAACATATGTCGATCAGCAACAAAGCTATATTAAGGGGATTCACTAGTAAACTACTCTCTGTAAAATCTGTGTTTGCATGTACAAGCATAGTTTATCTAGTAAACATATATTCAGGAAATACAACTTTTTACAGGACAGATAAACTATATACAATCACCACTTTTTATTTGTATACTAGGCCCTATTCTACATATATATTCAAAGAGAAAAAATAGTGAGAGTTTACACATACAACTTTTATTGCTTTCGTGCCCCGTTTCCTTTAAGGGTAGGGGAAAAAGACAAAGTAGCAGGCACCTGTTCTGTAGTCTCGTCCACTGGCTTAAATAGCATGTGATAATAGCCCCAGTCTTGGCAATGCTTCCTTACAATGCGTAACCTTGAAACCTTTGGGATTCCTCTTAAACAATAATAACTATATGGTTAAACATGACGTAGGCCTACTCAAACAAAGTGTACTTAGCATTGAAGACCCATACCAGCCCCCGAGGAGACCTGATTTGAATTCACTAGACTTTCTTTTGTGGGGACATTTAAAGACAATTTTGTAAGCAACCATAGTGGACGATGTGGATACCCTTCGTAACCTTATTGTGGCGAACTGCGAAACAATCAGGAATACTCCAGGGATTCATCAACGTATCAGAGTGTCCATGCAATGGTGGGTTGATGAGGCATGTATTCTTGTTAATGGAGAACATATTGAACATTTTCTTTAGTGCTAACGATAAACTTTCACACACGTGTAACCAATATGTGTGTGGTTCCTACTGTTCTAGGTGTAGTGTCATGGTATGAGATGTCATGTTTCATGCAAAATGAACGCTGTGATGGCATTCCACAATAAGATGATTCAGCTCGCAGGCCATACACTGTACCTTATGTATTATGAGCTGTAGTAAAGAGACTAAATGTTTGTGGACATATGTTCATGTAACATTTTTTCATCCCCCAGATGTGAGGAATGTTCCCCCGAAGTATCGACATGCAATTTTACAACAGCCTGCATTCAATATGCAAGGTAAAGTCAAATTTTAAAGATGGTTTCTGAATTGACCCAGGACAGAAAACATTTTGAGTTCACATGCCACATCCAGTTTCTCACACTCCCACTCAAAAAGGCCTAATGAAATCACTAATTATTTTTATGTTTTGACGATTTTTCCATAGAAGCTCACTTCATGGAAAATTCTCAGGCATAAATACAATAATAATAAGTATAAATAATCTGTAGGTATAGGCCATATATTGAATAGCATGGCCCAAACATTGAAAAAAACATTAATGCTCGGCCCAAACATTGTAAAACATTAATGAACAAATCTGATCTATTGGTCAGGACACATTCATTTTTTTCTTTCACTGGCTTACCTAAAGAAAACAGAATGGAATTTTGCCATATATCCCTACGGAATTCTAAAATCTTAATACACTCAACTAAACCATTTTTACTTTTGAACATAATTCAGTTATTTTTATCATTAAAATAAACATGTAGCCTAGTACAAAATGCAAAATTAATAAAAGGAGATAAGCTAATTCTTTTGATGAAAATAAATGGGCACTAATGTAACATATTTTTTAAATGTTGTGTTGTACATATACATACAGTTTTTGACAAAATATACAACATACGCCTTGTGATGAGAAACTACTCCAAATCCTGAAAGACTGAAAATATGTGCAAACATTCTAAACTGTCAAATTGGGACAAATTGGACAGAACAACTAAATAGTGCTACCATTTGACAGTTACCATACTAGTGCTGGTGATAAAAGTTAGTTTCATTTCATCAAACCATGTTTATTAATCTCATCTACCTTCTGCACTGAAAGACCACACGTAATACTAGTTCTACTAACTATTTAATTATACATGCAGCTGACTGCATTACCCTGTGGTATCCAAAAGGGATACTCAATTTTTTTATACAGTCTAAACTTGCAAGTTATTTCCTATTAAAATTTAATCTTCACTTAGGCCTACTATAGCCTTTTACAACCCCCCCCCCCCCCCCCCCTTATACCCTACTCGTATAGCATCAAACCAATCTCAATTAAAAAGATATTACACTTGAAATAGATTTGATAACTGTGCAATGCATGGCTTATGAACTATGCCCCCTCTCGTACGTTAGTGACAATCATCAATTTTCTTAACCTCCTCTCCTAGCATTGTCAACTCTGTGACTGTCACCAGATTTGGTTTCAAAAAATATTTGGTGGTTAAGTTTAATTGCAAGTTGAAAAGATAGTATTTCCAATCAATTCTAGTGGCAGATCTAATGGTTTCAAAGAAATGAGGAAATTTATTTCAACTATCTTTATAACAATTATTTTAACTATTTAAAGTTTGTACAAAATCTATATCTACACAATCAAAACCAAACTCTCCAAAAGTATTTAAACACTTCTACAGAAAAAAAAAATTACAAACACAAATTTCCATTGTCAACTACAAAATCGTAATCGAGTGCTGAGGGTGATTAAAGTAGAAGGGGGTGGGGGTTGAGAGGAAACAAAGGTGTTTTCTTGTGTGTTACGGGCGAAACATCATTTTCAAATTTGTACAACAGACATAAACTGAATTCCTTAGTTATTGCAGTGTTTCAGATATTATTTTTTATTCCAATTGTTTGAAAGTTGCCTTTTCTGACAGAGCGTATACACAGTTAACATGTGACTATGCAAAAATTACCTCTCAGTCAGTCGTTCCTCCCCCTTTTTCAACCTTTCATTTTTAACAGACTTGAGGTGACACTGGCTGCAGTAACCATCCCACTGCGAATTTCCATAGTACTCGCAGCCATTCTTACACATTAAGTCATTCAGATTGATGCGAAGGCTTGGGTTTTTTGTTCTGTACATTATTGAATTCTTGTTTATCGTAAACAAAACGCTTGTGGTGGGAATCACTGGGCCAAACAGGCCCTGTCAAATGCGCGTAATATCCAATTTCACATTTTTGTAAGTTAAAAAACGTAAAAATCACACGTCAAAGATACTTGCAGGACAAATATAAAAACATTACCATCGTCTCTTCCACCACTTCATATTTACATCCATATAAACAAACTATTTACTTTCATAGATTTCATTCTCATAATGAATAGGTACATTATCTTGTCCACCAAGAGAGAGGCAAAGCAAACGCTAACATCTAGCGGCAAGTTTCGAACCCACAGAAGAATGATCAAGATCTTATTCGCATTTTCTATTACTCAAGAGCGCAGCACGATAACTACGAAATTAAAAGTAATTGAGGATATCACATTACCATAAAGATATTAGTCAGGAGTGGAAGCCAAGACATGAAAGTGAAGCCGATAATGAAAGATTAGGCCAGGGCCTTAGTGGCAAAAAGGTGAATGTTTTACATTGCTTACTATGTAACTTTTGGCACTAATAATAAGGCGGCAGATGTAAATAATATGGGTATGAACAGTAAAAAAAAAAGTAGAAAAGGCATCGGTGTCTCTTAATAAACATGGAGAAGATATGATATTGCCACTCCATTATCTATTACCTCCATGCAAACGTGCTAACACCCCTAACACCGTTTGTGTAGCAGATACCTGAAAAAGATTCCGCAACGAGGCAGCGCGCTCTGCGCAACATAGAGAGGGAGAGAGTGTGTGTGTGTGTGTGTGTCTGTTTTTTTTTGCGAGTGTTAGAGATCGCTGGAGCAATGATAATCAGAGCAAGTACAAGGGCACGCCGGTGCAGATAACAGCCAGTGGTTGCAATGGCGACCAGAGACGCCACGGATAAGGACAAAATGGAGCGAATATTTTTTAACTGATAATCCAAGTCCTAACTCAGACATTAATTGTTATTATTATTAAAATGTTTATTGCTTGTTTTGTTTTTATTTGTGTGTTAATTTTTTACAGTGCAGTGTTAAGTTTCATTTATTTCATCATTCACCAAGTGTTCTACCCATTTCATTCACAAGAGTTTTGTATTTGCAAGGTGATGATTGTTAAATGTTTAGCTTGAGTATTAGCATGTTGAAAGGGCAGGAAATGCAAGTCATGAAAGAAAGTAGTGCATTTCGGCATGTGAGGCCATTCTCCTAACACAGTTATCTCCTACCTTGGCATCCATTGACTTACATCAGTTGGCGCCACTACATGTGGCCAATTCTCCCGCCAAAAAGTTTTTCCAAAATTTTCCAATACATCTTAAGTTTTGGATATCAATTTTGCCCGCCTTTTCCTACCTGCAATGATGTGAGGACTTCAGGAAAGCAGCGAGGACAATGGCAGCATAGGGTCGCCGCATAGACGTTTGGGAAGTGTGTCAAAAACCAACAGACGATGCCACACCGTAAGCCTCTCCATGCCGTTTGGAGGGATGAGCAGAGGGAAACCACGAGAAGGAGAAGTGATGCAGTGAAGCCTACCCTCCCCCGGCCCCCTGCACTATTCGCCGCCAATAGCCAGCTGAACCCTTTGTGCATGCCATGTGTCAGCTTGGCATCGGGACAACAACCCTGCATGGGGTAAGCAGGCCAGCCACGCCGCAAGAGGGGAACTAACCCACCGATGGAAATTTGCACGGGTAAAATGGAGACTCTTGAAAAAATTGATCACAAGTATGATAATAAAATTATCAGAGAAAGAGTGCCTGTCATTTTGGTGGTGAGGGGTATAGATCCTGAGGGAACGCAAAAAGTGTTGAAGAGGTTAGGTTTAGATTCTTATGGACTATTAAAAATTTTATCACTTAAAGTTCTTAGAAGCTCTCTTGAGATTTATGCGAGATTAATGGACAGAAGTATTCTAAATAATTAAATAAATTTTGAAAGTTAATGAAAAGTCCACTCCCGCAATTAACGTCTTTTTATGTTTATTCCTGTTGTAATTAGTTTGTAATGGTATGATAAATTGTTGTAATATATTTCAAAATAAATTTATTAAGTGTATGGTTTTTTGACCATTTTATATATTTAAATGATTTTGTTTCGACTATGTTAATATTGTAGAAGTATTATAAATGATGATTTTAGTTTTGTATATTTTTAATTTAATTTAATTTGAATTAAAATTTTAGTATGTCATTGCTATTTAATTGGATAAGAAATTATAAAACTAAAATGCATGATGCAGGTTGGAAAAAGTAATGACTCTTAAAAAAATGGTCCCTGGTCGAAAAGCCCCTGCTGAGACCCTATGCTCCCTAGCGTTTACTTCTGTTAGCAGTTGTAAGCGGTGAAAACACCTTGCCAAATATAAATGCTCATGCCCTGGGATATTCCGGCTCACCAACACCCGTTACAGAACACACTGAATACTTTCGACTTATGTGGATTACACACATGTTGGGATACATAGGATTCTCAGCATGCCTTACCAATAATGAAACACTCGACGTTAAAGATAGATATGCGAATACATTGGACACTTGGTCTGCACCATGTGTTGGTTTCTGAAAATAATTCATACTGCACAAATTTAATACTAGCCTCGCAAGCGAGAATAATGTAGGCGTATTCATTTAGTTGAAAAAAAAAAAACTGATATTCAGAAAGTACATGAGATTGTGACACACTGCACCTCCGGAGGTGCTGGTGGTGTGTTCGTGTTCTGCCTGAGAGCAGGTGGGGAAGAGGAACTGATGATGTGCCCGGCGCCATGTTCGGTATAGAAAACGATTGTTGATGAGGGTCGTACAGCTGACGGCCTACAGCGACTCTGGATATGCTGTTAATATGAAGGAGAGCTGAGTGAATTTGTCCATTATATTATGTAAAGGTAAAATATTGTCTGTGGGCGAAGCTGTCGGACACTTCGGATGCCTATATTACCAATTAATTAACCCTGCTTATGAGAGGCAAGCCCCATAAATTCAAAACACACTTAAATACACATGAAATATGAAGGCTGCTATTAGGGCGCAGTACCCGTTGAACTCAGGAGAGTTAAATGCAATAAAACACGTCTAATAATGGTATGTCTGTTTTATTACCGTAAAGGAACAATGGAATGTTACAGCAATTGTTAAGTGTACCTTAGTTAAGCGGACCCGGCACTCTGGACCTGCCCGTGGTCGCAACTGCTGGAAAATTAGGCGTAGGCCTTAGATTAAAATTACATGAAATGCATCCCGCATGTAAAGTCCTGGTATGTTATGTCAGGATTCAGGAAGGCCTCCCCCGGCTAAATAAAAGTACTAAAAAGTTTCTTGAATTACGTAAACTATGGATATGAAATAAAATGCAGCCTATATGGAATTGCCGAGGGGGGTACACAGAGCTTACTGTCTGCCCTGCCGGTTGTCTGGAGTGCTGAAGTGTGACTAACAATATGGCATCGGTTATGGTGCACATCCTGCGAATAGGGCGCCAAATTAAAACATGAGAAAAACTGAACTTACTGAATAACACGATATGTGTAATTTATGTTGTACATAATTAAGATTGCTAAACTAAAACACATTGGTGACATACTCGTGACCACCGGAACCTCAGATATGGTTAAGAATGTGACGTCAGGAGAATGTCACAGCACTTAAAGGATGAAATTAAATGAAATGATGACTCAGGTGTCTAATTCTCAATAGATGATTACATGTACACTCTTATAATTAACATTATAGAATTGGCTTGTGTCGTGTAATTAATTTCAAGAACGTGTATGGATGCGACGACACACAAATTTCGTAACTAAGGGCGCAGCTACACCCTGTTTTTTATGGAATGTTATCGACTCGCTATGCTGGGGCGGGCGGTTTTCCGAGTGAAAGTGTTTCATCACATTGAATTATGCTTAAACATGCTCCTATTAATTAATGCTGCTAGGGAACTGCTCGCCAGTTCACACGTCTTGCGGAAATTTCATTCCCCATCTTTTGAATCCACGCCATTTCGTAGATCGGAAAGTTGTGAGAATAAGCGGTGCCGCTTACCCCAGTGTTCCCTCCAATGGCTGTTTCGTCTAACGGTCATGGCTTCATGGGGCACACTCGTTTAGATCACATATCCATATTCATCATGAGAGTTACCTCTTGTGGTGAATGTTAACTATTATTACCCGCGGCCACCAGTTACAGGGCGGCAAGAAAAGTGTAATGCCGTTCTTGTCGACCTACACTGATCGAGACCGCAACCTAATGTCGATTGGTCTAGTGTTGGTGGGTGTTTGATGTGTCTGCGATGGAATAAACGGGCACAAGGGATACATGGACGTCAGGAACACATCAGTTATACACAACTGAAGTCACGATTGCGTGGGCATGTGGCACGAAGCCCCGTAATGACTAAAGCTGCGAAATGCCATAAGTGTAAAAAATATTAAAATGCAAAATAAACCGAAGGGGCAGCGAGTCTTCTCAGGAGAGTGGTATACTCAGAGGTGCACAAATGAGTGAAAAAGGTTCTAGAATTATAAGCTATTGCAGTTACTGATTAGTTACAAAATTGTTTTACCTCTGAGCTATGTCTTCGCTACCTACCCTGATGACCATTGAATCAAGATGAAATGTAGTGGATTGGTGATGGCGAATCCTCGTGACCGACGTCATACCAACTACAAAAAAATCCCTCGCCTGAAAACCTGAAATGGATGATATGGAACACAAATCTGCATGAAATACATATGAATTGAAACCTCAAAACTAGGACTTGCATACACAAATATAACAGGATGTAAAAATTACAACTCAATAATTTTTATAAAAAAAATATTATGGAAGCCATTTAATGTTGCGGATTTTTTTGGAAAATCTTGAAGACATTATTACATATTAAATTTAAGAAGAAATGGTCAGTTTAAATTTGATTTACATCAATCACTCATTAATATTAGATATAAAATACAATCATGCCGCTTCGCACTAACAGTGTCTACATGTCAATATTAACATTTCACTACTTTAATGGAATAATATGGCTATTATATGGCTCTTAACCAATTTAATTATGCTGAGCACTATGTGCGAAACAGTTTTCCAAAATATTGTGGGAGTGCTGAGTTCTGAATACCCACGTTCATCGACTTTGGCACACGTATTATTCTACTATGTTTCATGGCATTTTGTAACATTCATTTATAGCATACTATTATTAAATGGGGTTAATTTTACACACATTGCACTGTAAATATAGCATTAATAAGGATTATAACCCGGGGGATCCAGGCACGACCAGACGTAATGGCATGAAGTAGTAGAACAAACTCTTCTCACTGGGTCGTGTCATCGACGTCCAAAGGCAGCTATCCTTCAATTATGCTGCACTCCTCAGATGAGTATTTATAAAGTGTATGAGTTTTATGTAGTGGATTATTAAGGGCATCCATACCCCTATGCTATGTTACACACTGAAATACTTGCAAACAAAAATACGAAAGCTCCACATATGTGTGTGTTTTCCGAGCGTGGAACCGAACTGTTCGCGACCAACTTCTCTAAGCTCTCTGAGATTTCTGACTATCCAACATGATGCGTTCGCCGGCGTTACCGCCAGAGTACGCCACATGGGACTACTTCCTTGCACCATGCACTTAAAACTATGCTAATACAACACACACATGCTATAACTTGTTTAGAAAATCCAATACATAATAACAAACATAACGCTTTGAAAAAATATGTCAGATGTGGTGTAGGTGATGACATATGAATGGGAACCCTGGCAAAACCCTTGCAAAAACACTTGAAATTAACAATACGGCTTTAGAATGTTTATTATTGGTGTCCTTCCTTACATACGCGACAGTTTGTCACTATTCTAGCCCTTTTTGTGTAATAACTTGGAAATAGTAGTGCCTGCTGAACTACTTCGTGTATCCTTGCGCTGAGCTCATGTGGCCGCATAGCCACTGGCCTCCAGTTCGTTGCGGTGTACCTTCAACACACACTTGCACTACACTAAACTGCACCGTCTTCCCCTCGTGTCGTTTAGATCACCGAGATGTTACTGCGCGTGGTAGAGTGCACCTCCTTGTTGTGGGTAATGTTGATACCGGGCAAACTGTCTAAGTGCTGTGATCTCGGCCCACATAAAATGCCCCACCCCTCCCCATTCGGGGAATGTTTGCAGAA
Source organism: Dryococelus australis (assembly GCA_029891345.1). Classification (NCBI taxonomy): domain Eukaryota; kingdom Metazoa; phylum Arthropoda; class Insecta; order Phasmatodea; family Phasmatidae; genus Dryococelus; species Dryococelus australis. Next base: position 86,191,907 of record CM057002.1, on the reverse strand, counting down.
GTGATGATCTTACTGGCAGTAGGCGCACTGCATACCTGTCTGCTTTTGTGGACACAGCTGGTAGGGACACCTGGGTGTCTCCCCTCTGCGTATTGGTGGTGGCTGTCGTAGCCGTACTCTGTAAGCTGTCTTCTCTTCCTTTGTCGACCTAACTGGCGCCGGAACACCGCTGCAAGTGCACGTTGCCGGTGGATGTCCCCACATTCACGGCCGATGTAAGGTAAATGTGCCAGCCGACTCGTCTCCTCTGTTGTCGTTACTCTCTTGTTCCATCTTGCTGACCAGTTGCATTTCATCTTGCTCGTTGATATCCCATTGCATTTGCTTCTCCATGCTCTCGCTGGTGCAACTCACTCCTGTGGTGACTAGATTACTCGTTGCATCACCTTTCTCATACTTTTTTTCACCCTCCTCCGGGTGCTTCTCGACGTCCAGAGTTGGACTCCCTCCTTGCGCTATCATTTGCGGAACTGCAGGCACCTGTTGGGATGTTGGAATCCAAATGGTGCCGTTTGTTTGTGGTGTGCCATCTGACATGTGGTGGGCCTTCTCACGAGCCCCTCTGGCACCCAATTGGCTTTGGATCGTCGGGTTTCCGACATCCTCTCCTGCTGTCCCTGCTACAGGTGCTGCCACACCTTCCACATCTTCTCGCCTTGCCACTTGCTCGGCATTGGGGCCCCCTTTCAAGTGTCGCTGGAATAAAATTACCCCCTCTCCTGTTTTTTGTCTATCTCCTGTGCTGCGGTGACTCGTTGGCTGTTCTCATGCACCGTTTCCTCCTCACTATCTCCGATCACTATTTTCGCATCATTCTCTGTACTGTGTGATATTAAGTTTCCGGGCCTGGTGGACCGTGTGACATGTAGCATCGGCGAGACTTCTACCACCGGTGACTGAGCCCCTGTGGGAGGTGCCGAACCTCATACCTCCTCACCAGCCCCCTCCTCAAGCTCGTCGTTCTGCGTGCCATGTGGAGTTGTGCGGTACCTGGTGCATCCTCTCTGCCGTCATACCAGTTTCCTCCCCACCTTGACCATGTACGTGGTTGGTCCTACACTTTGCATAATTACATTTGGCCCATTCCACTTGGATTCTAGGTCCGCACAGAAATTCAGCCGGTCAGTCGACTGACTATGAGCTCTTAATTACACACTTTTCTGCTTGTAGCGCGGGATGCGATCTCGTATTTAGTGGGACCAACCATGTGCGTACCTCCTCTTCTGTTCGCGTTGTAAGTGGTGTCATTGCATGTGGTTTTCCAGATGCTGGCTGCTGCTCTTGGTACAGTTGGTTGTTTTATTTTTGGGTCAGTTGCGTTCACCTGGTAATTCAATGTTCCTCCCCATTAGCACGTTCATGGGTGTCCTTCTGTGGTGGCGTTCACTCTCTGGTGGATGGTATACAGAATAGCGGGCAGTTGTTCAGCCTAGCTGTTCTGCCTATCACCTACACAGATTTGTAACTGTGTTTTCTGGTCCTGATTACGATACTCTGTGGGGTTGTCTCATGCATGACATACCGTTATTTTGAGGTGTTGTACCCCCCACTGGTTGCATAGCTCCTGCCATCTCCGTCTTGAGAATTATGAGCCATTATCCGTAAAATCTGACTTGGGTATCACCACCATGCAAATAACTCATTATGTAATGGTTTAAATATGTTTGGTACCCATTCGCTGCTAATTTCATGTGCTTCACTCCACCTTGAAAAGTTGTCGGTAACTACAAGAATAAGTATTTTTCCCTCTGTGGATCTGGGGTAAGGGTTAATTATATCTAAACTTGTGGTTTCGAACAGCCGCTTTGCAAACATTGGTTGTTGCTGTTGCGGGCCTTCTGAGCGCAGTGGTTTGAACTGATGACATTTTGCACATTCCTTCATGTACTGGCGTGTCGCATGACAGGCTGTGCTAAAAAAAAAACTTATCTCTCACGTTTCTTATAGTTTAGTCCGTTCCTGGGTAACCTGCTGTATTACATGTGTGTGCATGTGTAAGAATTTTCCTTCGCATTTGTGCCGGTACAAATAGCAGCCATTTACTATTGTCTTTACCACACATGTCTCTAGCCTGTTGTTTAAAACCCTCCCTGCTCCACATGTTAGTTTGCACACTTCTCAAGAGGAGCTTGTGTAAACTTCAGTTGTTCCGTGTGATCTCGACCTCTTTGTAAAGTTCACTTACGTTTGCTTCTGCTCGTGCATCCTGTATCTGGTTGAGCCGCGCCTCGCGTAGTTGTTCACGCGAATTTGGCATAAGGGTATTGTCCCACCCTGCCTCGTCATACACGACAACATTTGTTCGGTGCTCGCAACAATGCATTTCTCCCTCGGAGGCGTGCTCTACCACAAAGTAATATGCTTGTACCAGCAGCACCCACCGACTGAGTTTACTACGTGTCAACTCCATACTATTGAGCCAAACCAAGCAAATTTTATTTGTGCTTAAAGTGAATCTTTGGTACTCGACATAAGCATGGAACTTTTTGACGGCCCACACTACTGCCAAACATTACCTGTTGTTTACATCATATCTGTGTTTCGTCGGACCTAATTTTCACTCACGTAATCAATAACATGTTTCTTTCCGCCCTCTTGAAACTGGTATAATACCACGCCCAGCCCCTTCTGATTGGGGTCGGTCTGTAAAAATAATGGCTGTGGAGGTTCTTATTGTGCTAGGGTTGGATATGCTTTAAACTGTTCTTTGATTTCCACAATCAGCTGCTCTGCTTCACTTTTACAAAAAATCGTTTCTGTAGTGACATTAAGGCTGTTGAGGTTGCTGTTATGATGACAAAGTATTTTATTTATTCTTTGATCCAATTAATAAGGCCGAAAAATTTTCGTAATTGTTTACATGTACGTGGCGGACGTTGCTGGTCAACAAGTTGTAGTTGCTGTGGATTAGGTTTTTTTTCCTTCCTCGCTTACCATGTATCCCAGAAAGTCTTGTTTTGTCTTGCCTAGATGACATTTCTGTACAGTGCATGTTAACCCTTCAATGCCAACCTCTCCATGTCTCCGACCTCACTATCAAGTCGTCTCAATAAGCGAGGGTGCATTCGCCTATTAGCCCATTTAGTACTCGCAACATCATAGCTTGGAAGGTGGCGTGTGCACACTTAAAGCCGAGTGGCATAGCACAAAATTGATAATGGGTTCCTTCAGGTGCCGTGAAAGTTGTCTTTTCCCTATATCATCTCCTCATTTCAACTAACCCTTTAATTCTACTAGACTCCAAACTGGTAAAATACCATCCAAAATTGCCTTTACTAATCACATCTCATAAAAAATCCTTTATTAGATTCTTTTTACCTTCCACCATATCATCCTCCAACCTTACATATGCATGGCATTTATTTAGCAATCGATTTATTAATATTAAAATATGACCTATATTATTAATCCAATTCTCTAAGCAACTCAACTTCATCCTCCGTCCAATCACCTGAGCTCTCTGGTAATCTCTTTGGAGTGGTCATAGCCTCTACCCTCTTCCTATGTCTGATCTCGAGATGGAAAACCCTCTTGTGGGTTACCTTCATCCTCGCTAATTATACCAGTATCCTTCTTAACACCATTGCCTGGATTAGGATACAACTGTTCACATTTATCACATTAAATTTAATTTTATTTCTATTTTGATGTCATGAGAAATGGCTCAATACATTCTTATAATTCAAAAATTCTATTCCCTCATATATGGGACACTTGGCTCTAACCATGGGGATAGTAAATTATTACAAACTCAACTTATATATCCATAGATAAAACCACAGAACACTGTAAACCACAATAAAAATACACGACGCCAATAGTTAGGAACTAAAAATTCACTCCTGGAGTGTGACGTTTACCATGCAGTAGGGCTGTGAGCTCTACCGAAGGGCAGTTGCCACCAACACACCAAAGGCTTCCCAAGGCAGAATTATTTGGAAGTAGACTTGCTAAGAATTGGACTTGTGAGCACAGGATCTATGCCAGACACTTTTGTCGTGTCTATTATAGGTTTTATTGCTTGTTGTGTTTTCTGTTTTATAGTGCATTGTCTAACATATTATTTGCCTCATTATGCATCCTGTGTACATCCATTTTATTCACCATTGCTTTATGTTGCAGGGTTCTATGTGTAATTTTTAATACAAGGTTCTTTTTGCATAGTATTGCAGGTTGTAGAAGGAAGTAGTTCTGCTCTGGCACGAGGGTCAGCCAAGGCCCACCCGCACATCAGTTCGGTATGCTAGTCAGTGAGTAGCATCGGACGAAAGTGGTGTGTGTTTGTGGGAGCTCCGGCTTTTCCCGCGCACGCCGGGCTGTATTCATCATTTTAGTATTGACTTGCCGTTGTAATAATTAATTCTCGAACCTTTTTTTGTCATTTACCCGCCCGATAAACCACCTTCTCTTCCCGCGGGAATAACATCGCCCCGGGAAGCATAACTCTGCCGTAAAGCCATTTTGTCATAAGATGTTTTTCTTAGTGTAACCACAGTGGCCGGTCTTGTTTGCCACCCTTTCTGTATGTAAGTACTCTCCCAGGGGGAGATTAAAACACGTCGAATAAATGCTACTGTGATCTGAATGGTATGTTATACTTCGACCACTCTATGCATTTGAGAGGACGGGCCCTAACAATACCTGTTCCCGCCATGTTTGCCTTTATTCAGTTTTACAAGTGTATATGTCCTTAATAAAGTTACGTTTTCCTCAGCGCATCTCTAGCGATTATTCTCAGCGATTATCGCTCCGCGACTATCGTTTCTGACAGCTATGCATGATTTAGTATTGTTGTGTTCTCCTCCAAGAGTCAGCCGCTGGCAACACTAGCAACCGATGCAGGTCCGGCGATCATCTCTGCTCCCTGACCGGAAAAAGACACCAGTCGCCAGCGGCTATTCATTTATATGCAGGGTTTCCAGTCTGTGTAGTCCCGTGTCAGCTGACATGAATGCAAAAAACAAAGTTTGTCATTTCGCCAGAAGAAGACGAAAAATTTGTGAAAGAGGTAGTGAAGTAACCAGCCTTGTTTGACCTGTTGGATAACAATTACCGTAATCAGAAATTGAAGGGATGAAATATCACGTCATTGGAAGATCAAATGAGTACAATTATATAAGTAATCATCATATGCAGTAATAATTGAGGAACTTGCCAGTTTTTAAGGAATGACTGCTGGAGAAGTAAATGTAAATAATAAACTTACTAATTGTACATTTGAGTTTTAAAAAATTTTAATGTGCATGCTAACATGGCATTGATGTATGTTTGTTTTATTTTTTGCATGTTTATCGCTAGAAATATAAGTTTTTCTAGAAAAAATAGTAAATTAAATGTATAACAATTTTATTCAGTGTATTATTTTTTACAAATAATGCATCTGTTTTTACATACATGTATAAAGTAGTGGCTAACACAATCATAATATATGAGATGTACTCAGTTTATTCAGCCGTTATATTGCTACTAAGATTGACGTTTTCGAGCTATACATTTTCATTACTACTTATGTTAATTATATATTAAATTAAAAACCGTACAAATGCATCATCTTTTTCACATTTTCACAAACATATTTATCTTTTTATTAAACAAAACACTGAAGGATGAAAGATATCGTTGTGTCATGTTCCAATAATGTCTGAATATAGAATGGACCTATTTAGTTATCGTCATGTACCATTGTTACATGATGATCTTGCCATGCAACACTGCCAATCCCTACGAAATAGTTTGTAAATATTTCCAGCACCGCATAGCTGTCATAGTTTGCAAAGCCACCAGTACTCGCCGAAGATTAATAAGGTTTGCTGCTGGTGCTTCTTGGAGAGGATCATATTCGTAACTTGCTTTCCCTTGAAACGATAAATAACCGCCCCAAAGCATGTTGTGAAGACAGCAGGCAACAATAATAACGTCTTCAATAGTGGCAGAAAGCAGACGAATTAGTCTAAAAAAAATATGTGGGGAAACTTGTGCAAGCATACCAAACCCATTTTCAGCTACCCTACATGCACGGCATAGTCTGTAATTAAAAATAGCTTCTTGTGGTGATTTGATGCTGCAGTTTGGCGGAATGGTTTCATCATGTTTGTGTGAATCCGAAAGGCATCATCTCCAAGAAATACATGAGGCACCTCAAAATCAGTGTTTGGAAGTTTTGCTGTGGGCGGAAATAACATTCCAGCTCTAAAGTGTTGGCCTAATCATGATTTTTCAAAAATTTCGCTATCTACCTCTTTGCCATAGGAGCCCACATTAACAAACAAAAATGTGTAATGTGAGCCAGCAACAGCAAGCATCACCAATGTGAAAAAATTCTTGTAATTGTAATACAGTCTCACACTTTTATCTTGGCATGCAATCTGGTCCTGCTTACCGTCTATGGCCCCTACACAATTCGGGAAATCCCATTTGTTTTGGAACTCTTTTGCCTACTTTTTCAAATAATCGATTGACTTGGGGGCCATAAACAGCGGCGCAAGCTTTCCCTTCAGAGCATACAAAGTCATTTTTTTTTATCTTGCTTATTTCCCCAGTTGATATGAGGAACTGGAACTGTAGTGACTGTAAAGACTCGCCAGTACCCAAAAATCTGAAACAATCAAACCAAATTAAATCATATAAATTATACACTTCTTACTCCTACTACTTGTTACTAAATTGAATTAGGTTATGTGGTAATTTATTTTCAGATGCCGACAGCAATGAAAGTAAAAAATATATATTAAAAACACTTATGACCGAAGGAAGAGAGAGAAACTGCCTACTGGTTCAAAAGCTCCACCAGGGAAGCAAGGGAAGAAATGGGTACTTGCAGACAGCCTATAATTTCTTCAGTCTGCAGAACAGCAAAAATCGTAAATAAAATCTCAAGTAAAATATTTATTTATCTCTCATTTTCTTCTTCTCTATCAATTGTAGTTGTACCTCCCTCTCTCTCCACCCCAGATAATTAATCAAATAATTCCATCTTCCACCAAGGCAATCCTGGTTCGAACCTCTGCAGGGCTACTCTCAGATTTTCGTATGTAGGAGTCTGCCTAGATGATGCCATATGTTGACGAGTTTTATCAATAATCTAATGTTTGCCACACTGTAGATTTCCTAGTGCTTCTCCATATCTACCACACTCATCCCTCATTGGCTTTAAAGACCATAGATGTCAAGTTCCATCAAAATCTCTTAACTTGTTTTAACAATGCTGTGTTTATATAACCAGGCTGGCCATATGTTTGAATTTTCTTATGTTCCAGCAGTTAATAGAACTTGCCAGAAATCAGTGCCCTGATAATTGCACAAGTGAAACAGCAGATGATACAGTTGAGGAAACATTTGTTTATGAGGCTGATGATGATGGATGTACAGAAGTAAATGCTGCACAAACGTCCAATAATTTTGGTCCACTGTAATTTTATGAGAGAGGGGCAGTTGAAATGAAAGGGCATCACAAGAAAAAAAGGCTCTTTCCGGTGATATTACAATACAAAGAAACATAAGTCATTCGAAGGATAATGTGATAACTGCCATCGAAAAAACAGTAGAAGAGTGCAATGAACTGATAAAGAAATTACTTGTAGAGAAAGAAGATAAAACTGATTTGTTTTTCGAATCATTTAAGAGAATGTGAAGAAGTTCAGACCAATTTTTATAAATGAAGCTAAAATGTGTTTCATGACCATCGTCTCAGTACTTGAAAGCCAGTCACTCTTGTCATCTCAAGGGATTTCGCCTTTGAAAACTGCTGTACAAGTTTTCTCTGGAACATCATCAAATTCTCGAAGTGTTGCATCGCCTCCAAGTGGAATCTCAAGTCTATCTATGTCTCGTGAATGTTTGACTGATGACAACATGCACAAACCTGCCAACATGTATATTCTTAGTCATGAACAGCAAGGCATCACTCCACCTGGAAATATTGTTGAATGCAGTGGACCTTGTTTTAACAAGATGTAAAACATTTTTTATACCTTACATTGATTGTATTTTGTAATATGGCATATTAAAACTAAGTTAGTCTAAAACTTGTTTATTATAAAATATGCACTTAAAAATCAGTATTAAAGCAGTTTTGCATACTATCGTAAATACTGTACTGGATTTTTTTACACAATAGGCGAATTAACTATTTAATATTCATTAATAATTTCCATTGGTTAGGGTATAGCACATGACTCAGATGATCACTTGAACATTTAATTAATGTAGTGTTTTCAGTTATTTATTTGATGTGATGAATGGGAATGGTTTATATTACGTTCTTCGAATGACAACAGATGGGCTTAAATTAAGCTGTCAAACACTAATGGCATCAAAATTAAAATTAAACAATTCTCTTTGTGCTAACATTGCCACATTTTTGTAAAAATGTATCACAACCTATAATTATAGCAATAGTATTTGAAATCCAAGATGACACCCGTCTCTGTCCCTATATATTAAATAAGTTACGTTTATTAATTTCACTTATACCAATGTTATGGCAAGTTTTTCTTCTGGTGTGTTTGGGTATTGATGCCTAGTGCATGACAACTTTATAATATCATCTTGAATTAAACTGAGCCCAAAACCGACCTGTGCTTGAGAAAGTCTTAGAAATTCTGCGATTTTTTTGTCATCCTCTCGAAGGTTATTAACAAGTTTAGCGTAACACCCGTACACATTTCTCGTCACAAATATCGGATGGACTTTACCTGTTGTTGACAACAAATGCAACATATTTTCATCGCCTTCAGCCTCTTCACACAATAAATGAGCAAGCAATTGCCTATTTATCCTAATCATTTTTAGTGCACACATTTCACTTAACATAATACATCTAACAAAGCCAGCGTTGTGCATATAGTGATGCTGGGAGGAAGACATCACAGTGTCAGATGCTGGCATCTGACTCCGAGCGATCATCACGAAGAATAATCGCTATAGACACTCGGAGGAAAATGTACCTTAAGTGTTCTCGTATCTTATGGGCGTCTGTTTGGCCCCAACAATCCACATACACGAGTGTTAATGGCTAGTCAACTTTCCCGCCAAGACAAGCATCATTGTATGTAGTCCACCCACTGGCTATCATTTAGGAAACAACTACAAAGTCATCTGATCTGGGATAACAATCGACGGGTCAGAGGTCACCAGCATCATCGGCGAGAAGATTTAGTCCATGTGTACGTACGGCCCGCAATCCGAGATGAGCAGAGTCAAGAATCATCATGACGACGCTTCGGTGGTGTCTGACGCCTATCCGAGTAAACCACTTCCTAAACCTAACTTTCACCGCCCACAAATTCACATCTGACCCCTTATCAGTCTATTCCTAGACATAAATTGTCTTGCCCAAGTGGGGCCATTATTGTATCACAACCATCTTCCTATAATAGCGACAAGTGATGCCGCCAGGTATACAAAAATAAAATGGCCAACAAGCTTGCCCCTCCAAACATGCATTTATTAAACCTAAAACTTTGCCAGTTTGCTCTCTTCGACGAGTGGTTTGCGGAAACACTCCAATTTAAATATCCTGTGAATAATCTTCCTAATTGTATAATGTTAGACCCTACATAAAGCATAAACTTTGTTCTTCCCACTAGAATATAAATATAACAAAATATTTTTGCTAATTGTTAAATATTCGTTGATTTGATTAGATATAGCATAATTTAGACCAACTATGTTTCTTTTTTAAAATATCTTAACAATTATTTTTAGATGGTTACAAATTACCATTTTTAGGTATTTCTTTTGCAGTTTCTGTTAACGAAAGGAGAGAAATACAAATTGCCTTTTAATGATAACTAACTATACATTTTTCGAACTTAAAATCATTCTTTTTTCTATTTAAATAGGTTACTTATAAACGTCCAATGCTATGCACAATAATATTTCTTTACTGTTTGCGTTATTTGTTAAAGCTAAATTGGAGGCACTCAACAGTTTTTCCCGACTTAATCTAAGATTTCCAATTGGAGATATCCGCAGCAATTTGAAATTCGGTTACAAACTCCAATAAAATGTGTAGGCAGTTATTTCCGAATGCGAGTTGAACCTACCAGCAAATACTTACTCTCTCAAAAGTTCACATAGCTTTTTAAACACTACAAGCTCATCATTTCCCGATCAAACTGTTAACTTGAGATGACAGACGACGGACTAGTTGGAGGGTTGCTTGCACATATGCTTTACTCTATTGCCAGTATAAGTTTTTTTTATGGAAGTGTTATAAAAAAAAAAAAGAAAATGTAAGTTACAGTGTAACATAATGGTCAACTAATTTGTTTGGAATTCTACTTGTGGAACGATTTGTCGACATTCCATGTTACTTCAAAGAAGAAATTCAAGCGTCATTGAGATTGCAAACATTTTATAAACCTACAATATTCGCATTTCTCTTCCAAAATCGAAACTGATATTTGCATAGTTTGTGTTTATCTTAAAATTATCGAATGATAATCGATATAGATTATTAATCATAAAAATCAAATAAATATAATCGATTAACTGTGATTTTATTAATTATTGAATCGAACCTTAATCGTGCATTCCTACTGCACACTGTGGCGTAAACAACAGGAAAATCTGCAAAAAATTGAATATTAATTAGGAGTTAATATGAAGCACGAAGAAGGGATGATATGAAGTAGGTTAACGTTCGGGAATTGGTTCAGTGAGCATAATATTCGTATTGCTTCTGTTTTAACACATGCAGTCGCAACGTCTATCATGACTGAAGAGCGTACCAAGTTGATTGTTTTCGGGAAAAAGGTAAGAAATCGTTGGTAATTTTTTACTTTGGCCTGACTAGCCGTTCAACTTTCCTCCTGTCCTTCAATGAGCTCCACCCCATATCTTTCATCATCACTGGGGGGCCTATAGTTCCCTTCTTCCTAATCATCTTGCCCCTGTCTTCTCCACCTACCGTTCATCCATCTAGCTGCCTTTCTCTACACCTTTTCCAGTTTTTGCACCTCCACCTCCATATACAGGTCCCATACTCCTGCAGCATATTCTAACATTGGCCGTATCATTGTGTCACACACCTCCTTCAGCTCACCTCACAGCTGACTCCCTTCATCACCCTTCTCAACATACCCAGAGTCCTTCTTCCCTTTGCAACTTCCCTCTCTACCTGCTTATTCCATCTGAGTTCTCCCTGCAGTACAATCCCTAGATACTTATATTCCACTGCTTCTTCTATCTCTTGTCCCTCCCATTTGTACATGTCCCTGGTTATCACCTTCTTCCTTGTAAACCTCACTACCTTAGTTTTTCGTACATTTATCTTCATTTTATTTTTCGTGGTCCATAACCGTATCTTGTCAATGTCCGTCTGCAAATTTCCCCCCCCCCCCCCTCACACTTCAGTATACACAACACAATTTTCTGCAAACAATCTTATTTTCCCCCTAATCCCCAAACCCATGTCATTTACTATTATGGTAAATAACAAAGGACCCTCAAATCATGTCCCTGCCTTCTCCAATTACCCGTCACCCATTGTGCTGCCCTTCTGTGTACTTTCTCCAGCTTTGCACCACCACGCCACATTAGGGTTCCTTACTGCTGTGGTTGATGATGCAGCCCCTAGTCAAATTACGGAGCACACTATCATTTCGCAGGAGAGTCTAGAAAAATATTTGAAATACCTAATGAGGTGGGAAAATAGAAACTGGTAAAGAACAAGAAAAACTGTGTAAGTTCAATAGTGCATGGGTTTCAGATCCCCTTTTTCAAAACTGGTTAGTACAGAAAATCCCTAATGATGCAAAGAAAGCAGTATTGCATGATATTGCGTATTGTAATGTCTGCTACATTATTTTATAGCGCACAAGTATTATTTTAAAAAAATTTCACAGTAAATCTGAAAATCAATCAAAATATAAAAAATATAATTAAAAAACACAAACTTACACACATGGTCAATTCAATGCAGGACTTAGTTAGGAGGCTATAACTGACACTGGCAGGGCTTCTGGCGACAAATGATTGCCTTTTCTTTTGATGGACCACTAGCACCTTTGTGTGCCAATATTTTTCCAGATTAGGAAATTGTAAAAAAAAAAAATGCCCCTTCATCGTACTAAGGTAATTTCTTTCATAAAGGAATCTATGGAACATTGTTTTGAGATGTCTCTATGTGACAAACTTCATATTCCATGTAGTATTTTCTCCATGGTAATGGATATAACTACAAATCAGGCTTCGTCAAAATAACGTGCTTTTACCGTTAGGCCCGTTCTACATTGCACGGATACGTAAGAAAACAGACTTGGAAACGCAAGTGGTACAAGCTGAATACTCGATATGTATTTTAACCATTCTACAATATGGAGAAACGTACAGTCTTGCCACTTCTGAAACAATAATACTCAGCTGTTGCAAATTACTGATACAGGTTTCATTATATACACATCTAATTTTGTATATTTTACAGTGTTTAAAAATGCGTAAATACTACTGCTGAACAATGTTCACTTATTTACTAAAACAAAAATGATAATCGCCACGTCAAATCGAAGCACGTGTGTTTACCATAGTGGCCACGGAAACGAAAATTGACAAACCAAATACTCTGTTCCTACTGGCTACACAAATTCACAAACACGCAAGAGTTGGGAGATGCCAAGCCGTCTTACGTGTATCCATACAATATCCGCATTTACATGTGTCATTGTAGATTGAAACTGAGTGTGTTACGCATTTGCTTCCATGTGTGTCGGACGCGCCTTATATACTATAAGAAAAATGACAGTACCGTAAAAACAAGATTTTTTGACAAGGTGGAATCAAGTTCTGGTACTGCTGAGCATCTGTATAAATGCCAAACACTTAAAAAAAGGCATTCCATTATCAAACCTGATTGCGTTCTCTTTTCTTTTACAACCAATGTTATGGCAGGGGCAAACCATTCTGTTTCCTCTCTTCTTAAACAGGATATTTCTGACATGGTATGCAGTAGGTGTTCCTGCCATATGATTAATCTTGAAGCATCTAATGTCTGCTTAAAGCTTCCTCGGTCTATTGACGATTTGCTCTGAAACTTAGGCTCTCATTCTAGCCACAGTTATTCTAGGCAGCAAAAATCCAGAGAATTTCAGGCGTTTTTTTCACATGGAAATTTACAAAATTTTGTCTCCTGGAACTACTCATTGGTTATCACATAAAAGCCTGTGTTGACAGAGTTCTTGAGCAATATTCAGCCCAAAAATTCTACGCAAGGGAAACAGTTTTGAACAATCCATCAAACACACTGGAAGAAATGCTTGTAACTATGGCCAGTCCCTTTGCAGAACTATACCTTGAGTTTATATCTTATGTGTTAGGTCTTCTTACTTACTTCAATACTACATTTCACTCTGAAGTGCCCTTACTTCATATGCTAAAGTCGGTGTTAAAAAGGTTGATGAGAAACATTTATAGTACCTAACTAGCCTACTTGCATCTTGAATATATGGGGAAAAAACGACAAAAGATATATTGTGGACCCTTAAACTTTACTTAGGCATTAGAGTGCAGGAGAGTGTAGAAAGACTAAAAAAGGACTCCACAACATATCAAAGAAAGACTTGCAGTATTTCTTTCAAGCTTGCGTACATTTTTACATAGAATTAGCAAAGGAGCTACACAAGCGGTTCAGATTTCGGTTTACTAATTCCCTTTTCAGCATGATCCCTATTTATTGTTGATCCAGCAGTATCTCAGTCATTTCAAGTACATTCATTGGCCCCAATTTTCCAAAGGTTTCACTCTCTTAACCGATTGGTTACAAGGCACATGAAGGTATATAATGAATTCGCGTAGCAGTCTGAGGCTATGGCATGACATTACAACACTGAAATCAAATGATAAAAACATAACAACGCAACACAAGAGATTTTAGTTATATTAAACTGGCATGGTGAAAGTCGGAACTGCTATTACTGCCCATTTCAACAAAACAAACACAAGGATAACACTGTAAAATTATGCAAAGAATTATGAGTGTTAGTGCTCCGTGGCTGGAAGTGGTTTCACGACCACATGGGTTTGCACACGCAAGGTAGTTTGGCCTCACTTAAAAGGAGCTAAAGGTATATAACATTTCCCCTTCATATTCAGTGACTCTACAGTACGGGGCAATGATTTGATTAGCACTGCACACACGCAATTAAGAAATAGCTCGTGTTGGCTTGGGGTCAGGCATGAACCATTGTGACCCATGCACAAGGCACACAGACGTGCACGCACAGTGCAGGAACTGAGCAGCAGTGGTCTTTCTCCCAAGCGGAGCAGTGAGGGCAACTCTCTACTATATCACCTAAGGGATTTTGTTTTTAGTTCTAAACGAGTAGGCGTTTATTCAAAATGTTACAAGTGTTTGTACCTCCTCGCACCTGCCTCCCCCCCCCCCCCCCCCCAGCTCGTGACCATCAGTTATCACCATAGAAAAACTTTTTGATACTTTTCCTACTATTATTTGTACCTACATGCCTCCATAATATCCTGTATCCAGTGTTAAGACCTTCATTTTCATTGCTAACAGGGTTTGCTTTTACTAGTACTAAATCTCCAATTTGGAAATTTTTTAATGCTGTTAATTTCCTGTTCTTGTTTCTTTGTTTAGCATCAAAATACAGTCTTGCCTATATTAGTGTATTCATTTTTTCTCTCACATATCCGCTTCGTAATGTCTGTATTTAGTCCTTTTCGAGGGGTTCTGAACTTTGGTACATAATGGCTTCATGAGGAGTATAGCTGGTTGAAGCATGCACTGTATGAGTAATTATGAATTTTTTAATGGCAGTTTGTCTTGCCAATTTTAGTGAGCATCATGACAGTCAATCCTTAACATAGTTCCTAGTGCCTCATTCTTACTACTACAGGATTTCCTTGGGGGTGTCATACTGAAGTAGGTGTAAATATGATGACTTACTTCCGTAAACCTAACTGCCATGTTTTGCTGCTAAATTGTGTATGTTTATCTGATAAAATACATTTTGGTTTTCGTACTTCTCCCGCAAACAATTTTACCTTGCTTATTAACACCTTTGGCATAGCTCGCACAACTGTTTATAGTTTTGTATACATTCTCATGATTCGTGTTTACCGGGATAATTTCGAAGTCCACATCTTGAATACGGCGTAACATGTCTGCTGTACAGTTTTCAGCATGTTTGATGTATTGAATCTCAATGTTGTATTCTTGTGTGAGCAAACAACATCGGATGATAGGCTATATATAAAAGCTTCATGGACTGTCATTAACTTTATCTGTTCACCTAAAAGTAAATCTTGGTACTTTTGCAAAGACCATACAATAGATAACGTTTCCCATTCAGTTACCGTAAAATTTCCTTTCTGCATTATTGTAAAGTACGGCTAGACATTGCCACTGTTTTTTGAGTACTGTGGTCATCACACTGAGCTAATTTAGTCCCCAATGCATACACCGATCTATCAGTAAATAGGAGAAATGAACGTCCTTGCACTGTATGATAAATTACATGTTCCGTTATGAACAATTCTTTAGTATTTTCCAAAGCTTTTTACTCAGTTTCCGTTCATACCCAAACTTCTTTTTTCTGTAGGAGTTAAAAGAATAATATCGCCAATGTTGCAACTTGATTTAAATAGTGACTGTGAAACCAGATTACTCCCAGGAATGCATTTAGTTTTTATGTTCTTTGGAACTGGGAATTGTGTACTTGCTCTCAATTTGTCTTGTGCAGTTCAGATGCCATCTGGAGTAAATGTATGTTCTAGAAAAGGCACTTTTTTCGCAGCAGAATAATGATTTACATGTTTATATCATTATGCCAGTTACACTTAATTTCTGAATTACCAGATTCAAATGTTCTAAATGTTCTTCAAAAGACTGATGTAATTGAAATGTCATCTACATATTCTCAAGCAAATGCCTTACACTCATCTCCTAGAGTAACATCTAAACATTGTATGAATTCGGCGACAGCATTGCAGATGCTGAGTGGCAGGACTTGAAAACATATTCTTGAAGTTTGAACAAGAAGATGGTATACTGTTTTGGTGGTTCATTGAAATGGATTTGCCAGTAACCACAAGTAAGATCCAAGGTACTTGTATATCTTATGCCTTGATACAATCAAAGTAGCTCACTTGTTTGTATTGGACTTTCACAGTCTTAGATAGTTCTGAAGTTCAGATTCCTCACATCAAGTCAGAGTCTCGCAGACCTGCCCTTTCTATCGGGTTTGCGAAGGGACTTGCTTCTTGTTTTATTATTTCCCAGTCGAGCATCAACTGTAAGTAGCTTTCTGCTTCGGCCATGTATTTCACTGGTACAGGATACCACCTTATGGGAAATGGCTTTCCCTCTTTCATAATGATTTTTGCTGTTTCCTTTTTGCTCAGTCCTGGTTTTTCAGAAAATGTGGTACGGTGTTTTAGGAAAAGTTCATACAATACAGTCTTTTGTTCCTTACCAATGTCATCACTGCCAGAAATTTCATTCCATATGTCTTCTGTAGTAGAAACTAAATAGTTTAAGCTTCCATTTGAAATTGTATATATCACGACTTCTTTGCTGAGCAAACCCACAATTTCATCAGTGCACTGCCATCTCCTAGGTCTTAGGTGTAGTTAGTACATTCGGCATCTGGCACAGAAATCATCCAACCTTTGAAATCTAATTTAATATTGTACTTGGATAAGAAATCTACACCCAAGATTAATGATTTTCCTAGTCCTTTAATAATTAGTATATAGTGATGTAAGCTTTGCTTTTCCTAATACTTTGATGATTACAACAGTCTGTCAATTTACTATCAGGCTAGCTTTAGTTGTAGCACAAAAATTATGATCCTTGGTATTAGTGTAATGGGCAGAACTATACTGTGCCTTTGGATCTCTTGAACTACACTAGGACTTTGATGGCTGTTGATGCCCTGATAGGTGCTAGGACTTGGCCAGCAGACAGTGGTGTAGTGGTCGAGAGTGAAAGTTATGAAATTCAGAAAATTTTAGGAGTGAGGTTGTCTGGATGAGGTGGTTAGAATGAGGTATATTATCCGGGCGCCAGGCACTATCCAGATCTAGTGCTATTGAAGTGGTAGAGCAGACTCTTCTTTACTCTGGGCCGTGTGGCCGACGACCAAATGCAGCTATCCTTCAGTGTGCTGTATCAATCCTCATGCTGTAGATTGATGAACTGTATTACGTGCTACGTGGTGAATTATCTAGGCTGTTCACACGCCTATGCTACTTTACACTGCAATACTAGCAAACAAAAGCTGGAAGTCAATACACACTTGCGGGTTGGCGAGAAATTAGAAGGGTCCATCCCTGAAACGTCTTGCGGCTTACCTTAAATAAAAGCAGTCGGTTCACGTAATGCAGTTTATTTCTCTAGGGTCAACACTTTACATGAATATGTACTGAACAGTTACTGTTCAGTAGCGGTGATGCAGTTGAAAAATGGTGGGAAGGCCTTACTGTTACTTTGGTGCAGGTGAAACTCCTCCAGACGATGCAAAACTGGAGAAGGTGAGAGGCGGTATCCTGGGCGGCTTGCGTAAAATTTTCCTGTTAAACTACAAGACTATAACAGTGAAAAAAAGACTGGTACAAATTGTGAACACCGCCCGGGCACAGAACCGAATGGTACGCGATCTGCCTCTCGAAGTGCTCAACGTCTACTGTCTTTCCATCATGGCGCGCTCGCCGGTGTTGTCGCCACAGTGCGGCACGTGGAACTACTTTCTGTTACCTTGCACTCGCACAACTACTATGCTTAACATTACAACACTTGCAATAACGCTCTTAAATATTGTCTATTATGAAAACATAATACACTGCAGAACAAGTGGAATGAGGTATGGATGATAACACGTGAATGAAGTACACTACCAAAACATTGCGGGTGTCCCTTTCCTTGCACGTGTCTGTCATCACCCTAGCCCTGTAGGGTAATAATTAGGAAAATAAAAGTACATGGTATTCTTTGCTATATCCCTGCGCGGCTGCGCACGTGTCCTTTCATTTGCACCAAAGTGAATTCGTTTTGTGGCAGGCTTGACAATAGTGTTTTGTTCACTTAGCCAGAGCACACCTAATATTGCTTCTTCTGTAATATCTGCTGTAATGATTGATGTGGTGATAATTTCTAAATCGCGTATCCTAACAGTTACTGTTGCTTGTCCTTGTGCACTATTACTTTCTTGCAGTGTGGCTAATCTGATTACATGTTTTATGCTGGTTACATCTGCTTTGTTGACAAATTGAGGTTGTAAGAAATTGTGTGAAGCAGCGGCGTCTTTCAACTCGTGACATGGTTTTATTGTTGACAAACACAAGTATGCGGATAAATTGTGCCATTGCTCCATTCACCTAATTTACTAAGGCCTGCTGGGGTGTCAAGTCTGGTTGTTGTTTTGACAGGACCGGGGCATCAGAGGTGTCGGGCCTCCTTACCCCCACTTCCTGTTTCCCTGCTGGTTGCCTGCGGTGCCTTGATAGCCGTCAAGGTGCGGGTTGTTGGGTCACTGGCTGTGCCAATGGCAGACCTCTGCGACAAGTATATTGCGGGTTCCCTGCCTTCTCCAATCTGGCATCTTGACTCGCAGGAACACGTGCGACACTGTTTTGCATGCTTTATCCGACACTCCGTTCGTTGTTGATGTTACTGTTTACATTAGAAAATTTTGAGGTTGACTGTCTGAATTGTGGCTTGTTGTACGTTTTTGTTTGCACACTGTCCTTTGCACTGTTATCTTCTTGCGGCCTGTGCCGCCATCGCGCGGCGTCATTCTCGCGGCACAGTTGGCATGGATTCCATTCCAGTATTATGGCAGCTCTCATCATCTCCTCTATGGTGCTGTTTAGCAGCGGAACTACTGCTGCACGGTATTCTGGTAGGACCATTTCTGCTACTACCTCCATCACTTCCCGCTCAGGCAGATGCGTGTGAAAACACCATACCAGGTACCCTTTGCACATGATAAATGTGGTGAGAGGCTCGCCAGGTTGTTGGGCTTGTAGTGTCAGCTTGCTTTGTGCTTGCAGTGATGAGAATGCACCTCCATACAGGCACTGAAAGCCGTGGATGAACTCTTGCCATGATAGTCCGTAATGTTTTAGTGAAATCCACCAGACTTTTGCTTCACCTTGCAATTGGGCTCCCACACATCCTGCCCATTCCTCCTCCCATACGCCGTATCTCTGTAGACGTGCAGTACAGTCCTGGAAACATGCCTGTGGGTCTTCTGTTGGTGCTCCTGCAAAATTGGACAACTTTTGAAATTGGTTTGGCATATTTTTCCAGCTGTTGTTGACTCCTGTTGGTTGGCATGCTGAATGATCTCCAATTTTGTTCTGTCTGTGCTTCGGTACGATTCACTACCATAGGTGTCACAGGAATTGTTGTTGAATATGGAGTAAGCAAAGGTGGGATATGCTGTGAAATTATTGTGTTGGGGTAGAATGCCGGTAATATCTGTGGATAAGGTGTGATTGGTATCAGTGGTTGAGGTGCTGAGGTTCGGGTGGGTTGTTATGGAGCAGACTGCACCACTTCACTGCTCACGCTGTCAACTGCCACGTGCGTTTTGTTTACATGCGCCTGCTGCAACGTGCCCTCCTGTGCTTCACTGTCTTCACACAAAAATCCGGTTTCCTGAACCGTTGCTCTCTGTCTCTCTTGTGCTGTCTGATACTTCTTGTGCACTGGTGCTTTACATCTGCGGCATTTGTAGCTTTCTCCCCTTGCTTCGCCCATGCATGTGGTCTGTGAACATGCCATGACATGCCACTCATTGAAAAATACTTCCCATTTGAATGGTGCTGCTGGTTTCTGTTGCAAGTTTTCATTACAGTTTTTATAAATATACTTCTCTATGATTGCACTTTCAACCTCCCTTTCGTTGAGACATTTGCGGTGACATTGTATTTCACACCGCATACAGGCAAGAGTCTGTGTATTCTGTCCCGTGCGTAGCACACTGCTGCACCAATTTTCTTCTGCTAGTGCGGTAAAAATTTCTTCATCTTTATTTTGATTTTCTGAAATGTTTGCTATTTCCCGTGTGATTTCACTTTCGTGGGTGTCCTCGATGCTGTAGCTCACTAAGCTGGACTGTCGGCAGCAGCTGCTGTTGTCACTGCCGTGTTCAAATTTAGACCAGAAGTCCTGCGGTCTAAGTTTCAAACAATTTTGGCAGAGCAGTGCCGGTGCACTGTCATCTGACTGGCCAGCCATGGTTTATTCTGATATAAACGTTGCAGAATCACGGAGTGGAGAAGCATGACGTGGTTGGGGGACGGCTGACCTGCCTGCGGTGCAGATGTCAACGTACGGCGGGCGCACACCTGACTGCCAGCGTGTGGTGAGCGGATGGTGTGAGAGGGAGAAGAGTCTTTTGTTTCTCCTTCCCACAATTCTCCCTTGTCTTCTCCTTCACGTGGCACGACAAGGGAGGAGGGGGGTGGTTGGTGATGCGTGCTGCCCTTTTGTCCTGCGGGCATGCCGAGATGGTACGTCTGATGTCACAGTGCTCCAAAATGCCTGCTCTATTGACCACATGCGCGCTCTTCCAGCACGTTGGTGGCCACTCACTGCTTTTCCCCACATTTTTTTCTCTGGTCACGTGCTCACCTTTCCGACATCTTACAGGCATCTGGAAGGCGTCCCAATGCTATTGGCATGTAGTTGTTGTCCTTGTTGTGGGTAGCAGGAAAACAGTGGGAAAATGCTCAGCGGGAAAATTGGAGAAATTGTGAAAATTGCAGGAAATATTTTTGGAGCCATTTTGGGTGATTTTGATGTTCAGGAGATAAATGATGGAGGATAGGCCACAAAGTTGGGCGACATTTTGACGGTTGTTGATGCCCTGATAGGTGCTAGGACTTGGTCAGCGGATGGTGGTCAAGTGGTCTGAGTGAAAATTATGAAATTCAGAAAATCTTAGGAGTGAGGTTGTCTGGGTAAGATGGTTAGAATGAGGTATATTACCCGGGTGCCAGGCACTATCCAGATTTAGTGCCATTGAAGTGGTAGAGCAGACTCTTCTTCACTCTGGGCCGTGTGGCCGACGACCAAATGCAGCTATCCTTCAGTGTCCTGCATCACTCCTCATGCTGTAGATTGATGAACTGTATTACGTGCTACGTGGTGAATTATCTAGGCTATTCACACGCCTATGCTACTTTACACTGTAATACTATCAAACAAAAGCTGGAAGTCAATACACACGTGCGGGTTGGTGGGAAATTAGAAGGGCCCGTCCCTGAAATGCCTTGCGGCTTACCGTAAATAAAAGCAGTCGGTTCACGTAATGCAGTTTATTTAGGCGATTGCTTACATGCCTCTAGGGTCAACACTTTACATGAATATGTACTGAACAGTTACTGTTCAGTAGCAGTGATGCGGTTGAAAAATGGCGCGAAGGCCCGTGTCTTACTTTGGTGCAGGTTAAACTCCTCCGGGTGATGCAAACCTGGAGAAGGTGAGAGGCGATGTCCCGGGCGGCTTGCAAAAAAGGTTCCTATCAAACTACAGGACTAATACAGTGAAAAATGACTGGTACAAGTTGTGAACGCTTCCCGGGCGCAGAACCGAACGGTAAGGGATCTGCCTCTCGAAGTGCTCAACGTCTACTATCTTTCCATCATGGTGCGCTTGCTGGGGTTGCTGCCACAGCGCGCCACACACAACTATGCTTGCACTTGCACAACTATGCTTAACACTACAACACTTGCAATAACACTCTTAAATATTGTCTATTATGAAAACATAATACACTCCAGAACAAGTGGAATGAGGTGTGGATGATAACACATGAATGAAGTACACTACCAAAACATTGCAGTAACACTGGATAATAACTTTAGGGCTTTGAAACTACTCTTACGGGTGTCCCTTTCCTTGCATGTGACTGTCATCACCCTAGCCCTGTAGGGTAATAATTAGGAAAATAAAAGTACATGGTACTCTTTCCTGTATCCCTGCGTGGCTGTGCAGGTGACCGCATGGCCACTGTCCTACTCTGCGTTGCTTTGCATCTGGAACACACACACACACTGCACTGCACTTGAACCTCTGCTGGTCACCGAGGCGCTACTGCGTGTGGTGCAGTGCGGCTCTCTGCCACAGATGTGGTAGACGGCAGCCAAATAGTCTAAGGGCTGTGAGCTCGGCTCACGTCAACTTGTTCAGTTAACTTCCGCACCACTGTCTAAGAGAGTTGGTACTTGCTGTCCGCATATTGTTAACGTTATTTCTGGGCACAAGGCTTCACTAGGCTTACCAATAAATTCATCTTGTTCCTTCATTAGGAACTTGCGCTCTGATTCTGTCAAACAAACTTTATTAACTGATTTTGGCAATAGAAATTGTATATTTGGATGAATACACTAGGCTTCTGTGTCATATTAATTTCATTATTCCAGCTAAATCTGCTCTCTTTACTATCCTTACAATCATCTTGGGTTTACGTTGTGAGACCTGCTGTGCCGACCCCCTCTAGTTTAACATCTTATTGCGTGAGATAGTGGGAAGACAAGGTGATTCCTGTACCCACTGCCTTTGTTGGTTTTGTACTCTAAATGCCATAGCAAAAGGGTTTAGTAGTGTTTGTCTTTCAAAATACTCTTGTCTGTTATTTTGCTCTTCTTTAAGAGAGATTTGTGTCTAAAGTAATTTAGTATACCTCATATTTGGGTTTTCGGCTTGACGCTGGCTAAGGGTCAGCAATAAACTGCCCATGATGGCACACGCCATTAAAGTTACACGAGGTGGTGAGCACGTGGTTAAGTACCGCTATAGTCTATGTATCTCTCAGGAAATGTAATATCAGTTGTTCTCAGTGTAAAATTTATTTGTTTCCAAGGGTGAAATTGTTTATGAAAGTGTTTTATTGCGATGTATAATATTAAGGGCAATATTATTGAGTAATTACTTGAGGATTTTTGTAATGTTATCATGTTCTACAGCTTCATCGCCCAGGACCACGTGGTCAGATATAACCAAGTCCGTATCCACTCAATTGCCATGTTGTAAGGGCTATTTGTGTTTCCATCTTGTGCGCCACAATTTGTGTCAAGGTTTTATGTAATTTTCATCAAGGGTTCTAGTATTTCGCGTGTTTTAACATACTTAGTTCTTGACCACATGTTCAACTTGTTTGATTGACTTTTTTCCTGCCATTATTTTGTGGTTTAAGGGTTTTGTATATTTTTCCTGACAAATATAATTTTGCAATGAAGATTCAATCATTTGAGATGACTATTGACCGGATTTCCGGGTGGATGCTGTGCTTTTGAACCTGCACACGTGGTTAGCTACGAGCCCTATTCAGCGGAATTCGCACCTTCTAATTGAATTCACACCTATTGTGTGTTATTTTCCATCTCACATTGTACCCTACATTCTTCCAGTGTTATTTTGTGCCCTTGTATGACGTGATTGTTTTGCCTTAGTCCTCTATGTGTTTGACAGTAGCCACACAACACGTGGTTCAGGGACAAGTCCCGATGAATAGACGTTAGCTGCGAAGGAATATGTTAGCGTTCATTTCATACTCTGTGTCCTGTCTCTGGGTAAAACCCGCAGACCATCCTAACGGCTGTAGACTCCTTACTCTGTAGAGGCTGTGCCTTCCTGCACTGCGGAGCATCATCCAGTCATTGTTAGATTGGAAAATGTACATATGCAAAAGTATAACCCATAAAGTAATGCAGAATTTAAATACACACTATTTAAAAAAAAATCCTTTGTGAATCTGTGGTGATCATGTTGCTTGTGACATCTTGTTCAGGCGTAACCTTCCAGCATCCATTAGCAACTGTTAACAAGCCCAAACTTGCATTTTTATTTGTTATTATAGTTGCACAGTATTGTGAAGTGTTGTCAGTATTGGGCATATAGCGAGAATGTCTGTGGTGGTGTTGTTAGTCCCAACCCGGAGTTGGAGAAGCTACGAGACTCTGTCCCGCACCCACCACCAATAGACGAGGATGTGGAAGAGCTGATGCGAGCCACATCTCGTGTGCATGTTGGCTTCCTCTTCTCAGCGAAGGGTTTACCAGCGCTGCAACAGATATGCAAGTTTGTGCTGAGCGCTGAGGAGTATACTGGTGGCTGGCGCGAGTTTGCAGCAAACTTGGGGTTGGATCCCGTGACTGTTCAGGTGAGGTTTCTTATGTTCTCTTCCACTTCAGCCTGATCTTTTGTGATAGTTCTTTTATTTGCATGGTGGGCACTAGTGTGTTCTTGTTGGCCATTGAGTCTGTGATACAGTTCCATTGCTTGTAAACCCTTTATAGGACTGTCTCAAGGTATCCTCTTCTCTGACTAGCATTCCATGACGAACAGTTAGTAGGAAGTCGTATGTTACACATCACATGTTGGTTGAATTTTGCACCCAGGTACTAAGTGTAATTTTCTCTTAATAATTAGTTTGGTAGTTATTTTTCGAAGTTTTAACCTGTTCTGAAAAAATATTTTAAAAGGTTGCCCATTGTGATATCTGAATTTTGGTACCAAGAAAATCTAAGAAAAAGTCCATAGACACTATTTTTTTTAGTTTTGAGTAATACTGTTTTTTGTCCTTGGCTACAAAACAGTGACATCAACAGGAACCCTGCCATCAGTAAAGTTTTGGAGCATTGTTAATTAATTCATCATTCATAATTTAACTGAATTTTTATTGAAGTTTCATTATTCTTGGAACATACTCTAATAGATAATCAGAACCATTTTTGTGCTGTGGTATACTGGTTGGTCAAAATGGGTGTTGAATTGTGAACTGTAAAGGCATATTAACTGATTTAAAATTGGTATAATCTGGTGCAATAGTTTAATCAAACTTTTGCTAGCCATTGGAATATCTAGTATCTTTGTTCAAAAGAATTTTAGGTTCCTGTAAAGAATGTTTGATTACTCCGAGAACTTACCCATTTAAATATCTTTATTGCTCTCATTTTAATAGCTACTCTCAGTGCGGGGACACCCTCCCCTCCCCTCCCCTCCCTCTTCGTAATTAACATTGCTAGAAAGGTGGTAAAGAAAACTATGTAGTAATTTTACCTGTGAAATCAAATCTAATGAATAATTTTGGTTTAGAAGGATATTGTCAGCTTAATATTTGTTGTACAAACTATAAGGAATTTCACTCAGTTTTTTTCGACATGTTTACTCATTTTCTTCCCCTTTAGCTGTCAATTCAGTAACTGCATTCCTTCATTTCCAATTTACTTCATTTGGTTGTTGTGTAGTTTCGTCAATTTTTTTTAAGGAAGTCCATCTGTGTATTAAATTTTTTCTCAAGTAGTAGTACAGTAAATTCAGACAAGACTCTTAAAGGGTAATATTGTTCTACAATAGTATTTTATGTCTCTGCTTGTACTTTGTCTTGCCTTATCATAGCGATGTCCTTTTATTCTCATTTCTGGCCATCGGGGAACCCTTCCAATTGTTACATAGCATTAAGTCGCCCACACAACTGTAACAAGAGCATTGTTTGTAGCTTTCTAACCGTGTTCGCTATTCATCTATATCTCTTCTCATATTTGAGTATACTAACTTATTTTTGTACGTTTCCCTTTAATTAATAGTGATGTCAAGACCTAAATCATCATTGGTGTTCACTTTCTTTTATAAGTGATTTTTGATACAAAATATGTGATTACTCCAAGAGTTATTCTAAGTCTGAGGAAGCCAATAGCAGCTTATTTGTGCTACTTAGGTCATGTGACTAATACTGTTTAAAAAGTTTAAATTTGTAGCTGCTGTTAAATCAAGTAGGTAAACAATTATAGTGATATAAAATAAATGGGTAGTAGCCAGTACAATAACAAGGTAAGACAAGATTAGAAACAAATTTGTACAATCATGAGCAGAAGTACAGGATATGAATGATATTATTGAAAAGGCTAAAATGAAGTTGTACAAAGAATGAGAGGAATGAGGCTATCCAAACAAATGATGGAAATTAAATATGTGAGCAGAAGATCCAAGGGAAGGTAGGGGGAGGTGGAAGGAACTAATAATGGCAGGAGTACAGGAGAGGGGAGAAGAATGTAGCAAAATCAAGGAATAAGAGGGGTAAAGAGATGAGACATTTTGGTATGCTGACTCGGTCGAAGGCTAGAAACAGCAGTGGATGTAACAGTCATTACATGTCTATGATGCTATACAGTTTTTGAGAATGGTCACTGATCTCTTTTTATCAGTTTAACTTAACATTACTCAGCTGTGTGTGCTGACACATTTAGTTTTGCCATAATACTATCAGAAATGTGGAATTTTACCTAAGGTACAGTTATTTATTTGAAAGTTCACTATGTATACATTAATTTTCACTGTTGCTAGTGTAAAGGATTGGTTTTTTTTTTTTTTTTTTTTTTTTTTTTCTAACCTACCCTAATTCTAAGTGTTAGTTGTACGTCCGAGGTAGGGACGGGAACTATTGCATCTCAGGGCTGAGTCCCTTACACGTACAGGGAAGGGAATCCATGCAAGAAGGCATACATCATGGCAGGGAGGGATTGGGCAGCCATGGCTACAATTTTGGGCCATGACCACCTCCCTTAGTGTACCTATAGTTAAAACTATAACTGAGAAGAGGCTGGGAAAAATCGGCATAAGCACCGTCAAAACCCAGTCGACAGAAAAGAATTCAAAATTGTGACATGCATTATTAGAAAATTCTACAGGGAACAGATGGGTATGGACAATGTTCTTTATTAGTAGGAAGAGAAATTCTAGTAGAAAGGGAGGTGGGTTGGTGATGTGTTAAGTCCACATTTATTAAGTTATTTAACACTTAGAGAACACAAGGATTTCACAGAACTGTGCTCTTACCTGTTCTAATGGTAGTATTATTACTTTTCCATGTTTCAGCTAACGAACTGTGGAAGATGGGTAGTCCACTGCAGTATAATCTTCTGGAAACCATTTTAAAGTTTTTTTATTGTTCTTGAACACACATCTCAAGGACCCTTTGTATTGTTAGTGAAATTTGAATATGTGAGTATTGTTAGTTGTGCATCTTCAGTT
Source organism: Dryococelus australis (assembly GCA_029891345.1). Lineage (NCBI taxonomy): Eukaryota > Metazoa > Arthropoda > Insecta > Phasmatodea > Phasmatidae > Dryococelus > Dryococelus australis. The sequence continues at coordinate 86,164,906 of CM057002.1, read as the reverse complement.
GAGAGGATGTATGTGGAGCCATCTTGTGTATATATAAAGTCGGAGGTTGGAAGGGATATCTGAATGCAAGTTCCCATTGTTCAGATATTGTATTGGTGTTACATGAGTACATAAGTTAAGAATTATCTGAATTGTGAATAATTGTGGGCAATCTTCTGCAAAATTTTGAGGTAAATGTATATTAGCCATGACAGTTGAAAAAAAATTGCATGAGAGCTTCTTAATTGAGCAGTGGACCCAAATTGGGCTGTAAATTTAAGTATGAAATGCAGTATTTTTACCCACAGAATTGTGATAAGCTCCTAATTAAACTTGGTGTTAAGATATTATTACTGTAATAGCAGCTGTCTTATATTTAAGGTTTGGACAATTTTGTGCTGCAGAGCCCAGGGCTCTTTGTACTCAGCTCGGCGCATGCAGCTATCCTCACTCCTAATGAAAAATCTAAAAATAGGTCTTGGCGGGGGCCCGCTGCCTCCTATTAGCTAAACCCTAGTGCATTGCAGCAACTTCATCGAAGGTTTCCGAACAAATTTTGCTGATGACGTGGGAACGGCAAGTGGAATTGAAAAAACTTATTTCAAAACTGACGCAACCTCACTACAACTCTGGGAACTCGAAAATGCCAGCACACTATAGATAACAGCTTGAAATACAGCCCCATATTAAAACTAATAAGTCCTTTTCCATGTGGCACCAAAGAAAAATTTAGCATATTAGACTCACTGACCAGAAAAAAGCATTTACCTATGTCTCTATTGAAAAAATATTATAAAAACTATTAAAAGTGTAAATATAATGCAATGTTATAACCTTCTTGAATCCCCTCCTCTTGGAGTAGGGCATTAGGACACAGGCTCATGCTCTTCAGACTACTCTAACAGGTCGGCAGGCTCCTTGTGCACAGAATTTAATGTGAAACCATGTGCGGTCCGGAGACCGGTGGACATCCTATCCCAACATCTGGCATGGAATGCAATTCACGTTGGAACTCAGGCTTCACCTGTCCAAAGTCGCAACATGGGTGTGAGATCCTGACAGAGTCTTCCCAACTCAGGGAACGCCTGCCTCTCGTGGCTCAGAAAGCAGTGGAGAGACCGACGGACACTGGGCCGACAAGCTTGTTCAGGATACAGGTACCTGTGTGACTCCTTCTTTCCACCATCTGTTGTTGACGGGAAGGATGGCCTGACTAAGTGCATGTGGGTAAAAAGGTTCATTGTTTTGGCTCACTTGAGTAGGATTCCTGGGATCACCTGTAGTCACGTTACGTGAGAGCAACTGGGGGTCAAGGTGCTAGGTCTACAGGAAACAAACTCAAGATAAAGTCGACCCGACCCATGTTTATTTCCGGATAGAAAAACACACGTGGTGAATGCACCCTAACTCCTGTTGTCACCACGAGTCTTGGCCGGGAAGCTAGAGTACTTCACTGACAAGAAAGTCAGTAGAGGCGACCGGTAAAATTATGGGTGGTATCCAGGGTGTGTAGCGCTGAAAGTCTAAGTGAACTCCTCTTGCATTGTTGGGTGTAGTAATGGGTGTAGAATGATGTTACGCACAGAGGCTGACACGTAACTTGGAAAACTAAGCTGGGTGGTGTCAGGATGAGTCCTGAGAAGGACTTGAGGATAGGAACTCCTACAGACACGTCTGGAGTATTGCAGGGTTGTTCAGGTTTGTGGGTACGATGCAGGGGAGAGATCCTAGCTAACGTAAATCAACTTCAGAGAGGCTAGCTCTGGAAACAAACCCTAGTCGTAAGCAGGGTTTAAACTATGGCAGGGTGGTCAGCATCTGAGCAATGGACGAGCCGGAAAGTGTTCAATCTGGTCAGATCTTAAGCAACTTGTGCTGGAAATGAAGACTGCTCTGGAGACGCGGGCTGTCTCTCCTTTTATACTGAACTGAGCCACTGCCCGACACTGATTGGCTGGCCTCACTAAGGTGAGGGGTAGTTGCATAGCAGAGAGTAGCCAATGCATAGTTTACTTATTTGACATCACTGGCTGGCAGAAGGGAGGAAAGCATAGATAAAAACGAAAATCATAATACTAGAGCTGTCTAGCAGTAGGAAAAAGAACTTGTAACTTGTTGCCTAAGCTGCATTATTTTATGGTGGGCTGGTGAATAGTACAATCTACATTGCAGACAGTACAATCTCACCTTACATCAGAACAAATAAAAATGCAAACTTCCAACTCCTCAGCAAAACTAACATAAGGATGCAGCGGAAGACATCTAACCTCCATTGTTGAAAAATACGTCATGCGTCAAATTGTTCGAAGTCAGTGGTAGACTAAAATGTTACGGGCAAAACATTGCATAATTTTTAACCAAAAATTAAAAATTTTTATGTTTTTACTAATTTCTGTTTTGAAAAGTTGGAAGGTATGATGTTTTGTATAAATATATATTATATATGTTATATAAATATATATTATTTTCAGGTGACTTCCAACTTTTCTGAAGCCCTGCTTAAGTTCTAACTTCAGGGACTTCCAACTTTTCTGAAGCCCTGCTTAAGTTCTAACTTCAGGATAGTCATCCACCTCGTGCAAACATATCTTTACTAAGTGTAGAAAATCAAGAGGGACAACATACACATTCTTGCTCACTCAGTTACATAATAATATGCATAAGAATTATTTCCTACTAGGCATTACCAACATATCTATTTTGTCCTTATCTTTATTCACATTAATTATTCATGGAATATTATAATTTATAGATAGAATATAGGTAAAAGTGCAATTTAACCAAAAATAAGGTACTTTTATGTTGTCAGACGTATTAAACACTTATGATACGTAATATTTTGGAAACAACCAAACATGTCATACATGGGATGATTTTTCAAAGGTTAGTTTGTAAATAAATGTGTGGCGAAACGATGACTATACAAGACTTTCCTGTATAATTCATAACATCTAAGTCCAGAGGGACAATATTTGATATCATTATCAATAACTAGACGTGATTTGTGGTTGTTCGTTACTAAATCTTTTATTTCCTTTTTTTATTTTACTTTGTTTCAAAACATTAAATAACAGAATTTCTTCAATATATGATTATTTGGGAAGCAAATAATGAGTAACACAATAAATTGGTTTAAGTCATCACTAAAACATGACCTATCAGTTATCTACTTAACCTAAAATTCTTTAAGAATCCTTCATAATACAAAATTAAGTCTTTTATCAGAATGGAAGTCAAGATACTTGACGGGCCTGCCTGCTTAGCTGGCAGCCGCAAGCTTCAAATGGGCAATCAATGTTAAACAAAATTCCATGTCATTGCATCAATTTTAGAGATAACTGTTTAAACAAAAAAATATATAATGCGTAAAATTTATTAAGGAATTATATTATGTGAAGACATCTTGCCAGTTGTTTTGTTTAATGTATTTTTCTAAGATATATTATTGAAATTGATGTATAACCAAAAAATAAATACATGTTATATATATATATATAGATAGATAGAGAGAGAGAGATATATATATATATATATATATATATATATATATATATATATATATATATATATATATATATATATATATATATATATATATATATATAGCCCATGAGAAAGTAACATCAAAATATTTTTTGTTTTAATATTTCTCTTTAAAACTAATGGAATGAGAGGGAATATTGTGTGACAATGATTCTTTGAAGTTCGCGACTGCCCGCTTGCCAGGCAGGGCTGTCAATAGAGATGATTAATCATCTTGCAATTACAACACAATTTACAGTATTTTGGCGTGTATAGGCCGTGTGCATGTATAGGCAGCATCAAAAATTTTTGGTGGAACATTGGTGATAATTAAAACTTCAATTATAGGCCGCAATGAATTTTGGTATTCCTGTAAATATTGTTAAGTCAAGATTCTGTACAAACATAATAAATTGTGACTGAATTTCTCCCTTACAAAACTTTTCTGACAAAATTAATATTATGTTGCAATGTTTACAAATATCCATTGCACTATTACTATTTCACAGATGGTAACATGACTTGAGAAAGCAAAATCACTGCAACATGTTACACAAAATGGTGTCTATCAATGTGCACTTGTGGCGCCAAGTGGGGCCACAGTGGCTCAGTGGATAGAACTATGTTATATGGGGCCGCAGTGGCCAAGTGGATTGAGAAATATTAAATGGGACAGCAGTCACTTCAATGTTGAGCTAATTTCACATCATTTCATTATTACCTACATATATCTATCCAATATTTTTTTCAGTCTTTGTATGATAAACACATTTTTTAACATGGTAACTGTTCTAACCCTGTGACAATACAAAAAGAAAGGTCACGGGCTGGGTCTCGTAGTATTATATATCAAAGCGATGCACGTGTTTCTAGCATTGGTACGCTACTTTCCTTAAAATTGATTACACATTATTTTTACTATAATACACAATAAATTTGAGTGTTTTCCATCCCCAATTTCTTTAATATGCATACTCCATTTTCATGTTCAGCAAGTTCCAGTTAAAAAATTGACAAATTTACCAGAACAGACATGTTCATGAGTACAATTTGCAAATATTTACTTTCAGCATCAAAACTCAGAAGAATGTAGTCCGAAACTACAGTCATAATAATCACGATGCCGATGAGTGGATGATACGGAAAATCTGATTTAGTTTACTCAAACTATTGATGCTGGTTGAACTTGGCATACTTTACTCCTAAGATTCATTAGCTAAAAACTCCAAGAAAATTAAGACAGTTCATTTTCATTCTGATTTGGAGAGATAAGAAATCTGTGTGTTTCAATAAAATATTTGTTCATTTAGGTTGTCCAAAAATTTTTTCCTTAAAAGAATTGCTCTCGGCAGTAGTCCAGTTTGCTCCAATCTGAATATGGGTTTGTTGGTGTATATTATCTTCACTTTTCTAATGGTGACACACCACAACACGTTTGCTTCTTAATCAGCAGTGTAACATATTATTCTAGATCTGACTTCTACGAGAAACAGAATTCCCACTGACAGGAATTATAACTAAATTGTGACACAGTTTTGAGAAACTGGCATTTTTAGAGACAACCTAATTAGGGACTAATGAAACCTGCTGTGTACATCAGACACCCACAAAAGTGGTGGTAAAAGTAGTAACGGAATGTAGGTTTGGGGACAATGGCTGCTGTGCAGGGGATGCTATAATATCACAGGTAAAGGTCGCGCTCGGCAGCCTTGACAGATTTTCATCTCCCCCTTTGCCTCTACCCACCCCATGGCCATCTATTCCCAGTGGCCTGTAGCCTAGAAATTATTTTGGTAAAGAAATAATTATATACTAATAATTTTATAAAAAAATTATGTAATAAAAATTTTAAAATATTGGGTTGTTACCTACATTTAATGATTGCCTGTTTGCATAGAAAAGTAAGTGATCATAATGTTTTTTTTTTTTTTTTTTAGATGTATTATTTTTATAAAATTAAAAAAAAAAATGAATGTGAGATTATGCTATGAAGTTTACAGCACACACCATTGAGGTATAGTGAACTCCACCACTGCCGACAAACCACACTTATGATGAGTCAGTATAATATAGTTATTCAAATATATATTTTTATTTAAATACATTTAATGATTAAAATTTTAAAGGCATTATTATGAGTGTTTTATATCACCAGACTCATATTTTCAAGGTGAATGCGATCGTAATATAACGTTAATAAAGTTCAAAGTCAGGACCACCATATTGTATTTAATATGTATGCCCCCTCTCCAAACCCTACCCAAACCCAGACACGACACACTACCTCACCAGCACCATAACCTCCATCCAGTTTCATCATCCCACATTACCATTACCCTCCACAACCCCTCGCTAACTCACTGATACATCCCATTTTTCTGTGATAAAAGTGTCTAAAAATTTAAGCGATTTATAACATGGTACCAAGCATCGTTGGAAATTATATGAAAGTATCACTACATAGGTCCCCTTCCCACAATTCCACAATGGTACACCGCTCATTTCCCCCATTGGCCACCTCTCATCCCATGATCATGACGACCCAACATGTTCTACTTTATTCACACGATTATGAACATCCCTCCGACATGCAGTACTCTTATTTAACTATCATTTAACCCTCTCCCATCTCCTCCAAACCCTTTTCTCCTGGAGAAATATACAAATCCACTCCCTTCCCCTTGCTATCCCACCTCTTCACGATACACTCACGAGATCTTCAGCTCTCATTGACTTGCTTGCTAGGCACACGGCTGACCCAGCCCCGTGACAATACAAAAAAAAATCATGGGCTGGGTCCCCTAGTTTATAATGTATATATCAAATGTTTCCTTGTGGGCCTCTGAAAATAGCGCTTCACACCATGCTTGCCATCCACTCGCGACTCACTTTGGAAACAAACTGATTTGTTCGCTCCCGCTTAACCCGCTTTATTGCTGCATTGCCCTCTCTCTAATCACTAACCACTACCACACTGAACACTTATACTACTGAAGCTTTCTTTTTTTAGTCACTGGCCACCCGCTCTCTTCAAATGAGTGCACGTAAGACAAGGCCTTACAGTTGATCCTCCCAGAATGCAGGGTTCCTGAAGTCTTAAAGGAACTGCATTATGTGGCAGCCAGTGAGTACTTTGGTGTTAATAAGACCCTTAACAGAGTTAGAGTGAGATTCTACTGGCTTCATTGTCGGGAGGATGTTGAGAGTGGTGCTGAATATGCAAAACCTTCATTCCAAGGAAGGGCCCAAGGATAAGGGGACAAGGTCATCTCCAGAAATACCATGTAGGAGCCCAATTTGAGAGGATGGCAGTAGATATTCTGGGACCCTTGCTTGTCACAGAGCGGTAATCGTTATCTCCTGGTGGCCCAATATTACTTTACTAAGTGACCTGATGTCAATACCCTCCTGAACCAAGAAGTACGTATGGTGGCCAATGCACTTATAGAGCATGTCTTCTTGAGGTTTGGGTGCCACTAAAACTCCATTCCAATCATGGAAGAAACGTTGTAGCTGTGGTGTTCCAGGAGGTAACAAAGATTCTGGGGCTGAAAAAGACTAGGACTACAGCCATACACCCTCAGTCAGTGGAATGGTCTATACGCTTAACCATACTCTGGAGCAGTACCTGTTCTTTGTGTGGTAGACAACCAAAAGGATTGGGATTCAAAGTTGCTATTGTTTTTTCTTGCTTACAGCCCCGCAGTTTGCGAGTCCACAAGGGTAACACCATCAAGGATGCTGTTTGGAAGAGCGCTACACCTTCTGGTGACCTGCTGCTTGGCCAACTGACAGAAGAGGAAGCTGCAGTCCCTGATTATGCCAGCGAATTACGTAACAGACCAGTTGGTATTCATGATTTTGCTCAACAGTACCTCAGAATAAATAGTGAGAGGGTTAAAACATTGTATGATAAGAGAATTTCAGGCAAGGTATTTGAAGGGGAATAACTGGTGTGGCTTTACAACCCACAGAGGTGAAAAGGGTACTGCCTGAAGCTCAGAAATGTTGGAAGGCCCCATAGGATTCTGAGGAACATCCATGATGTGGTCTTTTGGATTTGTCGTCAAAGCTCTCTGGCAAAGTGGAAGGTTGTCCACATGGACCGATTGGCACTCTACGAAAGTCGGGATTTTGCAGAGTCTGTTCTGGACAAACAGACTTGAGGATGGGGCAGTGATATGCACCTGCTGCTTTGTTCCACGAGAGTGAGTGGAAGAGGACAGAGTAGTAACATGATAGCAGGCAATGAGTCACGAGGGATGTTTGAATGACAGGTGAACTATAATTCAAGATTGGTGTATCTTGTTGTGTAAAGCATGTCAACGTGAGAAATCTTTTATGGCTCACATGCTCGTTCAGCAAATAGAATATCTGTGTTTATCTGATGAATTTTGTGAGCGTGACTTGGGTTGCATTGAACTTTCTGGAATCAAGGCCAGTGATAGTATAAAAGCTCATTGGACCTCTGAGTGAGTAGTTTATGAGAGTCGGGAGTCTGGGCGATTGTGCGACATTAAGTGATAGCCTATGAGCTAGAAGAGCAACGGGTAGCGCCGGAAGTGACCAGCGGGAGGAAAATCTGCGACTGCGAGCATCAGAGCAGTGAAGAGAGCGACTGGCAGGCTGGACTATTGGACTGGATATGTGAGTGAAATACAAGTGATGGCAACAGACATGCTGAATGTTTTTTAACTATGAGTTTGAGTCAATTGACTGTAAACAAACACAGACATTAAGAAGGACATTATTTAGTGTTGAAATACATATGAAATATTGCGCTCACTGAGAGATTAAAAAAGTAATAGGAGAGATAAGTAATTTAATACTGTAAATAATAGTTGTGTGAATAAATAAAAAATCAAATTTAGTTCTTTCATTTTTATTAAAAACAAAGTCAGGTATGCCCCTTGGGCATCTTATAACACTATACTCTTTTATAGTACCAAATACTATTTTTTTCACCAATTGTTTACAAGTATGTCTGTGGATTCAGTCACATTCATTTCATGTTGTGATGTGTTTCACTACAAACATAAAATCTTCGTGTGTTGTTGGTACAAATTATTGACAAGATAAGTCATTCAAAATATGTATTCCCTAGCTTATACAGGCAGATGCAGGAGGATTAAAATTTAAAACATGCACCAGCTCTGGAGATGAATGCAAGAAAACAGTTAGTATCCTAGTTATGTACACTTCATTGTTTAGTTTAGCATTTAACTCTTAGTTTAGTTTAGTGACCCTTAAAAGACATGATTGAGAATGTCGATGGTGTTCCTCTGTACTGCTGCTAGGCATGCACGACTTGCTGTGAAGTCTCCAGTGGCCATGCTGTCACCAGCAGGAAGTGTTCCAAGTGCTGTTGTAGCTAGTGCTTGTTCTTTGCCAAGAAATACTTTTTCAACTTTACAGTATTGCAATTTTTTTTTAACTTCGGTTAAAGAGCTAACTTGATGTTTTACTCTGTTTTGTATGTGTCAGTGCATGCAGAACTCTGGGAACATGACGCGTGTGTGCGAGTTGATCTTGGAAGCATTTGCACAGAAAGAAGATGCTTCTCTTGACCGGGTCATCTCGTGCCTCCACACAATGAACAGAGTGGATGCGATCTGCCAGTCCAAGTCACCATTGCTGGGTGAGTTCCCATGCTGTTTATTGTCTTTGTTTCCTAGGAGTGCTAAGTGGACACGCATGCAGATTACAACATTAAGTTGGCAGTACTCTGCCATTGTCTTTCCGTTACTAATTGTTTACTTTTTGTTATAAAACTGATAGTATGGTTTAGAACTGTGCCAATTCACAAAATTATGCAGATGTGCTGAATCACTGATGTACCAATTCTGTGATGTCGATTCACCAATGTGCTGCGGATGTGTGAAAAAGCTTTTTGCTTATATTTAATTTGAAATTAAGTTACTATTGGACTTAAAAAATGGTATTGGTGAAGTGCAGCACAATTAAAAGCAATTTTTAACTTATTTCAGTTTACAGTATCAAAAAAAAAAATGGAGTAATTCAGAAAACCATAAGTGATTAAGCGAAGACAAAAATTTAAAAAAAATATGCCCGTCTAAGTTCATAAAAAGATTATTTGTGAACACACAAAACAGTAATCAGTAAGCATGTACAAGGTTGTTTACATGTTTTGTTGCCGTTGACAGTCAAGTGATAGGTTTGAAACAAAAGTGGGGGATTGTTTTTATCTATGCATTGGTTCTGCAATAGACAGGATTGTTACTTGCAAAATATATATGTAATATTATACCTAATTCTTTTAAAAAACAAAATGTAGGTTAATATGATGCCTTGCTACATATTTGAATTGGTACAAAAATATTTGTGGTATTAGAAGGAAGATTCAAAATTAATGCCAGTCTCAGAATTAATTTTTAATATGAAAATGGTACTAATGAACTCATAAATACTGTAGAATCTTGTTATAATGAATCTGAAGGGAACACTTCCAGTATTTACTATGATGGGGAAACTTCACTTGTACACTTGTATTTAAGTAATATACAAAACTGATGTACCGCATATACATACTGACGCGTGCCGCTCCTACTATTCAACTACGATTACGACTCATCGCTAAGTGTTCCTACTTCCACTACTACAGATGTGAGACACACAGAGAGAATTTTCCAAATGATCCTTGGTTGCCTACTCTACCAGGCAACAGGAACTTATAAGCGTATTCTCGTCACCTGTAGGTTACACAACCCGGCGGGCACGCCACCCTCCCCTACCCTGCGCTGAGAGTCTACAAGCTGCCCAGGCCTCGGGCAAGGCCGAGCGCCGCCGAAGAGGCACGAATAAAAAATGCTGACTTCTGCTGACACAAGTCTTTTGTCTCCCATGCCAACCAGTGCAGGATGCTTGCGCAGCCCACGCAGGCAGCCTACAAGCTCCGCCTATATAAGTCAGAACGCTGCCCTTGTTTCTTCTCTCATGACATCCCAGAGCACTGCTCAGTGCTGGGACCTCCAGAGAAACTTCTAAGCTTTAAGTATGCCCCCAGTGGCTACTTTTAACGTCAACAACCATTCAACCTGATGACCAGCAAACATGCTCACATACGTATTAAGTGCTTGGTGCTTGGTTCAACCCATTAAAACTGACAATCTTTTAAAATCTTAATTTGTTGTTATGAAGTGTTGGTGGGGAGGTTATCGAAAGGAAGCCCCCCGCCACTCCGCTGGTCTGTGTGTAGCCCTGGTGACTCATGGGAGCGCTCAGTTGTGAGCAAGTAGTCGGACGTGGAGGTCGTATCGCCCTCTGTCTTGACTTCTCCCGGAGATACGCGTGTGGTTGAGATCCTCCCCTCTCCTCGTAACACCCTCAAGATGACCGCCCGCTGCAACATTGCCATATGCCCTTCACCAACCAGTTGAGCGCTCGCTCGCATCTCTGTCCTGTCCCGTACTTTCCCGGTACTATTGTCAGTTGCTTCGCTCCCCGCAAGCCTGCCACGACCAGTCCAGTCTCGGCTTGGAGCATTAGCAGCACATTTTCACAAACATTGCCCTCATGTGACATTATCAGTTAATATATTTAAATTAACATATGTATAACAACATTTTGAGGTATTACATAGGTATGTTTGTTAATCGCAAAAAAAAATCATGGCCCCTGGGATTTTTTAATGAATTTGCAGGAAATTAATTTTTCGAAACAGGTAGAAATTTCTCCCACGTCGGTCACTAAATTTCGTGTTTCTCTACCTTATAAAAGTGTAGTAAACAAGCAAACAAAATTAAACACAGAACTGCTACAATAATTCACATTACATTATGCTAAACGAAACAAATTTGTCTTATATTTGGTATTGTGATTCTTCAGCAATATCATATTTAATCCTGATTTGAGCAAACCGGTAATGATCTTTCTACAGTATAAATATGAGAAAAATGTATTAAGGGAAAATGCAATCAACTTAGCTTTTACCTTCGCTAAAAGTTTGTTATATATTATAAAAACCAGTCCTAGTATCTTACCAGTTACAATTACTGTAGCCTCCACATTTGATGGTAACATTTTTAACAGTACAGATACATTTTGTGTTAATGAATTGATTCTGCTACAGACATACACATACTTCACAAAAATACAAAAAACTATAAAATGAAGGATTCCGTTCATCTGAGTGTTTTAGTTCATATTATGTAACATTAATTGCTAGAGTTTGAATAATGTAACGCAAAATAACATAAATGAGAAAAATCATGTGAATGCAAATGCAAAATCATTCCAATGTAAATTAAAACATCAATTTAACCTCACAAATTTGTAAATTGCTTGAACGACGACACATGATTTGCCAGTTTATTTACATCATGTCACAGAATTATACCACCACTTACTAAAAGTAATTTTTTTTTTCTGAAATAAAGTAATAACCATTTACTATAATAAATTTGCAATAATTAATGGACTCTTTTATTACGTATGTATTACACAAGTCAAAAGTAAAAAAGTGACAGTTATATCAGTATGATTTCTTGGATACGAACTTGTATTAAATTGTTTGTGCATGTTTTGAAATACTGTCTAATATATAGTCGTTAATTATCTATGTTGCCTCAACCACAGGTCAGTTGAATTAGGTTGTTGAAGGTGGAGAATATTTTTCTCTGCGCTCCTTCAGGCTTGGAGAGGCGGAGGAAGACGTATCCATTTCTAAAAGTTAAAAAGTACCGAAAATACTATGTGCCATTTTGGTATAAAAATGTAATTATAATCGTTTATTCCGTGTGCGACCATTAAACAATTGCAAAAAACATAACTATTCTCTAACAGCGCCCCCCCCCCCCCCTTTTTTTTTTTTTTTTTTTTTTTTTTTACCCCCCGGCAAGTTCCTATTAGAATAGAACATCAGATATCAGGAAATCATTCCATACAAAAAATTTAACACGTATTTTTCTAATAAGTGATCATAAAATACTAGTAGAATAACGTAGATTATAAATGTTAAATTTTATTAACATGTCAGTTGATGTGCAAATTTTCATTATGCAGCAATTACGAATATAAGATCTCACTTATGCAGAAAGGATAACAAAATGTAAACATGTTGTATGTCTCCGTGGAAGAATTAAAAAATACATTGGTAAATTTTAGCTTTAGTACTCTCAGCCAACTGAGCATATAAATATTATATGTAGTACTATGACATATGACAATCCATTTTTTATAATGCAGTTTTTCTCAGACTGTTTGTCTCAAAATTTAAGCATGAGTGGTCGCCCAGTTAATAACCAGGAGAGTTTTTTTCTCTTCACTCGTTTATTTTTAAAAGTTTACGGAGCATTAATAATGTACTGTGGTTCACAAACACATTTTCCTTTTGGAATATTTGGATCAGCTAATTCAGGTAGTAAGCAATTAACATAAAATTGATTAAGTTTCGGGACCATCTCTGTTTCCCAAAATGTTCTGTCTTTATTATATTTTCTCAATATGAAGGCCTTCATTAACATCCGACATGACTTCAAAGTAACACACCCTTCTCCCAGTAATATTTAGTTCACCTTGCACTTGATAATAGTAATCGTGGTTTTTGAGGAGTGGCAACCCACCTTCACTGACAACACCAAGGAAGAAACCTTTCTTCTTTTGTGCAGTTTTCTTTAGTCCAACTTCCCTTGCCGAAGGAACACATTTAACCTCTATTATTGCATCACATCCCTTTATCAGTCCATCTGGACTGGCTCCCCAAAAACCCATGTTCTAAGTCTATAAATAAACTGCACTTTTCAACACTCAGGCCAGTTTATTTTTCAAATTGTTTTATGTCCACATACTCATTATGACGTTCAAACTCCATTGCCAAGGTGACTATTGGCGGTTTGTATAGTAGCCATTTGACAAGATTGCTGCATGATGTTTCAGTTTTTCTTTTACGTACCGCATCAAAATTGCTTGCAGTAAGACATACACGTCTCATATCATGCCACAAATCACAGTCTGCCTGACCGACTGTATTGTGCATTATTTTTTCTCGCTCTTCTTCAGTTACCTGCAGTTTGCAAACATATATAGCACATTTCCTTTTAAATTCTTCTTCATCATCCGGATTGTCTGCATTAGGTCCGTAATCTGCGTCTGCAGGTGCTGCTATTTTGTGACTTTTGAATTATTTTCTGTCTCATATACCAACCTTCATGGTGTTGGGCATTTTTCTTTTTCATTAATTTTTGTGTGTCTCGCCAGGGCCTACTCCTGTCAATTTCTTGAATAGACTCAGTTCCCACTGATGACCTTTCTGAAATCGTAAGCTTACAACATTGCAATGCTATTGAAAAGACCCTCTCTGAGTGTAATTTATGTGTTTCCCAGCATTATACTACGCAAGCAGACGCATGAAAAATTCAGCCGCGTTTCTTGTCTTGAATAAGCCTTGGGGCATTAGAAACAAATCTTTCAACCAGACCTTTAACATGGTTCATAAAGAGTAGAATCATTCAATATTGGCAGCTTATCACATGCTTCTGCTTTTGTGCAGAAATAACTTCGGCACTGCTTGTCTTCTCCAAACACGTGATAGGGACCATTTATTAAATCAGTTGTACGGTCTTCAACACTTTCGTTTGCACTAGCACAATGTTTGATGTCTCCTCTTGCTGCTGCAGTTAATCTGGGAATAACAGATTTCAGGATTTTCCTGCATTGCGGAGAGAAGCACTTATCTGAAGCCAAGTTGTGTATGTATCCTGTGCAGTTTCGTACACAGTTATTCGCACACTCAATCTTATGGATGGTTTGACCATACAAGACATTTTGCATTAGCCTACAATAGACTGGAATCCCCATCTCCAACAAAGTATTTATATCTTAACCGTGCATTTGTTCACTACATTTGAACCCTTCAACTATTATATTTTGCTCTATCACTGTTGAAGATCTACATCCATCTCAATTTTTGTAGCATACGTGTGGCAGCATCTCAGCATTTCGCTCCATTGTGCGTTCACAAGTGCAACAGTATTTGTTCCTTACTCCTATGAACAATAACTTTCCAGTGCACTGTCCTATGATGACTGCCTGCAAAAGATTGGACAATATATTGAGACTAATCAAACATAGTGGCTTGAAATAATGGGGAGAAAATACACTGTTGCTACTAACCGAAGAAGGGGGCTCTAGTAAGTTACATTTACATGAGTATCTGTAATTATAAAACAGGCAAGAATAATTTCACAAAATCCATGTATTTAGACATATTTCTTTTAAGCATATAAAAAAAAATAAACAATACAATTGGAGACACAAAATTTAAAATAATGTAAACATAGGCAAATGATTACAGCCCCACTTGCGGTGATTGTGCAATGCTGCTATTTGAAAAGTCCACAATATTCGTTAGTGGTGTCTGCCTAAGAAAATATTTAATGCACATTCAATTATGTTCAAGTTACAAAAACCACTAAAAGATGTAAGTTGAGGATATTTTAAAACATTCATGGCCCGGAAGAGAAACACGTGTAGATATGTATAGCACATATATACAGAGTGTACTGGCAATAAGATACAAACTTTGAGGGATGTTCCTTACTGAATTCGGAGCAGAAAATGTCTAGAAAACATATGTACGGAAGCCACTCCTAAGGACGGAAAAGTTTTATAAAATGAGGTGAAGGTAACATATTTCCTCAATTAATACCTGAATGGGCTAACATCAAGTCACGATGTTCTGTACACTTCGATGATAAATGAAGGGGTGCCAGATGCCACCCCTAGAAATGGAAAATTCTTCCTCCTTCGTAGCACCATATAAGTTTCACTCCTTTGAACCACAAAAGAAAATAAATAAATAAAACACGTCCTTGCCATAAATTTTTGAGTACAGAATATTAAATACATGATAAATACAGGAAAAGTCGTATCCGTGTAAAGACCTTCTACAAAATATTAGGGAGAAAACTGCATTCAAACGTGGATAACCCCCAATCCCAAGTGTTAAGTGCTCCTATATTATCCATTAACTTTTTGAGCAGAAAACTGGTACAGAGTATTTGTATTGTTTATTCATGTTGAACATCAAGATTTTCATGGAAGGACTTTTGTTTTGTGTTAGGCCAAAGTATACTGCAACTGTCAATAAAAACAAGTACATACTGAGTGTCTTGAGTACCCATAAAAATTCTAAACAAATTCAATAGACATTTTTGCTATACATTATAATGGCTTCTGCGGTACTTGTTTTGTACTGTTCTAGCACTTTTTTGTACCTGAAGCACTGCAACGCAGTTTCCAGAAATGCAAAAAAATAATTTTTCTCCCGCGAATGGTACATTGGAAGCTTTTAGACCCCATTGGGTTTTTATATTTCGTACTCAAAAATCTTAAGGGCGTGTTTCTATATAGAGCTTTTTGGACATTCGCCATTATGATGCAGATGTCTGTCATGGAAAAACAGGATCTAACACTGGCTATAAATCTGCTTGAAAAAATTAGTATAACACTGACAAAATAAGTATAGTCCATTCCCCATTGGAAGAAACTTTCTCGGAGCCCTGCTAAATATCTACTTGCAGGCCCGTTTCGTATCCTTCTGCCAAATTTATACAAACATTGCCATGTGACTTCCATGTAGCATATGTTAAAATCAATGTTTACATTCCATTGTGTTTGTACATATGTTCGTATACTTTCGCTACACCTAAAAATAAACATTGAAATGTGACTTCTAGTTTTATACCTGTCAAATGTGTTGTTAATGTTTACAGCTTTTTAAAGAATTCTGTCATATTCCAAAAACCATTCCGTATTTAGGCCTCTAACATTATTTAGGTCAGCTTTATAAAGTTTTAGAAATGCCTGAATTGAAGACAGTTCTTACAGTTATTTTAATCTGTTTTCCACGACATAGCTCAATAAATGTAATGTACGTTAGTATTTTGCCGCAACTGTGTTTAACGCTGTTACAACAGCGAGGTTAAGTGCTGTACTAATTGTAATTATCCTTTTGTTATTGATATGTGTTGGGTCATTTCTCTACAAGGCCGGCCACAGTTGGAATAAATATTAAAACGAAGGAACAACCAGTGAAAAAGGCACATTAAATTCAAGCACGCAACTCGTGTTGCTCATTTTTGTCATACAAACTTTAAAAGATAGCGGTGAACATGCACACAAATAAGCCTTCGATAACTTTTATTCGTCTCATATTTCTATGTATTGCTACTTACTGTTTATTAGGTTTAATGAAATTTATCGGGCTAGGATTGTGGCAAATTACGTTACACTACTGTGTTTCAAACCTCTTAGGGCAAAGGTACAACATTGTGATAAATAAACAGTCGTGAATGTAAATAAATAACTTAGTCATAAAAACAGTTAACATTTAAAACATATAAATAGTGGTAATCAAATATTTGATATCACCCACACACACACAGGGCCAGTGTATCGACCACAATGCACAAAGAGACACCATTTCACTGACGCAATGAATAATGAAACACACGTCACAGTATATCTATTACTGCCATGGAAATACAGATTTATCACAACATCGTAACTTGCCTAGGTAGGTTTAAAAAACACGTCTACAAATGTGATGTATTAATTTGAAGTATTTTTCGGAGTAAGAATAATTTACGTTTCGTTTGACAAAAAGCAACATGCCATGTCATGGCTCGCCATGTCTGCCAACTTCACTAGGTAACTGCCCCACCATCATATCTAAATATATTAAAATACGTATTCAAATATTAAAATCTCTTTTCAGTTGTAAATTACAAATTCAAAAATCATTATTTTGCTGTAACAAGTATGAAATATGCTACAATTGAAAGCATTTATAATTTCATTGCTTACTAGCGAAGTGAAATTTCCCTAGTGTGAAAGAGACGAAGAAAGAGAAAGAGTGCGACAAGCCTCGCCATCTGACAGTTTTTCTATTGCTTTCTCCCTCGATAAAACAATACTGTACCATTACGGTCTACTCACAATATTTTCCGCTGTTATTTTAAAGTGTAAAAATGAGATAATAATGAGATAAATATTTAAATATTTTGATAGGCGCAGTTTAATTTACAAATAGTATACTACAAAACGAGGTTAAAATAATATTAACTGTGAACTATTTCTTACCGGTCATTGCCAACACGTCGCTGCATTCGCTGTTGTTAATTCATATTTAAAAATAAATCAATATTTCACATTATAGAAGATATTAAGCTAAAGGTTCATTTATTCAATAATACAGTACTCTAAAGTTAACCACAGTGTTATATATTTGTGGAATACAGGTTATTTAAAAAACAGGTGACATGTTATGCCTAGAGTATTTTTTCAAAGGTTGATTTTCATAAGTCGCTTCCAATCCTGGAATGGATAGGAACAAAATGGGATAACACCACAAAGAAAATGCACCCAAACACAGCAAGTTTACCAGACACAACGGAATGCAAGCCAGGTATGCTGTCGTCAAGAATATATATGCACAGAGCCAGAAAATTCCATGAAGGATTGGAGTAAAATAAAACAGGACAGCAAGCTAAATGCAGAAAACTAATATACTGTATATGTATGCTATACGAAAAAACTATGTACCACCAACAGACAACACACCGAATATGACACAGGCTAGATATCTACTACACAAATAAGACAAACACAACGAAGAACTCACACAAATACAGTATGCTGTGTTTGGGTGCGTTTTCTGTGTGGTGGTGTCCCATTTCGTTCCTACTTATTTTCTCAGTGTTGTCCTAATTTTTTCAAGCAGGTTTCTAGCCGGTGTTTTCTATGTGTTATGTGTTTGTTGTGTATATATAAAAACTGCTGTTTTTGGGTACATTTTCTTTGTGGTGTTGTCCCATTTTCTTACTACTTATTTTGTCACCCTGCTGTTTTGCTTCGAAATGCAAAAATAGTTTCAAGCAAGGAGTGCCCTCAGCCATCTTGGATTCGTCAGTTGTAGGCCATAAAATTTATGTAACGTTTACTATTAGCATGTTGTCTTCATTAAGGAATATTATATGGCTTGGCAGAATGTGTGAATGTGAAACAGATGAAGTGCTATTATAAGTTCACCCCGTGGAGTTGCTTAGAATAAGTTATTTACAATTTTTGAAGGACAGTTACATACTGTACATCATTGTTAGCAGACTGATATTTCTACTTTATGAAATTCTATGAAAATGTGTTCCATGACGTAACAGATTTAGGTTGTAGAGATTAGTTTTTAACAGAAGTTACACCTAAAAGTCCTTAAAATCCAAGATGGTTGAGATCACCCCCATAAATAAGTAAACAGTGATTCTAAAAAAGTTCAATTCCTTTTTTAAACATGTACATGATTTAACATTTTAACACGGAAAGTGAAAGTAATGTACTTCACAGTTTGATGAAACGTCTAAATTACACTGTGAAAGGTAACGTACATATTTCAAAATGCAAAAACTTTTGGTCTTAAAAAGTGAGAGGGAAATAAACAATGATAATGCTGAATTTTAGTGTGGCTATTCTTTAACGTTAATACAAACCACAGAAAACCCTCTTAATTGTAGGTTATACCGAAAAAACATGTTAAATCATGTTCGAATTACTGCAATATCGTTAAATATTATTACTTAGGTGGAATATGTAGCGCAACTAATGATATTCACTTTTCACCAGTATCAATAGAACTAGCACCATTTTTCTCAAACAGTGTGTTGATAAGTTCCATAAATATGTTCTTAAATTATGTACTTACCACACCAGATGAAGCATTGTAATTATGACTGTAGCTTCTTTTACTCCATCCAGTGTCAACTATGACTATAAATGGATTTTTCCAGATGTTCTCCCCAAATCTGTAATAAATGATTGTAAGAGGATGATAATATTTTGCGTTGTAATGCCAACGATGTGGCTATACAACATGCTGATTTATAATGACTACTAAGGGCAGAGTCCCTGTGCAGTTATGCTAACAACTTTTGTTTTTTTTTCCACATATGTAAAATCAGTACTGTAGTTAATTGTTAAACTGATTTGTGTGCCTACCTTTTCAATTTTTTTCTCATTTTTGATGAATGTATTCTTTGACATCACTGGCACATCAAAGACATTCAACACATTTTCAAACTGCAAGAAGCCGATGTCAGATGTTACAGCTGCCCATGCAGCTGTGGTGTTCAGCATGTCATTATGGGGTCCGTCATTACTCACTGTAAAATTTTGGGTGCACAAGTCACATTTAAGAATCCATTAACATTCTAGGCCTTTTCGTATTGCTTTTTTGAATTGGATCCTGTCATCAGTACACTGCCTGGCGACTTTGCAGATCTAGAATTCTCGGGATGACATATGCCGGCATGAAAATTCAGTTGTGTACAAGATTACTCCACGAGTTTGGTTCTTTGGCAAATTCTGTTTCTAATTCTGGGAGATTATGATCTTTGTTCGTACAGCCGATCTGCTCTACAGTATTATTGTCCCCTTCGCTAAGGTCGACCCAAAGTTTCACACCTGTGGAAAGTAAGGAACAAATCAGGGAGAATATACGGTATGGAAAAATAACATCTAGGTAATAAAACCACAATGCCTTTGTAAAGTCTCAATGGTTTGAAAGTAGGGACATTAATTTTTTTATTATTTGACGTCGTCAGGTGAGACACGAGACGAACAATGACACAAATACTTACTTGTAATTTGGGCGCCAGCGGTGCTTCCCAATCACCGCACTATTGAGACTCGGGGTTCACAGAGATGCTGTAGGTTCAGTGTGTCCATCTCACCCGTGTGTACTTACAAACACTTAGGCAATACTAAACTTTTTACTAAACATCACTGGAAATAAACACTTAATAAAATATATGTGGCTTGGACACTGTCACTACTGAATAAAAGAGTTCACTGTAGACTTGCTTTTATTGTTATTATGCATACACATCAACGTGCCAATGAAAGTATGATTATTTCGGTCATGACTAGCCAATTCCGCTTGGGTGCTCCCCAGCCTGCTATTACTCTAGCGCATGCCTAGATGGATGATCTCACCGAGGTGCGTGAAAGCATAGCCTTCATAAGGGAAGAGCGCCGACAGCCATTAGGGAGGACTGACTGTTCTTCCCTGAAGAGAGGACACTGTGAATTACAAATGAAACCCTTAATACATATTAACAAATATGATTACTTGGCATCACTAACACAAACTCGTCGAGGCTTGCCCTCCAGCACGTGGGTAGTGTGGTGGCCTATACACAGAGCCGGCTAGGACAGGAATAATGGCACCATACACTAATTACAAAATTCATAAACCCTTAGATGATACATGAAACAAGATGGGAGACGAGATGGATATTCACAATAAACACACCCATGTGTGAAAACAAGCTTAGATGGCGCAGATGCCGCTGGATGAAGTTCGTAGCGGACACCGTCGTGCAGGTGGAATTGCCATATTTCTGCGTGGAAACAGCAAATTAAATTCAGACAAAAGATTATTCTTGCTGAGAAAATTATTCTCTTTACGATTGCAGTGGATACAGGCGTGTAACATGCTTGATGGCGGTACTATCAAACATTAATGTGACCGCGTGGTCAAGTACAAAAATCATCCATTTACGTGAAAAATACGTTGAACCCTGAATAAAATTGTCATAGAACCATTAGTAAAATATTGCATATATGATGTTATATAAATAAGCTCTCAAATGCAATGATAGCGTATACAAAGGCTTGGCGTCGGTCGGCCACGTGGTTATACGTAATGTTGCCGTAAAATATTCAAACACGAAAATTACCCTCAAATACATACATAAAAAGAAAGCTCTTAAAATTGTGTCTAGCAATAATGCTCAAGTTACAATGAAATGCCATCAACATAGGCGGATGGCGCCTGATTCAAGTTGCGCGTGTCGCGTGACCTCTCCGACATCTTTCTCCTCCTTCTCATCAGTTAAGTTATAAATGCAGCAAGGGCGCAAAAAATTAATAAAGTCTAAGGATAATGCTGGGGAAAATGTCTGGCAAAAACGTATGCAAGCAAAGGTTAACCAATAAACTAAATTGACTATGGAAACCTAAATCAGTGAACAAAAGTTGTGGTGTGTACGTGACAGTGTCTTACCTCACCAGCTCTCCTCGACAGACTGTCCAGAGACAAGCGTCGCATGGACCTACCATGGCCGCCTACGGGGTTCACATAAGCAGAAGTGCTATGCACGCAGAGTAAAATATTTAATTATTGAAAATAAAATGGCACAAATTAAATTTACGTATTGTTTTACATTTCTATAATTTTCTTATGAATTTCAATATTATTTTAGTATCTCTTTATGATGGCATTCATGCAGGAATATTAAGTGTTCTTAATCTCAGTGCCGTGGGCACTTTGAATTTTATAACCAAACAATTTAAAAATAGTAACAAACACTTGAACACATTTTAAGACATATTAAACACTGCAAATACAATAGAACACATTTTACACTGAAAATAACATTTATACGAAAGTTCAAAATTATTGACCTCTTTGCGCACGTGCGGGACACGTGACACGTGCATGGTGGCGCTCACCATGGGCTCTAGCGCCGCTGGCTGTTAGCCATCATCGTATTTATGAAAGTGTGTACGTGTGTGCGACATAGAAAGACAGAGAGAGAGGATTTATGTGGATCCCTACATATGGCATGAAATTACGTTGAAATGACCTTCACACCAATCATGTTCTTAACTTGGTGAAAATTGTTAATGTCGCATAGCTTACACTTTTTTGCCAGGAGAAACACTGGGCAGTTCAAAATGTGTTCTTGTGCCTTCAAACGTGGTTTACAAAGGTTTTTTTATTTCAGCGCATTGCCAAGTTTATTCATGTTTTGTGCTGTAGTACATACTTGCCATGGCTTTATGCGAGTGCTCGAAGATCGGATGCCTTTTCGCCATGACGTCACATTGATGGCCATGAGCAGATCATTAAAATGGAAATGTAACACCTTTTTTTTTAAGTACTCGTAGAGAATTAAAATTTTGAGGCATGTGACAAAAATGCTTGCAGAACTGAAAGAGAGCATAAAAATAATTTTGCAAGTTCGCTACTGGTGCAAATATTAGCTCATTCGAGACCAAATTTCGCCTCTTTTCGAAGCATAAATATTTTTGGAGCCACACTGGCATGCCTTGCAAGGGACCACGCATTTGGTTGAGGGGAAGGGGATTGGGAAAGTTAGCCCCCAATAATTTATAGGTACTATCTAGAATTTTTGAAAGATAATCAAGGTTAATTTATTATCACCTTTTTATATTGGCTCTATGCAAGCAATAATCTAACAACAATTCCAGTGAAACAAAAGCTGGTAAGATGGGGAGAAGCAATTAGCTTTTTGAAACATAAATACGAGCCCGAACTACGCAGTCATTCTAGAAATTAGATAACTAAACTGACAACACTAACAATTCATTGTATGTACAGTACAGCTGAAGTAGCAAGGTATGTCATTTATGGACTTTTTAGCTGGAAAGCTTTTCACCGATCTGTTCCCAGCGCTGGTAAGAATATACCACGATGATCGTGTATGCACTTTGTTGTCATTTAACAACTTACACACAGTTCAAAGAATAAGCTTACCTGACATTATACCGTATATGTCCCTAAATAAATATTAATCATTTATAAATTATTATTTCATAAGGGCTGCAATTACTGTGCTTAACTGGAAAAGTTTAACTTTTATCAGGTCCCACTACCGAAATAAAAACCTCTTAGTGAGCATGCAAGTTATTTAGAATAGTCTTGGGAATAGGCCCTAAGTCATTAATAAAATTAAAATTAAAAGTTAAGATTACAAAGACGTTAATTTCGCTAGTGGAACTACTTGTAGTGTTAAATTTGTTTTATACAAAGGACCACTATCGGGTGTAGGCCCTAACGCAGTTTTCGCATTAGCTCCAGTAACAATACTAATTATTTTTTTCGTTAATCAGTTTAGAGATATAGGGGTACATTTTTTTATTTATTGAAGTCTCTGTGGTTCTATACTTTTTTTCTGTGAAGAAGGACTAGAAGGTAGAATCATCAAATTTTTATTGAAACTGATTTATAGTGAAAGTGTAAACAATGACCCAAGAAAATTTTCTGAAACAGACACTGAACCTCTCCGCATGGTAGGGGGGATGCAGGGGGTGCAATTGTACAAGGGCCCGGGGTCACACACTTTTTGTCTTTAAAAAAATTAAACATTTTTGCTGATAATGATAATAAATTAATTAAGATACGTTTTGTCTTTAAAAAATAATATGGCATGTGGGAACTGTTGCATTGAGGCCCGGAAATTCTCTCAGATGCCCTGCCTCTTGGTTTCAAAGGAATATTTCATCATTTGCAGAGCCTTTCATCAGTAGGTTCCTAAGCCACTTGTGTATATATTTATGTTGCCAGCACTGGGCTGAAATACAGTATGTACGGACTAAATTGAATCCAAAATTTTCATCAAAAGGTAATAACGATTTCACGTTTTTCAGGCCTATTTTACATAGTTTTTTTCCCTTTCTATGTAGCATTTCAAATGTTTCAGCTTGTAGCAAGGGAATCTGTGTTTCGGCTAGTCTCGAATCAAGTTGGAGTCCACTGTTCATCCTGGTTTTGTTTCATCCTTTAAAACAAATTTTTTCCATTTTTGATAATGATTATTAAATTAATTTTATTATTAGCATTATGCATGAGTATTTGAGTGAATATTAGTGTTAACACAATGTTTATTTATTATTAGCATTACCATTACTTTGAATGTATTATTCATTTGATCTCTTTCAAAATTCTTTTCCCAGTTCCCGGATGTACCCTACTGCACAATCAGATTTTACTTTAAAAAACCTTTTGTTTTATTTTATTTTTTAACTTTTTGCTACTTCACGAATTTGTCATTTGTTGTTATATCTGAAGAGCCCATTACGTCATAATTTGACGACGTGAATTTTTCCCCTTCGCTGAACCTGTCTCAACCCAGTGACCTTACACTCGTAACTCCAACACGCAATTAATTACGCTACGGGATACCCTAACAGCTGTCCCCATTTTATGTTTAGTACTGTTGAACTGTCTATAAAGTGGTACTGAAACTTGCGTGACTGTTTTGTAAACAAAAACCTGTCGCATAAAATTCTGTTACCCATATACTTAGCAAATCCAAACGTATAAAATACAAAAAATTATTATTTCAATATTTAATTTCCATGTTTAATAATTTTTGTAATTAATTTTTACGCTCTTAGATTCAAATCAGTGGGATACTACTGATTCACAGTGAAATTCAATTACTCGAATTAGTGAAAATGGCTCCACTTAGAATCAGTGGAAAACCACTGATTGTTTCTATGAAAAAATTACACTGATTGAATTAGTGATGTCACATTATTTCACTGATTGAATAAGTGACGGCCGACTACAGTGGCAAATTAAATATTGTTTTTATTGAATGTAACCAAATAATTACGTGAAATAAACATATTTAGGATATTTTAGTATTTATATTGTGCAATTTAACATATTTTTAATAAGTAATAATTCTTTCAAATGTTGCCGGGATTGAACCCACACACCCTTTCCCCTCTGCTTTTCAGTCCGTTACCTTACCATCTGCGCTACCAATTCAAGTTTTTAGTTGAGTGATATTTTCCATACATTTGTCGTGTTTTTTTTTGGGCATATCAATACTTTTTTGTACGTAAACTGTTTTCCATTAACTCGTGTCACATTTCTTGTTTTATGCAATGTATATTGTGATATGGTTCATATTTGATTAGACCTAAGGATTTTTGAATAAACGCACGTCGGCGTGAAATTGTTTTCCGTTTTGTTAAAATGCCAGTTATTTGAGGTGCAACGTTAGCCATACTTTACAATGCATTAAAAATACAAACTAACACAATTTGTAGCAGTTACAGTACTTCCAGTAGGCCTGACTGTAAGAAGTCCATTAATTTCAGTCTTACGTAATTTACTACCAAGGGATATTTCTTTGACCCTCAAATACAATTATTTGATATAATACTTACTGTGTCCACATGCGTTCTTTTCTTCTTGTTTACATGCAACTTCACTGGTATCACCTAAAACATGGTCCTCTGCAACCACTGTTTTCTTTTTGTAGGCAGCTACTGTTGATAATGCTCTTTTGGTTCTTTTGTGTTTATGATAATTTGCCTTTCTCTTACCCATTTTCTTTGCTTCACTAACTTGTTCGCATGCCCCGCAGTCGGCAACTGACGGCTGGCAGAATAAGCGGCAACACTGTGACCGCCCAGGTAAAATGTCTGGGACGGCCGCCTGCTGGAGCGTAGTTCAGTGCGCTGTGTTGTCAGCCTTCGAACTACATTTGTCCGTGTGCAAACATAGTATTACAGTTTTCAATTTAACGGCGAAACTAATGCTGCAGAAATTAAAGAAATAAGATTGCCGTAGAGATTTGACATCAGCACACAAATTTGAACACAGAAACAAAGAAATAACATGCATTTTATAGGCAGTCACTGTGAACAAAAAAAATTCAAAGCAACAAAAATAAATAATGAACTACAACAAAAGCATATTAAAGTAGTCAGGTGTGTAGATAAAATAGTGTATATTGTTATGAAATTATGTTTCTCCATAAAAAAATTGAATTCATGAGATTTAAATCTTAAATACATCAGTAATAATTACAGGAAAAATGCTATAGTTTACCATATTTTATAAAAAGAATCCAGTTACAAAATTTTACGTGGCACGTGTCATAAAAAAGGGTAATCTTTCTTCTTTAGGTAGAAAATGATAGAAAAAACGCATATGAAATAACTGATTTAACCCAAGAATTGACAATATACTCTAACCTCACCGTTAAATTCACTTTGTCTCCTCTAAACACCTTTTACTAGAACATTTAAATAGTAATATATTTTACCGTCTAGACTTATCTTTCCCACTTACAATCTAGAACCAGGTTGCCTACACCTGGCCAGCATAGTTACCTTCAGTACTCTACTGCTCGGTAGGAGGTAGCACGTGTCGCATGTTTATTGAGTCATCAATAAACATAATTTGTTCTCTATACTTCAGCTTCTTTTCTTTCACAGAGTATCATTCTATTCACCTGCTAGAAACCAGTTACGACATGCACTACTGACAGGAACCGGGACTTTTTATATAACCGAATTAGCTTAGACTACGGGCGCCCATCAGGGTTCCATCAGTCCTTATACACACACCCATTAGACGGCCATCTATTGCTTTCCAACTGCCAGAGCACTGATAAGTGCTGGAGGGGAGGAACAGAGGAGCCACAACCACTAGAAACACCTTCATTCAAGGAGGGGCAGCAATCCCAGGTTATATCCTTGCTCCAGAGCACTGACTAGTGCTGGGGTAACCGTAGCTTGAGACCTGCCATTCGACCTTGCATGAACGTACATCCAGTAAAGGCATTGGTGACCCACACAGCTCCACGTCTCTGATCAGCCCGTAAAGCGTGGGGGATCAGTGGAGACACTTACCGAGCCTGTGTCAGCAAGCAGATACTGGACATACACTGTAACGTTGTTTTTTTGTCAGGGGGTGCACTCTGTCTCTCGTTAAGCAGCAACTCTATGCCTTACCGGGTGAGGCACGGCAAAAATTGTAGGGAGCAAAAATTAGCGTTCCTTGCTGTTAAGCAGTTGAGTGTACTCTCGTCTCCCACGAAGGAAAGGCAGGCAGAACGGGACTGTGCCGCCGAACTCAGACGCCAAGCAGTCGCACCTGGTCCAGTTGTAGTTGTATATGTTGCACCGTCCTTCCGTACCAGCCAGCCGCCACTGAGTGAGACTAACATATCATCACCAGCATCACCCAGGACGACGGTGTAAGTCAATAACCAACACCCCTCGCCAAACACCATTAAGCCTAATTAAAACCGCGCTATTGGTCTAGCGTTAAAATCCTAGACAAACGTGCCATTCGTACTTAACCGGGCACGTTTCAATAGATAGAGTACGTATTTTATAATCTTATTACTTGTGGGAAAGCTTTTTATAATTGAATTATGATCCGTGACGGACTCTTAACAGTTATTTCTGTCACCGGCCCAAAGTGATTTTGGTCGGACGCTAGGCTAAGCGCGGCCGTGTGGCATTTGACTTATTCTCTGTGCGGGATGTGTGCTTAGCCTGTGTACGAAACTGGTCTCTTTGGTTGTCGACTGGGAACAAAGTCAGGTTCAGCTAGGACCATCCAGTGGGCGTGTGGGTTTGCTCGTGTGGGTATACCTGCGCAACGTGATCGGTGTGACTGAATTGGTTTCGACTCGTCGTGAGATGTACTAGGAGTCGTTTCTGTGGTATGGTCATTATCGG
Source organism: Dryococelus australis (assembly GCA_029891345.1). Classification (NCBI taxonomy): domain Eukaryota; kingdom Metazoa; phylum Arthropoda; class Insecta; order Phasmatodea; family Phasmatidae; genus Dryococelus; species Dryococelus australis. The sequence continues at coordinate 86,137,099 of CM057002.1, read as the reverse complement.
CTATTGTGGTATTTGGTACGTGGGCAAATGAGGTGTTGGGTAATTCAGGTGCCCCACTGAGTGAGGGGGTGTTCCTTTAAGATAGCTGGTATAGCAGTCAGGAAGAAATTTAAGCCCCTGGGAAGATTTAGAGGCAGCCCTTGCCTGTTTTACCCTCTTTGAATACCACCACTGTGGGTAAATGGCATTAGAACTAATACCTATTATCAGACTTGGTTGGTGTGTGGGTAGTTGACGTGTAATTGTGTAGACATTGTAGTTGCTAAGTTCGCCGACCAATGCAGTATCTCACTCTCAAACTCCAGCACTGGGTTGAAGAATTAGTAGAGCCGCGTAACGACAACATTGGTCCCAACACTGAAGTCCCAGTAGGGTTGGTCTCCCAAGACCCAGAGCGTTACCTCTCTTGTCACCACTAGTGCGCGATGAGAAAGGCAACCTCTAAGTTGACAAACCGATCCTACCAGGAGCGTGTCCCTAGTGTTGTGGTTCTACCGTTCACTACACTAGGTTCAGAAAATGTTAGGTCTTCCAACTCTGGTGTGGTGAATGTCCCAGAGGTTCTGGTCCCCCCAGACCTGGGGAAGTGCCCTTTTCTGCACTACTAGTGGGTGATGAGAAGGGCAAACCCCAGACCAGCGGTCCAACCACTAAGGAAGGGTTATCCTAGTGTTGGGGCTCTACCGCTCACCACACGAGTGCAGTGAATGGGTGGCCGTCCAAGATTGTTTTGTGGGTGGTGCGAGGTGTCGTTACGGGAAGAATAAAACCCTGGTCCTCTGTCGCCCCTCGTTTAGGTTTGATGTCTACGGGGGATGGGTACTAGTATACGGAAGTGATATTCGAAAGTAAGATGATCAATGTTTATTTCTTTTGACGGAAATAAACAAGGATGGTGCTGTTACTACTTCCTATCCTCTAGGGCTTGCGGAAAGTAAAACACCCTATGTGAAGCTGGTGGAGGCGACCTGCGCAAAGCTAAAGGAAAGGCAATATTGCAAGTAGCTGTTTAACAGACTAGCTCTACTCTGCTTGTGCAGATGGGATCGGTACGTGTTGAGGTGTTACAGGAGACATTAAGCTGGCGACGTAGGTTCTTCTGAAGTCTGGTGAGAGAGAGGAATCTGTGTCCCTTCGAGAGGCATGGTGAAGAGTTAAGGAGAGAGGTTAGGCCTTCGGCACCACTAGTGCGCGATGAATGACCAGACGTTAAATACTTGAAGACTGGTCGCGAGCTCTGGAGTGTCTTGCTATTTATACTGCCCGGTGGGTGCCCTCCTTCATCTGGCATAGAGGGTTTGTCTTGGAGAGGGGGTAGCAGGTGTGAAAAGCGTGCCATAGATCCTTGATGAGTGAGGCATCAGTGGCGGGCGCTGGATCTAGGCTCATGCTGTGGTGCTGGTACAAGTAGTGGCATCTGGTGGCGTGCTGCTGTACTCTGTGAATCTTGATGCATGTCTTTGATGGCTCGGCCAGTGAATAATTGTCTCAGACGTGAAGCTCTCATCCTCTGCCTTAGAAGTACAACAATCTCTGATGTCTCGCTGGTGGTGGTGGTGGCAAATCAAACTCCGTTGCAAGTGCCCCACGTTCGTTTGCACTAATGAGTTGAAGTCGAGTAATAATAGTTAGGTAAAAAGATGTGATGCATCAATTACATACTCAAAAAATGTTGAATATAACGTAATTTGTATGGGTAGTTTATTTTTCAAGGGATCAAAATAATAAACTGATGCACATTGACAAGCAATGCATGCAGACTTGACCTCCATCCAAATGTCAACATCTGGTTTGTTGTGTCACAGAAAATAATAGCATTATTTGTAGTTAAACTTAAAATAGTCAGCCATGTTGGTAAAGTTGATAGTTTTGAAATAGAAAATACACGTTATGTTTGTATTATCTTCTCATGGTCAGTCACCCTCGTGTTATTACTTCACAGTCATCTTTTATTGATGGGTACAGCAGTTGCTTTTTGCCTTCCCGTGAGACTCTTGACTCTATTCAGTGTCAAATTTAGAGATAATCTCTCAATAGGATGATACTTGCAACGAATTTACAAACTTTGTTTAAAAAAAGAACAGTGGAATTTGAGCATCTTTTTTGCTGACACTTTGGTTTCCTAGATCAGTACTATATACTGGTGGTGAAAACGCTTTGTTACAAGGAAAACTTTCAAAGTTCTCAAATGCAAATCATGTCTCTTATACTAGGTGTACTCAAATAAATTATGGTAAACACCAGAGTGGGGTTGATGATTACAAATTAAGCATATTTCATCACTGAACAATTTGTGTAACATCCTTGGGTAATTCGCTTATGGCAGTTGCAATGTGCAAGAGAGAGATATACAACTCTTGTGTATTTGGTTTATTAACCAGCCTGTGCGCAGTTTTGCATGCCTGATAACACCGCTCAATACTGCACAGTTGCTGATATGAATCACATTAGTTTGACTGTGCTTGCCATAGTGAGTGGACAGTTATGCCAGTGTACAGTTTCTCGGAGTTGACAGATATGGTTATATAGTGTTTTGGGAAGTATGAAAAAATACCAGTGCAGTAGTTATGTTGTACCGGACATGGTACCTCAACAGATCACAGTCAACACATACCAAGTAACCTAGGCTTGAACAAAGTTTTGCAGGAAACTGGCAGCCTGCAAGTTAGTTAGTTGGATGCAGTGGCTAGAAAAGGAGTGCACAGATCCAGATTTTTAGAGGCTGTGTTGGAGCATGTTGACGATAACCCAGGAGAACTAGCATGTGAGCCATTGCTCATGAAATGGGTGTTTGGCCACATGGCAGTGCAGATTTTTTTAATGACCAGTTACACCATCCTTACAGCCTCCAGCAGGTGCAGGCATTGCAGCCAACAGGCTCTGCTAAACATGATGAGTTCTACAACTGTATGTTGCAGCAGTTGGCTGCACATAACTTCCTACATGCTGTTCATAGTAAATTGAGCACTTTTGAAAACCCTAACTGTATGTACATTGTGTATTCTTCAAACATATGTAACATTAACATTGTCGTAGAACCCATCATGTTACTCATGTCAATCAAGTGACAACTGTCACATTATTAAAAAAGTAAATATTTTACTAATTGGCTTAGCATATGAAACCTGAAAACAAAATAAACTATTTTAAGTGTTTACAAATGTTTACCTAACACAACAGGAATGCATCATCAATGCCTGCCTGCATATCCTAGACCAACCAGGAGTGTTTCAAAGGGTGTGATTCCCTACGACGTAGAGTACAAGGATGTATTACTATGAATGGACGTCACATTGAGCACCTCCTGTAGTGATGGTGAACAAGTGTTCATAGCTCTTACGCTATGGGTTTTTGGATCCATGTTTTTTAGACTTTTTTTTCTCATTGTTTTTGGGTTTACTACTTCCTCGTAAAATAGCTATTTTTAGAAAAAATTTTTTTTTTAAATTTATAATCTGTATATACCGAGTGCTTTTGCCCCATTCTTAATTTATGGACTGAATGTAGTCAATTAGAAGACAGTTTTGCTGTGTTTGGAGGTATGACGTCAAAGCAAAAAGTTTACAAAAGATCTTTTTGACCGAAAAAAGCATTTGCACAGACATTGTTGCAGGCATGTGTTTCCATAGGACAGTATGTAAGCCTCTAAATGTATTGTTTTTTTTTATTACTGTAAAACATTTTACTTTATTAATATATAAATAAATTACTATTGAACTTTTGTATATTGATACAGCAAATGTAATTTTGTATACAGTATGTAGCATAGTAATTTTTTTGTTTGTGCTGTAAAATTAATTTCTAACCTTTCTCACATTTGTTTACGCTGCCATTATTCTCGCCCACTAGTAAACTCGACTTCAATGACCTGTTGAGGAAAATAAAATACGAAACATAATAGCTAATAAAATTTTAATGTGTGTGTCATATTTATTTCCATACCAGTTGAATTTTTTATAAATAAGATAAAAGTATTTGGAATTTTTTATATAGTAATATTTATAACTATATTAATAGGCCATTGTATTAAATCACACTCCTAGCTTAAACTCTAAGCATGGTTTCGGGCAGTTTCAAATATTTAATTACCATTCTTGGGCAAGACCCTAAACTGTGTAAGAAAGGGGATTCTATGGGACTTGCATAGGTAATTAATGTATACACACGACTTGCTGAATTGAACTAACTGACATAATTTTTATTAACTTACAGAATGACACAGATTAGATACGACGACGACATTGCACACAAGACTGCAATGTAGAGAACTGATGCAACATTTTTAGGGCAGGTGGAAAATCCATCTAACAGTGTTGACTCAACTAATATTACAACACCCTCCTTATTTGGTGAGTCCCTGATGATGAATACAATTCTTGAATTTGTCGCAGTTGAGCACCTTCGTCAAGGAATTAGCAACCATATCTTTTGTGGACACGTGCTTGAAATCAATTTGCTTGCTGAGAACGTTTTCACAGATGAAGTAGTGCTTAACATCAATGTGTTTGGTTGTATCTTGATAACTCCCATTCATTGCAAAATTTCAAGCTCCTTGGTTGTCCACAAAGAGTCTCGCCAGTGGATGGAATTATTTCTTAAGATAGTGCTTCCTGAGTTGCAGCAGACATGGACATATACTCAGCCTCATTTGTTGAGAGGGCAATAGTTGGTTGTCTTTTTGTGCACCAAGAGATAGGAGCTTTACGCTTCAAAAATATGTAGTCGATCACGAACCTTCACTCATCAAGATCGCTGACCCAATCAGCATCACAAAATCCTGAGATGGTTCCTTTCTCATTTCCATCAAACTCTAGCTTCCACTGTGAAGTCCCTTTTATGTATCTGATAACACATTTGACATCAGCCCAGTGTTCCATGTCCGGGTTTCCATTAAATTTGCTCAAACAACTGATTGCATATGCTATGTCGGGTCTGGAGACCTGTGCAGCAAACAGCAGGCTGCCAATTGCTTCCTGGTATGGAACATTTCTTATTTTAGTCACTTCCTCTTCTGATTTTGGCGCTTGAGACTTCGTAAATTTTTCATTGGCACTCATAGGGGTCGAAACAAGTTTACACTGATCCATATCAAAGCGCTTGAGGACTTGCTTTATGTAAGCTTCCTGATTGTGCCCAATTTTCCTTTCTTTGCGGTCACTAGTCAATTGGAATCCAAGGACGAATTTTGCTTCTCCAAGATCAGTCATCTTGAACATCTTCAAAAGTTGCTATGTCATACATCGCTTTAGCTTTCCATCATTTGTAAAGATCAAAAAGTCAACAACCCACACAGCCACAAATAGCATCATTTTACCATCCACTTTGTAATATATGTATGAATCAAATCTTGATTGTTGAAGTTTGATGCTTTTCAAACAGGAATCCAATTTGTTGTTCCAGACTCTGCTGGCTTGCTAAGTCCAAGTAGACTTTTCTTTAGTCGACATACTTGGTTCGATTTGTTGTCATATCCTAGAGACTGTTGCATGTAAATTTCCTCATCCAGTTCTTATAGGAATGCTGACACTGCATCCATCTAGTCAATATCAAGGTCGTGCTTTGCAGCCTGGACCAAAAGAAATCAAATTGATCTATACTACACAACTGGAGAAAAGGATTCTTCATAGTTGATACCTCTCCTTTGGACGCATCCCTTAACCACAAGCCGAGCTTTGTGTTGAACAATTTTGCCAGAGGCATCCTGAACACCCATTTGCAATCCAGTTCTTTCCTTGTACTGGGGAGGTCGACCAATTCCTATGTTTTGTTGTCCAGTTGAGATTTTAATTCACGGTCCATGGCTGCGACCCATAGATCCTTGTCCGCAAGGTGCAAAGCCTCTTCTCGAGTAACAGGATCCATCATGTCACCAATAAAAGTAGCATAGGTGACAAAATCTGCAAGGCAGAGGGAAGTGTACGGTCCCTGAGAGGTCTAGGAGCAGAAAACTCTCCACAAGGTACATTAGCAGTTAAAGGTGGCAATAATATATTGATCAGTGTCCGGATCAGTGGCAATGGATTCGCCAATTGCATCAGGCTCATCAGGGATTACATAAAAATCTGCAGTCATCTGCGGTTTAGATTTAGTCAACAAGAAACTGCCCCACTGGTCTTCAGCAAAGGTGACATCTCTTGACACAAACATAACCTGTTTTGCTGGATCATAAAGTCTAAACCTTTTTGATTCCAAACAGTACCCAACAAAAATGCAAGGTGTGGACCACGGGCTCAGTTTCAATTTTTTTTCAGCAGGAACATGCGCAAACGCCTTACATCCAAATGTTCAAAGAAGTTTTAGAAACAGCTGTTTACCTGACCACACTTGTTCTGGGGTGGTCTCTACGGATTTGCATGGCAATCTATTCATAAGATAGACAGCAGAATACACGGCCTTGGCCCAAAAGGCATTGGGCAGCCCTGACTGTAATAGTAGACATCTCACTCGATCGAGAAGCACCCTATTTAGCCTCTCCGATTTACCATTCTGAGCCGGTGTATAAGGGCAACGTGTTTGATGCAGAATGCCTGAGGATTTGAAAAATTCACGGAGTTCATGATTACAATATTCCCCTTCATTGTCGGTACGCATAATCTTAATTTTCCTGCCAACCTGGATCTCAACGTTCCATTTAAAGAGTTTAAAGTATTCTGCGACTTGGTCCTTCGATTTTAAGAAGTAAACAAACAATTTGTGACTGAAGTCATCAAGAAAAGTCAAAGTATTTCTCGATCCAGCCAAAGACCCCACTTCCATTGAACCAACCAGATCGGAATGTACTAACTCTAACACATGACTGGTAGTGGAATAACTTGGGAAAGGCAAACGGTGGCTTTTGCCTAGCATGCATGTGTCACAAATGGTGAAACATTTCTCATGAGATGAAAAGTTAATATCATGGGCTATACCTCGCAACCTCTTCAAATTATCAAAATTTAGGTTAGCCATGCGTCGGTGCCATAGATTGATGTCAGTGCATTGCATAGAGTATACTTTACCGGTAGACGGAACGTCTAACTTAAATATACCGTCCACCAAAGTTGCAGTAGCAATCAGTTGATTTGCTGAGTTGTAAACTCAACCTCCTGTGCTGTCAAACACAACAGTATTTCCTTTCAAAACAATTTGTCCTATTGACAAGAGGTTTACTTGACTATTAGGTACATGGTAAATATCACTCACCTGAATGTCAGAAGTGTCACCACAATTACTCACAGGAAGAACCATATTACCAGCAGTATCGGATACCATTTTATTATTATTGGCGGCAGTAATTGTCAATGTAGGATCCTTTCTAGAATTTTCCAGACGTCTTGAGTCACTACATATATGAACTGAAGCACACGAGTCAAGATACCAGTCAACATTCACTTGAGAATGCAATTGCATCGAAAATGCAGCTGCAAACATTGATTTCGTACTGTTACTGGGTTTGTTTATGTTCTTTTTACTCGTTACTTGGGCACAGTTCCACGAGATGTGGCCATACCTGTTACATTCATAGCAGCGAGGTCCTTTTTGGTATGTTTTTCCAGAGACGTGGTCATTACTGGAACTGTTACTGTTCCTATGGGACATTCTTCTGGAACTGGAACTGTACAACGCCGAATCACCCTCGTCATATGGTGATTTGGATTTCACCGATGTAATATCCTATAGCAATTTCGCCTTTATAGAATCTCCAGTCACCCGGATCCCCGAACTTTCAATACTCATGATCATCTGCTCGTATTTACTAGGTAAATCAGTGAAAAGTATAGCACCAGTCCATTCATCACTAACTTGTAAACCAACTGTCGATAATTTGTGCACCGTATTTACGATCCAGTTCACATATTCTTCCACAGAATTACATTTTTCCAATTTTGTAGTTATTAGAATACGGAGAAGACTGATTTTTCTCGTCAAACCATCCTGAAATGCTTTTTGCAAATTTTACCAAGTTACCTTGGCAATGGTCGCGTTTTAAATTTGCACATAATTCAACGGATCGATCAATAAAATCAACTTGAATCAGCATTTCATGTTGCGTTTTGCATGTGTCGTAATTTTCTCTCCCTTTGAGACGCTCAATGGGAAGCACGGCTGGTTGACTGGACATAGCGAATGGAGTTTCGTATTCACACACTTGAGATCGCGAATATCCCATAAAAAATATTCCACACCGAATGACACAGATTAGAGACAACAACAATGACATTGCACACAAGACAACAATGTAGAGAACCGATGCAACATCTATAGGGCAGGCGGAAAGTCCATATAACAGTGTTGTCTCGACTAATATTCCAACAAACTGCCAGGTGATAGTATATTTTTTGAATGTAAGAGTTAAATATTTATTTTCCTTTTTTAGCTTGAAATGCGTAAATACGTAACACAATGACTGATAAATAATAACCCAACTATCATAATTTTATACACTTCAGTTACTTTTTTTATGTTTCATAAAAATGTATTGAAAATTTCCTTATGTAATACCTATGCCTATCAAAATTTTTACTTAAATTTCTATCCACATACTACATCAACTGACGACTAAACTAATAAAACCAGAAATTGTTAATAATTTTGATTACTTTTGATATACATTTTATTCACTTCTAGTTATTTTTTATTTCTTTACAAATTAAGGACTAAAATTGTTAAATTAATGAAAATGGATTTTGATTGCTAACATTATACAGTGATATCGAGATACATAATGCAACTTTCTTGCTCAACTACCAGAAGATAAAGCAGTTATCTGTGTCAACTGGCATGACAGCACCAAATGGCTGTGGATTAGTTTCTGTTTCATGGGCCGTTGCTGCAGCTTCATTTTAATGCAACAATGTATACAAATAGCTACACCATGCATTTAGGTTGCGACAAGCACTTCATATGAATAAAACACAGAGAAATGACTATGTAGCTCGTTAACCACATTATGAATTTAAGAATTAATAGGCCTTGTTACAGATTAGGAGCACTCAAAAAAACCAAATAAGTAAATAAATGAATAACTAAATAGGATTAGATTAGGTAGGGTCTATATAGAAAATAGGCTAGGTAGTGCTGCTTATCTTCCTAATATTTATTGGTTATGTCTTCAAATATTGTTCGTCATGATGCATCAGAGATATTTTTCATTACACCCTCTTTCGTGAATAATAGTTGCAATAATTTTATGGCTTCCATTTCTTACTTCTTATGTGGTTGACCATGTCAATTTTTTATTTTTGTAATTTGGCGTTAGCAAGGGCCTGAAAGTATGGATTTGTGGTCCCAGGTTTTTGTGAGCCACAAGTTCTTCCCGGGTTCAGTCCTCTCGCTGCAAGCAGTTTTTTTTTTTTCTTTCTGCCTCATTTTGAGAAACTGTGTGCATCATTTCTGCTTTCCAAATAATAAACCCAGTATCTTATGTGGAGTGATTTTGGGAAACCATGGAATATTGAAGTCAGGATTGCAGGAGCGGGAATCAAACCAAAGTCCATCAAAATTAAAGTCGAGTGTTATCATTTCACCATCTTGTTGAGTGGTAGGATGTGGTAGTAACTGTGGCTTAGGATGGAAGGTGGTATAGAGAAGTATTTATAGTAATGAAGAATGGTGATAGGTGTTGTGGCGTGACTCTCTGTTTTGTGTTTCAGATCTGGTGGATGCTGTACTAAAAGATCATGATCCAGGCTACATTATCACAGCAGGTATGATCAGGGTTAGATTGCTAATACTATTGTCTGCATGACATGTAGTATTACAGGTATCATAGTGTGTGTGTTAACCAAGCTTTCCTGAATATGTTTGACCACGTATGAGCATGTCTAATTGTGTTTCAGATTATGGGTTTCATACCAGTGGACTTTACAGGGACCAGGGTGTTTATTGTAAGTTTCTGGGGAAATCTATCAGCAGATCTCAATGTCGATCTCGACAGTCAGCTTCCTGCCGATTGAGACAAGCCATTTGAAACAATCTGGACCAAAATGTGCCCAAATAGCTATTCTAAGCTCTTTATCGGTTCGAGACCTCACTACCTCGGCAATCCTCGGGTTTTACCGACCACCCCACCACAACTTGCTTCCCCCCCTGCTGGTGTTCAGGCAGGCAACGTGATGAATACAAACACATGCTGTGCCTGCAATAATGTATGGTTAAAGTAAAGTTATTCTTATAAACTGTGCATTTTAAGTTGTTGGTTAACGCATAAAAATGCACATACGTATATCTATTATGTATGCATTGTCTTATGTAAAACAGATACTATTCCATTTATTAAAGCGTAACGGGGGATATTTAGAATTAAATTTCTCGGGCTACGATGTCATCTTAGACGCTTGGCAAGGAAAATGGTGACACGGTCAATGGTTATTTGTTATACACACACGTTGGCTGTTGAAAATATTACTCGTTTTAAAGGAACATACTGTTTCAAGTATAAAAATGACCGTTAAAAGATGAGATAATTTGTTACATAGTATTCCCTCTTCCCTCTAACAGTCCTTTTAAATTACGTTCACTGTGATGTATGTAACGAAATGTATAGAAGACGATATGAAAATGTCATTTTAATAAGTACAACTGTAAAGTTTGCTTAGAAAATTACGATAGGCCTAAACAACAAATCTTACATAATACAGTGTGTAATTGATTTGTTGTAGGAATGCAGGAATTCCCATTACTAGTGAAGTGACGTGCTTCGTACACAAATACTGTAGCCTATATAGTTATTCATAAAATGATAGAAGCTGCCCATTTAATTAGTTTTATTATTGCACGTAGGTATGAGGAGTTTTGGGGGGTTTATAACGGCTTTCATGATACAACATTATTTTGATGCTCTTTCGAGTGTGTGGCATTTTGGGTTGCATATTGTTTCGATGGAGCAGGGGTGAATTTTGCTCGTATGGAAATATCATTTACATTATTGTAACTTTAATGAAAAACAAAACGCGATACATGTTGCTGTTCGTATTCGTACAGATGAAGCAGTATACACATGCACACTATCCAAAGTTAACCTTACACTCGTTGCATTTACGATTTAGATAAATAAATATTATTCCTGCACTACACAAGTGTGAAAAGTGCGGCTTTTTCAGGCCACTTGCATTGCAATAATTATAGTATTGTTTTACAAATTAATTATTTACAAAACACGCAAACTTACTGTTTGTAAACACCGCAGCCTCTTGAACACACGTTTTTCTAGGTTAATTCTTGCATGTGTACTTCACTAAAATCACGTTGTTCGTCGCTAGTATTAAATAAATTATTTGCAGAATTATTCAGTAAAATCAACACTGTGAATGTTTCCTGAAACTAGCAAACTTAACTATGAAAATTATATTTGTCAATTCATTGCAGACTGCATTTAAGAAAAAGAACTAGCAGTTTTACGAAGCGGTATACACACGCCGATTACTATTACACATTTCACTCAAGAAAATGCACTACGACCAACTATGCTTGAAGGAAGCAAATATGCAAATAATTAACTACCAATTCATTATTCCGACAACACCAACACGATGCTCGTATAAACACATAACCTCTCTGCCATTGCTACATTACATAATTAACTCGCATACAGAAATATTTCTTCAGACTCCCGAACATGTATGGATACAATTGATATGTTCCACATGTATTGTAACCTTTTGTATGTTACTTATTATGTTTAAGAAGTATGAAACAATAAGATATGCAATAAATATGGCCACCACACTTCTCACCTGCCGTGTTGAATTTCCACTTCTCGATCAGGACGTGGCTTTCAACAACATATAGCTGTTGAGTGCTCTCGATCGTTTTCTCACGAGAATCGAGAAGTCATCTTTAACTTAGAATACCAAAACCCGGAAATGTGACGTAAATTGTTATTTCACAATCGGGAGCTCCATTTCGACAAACTTAGAATAAACATCCAGTAGTTCTCATGTGGTGGTCTAATCACATTTCAGGCATATGCTGTATTAACATATTTTCCCAATTCCTCTCCTGTTTGATGAGACCTTGGTTAGCATCAAAGGTTAAAAATAAATAAAGCTTATTGACCCATGTTGTGTTGTAACGCAGTAGACTTGTGTTCAAAGTAGTAGCTTTGATACCAGAGCTACTTGCATTGGGAAATTGCTTTTCTTGTTGTACAAATACCACTGCATTCTAAATCTGTGGTGGTTGTGTTACTTGTATGTAACAGAATTATATTCTGGGGTGGGATGGTATGTGAATGTCGTGTTCTGTGTCTTCAGGAGAGAACCAGGGGAGGTTGATAATTCCTCATTACCTGCCAGAGGTTTCAGTAACATTCAAAAACCTGACTGCTGTAAAAGATGTGCAGACAATGTCGTCTCAGCCACTGAGGCAAAACATGGAGCGACAGGTGAGCTGGTGCAATTTTGCTGACATTTTCCAGTTTATGCTAGGTAGATGTATTTGCTTTATTCTCTGTATAACATGAAATGTCAGGGTTTGTCTTCCTAACTGTGTTTTGATGTTTCAGAAAGAACCTTTTGAAGAAGATGCAGATAGAGACAATGCTCAGTTGCAAGATGTACTGCAGGTAATTCATAAGGCATTGCATCATTTGCAATTAATACAGGGCTGTCACCAACCTTTGAACAAAATTCCTGGATCCAGCTCCCAAAAATTATTAAAACTGACTTGTTTATGTCCATTGAAATAATTGTGAGATAATTGTCTCTTAAAAAAATATTGAATTTATGAGGATGTTTTCTATAGTTCATATTGTTACAATAAAATAGGCAAACACCACTGCACGTAGGAGAGTAAGAGAATTTTCTATTACGTATTTACAATTTAGGCCAGAACATTATATTTGCAAGATTGTATTAAGTATTAACTTGTGAGTAGAATGTCTTTTTCGTATTTGAATGGGGATACTGTTAGCAACCAATAATTTCATACAATGGTCAAATTATTATTTTTTTTTTTTATTTTTTTTTTTTTTTAGTCAAAAATACTGGTAAATAAAATTTTTGTTATACAATATCTTGCAGAATAGGCCTATGATTAGTATCAAACTAGAATTGCAAATTTTTATGTAAGTGCTTCAAATAAAAACATAATTTAACTCACCAAATTTATTTTTAAAACTGCAACATAAAATGTTAAAAGTACAAGTCATCATAACCTGATTACGAAGTTACTGAAGTTCCTAATGTTTACACTTCACTAGGTTTACTGTTTTGTTTACATTCACATAATACTTACAGGGTTTTCAGCAGTACAATTGTTTTGTTCATGACATTACTTCCATGGAATGACAGTTGACTCTCGATCTATCATTATTCAGGGGACTGCTGAAAAAATGTCCATACATGCAGAATGTCAGTAGATGCGGTTTCTAGTATGTACATCAATAAAAACTTCTAACCATATGAAACTTTATGTTTAGTATAGTAAGAGCTGTGTATTATCTGTGAATAAAGTTTATCTAATAAACACAATAAAAATGGGAATTTTAGAAAAAGTATTATTGTAAATAATACATTAAAAAATATTTCCCCAAAATACAGTATATACAGTAATTGATTGTAATCTTACACCAAATGTAAGCTGACAACTTTCAAACCTTCTGAAAATGAAAATACAGTAAAAGCCTGATATAACGTGACTATTGGGGGACATAACTCAGACCCGTGTATAGCTTTCCGCGCTATTCTAGGAGTGACTGAGTACAGTAGCAAAAAAAAATGCCAGTGTTCTGATGGGGTGGCACCTATCTGTCAAACACGGGGCAAGTGTTGTTATTTACCGCCGTAAATTGTGAAACGTTTAGCCCCTTGCTATTGGAACTTTATTTTTTTATCTTCATCACTGGACTTGACAGCGCCCAAGGGAGGGACACGGAAGAAGAGAAATGCACTGAAATGAAAGAGGTCACATTCATTCAAGCAAGAATAGCTAAAAAATACCACATTTCCCAGGCGAAGGATGTACGTATTCCACCAATGGCGGTGTTTGCTGCATGTTGTTTGTCATATGGGTTATGGAAGGGGGTTCACCTCCCGCCCCCTGCTGGGCCTGGTTGGGAGGAAGTGAGAATGAGAAACGTAACTCACATCCAAATAAAACTAAACAAGTTTGCACTGCAGATGGGATCTATCAGTGCCTCACGTGTTGTGAAACATGTTACTTGCTCGTTTGATTTGCATTTTCAAAAGGAAAACTTAAACAAAAAGAAGTGGATTATTTGTGGCAAGCAAAGAAAGTCCGCTTTTCTGCATTAAGCCTTGTCCACAAAATAGCTCGTGCGCTTGGGATTTTTTTTTCAGTAGGAAGACATACTGTATAGCCGGTATATATACATTATAATCAAAGAGTCTACTTCATAATGATGATTATAAAGCGCTATATCCCGTATGAGATTAATTATAGGCCTCTAAATGACTTAGAAGCACGAATTTCAAGGCCCAAATTTGGGAATTTTTTTCTTCGAAAATGGGAAGACCTACTGTTATAGTTGATATAAACACATTATAATTAAAGTATCTACATCATTTATATAAATGATTGCATAGCGCTATATCCCGTAGATTAATTGTAGGCCTGTAAATGACTTAGTCCCAACCTTACCCAGAATATAAACCCCTCGCATTACAAGACAGTTTCATGCTGAATGCGGCACAGAATTTGGCATCCCTTTTACGACAGTGTTCCAGCGTATTTTAACTTGCTTTAGTTAAACGAATAACTGTAATTGTTTAAATGTGATACGCTATACAACGCACGAACCGTTCATGCTAACTTGTAAGTGCCAATAAATTTGTGACAGCAGGACACTTGCGAGTATATTACAGGTGGAAATGTTGCCATGTCATCGCCCCACACTGGTCCAATGCCCAGATACGATGGAAAGGTTGCCATAGCATCATTATTTTTTTGCCTGTTTACAACCAAATGGCAGAACAGGTGTAAAAGGGTCACATAAAAAAGGACCACTAGGAATTCTTCCATCAAATCGTTGCATCACGCAAACGAAACTGAATATGGAAAAACATACAATATTGGCTGTAGTGAATCCGTAAAATATATATCTGCCCTGGCAGGAGAGAGAATCCCCCCCCCCCTTCACCACGTCATTGACCCACGACCACCCGCCGACAGACCACATGCTTACCTGATTGCACACTTTCCACTTATTTATTTATTCAGGCCGGCAGGATATAAATTGTCCCACAGTATAATAGGCCACAGTATTCCGGGCTTCCACTGTAGTATATCACTGAGTGCAAGTCAAATTTTGAATGTCCCACACGCACTCCTTCAGCTAAGAGCATACAGAGAAGTTATCAATTGGACAGTATGATCACTGCAGCTGGTGAAGGAGGGGTGACACGGGATGATTACACCTCCCCTTGCCGCTACATGTTTGCGATGCCTTGCACGCATGGCAAATGTCTGTCTTTTAAAGTAGTTAATTATATTTTACTGCAAAGAAAACTTGTAATTTGAGACATGTGAATAAATAAGGCAATTATAATTTATTTATTCACTGTCTTTAATAATTAATCATTCAAAAATCATGTCCTCTGATTTTCCCTGTCATGAGTTACACTGCACTCTACTGGGTTCTTACCTACCCATTATTAGACAGCAAAAGGTGTTGAATAGGCCCTTACATTTATCAGTTTATTCAAAAGACGTGTGCCTTGGCATTAGGTGACACCAGGACTTGGCTACCATCTGGGGCAGGTTCATCGACAGGTTATCTTCTGCTACCCCTCCGGTTGAAGGTGGTCCATCTTCTGCTCATTAGAGAAGCTGCATTGTGATCTCGGCCGCGGCATCAAACTACGCTGATATATCTGCGGCACCTGTGGTCTCTCTGTTGGATGGCTTGGTGACCAGCAGAGTTCTTGCGCTATCTATGTACATTGCGGCCGAAGGTACCAGTTCTAGTAAGGTCTTCAGCAGGGCCTAATATTGACAGGTAGTTCTGGTTTGTTCCTCTCTTGAGGTTGCCGGCATTTCGGAGGTGACTGTGATGTCATCTGGTGTTGGGCTTATTTCGGCATTATGGTTCGTTGAAGGCAGTGTTGTGGGGCTTGTTACTGAAGGCAAGCCTCCGGGATGCAATTGTTGTGTTGAACCTCTGCCCTTCTTCCCTCTCGATTATCGTGCTTGTAGGTGGACACGTGCAGGGAATGTTTTCCGATCCAAGTGACCGCCAGGATATCTTGCTGGTGCTCGTGACAATTTTCTCTGTCGAGCATCCAGTTTGCAGTTAAAAACAGTGGGGTGGAGGGCAGCATCTGGATCGTTGATCCTGCTACTCGTGGTGGCCCCTTGTCCTTATTGGGATGGAATAGGTTGTCCCTGTGCTGGTGTTTGATCTCACCTTGGGTCCCTTGGGTGACCTCGCCCGCTATTGCGGGGTAGCTATCGTGGCAGGCTCGTCCACGTCGTCCGGGGTTTCGGAGGTGGTTGAGGTGGTGGTGTAAACTTTGGGGTCCGCTGCCTTGTGTGGAAAGGGCCTTATTTATCCCCGTGTGGCCTTGCAGATGCGACTCCAGAGGTCTTCCACCCAATATGCATTTTTTTGACGTCCTACTATTCTATATGGACCTGTCCATTTACTGGCCATGCGTGTGCTAAATTGAGTGCTTGTCTTACTCAGAGGGTGACTGCATAGCAGGACGGTCTCACCCATGCCAAAAGCCCAGACGCCTGTTCGAGGTTGTGGATATTTCCATTGGATATAGACCTCTTGCAGCTTTCTTGCGCTGCCCGTCATGTTAGAGTGGCTATTCGGATGTCCTCTGGTTGAAGCAGTTTGGTTGGTGGGTTCTCCCATCGCCAATTCTGTGGACAGCGGAGGGTCTGTCCCAGGAGGAGTTCGCTGCTGCTTGAATTTGTAGTCTTTTTGGTACGCCACCTAGGGCAAAGAGTATTTTCATGATGTATCAATCCCAATGTTTGTGGTCGTCTCCCACACCTAGGTGGAGGTTTTTTCTTCACCTCTTGATTCCTTCGCTGAGTGGGGTTAGCCTGCAGGTGGTACGACGGAGTGGAAGATGTTTTTACTCCCCATTCAGCGCATGCGGTGAGACATTTCCCACTATCAAACTGGGTCCCATTGGGTGTATCCCCAGCGCGGAAAAAATCTAAGATTCAAATTTTCAGATGACACGATGGGTTTCCTGACTTGGTAAGGGAACTCCTCAACCCATTGGGAATAGAGGTCGGATTTGACCAGTAGGTATCGGTTACCCAATGTACTTCTTGGATATGGTCCCATCAAATCTTCCACGATGTGTGTTTACGGCGTTCGTGGTTGATTTGGTTTGGGTGTGGGTGGTGGCACAAGGTACATTTTACCCTGCCAGCATTTTTCACAGCTGCCGACGTATTGTCGGACATCCCGGCTCATTCCATCCCAGATATAGCGCCCGGCAATGTCTGCGAAGTGTTTCCAGTGTCCTCTGGTGGCCGGCTTCGGGGTGATCGTAGTGACATGTCAACTTGCAGGCCTTTGGGCACCCATATTCTCCATCAGGGCCTGGGTTGACTATTTCGGAACCAAACTATGTCGTCCCTGACTTCAAATCGTTTGAGGAACTTGTGGAGTAGACTGTGGATTTCCTGGTCCTGCTGCTGGTAGAGTGCTATCTGATGTTAGCTGATCTGTAATTGTAGCAATTGCATCTGTTCTTCCCGACTTTTCTTTGGTGGTTGGGGTGGTCCCAATCTTAGTAGGCCTTCTCGTCATGGTCCTGGTCTGGCTGGCGAGAAAAGGCGTTTGGCAGGTCGTTGGTTTTTCCAGGGCAATGCTACCCTTCAAAGTAAATTCGGTGAGGAACATTTCCCCATCTGTCGAGTTTGGCTTTGGCGTTACGTTACTCTCTCTGCCTTCGAAGGGCTTTTCTATGAGTTCCGAGAATGAAGTGCACACCTTCCTAATAGTATCAGTATTTCCGGATCACCCAAATGACGGTGAGGCACTCTTGTTCATTAATGTGATATCTCTGTTCCGTGGCATTGAGCCATGTACTGGCATATGCTATGACTCATGGTATAGCACTACGCCAAGGCCATTTTGGCAGGCATCGGTTTACAGGATGAGGGGCCCTTCCCCCTGGGGTCAATGTAGCTGCTTTATGTTCTGGAAGCTTTCCCTTGAGAGCTTCGAAGGCGGTGCAATGTTCGGGTCCCTGATCGCCGCCAGGTCACTTTCTCTATTAGCAGATGTAATGGTGCCATCAGGATGGCGATACCCAGTACAAAGTCACTTAGCCAGTTGCAAAAGCCGAGGAAGCGGCGCAGTTGCTTCTTCGTGGCAGGCTACTCTGCTTCTTAAATGGTGTGTATTGAGCTTCAAATGATATTTAGAGTGGTCCGCCTGTCGACTGCGAGTGTATAGGCTGGTTTTGCCATATACACAACCCTGGTTTGAGGGTGTAATGCTGCCCTTTAATTGTTTGTTAATAAGTCACTTCGCTCAAAATTGTCGGTGGCAGCTGAGTCCAACAAGGCGAGGATACTACTGCCATTTACTGTGGCTTCTATGTGTGGTGCTTCCGGGGGGATAGGCTTCCTCATCGAGGAGTTGAATTATGGGCCCTTCGGCTCCTGCGGGGTCAACCCTTTTCGTCCACCGGCCTCGGCGTTTCCCACCTGGGAGGATCCCTGTTGATTGCTTACTGGGAGAGTGGGTTGCAGCCCACCAGTTGCATCCCCTTTCTCCATGTGGTCCCGTGGAAATGGTTGTTTTGGGCAATCTTTGTGGATGTGATACTCTGGATAATACCAGCATTTCGAGAGGTTGTGTACAGGCAGTGCAGGGTGTGGTGTTTTTCTTTTCTTGTGGCTTTTCAGGTTCCACAGACTTGCTTATTTTCTGTCCGTTTAAGCATGCTTGGGCTTGAAAATTCCGCTCTATTTCTCTGGCCCTTTCAGCTAATTATTACAGTGTGAGTGGCTTGGGTATCATGAGAAGGTTCTTTAATTGTGTGATCTCTCGCAGAAGCTTTTTTAATTTTCCTCTTGGAAAATTCTGTGGAACATGTAAACTTTTCCCTGTATGAACAGCTTGTCTTCTTCACCAGGATTTTTCGCTCTGTTATAGAACTCGGTGGTGAGGTTTGCTAACACCTCCTCTCTGGTGAATTCTGTGGTTAGTCGGTTTCTTAGCTGACTCCAGTCAGTAATATACTCATCGCATTGGTTCCACTAATGCAGTGCCTTGCCTTTGAACTTACTCTTGGTTTGGCTCACACATTACGTAAGTGGGATTTCTTGTTCCCGGAGTTCTTTCTTGTACTCTGTCATATATATTAATGGGTCCTGATGGGGATTACCCGCAAAGTCGGAAATTTGAGGTTCCCCTTTCGAATGTGTAGTATAAGTTCAGGTGGCATGTCCTGGGTTCCATGGAGAGCATTCAACGGCCTGCCGACATATCTTACACGTGTAAACCATGTCAGGTTGAGTTACCTGTTTGTCGGGTCAGCCAATGCAGCTGTGATGGAACACATCAGTGCATATAATGCAACTGATGGTGTGGGTTCCATCTCCTGGGCAGTATACCCAGCTGCAGTGTGCCATTTTTTGGGTCCAGCATTCTTCAAAGCAGAACTCTAATCCATCAGTATTCCATACTGTCTGCCCAACCCAGTCAGACATAATGAAACTGCCGCTGGCAGTGAGCACAATCTCTGCGGTGTATCCCTTCGCCAAGGCAGGTTAACTATGCGCAACATTCGGCGCTAGTTGTAGCCACTATGATTTCGGTGGAGCTGCATGTATTTATCTATTCCGTTGATGTGTGTGCTACTGGGTGTGACTACCTTAGATGGTGTCACTACTGTCCTACCAAGCCTAGCTCGGTTTACCAAGGCAATTGATACATGTCGTACTGAGTCAGTGAGCCATAAGGGGGTTAGATACAGGATCAGGCTGCTTGGAGGCAGGTTGGCTACTGGCTGGAGGGGAGTCAAACCCCAGAGTGAGGTGGATGGAGATAGCTGCCTGTCCAGGGAGCTCATTCCTCCTCGCTGTCAGGGTCGCCAATATGTGGGACGCCAGCAATTTCTGGGGGGATGGAATGCAATGATGATTAGTCTGACATGGAGGTGGGAGTGTGGGATCTGGCGGAGGAGATCCTAGCTGAACGAGTAGGTTGATGTGACAGGACAAAATCTGTAGATGGGGGTGTTGCTTGGGGGCGATTGTCTGGCTAGGCCGGGAGTCGAACCCAAACAATCTTGCTCTCCGGGTGAGTTACCCTAATCAATCGTCCAGACTGTAATTTGACGCTGCTCGTGGTGTTAGGGGTTTGCCTAGTAGGGGTGTCACGGGGAGTAGCCTCATTCTCCAAAGCGAACAACTTTACCTGCTCCTCATTTTCCGCCATTGGATATCCTGGCCACTGGCCACCAAGTAGGTGATCTAATGACATGATAATGTCCAGGGGAATAAAGGGAGAAATGGGTTGCTTAACTGGGGAGGGGGCACACTGGTTGAGATCAGTCCGCAGATGTGGAGCTGACTGTAACACGTGCTAAGGTGCGATGTTCCCTACGTTGTTGTTTACTCTGGATACCATCTTTTCTACTGTATGTCTGTTAGTGTTAGACAAATTTACAAAATACCACAGTATAGGGAAAAGGGGTTTGTTAACTACAATTAACAATTCACAAAGAGGTAAATTTTACGTAGTGTTTTTATTGCGTGGATTAGTCCCTGGAGAGCACCAGTAAACTAAAATTAGTAGAATTAAAATTACCTTGGCAAAACTCTAGGGAAAGTACAGTACGTAAATTACATGAGCAATGGAGTCAGGTGAAGGCAGGCCTGAGATGGAGCAAGCCGTAGCGCGCAACTTTACAGCGGCTAGTAAAAATAAAAATACATAGTAACGTAACGTTTATAGTGGCTAAGATTTAAGTGCGAGCTAATCAGGTATGCAATCCTAAACGCGACAGCTCGTTACTGTAGAGTCAATGGAAGTTGACTGGGGTAAGGATTAGTGGGTTTAAGGCGGTGTATACCTGTAGCTGAAGTAGACGTCTCACGTGCAGGTCTTCGGTGACGTGCAGGTCTTGAGAGAGAGTGTCTTCGCAGACCAACAAAGGCCGTAAGGTGCAGGTTAAAGTAGGAGTTAAGAATAGTCCTTGGTCGGACTGGATGGAAAGCCTTCTGCAGACTGAGGTAGAGGAGAGTTCTTACGTACTGAAGAGGTTAAGAAGAGTCTTTGTGGGCTCAGGGTAGGCCAAGAGTCTTTAGCAAACTCAAGTCTTTGCAGACTGGGGTTGCTCGTGTCCTCTTCGGTCACCGAGCCCGGCGCATCTGCTGGGGCCGGCTTCTGGAGTTGTATTTATACTAATTTTTGGGTTATCAGCAGTTCTTCGGCGTGCGGGGGTACCGTAGCCTTTCACCACGGGGGTGTTTTTATCGGGGGTGCAGAAGCGCTGCACTTTTCTTATCGCCCCGCAGGGAGGCAACGACAAATTAAAACCCCTGTCTCTGAGGCGTGCTCGTTGTGATGTCGCAAGGTCACGGGGGTGCTGCCATCTATCGAGATTGTAGGAACTTCTTCCGGAGCTAAGCAACTAGTCGTAGAATTCTCATCAAATTTAATTAAATGGCGGAGGTGCCTTTTGCATGCATAAATCTGGGCGGGCAACGGGGATTGTAATTATGCACGTAATTTACAATGATGTGATCGGCTACCCAGGCTTGTGGGCTTTATTAATGCTGTACATATATTCTGGTTTGCAGCTTGTATATTCCACCCCTGAGCGCACGTGGCTCGTAGATGGGGCGAAGTCGTCTGTAGAGTGCGCATTCTGACTGCGCAGTATGCTGGCATGCGTCAGCGTGTACTGAAATAATCACAGTAGAGTTGGCAGATAATTACAAAAAGAAGTAATTTTGTAATTGCTTTTTGTTGTATTCCGATGCAGTTTGTTGTCTTGGAAACGCTAATATTCCATATGTATATGTCAACAAATGAAATTTGTTTGATATGTTAATTAAAAACTTTGAAGAAAGATAAGAAACTTGCTAAGTTATTTCTTACATTGATAATATTGTAATGTATCTGTGAGCTTTAATGTATATAATATACATGTACTGTATTTAGTTATTTGTTCAATATTATTCCATGTATCAAAACCTCTTTGTAAATACCAAGTATGTATTAGCTAATGTCAGCATTCGTTATCTCTATCAGGAACTCTCTATTGTAAAGAAATTATTATTTATATTTCCAGAGTTGTTACTTTGCTTTACAATTTATTTCTGTCTACCACAAACTATCTTGTGTGGAACTGCTTCCTGTAAAATATATCACTTTTTGTAGTGACTGCTTAAGTGTACTCTATAATGTTTATTAGTGTATTATAATAGTTGACAGTGTTTATTACTCTGTTTTGAATGTATAGTGATGAGTAGGTAGTGGGATACCCGCATGTTAACAGTCTGCCCATGTACCTGCAGGAATACGCATACCTGGTGATGCTTACATTTGCATACGACGGTGCAGAAGTAGCCAGGAGAATTGCTAACATTTTCCGTCAGACACATGCATCTGATGGCAGCAGAGTGGGTGTGGTGATTCTGCAGGACCACAGTTTTCACATCAACACGTATGGAAATCAGTATGTCTTGGGCTTCTTCAATGATGTAAGTTCAGTTCATTGCTGCTCTGAGTTCATACTTCACTACGCTTTTGATTTGTTTTCACCTGATTTAATCTGCTGCTAAACTTGATAAATTCCAGTTCTTTCATGTTGATTTTGGTACTATTGGTTGGTAGGGACAGTGAAAAGTGGTAAATAAAATTAACAAATGTGAATGTTTAAATCACTTGAAAGCAGTATTAAACTACATAAATTGTGAATAAAATCAATGAATAACATACAAAAGGTTTTTTTCAAAAGCTCTTAAAATACTAATTTAAGAGACAAGTCTTTAGAGAAAAATCTTACCATAGGCAGTGATGCTGATACCACCTCTCGATTAACTGATTAATTTAGAGGTTAGGACACTGACTCCACTCCTGGTGGTTGACAATTCAAGATTAACCTGAGATATCACTAGGGCATGCAGTTTGGTTACTTGGCTGGGTCAGGGATCTTCCCATGCTGGTTAGTTCAAGATTAACCTGAGATATCACTAGGGCATGCAGTTTGGTTACTTGGCTGGGTCAGGGATCTTCCCATGCTGGGTAGTTCGGGTTTGTACCCTTTTGATTGAGTGACCTTGGTAGGAGGAGAGGAATCAAACCCCAGGGCAAGTTTAATGAAATATGTCTCCCATCCGGGGAGTTTGACTCTGTTGAGGTGGGATGATACCATGTTTTCGATACTCGATACTCAATACAATTTTCAGCTCGATACTTTTGATACTCAATAATCTGAGTAAAAAAAATTCAATAATGCAATCAAATTTTTATAAACTACATTTTCATTGTTCTCAACCAAATTTATGATAAAGTTTAAAATCAAAGAAAAATCAGATGATGGAAACAAATTAAAAAATTTATATAACTTAGCAGTAGACCTGTCAAGTTTTAAAAAATTATAAATATGTATATGCTACTAAAAAAGCACATCAGGCTTTCAATTTTCAATCTAAGAAAGCTTAATAATTTTTATTTAGAAAAAAATGTATTAAATTTTTTTCTGTATTAAGTCAGATAGAGGAGATGTGGGAATTGTTTATCACCAGATAAAAAACAATAGCAATTCTTTCGCTACTGGAAGCAAGATAAATTTATTATTCTGTTTGTTGTTTTGTATTGGTTGTTTTCACAGATTATGTACACACAAAGAACGTACAGGAAATAAGAAATATTGGTGGTAACCACAAATGGGAGTACTTGTATTCAGAATGTCGAACATAAATTTTGACGGCTCTAGAAACGTAGTATAGCCACAATGAATTCTTGCGCCACAGCTTCTCTGTCTATGAATAAAAGCATGAGAATGACACGTGCCCGGATAGGCTGCTAGGCACGATAGTCAAGGATTTTGTCCGCTAGACCAAAAGCGGGGTGGTCTAGATTAAATAGACGGTGAGAGACGAGGGGTGTTGTTGATTAATACGTATTTACTATTGCTTCTTGGGTGCCTTGGTCATAGTGGGTTTTACCCAGACATAGCGAGCTTGACCTACGCCAAATTGGCAATTGCACAGGTGAGCTTCGTTGGTCCAGAAGAGGCCATTATCTCAGCTGAATCCTGTAGCAATGCCGGTTAACAGTCCTTTTACCACGGGGTGGCACAAGGGACGAATTTGTTTACACGGAGATACGAATAAGATAATTACTGAATCAGTCGATACTGACGCATGCCTGAGTTGGGCAGTGCAGTCCCGTTCCCCCTGTCACTCCAGTGTGGATTGAGGAAGTGTGCACTCAACTGTCTGGCGGCAAGGAACATTACGTTTGGTTTCCTACGTTTACGGCTGTGCCTATGGTCATAACGCATCGAGTCTCTGTTTACAGTATGCTAGGTACACCTTGACGAGAACTAACTAAACACAATTTATAGTGTCAGTCCGGTTTTGGCTTGCTGACCAGGCTCTGTTAAGTTTCCACTGATCCCCCATGCATGCGGGCTAATCAGAGACGGGGAGCTGTTTGGGTCACCAATGCCGCCACTGGATGTGCGTTCACGTTCACACAGAGATGGGCGGCAGGTCTCAAGCTACAGCTATTCCAGCAGTAACAATGCTGTGGGATAAGGTAATAACTCAAGACTGTCGCTTCTCCCTGGGTGAAGTTGTTGCTAGTGGTTGTGGCTCCTCTGTTCCTCTCCGCCGGCACTGTTACAGTGCTATGGTAGTTGGAAAGCATCAGATGGCTGTCTAATGGGTTTGTAGAAAGGACCCCTGAGGGGCGCCCGCGGTTGAAGTTAATTCGGTTATATTAATTACCCACTTCTTGTCAATGGTGTATAGCAGGTAAATAGACAGGTACTCTCAGAAATAAAAGCGGTAAGGTAGGAAACAAAGTATGCTTATTGATGGTTCAATAAACATGCAACACGTGCTACCTCTTACCAGGCAATTGAGTGCTGAAGGTTACTACGCTAGCCAGGTGTAGGCGACCTGGTTCTAATGGAAAAGCGGGAAGGAAATATCCAAACGAGAAAAGATATAATACTTCTACACTGGTATAAGAAAGGTGTATGAAGTGAATTTAACATGTTAGTGAGCGTGTTCTTTGGTTGACTGACCATCAACGGTGAAGTAGCCACAGGGGGCATACTCAATGCTTCGAAGTTCTCTATAGAGGTCCCAGCACTGAGCAGTATTGTTGGAAGTCGCAAGAGAAGAACAAGAATGACTCTCGAGCTCGGCAGCATCCTAATTTATATAGTGGAAGCTTGTAGGCTGCTGATGCGGGGTGCGGGGGTGGCATGACATCCTTCTGCCCAGGTTGGCGTGGGAAAACTCTGGTCAGCGTTTCTGCTTCATACCTCGTTGGTGGTGCTCGGCCTTGCCCTACGTCTGGGCAGCTTGTTGGCTCTCAGCGCGGGGTAAGGGGGACGACGTGCCTGCTGAGTTGCATATCCTCCAGGTGAGAAGGATTCGCTCATAAGTTCCTACTGCCTGTAGGGTAAAGATTTTACTCGCTAGACCAAAATCGACTTAGGTAGCGGAGATGAGGCAAGGAGTGTTGGCTAGTTCTGATACACTCTCACCTCTTGTTAGGTAGTTGAGGTAAGTTTAGTCTTAAGCGTTGTGAATACCTGCATGAATGTTCTCATGTCGTACTTCTTTCGTCCAGATGACTAAGTTGTCCCAACCTAGGCGAACTTCCACTCCTGTTAAGAAGCCGTAGACAACAGGGTGAACTTGTAGCTGGTACGAACACGTGGTGGAAACTCAATTAATATTACCGGTCCAGTCGCGACTGCTTGACGTCTGAGTTCGGCAGCATGGACCCATTCCGCCTGTCTATCCTGTGTGGATAGGGTGATGCTATCCTCGGCCAGACAGCAGGGTGAGCCAGGTGTTGGTCTGTACGTTTCCTACCACTCCTTCTCTCATGAGGTATAGGATAACAGTTCTGTAAATCATGCAGTGCACTGAAATGGAAATACTAACATTGTACCCCAATAGTGACTTGTCGGCCGGCTTGATAAGAGTCCCTACTAATCCCCCACCATAGGCAAACTGATCAGGGACGTTGAGCCGGAGTCGCTCCAAGCATCTACTGGTTGTGCATCCACCCAGAATACTCAGCAGCACTGTAAATCACCATCACTGTGCACTAATAGTGTGAGTGGTGCGAAGCAACCCGAGTGTGTCGTGTTTCCTGGTGTGAAGGTGTTGCTAGTGGTTGGGGCATTACTGTTTCTTCCCCACGAGCACTAATAGTGCTGTGTGTTTGATGGGAAGAAACAGGTAGCCGTCTAATGTGTATGTCATAGTTCGGTTTAATAACTCCCCCAGATTCCGTTGACAGTCCACAGCGTAATCTACCTCCAACTGTGAATACAGATATATACCCTGGAAATAAAAGTAGCAAAGTAGAAAGCAACGTGTGTTTATTGAAAGTTCAATAGACATGTGACCTTTGCCACCGCCTACCATGTCGAATATAGCTGAAGGTAACTGCGTGGTTCCAGGTGTAGGTGACCTGGTTCTAAATAAACAGGAAAAGCTGATTCTAGACGAAAATAAGAGTTACAGTTAAACTACTAATTAAATGTGTCTAGAGGAGATAAATGAAGTTAAAAGAAGAAAGTTTGTTATTGTATGTCGCTGGGTTGACTGCTCGTCGATGTACGTAATTGGTTGCTGCAAAGGCGTACTTGTAGGCTTCGAACTTCTGTAGAGCTCCCGAGCAGTAAGAGTGCTGTGGGCGGTGCAAGAGATGTGAAAGAATGACTCCTCCAGAGCTCGGCTGCAGCCGGACTTATATAGTGGTAGCTTGTAGGCGCTGGCTGGTCAGCGGTTCTGGCTTCGTGCCTCGTCGGGTCTGCTCAGTCGTGCCCGAGGTCTGGGCAGCTTGTGGGCATTGAACAGAATGAGGGGGGGGGGGATGCCTGCCGGGATGCGTGCGTTCCAGGTGAGAAGGAAAAAAAAAAACAGAAGTTCCCATTGCCTGTGTGGGTAGGCAATGTGTTGCTCATGTCTGTAGAGATGGAAGCAGTACTCCCAGGCAATCAGTCTGAGTCGTATTATAATAGGTGTAGAAGCGGCACGCGTCACTACCTTGTTTTTGTTATGGCTAAGTCATACTGCTGGCCCTTCATTAATTTTATTGCTCGTGGATTAGATAGGGTTGGGAGAGACTTTAGTTTAACATCTTTCATGAAACAGCATTTTTTTCCACCTTTTCTTATGAGACTGTGGCTGTGTTTTTTTAAAGTCGTTATTGCATAATTTATTATTTTCTTATTAATGTATTCGTAGTATTCCAGTCATAATTGCAGAAATACTACTTTTTTTTTTAGCATTAAATTTTGATTAAAATATTTTGTACTATTACTGTAATAATATGTTGCCGCGACTGCTAAACACATGACTGTCGACGAAATCCGAAATCCGAATTGATACCTATCAAATCACGAATTTACAAAATAACTAAATAACGAAATTTGTCAATTCAGACACGGCCTGTATCATCTTTATTTAGATACTGTTTGAGTGGACGAGTCGAAAATTTGCTTGTATGAAAGAAACATTCAAATTATTATATAACCTGTCAGGTTTTTAACTCACCGAAAGAAAACTTTAATATGTAGTTCATATGGTAATTTGAATATTAAACACATTCGGGACGTAAATATTTTGGAGAAATTAGTTTTCCATACAATACATTTCTTATTTTTACATTGTAAAACGAGTTGAAATGGTGGTTTTTTTTATACCACGTGCATTTAAAACATTTGTATAACTGTTTTAAAATACGTTATTTTACAATATACACTTTCAAAACACGTTATTTACAATGCACACTAACTTACTGTTCGTAATTCCTATTTGCAACTCCTGAGTACATGTTTTTCTTTTGCAAGCCTTACTACACGTTTCTCTGCCATTGATAAAAAATAATTAACTGATTAATTAAATGAATACGTCACGTCACGGGCTTTCTGATACTAGTAAACTGCAGAAAACAAAATAAAATGGTGCCGCTCTGTGACAACAGAGAAAATGGCGGACTAAGCATCCAAGCCATATACACGTGTCAATAAAAAGTATAGAATAAAAGTATTGATATGCACATGGCAATACTCGATACTTTCGATACTGCCCAGTATCAAGGGGTAGGCCCATCTCTACTCTGTTTACAGTGAAGGTTGTCAAAATGTGTGATGCCAGCTGTCACTATCAATTATATGTACTTACGGGGTGAGATTCTGATCCTATAAATCGCTATAAATCACCGTGCATACAACACGGCAGAATTTAAGCAGGTCTTTTCCCACTCACTTAATGTTTACATTGCAGTTTATCATATTGGTCAGTTTATAAAAACATCTTCACTCTATCAAACTCCGGGCATGATCTAAAACAGTAACTATTTTTCGTATTCTTAACTTGTTTTACGAAGTAATCAGCCAGGGACAATCACCAACCTCGGCCAATAGTTGCAAGTGCCGTATTTGTAAACAACCTAACCACAAGACACAGAAGATGAGTAGAGACGGCAGTGTTTTTAAATACCATGCACATGTTCAGTGTGTAAATTTGTATTCATCTGCTTCACATATGCGTACTATTTTTTTTTCTGCATATCACCAACATCTTTGGTTAGAGATGTTAGTTTATAAATAAAATACATGTTATGTTTCTGCCCATTAATGAGCGCCACCACCATAGCGATTTGGCTCATTTGAATCAGATTCATACATAGAACAGTAAATATTTCTACTAATCAATTTATGAATCATGTCATGCTGCGAACAAAATATCGATATATGATGTGGGAGCTATAGATTAATATACAGTTGACGTTTACATGATAGAAAATATATGACAATAACTTTATAGCTTTAAAACTTTTTTTTTTGCAACTGAATTTTGACCACCTCAAAAGCAGATACCAGTATTTATAAGTTTAATTACATATTATTTTACGAATTTCACCAGGTATGGCTTGTGTAGAACACGTGCTTTGCAAGATAATGAAGTGTGGTAATTTTCATGATGATTAAATCATTTCGGATGATGAAATGATTTGGTTGAACCATGGCCAAATATAACTGATACGATTTTGGATTTATTGGCAGTTATATCATTATCAGTATCTGTATTGGTCCAGCCCTACTAAAATGTTTATATGGATGCCATTTTGAAAATATATGTCTGTGCCTCTCAACGTTTATAAGTTTATATGGTCTGGATATACTGGATTGCCATATTTGGTAGAAATTGGTTGTTTTTTCAGAGATATCACATAATTTTGATTTGTCAGTAATACTATTTTACAAAATGGTAGACAAAAGAGATTTTGTGTGTACACATTTGATGATATATACTACAAATAGCCAGCATACAAAGTTTGATTGGAATTAATTACACTGGTTTCATTATGTAACATACAAAACTAAAATAGCTATATGGCCGTCATTTTGATAGTAAGTGTCCGACATACCTAAAACATATCAGTTAACATTACCTGCTGTAGTACTATTTGTTTGCCATATTTGGTAGGAATTGGACAATTCTTTTCCGAGATATGACCTAAAAACACTACTCTTTTCACTGAATGTGAATTTTCATTAAGATAGCCATAGCCAATATAAGCACATAAACCATAGTTACCATAATCTATTCCATAATATTTATTTAAATTATTGTTTCATAATATTTTGAGCAAGCAACCAAAAATTTATACATTCATAATTCGACACATTTGCATTTTCAAGTTATGTTAATAAAATATTATGATATATAAACATACTAGCTGTTACCTGCAGCTCCATCCGCATGTAAAATTGAAACCTTAATTATAATGACCAAGTGCTCTATCTTAATTGTTCTTCTTTATTACTCTAATATTCTGGATTAGCAAATAGGGTACTTTCAACCTGGAATAAAAAACCGACCATCAACCAGTGCCTACTCAAAGGTTGGTGGCATATTTTATATATTCCCTAAGAAACTGTTGGTTTTTCCAGGATGAAAAGTACTCTATGTGCTAATACAGAATATAATCTACCCCTGTACCAAATTTCATCCAAATCCGTCGATCCGTTATGATGTGATTGAGAAACAAACAAACATTCAAACTTTCACATTTATAATTTTATTAAGATAATTGGTGTGCTTATATTTATATCTTCACATTCCTGAAAGAATGATGTAATATTCTGGCACCTTCTTGCTGCACTCTTAAATTAATCTCTATGCTTCATTGCGAGCTGAGTACTGAGACACACTATTAAATTCATATGACGACTTTACTCCAGTACGGGTCCTGGAGTACTAAATCACAAGGTGTTTTTCACGGCAGAGCGCGAAGCAAGCAAAGTATTAAGAGATTAGGACGTCCTTAGCCAGGGTAATTGGGAAGGAGGGGGACTAATGGTGGCCGCTGAGATCCAAGAAAGAATGCTATGGAGGGAAGCAGGAACACGAGCAGGTAGAAATACCATTGTACAATACCTTTCATGAATAAGGGTAGGTGAGATACTATTGCCTTTGTTAATGTCACACACTTGAATACTGGAAACATGATGTCAACTGAATATTACTGACTATTTGCGGGGTAATAGAATGTGAAGAAATGAAATAAGAATCCTTACAGATAAATGAAAACTATTTGGTTAAACTGATAAAAATGCAGTTATGAGCTTTTAAAAATTATCTTAATCAAGCGATGAGATTTACCACCACTTCCCCCCCCCCCTTTTACCGGACACTTGATGAGGGCAATGCCCCCCCTGGTGTCGACGCCAATGGTCGGCTTGCGGGTCAGAGCAAAATCAGGGACACAGACACTATTTTATGGCAGCTTGTGTAGCGGGATGTGGATTAAATATTTATAAATATTTTTGTGTGAGTACATGACTCTTAAACACAGTTTCATAAGTTTAGTCTGCATGTAACTTTACGAGGGTCTGCGCTGGGGCAGAGGGTTCATGAACTAGGCAGGCATAAGCGTCTGTTTACATTTCATGAATATGAGCTCAGGCACGTGAGCATAGGGAGATTTTGGAATCTATTGGCATTGCGCATAAAATTTAAAATCACAATTCATTTAGGGGTTTCACACAAGCATGAAAAAAAATTATTCGTGCGCACTGGGGATGAGAAATTTTCACAAAAACACAATTCATTCTTACATAAATAACACATGCACGCTTAAACACATTTTATACGTGACATCTAAAGTTACAATGACAATTCTAACCTATATTTACACAAGTAAATTACATTAATTTCCCTTTGGTGGATATAGGCGGGGGATGATAAAAAATAATTTTGTAGCTAAACACCCTATAGTGGCGTATATCACTAAGGAGGTTCTTAATGCGTCGTATTTACAAAAGTTATGTACATCTTTCTAGTCTATCCTCCTAGTGAGGTTACATATAGGGTTATATATAGTTTTATGGTATGTGCAATTCATTCAATGCTTCCTTAAGCATGGGGCAGCCTATCTGGTTGGGGGACGAGATTTCTTTCACTCGTGGGATCACAGCGTATACGGTTTCTAACTTGCACTAACTAGAGGGGGTACGCTGATCGTACTCACAGCGATACACATAACATAGGTTAGGAAAAAAATTAATGTAACGATTCTGTGTTACTGGATTCTCAACACAAAACTAACCTAAATACATACAAGATGCTACCAAAACACTTGTCAGCTCACTCTACTCCTACATTTACATAGGGGTTCTTCTAAGGAAAATTTACTTACTTACTATGTGATTATGTACATCAAAATTCCGAGCCTCAAAATCTTTACAGGGTGTGTGTTACTGTTACGTGTGGGGGGTTTTCACAGGAGTGAAAAAGGAACATTACATTAAATTACGTAACAGCAATTTACACAGGGTTTGAGGTTCTGACCTCGGCACAATTATTACACTTGAAATTCAACTTTCAAAGTTTGTGGGGTTATTAACACACTTTTGCTAATAAACAATTTCATACTCAAAATTTTACAGATTTTAAGAAGGCTTCGAATTTCTCGGTGACAGGTTACGGCATACTCGCAGCGAGTTCTCTTCGTGTGCTCTTACGCAAATTTACATGGTCCATCTAAATCAGTCACCCAGTCGCATTGCAAGGAATGGAGAGGGTTTCAACGAGGTTATGTTACGTGCCCGTGGTCTTCGAGTTCTCGTGCACACTTCCTGACCGTGCTCACGAAATACTATGACTATGTTACATGTGTTTTACTAAGTCTTCACAAAAGCAAACAACAATATTTATTATAATGCTGACGTTACGTGTGTACTAAGGAAGTTTGCGGGATAAGGCAAACATCAATTTTCCAGTTTGCTTACGGGGTTTGGCGCTACTTTAATTTAATGCCTCTAGCAAACAAATTTCTTGGCAAGCAAACTAGGGATCAGTTGCCAAATTTTGAATACAATTTTAAAATTTCCTTGACGTTACTTTACTGTGTCCATTGATAGGAGGCAAACTACTTTACTGGGACACTATAGTGTGGGGCCTCTGTTCCTATCAATGCAGGTTTTTTGTAAATTATCTACCTTGCAAAATAAATTTACAAGATTACAAAATACACAAAATTCGAATTTTTGGCAGTGGTGCAAAAACTTCTAATTCACTTTCTATCTAAGGCGGGGGCCCTCCATGATGTCTCCTTGTACCGGCCAGGCACGTGGCTTATATGCCTGGCATGTAGTGGGGCCTCTCTGGCGGCGGCAGACAGCATGGAGTCAGCTTCCCAGGTGTTGTCGTCATCTGTTGCAGTGACTGCAGCACTGCTGGAGTCGTCTGTAGTTTCCTCACCCAGCTTGGTGGATTGTCGCAGGTTAGCGGTAGCAGTGTGTGTGACTAGCGTGCGATACCGACTCACACTTCCCACTCCCATTGGTGGAGGGGCTTCGTGTTCACTTGCACATACTGGACTGGCGGGTGCAGACTTGCCAACTTTTATGATTTTTCCGTAAAATATACGGAAATCATACCCTTTTTACGGTTTTACAAAAACGCCTTCAATTTTTACGAATTCCAATAATGGGAAAAATTTTAGAAGAAAATTTACTAGAGATGGGACATTCGATTCTTGGATACCTCGATATCTCTCGATACTGTGATGTATTGAGTATCACGACGCACACATTGATAATTTGTTCGATGCGTGGCTTGGTCCTCCATTTTCATAACTGTCATGAAGCAGCACCGTTTATTTTGGTTTTTTAGTTTACTGGTTTTTGAACCGGTGAAGTGTCGTATTTATTTAATGATTCTGCTAATTAATATGTTTCAATGGCAGAGAAGCGTGTAGTATGGATTGCAACAGGACAACATATATTCAGGAGTTTCAAATAGGAATTACGATTAGTATGTTAGTGTGTATTGTAAATAACGTGTTTTGAAACTGTCATAAAATGTTAGTTTGAAATGTACGTGGCCTAGAAAACCATTTCAACTCTGTTTTTCAGTGTAAAAATAACACGTTTACTGTATGGAAAACTAACTTCGCCAAAAATATTTACATCCTAAATGTGTTTAATATTTGAATTGGTACTACCTACCTATTTATCGCGTTTTCTTTTGGTATGGTTAAAACTTGACAGGTTATGTAATAATTTTAATGTTTCTTTCATACAAGCAAATTTTTGTCTCTTCCATTAAAACAGTACGGTATGTAATTAAAAATGGTAGTCTCGTAAGAACAAGTGAGTGAAGAGATTTTGACAGCTCTTAATATCAAGGTCATGAGAGCAGAATCTCGTAAGAAGAGGTACAAAACAACGCCTTCTCATGAAAGACTTTAAACTAAAGTCTCTCCCAACCCCATCCAATCCACTGGCAATAAAATTAATGGAGTCCCAGCAGTATAACTTTGCTGTAACAAAAACAAGGTAGGTTGGAATAGTAACCTACATTGATCATAGCATTTGTTTTCAATACACTAATTGTTTTCTTCATAGACAGAGCAGCTGTTTCACAATGATACATTGCGGCTGTGCTACGTTTTTAGAACTGTCAAAATTTAGTGGACTTATGTTTGGTATTCTGAATGCAAGTGCATATTTTGATTTTTACTTGCTTTGCGTTTACAACCGGTATTTCGTATTTATTTTACGTGTTTTGTGTGTGTACAATCTTTGAAAACGACCAACATAAAAAAACAAACCGAATAATAAATTTCTTTCTTCAGGTATTGATATTGTTTTTCATCTGGTGATAAACAATTCCCACATTTGCTCTGACTTAACCGAGAATAAAATTTAATACTTGTTTTTCTAAATAAAAATTTCATGCTTTCTTATTTTGAAAACGGACATGCAAGTTATTGCATATTATTGATATCCAACTTTTAAATGTTATAATTTTTAAATTTAAATAATTGCAGAATAGGGATTTTGTATATTAGGAAGTGAATTTTCAATAGTTTTATGTTAAGCACAGTAATACTATAAATGTGAATATAAGTAGGGCATGGAAGTTATCTTAAATTAACGTACCTATATTTCAGCCAAGGCAAAGAATAAGTATATTATTGCTTTGTATTTCATACTAAGCAAACACATTTCCATGATGTATAAGTCTTCTGTAGGGGAAATCATAGTTTCTGGTCTGAAACACTAAACAAATGTTAGATTATATTAAATTTTCATTGTGAAATTATGAAAATTTATTACTTGAAATTAAGTGTGAATGTTAAGATAAATTAGTGTATGTGAAATTACTGTAGGCAGTTTATGCATGTTTTAATCATTTTTATCCATTTTACTGATTGGAAACTGTAAAAGTTGGCAAGTCTGCGGTTGTTGCGGATGAACTCTCGTTTGGCGCAGTCGTCACGGTAGCTCTCTCTCTCTCCTGCTTTCTCCAGCGAGTAGATGGGGGCTGTCGCCAAGTTGACCATGGTTTCCACAGGTGGTGACTCAGGTTGAGCTAGGTTTTCATCCTCCTCATGTCCACTTTCTTCTTGCTTGTTCAGGATTGTATAGGATGGGTAGGGTAACGTGCCGTATGTCCCAGGTTCCCTATCCTGATTCAACTCCGCCGTCTCGGGGGGAGGTGTCAATGGGACCGATCCTGGTGGGAGGGGATACGCTGTCACGTCCGTGTCGGTTCCCAGGGAGGGTAGTTCATCACCTGTGGTGAGGGAGGCCAATGAGGCTCATGCATCACTTGCTATTGAGTGCTCGTTGGTAGGCTGGCTGTGTACCGCCAGCGGGACAAGCAGGGGGACAAGGGGGGTTCGCAACCTAGCCTGGGCGCTTTTGGAAGGGGTAATTCGCTTCGTCACATTACTCCTACTCGTGAATGGGCAGTTGCGAACGAGACAATCCGCGGAATCATGCCACAGAATCTCAACCAAGATGCGAGGTGGCGTCCGGCGAGGTTTGATTTGAGGGTTGGGGCTAGCAGGGCATGAAAAACCTGACAGTGTAGGATAATATTCCCTAGAAAAGTGTACCCTAGAAGAGGGGGGTAAGGTGGGGGAGGGGGCTGTCCACCCTCCTGTCGCCCGGAGAGGGTGACCTACTGCGGGGAGGTGGAGAGGGGCACTTCATCTGCCTCGTAGGAGTCCGGGGTTCGTTCTCCGCCGGAAGTTCTGGTTCTAACGTGTTCCCTGATTCAATCACTTTTTACTGTAGGGGGCCTTAAATGGGATATCTCCCTTTCCATGGGCTGTACACACATCTGATGCAAGTTCAAGGGTCGAGCGTTGCACACTTCATTATCACGTGAGTCGTGAAAGGAGCCGCGTCTCTCCAGCGTGCAGCTGTGCGCCTGGAGGGCGGGGAGCGGTTCTCCTAGGGCTGCCGCGACAGACAGTCTTTGTTAAAGTGCCTTCCCAGGCAGTGCCAGGAGCGCGGCAAGGGGTTAGCGGGGGGGGGGGGGTTGCAAGGTCGTGCAGTGCGCTCGTCTAGTTCCCTTGCTTTCTCTACGAACTTTTCGACAGTCTGTGGTCGGCCCATAATAATGAGGTTGGGTAATGAGGGGAAGAGGTTATGAATAATTGCTCACATGCCTAATACCTCGCTCTGTTCAGGGTATACTCTCTTGTGAAGATGTTCCTTTCATCTTATGAATAACTCTACTTCTTCATCCTGCTTTTACACCCCTGAGTGCAGGTCTGTTATTAGCTCACTAAGGAGCTCATCGCCCGAAAAATGTGAATTCAGCTGAGCCCAGAATTGGGGCCAGCTCTCCACGAATTTGCTGTAGCATTCCCACCAACGTTTGGCGGGGCCTGTCAACTGATGGTGAGCTCGACCCACCCATTGGTTTTGCGGAATCAGGTGTTCTCAAAACTCCGTCTCACATTCCGTGAGGAACCTAGTGGGGTCGGCATATTCCCTAACGTTGTACTCAGGCTGAATTATTGGGTAGTCCTGGAATACTGGGACTAGCCATAGGTGCGGTGTTGTGCGGTTTATACCCCTGCTCCCAGCAACAAACTTTGCGTTGATAACACGAGTCCTAGAGATCGAACTCGCTCATCCAGCCACCCGATATATAGGTGGTGGGATTCCCTGTTGTACAAAATACAACAAATGAGAAACCTACCACGGCCTTCGCACTCAAGCCAGTGGCATACTTGTGGTTCATCTTGTCTAGCATACTTGTGGTTCATCTTGTCTACACTCTTTGTAGCGTTATTCTAAATGGTCTGTAAACCACTGTGTATCATCCCATCCGATACACCGGTAATGATAGCTCCAGTGACAGTAGCTACACTGGATTAGGTTGGTACCCGTTCCAGGACGTCCATCACAGGACGGGGCATTTTCCTCCCCTGCGGCAATGTCATCGGCTAGGTGGCCGGAGTGACTCGCTTCTGAATCTGACATGATTGGAAAACAAATTGGGCGCCACAAGGTGTTTAGAGCAACTTCCCGAAGTCTCGGAAGGGGCTCCTCGTCAAGGAGGGAAACGAGGGAGCGGGGTGGGGGGGTCTGGTGTGGTCCAGCTCCCAAGACTGTGTTACCTGTAGCTATGGCCCCACGTTGGGTGCCAAATATTGATGCGTGCAGCAGCGGCTGTTTGTTAACGTTGACTACCCTCAAATTTAGTGTTACTAAGGGGTTCTGGGGAGTATTGGGCCATTTAATTGTAGGTTTAATTCAGGTCGAAGGGGAGTTAAACCCCCGAGTGAGTCGAACAGCTGTAACTTCCCGTCCAGGGATCCCAATTCTCTTCACTACCAGGATCGCCAATATGGAGGATGCCAGTGATCCCAGAGGGGTGAAATGTGGGTGATGTTTAGTTGATTTGGGGGGGGGGGGGGTTTGGGGTGGATATTCTGGTTGGTGAAAACTTGGTATGCCGGGTGGGCTAACATGAGGGGATGAAGTCAGGGGAAGAGTGGGAAGCACGGGGTTTCTTATCCAACTGGGATGGGAGTCGAATCCATACAACCTTCCCCAGCGCTAATTTAACGGTGCAAAACTTTTGAAGCTCAGTTCCTTCCGGGTGTGAAACCTGGAGTAGCCTTCCCGAGTTAAGTTTCACAATACTAGTTGTCGTGGGAGGCTGTCTAGTTGGGGTGTCAATGGGGGTAGGTTGTGCTACCTGCTGTAACAACCTAACCTGGTCGTCATAATCAGTGGTCGTATACCCTGGCCAGCAAACACCCAGGTGGTTGGTTGAGTGAGTAGGAGATCTCAAGTGGAATGAACAGGGAGATAGGTCGCGGATTTGCATCATTGCACGGGGGTGGGGTGTTTCCTCGGAGGTAGAACTTACAGGTTTCTCATTCCAGTTGGCCCTGGACTAACGCCCAACGTTCTCTACGCCTCTTGTCTACTTTGTATACCTCCCCTCCTGCTGTACATTAGGCCACAAATCTCACACATACAAATTACATTGTACTAATTTATGGGGGAACACAGGTTATCACTAACTACTAACGGACTGTACACAATCAATTAGAATAAACGTGATGTTTATTAAGGATTCACCATGGAGAGTCCTGGCTAATAAAAAAATACAAAAAATAAAAAAAAAATTAACAACTCCTCTGACGAAAGAATCTACTAGCAAGCAAAATTTACAGCGGCTAGAAAAACTCGAGAAAATGCAATTTACAGCCTCCCTAATTAAAGGGAATTTACTCAGGCAGGTAAACCGTGATGTGCCAGCCCGTTACCGCAGAGTCACAGGAAGTTGACTGGGGTATAGGATACCGGGGTCAAGGATGAGGTTTACCTGACGTAGAGCTGTCTGTCAAGCTTGTGGAAGTAGGTCTTCAGTGGAGATGCGCTGTGTTGCAGGTTGCTGATGAGGAGAGAGAGTCCTTGTAGACAGTGAAAACCTTACTTCAAGCTGAGGAGAGAGTCTTTGGACAGACTTGAGAGACTGTGTCGGACTAGACATGAAGAGTCTTTGTCAGACTGAGGAGAGGTGAGTCCAGGTCGGACTAAAGGTTGGAAGAGCCCTCGCAGGCTAGGGAAGGCTCCTACTCTGCCAGCAAGCCCGGCGACTCTCAAGGTGCTGGTAGCTGTGGTCGTATTTATACTAAATTTCCACATATTAATGTTGTTTAGTGGAAAGGGGGGGGGGGATATCGTTTGCCTTCCATGTGGGGTGTGTGTTTATCGGGGGTGTGGGAGCGCCGCTCATTTCGTATCGCCCCGCGTGGAGGTGACTGCAAATTAAAACCCCTGTTTTCATTTCAAGGCGGGCTTGTCGTGATGTCACAAGTACACAGGGGTGCTGCCATCTCTTGGCGTTGCAGGAAATTCTTCCATGACCAAGCGACGAGTAGTATAAATTCATAAAACTTTATTTATTTTGCTGGGGGTGCCTTTTGTATGCATAATTCGGATGGGCAAAGGGGGATTGTAATTACAGTACACACCTAATTTACAATGAAGTATTCGGCTACCCAGGCTTGTGGGCTCTTGTAGCTCGATACTTGTCATTCAATTTGCCGCTTATATATTACAACCCGCAACACTGGTGGCTCTTAGATGGGGCAAAGTCGTCCGCAGAGTGCACATTCGCGCTGCACAGCATGTTGGCATGCGTCACATTGTACTTAAATAGCAAAACATGTATGGTTTATATTGACATGTCTTAGAAAGATACATATTGGCTGAAAAAGGGACTTAATCGTAGGTTTTGAAGTGTTCGCTTTATCATGAATTGTGTAAATGAAGTGATTCTGGGTTTGGCTGGAAACATTACTGATTCTGTGTCCACATCACTGTATCAGTGATGGCCACAGAAGATTGAGAAATGAAGCTATAGTGTGGGTTGGCTAATATGTGTGGTGGTGCAAAGTATGTAAGTGACTGATGATGTACTTGTGTCTGGTGTGCAGGTGAACTATGTGGTGCCTATAGTGACAAAGGGCTATATGGACACTGTGATGGGTCGCAGAGGACCCACAACAAATGTGCAACCCTCCTGCCTGGACCACAAGTATGCTAGATACATTTACCAGCAGATGCAGGCAGAATACATGAACAAGCACTGTGTAAATGAACGTGTGCGCCCAGTCATAGTGGACAGCTATATTGTGGAGGCACAACACGAGTTCCTCATGGGCGATGCCTTGTTCCAGTCTTGGTGTGGTGAGAGCCATGTTGCTGAGCTGGCGGAGAGGCTGCTGTGGGAGGGCTGAGTTGCCCCCACCTATGCACTTATCCTCGTCCTTAAAATTTCTGTGGCATCATTGCAACTGTTGGATCACTTGAATTGGTTATCCTTGGAATTAGTGCAGATGTGTATCTTCTGTGGTGTGTGTTCATGTACGTGAGTGTGTACAGATGAGCGCTTTTTTATTGGACTGACTATTATTTGGTTGAATCTGGAGGTAACAAGTCAGAACATTAACAGTTTGTATTTAAATCATGTGTAACATTGAACCACACCTGTTGGGGATGGATAACATATTGTATCAGGTGTATTTACAAATTCACTTTAATTTTTTTATAATTGAAAGAAGTCAGTAAATGCATTTCTTTATATTGTTAAATGGTGAAATTTAACATATTGGTTGAGATAGGTACCATTCAACATACCTAAAATAACTTCAATAAATTTTTGACTACCAGGGGGGTAACTCCACCACAGGCCTGTTTAAGGAGCATCCTGAAGTTCCATACTCTTAACTTAATAAATGAACATTTAAAGCAGAAAAACAGAACTATGAGCACTCACTTAATGAAGAGGTACTACGTAGGAATCTAATACATGGACACTGACCTTAACTATTTAATTAATTGTCTTCTAAAAAAATAAAAACCACTCTGACACATGTTAGGAAGGTTTTGAACGTCTATTTAAAATAAAAGATTTAAGCTTCAGAACATCAAATTTACTTTTACCAATTCTTTTCTTAAAACAATTTTTGAACAACACTGCTTGGTCTTTACATGTATACTTTTTCTTAATAAAACAAAAAAGAGCTTGATAGGTCTCGGGACCTCTCGTGAAAATTTCAGTAAATTTCAGTACAAAAACCATTTCTAAAATGAGACCATTGTTTGCTGAGCTGGTTATACTAAAAACAAAATGTCTGGAATTAATTGTGACTTGTTAACTGAAATGACTGGACAGACTTCACATCAAAAAAACTGTCCCAACATGTTCACAAATTACCAACAAAGAAAAAAATTTCTTACATTTTTTTAAAACATTTTGTAAAGTGTCTAAATTAGGCTACTAGAAAACAGTTACATCAGCTTTAACTCAAAAACATAACCATCATCCCCCATCGCGGCTTTAAATTACAACACTTTTCGAAATTTAGCAACTTGTAAGAAATTATTTCTGCTAAGCAATACTGGTGCCCAGGAACCAACTACAAAAGGAATATTTACTTAGCTGTCTGATGTTACATTTTGTAGAACCACACCAGCTTCCTCTGGCCTAACTGCTAATGGCCTCTTTCATCCACACATCCGTCCTGTTTCGTAGACCAAGAATGACTCTCCCATGATCGCGACTGTGTCCTCCACACGTCGCTACGTAGCTGTTGCTAAGCTAGCATCAGCGTAAAACTCAGCTAACGCCACCTCTGCCTCATCCTGCGGTACTCCAATCAACCACTTCCTTACCTCTCGGGTGCACTAGAGGCACGCATGGCCATCCTTGCTGTATGCCCTCAGCGAGTTCACACACCATGCCACTATCCGCTTTTGCTGTGCCTGCATCCGGTCAGCCACGGCCCACGTGCATATCTCTGTTGCCTGGGCTGCTTATATGAAAGTTCAGGTCAGCACCAACTCACAGCCACGATGTGTGATAGCAAAAGTCCCATCTGTCCTTAAGTCCCTTACTCTGTTATTTGGCTATAAGATGGGTGAGCAACTGAAAAATTTTGAATAAAGCTACATTTATTTCAAACAACAAATTGCAACCAACAATTAACAGCCAAGAGGGTCCTAAATCAAACAACACTAAAGAATACGAATGACCCAAAAACAAACAAACAACAAAAAAATTACTAATGTTTTCCAAAAACAACAAATAACTGCCCGCGTCAAAACAAAAAAAGAACTAAATAACCTGCCAAAAAGTCCACAAATGTAAAATCATGGTCTAACGTTGATCTTAATGGGGAAAAAACCAAGAAGAAATCTCCATCTATAAAAATTAGCTTCATGACAGCATATAAATGTATTTTTCTTAATGTTATATAAAGGACGAGTTGTTTGAAAGATTCTTGCAACAAGAGTGAATGATCGAGTGAAATTTTGAACATACGCAATTGCTTCACTATTTCATCACGGAAAACCAAGTTTGTGACACGAAACAAACTCAAAAAATAAATTGAACACAGATAACAAGCAGAGATTGCCTCAATCAAAATATAACAATAAAAAATATAATAAATCTCACAAGGAATTTTGTTAGATAAATAAAAACAAAATTACAAACAAATTACCAAACAAAAAAATTGGAAATATCAAGGACAACCCTATTTTTAAGACATTACATACGAAACTAGTGCGGGAACACCAAGGGGAAACACTCCCGAACGCCCGATGTGCCCGGCAAGAATGCACCGGCGAAGGCATTCATCATATTGAATGTGCACACTGTCAGCGCCAGTTTCATTATGCCTGTTTAGGCTGGGATGACATTGTCCGCCACACCGGTGTGAAGACTGCCGAACACGACAGACGGCGTGCTGTAGCTGGGGGACCTACCAGGAGCAGGGACAATATACAGTAAGATGCATTATTTGCAGTGAGTCGTTCCACCACGTCTATATTGGTTGGCTGGAAGAACAAATAAATTGACCGAGACTAGTTTACTGATGTGACATCTGCCAACACGCCGCAGAATACCGGCCACATAAACTCGGATGCGGGAAAAAAACGGAAACATGATATTCCGCAGCAGAAATTGAAATTCCCTGGCCGGCCACATGAAGATCCGCTTTCCGTCTTGACGAACTGCGAGAAAGAGTTCAAGGAACAAGGGACACCACAAAAACACTGGATCAAGTTAACACAAGCCCGCCTTAAAGGAAAAGCACTTGACTGGTTTAAGAAATATGAGGAGTTTATTACCGAGTGGACTCAGTTCCGAAACCGGCTAGCTATGGAATTTACCGGTGAGGAGGTGTTAGTAAACCTTACCACGGAATTCTACAGCCGGACCTAGACCTTCAGTGAAGAGACTGAAATATTCATCCGCCGGAAGGTGCAATTATTTCTACGCATTTTTCCTGAAGAATCCAAGGAAACTTGTGTACACTGCATAGATCGCATGCTGCTACCACAGCTACGTAACTTCCTGATCGCACCCAAGCCACACAACGTGGAAGAATTAGTAGACCGGGCGAGACAGGTTGAACAAAATCTGCAGGCACAAGCCTGTCTAGAACACACGAATACGAGCCAGCATGTGGAAGCAAGGAAATCCCAAGAAAGGAAGATCAGAGAACTGCCGCTGGAACCATGTGAATGCACGGAGAATGGCGACGTAACTGGTGGTCCGCGATCCACTCCCAACCCGCCGAAGGGATCCTCGCAGGTGGGAAACACAGACAACAGAAGATCAAAAGGACTGACCGCTGAGTCAGAAGGGCCCAGGATCCAATTAATGGAGGAGACGACCTATCTGGAGGCACCACATATCGCAATCATGCTCAACCACCAAAGTGTGATGGCACTACTTGACTCAGCGGCCACCGGAAGTTTTAACCACAGCGACTTACTTTCGGCTGAACAATGGAAATTATTACGGCCCCAACTTAAAACTGTCCAAATGGCCAAACCCAACGGCATCCTGGCCGTAGATGGGAGAATCACACAAACGTTCACCATCCAAAATATTACCAGCATGGCCCAATTCATTGTGGCACCCAGACTGCAGGAAAGAGTTATTCTCGGACACCCATGGCTCCACCAGTACCATTGCATAATGGACCATGGCCAACGATAGGTCTACATAGGCGGTAAACATTAACTCTCGATCAAGTGGGATCATGTTAGGCCACCCCATCCACAGGGGACCAGCCCGGGGGAGATTATCCAGCTATTACAATTGGAGGAAGTTTCCTCCTCAACCTAGGAGGAAAAGGAGGAACCGGGTATGGAAAACCGCCTCGATACCCGCCGAGATCTCGGAATACCCTGATGAACCACTCCCCAGGTTACAACCACCTACCCGTCCGGCCGAGAAAACGAAACCGCCAATGGCAGCCACCGGCTCTCCTGCTACGAGCTACCTGCCACCCGCATGGCCAAAGGGGCCACCATGAGCTCCGGGACCAGCAAGCCAAACGATATCTTCAACCCCCACTGACTTCAAGACGGGGACCCCAGGAGGAAAGTGGACTCCTAGCGCAAGTGAGATATCCTGGCGCAGTCCACTTGACAGGATAAACAGACCGAAGCAACGCCTGCCAAAACCAGCCATTG
Source organism: Dryococelus australis (assembly GCA_029891345.1). Taxonomy (NCBI): domain Eukaryota; kingdom Metazoa; phylum Arthropoda; class Insecta; order Phasmatodea; family Phasmatidae; genus Dryococelus; species Dryococelus australis. The sequence continues at coordinate 86,093,135 of CM057002.1, read as the reverse complement.
AAATGCTTAGCATTGTAGTCCAGCTGGATAAGGAAAGAGCATTTTCTCTGAAGCCTAGCCACGCCACCGAGGCACCCCTGCCAAAGGAACTCCTGACATCTCCCAATAATGCCGGAAGCACGTTCCCAACCACCTCAGCCAACAGCGAGGAACCCTTCAGATCTGTGTATCTCAACGAGCCAATCATGAAGGCCCTTGCCGAGCAGGTACCGTCGGCCGCGCAGTACTTGACAGAGCCCCCAATCACACAGCCGTCCGCCATAGAGGCAGTAGCACCACTAGCACCACTACCTCTCACGACTACTCTGCCGGCATCCACGATGGGCCAGGAGCCTGTCCGAGGGGTCAACGTCAATGTTCCTGCCACGCCCATGCATGCTGCCTCATCGCCTCCTGCCAGGCTGCCGCCGTGCCAGGTCAGTACAGGGTACTGCCATGGAGGCTGCCGTGCCAGGTCAGTACAGGGTACTGCCACGGAGGCCGCCTATGAGGTTTGCGTGGCCGACGCCACCACACTCACAGAGAGAAAGCGGGGCAGATCATTGAAGAAGACGAGAGGTAAGCCCCGCATCACCCTGCAGCACACATCTGTGAGTGAGTGTTCAACAGATAGTATTTCTCATTCAAATAGTGTAGGTGTACCATCAATCTATGCAGAGGGGGCAGTGAAATGCTCCAAATTAAACGAGCCTCTAGCTTAGGTTGAGGGGTAACCTGTAGATTGTGTTCCTGTGATAAGGAAAATCTGTTTGTTACGAAAGACAGCTGAGAGTAAGCCAGCTGCCAGGGTACAAAGCAAAATGTAAATATTATTTCAGAAGTGTCTTGTAATTAACCACTGTTTTGTTTGGATTAGTCTCTTGAGAATATCATGCATCACTTTGTTGAGCAATTTTCTACGGGTTGCCTGTACTGTGAAAGAACTTACCTGCAACCACATAATAAAATCTGGTATAAAAGTAAACACAGCCAAAGTTGGTAATATTTTGTAATTTATTGTAAATAACTGTTTTGTGTTTGTATATATTAACTAGTAAAGATTGTTAATCTGTTTGTAAAATAATGCACTTTGATGTCAGAATCAACTTTAGTCTTGCCTGAAAGCAGCCAAATTGTCAGTAATTGGCTTAGTAACTTAAATATCACAGTCATATGTGTTAATTAGAGTTGTCTAATAATGTTGCAAATATTAAGTATCTTATTGTTTAACATAACTGTTTCAGTAAAAGGAAATGTTGAATAGTGTATGGTGAATGTAAACTTTCAATCCAGTGTAAATTCTGGCAAACAGAACCACGCAAAAACTTTAAAACAGCAAAAACCTGGTGAAAAGAATAATTTCAGTTTTAAATTGTTGAAAATTTGAGTGTGCTCTCTTGTGTTGCACAACAAGTGCTCTGTCTTCTCTTCTCTATTTGATGTATGTTGGTCAAGTGCGCAGTTTTTTTTGGGTATCCCGTTTGCCCAGACACTCGCTTCTCACCTTAGCGCACGGACGAGATAACAGAAGGTCTCGGCTGTGCAAATCTCTAAAGTATTTGTAACTTTCTCTCTGCTGTGTGTTCAGATAGGGAGTCCAAACGCAGGGCCTAGACACTATACCGCACCAAGTGGCCACAGCAGAAATACGCCTTGCGAGTGGGGCTTTGGGGCACAATTTTTTAAAAGTATTATATAAATTTTTTTCCCAAGGATCGATAATTATTCTTTGTGCCGGCCAATATGTTTGCTCTTTCTTTCGATTCTTAGGAATCATAACGTCAGTAACCAAGCTGTAGCGCTGTGATGTAGGTCGGCAGACTAAAATCTGAAGGCCGCACATTGTCACCAACCCCGGATTCCCCATGCAACACTGATTTTTCCACCTGACTGCCCGATGCTTCAACCCGTTAACTATGTACAGGAAGATGGAGAGGACAAAGATTGTCTTGTGTGTGTGACACTGTGAGAGATAAGTTCGTCTACCCGACTCTGCTACTGCACGAGACACCACAGCACGCACCTGCCTTGGGCCGTCTGCCAGCATGTCTGCAAGTAGTGAGAGCGAGCCACAACCAGCACAGAGCCGACAAATGTACAGCCGCCCAAATAGAGGGAAATAAATAGCTGATGTGGGGACAGTTCTACATTCCTGCATAGGAATTTTTTCTCTTCTCAACTTGTTGCCCAGATGAGTCTATGTTGCAAGGGGATAGGGGGCGAATTGACGCATGACATCTTCTCTAGTATAATAAACTACTGCTATTCATCAGTCCACTACACTCCTGACAGCTTGTCCACGAGTCTGCCGCCGACATCTGCAAGACGGTATTACCTACCGGGCCGGAACAGGCGTCCCAATGATAATTATTATTTCGCCCAATGAGCCACCGAGACAATGCAAGAGGTCCGTGCCAAGTACAGCAGCGCGCCGCTAGATGCCGCTACAGACAAGAGAATAGATCCTGGCGCTCTTCACTACGCCGCCCGCTCGGAGGATCTAGATGCCGGGCTCACACCTGTTGTGTCCCCTCTCTAAACGCACTATGTCAGCAGAAGAAGGGATGGCCGAGAAGTATAAAAGGACAAGCAGTTAAAAGATATACAATATAATTACAGAGGGAGGCAGTTGCGTAAGATTCAGTAAGGTTCCGACCATTAAAAATTACAAAGAACAAATAATATATTTAAATATTCACGCCCCCATGATATAGTGGTGGAAACATAAAAAATGGATGCTCAAAAATACTTGCGTGACTAACAAGGACAAACACAACACGTTAAAACAAGAGAGAGACAACGCGACACCATAGTTATGCCGGAGTGTAATTTTGAAGAGCGACCAAAACCGATATTTGGAAATGGTCTAGCCTTACTGCTCACCCATGATACAACACAACTATGCCACAAAAAAAAAACCCAATTGCAAAGTGAGTGTTCTCCACGACGTATTGTTTTTCTACCTCATCGCTCAAAAGCTAAACTGATATGCTGCTTTAGCTCATTAACATAATGTGAGCTTTGTCCACTGCTGGACGAAGATGAAGGTTTGACACATGACGCTTTTTCAACAATGGTAATTAGACGACTTCAGCTCCTCAGCATAGCATAGGCAGCAGCGCATCTGATTTCTATGCAACTGGGAGAAAAAAATTATTGCTGTTGAGAGGACAACGCATTCTCTCAAAGGAATTTCTTTCTGCACCCAAGTCATCCCCCTTAGATGGCACTAGCCGAGATGAAGGCCAATTGTTCCTGCGAGGACACTCCCACTATCCTGCTCAGGAGGAATTTGCTTCCATGTCTCCTGAGGGATGAGGTCTAATCTCATCCTGTTAAGACAGGGCTAGTAGAGAGGTAGGCCCATTGCTGTTGTGAGGACATCCCACGTCCTTCCAATTGGAATTTGTTTCTCTTCTCCCTCAAGGATGAGCTTGCGTCGCAGCGGAGATGTGGTGAATTGATGCATGACGCTTTTTCAACAATAGTAATTAGATGACTTTAGCTCATCAGCATACCCACAGCGCATGTGATTTCTACGAAGTTAGCATTATTGTTGACCATTTGTGACATCAGAAGATTGTACTATCTACCCTGCAAGAATGGGTGGATGTTCCAGCCAGCAGAGATTTTACTATACATTGACCCGGTGAAGTTATGCTCCTCAAAAGGCAACAAGTACTACTAATCACCGCTAGATGACACCACTAACTACAATAGAACTTTGTTATAATTTTTTTCGGGGAACCATGAGGAAAATACTATAAGAGCGAAAAACACAAATTCAGAAAATTAAACAACAAAACACTTTGAAATCATTAATACAAGTAATTTTGTAAGCTAATCCTTTAATGTATAATTTTTTGTTTCAAGATTTCAAATTACAAAATAATAGGTTCTTCTATATGTATACAAAAGCCCTAACCGTATATGGATGTTAAGGCAAACTACACATAATTTTCAATACACAAAACCCTTCACGATAATGTCTCTTTTGGTTGCAAAATACTTACACCAATTTAACCTCAGTTTTAAACAAAATCATGAAATATAAGTTTTATCAAGGCAATCCTTTCCTTTAATCTGTTTGCCGCAGCAGGGTAGAAAAAATTACTTAGTAAAAACTGACACCTGGCCATTAGTGAAGAGTTGGCACGGTCATCGTGGCTTTACTGCGCTAGACCAAGTGCACTCTCTGAGGGATATTAGAGTCGGTCATACATTTACGACTAGATACCTTGGTGGGATGTGTCGGTGTACGAGTTGGTTTAAAGTCGTTGATTGCCACCTGGTTTACACTAGAGGGCTGGTGTACTGGTAGTGAGCAGGAGGTGTGAGTGGTACATGTACAAACACCGGAGCAGTATGTATTGCTCATCGCCTGAGTGCAGCGGCACGGTCACATTCTGCCTGCCTTTCCTTCGTAGGAGCCAAGATAGACCGCTGCTTGGCAGCACGATGTGCTGCCTTTTGTTCTCTACGCTGTCTGCCGTGCCTTACCTTAAATGACATAGTGTGTGGTTCGATGCTGAACGACACATGTAGGGCACTACGTAAAAGAAACTACTCCCTATAACAGTTTGTGTCCAGTAGTCGTTGCTAACACGAGTTCGTTACTTCAGAAGGCCCCCATCTTTGCAGGCGAACCAGAAGTGTTGAGCCGTGTGGACTACCAAGCGCCTGCTGGATGTGTGTCCAACCAAGAACAGGCCGCAATACCCAAGTGAATACCCCCTCCAGCACCTAGGTGCTCTAGTAGAGGATTCAACTCAGGCTTGCTGTCTAACCCTGGTTGGGGTGAATTCCTAGTGGTTGGGGCTCCTCTGTTCACTTCCTCCAGCACCTGGGTGCTCTGGTAGGAATAGAACAGGTGGCCGTCTAATTGGTGTGTAGACTGTAGGCCGCCTAAAGGAGTGTCTCCAGTTGTAGCTAGTTCAATATGAAACAGTACCTGGTTTCTGTCTGTAGTGCACCGTGCATATTGTTCGTAGCAGTGAAGTAGATAATACTCTAAAAATAAAAGCTGGTGGGTAAAGAACAAAGCTGTATCTCAATAAACAGTGACACATGCTATCTCCTGCCAAGCAAACGGTATACTGAAAATAACCTACGTTAGCCAGGTGTAAGCAACCTGGTCCTAGGCTAGATGAGAACTGTAGTAATAACTGGTAAAATAATTAAATCATATTGATCGTAACTATCTAATTATTGGATGTCTAGAAGAGAAAAAAGAAGTTAAATTCCCTTGCTCTAGTAGCAGGGTGTATTTGTGTTAACTGCGTTTGCAGACGAAGCTTCTGGTAGCTGATTGCTGTTGCTGTCACTGAAGCTTCTGGTGACGGTAGCTGGTGGTTTGTCGAAGACTTGAGGTTTCGGGGTGAACTAGAAGGATTGCAAGACGAATGACTCTGGAGCCCAGCTGCACACAGACTTATATAGTCAGAAATGTAGTGTGCGGCAGCGGGTTGCAGGGAGGGTGTGTGATGTCCGGCATGGAAGGTGAGAACCCTCTCGTCAGTTCTCTGCTTCGTGAACCTTCGGTGGCGTTCAGCCGTGCCATAAGGTGGCTGACAACGTGTCGACACTTAGCCTGGGGGAAGGCGGCATGCTCGCTGGGTTACACAACCTTGAAAATCACGTGTTGAGCCGCCCGGTAGGATTAAGGCGGTGCGCAACGTCCGTGTGCAGGTTTGCGGGATTGACTCTCATGTGGGTTGAAGTAGGAATACTTGACGTGATGAGCGATGAGTAGGGACCCCTGAAAGTGGTAATAAAATTTCTAAATTTTGTCATACAAAACTGCTAAAAGCAGTGCAAAAATTTACTTAAAAACATTATGGCCGTAAATAAAAACATTACAGTTTGTTATGAATATTTTAAAATCTGGTGCTAAAACTCACTTAAAAACAATGAAATTGTATCTTGTAAGTAATTTTACTGGAAATAATTCAATAAAATTCAAATTTCAGGCTTTCCAACCTGTTTTATTTTAGCCTAGTTTAGTTTGTTTGGGTCCTGTTTACTTTTTTTCGAGGGGAAAAAAGGAAACATTAGGGAGAAGTTAAGTAAATGGTGATGTGAAAAAGGTGGAGGGGGGCAGGGCCTTTTAGTTAAACGTCTTTCATGAGACGGCATTGTTTCGATGTTCTTACCAAGTGTGTGTCATTCTGAGTTGCATATTGTTTTGATGCGAACAGTGTAAAATTTTGCTCGTTTGGAAATAACATTCAAAGTATTGTATCTTCGAAAAAGTTTTACTTCAGTGAAAAAACAAAACGCGATATATATGTAGCTGTTCATATTCATACAGATTCAGCTATACACAAACACACACACACACTTTGACAGAAGTTAACCTTACACTCGTTGAATTCACGATATGTGCAAAGAAATAAATATTATTTACACGCTACAAATATGTTGAAAGTGTGGCTGTTTCAGGCCACGTGCATTTCAATCATTACAGTAACTGTTTACATATAGATTATTAACAAAACACACAAATTTACTATTAGTTCAATTCACAATCTCTTGAACACATGTTTTCCTATGGAAATCCTTACACGTTTACTTCACCAAAATCACGTTTATTCGTCACTAGTATTGTATAATTTATTTGCAGAATCATTTAGTAAAATCATCACTGCGCACGTTTCCTAAAACCAACAAACTTGTCCTTTGGTGGGTCGCCGCTGATGCTAACCTCCAAACTCGCAAGGGGATCGGAACTACTTCACTGTGCATATTTCGCATTGTGAAGGTAACAGAATATGGCCTAGATTTCTAAGGACGAAAAAAAAAAGAATAACTTTTCATTTGTGCAATAATTCGCTCAATCACATTTGTAAACAAAATAACCTTTATCCTGCACACATAAAATTTAAACATGGAGCTAGACCATAGTTGCCGTACATTATAAAATAATTTCGCTGTTGTAAGAGACAGAGATATCATACGTCGTTCGCACTCCTGCCGCAGCTCCACAAATGTACATTTATGGACACCATTTTGTATAACATGTTGCTGTGGTTTAGTTATGTCATGTCACGTTTTCATCTGTAGAATAGTAATCATGTTACATATATTTGTAAACACTGAACCATAATACAAGTTTTCTGTCACAAACTTTTGTGGGGGAGAAATTAATTTGGAATTTGTTGTGTTTTGTACGGAATCATGACTTAACAGTATTTACAGGAATACAGAAACTCTGTGCTAGTTTTAAAACATGAGTGCGTGTAATTTTTTATTACTATAAACAAAATTTTACTAGAAAACATGTCTTTTTTAGCGCATTAAAGTGCGTTATACCGTATTTCATGTAAAAACCTATTTTGGTGACTTTTTTGCATTTATTGTCGTTTATTCACATTCCCAAAAAGTTCATGTCCCTAGCGATGAGTTGTAATCCTATTTAATTGTGGTATAAGCGGCTCGCATCAAAACAATGCACAATTTGTAAGGTTAGGATCTTTAGAGAAATATGTAAGTACTTACATTTGACAAGTAAATGAAAAATTAATGAACTCACAATTAATTTTTGAAAAAGTAATTTATGGTAGGTTGTTTCATTGCTGCATTTCACACATTTCGCTTAGAAATGGTCCAAGTGGAAAAGTGAATGCATCACATTATCAGGAAAATCAGACTATATAGCAACAAAGTTCCTTAACATGTCTAAAGACTCATAAGCTTGTACACAAGTCACTTTTACTGCAGTTTTATCATCTTCATCTTCACTCTACTGCTCTGATGGTTGTGTGGGTGTGCACATTTCTTCTAGTGTTAAAAAGTGGCAAGGCAGTGCTGCATCAGCGACAGAAACATATTCTTTAAAAGTAGAATTGAAATTCAGCTTCTCTTGGAGAACATCCTATTTGTCTGATGGGAGTAACATTTCAGGTTCATCGTCTGTTTCTTTGGCCAACTCTGAAGGAATTTTGAAGCCAGCTTTTCTGAAGCAGTTTATAATGCCAGACTGTGGTATGGATGTCCAGGATGCAGCAATCAAGTGTAGTACTGTCAGCAAGTTAATCTTTTATTAAAGGTTTCTTAGCTTCTAGGTCACAAAGAAGTGTTCTGCAGAGACGTGACCTAGATGATGCTTGAAGTTGATGCATGCCAACATGCTGTGCTGTGCAAATGCGCACTGTATGGGTGACTTTGCCCCATCTACTAGCCACCCGAGCTCAGGGGGAAGTCATAACAGTGACAAAATAAAACAAACGTATCGAGCAAGGAGATTCTACAAGGTTGGACTGCCGAACATGTAATTGTAATTCACTCACAAAATTACAACATGCATTGCCCGCCCAGAAACCTGCATGCAAAAATCATCTCCGGGAATAAAATAAATATTTGTGATATTCTACTACTCGTCGCTTAGTCCTGGAAGAAGTTCCTACAGCCCCCAGAGATATCATCACCCCTGTGGCCTTGTGATGTCATGCCTGCCAGCCTCAGGCCGAGGTGCATAAAATTGTCATCATTTCCTAGCGGGGCGATAAATGAGCTGCGCTCTAGCACCCCAGGTAATATATCCTCGTGTTGAGAGACTACGCTACCCCCCGCACCCCGAAGAACTGCTGATTGGAGAAATTTTCGTATAAATACAAGGCCAGCTTTCAGCAGTGGGAGAAGCGCCGGGCTCGCCGGCCGAGAAGGATCGCGAAGACTTTCCTCAGTCTGCAAAGACTTCTTTAGTCTGCAAGGACTCCTCTCAGCCCGTAAAGGCTCTCCTCCACGACCTGCAATACGGCGCAACACTCGGAAGCCTGCATGACGGCCTTATCGCACAGACTGTGAAGATTGCAGCCACCCAGCAACTTGTGAAACGGCTCTTCCTCTACAGCACCCACTGAACGTGAGGAGAGTACTCCATATCCAAGGTAACCTACTCCACGGTAAACCTTACCCAAGTCAACTTCCGTGACTCCATGTTAACAAACTGTCACGTCATAGTTTACCTCCCCTGAATCCAGTATAATTTGATTGCGCTGTAAAAGTGTGTTATTTAACAGTATTTTTGTCTGAGATAAATTTGGGAATTATTTCTAATTATTTTCCAGGTTCATCTTCGCTTATTCATTCACCTGATTTTATAATAATTGCTTAGCCAGTTAGCTAATTACTTATTTGTAATTTGACTTTATCTGGGACGTTCCAGTTTCTTTTTCGTACGTACTAAACTTTGCGTCAAACTTAAGTATTAGTTTACAGTCATTAGCAACTTCTCATTACCCTCTTCATTCTTCCCGCAGCTTATCTTTTTCGCAGTGGATGACCGTGTAGAGCCTTCTTTTGTAATTGTGTTTTGACGAAACAATCAAATTTAATGTATAGTCCATTCCCCACTGGAAGCGACTTTCTCGGAGCCCTGCTAAATATCTACTGGCAGGACGTTTCATATCTTTCCGTCAAATTTAAACAAACTTTGCCATGTAGCATCTGTCAAAATCAATATTTACATTCCATTGTGTGTGTATATGTGTTCGTATACTTTCGCTACACCTAAACATAACCATTTAAATGTGTCTTCTACTTTTATACTTGTCAAATGTATTGTTTACTGTTTACAGCTTTTCTGCCGATGGCCAATAGATAGTGTCCTCCCAGTGCTCCAATCGTTGTAATGAAAGAAAATATGCCACCTGTACTGTGCTTTCTACGCAGTGAGATCTCTGGGCAGCTCACACACACCCATATTTAAGTATACGAAGATAAAACGCATGCATAGTACACTTCAATGAAAAAGGTGGAAAAGATGGGGTCCCGTGCCCCTATAGCCCGTAGGCGACCCGAATGAAGACACAAACACTTCAAGTTAGTTCATTGGGTTTTATTTAACATGCTCCTCCAGGAAGCAAACTTACATGCTGCGCCGAGCTTAACCTGCCGGCAAGGTAACGCTGATTACAAAAGGCATGTGGCCAGTATCAATTAATATGAGACAATAAGTCTTCCCCGGCACGAGAAGGGTAGAGTGGAGAAGTCTTGGGCTGCTAAAAAAACACGGGATTCTGGAAATTCAACAGTCTATTGCAGTGAATGATTGGTTATAAAATGTTGATGTGCCGCCCAAGCACGTGAAACGCGACACCGTCAGTCAGGATGTCCGACGCCTCAATAAACCATGGTATGACTAAACTCTCCCTCGCGGCGTGCTAGCCAGGTTGGCCGGAAAGCAGGCCGGGCAAACTACTTTCTTACACTTCAATATCTTACAAATACATATGCTCGTTGATTACATATTCATAATTCCTGCATAAACAATTCTACGAGACACAAAAACACTTTAATACAGTACTACACTGGATGAGGTGAGATGGGGATGGAATACGTGAAGAATGAAAATAAAGGAAAAACAAGTTACACTTAAGCCTGCAGGGGAACTTAAACATAATAAGTCCGTTCTTTGATGTGTTTCATTACATGGCGTCTCTGAGCATGCTGTAATTAACAGAATCTTCTTCCTCAAACACGTGCATGCTGGCGCAATTGGTTGTTCTGTATCCTGCACTGCAATTGCGCTCTCTTCACGAGTGCTTAAATGATGTATGTTCACTTCACTCGCGGAGTAGCATGTTCAGGTTTGTTGCTGCGCACAACTGCACCACGGCACACCAGCACCCAGTAGAGTGCTGATTTCTGCAGTGGTCCTGGTAACGGCGGGGAAACGGGCTTGGGGGAAGCAGCTGTCGTCAGTGCACATTTCCTCTGGGCATTTGCAAGTGCTGACCCCCATCATTGTAGCCATATTAGGACAGCTCACACCCATGGACCAAGCTCAAGCGCTCGGACATCTGCTCACTCCAGTCACACCAGAATCCCACGATACTTATTCCAGCCAACTATATGCCTGAGTAACAAAGTTCATCCATGGCTCATGGAATTCATCAGCCAAACCATAACAGTGGACAATAGCACCTGAAGCCTATCTTATGCCTGTTACTCTGTCCCCACCAACACGAACCACGTATCACAGTCAGCCAACGCTACACTCAGGACCATCCTCATGTTCAGTCAGCCAGCAAGCCAGAAACTTGCCCTAGCACTAGAAATCTCCATTAATCAGGTATACCACCCAAGGCTGATAGCCTGAAATGGAAGATTGTCCTGGCACAACCAGACATTGTGCTCTGTCGAAATGCTACTTGGCCAGTACTCTATACATGGAAAGCACCAGCCCCACATAGAGACTTGCTGAATCACGAACCTCCATGTTAAGGGTGAGCCTGACTTAGCACCCGAACAAAAATTGCTCTCCCACCAACACTTGACAAACACTTAATCAACAGGATGCCACGCGTCAAGTAAGTAGGCAAGGGAGGTTCAGAAAATCTTCTGGCTCCCAAAGTGGGGTGTAATTGCGAAATTTTCACGAGGTAGTTCAGACAAGTCAGCCGGACCCCTTTTCGGCTTGGATGGTCTTTGGGGAGTCCTCTAAACACCCAGTGGTGCACAAGCTACTACAGAGATGTCGACAGCCGGGCTCAGCTAGCATGGGCTCGAATGCACCAACTCAGCAGCAAATAAACATGATTGATGTTCGCGACCGAACTGCCCCAGTTAGGGGATTAACTGGATTCAGTGCACACATTGCCAACAATGGTACCACTATTCCTGGCTCGACTGGGTAGACGAGCCTCGCTACACGGAATTGAAATTTTGATGCAAAGATTGCAGGTCTAGACAGAGTGCGTTCTGTGATTTGGTCACATACCCAAGCCGTGGTCTCCACACATTTGGGTGCATTCTGTATGGGGAAACATTATCATGCATGCATTGGATGTTCAGACATGCCAGTCAATAAATCTGTATGTTCCACCAATGGGAGGTTTACAAAAGAGCCTCAGAGTACAGACCATGCAACCTCGGACCCGCCTATCTCCAATGTGAGCCACAGTACACCGGGAAATTGTAGCTGCAGGAAATCGCAGGCAGACCACATAAGGATCCACTCCTCTTTACGGCCGAATGCGAATGAGAACTCAAAGCACACGACATTCCCGAGAAATAATCGGTAGCCAAGACCAACTGAAACTGAACAGCAAAGCTCTTGACTGGTGGCGCAAGTACGGAGAGTTTGTATCTGACTGAAAATAACTTAGCAGGAAGCTTGCTCAGTACTTAGCATGTGAGAAAGTTTCGCACGCTTAACGATAAAATTCTACAGCCATACCCGAGTCCCCAAGGTGGAAGTAGAGATTTTAACCAGAATGAAGGTGCAGAAGTATCGAAGAATCTTCCCTAAGGGAGACAAAGTGAGTTGCGTAAGACAGATGATATCCTATCTACTGCTGCTTATTCTGCGGAACATTTTGATTATTCCAAAGCCACAAGCACTGGACGAGTTAGTGGAGCATGCCAGATAAGCCGAGAAAATTTTCCTAGCGCAGGTACCCTTGCACCAACCTAAGCTTACGAAACAGATGGAAACAGATACGTCGTCATAAGCTGCTACCTTCCGCAACTCCGACTCTTACGATATCTAAATGTTGGTACTGCCCAGTGTATCACTATAACAAAGGCGGCTTAAACAAACGAATGGAAGGGATACAAAGAGTTGACAGTGACACACCACGGTACCAGCGAAGCCTCGAGCACGCCACCGAAAGGAAACTCAGCCACCAGCGAGTCAACAGGGGCGACACCGTTGATCAAGGACAAACCTCAAACTATTGGGCAAGAAAACGGAAATCCTTTAGGTCCCTCATATCGAGGTACAAGTCATTGGCCAAAACGTCCTTATATTGCTAGAATCAGCAGCATCAGGGAATTTCGCCCGCCGAGATATACTCAGCTCAGAGCAGAGAGTTGAATATGCACTCTCAGATTACAATTGGGTGAATGGCAAATCCAGAATACGCATTACGTGTAGATGGACACACGGAATTTAACGTTGCAGTTGCCTGGCGTTCCTATGTAACTAGGAGACGCACTCTACCACATGTGGTAGCACGTTTGTGGATTACACAACATGTGAGCAAGATAGTGTAGTGCATTGCAAGTGTCTGTTTTAGGTACAGTGCAACGAATGATAGGACAGTGGCCATGCGACTAATCGCGCTTGGTGCACTAATACAGAAAGTAGGAACTCCTTTATAATGAAGCGTTGCGCCTCCAGAGGTGCTGGGGTGTGTCCGTGTCTCGCCTGTGAGAAGGTAGAGACCAGGAACTTGTTATGTGCCTGCCATCATGTTTGGTAGAGTGAGCGATGTTGAATGGGGTCGTACGGCCAATGGCCTACGGCAACTCTGGATACACTGTCAGTTTGGGGGAGAGCTAATGTATTTGTCAGTTATATTATTTTGAATGTAAAATATTTCCTTTGGGGCGAAGCTGTCGGCCAGTTCGCACAATTATATTATCACTGAATTTACTCTGCTTGAGGGAAGCAGGCTCCGAAAATACAAAACATAAACTGAAAAACACTATAATGTTGATGCTTCTATGAGGGCGCATGAGCAGATGAACTCTGGAGAGTTAATACAATAAATCATTTCTAATTATGGCACGACTGTTTTATTACTGCAAAGGTATAATGAAATATTGCTGCACATGATATTGTGCGTACCTTTGGTTGAGTGGACGCAGCACTCTGGACCTGCTGGTGGTCACTACTGTGGAAAGTAAGACGTAGGCGTTAAGTAAGAGTTACGTAAAAACACGTCTCGTGCGTGAAATCCTGGTATGCTTTTTCAAGATGCAGGGAGACCTCCCCTCGGCTAACTAAAAGTACTTAAATGTTCCTGAGTTACATTAACTATTGCGATGAAAGAAAAGGCAGCCTAGATTGAAATTGGCGAGTGGGGGTACGTTGATCTTACCGTCTGCCCTGCCGGTTGTCTGGAGTGCTGAAGTCTGACTAACGACATGGCATCGGCTTCGCCGCAAGTCCGGCGATCCGATGCCAAAAATGAAAACATGAAAAAATGTAACTCAATAACTAACGTGGTAAATGAATCTGACATTGTACATAATTATGATTATTATACTAAAACACATTGGTGACATACTCGTGAACGCTGGAGACCCAGATATGTCTAAGAATGTGAGATTAGGTGTATGGCATTGCACTTGAAGGGTGATATTAAACTAAATTTGCCTCAGGTGGCTGATTATCGATAGATGATTACATGTACACTATTATAATTAACATATTAACATCGGTTTGTGTCGTAACGGATATAATTACAGGAATGTATATGGATGTGTCAACACACGGATTTCATGACTAGGGATGGAGCTCTCTGTGTTGTAGCAGGGAGATTCCTTAGTTTCTTGTGGTGCAAGTACCATTAAAAATGCTCCTATAAATAATGTGGCTTGGTAGCCGCTCGCCACTTTACTCTTCTTGCAAGAATGTGATTTCCCGCTTTTTGACTCTACTTGGAGCCTCGTCGCATTCCACATTCGGCCACGGGGCCAGTAGACATCGCGCACATCGGAAAGCTATGGGAATTAGTGGAACTGTTTGTCCCAGTGTTCCCTCAAATGGCTGTTGCGGATAATGGTCGTGACTTCACGAGACACACTCAGGTAGGCCACATGTCCATTCATCCCGAGAGTTACCTCTTGTGATGAATGTTAAATATTATGACCCGTGGCCACGAGTTACAGGATGGCAAGAAAAGTGTAAATGTCGTTCTTGTCGACCTGCACTGATGGAGACCGCTACCTACTGTTGATGGGTTGAATGTTTCTGTGTGGTTAATGAGTTTGCGATTGAACAAATGGGCATAAGGTATATGCGGACTTCAGGAACACGTCATTGTGTCAATGGGATGTCATGTTCTGCAATAGCGGTATGTCTGAGTGCATCATGCTGTACAAATATTTCCCTGTGCTCATTTAAAAACTTTTGATATACGGTCTGATGTTCCGTTATTTGGTGGTCGATCTCGGTCCGTTGTACTGCCGGTGTGTTATTGGTGCAACACCAGTCAATATTATAAACAGTGCGACATCCAGTAGAACCAAAATGAATACTCCTGGTAGTAGGCTCTACTACATTTATGTTCGCTAAGCCACGGTATGCCTAATACTAATAATGCATCTTTAGTTATTCCTGCTCTTATAATTACTGTGATGATAATCTTTACATCATGTACCTAAACAGTGACAGATGCTTGACCTTTCACACTATTGCTTTACTGGCCAGTTGCCAATTTAATAACTTGCTTGGGTTAATATCTGCTTTGTTTACAAACTTTGGCTGCAAAAAAAGTATGTGAGATGGCGGTATCTATGAGTGCGGGATATGGTTTGTTGTTGACATATACCAGTGTGCTGATGAATTTGGCAGTTGCTTATCCGGTGGTTGTTGCAGGACAGGGGCATCAGAGGCGTCCAACCTCCTTACCCCAGCTTCCTGTTTCCCTGCTGAGACTTGATGGCTCCTTGATAGCCGTCAAGGTGCGGGTTGTTAGGGCATTGACTATTCCAATGCTATTCCTCTGTGGGTCGGCAGTAGCAGCAGGGATTCTGTAGTCTCCCGTCACTTCCCATCGGACATCTTGATACGCGGGTGTGTCCACAATACTGTTCTGCTTGTTAACTCCGGTATTCCTTACACTGTTGCTAACACTTGGAAATTTTGAATGTTGTTGTCCAAATTGACACTTGCGAAAAGTTTTCAGTTGTACATTGTCACATGCGTGATGTCCTCTCGCGACCCGTACCGCCATCGCGTGGTATCACTCTCGCGGCATGGTTGACACAGATTGCATTCGAGTATGATTGCGGCTCTCATTTATTCCAACTTTGCCAGTTAGCAGCGGTACGACTGTTGCTCTATATTCTGGCAGGACTGTCTCCGCCACTGTCTCCATCATTTCTCTTTCCGGTAGCTATGGGTGGAAGCGCCTGACCAAGTGGACTTTACGAGTGATGAGCATGGTGAGAGGCTCGCTAAGTTGTTGAGCTTGTAATCTCAATTTATTCTGGGTTTAGGGAGATGAAAATGCGCCTCCGAATCAGCACAGAAGTCCATGGACAAATTCTTGCCAGGACAGGCTATAGTGGTTTAGCGAATTCCGCTAAATCTTCGCTTCTTTCAATAGCTGTCCCCTGACGCATCATGCCCATTCCTCCTCCCATGCGCTGTACCTCTGTAGACATGTGGTACAATCCTGGAGAAACACATGCGGGTCTTCTTTGGGTGCTACTGCGAAAGTGGGTAGCATCTGAAATCGATTCGGTACCTTTTTTTGCCCTGCTTCGTGCGGTGGTTGACCCCTGTTGCTTTGTATCACTGTGAGCTGACTGGTCTCCATTGGTGTTCTGTTGTCGTTTCCATCTGGTTAGCCGGCATGGTGTCACGGGGGATATTGGTTGCATATGGAGTGAATATATGTTGTAAGTGCTGTGGGATTGCTCAGTTGTGTTAAAATGACGGTACTATTTGTTGGTAAGGAGTGACAGGTATTAGCAGTTAAGGTGCTGGGATCAGGGTGGGTTACTGTGGAATCGACTGCACCTCTCCATTACTTGCACTGTCAGTTTCCATGTCACACCATGACATGCCTGCAGAACTCGGTGAAAAACTCCTCCCAGTTGAACGGTGCTGTGGGTTTCTGTTGCAATTTTCATTACACTATTTACATATGTTCTCGGCAGTTGCACTCTCCACATCCCCCTCAATGAGACACTATTGGTGACAGAGGAGTTTGCATTGCATACAGCTAAGAGTCTGCGCATTCTGTCCCGTACACAACAGACTGCTACACCAGTTTTCTGTAATTAGTGCAGTTATAATTTCCTTGTTTGTAGTGTCCGAAATGTTTATTTCCTGTTTCACATTTTCCAGCGGTTCGCGACACGGTTGCATGCTGGGTTGGAATTTCGGCAGCAGTGGCAGTTGTTGCCATACTCGAACATAGCCCAGAAGTCTTGCGGCTTAAGTTTTAAACTATGTGGGCAGAAGAGTTTCGGCACACATTCCTCTGTCCGGCCAGCCATGGTTCAAGTTATTGTGAACATCGGGGAAGAGCGGCACGGTTGGAGCGTGGCTGTCCTGTCCGACGCGATGCGGACTCAATACATGGAATGCACCCAGCTGACCGGCGGTCGTATGGCAAGCAGGCAGCACTGGAGGGAAGTGAATTTTCGTTCCTCTTTACCACCGCCCTCTTCCCCTCCTAACGGCATGGCAAGGATGGAGGGGTGTTTGGAGATACGTTCACAGTTCCCTTGGCCATGCTGGCACGCCGAAGTGTGCTCATCTTCCCGTGGCAATGGCGGGCACTCACTGCTTTTCCCATGCTTTCCCCGAGGTCTTGCAGGCATCTGGAGGGCATCCTGATGCTGTGAATGGGCTGTTGTAATTCCTGTTGCCTTCTGCGCTGTGGGTAATGGTAAAACAGTGGGGTAATGTGCAGGAGAAAAATTGAAAGTTGACGAAATTTTGCTGGGAAATTTTGTGGAGTAATTTTTGGATGGTTTTAATGCTCAGAAAATTGCGATAAAGGATAGGCCGCAAAGTTGCGGCACCAATTTATGGTGACAAATGCGATCAAAAGGTGTTAGTATTGGGCCACATGTTAGGGCCAGCAATTTGATGGCGTCAACTGTAAGAGCGAAAAACAGGTTAGTAATGGCACCGTTAATTTGCAGTGGCACAGAGGACTTCATGCGCTCTGCCACATTGCTAGACCATGTCAGTCGAGAGCAAAATTCAGTGACTAGAGAGGGTGTTGGTTATCATTCGCGCTGGAGAAAATATGCAGAGCAGAGGAATCGGATAGATGAGCAACCGGCAGTGAACAAGGCAGTAGGAGCAGGTGAGTTCCGGACAAGAACATACCCGAACCCAGGATGGCAGCCTTGAAATCAGAAACCTCGGGCATGGTAGGAGGCCCATATGAGCCGCTATTTGCATTGACCCAATCAGGGCCCTAAATGCAACCAAACGCATTACATCAACAAACCACCGACAGGAAATGGACAATTGGGGTAGGCGAGATGGACGCTCACTACACCAGAGCAAAGGGTCTTCATGGTACACCACCTCCTCAACAATTAGAGCAGGCAGGAATCAAAAGTCAGCAACAAAACATACAGCAGATCAACAAAAAACAAAATGGAATGATTAGAATCGCAGTTATTTTAAATCAGCAACCGTTCCATGCATTAATAGACACAGCAGCCAGTCATAATTTAGTATGCATCGAATTTGTGGATACAAGCGTGATTACACCTCACAATGAAGCAGAACATGGGGGAATCAATGGGCGAGACAGTGATTACCATCCAAATTATACATGTAGACACCATCGCACCAGCCCTCATGTCTACGGACCTACGGGAGCTTGCTGTTTTGGGTATCCCTTGGCTCAGCCATTAAAAAGTCATTGTTGAGCCAGCTGCTCGTAGGATCCATTTCGGCCTGAAGGAAAATCGAACGGTGTACGACAATGTATCCCGTACCACTGGTAACAAGCCCAGAGTGAAACTAGATGAACTCGATCATGTGGTCCCTCCGGAATACAGGGAGATGGTGCAACACATTCTGGACGAACTACACTAAGTGTTTGCAGCAGGAGAGAGACTCCATCGAACGACCATCGCTGAGCATTGTATTCCACTAGAACATGACCGACATCTACTCGTGGATCCAGAAGTTTCTAATCACGCCAATATGCCATCATCAAAGAACAAATTGAAGAAATGTTAGCTGAGGGTGTGATTGAACATACCCGTAGCCACTAAAACAGCACGATCACCTTGGCACCTAAGAAAGACTAGACATGGCACTTTTGGGTGGATTTCAGAGTAATGAACCAAATCACTCTAAGTGCCCTGCCTCCCTACACAATTGTCAAGGATGCATTGCATGCATTGGTCAAGGCTAAGGTCGTGACATCATTGGACCTGCACAGTGGGTACTGGCAGGTGTCAATAAAACCTGCATACCAGCATAAAACAGCGTTTTCAGCCTCAGATGGTAGAAGGTTCTACTTCTATGCAATACCATTAGGCTTGAAGTGGACTCTGCCAAATTTTCCGACAATGATGGTCCAGGTACTCGACGGGTTCAGTGGAGATTTTGCCCTCGTGTACCTGGATGATGTCAACTGGTCTGAAACCGGGGAAAGCCACATCCAATACGTGTCACTAGTATTGGAAAGATTAGCCATTAACAAGTTGTGTGCGAACCACAAGTGTCATATTGGCCACCCATGAATACAGTTTCTTGGGCACATGGTCGATGAGCACAAAATTCGGCCAACACAAGAACATTTAGCCCTTATTTACGACTACAAGGCGCTGCTTACAAGGAAGCAACTGAAGAAATTCTGTGGGTTGGTGAACTGGCTGTGGGAAAACATACAGGATTTTACAAAAATAACCGCTCCACCCACTGACATGTTGTCACACAACATAAAGTACATGTGCACAGTGGAACACGAAGCAAGTTTTAAAGAGATAAAGAGCAAGTTCAGCGTATGCAAGAAATTGGTTCGACAAAATCTAAGTTGCCTTTTATATCTTCAGACAGACACAAGTGAGAAGGGCTTGGAAGCAGTCCATTATCAAATTGGAGATAACCAAGAGAAGTGCATCATTGAATACAGCAGTTCAAAGTTCCGGGCAACTGAGGTTATATCCCTGTGAACGAGTGAGAGTGTCTGGCCATAGTGTGGAGCCGGAAATGGTACAGGTCATACCTATAGTACTAACAGTTAACACTACGAACTGACAAATGGTAATTACTCTGGCTTCACACCATGAAAGAAGCCAGGAGCAAATTACCATGCCTAGCACTCCTCCAAGCATACGATTATGAGGTGGAGCACATACCATCAGCTGAAAATCAGATAGCAGACAACATGCACTAGACGAAATTATGGTGATGGACCAAGACCTACTTCCCCCTACCACAGACAACCATCCCATAAACAAGCGAGGGCTGTGTGAGCTGTGCCGTCATCGAGGCTCCTGAGGAAGCAAAACTCAAGGTCGAAGACTTGCAGGACAGTGTTTTAACTGCACAACTACAGTGTTCAGACATCCTATGTCATGTCACCTCCATCATGCAGAGTGAGCAGGAGTTGTGGTGAATTAACGACATGTATGTAGAGACACGACAGCATCGTCCTGGTGCCATACTGGTGCATCACACACCACAAGAAATGTGCTGAACCATTTCCACTGGACCGGCAGCACCAGAGACGTCTGGCAATATATGAGGGGGTGCAACAATAGCCATGAAAGCTGCTGGAGCCATTCGAGTCCATCTCGCTGGACCTGATGGGGCCATAACTGCACACCCCTAATGGCAAGAGATTCATTCTTGTGACGAGTGATTCATTCTCAAGATGGATGGAAGTATACCCAGTTTTCCGTGCATGGGCACGCAACATAGCCCGTGTACTGGAGACCGAATTCTACCCCCGATGGGGCTACACATGCACCCTCTTAACAGACAATGGTACCCAATTTACGGGGAAGTATTGGAGAGAATTGATACCAGAGGGGTAGTCCAGCATCGTACAATGGTGACGTACCAACTGCGGACTAACCCAACTGATTGGAGCAATCAAGACCTTAAGTCTCAGTTGCGCCTGCGGGTAAGATCAAACCACGCGGCCTTGTTCACAATCAGATGGAGGGTGAACCTAGCCACAGGTCAATCTCCAGCCGCCATTCTGCAGGGAAGGGAGCTGCCTCTTACTTGAGAATTCAGAGTCCGACAGGCAAACAGCGAAGCAACAGAGAGTGCAGCAGGCAGGTGACAGCGCCGAGAGTAAAACCAGGAAAGTGTATGCATTCACCAGGAGGGGTACATAGGACAATGGGTACCAGAAACAATACGCCCACTAAAGAGGCCCAGGCCCGGACAACATGTTCATGTCCGCATGCACAGTCTGAGCAGTGCAAAGTGCAACTTTTGTGCAGGCTTTTCCCCTAAGTGGAGCGGACCACATGTTATAAAAGCGCTGGGGTATACAACTTACCTCATGAAGGTCAGCAGCAAGTGCAATGTTGCCGTACACCACAATGACATTCGCCTAGCCATGCAAGGACCCAGCGAGGAAACTCCTGAGCAAGCAGACGGGGCCCAGTGGCCAAGAGCATGTAGCAGTAACGCCCAATGGTTAAAAAGAGGCAATCTCAAACAGATATGGGAGTGCGCTTCGGCACCTTTTTCACAATGCCACACCCGGTTGTCATACATCCATACGTTTGACAGGGGGAGAAGGGACACAGGAGGAAAATGTCACACCGCCTCAAACATATGACATTAACATCGCAGGTTCTGCAATCTGAAGTAAGTCAGACCGGTATATCACGACACCCAGTGTAGAGACACTGCCTTCGAAGACGTCGCACAAAGCGAGTTAGTGGGGGCAACTGCGGGCCAGATCAGCCCACAAGGAAACTGCCCACAAGACTTCCCCACAACGCCAACAAACACTACGATACTGGCTGATCTCACATTGGAGAACCACATTAGGGACGCAGGGGAACGCTCATCAGAAGGAGCAGCAAGTCCAGCAAGGGACGGCATTCCTTCACCTTCGCCAGAAGAAGGAGCATCGGGGAATCCGAAGAGTGGCGACAGTATCAACAGCAGCGATGACGAGTCGACGGGAGAGTGGGTTCGACCCCTTCCCGCCGCTCCATGCATCAGCATCTGCATCGGCCAGCATGCCCCACTTACGACGAAAACAAACCCTTCGGCAAACACGGGAAGCGGCATTTCACCATCAGCAGGTTCATCGCCCCGTAGCATCGGCAGGCAAAGCAGCACAGCATCATCGTGGGCCTTACAACCCGAGACCCCACAAACAGCTGCGACCGCCGACATCATGTTGTGCCTTGTGGCGATCGATCACTAGCCGCATTAATTAATAGGAACATTTTTAGGCATTTTTAGTGGTGATTGTACCATTAGTAACTGGGGAAACCACACACTCCAGCATAGAGGGTCGATAACATATCGCCCCTAGCGACGAAATCCATCTGTCGTCCAATCCATACTGTAGCGTCATAAGGTGGCGCTACACACTTTAGGAAGAGCGCAGTATAGATTATAACCAGGCAGACTTTTTTTATATACTTGCCATAGATAGTTCGTTTATATAAGAGGTAGGTAGGCCCGCGCTTCCCCCACTCCCCTAAAGTTAACCGTAAGACATTGATGTGTGAACAGTGTGTGATCGAGGCTGAAGAGACGAGCATCCACTTACCCCTGTCCAGAGGGGTTCCCGAGGCAAACCAAGCTTAAGTTAAAGGATGAGCATATTATGTGTAGCAGTAGGGGCCAATAGCTATATCACTACATCGTCCCTAACCCCTATTGTAATTTATCTTACTGGCAAAGATAGGGATTAGCTGCGATGTGGTTATTGGCGTTAACATATTGTGATTTATTCTAAACCTAAAACTTGCTATCTGTATTAAGGATACAACGTGAGTGTAGAAGTAACTTGTTATCCCTTGTTTTCTTGTTGAAATTACTATTCATGAAATTAGTGTTGTTATTAATTAAATATATAAATTTATAATTCTATCCAATATACAGCTCTCCCTGAGTATACCCCCGAACACCCTTACCGCTACTTAAGTGGGTACTTATGTGAGTAACTGGAAGGAAGGTGAAAGAGCAAAATATAAACAGGAGGTAGGGAGTTGTTTCCCTATACATTTCTGTTATAATATCCATTAGATCACACCCCGATTTAAATATGTTAATTATAATAGTGTACATGTAATCATCTGCCGAGATTCAGCTCCCCGTGGCATTACTTAATTTAATATCACCCTTCAAGTGTGGTAACATACTCGTGACGTCTCATTCTTAGCCATATCTGGGGCTCCGGCGTTCACAAATATATCACCATTGTGTTTTAGTTTAATAATCATAATTATATACGATGTCAGAGTAATTTATCATGTTTTTTATTAAGTTAGATTTTTTCACGTTTTCATTTTTGGCACCGGTTCGCCAGACGTGCGGCGAAGCTGACGCCATGTCGTTAGTCAGACTTCAGCACTCCAGACAACCGGCAGGGCAGACGGTAAGGTCAACGTACCCCCACTCGCCAATTTCAATCTAGGCTGCATTTTCTTTAATCGCAATAGTTAACATAACTCAGGAACATTTAAGTACGTTTAGTTAGCCGAGGGGAGGTCTCCCTGCATCTTGAAAAAGCATACCAGGATTTCACGCACGAGACGTGTTTTTACGTAACTCTTACTTAACGCCTACGTCTTACTTTCCACAGTAGTGACCACCAGCAGGTCCAGAGTGCTGCGTCCACTCAACCAAAGGTACGCACAATATCATGTGCAGCAATATTTCATTATACCTTTGCAGTAATAAAACAGTCGTGCCATAATTAGAAATGATTTATTGTATTAACTCTCCAGAGTTCATCTGCTCATGCGCCCTCATAGAAGCATCAACATTATAGTGTTTTTCAGTTTATGTTTTGTATTTTCGGAGCCTGCTTCCCTCAAGCAGAGTAAATTCAGTGATAATATAATTGTGCGAACTGGCCGAAAGCTTCGCACCAAAGGAAATATTTTACATTAAACATAATTTAACTTACAATTACATTTGCTCTTCGTCATATTGACCGCGTATCCAGAGTCGCTGTTGGTCGTCGACAATACGACCCCTTTCAACATCGTTCACTCTACCGAACGTGCCGCCGGGCACATCACATCAGTTCCTATTGTACACGTACACACAAACAATTACAAAAAATTTTCGGTCTTGTTAATTGGATCATAGAATACATAAAATACTTTTCCATTATTACAACACTGTTAACAGCAATAATGTCACCGAATAAGCGATTTGTTTGTACCAGTGAGGCAGAGCAAGCATTTGTAGCCATTAAAGAAAAGTTTAAAAAATGTGCAACACTAACACGATACGATCCTACATATCCACCGTTTTTGCAGACCGACACCATTCAGCAGGTGCTGGGTGCTGTCTTATACCAGTGTCAAGAAGACAAAAAGGAACACGTTATTGAATACGTGCGTGTAAAGCTGGGCCCAATGGAACGTAGATATGATGTAAATGAAGGGGAATGTTTGGCAGTAGTGTGGGCCATCAAAAAGTACCGTGTTTACGTCGATTCACTTTACACACAGATAACTGATGTTTGGTTTGGCTCAATAGCATGAATGAAGAACGTAGTAAACTTACCCATTGGTCACTGTTCTACAGGCAAATGACTTTGCTGTAGAACATGTTGGCAAAATGCATTGTCGCGAGCACCGAACAAGGATGTTGTTATGTATGACGAGGCATAGTGGGATGATATCCTTCCACCAGATTCGCGGAACAAGTATGCAAGGCGAAACTCAACCTATTGGATGCAGAAAGGGCAGAAGTAAACATTAGTGATTTTTACAAAGAGGTCGAATTCACACAGGGAAACTGTCCGTCCACGCAAGTGCTAATTGAGACGTGTACGAACGAGCATGTAGAACAATGGTGGGTTGTCAACAACATGTTGGAAATGTTCACACCAAAAGACGAGAGCAAATGGCTGTTGTCTGTACCAATTAAAATGTGAGGGGACATTCTTATGTATGCACATGCAAGTAATACAGCAGGTCACCCAGGCATGGACCAATCATTTCTATACTTGGGAGAGAAGTTTTTCGGGCCCTGCCTATCACATGATGCATGACAATGCATAAGAGAAAGCGTGAAATGCCAACAATTCTAATCACGGCACAAAGACGTCACGTCACGTAACAGCAGCAACTGTGGTTTCCAAAGTGGCTGTTTGAAACAAGACGATTAAACCCCACGTCCGCAGGTGGTACAGGATTCATTCTTGAAATTACCAGCAACTTTTATAAGTGCATTGAGACATATGCGAATAGCAGCACAAGAGTAACGAACATAAACACACCATTACAGAATGAGTTCTTTTCAAGGTGGTGGTACCTACATCAAATTTTAATGGACAATGGCACACAGTTTTCAGGGCGAAAATGGCAGGATCAATGCAATCGGTGAGGGGTACACCTCAAACCAGCGAAATATCTTGCCTGGACAACCCCACAGAGCACCGTATTCACGATCTGAAGATGCAGTTATGACTCCATGTGGGTGATAGGTACCTGGGCTGAACACCTGCCCGCTGCCCTGTTTACCCTCCACAGAGTGAATGCGGCCACTTGAAAGGCACCAGTAGACATGTTATTAGGGAATAATCTTGCATTGCCAGGTGAATGCAACTGACCGATAAATATTGCAACTAGAAGCACCGAGAGCAGCAGCCACCAATGGGAAAACCGCAGACAGAGAAGGCACGAACACCGGGAACAGCAGCAGAGATATGCGGTACGGTGGGTCCCTCACACTACAGGACCACGCCCGCCCTACAAGCACGACAATGTGTGAATGTAAGAACTCATCTGCAGTCGACCACCTTACAGAATTTCTGCGTGGCCTAGCCGCCAAGTGCAACGGGCTGAATGTGATCACGCACTGCATAGGGCCGACCACGTACATGGTCCAGGTGGGGCGAAAACTAGTAAGAACACATAAGGACGACATCCGCTTCATCGCAGGGCATGGTGGCATAGAAGATGTACTAGGTCCTGAACAGGCCTATGACGATGTGCAGCACTATGAGCCCCAGGGGAGGGCTAGAAAGGAGGAAGGTGGTCCGGCACCTCCCACAGGGGTTTGGTGACCGGTGGTAATAGGATCGTCGATGCTGGACATTACACGGTCCACCAGGCCTGCGAATTCAACACCACGCAGCATGGATAACAGCACAGAAACAGTGGTAAGTGAGAGCAAAGAACTAAGGGCATACCAGAATAGCCAACAAGAAACCTCTGCTCAGGAGAGCAGGATAGAGGGAGTTCGAACCCGACGACGCTCGTTTAGCAGGGGGATATTTGGTGTAAGCTGAGCTCCCAGCCCCTAGACCATTTGCTGCCATTATCAGCAACTACAACCAGGAGATGCACTCTACTTCACATGGTAGCACGTTGACATATTCAAACACATTATGTGAGCAAGACAGTGTCGTGCAGTGCAAGTGTCTGTTTCAGGTAGACTGCAACGAACGGGAGGACAGTGGCCACGCGACCATGCGTATTTGGCGCACTAATACTGGAAGTAGTACCTGCTTTATTTATATTTTCGCATATTATTTGAAAAGGGCTGTAGTGGTGATAAACTGTTACGAATGTAATGTAGGACACCAGTTATAAACTCTCAAATGTCCTAAAGTCGTTTTTCAAGTGTTTTGTTAATGTGTTAAATCACGATTCATCACCTTGACATCACCACGCGTATTTTTGCATAGTGTTATGTTTGTTGAGTTGTCATACGTGTTTATGCAAGTTATTTCAAGTGTATGTCATGTTAAAATAGTTTTTTATTGTGCAAGGTGAAAGGAAGTTGTTCCACGTGGTGCGAAACCCCTACGATTGCGGCATGTTGGAAAGTTAGTAGTTGCTGAGAGCTTAGCGAGGTCGTTCGCATACCATTCGCTCCTAGAAAGCATGCATCGTTAGTACCAATCATTATTCAATGCAATAGTTTAATTTTCTTCAGAATCTTTTCTCGTTAGCTGCCCGGGACACCGCCACTCACTTCCCCAGTCCTTGCATCGCCTGGGGAATACATAATTCAGCACCTTAAATAATGCACTGCCTTAGTGTCATTTTTGCACAGTGTTACCGCTGCCGACCAGTACTTGTCCGGCTTATATATTTGTAAAGTGTTGCTTTGGGGAAAGTTTCATCAATACCTAATAAATCTCACTTCGTGAACCGAGTGTTTTATTCAAGTAAGCTGCAAGGCGCTTCAGGGTACGGGCCCTTATAATTTCCCGGCAAATTGCACATGTGTGAAACTTTCTTATCTGTTTGCAAGTATTTCAGTGTGTAATGTAGCATAGAGATGTGGATGCCCTTAATAATCCATCGTGTAACAAGTGTACCATTCATCAAGATTCATCAGAAGAGTGTAGCAGTATGGAAGGATAGCTGCATTTGGCCACCGACACACGACCCAGTGAGAAGAATCTGCTCTACCACTTCACTGCATAATATCTGGTAGCGTCTGGCACCCTGTGTAAAATACATCACTCAATCCATCTAATCCCAGACAGATCCACTCCTCAAACCATAATTTCCAAAATTGTATTCTGGCTGCTAGACCACTATCCATGAACCACACCTCATTGCACTGGACACTGTCAAAGTACAGCATCTCGGAACCCAAGTGTAATTAGTTGTAACACTGGACATCAAGGACTAAATAAAACTAGGCCAACCGTGGCTCAACAACAGGAATGCATTAATGGACCACGGACAAAGGAAAGTATACCTAGGTGACGACCGCCACATCACCATGCACTGGAAACATCAGCCCACCAATAGAAGTCAGCCCCACTCTGCAAAGAGGAGATTTTAATCACGAGTTATCAGACAACTGAAAGAAGTACTCAACGAGCATGCTGAAGCCTTCGGATCCGGACGAACTCTGCAACAAACCTACATGGTACAACACAAAATATAGTTGAACACAACAGTATCAATTTACAACCGCTCAATTATGGTTTCGGCTAGGCGATACCGGCTGATTATGGACCAGTTTGACGACATGAAATGTCAGAGCATTGTTGAGCCGACCAACAAGATACCAATTTTGGATAAAATCCCTGTCGAGTACCTGGGTTATGTCATATCCACCGAAGGCAACTTCCTGCAAGACCACTTAATAATGTCAATCCATGAAGCTGACGAGCCCCATACAAAGAAAAAGCTGCATGATTTTTGGGATTGTTCACTGGCTCCAGGACTTCATGCCCAACATCGCAGATTTAGGAGAAAGAAGCCCGATGTTGGTGGACGCCGGAACACCCCACCATATTTGAGGCCCTCAAGACAAGCTTCCAAACAAATTCACCATCTGCACAGACCATAAGGGTTGGGACACCTTATTCTGCAAAAGGATGCATGCCAAAATGCCTAGGCGCCATTCTGTACCAAGAGGACCCAGATGGCATCCTCTGATAATAGCATACTCAAACAACAGGTTAAATGTGACCTCGCAGAAGTATCACATAAACAAACAAGAATGTCTGGCTGTAATCTGGGCCGTTCGGAAATTCTGTAACTACTTAGAAGGCACCCACTTCATTTTGAGAACGGATAACAAAGCACTTAAGAGGTTGTGGGAATCACGCAACAATAGAGCAAAACTCGGGAGATGGGTTCTTCTACTTTCGGAATTGGACTTCAAGGTACAACACGGCACTGGGAAGTCTAACAATCTTCCCGGCGTGCTGCTTCTTCCTCGGGTTTTGCATCACACCACCGTGTCAGCCGGAAAACCTACTCGCAGAACAGGTACTACTCTTGCAACTCCAGCTAAGCCACAGCTAGATAGAACTTTATCCGCAAAAAGACCCTTAAGTTAAGGAGCTTCTAAACCAGAACCAGAAAAATTTGAACTACGAGGTAAAGTTGTGTGGTCTCTGAACCACCAACCTGAAGCCAAATGGAGAATTTGGGTACCAAGGGATCTATGAGACAAAATCGGCTGGTATTTTCATGGACATCACGATAAAAGGTATCCTGGGCTATGGTAAACGCTCACTGACATAAGCATCAGATGTATCTGGGACGGCATGAGCAGAGATGTCCGGAAGCATGTCAACAAGTGTGCTAAATACTGCCAACACAAGGTTTATCGTACCAGATGACAGATGGCCAAACCACTGAAGCCACGTACTCGGTGGATACAGGTAGCAACAGACCTAATAGGTCCCTACCCCATAGCACAAAAGGGAACCTTTACCTCTTGGTCATAACATATGTTTTCACGCTGGTAGAAGCCTTCCTATTACCTAGCCAGGAAACTCACAATTTTTGTGGCATTGCAAATCCGAGATTTTTCCTTGCTGGGGATACCCACAGAGCTCAGTTTGCTAGCAAACAGTTGCAGTTAGCATACCAAGAATAGGGTCCAGAAACCTGGACTCTGCAGCCCTGCCATCCCCAAGCCAATCCATCTGAGCACCATGTTGAGGAACTCAAAATATGCCTATGCCTCATCCTGGAAGAAGACTGGCACCATTGGGACCGCCATATCTCAAGGATTATATTTGCTGTGTGCCGTCGCACCAACAAAGCAATTGACTCAAGCCCTAGTCAGCCATTGTTGGGAAAAACTCTCAGATGCCCAGGACAATGGCAGTAGAAACATGAACCGGTGGAGATACCCTAACTTGAAACCATCCACATCGTTGCCCGGGAACATGTCGATAAGGCAAGATACCGTAAAGATGATAACATCTCCAAAAAGTACCGACACCCACACACAGGAATACAAGCCTATAATATGGGAGAGAGTGTACTACTCTGCAGCCAACCCCTGAACCGAGGGGCTAACAAGTTCAGTGTGTGATTGGCCAGCAAATGGGAAGACCCATACAAGGTCATCAGATGCCAGGATAATAATTATTGGGCAGAAGACCGCCAAGGAAGTATACGAAAAACTACTACAGGGCAGAACGTCCCTATCTGGAAAGAAACCCGGAGCCTGCCCAATGTGCCAATCGAGCACCTACCCAATGTGCCGATGAATCGCAGATACCTGGCATGCAGGACAACGTCAAGGAGCCAGCCAAACCCTCCTCTCGCAAGGAAGCATGGACCTGCGAATACGAACAGGATAGAGCAACCAGCAATAGGTAGCATCGTATCCGCTCCAACAGGAATGGGGTTCTCCCAATCAAGAGTCAAGCAACAAAACGATCATTACCCCCTACGCCATCTGTTTTCCATCGAAAATTCACCAACCAGCGTGAAAGATGGACCTCCAGCAGTATCTTGGAGAAGCCTGTTAAATCATGATCAGAGTCGCCAGCACCCACGTCTGACCACCGGCACCCAGATCAACAACGAGCTCCGTCAGATCGACATTGCGACTAGAGCCTTGGTCTCGATAAGCCACTCCAGTATCACCGGCTGCAGCCAGCCACCTTAGTAAAGATCCTGCCATGAGGGACACCATAGCAGCAGATGCCACCGAGAACCGGCCTGCCCCTAGAAAGGCAACTATCAGAGCTGCCAGTGACTACAAGGCCGCCTCTCAGTCTGAAGAACAGCTGGTACTTGAAGCCCCAATCATCCCTGATCATGGGGCTGCCTTAGCCGTCGTGTCTATGCTCAATGCAGAGGCAGCCACCTTCGAGTTCCAGATGCCGCCCAATGACACACTGCCGATTCCCAGGCCCAACACCCTGGATGAGTAAATTACAGTGCAGAGTCCTGTGTCTCATTTGACCCAGAGGTCACCCTGTTAAACCCAAATACTCTGCTTCGATTTCAATTTCCAGTTTACCTGTGCCTGCCCATACTGAAGGAGTCCCTAATGTTAACTATCATGGACTTGATGAGGATTTAGCTGAGACGCCCGACAAAGCCCAGATCCAGCCGAAACCTGTGATGGCACCTGATGCAGAGATCATCCCGAGGCCCTTTCTTCATGGACGTGAGGAGTTTCATTTGGATCAGCCAACAGCCCAGCCCATTCTGGAGCCCACATGCTTATTTTTAAGGAGAATCATTAACCGGGGGCCAACTGATATGTTCTTTGGCCCCTAATGGCAATGAGGGAGACACCCGACACCAGGGAGTATCAGGTTTCCATAGTTAAAATAATAGGGGTTCTGCTCAGCGAAGTTGAGAGGCTGGAGCCCGCTGCCTGTACTATGACTCCGAATGCAGCAACACCAGTGCAGACCGATGTGTCCTTAAGACTCTGGTGGCAGATAGACGACTTTCAAGAAAGCCGAGTTGCAGCAGCGAATCCAGCCACCATGAGCATTGAGAGCCATCTCGCTTAAAATGCCGAACTTAATATATGAACCACCATGGAAAAAGGAGGTGCGGGGGCGATCATCACGGAGAGTCAACATGCTGCAACAGTGAGTGTAGTGCAACGAATTATCACAATTGTTAAATAGCTATCAATGTTCTTACCAGTAATTAGTTGACTATACATGTTAGTACATTGACGTGGGTCATACCTGGCTGATTGCCTGCCATTGTACCTTTGTTACTTGTTCGAAGCTAGGTGATTTGCGTCTTTGTATGACTGGTTGTCTCTTGAAACTGGTGCCCGACCGGAAAACAATACTGGCATAGTAGTCCGCTGGCTTGGTACGATGACCGGCTCTGGCAATACAACTCTGCGTGGTGCAGGTGTAGGATGGATTTCAAGCGAGCGGTAAGGTGCGTCTGTCCAGTGGGCGGTTTCGTTAATTTTGGTCTCTCGGTGCTGGTTGCACTTGACTGGAGCATGGTGTGAGGATTTGAGGTATTGGAGTTTCCCCGTGGTGTGGAACCACTAGGTGCTGTCGGATTGTAGGTGGACTCATTGCAGAACAGGATCTCCTGCACCATAGAATGGTATCCTTCCACTATATGGGTGGGTGGCTCGAACAATGCTGTAGGAGTGACAGATGGTTCTGGTATGGTGAGTCGTCGCAGCAAAGCAGCTTGTTCTCATGGAGTCTGTAACCCGAACCCGCTGGAAAGGATGCTAAGCCCTTGTGGATCTTCAGAGATAGCCCTCGCCTACTTAACCTTCTCCAAGGAATGGGTGGCCTCCTACTAGTGGCGAGGTCACTGTTCTCCCCAGGCCCAAAGAAGTTCCCCTCCTTGAAACTGCTGAATGTGCGGTGAGGTGAGGACGACTTCAAGCTGGCAAGCGACCTTCCAGGGAACAGTATTCGAGTGTCTCGGCTCTACCGTTCAGTGTGCTGGGCAGAGAATGGGCAGCCTTCCAATGATGATTTAGTCTGTTGTCATTATGAATTCAGAAATAGAAAATTGGGTCTCCGGCTTCGCGGAAGGAAAAATACCCTAGCATAAAACTGGTGAAGGCACCATTTACAAAGCTAAGGGAGTAGACAGTTACTGGTATGTGTGAACTCCAGTTTATTCCTCTCGGCTAGCTCTACTCTCAATTGTCCATAAGGGACCGAAAGTGTATCAGTGTGCTGAGCTGACGATGCTGCTGATTCTTCCTTAGTAAATGGCATGAGAGAATCTTTGGCGGTGTGAGGTAGCAATGAAGTGTTCTAGATTGGCGTGGGCCTCGGCACTGATTTCTTGTGCAATGAGAGCCCAAGAGAGGAGTAGGAAAACTGGTCAAGTACTGAAGCAGAACTCATAATAAGGAGGCCCTTCACTGGCATAGGGCATCTGGAGAGGGGGTTAGCAACTGCAACTCCAGCGCCTAGATCCTCAGTGCGAGCTGCATATTGGTAAGATGTGGGATCTAGGTATCATATTTGTTGAGGTATGTATAACCTCACCCATTTTCTCCACTCTTTTCCATTGTCCAAACCTAAGTCTTTGAGATTTTTAATTAATGCAACCTTCACAGAACTTGCCATCAAGGGGTATGTCTAAATTGAGTTATCTTTTAAGTATTTATTTTACATGGAGTTTATTTTGATGTCTCATTCTTTGGTGATAGAGTTGCAATAAATCTTTACCTTTTGTAAGAACAGACAAATTATTATTTTGTGGTGTAAAGTTTGTTACAGGGATTGCCCTAATGGCTAACTTGTAGAGGCCACCATATACTTGATGTTTTCCCGAAACTAGAATTTCTTGGCCTTCTAATAACCTACAATTAACAGCAGTATATTCAAATTTACTGTGTTGGCTACAATCCTGCACGACTTATAAGTAAAAAATATTCTTAGAAACATTATGAACATGAAACAAATCTGTGAGTTCAAATTTATTATAATTACATTTCGAGCCCGCTTTAATCAAAATAGATCCTCTGCTATGCCTTGGAATGGGAACCATCTGCAGTAACTCAGTAACTATATCATGGTTGTCTTTAAATTGCTTAAAATTCCTAAACCTTCCCTTCCTATTGCATATATAATATGTCCACTAACCAAGCATTATTAGTCTCTGATGCAAAGTCTTCTGAGGTAGGTAACTTAAAAGAGTTGCACATTCACTTATTATTTCGAACAAATTTAGCCTTAGCTGACTTATTATCAGCAATCCAAAATCTATAATTTTTAGTATAGAGCCCTTTTATGTCACAGTAGGCACATTTATTATATTTTTCTGAATAGTAGGTTTGAATTTTTCTTTAGTGGTACCTACCTGTTGACTCTTTTGCTATTAAAATGTCTGCTGAGATTTTCTATGTTCTTGTTTTCTTCATTTATCAACCTCTAACCAGCTGCAAAGGATTTGAATTTATCTGGTAATGACTTCAAAATTTTACAAATTAACAGGACATCTTTGTTTCCTTCGGGATGTTTGTTAATCTGAAACTGTATTGTTTCCAACAATCGAATAATTTTGCAATAAAACTCACTGCACCGTCCTCTGGTAACCATCTAGCATTAAAAGAAATGTATTAATTAAATAAAAAATCCTATCTTCAGAAAAATTATCGAAGAGTTGGCATAGTCCTACCCACATATTACGAGCAGATTTGTCCATTTCATATAAGTGGTCTCATAATTGACAGTTCTAGGAAAGTAGTGCCAATGGCACCAAATGCCAATGCCCTCTCCCCCCCTCCACCTCTCCACAAAATGCATCGACCAACTCGTTCAGCTTATTATTCCTCATCCGTTGCTCGGCCCATCCAGCAATGCACAAATACCTAAATACCACCCCTCCTCCTTCCAAACCTTCTTTTCAAAGACACTATGCATTATTACATACAGACTATGTCTACTATTGCATTAAAAGTACATAATTCAGCTTTGTGGTACGATATGACAATAAACTTTGTGCTGCCTGATACTTTTAGGTGGTTATAATTCTGTGGATGTTAAGGTATGTAGGTAGCCAAAATAATATTTAAGCACATGTTACTTAATTACAGTAATTTTTAAAAGACCTAATTCTCATTTAGTAACTCAGATGTTAAGTATTACAGGTATACGTACAAAATAATTCAGTTACATTTCTCAAATACGTACGTGTTCAGATTGTCATGCTGCGAATAAAAACTTATTTCTAACTAACACAATTTTGATATTTACACTGAAGTTCAGTCGCACAACCTCCCTCCTCAAAATTGCGAAGACAGCCCTATGCATGCTCTCGAGTACCTAATGAGAAACTATATTTCAGTTCAGAGATGTTACAAAGGGCCTTAGAGAAGCAGATTTGACCTACAGAAACAATATATTAAACGAACATGTTGCGTACACACTAAAAAAAAGAAGCTCCTACTACCCAAGATTGAAGACGTAAAGTTAATTTTCCTTAGTGATAAATTTTGGAATATCGTAGTTCCTGCTAATGAACGAGATGCTTCTTTATGAATTTGGAACACCTTCGTTGGGTGCTTAAATTAATAGAATTTTGTTTAATAAGCATGCCGTAATTTACTTGATATCAAAAAGTTGTATTTCCAATGGAAATTCTATTTATGTGAAGTATTCTTCTGTTACTCTTACAATATTATTAAAAAATTATATTAAAAATTAAAAAAAATGATCGTTTTTAATTTGCAAAACACAAAATGCTCAAAACGTTTATGTTAAACTCCGATGTTGAAACCTACATGCCATTATGTCACTTTCAAATACAGCCTTTAAAAACAGGAAATTCCTTTAAATTTATTTGCTAACAAGTATCTCTGCAGGACAAGCTTGACAAATTTTATATACGTTCTAAAAAAAAATTCAAGAGATAGATTTTAAAGTTTGTATTGCCAGTAAGTTTTACATACTGAAACCCTCCAGAAGCAGTTTCAAATTTAATATTGCTTTAGAAACATTATTTAAACCATAAATGATGTAAGTATAATTAGGATTTTAAAGTACAATTTTTAGTTCTGATTACTATTTTTTTTTTAATCATCATCAAAATAGCCAACCTAACAACACGGATCCCGCAGCAGATCGTCAGCTGTTACAATACTGAAGGAGCGAGAGCATTTACTGTGTACATAATGTGTAGGTTGGTCAAATTGCCTGTTAATTTTGAGACCACGTACATGAAATGGACAAATTCTAACTTTTCCAAAAATTTCTTCGGTCATATTACTTTACATAATTCAAAAATCCCGATATTCAGTAATATTTAACTGTTTTGAATATTTTTTAGATGCTCCCCTTCTGGAGAAGTAGGCCGAACTGTCATTTCACAGTTACTCAGTTACAGTTGTTCACAGTCAATGGTACAAAATAGCATATAAAACGATCGTCATGCGACAGCAGTTTTGCAGTTCTGAACTGCAGTAATGAAGTTGGATAACTGTGACTCTATACTTGACAACTGTTAAACTAGAGTTGGAGACAGTAATATTAATACTGCTGACTGACTAAGCACAGTTAGGTGACTGTAGCCTAAAATTGCCAACTGCAGTATCACAGCTGGAATAACTGCAGTATTAATGTTACCAACTGTTAAAGCTCAGTTGGATGACTAGTCTTACTGTTGTCAACTGTAGAAACACAGCTAGAATAACGGCAGTATTATTGTTACCATCAATTGTCAAACAACAATTGGATGAGAGTAGTCTTACAGTTGTTGCACAGTTGACAACTTCAGTAGGTCAGGTATGTAAGTGCTGTTTTTCAGCCAACAACCACCGTTTGACAGTTGCCTTGTGTGACTGCAAGTCTAGAGTCTGGAGCTTTAGAATTGTAGTTAAACAACTGTCCTTTCACAATCAATAGCAATAATATCATTGTTACCTGTGGCCACACTGGCGACATTTCCGATAGTACAATTATGTAACAGTAACCTCATAATTAACAACAACTATCTTGCAGTTATATGACTGTGAAAGTAAAGTTGCTAACTCTGGAATTGCAACATAACTTCAAAAGGGTAGTCATTTTTATGAGTTGCCCTTTACATTTCCAGCAGGGAATTTTCGATTTCTTAAATGTCTACAATTTAGAGGGATCCACATCTATCTCATTTAATAGAGAATTTTAGGCGAAATATCAAATTATATCGTTCATTAAAATCGGATAAATGGTTCGCTTGTTATGAGGTTTTAAATTTCTATGTGGGTTATCTGCAGGCACTCATATTTGGTTTTTCTTCTTTAAATATCTATTTTCGAACACTGTGTAATTAAGGTTAAATATTCCTATAGTTTTCGGGGGTGATCTTTCGATTGAAATTTGTTTGGCGAGTAGGGTGTTAGCCGTTTCCGAGTTAGGGATATTATTTTGGTTTATTCGGCCATTAAACACAATTCCGAATAATGGTCCATAAACGTTATAAAAAGATACCGTTTTGAATGGTTTGTTACCAATATTGACCAACCTTTTTCAAAAAGTTTTTCAGGCCTACAAAATTTTTTCTAGGGAGCTGGTTGGAAGAGGTGTTAATACGTCACATTTTTTTTTATTTCTCTTAAACATTTTTAACTTTATCGGAATTAATTACATTTCATATTATTTATATACATATGAGAGGAATCCAACGATGTATCAACCATCAGGTGAATGGTATACGAAATATAATGGTTTAAGTTCAATGAGAATTTCCTCTCCAGGCATTCAAAATTTAGTTTTTCTTTTTGTTTTCATTTTGTTCCATATCAAACGGAAAATTGCTGTTATAACCATGGAGTTAGGAGTATACCTTGGTTATTCCTAAGTATTTCTGCTACCATGAGTGTGTCTCACCAGACCTCAGTAAAAAGGATGAAAAAACCGCAACAAAGTTTACTAATCCACGTCAGGCGTTTAATTCCTCATTTTTATTTTTAACAGGATATACTCATTTTTCTATGTGGGTGACTCATATCAACTATTGCTAGTTCTTCTTACTATGGTGCAATTACTTAAGTGAAATATTAATTTGTGAACTTTTTGAACTGTAAATTACAGTGTTGTTATTCACGAACGTTATTCTGACCAGCGAATAACGAAATAATGATACTACGAGAATCGGGTAGCCGGCATCGTCTCAGTGTCAGTCTAGGTATATGCTGCATGTGGTTAGTTAAATTTCTTAATATCCCTACTTCAGATCTAATTCTGTTCCCATTTGGTAGTCCTCCGCCGAATTATATGATGGCATTGTCATTGACCTGATCACTTTAATTATGCATGTGCATAATGCACAAATGCTGTATTGTATTATGCTCACTGACTTATTTATTTTATCTCAAGTTTTTGGTTTACGAGGTCACTATAGATCATG
Organism: Dryococelus australis; assembly: GCA_029891345.1. Classification (NCBI taxonomy): domain Eukaryota; kingdom Metazoa; phylum Arthropoda; class Insecta; order Phasmatodea; family Phasmatidae; genus Dryococelus; species Dryococelus australis. The sequence continues at coordinate 86,055,977 of CM057002.1, read as the reverse complement.
GGGTCAAGGTCATTGTCATTGATTTCCAATATGGCGAATGGGTGACATCAGCAAAAAAGTTAGTTGCCTACCAATATGGTAGTCGTATTACACATTAATAATCACCTTCCAAGATGGTTTCCTTTTTAATGATTTGAACACGTTAATAAGATATATCTGGCAACTTTAATCCTTTTGTCTTGATGAAACCAGTACACTTAGTGAAGCTCGAGCGGGTTGTGAACTAATATGCTAGTGAAGGCGGACTAGCTTTTAACATTGCGGTATATGGGATTTTCGGAAATATTTGGAATAATATTAGATAATGCCTTTTTATTGTCATAGGTCCGTTTGGCGTAAAGAATTGTGATATATTTTGGTGCTTTTGAAGTTGGTTTCGTTTACGATAATGGTTTACTGGCGCAGTATACCGAGTTCGTAAAAACCTCTGCATCACATTTTTTCTTGCACCTTTTTTATTATTTTTGTTTATTGTAATGAAGGTTATGGTCAGACAAGTCGAAGTTTATTTCGTTCAGTACTGTAATCGTGCCTAACAGAACAACATTATAGGACATGAAAATAAATATTGTATAAAAATATTTTGTAGTATAAAGTAAAAATACAATTATGTACATAGTACAAATATATACTACTGCATTGTCATCATGTCTGCACATATGGCAAAATGTGTTTTAAGTGTGTTTAACAACCGTTCAATAGAAGACTCTCAGCATAAGATATTTCTTAAAGTAATTTAAGTTTATTGAGGTTGTCGAGTCTGGTAGCTTATATTGTTATACCTATTTACTTTAGACGTTATTTTAATAGCCTTTTTTCTAGCTACAAATATTTTGTTGGCATAGTTGCAGATCCCCAAAATAATATAACATATGATTATAATGCATTGCTCGGGCCACAATACAGTGGTTTAAGGTACTGGGGTTGTAATACTTCTACTAGTATATGTTATGCATAACTATTTTATTTGGATTCATTATTATTATTTGCCATATTTATTGTAGTGGCAATATTTACAAAATAGTTATTAAATTCATTAGCAACATAGTGGTCCCCATATAATTTTATTGTTTCAAAGTAACTGTATTTTTATATTTCCGCTATACTGAACCCATCAAATTTTTAGTTTTTTTTTATTGTTCCAAATGATCCAATTAAAGAGCGAAGTGGCCATCTGCAACACCGCAAAATTATTTTGAGTTGAAATTGGTACAAGCAGTTGGGCTACGTGAAAAACACTTCGTAACAGAAAATATTATGTAAAAAGGTATCTATTTAAAGATAGCAGTGGAGCAGTTATGGCCAAAGAAAAACCTGAAAACCAAAGACAAGCTCCAGAAAACTGACGACATTCAAATTTGCACCAATTAGCTTGCCGAGTACAGCATTGTGTATGTGGCCAGGGGAGTGGTGTATATTTGTATGTAAACATTTTCCAGGAGCTACATATATAAATAAATGTATGTACAGTAGAATTGAATGTAACAATTTGTCATGGGCATGCAAAGAGTGGGACATGTACAAAACCTACCAATGTGCAATGATAATGCAAACCAGGTTTCTAACAGACAGCTGACAAAGAATATATTCTCTGTCGTTGGCCAATTCAACAGCTCTCATACGAGTCACACTTAACCTTACATGAGAAAAAACCTGTAATCTAACAAATACTCAAAAATATCTGGCCAGGATTGCACCGTCATATTCATAAATGTATAGCTGATACACAACCTGTGTTGCTATTGAACTTGTAGCCTCCAATCTGTATTCACAAATATCAACACATTAACTGTTAATTCTTTGTACTGAAAACTGTTTTTCAGCCAATTATTGCTCGTTAGTACAAAACTCAGGGAAAATCACAAACAGATATGACCCAGTATGTATGGTAATTTCTTGCAGTCAAAAAAACTAACAATTTTCACAGCAGGGAACTGTGTAAACCTAGGAAATTTTGTAAGTGCATACACAGAATTTTTGTTGCTAAAGTTTATTTATTTATTTATTATAAAAAATCTCTCCAACTATTCTACGATGAGCAGGAGCTCTGGATTTTATAGTATTAGCCAAAAATTTTAAACACAAACATATACCTACACAAAATATTTGTAAATATTTGCTATGGCTCTTTTTGGAATCTGATAACTTTAGATAGTTTGAGAAGAAGGTGCCCACTGAATGATATAATATAACATAACAGCAAGAAAATATGAAAAATAAATATGTTTAAGGGAGGATGTCTTTAGTCGATATGATAAATTATGTAAAGTGTAACACGCTGCTGTTAGTTTCGGTGCTATGTTATCAATAGGAGTATTCCCATAAAGATGAATGCCAATATGTAAGCCTAAACTATTGTAGGACGGTTTTCTTTAATCATAGTGTCTATATTTCATTAAAAAGTTATAGTCCTGTTGTTTTTATGTGGAGAATTCCATTAAAACTATTTGATTCCAGTCACTGCAACCTCCTGACAGCGTCTTAACTTATTGTGTGTGTCTGGCATATGAGATAGTCATTCAACAGTCTCACTCAACATTTAATAGGTTTATTGCACCATTACGATGTCACCTCATCACAAGGTGAACTGAGGTGATCCATGTGGGCGAATGGCCCACACCTTGGATAAATCTCTCGTCCTCTGGCACCCTTTGAAACTCTATGAATACAGTAGAAATTAGAGTATTCCGACTAATAGGGACCAAAAGCAGTTCGGATAGGTAATTGGAGATTTGGATCTTGGAAATACGTTGAAAAAGAAAGGAAGAAAACATTTTCACAACACAGAAACTTTACAAAGATTTAAAAAAATAAATCACATAATAACCACCCTCCTCCCAGATGTTTTTACTGTGAACAACATGTGAAAGGACACATCGCAAGAGCACACAAAAGTGCTTGTCTCTCCTTCTCGGATAAGGGAAATACTGTGACAAAAGAGACTTTTGTGTTTTTACTATTCTCTTTATTTTTCAAACAAGTCCGGATAATCGACTTTCTACTGTATTCTAAAACCTGGTATCGTAAGTCAAACCTCCCTTCACCCCGCTCCTGAGACCACGCCATACCGTCAATATGGATAATTTCTTGATCTGTGGTGGGGATCATAAATATAGTGTTATAGTTGGCTTCTTGTCTGCATCAATTGCGATATTGCATTTGACATGGTTCGGTAATGTTGAGTATAACATGTTTTGAAGTGAAGTAAATGGTGTATTGAATATATATATAAACACATATATACAGGTAAACGAAAACTGTTATGGCTCACATGACCCTCTAGTGACCATAGCTGCGAAAAAAAAAGCCAGAATGGCACAAACAAGGTCACAATATGAAATTAAAAATAAAAAGCCTGTGAGTCGACGGAGGTATGCTGTGAACACTGAAGGTCACACAAAAACAAAGTTTAGGTTGCTAATGTTAAACAATTTCGGCATACAAAAATTATCAGAACAAATGTAAATCACCCTATGTGACGCAATTTGTATGCAACATATACGGCCAGCTGGATCCGACCAACTGGGCCACGCTTTGACTGGAACAATCTAGTTAAAATAAACACTGCGCTGACTTGCTACATCTGTTAACACTTGTTAATTGCTATAACACATTGTACAACACGCAGTCTGCTCAAATACTTGGTACCTTATATGCTGAATATAACATTTAACCATAGGCTTTAAACTACATATGATAAAAAAAACGACATTTTGGCATAATTACTGAGTTTTCTCTATGTGACAAAAAGACAATGCACTTACTAGCGCATTCTATCTGCAAATGGGTTTAAGCACCTGTTAATGCATGAACGTTCTGTTAAGCATGCATGAATATAGGACACGGGAATACTGGCACTAGATATAAGATTACTGTGATCTGAGTCTCCACAAGTTGAATGACACAATATCAAAATACACTAATCTCTTAAATTCATTTTACTGTAAACAGTGAGAGAACTGTGATAGAGAGATCCTCTGACTATAACAACAAATATTAAAGTACAAGAAAGTGAGAAAATTATCAACGAGGTAGGTTTTAGATACATATTAATGGTAAACTTTTAGCGCCTGTAGAACTTTAATATGGTATTAACAATTTTATTAAGATAAAGTGATTCATGCAAATTGGAATGGTTTACTGTTGTGTTCCGAACTGTACCTCTAACACATCTTTATATATTTTTTTATTTTATAATTTAAAAGTGACTTTCTATACTTTTCCATTGCAATTAGAGCTAAATGAGAAATGGAGAATAGCTATTTCAAAGCAGGGTAAGACAGTTGGACCTCATTGGTCACCAACATGTAGCTCATGAGTGTGTAGTTTACACTTCAGAGAAAATGATTTTAGTATTAGTACAACTTCTGAAAGGTTACTGCCTAATATAGTACCATCACTGTTTCCTGGCTATCCTCAACATAAACTAATTAAATCGAAACCCAGAACAAATCTAATACGTAAGTCTGAGATTTCTCCATCAACTGAGAGAAAACGAGCACGGACATACTGTGACAATGAGGGTTTGAACGATTCCAATGCTGCTAGTTCTGCACCGAAAGAAGTAGGAATCCAGGTGTCATCTTTGCCATCATACAGAAATTAATTCATTGTTGTGAAACGCAAGTATAGACTTATGAAACAGTCTCATGGCCGATTAACTGAAAACGTCAATAGAATGAGGGAGAAAATCATAGAACTCAAAAAAGGTAACAATAATAAAACACTGAACTGGGGGAGATAGTAGAAATTATTAAAAATGATGGTGCGAATGGTGAACCGAAAGCACTTTTCTTGTTAGAACAAATTTACAGATATGGAAAAAATCATGTCGTTTATGGAGAAACTACTCTTAAAATTTGTGTCCTTTGGCACAGGAAAGCAGCAGCTGGATACCGTTTTGTCAGGTCTATTAACTTTTGGAAAATACCCCATGAGAAAACCTTGAAATGTTCTTTTGGTGGTGTCAGTGGTGAAATTGGTATAACCTCCCTTATCAAGCAATGCCTTGTTCATGAGGCCTGCAATTTCCATCATGTAGAAGAAAAATTAGGATCTCTGATAGTCGATGAGATGTCAATCAAGACAAAAGTAATGTATGATCGTAACATCGATAATTTCCTTGGGTATACAGTTGCAGAAATAGAGGAACTTGGTCTAAGTGACAAAGCCACTGATAGGCTTTTGTGATTTCTGTTTCGTGGCCTCTCTACTCCTCTCCGAAATCCTGTGGCATTCTATTTCACACGACAATTATCAGGTAATCAGTTGTGTGCATTAACCAAGAAAGTTAATACAGTGGTATAAAATACAGGTCTCAAAATTTTGCCGATTGTCACAGATAACTCGTCTGTCAAAGTAAACATGATGAATGAATTTTGTCATGGGCAAATAATCTCTGAAATGCCGCAGGCTATTGAAGAGGACAGAGCACAAAATACAGAAATGGACGCCACAGACAGACTACAGGTTGTGTTGTTCCGTATTTAAGAATGTTTTGACTTGTGATTAGTTCTAGCAATAGGTTTAAATATAGGTGGAGTAGTAGTTTGAAGTATAATTAGAGTTAAGATTAGTGTTTTATGCGGTAAATAGTTATAAGGAGGGAGTAGTGTCCGATTGTGTGCACGAGGCAGAGACCTTTGTTATCGTACGAGGGTAAAGGGTGTGTGGTGTAAGTTAGACTAGTTAAGAAAGTGTGTGTATACATAGGTATTTGGTGTATGTTATAAGGGAGAGTAGTTTTTGTTTTAAGTTAAAAAAAATAATAATAAATTGTAGGGAGGTGTAAGTGTAGCTGCTGTGGAAAGGTGTGGAGAAGGTTTGATAGTGGTGTGCAGTGCGACCAGTATGGCGGCTGGTACCATGTTGGCTGTATAGCGATCAGGGAGGAGGAACTGGAATCACTTCAGGAACATGAGTGGAAGTGTGAGGAATGTGCTGAGGGAAAGGGTTCAGTGGCAGTGGTAGGGAACAAATCGAGGATAGAGAAGGAAACACAAATAAGTGGAGAACGTGGAAACTTTATTTGGGATATGCTGAGGGGAAGCTTTGTAGAGGGTGTGCCAGTGCCAATGGAATTGGCTAAGGAGGAGAGGTGGAAAGGGGAGATGGTATATTTGATGAGCAGGAAAGAGAGGGAAATGTTGCACAGGATTGAGAGGATAGAGGAAAAGGTCAGGAATGAGATGGGTAAGAGTAGAGTTGAAATGAGGGTGGATAAGTTAGAGGAGTAGATGGAAGATGTAAAAGGGGTGCTAAGGAAAATAAAAGCAAGTCCACAGGAAGAAAAGCTGAGTAGAGAGGAAGAGTTAGTCCGAATGCAAGTAGGGCTGCAGAAGGAACTGCAGGAGGAAAGGTAATGGAAATTAAATTGAGTGGTAGTAGTAATAGGAGTATTACTTTGCTGGCAGCATATAGACCACCAGGACAGGGATGGCAGGCAATTGAGATGATCAAGGAGAGGGTCGATAGACTAAAGGACAGGCAGTGGGTTGTTGTAGCAGGGAATTTGAATATGCCAGGGGTGAAATGTGTAGAGGGTGCAGAAGGAATGAATAGCATGATGCAGAAAATGGCAGCACAGTTAGTCAACAGAGGATTAGTCCAGGTAGTAGAAACCCCTACGAGATGGAATAAGGAAGGTGTTGGGTCAGTGCTGGATGTGGTGTTGGTCAGACCTAGAAATGCTGTAGTTGGTGCAATAGTATTGGATGGTATTAGCGACCTTCATATTCCGGATGTGGAAATTGGGATTGGCAGGATGAGGGAGTGCAAATGGCAGAAAGGTTGGTATGGCAGTATGGGAGAGGAGACAAGAAGGGGGCAGAAATATTCCTGAAAGACAGGTTTAAAAAATGGGCTACGGTGGAGGGTGTAGAGGGGTTGTGGAGGGAGTTTAGAGGATTAATGGAGGTTATGTTGGAGAAATTTGTGCCAATGAAAAGGTTACGGACTCGGGGAGATCCGCCCTATTATGGACAGGAGATTTTGGAAATTAAGAAGTGCAGAAAATTACATGCCAAGTGGAGAAATGAAGAGATGATAAGATCTAAAGAAATAACGAAACAAATGGGTAGGGAGCTTGAAAGGAAGATTAAACAGGCCAATAATGTATTTCTGGGGAACATGGTGGAAGAAAGAAAAGGCAAGGACTGGGGGAAATTGTTTAGATATGTTAGGAGGTTCAGGGGAGGAGAGGACGGGATCCCTCTGCTAACAGGAAGGGATGGTAGGCATGCGACAAATGACCAAGAAAAATCGGAGATGCTGCAAAGACAGTACTTGTCAGTGTTTGTGGCAAAGGAGGGTTGGAATAGGGGGATAAACCAGGGTTCTGGGGGTCTATAGTGAGTTTAAGATGAGGGAGTGGGGGATAGAAAAGGTAATTAGGGGTTTGGAGAGCAGTAAGGCAGGGGGATCAGATGGGATAGAAAATGTAGCACTAAAGTTTGGTGGCAGGGAGTTGGCAAAATATTGAGAAGTGGTGTTTAAAAAGTCCTTAGGAGAGGTTAAGTTACCACAAGATTGGAAGGATGCTATGGTGGTACTTATATACACAAGCAGGGAAAGGATAGGGGGAGGCCCGACAGTTACAGACCGGTGAGTCTCACATCAAGTACAGGAAAAGTAATGGAGAGGCTGGTGGTGCAGTATGTGGTGAGGGTAATGAACGATAGGAATTGTTTGGAGGAGTCCCAGCATGGTTTCAGGAGGGGTTACTCATGTGAGACTCAGCTGGCTGGTTTATTAGAGGATCTGGTGCAGGTAGTTGATGAGGGGAAGCAGGTGGATGCCTGCTTCATAGATTTTGAGAAGGCATTTGATAAGGTGCCCCATGGGACATTGATGAGGAAAGTGGAGGCGCTGATTCCAGACGGGAGGGTAGTGGAATGGATAGGAGACTTTCTAAGGGGGTGAAGGCAGAGGGTGAAAGTGGGGAAGGCAATATCGGAGGAAGAGGAGTTTACGTCAGGGGTATCACAGGGAAGTGTGCTGGGTCCTTTGTTATTTTCTATAATGGTAAATGACATGGGTTTGGTGATTAGGGGAAAAAATCAGATTGTTTGCAAACAATTGTGTTGTATATGCTGAGGTGGAAGAGGGGGGCAGAAATTTGCAGGCGGACATTGATAAGATATGGTTGTGGACCAGAAAATATAAAATAAAGATAAATGTAATAAAACTTAAGGTAGTGAGGTTCACAAGGAAGAAGATAATAAGCAGGGACATGTACAGATGGGAGGGACAAGAGATAGAAGAAGCAGCAGAATATAAGTTTCTAGGTATTGTACTGCAGGGAGACTTCAGGTGGAATAAGCAGGTAGAGAGGGTGGTAGCAAAGGGAAGAAGGGCTCTGGGTATGCTAGGAAGGGTGCTGAAGGGAGTCAGCTGTGAGGTGAAGGAGAAGGCATATGGCACAATGGTACAGTCAATGATAGAATACCTACACTGTGGCAGTATGGGACCTGTATGTGGAGTTGGAGGTGTGAGAACTGGAAAAGGTGTAGAGAAAGGCAGCAAGACGGGTGAAGGATAGGTGGAGAAGGCAGGGGCAAGATGGTGAGGAAGAAGGGAACTATAGACCATCAGTGATGATGAAAGAAATGGGGTGGAGCTCATTGAAGGACGGGAGAAAAGTTGAACGGTTAGTCAGGATGTACAGGGTAGTGATTGAAGAGGGAGGATGGGGAGGTCTACACTGCAAGCTAAGTAAGGGGGTGTTTAGGGGAAGAGGAACCAACAGTGAGAAGCTTCAGTGGGTGTGGAGGAGAACGGAGCGGGTTGGGCAGTCCATGCTTGTGAGGTCTGTGAGGGAGTGAAATGAGTTGATGGAGGAATTGTTATATGTGAGAGGGGTTGGTAAATTCAGGAAGGGGGTTGAAAAGGAGTTGGATCGGTGAAGGAGAGTTGAGAGAGCTCGCCACCGGGCAGTAGCTTAATTACGAGTGTATGCATGTATGTATGCACTAAAATCACATTTATGTTTTTAAGCTTTGATTCAAGTCATTTGTTGAAGAATATACGTTCTCATTTTATTGTGGACTTTTTTCAAAATGTGAAAATGATATCAAGTAAACACCTTAAGAAACTGTATGATGCACAAAAACCTGCTGTGGTAAAACCTGTTCGCTCTCTGAATAGAAAAGTGATTTATTCTTCAAACATAGAAAAAATGAACGTGAAACGTTCCAAACATCTGTTTTCATTACCTGTCGCGGCTGCACTAAAAACCCTACCTGCAGTCACCTACAGTTTGTCCAAGATAATGAGAGCATTGTTGTAACTATTGGATTTTTGGAAAACATCAGGAAATGGCACGATATACATGATGTTTGTAATACAAAGCAAGTGTATTTGTCGAGGAATACTTACAAAAGTATGTTCACCACATGTGATGATGATAGGCTCTCTTGGATGGTAGAAGAATTTTTGCCATGCATGCAAATATTCGTAAATCAACTAGCAAACACAACAAAATAAGTGAAGAAACTTATGATGCTCTAGTTGTTTCAACTCTGTCTACTGCGAGATGTGTACAGTATATAATATCAGTTGGCTTTTATTTTATGTTGAGCCGAAACCTGAGCAGTGATGATATCAAGCTTCTTTTCGGTTATTTAAGAAAAAAAAGGTGGTTTCAATGACATGATGGATGTAAGGCCATGTATGTACGCAGTTGACACGACACTGAAAACTGGCTTAATACACCCTTCAGATTCGTTAGATGTAGAAAGATAAACTTTCAGGACACTGAAAACAGATACACAAAAAAGAAGAGAGAGCGATGTTGATCGAGCCTTTAGTGTTATTACAATATAAGTGTTTGCAATTCTCAATGAACCAATAGAAGGTAAGTTAATTTACATTAATTTGTGGTTTACTTACGTCTTTTTATTTAAAGGAGAATCATACAGAATTTTTAAGACTTCCTTTTATGGTTTACAGAGGTTCCAGTAACTTTGGAGATCACATCATTAGCAATGATTGCTGGATATTTAGTAAGGGTTGCGGAAGAAAATACTAGTCGTGCATTTTGCCTGGACCAGATTTCAGCTCCTAATTGCAACAGACCAATGTTGTGCTTAATAAAAATGCAAGATCGAGGAGCCTTGCACTACCCATCAAGAAGATTTGGTGTTTTTCCTCAGAAAAATATTGGAATTTACATGCACTGCCTTGAATTATTTAGGACACGAATAGGTAGTGATGAAGTTAAAGGTCTTAATTGTGCAAAAATTTGTAGAATATTTCAGGTGTTGCGAGTGTGATCATGAAAAACTCAGAAAATTAATCATTTCTAATTTTCTGAAACTAATTTTGGACAACGAAGCCCCCTTAGTGACAGGTTTTATTGATAAGCCTTCAATGTTCAAGATTACGCACGAAACCATTAAGCCCTAAAATATCAAAACTTTAAAGAAAGAAAATGTACGAGCTGCTTATTTTCGGTAAGTCATAATGGCTTATTATACTTACCTTAATGCTTTAATTTGACTGTGCATGTTACTGGTTTTGAAGTTATTAGATTTGTGTTGTAACTGGCTTTAAAACTTTAAATTGTTTATTGGTAGTACTTAATAAATATCAGGGAATGTTTTAAGCTGTTTTATTGAAATGCATATTTTAAATGCAATTAATTAACTAACTAACATTTATTTTTTATTTATTTTTATTTTAAATGAAAAATTTCTACTCAGTAGTATTTAGCCCAAAACAGAGCACTCTATAATCAATTTCTTAAACTAAAAATTCGTGTTTCTCTTTTAAATTTTGATTTTTCCTTTTGATTTACATTTGCTTTCCGTCATGTTGTTTCTTATGGAGCTTGACACAATGGAACTGTCGAAGGTAAAGTAAAGCACTCTTGAATTTACGATTTCGAAAAGTTGATATTAAAGGGCCTTTCACAATTGAAAACTTTGTTATTTGATTTTAACTTTTGACTTTATGTTTGCTTTCCGACATGTTGTTCCTTATGGAGCTTTACACAATGGAACAGTCAAAGGTAAAGTCAAGCAATATTGACTTTAAAATGTCGAAAAGTTTTAAATTAATTTGAAAGTAAAGCAGCTTTTTTGTCGAGAATCTAACTTAAGTTATGTGGAAAATGCGATATTTTATTATATGGCGATTTTAATCTCGGTATATTTTACAAATCTCGTTTTAATTTAAAAAAATGGAAATAAAATATAATGTGAAGAAAAATATATGAATTGACATATTATAATGAAGTAAACAAATGCGTTATTTGATTTGAAATAATATTTTAATATTAATTTTAAACTCACTTTTGAGAAAAGGTTAGTAAATTGCATTGCTGGATATTATCATAATTATTTACATAACAAGATACAAATTTTTAGGAAGCTCGCATAACCGATATTGAATTATTTGATCTCTCTCATCATTGCTGAAGCTCCGAGCGGGGGGTGTGCTCGGGCCCTTGTGAGGGCCCTTATACCACCCATTCGGTTGCAGCAGCTGTATCTCTCTGCGGGCTGAGGAAGTTTCCCTCTCCAGACCGCAAAGAACACATAGCCCAGAGGTCAGGACGCCCTGCACGTCCCGGCGAATTGTTTGATCTCTGGTTTTACAATATTGTGTTGTATTGTATATTATTGTTTATGCAAGAGGAAACGAAACGTGAAGTCAAATGCTAGGTTTCTATTGTGTAAGAAGCTTAGGCTGCGCCTAATGTCATTATAGTTTTTTTTATAGGGAAGAAGTAATAAAAAATAGTAAACATGTATGTTACAGTGGAACATAATACTTAACTAATTTGTTTGAAATTTAACTCTTTCATGTGGAACATCTCCTTGTCGACATGCAATGGAACTTCAGAGAAGAAATTTAAGCGTTATTGAAAATGCTGCAAACATTTGATACCACAGTATCAGAATGTTTTCATAAATTCCAAACCGTTATTTGCAAAGTTAGATTATTACAGTCACTAATCTAATATTAATTGAAAGAACTAATCGATATAGTTGATTAAACTATATTTTAGGTTTTGTTTAATAATAATCGATTATTGTAACTAAATAATCGATTACGGTATCATTCTAATAGTATAGAAATTTAGAGAAGACTCTCTGTGGTTTGACTTCAAGTTTCTGTGAAAGAGCGAGAGAGAGAGAGAGAGTACTCTCTTGAAGGAAACGGAATGTCATATTTTAAAGTATTCTATTGTGTAAGAATAGAATAGTTCGTAGAGCGGGCGGCAGTCACAAAGCAGCTTTTGATCAGGGCAGCGTAGCGGATTTGTCTTCGTCTGTTCCTGTAAGTTTATTTGGTCGGTAGGTTAAACACAACAGTAGTCACTGCTTTGCCGAGGTGATAGATAAATCGCCTTTGTAACTTTGCGGCAGATGGCAACAACTAGTCCCTCGCACATTTGGCGACTCTTCGTGTAAAAAAAAACATTGTATTGTAATAGTTGAATATTTGGCTCGAATTATAAAGGTTTTGTACGTGTCGGATCTAAAAATAGTGAACTCTCAGGATGCAGGCGTAAACGGGCTACGTAAGGAATAGTCATTCCAATGATTTTTTTATTTAACACTGACACATGCTGCGACTGATAATAACAAGTCAAGAGTATTGGTGTTTGCTTTGCTTTAATTACGCCCAACTATATCCATAACCGTATATGCTCGTTGCCCATAACCATCAGTGAGTCACTGCTGGATGTGGTGTTGGTCAGACCTGGGAATGCTATAGTTGCCAGTTGGTGCAATTGTATTAGATGGCATAAGTGACCACCATATTCCGGTTGTGGTAATTGGGATTGGCAGGATGAGGGAAGAGCAAACGACAGAAAGTTTGGTTTGGCAGTATGGGCGAGGAAACAAGAAGGGAGCAGAAATCTTTTGAGAGATGGGTTTTAAAAATGGTCTATGAAGGAAAGGTGTGGAAAAATTATGGAAGGAGTTTAGAGCAATAATAGAGGTTATGTTGGAGAAATTTGTGCCAAAGAAAAGATTATGTACTGGGGGAGATCAGCCATATGTACAGGAGATTATAAGAATGAAGAGGAAGTGTAGAAAATTACATGCCAAATGGAGAAAAGGAAGTGGTGGTAGGTATGCGACAAATGACCAAGGAAAATTGGAGATGCAGCAAAGCCAGTACTTGTCCGTGTTTTTGGGGAAAAGGGGGGTAAATAGTGATGGGGGCTGTTTAGTAAGTTTAAGCTGAGGGAATGGGAGATAGAGAAGGTAATTATGGGTTGGGAGAGCAGTAAGGCAGGGAGACCAAATGGGATAGGTAACACAGCACTAAAGTTTGGTGGAGAGAGTTGGTAATATATTTGGAGGTGCTGTTTAACAAGTCCTTAGGAGAGGGTAAGTTGACACAAGGTTGGAAGGATGCTATGGTGTTACCCATACACAAGCAGGGAAAGGATAGCAGGGGATGCCTGGTAGCTACAGACTAGTGAGTCTCACATTGAGTACGGGAAAATTAATGGAGCGGCTGGTGGTCCAGTATGTGGTGATGATTATGAACAATAGGAATTGGTTAGAGGATTCACAGCATGTTTTCAGGAGGGGATACTCATGTGAGACTCAGCTCGCTGGGTTATTAGAGGATCTGGTGCAGGTAGTTGATGAGGGGAAGCAGGTGGATGCCCGCTTCATAGATTTTGAGAAAGAATTTGATAATGTGCTTTGATCAGCGCCTCGCTGATACCAGACAGGAGGGTAGTGGAATGGATAGGGGACTTCCTCAGGGGGCAAGGCAGAGGGTGAAAGTGGTGGAGGCAATATCGAAGGAAGGGGTGCTTGCATCAGGAGTGCCACAGGGATGCGTGCTGGGACCTTTGTTGTTTACCATAATGGTAAATTACATGGGTTTGGGGATTAGGAGAAAAATAAGATTGTTTGCCAATGATTGTGTTGTGAATGCGAAAGTGGGAAAAGAGGGGTGGGGGGAACTTGCAGGTGGACATTGACAAGATACTGTTGTGGACCAGGTAAAACAAAATGAAGATAAATGTAAGAAAAACTAAGGTAATGAAGTTTACAACGAAGAAGGTGATAAGCAGGGACATGTACAGATGGGAGGGACAAGAGATAGAACAGGCAATGGAATATAAGTATCTAGGTATTGTACTAGAGGGAGAACTCAGATGGAATAAGCAGGTAGAGAGGGTGTTTGCAAAGGGAAGAAGGGCTCTTGGTATCCTGGGAAGGGTGCTGAATGAAGTCAGCTGTGCGGTGAAGGGGGCGTATGGCACAATGGTACGGCCATTGTTAGAATATGCTGCAGCAGTATGGGACCCGTATGTGGAGTTGGAGGTGCGAGAACTGGAAAAGGTGTAGAGAAAGGCAGCAAGATGGGTGAAGGGTAGGTGGAGAAGGCAAGGGCAGGATGATGAGGAAGAAGGGAACTATATGCCATCAGTGATGATGAAAGAAATGGGGTGGAGCTCATTGAAGGACAGGAGGAAAGTTGAACGGTTAGTCAGGATGTACAGGGTGGTGAATGAAGAGGGAGGATGGGGAGGGTTACACTGCAAGCTAAGTACGGGGGTGTTTAGGGGAAGAGGAAACAACAGTGAGAAGCTTCAGAGGGTGTGGAGGAGAACAGAGCGGGGTAGGCAGTCCATGATTGTGAGGTCTGTGAGGTAGTGGAATGTGTTGAGGGAGGTATTGGTATATGTGAGAGGGGTTGTTAATTTCAGGAAGGAAGTGAAAAAGGAGTTGGTTGGGTGAAGAAAAGGTGAGAGAGCTCGCCACCACGCAGTAGCATAATACACTTGAGCTCATCCACCCAAGTGTACTACGCGATACCAAACTGGGATCATAATCTTATAAATTACTATTTCACACAGCAAGTGGTGAACTCCAGGCCATTCTACAATTGAAGTTTCCCTATCTTTAACAGTAAAAGATTGAAATATATTTGTGGGTACTTGCTACAATCATTCATAACAATTGTCATTTCAGATGTATTTGTGATGGTGAAATTCCAACTTTATTAAAAATGTAAATTTACATCTATAGTATGGAACAAGTCAAATGTACATTATGCTCATGTCGTGCGTGTGTTTCTGCACTAGCTATGATTCACTTCTACTGTGTGCTTCAAATCAAAACAAAGTAGCTATACACATTCATTTATTTTCACGAATAAATACTTTTGTACAACTCAGCCTAGTTTATTTATTTATTATTTACTGCATGAAAAAAAAAAAAAAAAAAAAAAAACTGGTGAGAACATACTAACAGGGAAGTGTGTTTATGTAAAATAATCTTAACATCACAATGAGGGAAAGAAGGTCCTATACATAGTTGTATGTAGTTTGGAAATGAAATTGGATTGGACAAGAAATTAAAAATATTGACCTTTATTATGTATATTAAATTTTTTTTGTATCGTAGCACTACATGTAAACGATATCTCTTTTAACACCAGGTAATCTATATTCTGTAACTTCTGTATTCATGTAACATAATATAATCCCACATTTACCTGATCATCATAGCCTTCTCCACCATAGTTTAGGGGGTTTCTATTGGTCACATGTGGGAACGTCCATCCTTCAGCCGACCAAACAGTACAATTTTGGGTCCCGTGATGCATGGTAACAACGAAAAAAAACTCAGTTGGAATCAGTGGGAAAGGCTTGCTCATTAATGAGGTGAAGTCATAATGTAATTGTTGGAAAGACATCACGCATCACGACTTGTGTATCGTCTGGCTGCAGTGAGTGTCATGAAATTTTTTTATCCACACTACATTTGAAACCCATCCCATGACAACAGAGAGAAAGTTGTAGAAAAGTCCATAAATTTTTTTTCCACCTTTTAATTTCAACCCTGACAGCATGGATAGTATTAATGAGATGGGACACCAGTGCACGTACAGATTGTGCCAGTTTTACAGGTACTCTTGAAAGAGTCTGCTAGTTATGAAAATGTATTTGATGGGAAGTAACTGTACCGGTACGTTAACACTTAACGATTGTGTGCCCCAATTAAGAACTGTTCAGTTAGAAAGGGATTAGTTTCACATTTAAGCAACAGCCAATGGAGAAACTACAGTGGCGTGAGTATATACAGGACACTGAAGTTTAGCCTAACGCCAAGTAATAACGCAAATTTTGCGGGTCCCTAGGTATTGGGGCTCTGATGACTAGGCTTTAATTGGCCAAGTGACTGGTATTCCCAGATCACACCATATCGTGGGCCGTAAACTGCTGCAGTTAACATGCTGGACTATTGAGAGAGGAAATTGGGACATTGAGCTAAAAAGGGGCACCATGGCATGTTACATTACCACTTTTAATGAAAAACAGTATGATATTAAATAGTGTGGATATGATTGGATTGGAAATAGTTATTTTTCATTGTAGCATTCAAATATCAGCATTAAAAAAAATGTCCTCTATTTGGTTTGTAAGAGTCTTATAAAAGTAGGCATTGTGGTATCAGCATATGCTATCCAGAAATAAATGACAGATTCTGAAAATGCCAACATTGTCATTATATGTTAATTCTGTAGTGTTTGCATCCACACTAAAGTAGTGTACTGTATGATGCCAAAATTGTGTAAGTGATGAGGTGTAAGCAGTAAGCATGTTAACAATTTAGGACCATGTGGACACTTACAGTATATCACTTGTTTTGTGAACAATTAATATCTGTTCCAGACTGTAGAGAATGGTGAAGATGGACGGTGAGGAGAGCAGTTCATGCCCCACATCGCTGGCACCCAGCGATTGTTCTTTTGTTGTCTTGGAGAGCCCTTCCTTACTCGAGTCTGGTGGTTCTGGCCAACATCCCATGACTTTCCCCAGTCTGTTTGAAATGCCCCTGAGAAAGTTGCAGCACAATGGTCAGGTAACTGCATTGTAAAGCTAATGGCAAATATGTGTGAAAGCAATTGTTATGGTTTGGAAAAATTAATGGATTTCAATTTTATGCTTGAGCTCAAACCATATACTTTAGTTAAAATAAGGGTGAGCTTGTTATAGGTTAACTGGTAAAGCAACTATGAGAACAAGAGAGATTGTTACAAAGATAGTGTTCGAAATTTTAATCCGAAGTACTGTTTTATAATTTTAGTTAATGGCATATGTAATTGAGCCACATAGGTTTTGTACTAGAAATAGAAGTGTGCCGCCATAAAATTTGTAACAGGTTACAAGTCCTGTTTTCTCGTAGTTCTCAGTAAACACGAACGGACTAGCTCAGCTTGAGTTGGAGACTTTTGACTACATAATAATGAAAGTTTGTTGATACCAGGATTGCCAATAAATAAAAGAAGTTCATGTCTAGAGATTTATTGTTGCCTCGGCAAAACAAACAATTGACACTCGAAGCTGACAAACAAAAAAAAAACCAAGACAATGGCAGCCTCTATAAAACAAAACTTGTGACTTTGAGAGTTACAACGATAAGAGAGAATGATTACGTTTCTCTCCCAGCGCCCTATTGACTCGCATCAACGGAAAATAAAATTAATATATATATATATATATATATATATTGGTATTGAAATGTCCGAAATACAAAAGAAGGTTAAAGTCGCAGGCGCTGGTCGGTGCGAGTCACGTGATCACATGTTGCAGATTATCCGACTGACAGCTGACAAACGATTGTGCTGTGACGAACTGTTGTGATACCAGAGAAAGGTCGTGCTTCCTTATATACTGGTAGAAAGTTTCCTCATTGAAAACATTGTTTTTGAGCAGTCTGTCACATCAACCAAAGGTGACCTGTTATTTTCCCTTTTTTCACCATGTTGTGCCTTGCGGTAGCAATGTTTTTAGTTCACTAACCCAGTGAAAAGGAAAAGATGCACTATCGTCCTATGACTTCTGTTGTTGACATCTGTTACTACTGATGAAATGAGGAAAGAAAAATTACAAATTTGGAAAAACGAAAATATGTGAAATACAAGTTGTCATTGCCACGACCTTTCGAATATTACATGAATTGCTATCTATGACTAGAATATAGTCAATTGAAATACTTCCCGAATATGCTAATATATATATATATATATATATATATATATATATATATATATATATATATAGAGAGAGAGAGAGAGAGAGAGAGAGCGCTACAATGCTACAAATTGTATCCGAAGGCTGGTAAGGAGAGTTGACAGCAACTTTTTGATTCCTTCCTAGTCAATCTTGATCGGCCTGTGTCGAGTAGAGAAACGATCTTACATGAGGTGTTAAACTATCCTGTATTGTCGGGGCATCGCACAATTGTAGCCCTGTTCTCTTCATGGAGGAAGTAGATTCTTGCTGTCAAAACATTTGGGCAATAGCTTTTTGGATTCCGCAAGCTGCTGCCAACTGACCTGGTTACAGTATATTGTGTGTGATGTTGTAGGTTGCCAAACTAAAGCCTGCCCATACCAACTTAACCAGGCATGGATCCAGAAAAAGCAGGGTCTCAGGCATTGATATGAAACTGCCCTGTGAAGGTTTTGAAATTGTCATGGTTACTTTGTCAAAATTAAGATAATGATTTTATTTGCCTAAACATATGTTGCTTCCTAAAATTATGGGGCAGTACCCCTCTCACATGCCGTGAATCAGAAGGCTAGGTATACCTTCACCTTCACAGTTGGAAAATTAACCCCCTCCACCACCTCCACCTCCTTTCACACCGAAAATCCAGATCAACTCCTGATCTTAACACAATGGATAACTGAAAGTATATGTAACAACACTATGCAACGTACAGCAGTAGGCAGTAAATCAATTTCGTTGTGAACAATTACTGTATTGCTGAGTATTATTCACTAGGTATTTAGATTGGAAATATTCACCTAAAGTTTTTGTTTATGAACTTGTATTTTTAATAATTTCTTCTCTAGTGCCATAATTTAGTATGTCCACAGTGTGAAGCATTCACTTTGTAAGTCTCCATTTCATTTTCTTTTCAGAATTTTAATTTCAGAAATTTAATGGCAAATGAGATCTTTAACATGCGGAAAATCTCACTTATCTGCATCAGCAGTTTTATACAGGTAACAATTTGTTCCTCTTATCTCCATCCAACTCCTGTGTTTGGTCTCTCACTCTGGTATACGTGAATGTCCTGCAGGGTGAGAAATATTTTCAAGTACCTGGTGACAGTTGCATTGTGAAACGTACAATTCTAGCAAGGAAACCTGTTCTAGGAAGGCAGGTAATTCATACACTTTCCAGGAATGCTGCACTCTGAATAGATTAGTACTGCGGGAGCCTTAGGGACAACTGCACAAAGTATGAATTGGGGATGCACGTAACTCCGAGGTAGAACACAATATTAATGCACTCAGTCATTTTATTTAAAACCTTTACAAGATTATCCTGTTAAATTATAAGTTTTAAAACAAGTCACATTTATACTTGAATACCTTAAATTGCACTGGGGGAGCGTGTTACTTTATGTTACTCTAATCCTGCATTTATTTATATATTTTATCTACATAATTAATAAATTAACCCATTGTCATGCATCTAGCTAAGAGTTCACCTGTCTGCTGGAACTGCATTACCATAGTGTTGTCGAAGACTGATGGTTGTCTTGACTACGGTGGCCAAAACCCAATGTGCTGGTCCATCTTGTCCCATTATCTGCTTGATGTGTTAAGACTTGACTTTAACTTCTGCGCTTCCTTTTATAGTTATTAGTTTATAAATTACTCTGTTTGTTGGCAAACTTCTGCAGCTCGTCTCCTACTTGTCGTGATGGCGCTTTGCTTCCGTGATCTCTCTCTCTTTGGATGTGTGCTGGTGCATCCAGGCAAGTGCCGCAGCAAGGGCTTGCCCACACCGTAACACTAGGCATGTCCGAGTGCAAGGGTCTCTGGGTGATGCGGAAGGCTATTGAAGGAGTACAAGTGTCACACATATTTGGGTGTAGCCAACTGTTGTTTTAACCTGATATTCCCCACAGTGATTGGGCATATCTCACAATCCCTCTACCCATTGGTGGTCGTCCCCATAAATAATGGGCTAACAGCTAGTGTTTGGGTACTGTCAAATAAAACATCCCTCAAGATTCATACATGTTCCCTACTGTTTGTGGGGGCCGCGGTGACGCAACAACTTGAATGCTCGCCTCTCACCAAGGTGAATTGGGTTAGACTCCCAGATTTTCACACATGGAATTGTGCCAGACGATGCCATTGGTTGGCAGGTTTTCTCGCGGATCTCCAGTTTCCCCTGGCCCTTACATCAGGCACTGTTCCCTATTCACTTTGCTGCACCCTTGTCGGATCACAAGGCTCTAATAAGAGCTGTATGCACAGTTTCCACTGAAAGGTTAGCATTTTTCCAGCTTACTAAAAACTATTACTGACCAAATGGTATTTTATTGGTGCTGTTGGTGTTTTAACATGTAGTATATAGACATATATATATATCCCATTGCCGAGTATGAAGAGCAAGTCAGATTACTTCAGCAGGACGAACAGCCCACCCCCGTAGACACTCCTACTAGACAACCATCCACGACCTCCAGCATTGTGCGACTAAATTTGGGAGATTAATCCAGATTTTACACCCGGAAGGGTCAGCACTCCCACAGTTTTCTACTGTAAAGCTCGCATGTGGGAAGGTCCTACAGGTTGGACTCCCGTCACAGTCGAATAAGAAACCCCGTATCCCCCTCCCCTCTACCCTGATTTTGTCCCCTCTCGTCAGCCCATGCTGCCCACCAAATTTTCACCCACTAGAACATCCACCGCCATCTCCACAATAGTTCTAATTCTTTACCTGCACTACACGCAATTTCCCCCCCCCCCCCCCTCCCCAAATTGAGATCACAGGTGACCCTTATATTTACGACTCTGGTGGCGAGACGAATTGAGCTCGCTGGACGCAACGTAATAGCTATTTGTGTCACCCTGGGGTTTGACTTCCCTTCAACCAGGAGTAATCCTATCAGTAAATGGCCCCTTATTAAACAAAATCCTTTTGAACCACTTCAGGATAGTAGCAACTGCAGAGGTAGGACAACCAGGTCTTACAGGGGTAGTCAACGTAACAATTCAGGCTGTCACCTGCAGTGAGTGTAACGCACATCAATGTATTAATGTATACCAACTTGTATGCCATATGATTTTCAGGTGGACAGCACAGTGCTTGAATCACTGACATTGAATGCTAGCTGTGAGGAAATCCAAAAGAAACTCAAGGAAGTTTTTGAAGAAAATGTGGAATTAAAAGGTTAGTGCCAAGTAATATTTGTCTCTTTCTTTCATTCCCTTCTTTCCGTGCAGTCTCTTGAGTGTGTGTACACTCTTCGGCATGTGATAGGAAATTGGTGCCCCAACCATACATAGTATATAACAGTTGCCCGACCATCATTTAGAGAATTTATTGAGGTGGGTTTAGGTGTACATTACATTAATATTTAATGTAAGGATGTAGAGAAATGTCGTTGTTTTCTAATTAAGATGCTTTTCTGGTGCTTACATGGCTTACGCTGACTAAACTATAAGTTGTACACAAAATTAACGTACTACAGAATTATAGATCTCAAAAAGGTCTACTAAAAACTCCGCAACAGCATGTGTTTATATTTTATGGATGATCCACAGTAACCATTTTTGTCTTAAAATATGATGAAAAATATAACTTTTTGAACAACACAGTATTAATCCTAATCAAATTTAATATTTTTTTACACTATGTCAACATGTCAATTTAGGAGCTAGCACTGATTTATTAATAATGTGCAGCAAAATAATTACAGTGGTCGAACGAGCTGATGAGGAAAAAACTGTAATGTCACGTTGCTCACCATGGGCAGCTCTATATATGTAAATCACACCCGGGTGATGCCAGGGTGGGTCGCTAGTGGAGAATATTTTAGGTATTTAAGAGTTTTTTTGATAATATCATATACAGTAGAACTTGTAACATTTTCAAGGGGTCTGCAAAATAATATGTTATATGCAGGATAATGTTATAAGCAGGAAACAGCATTATGCCTGCAGGGACAAATTAAGCAAAAACAAACTTATAATGTACGTAGTAATTTTTGTATATAAATAGCTACTCAAGTTTATTATCTTCATCTGAATCATTTGATGCAAAAATATCAGTGATCTGTATTCCATAGACCATTGAATCTTCAATTAATGCACAATGACATGCATTCTGGATGCTTGCTCACTCACCTACTCTTGGTTATCTTAGTAATTTGCAGGACCATAAGCTATAAAATCCTTAATATTTCAAGTACATATAAACTCTTTCTGTATCTATTTGTAGGCTACTGCATTAAAATGTCTGAAATTTTACTTAAAATAAAACTTGCATTTGAGATACTGCAAGGAAACCATTAAGCCTTATGTAGAAATGGTAGGACTTATGAAATAATGCTGTTATATGCAGGAAAATATGTTGTGCTCCTGGATGGATTTATTGTTAAATTTCGGGACTCTTGTCTGTCCTACTGTACCCAGGGGTAAAATACATAGTTTTATATGACAAGAACCTCTCTCTTAAACTAGACGGCTGATGTAGGTCAGAGGCGAATTCAAGCTCAAGGATTAGGTTGTCATAACTGTCCTCTATTAAGGGCGTCACTTAACTCACTTGTGTCCACACTGGTTGATTTGAACGTCTGCTCTAATTTAAAGTTATATGTTATTTTCTGGGTAGTTTGAATTTTTATTACAGGGGAGGACTTTGTCCAAAGCAAAGCCAGTGTTGCAAAGGACATTTAAAATGTCTGAAACGGGCGGAAGTTTTAAGCACGCTTTGATGGCTTGCCGTTATACACTGTGGGCCTAGTGGGTTTCCTCATGGGAACAAAATCAGGCAGAATGTACACCATTCTCCGTAGAGACGTTACCTTAAGACTCACAGGCCGTGGTGCTTCTCCTCACTGGTGGCTGGTTGAATGCTGCAGGCGGCGGCTGAACAGTGGCCGGTGTCAGCTGCGGCGAAGTGGTGCTGTGGAAGCTGGGGTGTGGTCCAAAGGTGAAGGGAGGAATTTCTTTAGGGGTATATTTTAACCACTGTCTATCCAAACCTAATAAGGCGTCTCTGTATCTTACTATGGCTAGATGAATCAGGTGTGTTTCAAATGGTAACTGAGTTGGAGGTGCAAATAAAGGAGTAGTGCTTTCAACTTCTAAAGAGACTAGTCTGACGAGTTCTTCAACAATCGCCTGGAGTTATAATTTAAGCCCATATTTGACTTACCTTTCTTGGTGTACTGCATGAGTAATCTGTAATTAAAATTTATCCTGAAGTTAAGCTGGTTTAATGACGATCCTTTAGTGTACTTCTGGACACTCTGGCTTTGCGATGAGACAACACACACTGTTGTTCTGACCCAGCCTGGTGGCAGTGGGTGGAACTTCTGGCCATTACAGCGATGGAACAGAGCTTAGGTTATTGTCACGTTTTGTACAGAAGTATGCAATTATGGTCTCCACTCCTCTCTCCAGATTGACCTTTACAAGCAGTGGCGGAGTAGGGAGGTATTTGAGTCTACTCAATTTTATGTATGAATGTGTACCTAGGGTGATTTATTTGCTCCCGAAGATCTACCAATTGGCAAAACTTGGTTTGCCTCTTAGATACGCGAGTATCTGCCTTTATGGCTTTATACACATGTTTGCCAGCTTTCCCTCAAAGTTAACTTGACCTTAAGGGCATAAATTGGGGTGCAATCCTACCAAAAAGAAATTTCAATATTATTAAGTTTTAAAAGCAGTATGTTTTATTGAATATGTATCTTGACATATGGGTCCACTCTCTCCTAATAAAAGAATAATAGTAATAATAAGAAATAACAGAAGTTATCCCTGATTGTTCTTCAGGCGAAGGCAACCTGAATGCAAAGCTAATTAATTAATGTAGTATAATGGCCCTGAAGACATGTTAACATGTTCGTTTTCCAGAAATTTGTGTGCACATGTGTGTACACATTTGTATATGTGCTTGTTCATATACCTTCTCCCATTTTTGATTCCTGTCACTGTGAGATTAAATTCTGTGTTATTTGGCAATGTGTGTGTTTCTGTGTGTAGAGATACTGAACCAGAATAACCTAGCCATGAAGAACCATTTGGCAACACTGCTAGCATGGCAGACACAGGTGAAGGCTGTGTTCCAGCAGCATGGAGAGAAGTTTGCAGACACAGGAACCCTCATACGGAAGGTTTGTTTTTGCTCTCTTCAGCTCCTGTGAAACATCTATTACCTACAACTTAGTGGTTTTTGTGATCTAGTAATTTTTTTGATCCTCTCATCCGCCTCAGCTACAAAGGCTACATTTTTATAATTCTAAGAAAGTAGCACCAGTATTGTTGTTTTGCTAATGTATCCCTCTGTCTTTGCTGGTGTGACATGTGGAAGCCATGCTGTTTTTTGTTGTTGGCTGTTGGTATTATCACAGAAAGATCAGTGCTCTTGGCTATTGACTAGGGCCTCACTTTTTATATAAAGTGAGCTGATTTAGTCGTTAAAATGTTACCATTTTGTCAGAACAAAAATATTTTCATTTTGTCAAATAAATTTTATAGAAAAAAATGCATGCATTATTATTAGAACACAAATTTTTTTTTGTAAGAATTTCAGCTAAACTAAATGGAATTTTTTATTAACTTTAAACCAGGGGTCGGGCCCGCGGAAACCGTGGGCTGAGTCGCCAAAAGATGAAGCGGTTAACCATTCAAATTAGTATTTATGGTGCAATGTCATCAGGTAACTTTGGCAAGTGCTCGCTTGCGCTTATCGGCGCTCGCACATCCCGACATGCATGAACCATTATGGTGAAAATACGACAAGACTTAAGCTTACGAAGGGCCTAACTGCCAATGGGGGAGAGGGTGTGGCACGGAAAGGCACCCCTCCCCCAAATTTGAAGGAAATCGGTCGAAAAATGTGCCTTTCAGGCAGACTCAAAGGTGGAAAGCACACCATCAATCCCACAAAATGGTAAACATACCCCCCTTGTCCCTCTACCTCCTCCCAGGGTTGAAGAGGGGTTGCCACTTGGTGAAGGGGGGTTTCAAAGAGGAAAGATAGGTGATCAGTGAGGGGGGGGGGGGTCAGATTCCCACCCCTCCCTATCAATTGCCTACAGCGGCCCTCCAAAAACAGTGCTTTCTGTGCAAAAACTTAAATTCGTGATTAATTAGAATGAACCTTCAAAGATTTTAATGACGAAAAGACAACCTTATGAGAGTATACTTGTCATGTAAATCACATTGTCACATCACATTAATTTTTGTGCAATCAATCTTGTACTTTGTAGAAACTTTAAAACTGCCCAAGAACACTCGCTAGCATTTGAGTTTTGCAATATTTTTACATCACCCACATACAGATTTTGTTCATTTTTGTAGATAACATTTGAATTAAATTCTATTCAGTTCAATATTACTCCAATACAAATCCATTACAACCTAATTACAAAATACTAGCAAATATTTCATTATTGATAAAATAAAACTACTTCTCACATAGTAAAAATTTTTCTACAAACAAGTGGCAGAAACCTATTTGTTCTCCTTTTCTTGGCAATATGAAAATTACACAAATTTGCTTTCAATGCAGTATTCTTTTTATTTTTTGTCCCCCACTGTTACTAAATCACTGTGCATATAGCACAGCAGTATTTAAGCACGTGTCTTTTCACCCACTCAATGTTTGCATTGCAGTATTGTCATTTAAGACAATTTATAAATCACAAAAACCCTTCTCTTTCAAACTACTGGGCACAATCTAAAACAATAACCATTTTTGGCATTCTTAACCAGCTTCACTACATGAACAGCCAACTACGATCACAACCCTTGCTCAATAGATAAAAGTTCTGTATTTGCTACTTGTCAAGAACCTAATCGCAAAGCACAGAAGATGAGTAAAGTGGAGAATATATTGACGCATGATTCCTACGCAGCTTTTATGCACACTTGACTTTGCCACATTTCAAACTGGTTAACTGACAACCATTCACGCACACCTCACACAATTAATTTATTTATTAACACACATGGTATGTTGCGAACTTTTGTTAACATGGCATGCCACGTTACTTCCGATCTTGTCAGGTGCACTGCATGTTGCCTACATACCTGGCCACGGTATACGGGTTGCAACCCATATTTTGTCTCAAATAAATTTTTTACGATGTTAAAAGTGCATTTACCTGGTCCTACTGCTCCTACTTCAAAGGGGCATACCATACCGTCCTTGGCATGAACTTTATAGACGGTAAGTTGTATATGTTTTCACCTTATTTTTTCGCGAGGAATACGCAGACGGAATTTGTCCATGTATTTAAGAAACAACATGTATACAAGTCTAACTCATGAGAGGTGTGTCACTTCCTACTGATTTACCTGCTGGCACTGAAGACGTTTCAAAGTGGCTTTGCTCTGTAGCCTCCTAAGACTTGCACTGTAGGTAATTTTATGCTTGACAAAGCTCTAGTGGGGCCAGCGCTAGGCCTTACGTTACCTTGGCTGGCCGATATCTACCTAATATTTACAACACGAGTACCCTAATAGTGACTAATAATACTAACTAATTGAAGTACAGACCACCTACAGAAAATAAAAAAAACATATTGCCCTCAAAGACACACAATAGCATCTCAAAGTATTTACAACAATTTTAAATTTTGCTTTCGTTAGAAAGTCCTCGCCTGGATTCATTTTTCACCTAGAAGGAATTCCGAGCTTCACTGTGAGAATTTGTGATTCACGGTTGCCAACTAGGATGTCTATTGCATCATGACTCATATGTACTGTCACTAGATACTGGCACTGTTTCAAATGATTATTTCACGTATCACTTTGTCAGTAGGCTACGGCTTGATTATACACTGCTGCATTACATTGGTATTTACTGATGTTGACTAATGTCACTTTCACTGATAGTGATTTTACAGCTGCTTTAATACTGGCATTTATGCACTGTCGTTGAGTATTTGGCAACTCATATATTCCTGTAACTGACTTTGTCTGGTGGGAGTCCTAGAACTGCATGGACAACCTCGCTTCCTCAAGGTCGCATACTGGGGGTACAACCATGTGAACTGGAAGTTGGTGCAATGGTGACTCCCGGTAACATCATGGCTGAGAGATACTGGGGCAGGTGCAGAAAGGCGTCTCTTGTGGCCTGGCTGCTGGGCTCTGGTAGTGGCCAGCTCGGGGCCACCAGGCACCGGGTGATGATCAGGGGCTATCGGCTCTTGGAGAGGCAGTGTTGGGGTAGCTGGCAGGGGCAGTGAATCACTTCCTCTGCCCCCTCAGCTCTGCTGGGCTCATCCTTTTGTGCATCTCTGTTGGTCTCGCCATCATCCAGCGTCGTGGCCTGGAGGGTGGTCACGTCCTTTTGGATTGCTGAGAAAGGTGCTCTTGGACACCCCTGCCTCTTTGGCTTCGCTAGGCTCATCCTTCACCTTGCTGGGGTCACCGGCAGGTCTCCTTACCTAAGGGGTTCCCCCACGACAGTTTAGATGCAATGGGAGTCATACAGTTGTATCTGGCAGTCATCTTGCAAATGAAGTTGGAGTCGAGGACCCTGGTCAATGTGGGTTGGACACTTCTGGGTTGGTGTCCAATCTTGAGTTCTGGCTCTCGGAAGGTCAGTGGCTCTTCCTTGGTGGACATTCGTGGTTGGGGATCGTCCTCCCTTCCTCTTCTACTCCCGCTGATTCCGGTGCTTTGGCCTCGCAGTCTTGGGTTCCAGCGAGGCAAGGGCGAATCTGCCTTCGGGTTACTTTGCGGATATTTGTGTGGAAGAAGGGTGGGTATTGTGACATGGTAAGTATTGCTTCTCTCAGAGCCATGTGCCATGTGAAAGGACGGGAACAGGAGAGAGAGAGCGAGAGAGAGAGTGGTGTGTGTGTGTCTGTCTGTCTCTATCTGAAATAAATCTTTAGAAGTTCTTATTAACTTAAATGATTGAGATATGCTGAAAAATACTTCCAAGTTAGAAAAAATGTTTCAAGAATTTGGCACATACATGAATGGGTTGAATTTTACGTCTGGACTCGGAAGGAAGGAAGGAAGGAAGGAAGGGGCAACACTACTTTTTTGGAATGAGTGGACTGTCACATTATAACATGTCACTCCATAAAAGAGAGAGAAAAAATACAAAGCTGCCCAGCCCACCCCAGCAGTTGCCATAAAAAAGAAGGCAAATTAAAAAAGGGAAGCCTCCTACCCGAGCCACTGGCATTCTTTTAATGCCCTTCATGGTACCAATGTACAACGTACCACATGCAAAAGTAATGAATGAAAAATTTCTCACATACTTAACAGGACACCACAAATTGCTGATGGAGTTTCACTCTCTCTTTTTTTTTATTTTTTTATTTTTTTTTATTTATTTTTTTTCACACACGAGTAAAATTTTTGATATGGTCTTTTCATTTTCTTTTGCTTACTCCCCCACATATTATTTCAAATGTACAAAAAAGAGATAAAAATAAAAAACCAAATTGTTTCATGAAAATGTATTTATGACACTAACTGATGTACCCCTCATTATTTAATTTTTCTAATAAACACCAGGTTCAGGTAAAAATAAAAGGCCTGACTGCAGAGTACTTTGACTGCGAACTGGAGGAGGAGGGAGGTTTGACAACTGTTATTGAATGTATATGCTGCCTGGCCGCTGGTACACACAAGGCAGCCGCAGACAGCCTGGTGCATGTAAGGCAGCCGCTTGCAATGCTTAATTTCTTACATAGTAAAAATATAATCAATGCATTGTTAATAAATTATATGCATTTTACACACACTTAGAGGAAATTTTACTTTGAATTACATGTTGTGCTGAATTTGGAATCAACCAAACTCCAAAGAATGTAAAATCTCATTTTTATGTTCGGGGCTAACAGCTTCAATTTTCATATAATTTCAAATTAACCAAGTTTGAATTAATAAGGTTTTACTGTAGAACAGTGCTCGAGAAGAGAATCACAACCATTTGTTGCCATAATAAATGCAACAAACTTATTTTTTTAAATCCATTTCCCTTGAATTTTAATTTTTTTTAAACTATATTTTCATGGTTTCTGATAAAAGGGCCATTACTTCGAGAAGGTCGCTATGTATTCCCAGGGTCGCAAAATCAAGAGTTGACAGTATTTCCTTAACTATCATTGGTAAGCCAAAATTCGTCCTGCACAGCCTGCATGGCATGTGCCCTGCCAATAAAGGCCTGCTGCTGCCGCCTTTATAGTTGTAAATTGTTTGATACTTGACAGTCTTATACCAAATACAATTTATATAATCTGAAAAATAATCTGATATTATATGACAGGCGGCTATGAGACAAGTACAAAAATCTGAAAAAAAAAGTACTTAAAATTAACAATGTCAATTGAGGTGTCTGCCATAAATATACATAATAAGTAGCATTATCACATCTGTTTTCTTTGTTGTCTGAAACCTTGATGTTTTGGTTGTATACATGTGCACGTTAGTCAGAATCTTTTTCTGCTGTGAAAGAAACAAATATTTGGTACCTTAGTTATGTTATCAATTCTTTGAGACACGTGGTAATACGTTAAAAGGTAACTGCTGTTGCAACACATTAAAAACTGTGGCAGTTCATAGGGTATAACGATAAAATTTCTTTTGCAGGAAATTAGTAGCTAGTTTATTTTATGTTTTCATAATTAATACAAATTCATGAAAATTGTCTTCATATAATAATAGCTCAGACTTTCGTAGGTGTCAAAGTTTTTTTTCCCCCAAATACATAACTTTTACACTTGGGAAGGTATAAAGTAAAGTTGAAGAAATGGGCTCAGGAAGTGAAAGTTCAGTTTACACACATTTGATAAAATGTATTTAAAAAAATATGATATAAAGGAAGTTGCATATTGTTACAGTGATCCTTAATATTTTTCAAATATTAAAATGAGTTAGAAATAAGGCATTGTTGCGAGAAATAGGTAGAAAACCACCTCCTCTAACTATTTTAGAAAATCCCCTCCCACCCATGCATATTAAAATATTGTAATTTAATAAGACTATAGGTAGATTATGGATATTGTGAGGATATAGGTAGATAGTGAATATTGTGAGGAATACGTGTAAATTGTAAAAGGTAGTTACAGTTCAGGGGAAACAATAAGTTTAACGTAATGTTTAAAAAACTTCTGTGTGCTATGGACGGACTAATAAATAGGTATAATAGAATAAGATAAGATATGAGTATTTTACAAAATTAAATATTAATGTCTTGATGTTAATAGGAACTACGTGGTGACAATAATAAGGGAATATGTTATGAATAAGTTCATGATCGATAGGCAGAATAGTACAAGCGAACTTATGAAAATAATTTAATGACATGTAGCAGTTAAGCCAGTTATATGTTAGGTTCAAGAGATGTTGTATGAAGGGGTAGTACGCACAGCCTATTAACGACGCCGCAGTAATTTGGTGTTTTCAAGTCGGCAGAGTCCTTGAATAAGAAGACAGTTCAGAGTGGGAACAGAGCGCACCGACCTTAGTGATATACCACGGCCGACACAATGTAATAATTCATAGATTCCCCTTACAGTGTCATTTCATTTTCATTCATTTCATTTTACCCGTGTCTAATTAGACTGACTGGACACGGTAGTTACAGATTTTACTCGCTAGACCAAAAGTGACTTAGGTGGCGGGGATGAGGCGAGGAGTGTTGGCTAGTTCTTATACACTCTCACCTCTAGTTAGGTAGTTGAGGTAAGTTTAGTCTTAAGCGGGGTGAATGCCTGCATGAATGTTCCAAAGTCGTGCTGCTTTCATCCAGAAGACCAAGTTGTCCCAACCTAGACGAACTTCCACTCGGGTTAATAAGCCGTAGACAACAGGGTGATCCTTGTAGCTGGTACAAACACATGGTGGAAACTCATTATTACCGGTGTAGGCGCGACTGCTTGACGTTCGAGTTCGGCGGCACAGACCTGCGTAGGATAGGGTGATACTATCCTCGGCCAGGCAGCAGAGTGAGCCATGTATTGGTCTCTACGTCTCCTGGCACTCCTTCTCTCATGATGCATAGGATAACAGTTCTATAAATCATGCAGTGCACTGAAACGGAAATACTAACAGTGTACCCCAATAGTGACTTGTCGGCCAGCTCTATAAGAGACCCTACTTTTCCCCCACCGTAGGCGGACTGATAAGGGACGTTGAGCCGGAGTCACACCAAGCCTCTACTGGTTGTGCATCCACCCAGAATACCCGGCAGCACTGCAGGTCACCGTCACCGTGCACTAATAGTGCGAGTGGTGCGAAGCAACCCAAATGTGTCATGTCTCCTGGTGTGAAGGTGTTACTGTTTCTTCCCCACGAGCACTAATAGTGCTGTGTGTTTGATGGGAAGAATCAGGTAGCCGTCTAATGTGTATGTCTTATTTCGGTTTAATAACTTCCCCAGATCCCTTTGGCAGTTCACGGCGTAATCTACGGCAGTTCACAGCGTAATCTACCTCCAACTGTGAATACAGATATATACCTTGGAAATAAAAGTAGCAAAGTAGAAAGCAACGTGTGTTTATTGAAAGGTTAATAGACATGTGACCTTTGCCACCGCCTACCAAGTCGAGGATAGCTGAAGGTATCTGCTTGGTTCCAGGTGTAGGTGACCTGGTTCTAAATAAACGGGAAAAGCTGATTCTTGACGATAGTAAGAGTTACAGTTAAACTACTAATTAAAGGTGTATAGAGGAGACAAATTAAGTTAAAAGAAGAAAGTTCGTGTTTGTCGCCGGGTTGACTTGTCGGCGTGTGTAGTTGGTTGCCGCGAAGGCGTACTTGTAGGCTTCGAACATTTCTATAGCTCCCGAGCACTAAGAGTGCTGTGGGTGGTGCAAGAGATGCGAAAGAA
The DNA here is from genome assembly GCA_029891345.1 of Dryococelus australis. NCBI lineage: Eukaryota > Metazoa > Arthropoda > Insecta > Phasmatodea > Phasmatidae > Dryococelus > Dryococelus australis. Next base: position 86,024,149 of record CM057002.1, on the reverse strand, counting down.
TGACTATCGAGCTCAACTGCGGCCGGACTTATATATTGGTAGCTTGTAGGCTGCCGGCGCGGGGAGTGGGGGAGGCGCGATGTCATCCGGCCCTGGATGGCGTGAGAATTATCTTGTCAGCGGTTCTGGCTTTGTGCCTTGTCGGGTCTGCTCGGCTGTGCCTGAGGTCAGTGCAGCTTGTAGGCGTCGAGCTTGGCGGGGGGTGGTGTGCCTGTCGGAATGCGTGCCGTCCAGGTGAGAAGGAAAAAAAAACAGAATTTCCCATTGCCTTTAGGGGTAGGCAACATGTTGCTCATGTCTGTAGAGATGGAAGCAGTACTCCTAGGTGATGAGTCAGTCATATTTAATAGGTGTGGAAGCGGCACACGTCACATTTGTATGTGTATCGGACACATTCAAATAAACAGCGACCAGCCTTGATCGAACTGTGATCCGGAACTTAGCCAATTCCATGGTTCAATCCCATGCTATTGGTTTGGATTACCAGCCCACACGGGTGCATAGTTTCTCGGCTTGGGAATGCAAGTTAGGATATTAATTATGTGTAACGAAAAGGGTATTTTTAAGGAAGTGAGACACAGTGCACAAGTCACATCCATTTCACCTGTAAGCAGGCAAACTCACGCACATCCAATATATTGTAGTATCTTGTCCGGGAGGTCAAATAAATGCTTCGTTTTGCACACGAGTGTAAAACAAATTAGGCTTTGTCCGAAACTACGGTATAATGGCCAGAGTGAAATAGTTTTCCTCTGTGCTACTGAGGTGCCTCCAGTCAGAAGGACAAAATTGCGCCACTGACCTGTAGGCAGAGTCCAGGCAGTATAAGGACGTATGGTATGAGACTGACTTTTATAATGTAAAGTCCAAAATGTATAACAAAGTAAATGTGTGGTATGTCACGGGAGTGCTGCATAAACTCTGACCACCTTGGATAAGCACATGAGAGCAGAAAAATGTGTGTTCCGAGAACATTCAAAATAATGAGTAAATGTAAATACAGTAGTTGTAAGAGTTTGAAATACGTTTAGTAGAGTAAGATATTTTTATATGTATTATTATGTCTAACTAGAACATTCTGAGTATATATGTATATCATTCAGTAATAACAGCAAATTATTAGTTTAATGTATGAAAGTAGTCCTCCTCTGTGCACACACAGAGAGTGAATTAGAATAACAGAATTGCGAAAATTGAATAACAGATAGTTAATGTAACAAGAGAGAAATATTGCAAATTGCATAAGTTTGATGCAAAAACAAGAAAATTTCCCAGCGCCTCCACCAGTGTTAAGATTTCACCTTTTAGTTGTGTTGCTGTCCTGTTTACTATTTCTACTAAGGCTGAAACCGTACAAGTTATTGGGGCTGCGTAACTCAGAAGCATAAATTAGAAGAGCACAGATATTCTACATGCAGCACATTGATTTATTAACCTCAAATTATACACAATTATAATTATAGTGTCATCAATCATTAATACATTAATAAGTGCTGAAGGCTCTACCTTCTTGCTTGACTCTGCAATATGCTAATACACTAACCTAAGGCTGCCACTAGCCCTGAAGCTGAAATCGTGGTTCGTGCATATAAAAATCTTGTAAAATCTTGGAATCATTGGGTCAAATCCCTGGAATTAATAAAATTGCAAATTACAGAAAAAAAAAGTAGATATGAATGTTGTTTACATGTTTAATGTAGTTGTTGTGGTTTGGAATGTATAAACCTTGTTAATTCTTTTCTCCACTCACACTTATACTTTCATTTATATGACTACTTAATGTGCGAAAAAATTTGTTTCCTCGCCATTGGGATATCAATGCCTAATGCAAAACAGTGACCAAATTCGGATTGCATGCGTTAAAACAGTAATTTGCAGCAAAGATTCTTTTCAATGATTGCCTTGGTCTTTGCATGTGATCATACAGCTAGGAACAGAAATATGTAGACAACTGTATACCAGCACCACTGAATAATTAAGCAAAATTATTTTGGACATACACTTTTGAAGCAATGGCATATGTCCAAAATATTTTGCTTAATTATCCACCTCCATGATAAGAATCTTTCAAACTAAGACTTCCGTGAAACTGACACACATTGCTGTGGGTGCTAGTGTCGCTACTGAGCAAAGTGCAAAAAAAACCCTAAAGTTTGGATTTGACATTTTCTAGTGTGTTAAAAATCCGTTAAAACTGCAGACCTTCACTAACCTAAACTATTAACTGCGTAAAGATTTTAATTCGTCCTGACTGTCCTTAGACGTAAGACTTTGACAGAGAATAGCACTCGTTCGGGTAGCTCAGGTAAGAAATATAATTCTGACCTTTCAGTCATAGCAATTTAATATTAAAAGTGTGGGTTGAGGTCAGTGAGTAACTTCCGCTGCAATGAAACGTATTACTGGAGTCACTTTCGTGTTGTGAACACTTCAGTCAACAAAAACTGCAATGTTATTTGAGAGTGCCATGATGCCCAAGGAACTTTCTAAGCGGCTGGAAGAGTGCGAGCAGTAGGTGTGTCAACAGCTGAGGGAGCTATAGGATCGCTTCACTTCTGTTGTGCAGAAACAATCTAAATCAACAAACAGTGAAGATATCACCAGAATGCAAGAAGTCACCACCTTCTCTGTCAACTTCCAGAAGCAACTTTATATCATACATAAAGAACTACAAGCCATCTCAGACAGTGTTTTGCACCATGATGAACGAATTGACAAGCTCGAACTGTACAGTAGATGGAACTGGCTTTTCCATGGCTTTGCCGAAAAACTATGTGCAAATGTGTCTAATGCAGTTTTCAAAATAATTAAAGAAACGCTGGACATCAACATTGAACAAAGTGCCATCTACCACGCACACAGAATAGGCACGCCAAACAGATCTGCTGCCCAGGCCGTCAAAGAAGGCAGAAGACCGATCGTAGTGAAATTCGTGAGTTACTAGTTTCGTTCCATGGTATTCCATGCTAAAAGAGCCCTGAAGAACATGCCCTTCATTACCGAATCGCTGATTGCGTATAGACAGCCCATCTTGAAATCTGCAAAAAAACAATTTGGTCCATGCAGCTGTTGGACACAAGATGGCAGAATTGTTCTTAACACAAACTGCCATTTTTACTTGTCATCTATGCGGGAACTTGTTAACATTCAGTAAATCCATCTACTGATGCTAACCTTGTGCTAGAATTTCATTGTGTTTAATTATGTGCGTAAGCTTGTGTGCACGTGTGTGTGTGATCTCAAGCCCTTGTATTTACATCACTACAGTCACCCTGCATCTTTGTTATAATAATTCAGTTAATTTTTCGAATTCATTATCAACAATAGTAAAAGCAAGTTGGTAACACTGAGCCCCACTACAAAGTTTTACCGCGAATTGTGCTCTCTACCCGCGACCTGCCCTTTCAGTTGCTCGTCTCCCCCACAACCCCCCAGTGCTGCGACTCACCAGTCACAATTCCCGCAGCTAAGGGTACTCCCTCCAGAACTCCTGCTAACAGTTGCATTAGTAACGGTCAGCTTGTTACCTCTTTTGGCCCAGTAACCACCAGCGCTATAGTCTATGAGGCTAGCTTGCAATCCTAGAACTTTTCACGCGTCACATATTATATTAGTATCGGAAACATGGCTTAAGGAGAGTCTCCCATCTTTGCTTGTTGACTTACTGGGTTATAATTTATACAGAGCTGATCGACAGGGTAAACAAGGCGAGGATGTGTGAGTTAATGTGCATGTTGATATTACAGTTAAAACTATCTGCAGCTCTCCTAGTCCTTGCTGCGCAAAACTGAACCTCAGTATTTATTTCTTGAATTAAACGTTTCTACACAAAAGTTACTGGTTGCCGTTGTTTACAAACCCCCTAAGATATAGTCCATGGATGACTTAGAAAACGGCCTATTTGCAATACTCCCTAGTTATGATAATGTATTGAGTATGGGTGATTTCAACACCGACCTCTTAACAGAATCACATTAAACATTGCTCCTTACTAATCTCTTCTCCTATTGTAATCTAGTATACTGTCCACTTGAAGCCACCCACCATACTAACAATGCAGACACTCTGCTTTAACTTATATTCACGTGAAAAGCTGACAGTCCTACACGGTGGACAAATCAGTGTGCCGGGTTTATCTCACCACGACCTCATACATGTAACCTACTCACTTCATACTCCAAAATTTTTACCGAAAATTATCACCTACAGAGATAGGAAAAGGATTGACATGTCACATTTTATTAACGATACTTCTAAAATACAGTGGAGTGACCTAGTTCATTTGATAAAGTTGATGACAAACTTGTCCTGTAAACACCTTATTATACAAACTTATTGATAAGCATATTCCGAAACAAACTAAATGGGTTTCTCGTCTACCAGCACCGTGGATGAACCAGGAAATTAAAGCTTTAATGGCTGATTGGGATAATGCTTTTCATAAATATAAATTTTCTAAGAGAAAAATGATATCCTTGTATCTGTGAGTTTCGAGGAATACCGTTTACTTGGACACCGGTGTACCCAAACCATTAGAACGGCTAAAATTGTGTACGTTCAACGCTTGATACAACCAAACTTATCCCCACTGCATTTATGAAGTAGTGTTAAAAATATGGATGTAAAATTTATAGACACTAAAAATTGCTACCAAAAAATCAATAAAATTGCTGACGAACTTAATGCTCATTTCACAACTCCATGTACCCATATTACTCCTGAAACAAGAAATGAAACATTGTCTCTTATTAAAACCCACATTTGCTGTGTAGAAGAACGTTTTTACTTTAATGCAACGCCTGTTGTCGTTCTGAAAGCTATCAGACAAATTAAAACCAAGGCCGAGGGTAATGGAAGAATTTCAATTGACATGATAAACCTAGCCTTGCCATTTATCTTAGAAGCAATAACTAAAATATTTGATTATTCGCTGGGCACAGGCAGCTTTCCAACTTAGTGGAAATTTGCTTTATTAATACAGATCCCGAAGACAAATAAACCTCAATGTACCTGTGACTATAGACCCATAAGCATTCTTCCCACAATTTCCAAAGCCCTTCAATATATTGCACACCAACAGATAACAAGGTACATTATTGAAAATATTGTGATGGTTGACAATCAGTCTGGTTTCAGAAAGGGCGTTAGCACATGCACAGCTCTTCTTCAGGTCACTGATGACATAAAACATAACATGGATAACTGTTTGCTAACAATTTTGATATTATTGGAATTTAGCAAAGCATTCGATTCCATTGATCATGAGCTATTGTTTGCAAAGCTAAAATCATATTTTGATTTCTCCTAAATATCGTTAGAATGGATTAAAAATTATTTGTATGGCCATTATCAGAGAGTTGTCTGTGGAGAACAACAATCTGCCTGGCGCACAGTTAACATTGGAGTTCCCCAGGGCTCTATTCTGGGACCCCTTCTATTTTCTATTTTCATTAATGACCTCCCTCAGATACTAAAACCTTGTAAATACCAACTTTATGCAGACGACTTCCAAATCTACCTGCCATCTCATCCCGGTAATATTAAGTTGACTCAGTTAACCATGATTTATCAAACATTTTAGAATGGTCAATAAAACATGGACTACTATTAAACCCTAAGTAATCTCAGAGCATTGTAATTGGATCCAAGAATCTACTCATTTCACCAAACGAGCCGATTCCTCTACCAAAGTCCGTAAAAAACCTAGGTGTAATATTAAGTGAAACTCTAATGTGGAGAGAGGATGTCACATCTGTAGACAAACAAATGTCACTTTACATTCATTAAGAAGGCTTAAAAAATTTGTACCTGCAAAATTGATGAAAACCTTAACAGAATCATAAATAATTTCACGCCGTGATTATGCTGATATAGTCTTCAGTGACCTGCAGGAATATCTAGCTGAGAGACTTCAGTGAATACAAAACAACTGTGTACGACTCAATTTTAATATTAAAAAGAAAGACCATATCACCAAATACAGACGTACTCTCTCTTGGTGTGATTAAAAAATTGACGATCATTACCCAAGATCTGCTTGTTAAAGAAATTATTTTTAACAGGATGTCCTCGATACCTTTTGTCTCATCACTTACCGCCCAATGTATCAAACACTCATTCTTTTGATCAACAAAAGCTTCTAGTACCAAAACACAACTCATTTTTTGACGCAACCAAACTTTGGAATTGCTTACCTCAGGAAGCAAGAAATACAATTTCAATCATTAAATTCAAAAAATTATGTGATAACAGCTTTGTCACGCTATAAATATTTAAATGAACTTGAAATGTGGGTTTGATATAGACAAACAATATTTACTGTGGAGGTTCCTCTTTTATAATACCTGTAACATATTTGCTTTTTGCTTCATGTGACTGTAGTGATGTTTCTGATGCTTATGTTACTGTTTAATTAATTAAATGTGTAGTTACTGTATGTAGATTTGTAAATGAGCATGCGCAAGTAGACGTTGTATTAATATCTTATTTTATGTATATTTTTAAGGTAGCTGATAGTTTTAGACATTTTAATGTCTTACATTAATTAATTTTTTGTCTTTTTCCCATTTTTAAATAGTTATATGCTCTGATTTTCTGTCCTTCTGTAATCCTTAATATAAATTTCAGTTTTTAACTTTTGCTAGTCAATGTTATCTTGTAGTTTAATTTTTAAGATAGTACATTTATATGTATATGGATATATGTCAGGTGTCTATATGGTTTTTTATATGCATGTATGTGTTAATCGGGTAAGTTCACTATTAAGGTCAATTTTATTTTATGCAAGTTGCTTTTATATATTTCATGTAAGCTTCTTTCTAAGTTTATAATAAACATTAAGTTTTGTGTCATTGTTTTATTTCTTTTTCTTTTCAAAAAAATAAGTGTTCTATCATGCAAAGTGGTTAAGTGTAAGAGAAGGTGATAATACCTTAACTTCACCACAAAAAATAGACATATTATTATTGTTACCCACCTAGTGCCTATGGAAGGTTTTGCTCACCACTGTATTGTAGTAGTCTCAGTCTCAGCACGATTACCGGTCGAGTGGGGTTTCCGCAGACACCGCCGAACTCCAGCAGCACTTTTGTGTTGCAATGTCTTCCAATCAGCTGGATGGGCTGTGCATCTTTGGCCCACACTTTTATACCTTCCAGTCATCTGGCCTCGTTCTTCATGCCCCCCCCCCCCTTTTTTTCTGTTTCCTTAGATCTTCCAAACACCACCTACCACACCTGGGCTGCCCCTCTGCTCTGCTCTGTTCGGCTTGGCATACCTCACTGCCCAGATTGTGTCCGTGACAATATGTAACATTGTTTTATGCTCTTCAGTTAATATATTCAAGCTGGGTTTGACAGGAATACACATCCTACCATAGTACAAACCGTTTGATGACTGGTAGTGCAAAAGGTGTAGCGCAATGTTGGTTTTGTCTTGTCACCCAGTTGTCAAGTTCTGGCCTTCATTGTTGAGATAGAGTATAAATACCATTAAATTTATTGTATAATGAAGTAATTTGTAATTTATAAAAAATCTTCTAATAGGATGCACTAATGTGTTGATTTTTTAGTTTGTGTCATCAGAGAACTGAAACTTTTCATTCAAAAATACTCTTTAATTGTTTGATAGTACACAGAGTTTAAGTAGGGTGTTCAGTTGTGGTAAGTGCATCTGCAATGCACAAGGTTAAAATTAAAATATTTACTAGTGTCTATGTTTCCCACGTACATATTTAAAAATCCCTGTGATTTAAGACGAGGCCAATTGATATGCTTTTTTATTTTGTGGTGGTTCCAGCTTCGTGAAGAGAATATGATGTTGAAAAATATTATAGAAGAACAGAAAAGCAGCCAGATTATAACTGAGACTGAAGGCAGCAAGTTAGAGGAGCTTGTAAGTACTGTTATGAATCATATTGCTTTACTACAAGGTACTGTACTTGTTTAGCTAAATCTATAAATGTGCGTCACCTAGAGGTTACACATTTTAAACCATACCAAAATAGGCTGCATAGATTATCATAGATGGTTGTAAATTATATTCTTTGCTCTGTCAATTCATTTTTTTTTTTTTTTTTTTTTTTTCCCCCCCATTTAGCTTAAACGTACAAAATTTGTACTGTAGTTCTATGAATATAAGATATTATTGTATTAGTTATTTCCAAAAAGTTATAGTGATTACTCAGTATGTAAAAACCCAATACTGTTCTAATATGTTTGGATTTTTGGATCTTATACCCAATAACAGATACAGAATATTGTTCACATAAAATCTTAATTTTTGAAGAACTTTTTTAACCTGTAACAGTGATAACAAAAATGAAATTGTTCGGAATTTTCATTGTACTTACCATAAACATCAGTTAAGTTATATGTAAAGTAAGTATTGAAAAGTACATATAAAATACCTTTTTTTTTGTAGCGTTTTGAAAATAAGGGGGAATATTTGCGACTTAGACTGTTTTGCCACCAATCAAAGTGCTTATCAATAACACAAACAAGCGGAAGCTGTCAGTAATTGTTATAATCAGTGTGTTATACATACAGCCAGATGAGATATTTTAACACAAAAATGCTACTAACTGAATATATATCACACCATCATAAATATACATAAATATAGTAAATATGCCATTTTTAAAATGTAATTACTGTTTAGAAAGTTACTTGTCCAACTACAAAATGAACTGCTTGTCTGCCCACCTGGGTGCTAACTGACTAGACAGAAGGCCAGTTAAAAGTTCTGTGCGTATGTGAATTGACCCCTTGCTCATGGCTCCAGAATTTCCTTTGGGTCAGTGGGCAGCTCTTTCAGGGGCAGTCCCTCAGCTCAATGGTATTTGGTTCATTGATTGATTTGGAAAAACCAATTACCATTGAGCTGAGGGATTTGGTTCTCTCTAATGAAACTCAGCCTTGTCCGGATAACCCGGTGGGGTAGGTTAACCCTTGGTTAACTAGTTCTTCGTTTTTCCTACTTGTGGAAAACATGGCTTGTACTTAGCGCTACATGGCATCTCTGGGCAGGAGGTAGTAGCCATGGGACGTACAACGCAGTGGTCAACAGAGAAGGAAGGTTCTCACCAACCCAAAAGTTTTTATTGGGGTGCGAGTTTGTCACTCCTGTTGGTTGTACATCTTGGAATGTGCTTTTATATAGTAGGTCATTCGTGTTCCCACCAGGTCTGCTGCAAAGATGGTGGTGAAGGTTACCCCAGGGGGAACTTTGGCATTTTGACATTCATGAAAGTGTGATTTCCCCACATCATCCTTTTATGTTGTATCTCACTGTTCCTCTCTGCCCTTACAAAGCTGGGTGGATGAAACTTTCCTTTCTACCTGCTAGGGCTTACAGTTGGCTTCCAGATACAAACAGCATGCTAGTGGCTCAAGGATGAGACAGACAAATCCATTACACCGATAGCTTTCGGACAAATCCATTACACCGATAGCTTTCGGACATAGTCATGGCCTGATCGCCCTATTCTTGTCCTAACTTGTCGTATATCATCCCATCTTTCATTTGGAGATGAGCCATGATTTCTTCCCCTCACTGTTACTGATGCAGGATTCTCCTAAGCACTTACAGTGCTGTGATAGGGTAGTCTAGATACAAAGATTCAATCCAAGTAGCCAGCACCCACAGTTTTATTTAATACATTGTCTTTGGCCACACTATATTCCTTTAGTGTTCTTTCTCTCTGTCTCTCTCTCTCTCTCTCTGCCCCATAGCCTGATACAGTCTAATCCAGGACCATAACAATGGTACTCTCTCCATTGAAATGATCATCCACAGAACTCCCTGTGAAGAGGAAATGCAAAGAACTGACCGAGAAAACAATCATCCCAAAAATGCAGCTGACAAATGACAATGAAAAATCATGCCTGACAGCTGTTTTGCAGTTGGTCAAATACCCTATGGTTGAGTGCAACTTTTAGGGGCTGTGTGGTGTGATTGGCTGGCTGGTTTTCAGGTCTTGTCTGTATTAATTTCATCCATCCACAATATCATGCTATCCATACAGTGTACAAAATAAACCTGTGTGTTGTGGCATATCTGGTGACGTTGCAGTCTTGGCTGTCGTAGCTGTGAAGTATACGCAGCCACACACGAGAGTAATGCAATGGTATGCAATTCTTGGTGGGCACAATGGTATGCAATTCTTGGTGGGCAGGGGCATTTACTACAACACATTACTATCTGCCCCTGTGAACAAACAAGCCCTTCTACAAATGTGAAATGCTTTATTATTTATACTTAAATCTAACTTCAGTTTAAATTTTCACTTTATTTCTTGGTGCGCTACTTGACGACATTCTTTTTTTATATAATCTGAGTAAATTTGATGGAGTTGTTGTAAGAAGTTGTATTAATAAATCTGATTTTGAGGGGAGGGAATATTGCCATACAAGGGGAGAGAAAGAGAGATAGAGAGAGGGAGAGTAAGAGAAGCTTCTATGAAAAGGGAACTGAAGGGTAAATAAATTAATAGTTGTGTGTAACTGTGGCAAGCCAACAAATGCAGAGATGCAGTATATTTTTATATTTAAAAGAGTATATTAAAAAAATTATTGAATATACTGAAATTTACTGCCATCAATGCTGCTTAAAACCATTGAAACTGCACATTCTAAAAGCTGTTCCAATTAGATTTTAGGAAATCTGAACAAATTTGAAGTTAACTATAACATTCGAGTGTTGATTTTGGTTACACGAAAAAAATATTTATTCACTTATCACTCAGTCATGTTCCATTTGTTCAGTGTTGGGCACATGCACTACCACAGTAATCGATAGTCTTTTCAAATATTTACCTCAACTTCAAAATGCAGTATCCAAGATTAAGTTAGTATTTTGTACGCTATAAAGAGAAAGTGTCTTTTCAGTATATCTGTAAAGTCTTCATTCGATTTAAAAGTGCTATAGCTTGTAAATGGCTACTCGTATATGAAAGAAATGCTGTGACAGTTCGAAAGAGGGAGTGTTAAGTTCATATGCGCACACGTACAAGTAACGTATGATTTCGTAATATTGTGGTGACTTAACAACAATTACACATTTGTCACAAAATGTGACAATTGTAGTTACATCAAGTGTGTACTGGAATGATCACAAATGTTCAATGTGTCCGCCTCCAGCCTCATGGCACACGAGTCGATAGTTGAACTCTTCTCATACCTTATGTAGCATGTCGACTGTCACAGAATTAATTGCTGCTGTAATGTGTGTCCTCAGGTTATCCAAAGTGTTCGATAGAGGAGGCACGTACACTGAATCTTAGATGAACCCCCCACAAAAAGAAAATTTATACAGTGAGGTTGGAAGAACAAGGTGACCAAAGAGGAGGTGCTGAATCTGACGTTAAGGACATTCTGTGTTCAAAAATTCCCTCACTGCCAAGTGTCAGTTTAGGGGCTGACTGTCTAGCTGGAAAATTAAACTTGCTGCAACTGTAGAAAAAACCAATCCCACAACATGCAAAGGTTCCTGTAATGGTTTTCTGATGGAAAAAGAAGGGACCATAGATTTTCCACATGCAACCACTCAAAACACATTAACTTTAGGGGAATCTCTTTCTTGTTGCACAATAGTGTGCGGCTGTGGCGTTCCCTAAATGTGGACATTGAGTTTGTCTACTTGTCTAGACAAAAGATACATTGCCTTGTCACTGAAAATCAAATCAAATTCTCTCCATATCCCTATTGTGAAGTGCTTGCAAAAGTTTAATTCTGTATCGTTCCAGTGCCAATCGTCATCGTAATACTTTCCACGCTATTTGGTGGGGAATGTGAAGCTTGCAGCTTCCTCGCAGTATAAATTTTGGGGACTGCGAGCAAATGTATTTCGAATTTCTCTGCGTTTTACTCCAATCTGCAGGGACAATCTCAACATTTTGCGGCGCACAAGCATTCTGTATGGAAATGTGCTATACCACTTGACATGTGATGCCTTGAGGCTGTAAAGTACGCCACCAGGTAAAGGCATCTTGGTAGGTGATAGGTCAGGTACACCCAGGTTAGGGGTTTAGGACTCGTCTTTACGTGGTACCGAAGCATGTCCGGTGTATAGAACAGGCCTGATAGCTTTGTGGAAGAACACGAAGTCAGGTACGGCAAGTACCACTTAGCGCTTTGGGGGGGTTGCTTTCGCAGGTGTACCTGGGCAACGCGTTAGGTGTGGCGACTGTCTGCCCTGTCTACCACCACCACCAGGCCCTCACTACCCCCCCCTGACCCCTATCACCACCCCCTCAACTCCCCCCCCCCCCCCAACCACACACACATACACAAACCTCCACCATCCTCACTACCACCACCCTCCACAACCACCACCAATTTTGGTGGGATGCAGTGGGGTAGCACCAGATTAGCATTAGCAGTGCACCAAGAGACACTGGGTTAGAGTACTCGCCTTCCGAGGTAAACCTGGTTCAATTCTTGGTGGTGTCAGTCAGATGTTCACACGAGAGAAATGTAGCAGGTTTCCTTGGCTGGCTAATTTTCTCTGGGTGCTCGTGTTTCCCCTACCATTGCATTCTGCTGCTGCTGATCCATGTGCACCTCACTTAATCTTCTCCGGAACATGAGACCAAGCACCAACCAAAACCTCTCATCTCAACATTATTTTGGCAGTAACATGGGTAAGTGGGGAACCATTGTTGATGACCTGTTCAAATAAAATGAAAATAAGTGTAAGTCATGTATAATTAAATAGTGGATATGGACAGTTGAAGGTGGAGAATGCAGAGCTGAAACAGACCGTGGCTGAGTTGAGGCAGTGTGTGTCGGAGCTGCGGCAGAGGCCCAGCCGGGAATCACCGAGCAGCAAGGAGCTGGAGCTTGTGTCGCTGCTCACTCAGGTCAACGAGAAGCTAGAGGCAGTGGAGCGCTCCCGGCGTCAGATGGGCGTTGACCTCGAGCGTGTGAATGCCCAACGCACCAAACTGGAGCACAATGTGGCACAACTTAAAACACAGCTGGCCAAAGAGCAGAGTGACAAGGTTGCCCTCCACAATCAGGTCAGCATCTCTTTACTGCACAGTACTAACAAAAAAAATACTTCTTTTTGATTGGTTTTATTTTACTGGTGCTCTTTTAAATCCAAACCAACAATCAAAGTTTGCCTGTATCCTGATGTGTAACAAGGCCGCGGTGGTGTAGTGGTAAAGACAATACTCACCTCCCACCTAGATGAACCGGGTTCAATTTCTGGAGGGGCTGTTCCGAGATTTTCGAACATGGAAATTGTGCCGGACGATGTCGCTGGTCTGCTGTTTTCTCAGCAATCTCCAGTTTCCCCCACCTTGCATTCCGGCACTGCTCTATACTCACCTCACTTCACCAGTCCACTTCAGAAAAAGTGTGATTTTGTGACAGAGATGTATCTTCCTTTATGGTCTTCAATAATTAATTATTCAAAATTATCTTTTACGATTTACTTCTACACTTGCACCTTTACACAGCTAGTTATACAGTACTCTGGCTCTGTACTTACACATTCTTTCACAACAAAAGATGTTGGACATGCCCTTCCAGGATATCAGCTTATTCAGAAAACGTGTGTGTATTGAAATAAATAAATATAAATCGTCTGATCTCTCCACAAAGAGCCACTGAATATGAACTTCACACGTTTGGCAATACTTACAATACTAACAATATATGAAGGCAAGGGGTGTGTTCAAGTGTATAATTCTGAGGGTGTCATTTTATTCAGAAGATATTCTCTATTGAGTTAAATTATTTTTTGTTTAAAAATAATTTTTGTACATATGATAAAACATAAACTAAATTGGGAAAATGTTCTTCAAATGCAAAGGAAATCATTTGTGCAAAAAAATATTATTATGGTACTGGTTAAAATTTGCATAGCTTTTTTAGGCAAAACAATTTGCTTTGAAATTGAAGATAGGTGCAATTATTTGTTTTGATGCATGTGGCTTGAGTTCAGAGTGACAAGAGACTTTTATTCCGCACTAGAGCAGTCGCTCTGTCGTGGGAAACTAAGTTCCCTTTCTTACTGGACACTAGTGTCGGCCTGGTAGGCTGTCTATTAGGTATGTATGTATTCTGTCACACAAGGTCTAGCAAAGTGCCTCACAACAGTGGCCCTGTAGGGCAAGGTAGACACTTACCAGAGCTCGGCAGGGCCCTGACCACTGGGGGAACGTCGTAGCTGGTTCGTACTGGATTAGAAGGAAACACGTAGGTACCTACGGGCGAGGCCGGTCTCGCTGCGTGATGGGTGGCTTGGGCCTTCCCCTTAGGAGTATCGACTCCTGGCGAAATGAGGCTTGCCGCACAGACCTGCTCACTGAACTCCGCTTTCTTAACAACTCTTTGAGCTCCGTGCCTAGAGTACCAGATTTCCTGTTGATGATCAGCAATCGACAGTCCCTGACTTTAAAGTGTGAGGCCGACAATGACTGACGGTGCGCTCCCTGACTGCCTAACAGTGTAAGCACTTGGAGTCGTAGACCGCCTTCCTGCCACTGCCGGGTGTAACCACAAACGTAGGGCCTCCAATCCTCTGCAGCTATCTCTGCCAACACTTTAACTAGGCACTCCAGTGAGAGATACAGCAGGGGTTAGCTGTCCCGCCTCTGTGGGGTGTTCCTATTGGTTGGAGCTCTACCTTTCTGAACGCAGAGGTGAACAGACTGGGTGGCCGTCGAAAGATGTGTGTGTATAACCGACAGACCCCTGAAGAGGGACTGACGTTCTATTCTAGATTAAACCCTCTGTCAATTGCTTGGAGATAGGCTATAGTACTATAGTAAGGAACTCGTGGATATGTTCAAGATTAGGTATTTATTTAGCCAATAAACACCTAGGTGGCACGTACACGCTACCAATAAGTATGTGCTATGGAAGTATTTAACCTACGCATTAACGGGTGAAGGTAACCCGCTCCTAGGCTACTGTAAGTTGCAAGAGAAGTTACAACTTTGCTGTTGCAACTAGCACTAACTGAGTTTGCCTAGAAGAGGCCCTAACTTTAATAGATTGGTAGTGGCAGCTGAAGAACCTGGTCGTCACAACGACTCAAGTGTAAGTCGTGTTCAATGTCTTCGGGTAGAAGCAGCTTCTGGTGACATCAATGCCAGGAGGTAGTAGAAGCCTCTGGTAGATAGTGGCTGCAGCCACTGGAGAACTGGAAGTTCTTGGAGAGGACCGTGAGGGCCTAATGGTCAGTAGAGAGCCCAAGCATAAGAAGTGTTGATGTGAGCTACTAGAGATAACTACCGACCTCGGCCGCACATGGCCTTATACGGCTTCCTCTGGAGTGCGCGGCAAGCTCAGAATAGTGGGTGTGTGACATGCCCTTGTGACATCTGCCTGGAGTGCGTGGGGTGGGAGAACTACCCTCTCGCTCTCGTGATATCACCGCAACGCTCGGCCATCTTCGGAGGTGTGGCGACACACTGTCTGCTGGGCACGTCAGGGGGCTGACGTGTTGCGTGGCCGCTTCAAATATTGTCATTTACCATGTAACTGAAGTGCATTTGAGTTGAACCCACTCTCTACGCATTCGTAACCTGTCGTGCTCTTGGTTTACTCCTTCCCAGTGTACACACTCTTAGTAGTAGGAGAAGGGTGAGGCAGGAACAGGGCAGGAATAAAATATCTTCCATGTCTCTGACGAGAACACTTCTTGCTAGACATCTGCAGGGGTTAGTTCCTGTAGTTAATAGAGCACGTGGATGAGCTGTAGTCGTTTATATTAGAATGGTGTAAGTAGCACGTGTCAATTTGTATAATTATTTTAGTTCTTACAGCCATGCTATTCATTGTACATATCTTAGTAAATTAGAATATTAATTTCCCAATTTTTAAACAAGGTAGATAAGTTTTAAAAAAAAATTCCATGAAAGTCCAGGAAAAAATGGTTTAAGGCATCATATTATGTGAAATTGTTCATAAGAGTTATTTGTTCTACAGACTGAATTGCATGCAGGATGTGAAATATGGCTTTTCGCTGTAATTTACATTTTCTATACGTGCTGCATGATGTGAAACACATCCTACAGAAAACTATGTAAAATTCTGTGGTAGTTGATCAGGTAGTTGCATGCTTGCAGGAACAGAGCGATGCACAGTATCTTTACCTTTAAGACCCTTTACCTGGTGCTTGAACTGCCTTGCAGTAAACCTCTACATGCTGTCTATAGTACATTCCTACCCACATTTAAGCCCAGCACACACGGTCTATCTTATTTCACGTGTGCTCTCTAGAATTGTCGGCCATATATCAGTTGTTTAGGATTTGTTTAACATCATTATAATATCACAGCTTAACGTGTGCCACTTATATCAACTATTTAATTATGATTACGGCTCATCTCACTGCAAACTTAGTATACCTACTTCTACTCCCGAGTGAGTCAAATTCCGTGCCAATCCGTACATGGAAGTCGTGGCCTGCCACAATCCTGGAGGGCAGCTGGACATGTGGATACGAGGGGTTGCGCAAGTAAGGGTGCGTAACCCCCGCCCCACGCTGAGAGCCTACAAGCAATCAGCCGCCTCAGGGCATTCCCGAGTGCCAACGAAGATACGCAAAGGCAGAGTCCTCGAGCTCACTCCAGCACTTCCAGTGCTGGGGCAGCCCTTCCAGAGACTGCCATCAACAGCCCAACACTCTTCAGCAGCCATCTAGAGGCTGCTACCTTTGGCGTCACCGTTAAAACTCGCAGTACCCGCAACCAGACGCTCCAATAACGCCAATCGAATTACCAAGTTACCAGACGTTTCTTCAGTAACTAGACATACCACATACCACCTTCACAGTCTCCTACAGACACCCCGGTTATAGTTAGTTTTGTCGTAAGCAATTTTCGTCAGATTTATTTCACTTTCCCTAACTAGCCTAGGACCAGGTCACCTACATCTGGCTACCGTAGGTTTACTTCCATTCACCCGTCAACTTGACAGGAGAGCACGAGTCACTGGGTTTACTAAGCGATTGATACACAACTTTTTTTCTTCTAACTACGAGTCTCATTCATGGAGTACTGTTGAACCAACTGCTAAGAGAATCTCGAACCAAGTACCGCAGACCAAGAACGGGAAATTGTTACTATGATCTAGCTATAGCTGGAGACTACCCATCAGGCGGCTCCAGTTCAGACACACATATTAGACGGCCATCTATTTTATTCCTACCAAGTATACAGGTACTGGAGGAATAAAATAGAGGCGCCCCAATCACTAGAAACACTTTCCACCCAGGGAGAGACAGTAAGCCCTGAGTTGTACCCCTACCGGAGCACTTTGGTGCTAGCGTGGGTATTTGCTTAGGTGCTACGGCCTGGCCTTGGTTGAGAATCTCGCGCCCAGTAGTAGCAGTGGTAGCCCACACAGCTTCAACGCTTCTGGTTCGCCCGCTAAGGTGGGGGGCCTTCTGAGGCACCGGGCTCGTGCTACCAGCCACTACTGGGCAACACTATTCTAGGGTCACTCGAGTCCACGGTGCTCGACCTACAGTTCTCAGCAGCCAAACAAGAAGGGAGGAGCAAAGAGTTACTTGCCTCACTGCCAAGCAGCTGGGGTGGTTTAGCTTCCCCTACAGCATGCCGACAGGTACGAGACTACACCAGCATCAACAGTCTGCAGCCAACCACCACTCGTCATCAAGATGTCCATAATTAAATCCTGAAAGCACAACTGGCCTAGTGCAACCAAAGCCACATAACCGTGATCCAGCCTTAGCTAACTGGACACGTGTCAAGCTGAATACATTTATGATCCTTTTCAAAGGAAACGATGGGTCCTAAGCACGTGCAACAAGAGGACCTTTTTTATTAGGTAGGGTGCAGTGCTCAATAAAACCAGTAAATGTGCACCCAATATGCTAATTCCTCCCAAGTAGGACCTACTGCTCGCAATAAGACCACAAAAATTTCCATAAAATTTGTAGTAAAAAAATTGTATGCAATGAGAGGGTGGCCATCCCTATTATTTTTTGAAGGTGGAAGGTCTTAACACAGGTTTTTTATAGATTGAGGATCGCGATAACATGGAACATTTTCCAGAGAATAATAATTTAACTTCACACCGTTTTTGATGTTTTGCAAAAATTCAATTTCTAAACTTGATTTTCAAGGGCATACATCTGCCATAGGAATTGAGCTAGACTATAAGTTGGCGCCATCCGGTGAGATACTAGATGGATGAAGACACTATATACTTACTGTAGATGGGCGCCAGCTGTGTTTCCCATACACCGCACTTTGAGACTAAGGGATACTATGGGTTCTGTGTGTCCGTCTCACCCGAGCATCATTGCAAAACACATGCCAATACTAAACATTTATAAAACACTGCACTCAGGAGTCTGCTGGGTGGCAGCGCTACAAGAAGACATATTAATTACACTGGTATGATTTCTTTTATTTCTATCTGTTACACATTGTGCCAAAAAAATGAATTTGTGATTAACCTCGGGCGTGACTAGCTAGCTTTGGTGGGTGATTTCCCCAGTCCGTAACTTGACTTGCGCACTCCTAGATGGATGATTTCTTTGTGTTGTATGAGAACGCAGTCTCCACAAAGAAAAGGGATCTACGGCCGCTAGGGTGGACCGTAGATTTTTCCTGGATGCAGGACACTTAGAATGACAAAGAAAATTACCACGTGTGTTTATTCTTGTCACTAATGCCTACTTGTCGGGACATGTCCCCGAACCACGTGATGTATGGCGAATGTCTATACACGTAGTGGGTTAGGACGAAAAATAATACAGCCGTACAAATTACACAAATATTCCTGGGTGAACATAGGGCACAACATAAGTAGGCACATAAACATGCATATGCGTGAAAATACTTAAGATGGCGTGGATGCCGCTGGATGAAGTTCTTAGCAGACCACTTGGGCAGATGTAAATTGCATGATTCCCTGTGAAAGACGGGCAATCCTTACCTGCAAAGTGATAGTGGTGTTGGGAAAAATATTCCCGTTCAGAATAAAGCACACAAAAACTTGTAGCGCGCCTGCTGGCGGGAAAATTCAAACATGTGAAAAGACCTCGTGGTCATACACTAAAAGCATCAATCATGAAAAGTACAAGAACCCTGAATCAAAACAATACATATTACACTGAGAAACTGTATGGCGCACATGAAATCACAAGAAATAACACTTTAAGTGCAAGGACAGCGCAGATATGGACTTGGCGGCTGCTAACCACATGGGGTGCGATTGATGTGGCCATAACACAATTAAACGTAAGAAAAACCCTGAAATACATACATATGATTATCACTCTTAATATTGCTCGCAGCAATTAAGTAGAAATTACAAGTAAAAGCCCTCAACATGGGCAGGTGGCGCCTGATTTACAAGTTGCGCGGGCCGCATGGCTTCTCAGACATCTTTCCTCCTCTCGATTTAAGTTCAAAAAGCCACAAGGGCTGCAAATTATTTATTTAAGTGGAAGCATAATGCGGGAGATGTCTGGAAAAATGTACATGAAAAGCAAAGGTTAACCGGTAAACTAAAGTGAACTACAGAAATCTATGCGTACATGACAGCGTCTTACCTCTCCAGCTCTCCTCAAACGACTGCCCGGAGGTAAGCATCTCACAGACCTACCGTGGCTGCCTATGGGGTTCACACAAACGTATGTGCTATGCACGCTGAGCAAAATTATTATATTCAAAATGAAAAGGCACATATGGTCTTTTAATATATTTTCACAAGAGCAATTTAAATAGTTAAATACTGGTGTTAGATACGTGTTCTTTGAAGGCGTGTATGCCTGAATATCAGTGGCTGGTTCTTCAGAGCAGCGCATATTTTGAGTTTGAAATAAGCATCACACATTTTACGAAAAGAACATTTTTACACTTTATAACACTTTTGAGCTGAAAAAGTACATAGCACTGCAAACATTAATTATCCCGTTTTGGGAAAGTCCATGGTTGTGGCATCTGTGCACACGTGCTCACCCATGTGTCACGTTAGCTGTGAGTGCCATCATGGTCTGACTGCTACTGGCTCTCAGCCGGCATCAAGTTGTATTGCATATGCAGAGTGGATAGCATCAGGGAAATCATGGAAAAGTCAGGGAATTTTACATTTCTGAAAAAGTCGGGGAAATTTGTGTGAGGTCAGGGGAATTTATTTAAAATAGTTTTAAATGTATTTAATATGAAAATAAGTATTAGATTCTAGTTCTTTTGGTACATGCCATCTTATGAATTATATTTTATCTTTCTATCACCTTTTTCCATTTGTCATCTTTGTGCCTACATATCACTTTTTTTATAAATACATATAATTTTTTCCATTAATGAAGGCTATGTTATTGTTACCCATAATGTTTTGTGATTTATTTGGAGTAAAACATCAAAATATTTTAAATATTTGCTGCGTAACTTTGTTAGGGAATTGTAACAGGATACCTGGAAAAGTTATTCGACCTCATTTTCCACAAGGCATCTCCTCGCAAAATATTTTAGGTATGTACATATTGTCTACAAACTGAAAAGTTTAGAAATGTAATTACACTAATTAGGAAATTGAACAAATGCTACACAAAATTATTAGTTCCAAGCTAATATGATGAAACCAAAATCGTATGCTTCACAAACTTAGGCGCATTAGTAATTTTGCAAACAAAATACCAAATAAGTATGGGCACTTAGTATTGAGAACTATTATTGATATGTTTATAAATATTTTTATTTTAAGATATCAGTTAACAAAATAATAAAATATTTGTTTTGTTTTGATAGTAAAAGCAGCTCTGTAGTGGGGCGTAATCGTTCAGACATAGATGGTCGAGAAAATCTGATGAAATATGAGTGAAATGTATTCTCCGGGTCAGTTTTTTCTGTTTATGTTATGTGGCAGACTCCAGACAGCTTTGTTAACCCCTCTCCCCTACTCCTCATGCATTGTGAGTGACATCACCCTTCCTCGTACAGGGTGTCTAGCAACCGGGAAAAACAGGAGGAATTGTAGCACCCGAGAATAATACAGGAATTGTACTAGAATTTCTTCACATGTCCGTGATTAATGCCATAACAGCAAGGGCTTCTTTTAGTTACAGGAGACATTGGTGGAAATACTATTACTCGTTGATTTATTTATTTTTCTTTCTTTCAGGAAATCTTCATTGTTTACATACCAATTTGGGCAAACACAAAATTGCTGAAATACTGTGTTGCTAATACACTTATTTATGGAACTTGGTACACTGGAAATTCACCAGGTTCCTGTATTACCAATAGAGAAACGTTTATTTCTGCCAGTAGTGGGAGTTTAATAAGTCACCAACTCCATATTTAATCACTGTAAACGTCACAATATTACATAGATAAAATTAATTAAAAATTCACTACGTCTACTGCCAGTGTCGCTAAATTGGTAGCACTGCAAATGCGAGCTAGTAAATATTGGAAAGAATATGAGAATTGTTTTGTTTTTATATTGGCATATCTGTTGCAGATTATATGTTGTTTCATTCCAGTCCAGTCTTCAAATAGTGATCTTTTGGAGATTTATTTATGTGATTTTTGTTCTGGTTTCTTCTTCTTTGTGTTTTTATAGTGCATCAGTATGGTTACGATGACAAGCACAATGGTTTGGCTAAATATTTGATGCTGTTAACATGTTATTTTAGTGCTGCCGAAATTGTCATCATCATTCTTTGTTCGTTCTAATAAAAACAAATATTTTCAATTAAACCAAAGATGTTTTGACGTGTGACAATCTCTGCTGTCTGACTGCCCCCCCCCCCCTTCCCAGCTTCGCTCCCCCCCCCCCCCCCCCCCCCCGGTGACGCTGGCTAGCCGCATCTTAACTGGTTTACTCTGACCTTCTGACCTGCTGGGCACGGAGGCCACCCCTGTATATAACATGGGCCTAATGGGTCGGCGGCGACGTGCGAAGTCGGGCTCTACGGCCTTGATATGACGAGGTGCAGGTTTTGGTGGTGGTGCAGCAGTTCGGCGAGGTGGCGGTGTGTTTGCTTGCACCCTTTCGTTTGCTGTGACTGTTGTTGCACTCGACTGGGGGGGTTATCGCCTCAAGTATGGGAGCCGGCTGCGGTTCTGGTGTGCTTGGCTGATGAATGCCAAATAGTGCCTCCTGCACTGTAGTGTAGTGTCCCTCTGCGATCCTGGTGGGTGGCTCGGAACAGTCCTATAGGGATGACGTTGGGTGCTGATACGCTGAGTCGTCGCAGTAGCGCAGTTTGTTCTCGTGGACTGAGTAACCCAAACCTCCTAGGAAGGATACGTAGCCCCTGGGGAAGCTTAGAAATAGCTCTCGCCTTTCTGGCCCATGTCTCTACTCCACCCTTACGGGTGTAAGGCATGAGGTACTAGATCAGCGCTGCAGGAGTTTGGCTGTTGACGTGTCAGTGGTCGCATGCATGTGCTAATTACTGCCGCCAACACCGCCTTGCCATCGACGACTCTACTAGGTAGAGCCGGCATGGGCTGCAGGGTGAAGGTTGCTGGAACTGCACGGTGTTGTCCTGTAGGGTTAGATTTCCCTGCATCAGGATGCAGCCCTCTCGGCACCACAAGGGAGCGATGAGAGTTGAACACCTGGCCGGCAAGTCTATCCCACTGGGAGCGTACCTAGTGTTGGGGCTGTACCGTTTCTTCCACGTGGTGCAAGAAAAGGGTGGCCTTCCAATGGTGGTGAGGTGAGGGTCGAGTGGTCGCTAGTCTCCCCGAACTCGAAGAAGATCCCCTCGGCTCCACAAGCGGGGCGACTTCGAGTCAGCAAGCCAATTTCCAAGGGATGATATCCTAGTGTTGTGGCTCTACTGTTCACTGCTGGAGGCAGAGAGTGGGTGGCCTTCCAAGGATGTGCTGTTCTGTTACTCCGAGTGCATTCGGCAGAAACGAAGCCCGGTCTCCTGCCAAGTCCTCCAGCTCCGATATGACAGTACGAAGGCGCTTGTAGTGAAAGTCTAGATGACTGGTAAGAGCGGTGTTTATTTAACCAAGAGGAAATAAACATTGATGGCAGAGGTGCTAACGCCTAATTTCCCCACGGGTTATGCGGAAGGAAACATCCTATCATACTACAGGGGAAGGTGCCCTGTGCAAAAGCTAGCAGGATAGGCAATTAGTTTGGTGCATTTATCCTTGGGGCGATCCCTACTCTCAGGTAGGTGTCCATAAGGGACAGAATGTGTCTAAGTGTTGAACTGTCGATGACGACTGGTCCTTCCTTCAGTCAGGTGCTAGAGAGGTTCTTCGGCCTCGCGAGGAGAGCGATGAAGCGTAGGAAAGGTTTGAGCCTCAGCGCCAAGAGTTGGGGCAATGAGAGCTCAGGAGAGGTGATCGAGAACTGATGCAGAACTGATGGTCCGGAGGCCAGGCTGCAGCTCCTTATATACTCCTCGGCCTTCCCTTCTTCCACTGGCATAGGAGGTCTGGAGAGGGGGAACAGTAGGTTGCAAGCCCAATGCTTAGATCCTTGGAGCGTGCGGCGTAGTGAAGTGTGCTGGGATCTAGGCATCTTTCATGTGGTGGCATGTAGCGGCACGCTGCTCTACTCGTCCCTGGCCCCTTGTGTGGTCTAGGTTGCTCATTGGTCACAATAATAAATGATTTTTGGGCTGTCTGTCCCAACCAGATAGGTAAGACAATCTTGCAGATGACGGCAGCAGCGACGTGACTCATGGACAAGCTGTCAGGAGTGCAGTTGCACTGATGAGTAGCACTCGTTCAGTATGATTGACGTCATGCATCAGTTTTTAAAATACGATATTAGAGTTATTTCAGTTTTTGGAATTAACATCACTTCAAAATATTTCCGAAACTTTATTTGCAAAATTCAGAATTAAACAAAAGAACGTAGCTGCACACAGTGATTAGATGTATGTTTATAGTCATTCGGGATTGCAAATATTTTACACTGAATTAGTG
This sequence comes from Dryococelus australis, assembly GCA_029891345.1. Classification (NCBI taxonomy): domain Eukaryota; kingdom Metazoa; phylum Arthropoda; class Insecta; order Phasmatodea; family Phasmatidae; genus Dryococelus; species Dryococelus australis. The sequence continues at coordinate 86,000,253 of CM057002.1, read as the reverse complement.
GTGTTGAACTCGAATCAAATATATGTTGGTGATGTGTTTATAGCAGTTGTACCTGGGCCATTAGTTTTAAGGAATGTTGACGAGACAGCATTCACAGGCATGACCACTAACTGAAATTACAAATTATACAAATGAGAATATCACTCTGTTCATAAGCGTGTTTCACTATCAACTAATAAACCTAACCAATATAAATTATATAAGGTGTTTACTGTTTGTCGAATTTGATAACATATCCCTATTCCAATACTCAAGTTGCGCTCACATTGTCCTAATCTAGCTTACTTTGGGCAGTTTCTGGTTCATAGTGTTTGTAAATGAAATAATATATTGACCCACATTTGTGTCCTAAAAGTTTGTGCTCTTATTTATTGATTTACATTTTTAGTTTCAGAGTTAAAAGTTATCAAAATATATATTGATGACTTGTGCAATAATTTGTTCACTCACATTCATAAACAAAATAACCTTCATCTCGCACCCGTAAAATGTTAAAAATTTGGCTCTCTGCCATAGATGCAGTACATGAGAATAATTTCGCGGCTTTACAAGAGAAAAATATCTTACGTAGTCCGTATGCCCGCCGCAGCGGCACAAGTGCACATTGATAGAAGCCACTTTGTGAATTTTGCTGCTATACACAAGAAAGATTTCTTACTTAGTTTGCACACCCACTGCAGTGCTACAAGTGCACAATTTTAGATGTCATTTTGTGTATCATGTTCACGTGGTTTTGCTTTCTCAAGTCACATTACCATCTGTGGAATAGTAACCGCACAACGTATACTGTATTTGTAAACATTGCAACATATATGAATTTTCCATCACAAATGTTTTGTAGGGGAGAAATTAAGTTGGAATTTATTGTGTTTGTGCAGAATCGTGATTTAACAATATTTACAGGAACACAAAAATGTTGTGTGTCCTGTAGTACTTGAAATATTAATTATCCCTAATTTTTCATTAAAACTTCTGGTGTGGCCTATACACCCCAAAATACGTATATCATGGATGCAAGTGGAGAATTTTTATCTCGCTGTGCTCTTGGTGGTGATAATATTGGGTAAATCAATTGCTTTTTAATTTTTATTATTTCTCACATTTCTGCACAATGGTGTTGAGCTGGAACAAACAAACAAAAGGGAAGGGCATTGGTATCGGGGTATTGGCATTGGCATCAGCATGCCATTGGTAGAGGAAAACATGGTATCGGAACAACTAATAAAACTACAACCACAATCTCACCAATGTTAACCTAAATTCGCTGTCTGTAATAACGTTAAAAGAGTTAACAATTATTTCATTTTTTACAAGGTTTTCTACATTTACTTTTATAACCTAAAAAGTTTGTAGGCAAATGTCAATCTATAAGTACCTTAAAAATTTTGTCAGCATTACAGTGGCAAGTGAATTAGCTGACGGTGTGTTAATAAAACATACATCCGCCATTTGACGCACCAGCTGATGGCAAAAGGATACTTAAATGGAAAGTAAATATTGGGGCTTCTTTTGTCGAACTGTCAAAATCTTATCAAATTATACGAGACAGAAAGTAGTTTTAGCAAGTAAGCATTAATTCCATTTGTACATAATGTCAAATTTTGCCTCCCCTCTAAGTCATATTAACTAAGGGAAGTTATTTTAATATTTCGGATTTTTAATTTTTCTTTCTTATTTAAACAGTGTACAATCACATTTGCTTTATTCTAATGTTTCTCCTCGGATTAAATTTCCAGACTTATTTGCTTAGAGTGAGCTAACATTATTGTTTAAATTTTCTGAACTTGCCATATAGGGTCTGTATTATTTCCATTAAAACTTAACGCTTTCCTAAATCATCTTGTAATACTATCCAACTTGCAGCATCATCAATAACAATTATAATAAGAGGCTTGTGTGGCGTGAATACGTTGCTCTAGCAATTGTATCATAAACAAATAAAATAAACACAAGACAATGCAACATTTTATTAACCAAAAATTCTTCACGTGCATGTAGTATAATCTGTAACATAATTTCCTTGGCTCATTTTTTCTTCCATCCAATACTTTTTTTACATTAGAACTCCATCCAAACGTTTCATGTGGAATGTTTGTTCTTGCACTCGCATATATTAACGTTGGTTTGAACATAGTGTTGAACATAGGTTTTCATAGAGGCAATATGTAATTTCCTACAGTTTCACCATTGTTAGGGTTCCATACTACATAGCACTTTTTGTTTACAACTTCAAATATTTCAAACGGACCAGAGTAAAGGAAGCATAATTTATTTTTTGTGTGTTCCCAGAACTTACTAATGGGCTTCGCTTTCACCAATACCAAGTCTCCTACTTTAAATTTGTTATTCTTCATCGGTTTCCTGTATTTCTGTCGTCTCCTCACACCAATGTGTTACTTTTTGTTGCGGTTATTCTTTTGATGGTGTCTATTGTCATTTCTCTTATTTCTCACCTCGTTTGCCTGCTGTTAAATCTACCTCGTGAACTAGTGTGAAATGCATTCACACCTGCATATCCTGGTGCACTATCCTTATTCTATCTGTTATCACTTGATTGTCAATTATTATATAATGTTTGAGATCTGTGATTTTGTACTCTATCTCCTTCACAGTTAGATGAATTACGTATTTGGCACCCAATGTGTTTGAAATGCAGTATTTGTTCACGGAATTCGGTGTTACTTAAATTGGTTCTGGTTGTCCATGGCAATTGGTATCCTTTTTATAATTATTGTCCTAAAATCATGGCAATGAATTCCACATCAGACATTTCTGGATTTAAATGCTGTGTTCTCTTGTACATGCTGCTTAAATGTTCTCTAGTGACTTAACTTTCCTAATATCAAACCTTTCAGCGTGTAGTTGGACTCTTTTAGATTACTCTGTACATGTAAATTCCAGTATTGTTATATGAACATGGCTTGAATTCAGTGTGACATTACTTTTCGTTTATTAATCTCCCACCAGTAGTGTACAGTTGTTTTCAAGTTCATACTAAAACATTTCCAAACGTCAACATCATTTAGTTCACAGAATTTAACGTACTCATCAATGTTTCAGATACATTACTAGATTTTCTGTGCTCATTTCAGTGAATGTAGGAATTTCCTTTTCCCACTGTTGGGCTGGATGGTGCAACATTGCTGCCATTGAATTAACTAAAGTATTAATTTGTGGTTGAACTACTGATGACCTGTTCTCAAAATTTTGTGCTGTTTAGGTAAGTTGGTATTGTTATACTCGTATATTAATGGTTGAACTTTGCTGGTGGTGGCAGACATGCTAGGTATAGGCAGTTCACGATAAAGTGATCACTTTTGAAAGCCCTGCTAAAGTTATGCTTTCTTGCCCATTATGTATCCTTCCGCCACATGTAAACAAACATTGCCATGTGATTGCCACATGTTAATAAACTCAGTGTTTACATTTCAGGACTGCTAAATATAACCTGTATATTATATATAAAACATGTAACATGTATATTATATATAAAACATGTATATTATATATGAAACATGTAACATGTATATTATATATAAAACATGTAACATATATGATGTATATAACACATTATATATATATGTAACATATATAATTGTTTGGGTCATGTCAAAGCTCCGATAGACAAAAACTTTACACAACAAACAATTCAAAAATTAATGCCCTAGCGATGAAGTCGTGGAAACCATAAAAAAACAAACATTAAACTTGGTTGGTGAACAAGGACTAACATGACACAGTAAGAAAGGACACTCGTTAGTTAAGCTGTAAAATAATTTGTAAGCACAACCATATCCAGATTTTGAAATAATCTAGCACTACTGGGCACTCAAGGTACAACACCACTTGTCACACAAATTACCAAACATTTAAAAACTGTTCCGCAAACTTAACGTTTCCCACGACTCACTTTTTCTAAGTGCCCCATCGCTCTGTAGCATGACTAGTAAAACGTAAGCTTGAAAACATGGTAGCTGTGTTTGGCTTCAGCTGACCGAAGTGCAACTAAGCCACCAGGAAAAAATATACATCCTGTAGGCATTAGGTAGTTGCCTAACGTGGCAGACATTTGAAGCGTATAAAGTAGACATAGCGAGATCTTGCAAGGCCTTAAATAAAAAAATGACAAATAAAAAAACAATGCGCAAAGGGGAAAGGGGAAGGCAGGGAGGCAAGGGGATCTGAGCCGGGCAAAAAGTACACCACTACACAGAAGAAGATGGTGCTAATATACTTAACATGATGGCGCTAACGTGGCAGTATATAAAAGTATGTAATATATAAAAAAGTAAAATATATAAAATATGTGCTTGTATGTATACATTTTAAGGAAAGTTTTATATACACCTTTATAAATGGAGATAAATATATTTCAACATAGGCCTATTATGTATATGTAAAATAAAAATAATTTACACTAAAAATATAAACATATCAACAAATGCATTTGTGTATAGTCCATTCCCCATTGGAAGCAACTTTCTCGGAGCCCTGCTAAATATCTACTTGTAGGCCTGTTTCGTATCCTTCTGTCCAATGTAAACAAACATTGCCATGTGACTGCCATGCAGCATCTGTCAAACTCAGTGTTTACATGCCATTGTGTGTGTATACATGTTTGTATACTTTCGCTACACCTAAAAATAAATATTGAAATGTGACCTACTTTTTTACCTGTCAAATGTGGTGTTTACTGTTTACAGCTTTTCAAACAATTGTCTTTGGTATATTTCAAAAACCATTTTGTATGAATATTCACAGTTTAGGCCTATAACATTATTTAGGTCAGCTTTATTACGTTTTAAAATGCCTGAATTAACGGCAGTTCTTACGGTTACGTTACAGTAACATATTTGTTTTCCACAACATAACACATTACACTTGATGCACGTTAATATTTTGCCGCGACTGTGTTAAACACTGTTACAACTGCGGGGTAATGAACTGTAGTATTTAACATTTTGTTATTGATATGTTTGGGTTATTTCTTTAGGAGGGCCTCAGTTCGAATAACGACGGAATAGCCAGTCCAACAAAAAAGCGACATTAAAATCAAGCATGCAACTCGTGTCGCTCATTTTTTGTTATAGAGACTTAAAATATAGCAGTTCACATGCACACAAATAAGTGTACCGTAACTTTTATTCCGCTCATATTTATATGTATTGCTGCTTACTGTGTATTAGGTTTATTGAAATTTATTGGGGCTGGGCTTCGTTATTTTGTTGATTGGTGGTAAATCACGTTACAAGACTATGTTTCAAACACCCACCCAGATAAAGGTACAACGTCGTGATAAACAGATGTGGATGTAAATAAATAACTTCGCCATAAAATAGTTCACATTTACAACGTATAAATAGTTAATATCAAATATTTGAAATCACACACAGGGCCAGCATATCGACCACGATGCACAAAGGCATGCCATTTCACAGATGCAATGATTAACGAAACACACGTCACAGTATATTTATTACTGCCGTGGAAGCACAGATTTATCACAACATCGTAGGTTTAATAAACACGTTTACAAACATGAGGTGGTAATTTGAAATATTTTTTGGAGTAAGTATAATTTATGCTTCATTTGGTAAAACAGCAACACGCCATGTCACAGCTCGCCACGTCTGCCAACTTCTCTTTATTTCTGCCCCACCATCATATCTAAATATATTAAAATAAGTATTCAAACATTAAAATCTGTTTTCAGTTGTAAATTACAAATTCAAAAATCATTATTTTGCTGTAATAAGTATGAAATATGCTACAATTGAAAACATGTACAATTTTGTTGTATACTAGCGAAGTGAATCTTCCAGAGTGTGAAAGATACAGACAGAGAGAGTGCCAAGCCTCACTCAGCAGATAGTTGCTTCAAAGTTGCTCTTATCCGATAAAACAACACCGTACCATTGCGGCCTACTCACAATATTAACAGGTTGACATGTTATGCCTGGAGTGTTTTTCAAATGTGGATTTTCATAAGTCGCTTCCAATCGGGAATGTACTATACATGTAAATTTTTTATTTTGACACAGTTACTCTATGTCCGTATGCTTTTGAAACCCTCCAAAAAATAATTGAATATTTATACTGTGAATTGAAGTGGTAACAGAAGGGTATACCAAGCTTGTAACTGGCACCACCTTCGTTTGTACAAAATAATTCTAAAAATAATGTATATTATTTATAGCTAAGTGAAATGCCGATCCGGTGATGGCCACATTTCCGGTGTCTCTTGTGGCCCAAATGGGTGCGACATTACCTTTTTGTCAAACCCACAGACCTCAAGAAACAAATTTTACAGGGAAAGTGCATGGACTCTCATCATTGTTGTGGTTCCTTCATTGCAATGATTGCAGCAAAACTGAAAACTTAAATGAGAAAAGTATTTAAAGAAAATTACTATGCTTACGAAAAATGGTTCATGCATGCACACATAAAGCTGAAAGAAATGTCTTATTATTAATGTAAAACCAATACATATCCACAAATGACAGCAAAATGATAATGTAAAGGACAAATTATAAAAGTAATACTTTCAGGTAAGTTACTTTTATGTAGTGTGTGACCGACACACAAAACAAAATTACATATTAATATACAACTTAATTTCTAAGATGTAAAACTATCATAACATTTATATTAACAAGATTCCAAACATGTTAACATGTTACAATGACATTTATGTTAACAAGTAACTCAATATACGTGACCTTATCGTACCATGCAACACACATTTGAACATTTAGAGCAAATTTTGCAAAAACTGTATATATTACTTAAAAAAATATCACTAATATTTGTTTTATACTAGACACTAAAAACCAAATAACATATCTTAACAAACAATATGACAAATACATAAACACATGTGGACTCCAATAACAAATAGTACCCACCCATAACAGATATGTGTATACTACAAACAAGCAGCTGCAAAATGCAAATACCTTTACCTGGTCGTACAAACCTTACCACCACTGACCATCCATCACCTACAGTGCAGTAGAACAGCCTGTGATACCTCTGTGAGTCAATACTTCATCGCCACTGCCAAGATCATCTTCGTCAGTGGTGTCCAAATACGGATCCAGGGAGATGATGAATGGAGGTATGTCAGCGGCTTCGTGCACTTCCTTCTCCCAGTCCTCTGCAATCAGCTTCTCCCCGTAGTTTTGCCCATCTGAAGGAAAGTTTGTGCAAGGTTCACTTAAAAGCTGTGTGTTTAACATGTGGTACCGGAAACATTCATATTTTCATGCTTTAAAAAAACTCTAAGCAATAATGCAAATCATTTAAAATAAACAACCAGACCATGCTAAGAAGCATTGAAGTTTTTCAAAATTTGTGGCATTTCAGTTAGAGACACGCAAGTAAGTCTAGGAGTGAATTATTAAGATATATATAAGAAGACTTAATATGGAATGAAAAATATAAATAATTGAAAAATAACTATAAGCAAAGACAAGAAACATGGTAAAAACACAAATCTATCGTACAAAGTCAGACCACAGCTTGAAGAATGTCTGATATGCAGAAATTGCGAACCACTACTTAATACGTAAATATACTGAAGCAATTTACACACACACATAGAGAAATGTAATATAACACACAATAAATACAAATAAAAGACCACGCACATAAGGAGACACAATTTATACTGTTAACTAGCCATTATATACCAACACCTTGAAGTACAGCTATGACACATAAAAACATTGGATGTTTCAAACTACTGCAGGGACATAAGGAAATCACATTGTAAGGACCACTACACACACAATCTACAGGCACAGAAGAGGATGACACTGAACACATGACACACAGGTATACCTCTCTGGGGTCACTAATTGGACAGCTTCACTCCACATTGCCCTAACAGCTACATCATCAAACTTTCTGTCCCGGCCCATGTGACTATTGTAGTGCTGCTTGCACTGGGCCCAGACAAGTTCAATTGCATTGTAATGGTAATGGTATAGAGGAAGCCACAGTACCTCATGCCCGTGCTGAAGAGCCATGTCATGAAACACATACCTGAAATATTTTTTTAACCCATGATACAATGTCATAAAAGTTCTATTATTGAATGTTAATATGTTAAGCAACCAAATGGAAGCATTACTATACATAATTTAACTTATGGCCGTGAAGTAAAACGTACCGCACTGGAGGCAAATTCGCTTTTGTGACACCCAGCAATTTACCTTTCACTGCATGCGCAACAAATGGAATATTGTGCTGTTTCAACCATGCTACGATGTTGTCTTTCCTCCAGCTTCTGTTGGAAAATTTTTCAAGCTGAAAGTATATAAAATAAACAATTCAGAAAATAATTCAAATTGCAATAATTTTGTTGAGTATGTCACTAGCTGAACAAATAGTTTTCCTAGTTTAAATGCAACTATGGTAAAAAGAATTCTACATTTGTGCTGAACCACATACCTGGGTGCTGTGATGCGATGAGTTGGTGCATGACGATAATGCTGGGCTCCGGCAGGCTCTCCAAGAGCTGCTTCATCCACTTCTGGAAACTTTCCCCATTCATTTCGCTGTGGTAGTCACCCTTCTTCTGCCCTGAAACAAACAGCAACTCGACTTCCAGCATGAAGCCATTATGCCCTCCAGCATGAACAACAATGAACCACTTACCTTGGTCCACACAGTGTCTCTTTACTGTGTGGACTGTTTCATCCTGCCAGCTTTTTTTAACAGTTCCTAAATATAACAAAGCTGTGATTTATTGTTGTTGGTATACATACAACATTATGATATTTAAATATGCAAGTCTCAGCAAACCTTTTGGAAAAATCCACTTTTCATCAATGAATAAGTTTGCGCCATTCGCCTTAGCGTCCATGTACTTCCTCAAAAAAATAGCACATTGGATGACGATGTATTCCTTCTCGAGCATGGCCCGTCGTCCGTTCAGTCGTCCACTCGAAACCCATGTTCTTCAGGAAGTGGTAGAGTTTGGTTCTTCCACCATAGAACTCAATCCTGCTGTCTCTCACCTCCTTCAGTAGCGTTGCCAAAGTGATGTGATGTCCTTGCAAAGTCAATTGCAAAATTATCATGAAAATTATGTCACAAAGGTAGCATGTGCCTTCGTCGATAAATGTTTTCATATTACACGAAATGTTAACGGCTGGCAATTTATAAATAACCAAGAAACTTCTCTTCTGCTCAGCAATGTTATTTTAAACTAGGCTACTTAAAATACTAATACTATTTATATTACAATCTTTGCGTGGAATATGGAAATATAAGTTGACACAGTGAGAAAAATTTGATAATGTGAATGCATTATTGTCGCAGGCAAGAACAGAAAATAACTGAATAATAATTAGTGGTATTTTAATATTGATATATACAGTTTTGGTAATGACTGCTTGTCGTACACTTACTCTCACCCACAGTAGCTCCCAACATGTATTGATTACACACATTGTATACAAGACAGTAACATCATATTGGTGTTGTGTTTTTACCAATTTTATTTTCAGTAATCATACTTTTTAACATGTGTGAAGTTGTTAAGTTTAATAAGTGTATTTTCGTGGTTGATTTTGTAGCAGATTCTACAAACACTGTGTGTAGTTCAGTGCTTGTGGTTGCAGTGCTATTTGCTAATGTACTGCAAACGGTTTGTAGGTGTTTCCAATATCATGTTTCCGCGGTCTGGAGTCTGTAACAGAATTGGTTTACCATAGATGAAATGCTTTGTAAATGCAAAAGTTTCATTTTGAAGGCTTCAACCTGCTAGCAATCAAATTAACTGGTACACACTACACTATGACACAACACAGTGCCGTTCTATCACGTGTCGAAATGGTATACTTTTTAATGTGTTTGCATGAAAATGTTAAATGTTATACGTAATTACCCAAATAAATATATGTGTTTGTCATATGGGATCATGGCTTTTCTCTGACCAATGTTCATGGAAATTATTAGAAATAATATTGTGTTATTTCCGTAAAAATTGGATAATTTTTGCTAGGGTAGTACTAGCGTTGCCTTCCTTTACCATTGCTTTTTTACTACAATAAGAATTACTTATAAAATACCAAATGAAACCTATTGCCCTCAAACTTCTACATGTTCTTACAATGAATATTTTGTAGTGAAATTATGAAGTCAGTCACAGTGTGTGTATTTGAATTTTCGGAATTTTAATGTGTTAATAGAGGAACTAAATTATTGTCTGCAGTGTAAATATTATAAATTAAATATATATCAACATCACATTATTGATCTCTGTTGCCCATACCTTCACGATACATCCTATAAATGGTGCTGTGAATGGCTGCAACGGTGAAGTCAACACATTCAAGTGACTTTCCCTCTTGTGGCCTTTTCTTTCTCTTCTTATTCGTAGTGGCCACATCTTCAATATCTCTCTTGTAGTACCTGAAATGTTTTACACATCAGAGACAGTGAAATCGACTTTATTTTAATTTCACAATATAACAGACTTGAACACTTATTGTGGGACTGGTACAGTTAAGGCCGGGCCACAATTGCTATAAACATATCACTAACACAACACAGTGATATACATACGAGTTAAACAGCTTGTTTTCAGTTATAGTGGCTACAACTGTGCATAGTGATAAGCACTTGGTTTAACTTTCCTTGTTACTATAGCTGTGTGTCAATAAACAGCCAGTCAGAAGCCCCGACACTTATTTTATGTTATCAATTGAAAAACTTATTTACAAATCAAGAAAGTGTGTATTTTGACTTCATTCCTCGGAAGATATTTTCTTTTGTTTATTTCTGGATAATCACAACCCCAGAAGTTTTGTAATGCTTTTAGGTAACGTTTATAGTAAAAATTGAAATGTAAATAATTTATCATTTAAAAAATGTCTCAGATCAATTGAAAATATTTACTTTTGAAAAAACCAGCTACTAACTCTTTGTACCGACCTTAATATCTTCGGTAAAAATGTGCTTATCGCTATAACTGTGGATGTGTTAGGTATGTCAATTGTAGCCCAGCCCTTATTGAAAGCTAGCTCATACAGATTCTTTATAAATACTTAATTTAACACATACACTGCATAATATAATCTAACCTTTACTAAACATGCATTCGCAAGTAAACAGGAGCCATGTAATTTACAGTTACATTAAATTTCAACAATATTTTTACGGCCAAAGTGGCAGGTATAACAAACAAATATGCCTACTCAAGAATGTATACTATCTTCTTTGATATTTCTCAAAAGGCAGCAAGTTGTCTTGTTGAACATCCATTTCGAAATTTAAACATGGAATTATTCTATAACTGTTGACAATTAATTGTAAAAACTTTCTAATTCTTATTACGGCTAGCATTTCTAAATAAAACAATTACACTTGCATCAAGAAATAATGTTGGGAACGAGCACAGCTATAGGTCTATAGTTAACAAAACCAGCTTCAAGATTTGATAGTTTATAGGATGTTAAAACACCTTTAGTGTATCATCAAACTGTGATGTTTGTTATGTTAACAATAGTAAAATTTAACACCGTAACTTGTTATGAATAACTACATGAATACAGGTTTGAGGTTAGGCCTACATTACAAAATATCACAGTGATTTCAAAACCTGTCGTTATTGAGAGAGACATTTGCACTTGTTAACAAGGCAGGTTTAAGAAAGGTTACATGGCTGGGCCTAAATAGATACGTACAGACGTATTTGAGGTTAGGCCTACATTACAAAACAACACAGTGTTATAAAAACGTGTAAAGTTAACGTATAATTATTAATGGAAAAATTTGCACTTATTATCAAGACAGATTCAAAACAAAGGTTAAAGAGATGGGCGTAGGTACACTAGTACATATAACTTTTTATATTATTATTCAAACTTAGGATATAAAATGTACTTCGTAAACTCACATGAATATATTGTCACGTTTCTGCTGTTGTTCATTTACTTTCATTACCGTTATTTAACTTTCCATTTATATCACGTTTCCAACTGTCAATTTTTACTTGTTCTTTTTCAACGATTTACTTTAACGTACCATTGATACGCGGGGAAAACGTGTCATAAAACCTGTTCTGGGCAACACGTCGTAAAAACACATTTACACTTACCTCCGGACAGTTGCAGTTGAAATTTTCATCATTTCTGCAACTCGTTCGATGACCTTGCACTGCTTCATCTCTCCTCGACATATTAAGTAATAAATACTTTCTGCGAGATTTATAATGTCTTCCTGGCGCTGACTATTCGTACGTAGTTTGCTGGAACTCATGACTTTACACAAAATCACTACAACACAATTAAACACTATACGACCTATAATAAAACAATGACTGCAGATAAGCTGAGAAATATTAAAACACAACTACTTCCAACATCCAAATGTGTGTAGCTTGGCTCGTAACCACTCCACACAAGCAAAGCCAAGCAACAAGCACGAAGGAACCACAACAACGGACTGTTGGTTTTGACCGTTGCGCCGATCACGCGACACACTATAATTATGCCTTACAGTAAATACATTATTTTTAAGCCAATAATTACTTTAAACTGTATAAAATACACTTCAAACAACTTAAGTAGCCATAAATTTAACCATTACACTTGCAATACAGCATTATTTCTTAGAACTACTTTTCAAATTTCATAGCCAACATAACTGGGTGTGTTCATCCCCAGCCTGTGCAGTAACACACATGGTTATACATACGCAGTTGCAGTGGTATTTTTCAAAGGTTGATTTCTAGAGTGCTCACTTTAACGTGAACTGCCTTTAGTTTATTTAATTCATTATTAAGTTAATTTATTTTGACTTCCATTTCACAGGTAACCTTTTGTATCTTTTTAATATTTACTTCAATGATATTATATTTTTTGTGTGTTTTTTTATTCATATGTGTAATTTTAACCTCCGCATGTTGTGTTAGCGATTCTAACTTTTCGTTAACGGTTTTTTCATTCTTTTCAACTACTTCCTGTAACTATGACAACTTGAAATTGGTATTTTTATGGTTACCATTAGATTCTTGAATTAAATTGGTTAAAATGTCTGTGTTTTCGTCAATTCCACTTTTACAGTTTCCAATAATTATGGCAGTGTTGGAAGTTGGCATTCTGATAACATCAATTTGTGCATCGGTTGTAGTATTCAGTCTAGTTACCTCTCACTGTAATTTTGTCATTACTTTTTGCACCACTTCCGCTTGATGTTGTTAGAGTTTATATTCAATGTCTATTTGATGTACAAATTTCTAATCTTTTGTTGATATGCTGAATATTAATTTCCAACTTCTCGTTTAACCATTTGTCTGCTGCCCGATACATGCCTTTGAGTATTTTGCTGTTCCATTTGCCCCTGTTGTGTATTCCATTGGCCTCTGTAATTGAGTGTTCTGCTGTTTCATTGGCCTCTGTAATTGAGTGTTTTGCTGTTCTATTTGCACCTGTAATTGTGATTTTTTGTGTATTGTGTGCCAACATCATTTTACGCATCATGGACATAAATTTATCAAATTGAATGTATTTACTAGTCATTTTGCCAGTAGGCTCATTTATTGAACTGATGTAATCAATATTTCCAGTGTCTAACCAACTTTCATTTTCCTTGTACCTGTGCCTAACATATCTTTATTTTCAGTGTTATTGTAGTTGGTAACTTTGGCGCATGACATTCCCGGCTGGTTGACTGTCCCTGTCTTGGATGACAGGCAAGTCGCGTGTCAGGGTAGCTATTCATCTTGGGGCACTGGTGCCCACCTGGAATATAGCACTGGCCTGGTTGGCCGTCGACATCGTACAAAGTCTGGTTCAGCGAGTTTCACACTGCATGGAGCGAGTTTAGGTGGTGGTGCATTGGGGGCAGCGTGACTGTTCAGTGGGTGGCTGTACTGCCTCTGTTCCCACTACCTGGGTAGCACTTGACTGAGGGGTGGTGTGTGCGTGTGAAGTGCTAGATTGTCGTTCTGGTAGGTTGGTATGTCAAACAGTGCCTCCTGTACTATGGGGTGATAACCTTCTGCGACTTTGGTAGGTGACTCGGAACAAACGTACTGGTGTGATGGTTGGTACAGGTAAGGAGTCGTCTCAGCAGTGCAGCTTGTTCACGTAGATAACTCATTCTATAGCTGTAAGACATCCTCCATCGCAGAATCTGCCCTTTCTCTCTCTGATCTTCCCTATAGGCGACAATAGACACTGCAGTAGATCATGGTGTCTCCAACCTCCCAATGATTATCTGTAACTTATTATTTCATATATTTCACATTTACTGCCTATTATTGTAATAAGTTCAGGTAGGTTTATTTTATTTTTTTAATATTCCAAAATTACAATTATTTGCAATGCTGGTTTTTTTCCTCCCTCCTCCCCCCCCCCCCCCCCCCAACTCATGTAAACTTTTCACAGCAGCATTAGGTTATAATTGTTACAGGCTTTTGCAGGATAGATGATACTTGATTCTGTACCAAGTGAACTTGCTGGCTTAACACGATAGACACACAGTTGTGTAATCTTTACTTTCCATGGTATTACTTTTTTTTTATTATTATTATTTTTATGTCTTGTGCTCACAAGACCACTGTGGCTGAGCTGCTCACCTCCCATTAAAGCAAACCGGTTTCAATTCCTGGCTGGGTCACTCCTGGATTTTCGCATGTGGGAATCATGCAGGACAATGCCGCTGGGCAGTGGGTTTTCTCAGGGATCTCCCGTTTCCCCATCCTTTATTCTGCCACTGCTCCTTATTCCTCACAATAACCATCCTTAGCTCTCATGGCCTCTATGTTAAGCGCCGCCCAAATTTCTTCACTCACTCTTGTACTCGTGTATTTAATCTTGTGCAGATATTGTCCTTTTTCTAGTGAAATGGAAAATGAATTGAAATAAAAGTTGGACTACACCCTGAACCATACAATGGAATTTAAAATTTTAAGGGTTGGTTTAGAAAAAGTAGCTATTAGCACATATTAATCATAATTTTTGCACAGTGAATAGACAAATGTAGCTCTTAGGTCATTAATAACTCTCAGCATTCAGTTGTAAGGACTGAAGTGAATTATTTGATCTGTAAATTCTTATTTTAGTATAATCTAAAAATATTTTTGTTGTGCAAGTTTATGGCATCCTTTCTACTTTTTGTATTTTTATTTGTTGCTTTCTGATTTAATTACATGTTTGGAATTCTCTGTGTTTATACATCAACTGAGGAGGCCCAGTTTGATATCTATTCTCGGCCTGTGTTGTCTTTCTCTACACAGTATTGTGGTTTTCTACAAGCCCCACTGCAAGGTGATTCGAAAATTTGAGAAAGGGGGGGGGGGGGGGGGGGCTTCCCTCCCTACTTCCTGATGCACTGTAAGGTCCTCAAAGCCTGGCAAGGAGAAAATATGAATCGGTTGGTAAATGTGCACCCACACTTTGGAGAATTGTACCACATGACAAGCTGATAATTGTGATGACTTGGGCAGATTTTAATCTGGCTATACATTGCATTGAAGACAACCTTTTTGGTTGCCATGGACTGAAAGTTAAAGATGTCGCCAGTATTCTGTATAAGTTCAACCAGGAAGAAGCAAGTCATGTAATAAATACATCTCTTAATGTTTCTGTCAATCCATAAAATATTACGCATACTTCAGTAGTGGTACTAGTTTCTTTAATTAAGATCTGTGTGATGAGGGATCGCATTAGCTAGTACAGAACATACAGTTCTCGGATTGATCTTGTTTATGTATACAATTGACGTGTACCTGCTTTTTCATCCTACTTAAACAATTAGGGCTTGTCACTTCAAGTATTCCTACTTCAACCCATGTGAGAGTCGAACCCACAAACCTATACACAGACATTGCGGGCAGTCTAAATCCTACCAGGCACTCGAACACGTGGAGATTCAAGGTTATGCAACTAGCAAGCACGCCGCCCTCTCCTCCCCCATGCTGACTGCCTACAAGCTGTCAGCTGCCTCGGGGCATGGCTGAGCGCCGCCAAAGATACCCGAAGCAGAGTGATGACTAGAGGGTTTTTCCTCCCACTCCAGCCACGCTACCGAGGGATATCATGCCCCTCCCCTCTGCCTGCTGCCACACCCTGAGTTCTGACTATATAAGTCCATGCACAGCAGGGCTCGCGAGTGTATTCTTCCAATTCTTAGCACTGGCTCCACCACTTCTAGTACTGGAGCCATCCACGTCTGCAAGCTCTTCGGCAGCTGCTTACCAGTGACTTCAACACCCGCAGCAGCCACCAGAGGCTGCCGTCATGGTCGTCTACCACCCCCTCATCAGCCACCAGTGGCTGCTACCATTGCTATCACCAGAGGCTTCTGCAGCTGCAGTTACCAGCGGCCCTATTGACGTCCACAACCAATCAGCTCTTCTGTTGGTAACACAGACATTAAACATAACCTGCTATTAGAGCAGCGGTCATAGACTTCAGCTGTTTCTTATAGACATTCCGCTTACTAGTTAGCTTGTTAATTTTTATTTACTTGTCTTTTACTTCAAGTTCCCGACTAGCATAGGACCAGGATACGTACACCTTGAATACGTAGGTTTACTTCCAGCAACCCAACTACTTGGTAGGAGTTGGCATGTGTCACATGTGTTTATTACAAAATTAATAAACACATCTTTGTTCTTCTAAACCGCGAGTTATTCCAGAGTTATCTTGAGTACGCCTGCTAGGAAGATAAGAGTTTTGCACTACCAATAAAGATTGGGGATTTTACTACGAATTAGCTATGACTGGGGACTCCCTTCAGGAAGCTTCAGTCCTGTAACACAACCATTAGACGACCGCCTGTTGCATCCTCACCCAGAGCATGTAGGTGCTGGAGGGATAAAACACAAAGGATCAGGCATACTTCCAACCTCGGAGAACAGTACATCTGAGTTGTATCCCTACTGGAACACCTAGGTGCTGGCGGGGGTATTTGCTTAGGTGTTACGGCTAGGCCTTGGTTGGGAACTCGCACCCAGTAGGAGCAGTGGTAGCCCCTATGGCTTTAATGCTTCTGGTCCGCCCGCCAAGGTGGGGGGGCCTTCTGAAGCTCTGGGCTCGTGCTACCAGTCTCTACTTGGCATAAATTATTATAGGGTTTACTTCGTGTCTGTAGTGCTCGACCAGTTCCCTTCAGCAGTGGTAAACACTCTATGCTGTTTAAGGTAAGGCACATCTCACGGAGGGAGGAGCAACGGATTGCCCATCTTGCTACCAAGCAGCAGACTGTAGGAACTCAGCCCACGGCGGACCGACAGGCGGAACGCGACCGCGCCACCATCATTAGGCAACAGGAGAGACCATCCTCTCCCGTGTGTAATTATCTTTTACTCACGCCACCAACCCATACGCACCTGAGTACCACCCCATCTCGAGTGGTTGAGTACACGAGACTGAGAGACATCTAGGAATCGCCAACCCGAGGTTTTGGAGTCCGGAGGCAGCCAACTGGAACCTACGGTACGGTGTTGACCAATACGGTGCCATGAACTCCACTGCAACTGACTACACCAGCAGCTCCAGCCAGCAGTTGACTACTACCCTCCAGTTGGCCGAAGATTCTACTGATAAGCCAGGTATCCCCCAAGACCTCCCGCCTTACTACCCCTTCGTCATCCGATGTAGTGGTAAGAAACAGGGTGAACGACCGACTCAGATTAGCCACACAGGCTGTAACAAATTCCATCCTGGCACATAAGGCAACGTGCCCAGTAAAGGTTTCCAGCCGGAAGCATTAGATAGAATAGAAAACCACCCGATGCGCACGCTGACATACGCAAATTAAAGACACAGCGACCGTGTCATATAGAAAGTAACCTGGGAATGCGTCACACTTCTGATGCATGACTTTGGCCCTAGTCTTCATATTCCTGCAAACCATTCTGTACTCTATAGCCAGCTACAGTGACTTAACTTTTTCTCACGGTGCTCAAATCTCAACCTCACTTGTAGTAAATCTCATATGCTCTTGCTTTGCCAATATTGTTATAGATTTTGTAAAACATTCAGTATAAGAAGGGATGGTTTGAAGACAGTTTCAACTAGTACAGTCTTAACTAACACAGGGCACATTTAACTAAAGTGGTACAATGCAGCAGCCAAGGAAGCAAGCAATACAGGCAAGATGGACAAGACACCTTGCTGAAACAGCAGGATACCATGTGGAATTTCCCCCCTCCTTGTTCAATGAGAATGCACGCTTAACTAGACATCTCTGCTATACAGAGCCACATGTAGGAATGTAATACAGCCTCATTCAGATAATAGCGTGTGTCAACTATTGATATACTACTGCCTTCATTGATATGTTTCTAACCTATAACTTTGTGTATAGGAGTTTCATGAGGTGTGTAATGTGACTAGCTGAAGCCATGCAACTGGTGACCTGTGAAGAAAAACCTAAAGAATGCCCTACCTCATATAACATCTCCTCTCAGTTTCTATTCTGAATAATTGATCTTCATAAGAAAATGAACATGTTTTAATTTTGAGTTTCACGCGTGCCTGGGTTACTGAGTATGTGGCAACAAAGTTCTCAATAGCCTGGCTGGCTAGCTCCTTATAGTTGTCTACCCTCTTGCTCACTACGGGTTTACGGGTTACGGTAGATGACTTGCGGGAGGTGTTGGGTTTACCTGGCTTACTTATGGCTTCTTCAGCTGGCTGCGGATGGTGGCTGGATGTAAACAGGAGTTAACGACGCAGTCCTCTGGCTTTGGGTTGATGGGACTGTGTCGGCCAACATGGTACCCCAGATTCCATTTGACTCCCTCTGGACTCCTGTACCTGGGGTTGGAGATACCGTACGTTACCTCGGTTCTGTGTACTACACCACTCAGGACGGGATGATAGTCCTGGTGTGTACGGATATATACGGAGGGAAGACGATATAGTTATATATAGGAGAGGCCGGTCTCTCCAAAAGCCTACTAAGGCCGCACTGTCTCTTTTCGCCTGGCTGTCCACTGTTGGTGGAGCCAATACAGCTGCTTGGTTGCGAGGTGAGTAATCCTTTGCTTCTCTCTCCGGGAGTCATGCCTTACCTTGAACAGCACGGAGTGTAAACCTCCACTAAATGATTCGGGTCGTGCACCACGGACGCGAAACAGAACCCTATAAAAGAGTACTTCCAGTAGCAGATGGCGACACAAGCTCGGTGCTTCAGAAGGGGGGGACCCCCCCCCCCCCCCACACCAGTGGCGGGCAGACCAGAAGCGTTGATGCCTTCCTGCTCCTACTGGGTGTGACATCGCAACCAAGACCAGGCCGTAACTCCTAAGCAAATACCCCCACCAACACCTAGGTGCTCCAGTAGGGATACAACTCAAGCATACTGTCTCTCCCTGGTTAGAGGAGTTCCTAGTGGTTGGGGTTCTGCTGTTCTATCCTTGGAGGTCTAGAACAGATGGCCATCGACTGTGTATGTTTGGGACTGGTGAACTCGCAGAAGGGGTCCCCAATCATAGATAGTTTGTATTGAAAAATACGCGGTCTCGGTTGGCAGTGCACAATTCGTATCCTTCCTAGGAGGCGTATTTAAGATAACTCTATAAATAAAACTCTCAACTAGAAGAACAAAGCTGTGTTTATTAGTACCGTAATAAACATAGTGACTAGTGCTAACTCCTATCAAGCAGACGGGTTGCTGGAAGTAACCTACGCAGTCCAGGTGTAGGTGACCTGATCCAAGGCCATTCAGGAAGTAAAACTGACTGACTGTTAATCTGTTAATTAAAGATTCTATACGATGCTATCTAGTTAAAGGTATGTCTATACGAGACAGAAAAGTTAGTCCACTGCTCTAGTAGCAAGGTGGTTGAATGTCGGTGCCTCTGCAGAATAAGCTTCTGGTAACTGGTAGATATTGGCGTCACTGTAGCCTCTGGTCGCTGTTTCTGCATAAGCCTCTGGTGCCTGCAATGGTAGCAGCCGCTGGCAGCTGCTGAGGAGTTTTGAGGCCAATGGGAGCAGCCTCTGGAAGGTTGCTGATGATAGTTGACTACCCTGGAAGTAGCCTCTGGTAGTTTGCTGAAGAGTTGGAGGCCCCAGCACTAGAAGTGGCTGAGCGAGCTCGAAGAACTGGAAGGAATAACTCCCGAGCCCTGCCGCGCATGGACTTACATAGTCAGAACAGCAGGTGCAGGGTCGGGTCGCAGGGTGGGTGGGGGAGTGTGAAGTCCTTGTAGTGTAAGGCCAGAGTGGTGGTAGCAACCCTCTTGTCACCGCTCGGCTTCGTGAAGGTTTGGCTGCACTCGGCAGTGCTTTAAGCCGGCGGACAGCTTGTTGGCACTCAGCGCGAGGGAGGGGAGGTTGGCCTGCTCGCTGGCTTGCGCAACTCTCATATCCATGTGTTCTGGCGCCCTCCAGGATTGTAGTGGCCCGCTTTGTTCGTTTACAGTTAGCGGGGTTCGACACTCACGTGGGTTGAAGTAGATATACTTATACTGACATGTCGTGAGATGAGTCGTAATTGTTATAGTAGTATGATGAAGTGGACACATGTCAATTTGCCCCCCTCCATTGCTATGAAGACTTATCGTGAAAAGTCGGTGGAGAAAGGCATAAGCCCCCTCATCTGGAATTTAGGTAAGAGTAGTGAAGAAAAAAATTTTAAATCTGGTAGGCTGGACCCTTAATTTGGGGTTGCTTGACCACTGTAACGTCGTTCGCTCTGTGCTATGGGGCTGGATGGAGACTTGTGGCACGTGGCACACCAGCCGTAGTTCTGTCTCTCTCTTTGGGTGGACTTCTTCTCTGCCCCTCGCCCAGGCGAAATGGACCACTGCAAGGTGATAATGAGTTTTGTCCCCTGTGGTGACTATTACTGTTAGGACTGACGTGGAATATCGGGTATCCCACCAGCCTACTTGAATTATGCATATTGTTAAAAAAAACTCAGCATAGCGCTGTGGTTAATTACAAGAATATATACAAGTACCTGGAATAAAGAACACATAAAAAGGGCATGAGAAATGCGAATGTGAATAAAAGATTTTTTCAAGCCTTACTCGCAGAAGGCGGAGAAATGTTACTATCACGGAGCTTGCTGTGGTGATTTATGAAAGAGAAGTAATAGTCTTTCTGGGGTAGACTGGGTCTCACAGCAAGCAAAACAGTTACGTGTAACAGATTAGAGTTTGGTAACCTAATGCCTTCCATCACCTGGGTTGACCGGCTAAACGAACAATGTGAGTACTTTTAAGAATTAATACGTGAATAATTGGTGCACGGAGGTCACTACAAACTAACAGACATAATACTTTAAGAAATTGAAGTTACTATATCTTGCACCTGGTTTCACAATAGTGAGTTCTGGTTCGATTCTGAGGTGGTGCACAAAATATTTCAAAAGACAAGTACACTAGCAACAGATACGAAAACATAGTACACTGACACATAACCCTGTAATAAATTTAATTTATCTTCGTAGGATTTTCTGCACAGGAACACTATAAAAATGTAAAGGCATAATTACATGTTTACCTACACATCAAGTCATATATAAAGAAAATGTAAGCTATCTAATTCCCTTACAAGAGCCCAACTTATACTTAGGTCTAATTCTAATATGCACAGCGGCGAAGTCTCTGTCTTCATCTAAACACTGGCACTGTGATGATCATCTGTCGGTGATAAGTCACTTATGTAGTAATTAACGGCACTGTGGAGAGAGTCTTTAAGTAATACTACATGTGTATGTGGGCTGTTGACCATGTCTGCTGGAACTTTATCACTGTTGAGATATAAACATGTCTGTTCTTACTGGAGTAATATACTTAACAGCGTAATGACTGCTGTATTTATAGCTCTTAGTCGAGTGTCTACATCTTGCTATCACTTATACCTCACTGGTTCCTATACTTCCCCTGCGTGATAACAGCTGGGTAAGTTAACCTTTGTCGTTGCACAAACTTAAACTATCCTAAGTGTGTGTGTCTTTCCTGGGTCTGACTGTCTATGACTGGGAAGCCAGTTTAATGGATCACTTGTTAAAGGTCTATAACAAGTCCTGTTTCACTGGAATAAAGTTGCGGTGTACAGCTACTAGTTTTGTTTATACATCTCTTCGAGTACTGCATTTACTTGTGTTCGGCAGGTTTGGGTTTGGCTGGCCTTCCTCTTGGACAGAGGGCAGCATGAGCTGGGTATGTCCACATGTACCTCGGCGTGGGTCTCCACGGTGATTCCCGGTACCAGCCAGGTGTAGAATCTGGCTTGGCGGCACACTGAGGCATCAGGCATCGTGGAGCAGCAGCATGAGGTGTCGTGGCTTCTGCTTTTGCAGCAACTGATGGGGAGGGCACAGGAACAAGGGATGTTGAGGGAGTGAGGGGTAGTGACACAGGAAGTTCCTCCACCTCCGACTGCACGGGTTCCTGCTCATAGGGCAGGATGTTTCTGTGAAGTGGCAGTGCGAGGGAGTGGTGGTTGACTGCCCTCCACCTTGACTGCTGGTGCTCCTTGTCTAAGATCCAGGTAGTTGGAGGCATCGACGGTCACGACGTCCATGTCCTTGGGTGATGATGCTGCACCTGGTGAGGAATAGTGGAGGCATCGACGGTCTGGATGCCTGAAGTGGCAGCACAAGGGAATTGCGGATGACCGCTCTCCACCTTGGCTGCTGGTGGTGCATCTTGTTGCAGGGCCGGGTAGTTGGAGGCATCAATGGTCTCGATGTCCAGGTCCTGCGCTGAGGCAGTGCGAGGGAGGCTTGCCTTGACCTCTACTGCGGGTGGTGCTTCAGGTGTGGAGTAGTGGGAGGCATCGACAGTCTAGACGCCTTCTGCATCAGTGGCCGATTGAGTGAGAGGCAGAATGGACCTCTCGTTCTCAATGGCGCAGACGGATTGCTTTTCCTGTGTGGCAGGAGGTTGGAATGGAGCACTGTCGTCGACTATGCTCGAAGTCCCCTGCAGTGTGGTTTTTTTTGCCGTCAGGAGCAGCAGTCTGCATCGTGGATGCTGGAACATCATTGACCACTGCTCCGGGCGTTTCCTCCAATACTGCAGCATGTTGTGGGCTCACGGTGAGTCCGTTCCCCAGTGGTCTAGTGGCGGCCTTCAGGCTCACGGCTTGAGCCTTATCTGGTGGTCTAATGGTGGCTTGTACTTCACCGTCTGAGCCAGAGATCAACTTCGTAGAAGTTGGAATGGCCTTGATTTCTGGCTTCGGAGTTGTACTGGGTGGAGGGGTAGGCGCTCTGGTTGCGTCTACCTTCCACGCCGATGCTTGTTCCGACCGCTCACTGATGCGGCTCGATCGGCGGGGTGTCTGCAGTACTCTGTCTCGGTGACTCCGCCATGACACTTCGGATCAGCTAGAGATCACTTTGTTGCATCTGGCTGTGACTTTATCTGTGTAGCTGCGTGGCGTTGAGGGTAGTGATCTGACGGAAACTTCTCCTCAGCATTGGTCTACGTCTAGTCTCCATGGTGCTATGTAGCTGGGCTCCCTGTCGGTGTCTACAGGTCATGTCTCGGGCCTCTTCATTGGCCTTGTTTCGACTTTGGGAGTTGCACTCCTGGGCGTTGGTTCATCCTCTTCCTTGGAATCCCCTGGTGTTGCCTGTGTGGGATCGCAGTTCTCGACTGGTGACATGTTGCCCTAGAATGGTTATATTTGGCCTTGAGTAGCCTTCCGGATCCACCTTCGCAGGTCGTCTGCCTAGTAGACGTCTCTATTGCCTACAATGCAATACATTTCGTCCCATTTGTCAGCGAAGCCAGCGCTGAACTGGTTACTGGACTTGCTGAAGGGATGTCTTTTGAGTAGGACGGCTTCTCCTAGGTTAAACTTACATACCCCCATCTTTGGTAGGGGGTATTTCCATAGGATATATCATCTTGGGCCTTCTGGGTGGTGGTGGTGCGGGCTAGCATGGCTAGGTAGGTGTCGTCTGGCTGAGACATATCGGTGGGTTCACTTTCGCATACAAGATGATTGGAATGTGTTTATCCCAGTGACGATGGTCGTTCCTCACAATGATCCGGAAGCACTTCTTGATCTCCTGGTTCCTCCGCTCAGTGGGGTTGGTCTGAGGGTGGTATGGAGGGGTAGTCCATGTTTCTACCCTCCATCTCTGGCATCTCATCTTGGGCAACACATTTTGCATCAGTACTCCAGACCATCTGTGTTACGGGCTTCATCGGGCCAGCCTAAGCATACGTGGTGGAATGCATTGCCGCAGTAATTGCACTCTGGTGAGCCAGTACTGGAACAATTGGCATGGCTACGCTTCGTCTCTGGTATGCCATGTTCTGGGTAATGACCAGCGACATGGATGGCATTGAGCTTGGAATCTGACATGTCTATGGCTATGGGCGCCACTGGGTTTTTTTACTGGACTCACCAATGTCCGCTTGGCTATCCCAGCTGACTCTTAGGTCTCTGGAACGGGTTGATCTGATTCGACCTTTCGCTGCCAACAGTTAATCAGTCTGACGCCTCACGTTGGGGGCCAGAAAATTACTTGACGCGTGCCCGGGTTACTTAGTATAAGGCACTGTCTTAGTGGCTTTAATTGTGCTAGACCAGTACGCATGTTTAGGGATTGCCGATGGCCACTTCTGGCTCAATATATTAGCGGGGCACGTTGTTTTGCATGACGGAACAAAGTTCTCAATAGCCTGGCTGGCTAGCTCCTGATGGTTGTCTACCCTCTTGCTCACTATAGGTTTACGGGTTACGGTAGACGACTTGCGGGAAGTGTTGGGTTTACCTGACTTATGGCTTCTTCGGCCGGCTGGCAGTAGGTGGCTGGCTGTAGACAGGGGTTGACGGCGCTAAATACTCGTGCTGCGGTAAGTTACAAATATCTGTTTTAATAACATCTTGCTGCTCGTGTTGTCATCCTGGATACTGTTGCGGTTGGAGAGGTTTCCAGCCAAGCGCAGGGAACCGCTTGGTCGCCCACTACACTACCCAGTCCAGGTGTAGGTGACCTGGTTCTAGGCTTTTCAGGAAATAAAACTACTGACTGTTAATTAAAGATACTATATGAAGTTAACTAGTTAAAGGGATGTCTATACGAGACAGAGAAGTTAAAGTTCACTGCTCTAGTAGCAGGGTGTGTTGAATATCAGTGCTACTGCAGAAGCAGCTTCCGGTAACTGGTAGATATTGGCGTCACTGCAGTCTCTGGTTGCTGTTCTTGCAGAAGTCTCTGGTGATGGCAATGGTAGCAGCTGCTGTTGGCTGCTGAAGACTGTTGACTCCAATGGGAGCAGCCTCTGGAAGGTTGCTGACCACCGTTGATGTCCCTGGGAGCAGCCTCTTGTAGGTTGCTGAAGAGTTCGCAGTAGTTGGAGGCCCCAGCACTAGAAGTGGTGGAGCGAGCTCAAAGAACCGGAAAGAATAACTTGTGAGCCCCGCCGCTCACAGACTTATATAGTCAAAACAGCAGGTGCAGCTGCATGTTGCTGGGTGGGTGGGGGAGTGTGACGTGTCTGTGGTGCAAGGCCGGAGTGAGGGTAGCAACCCTCTGGTCACCTCTCGGCTTCGCGAAGGTTTGGCTGCGCTCAGCAGTATCCTGAGGCGGCGGACAGCTTGTTGGCACTCAGTGCGGGGGAGGGGAGGGCGGCGTGCTTGCTAGCTTGTGCAACTCTTGTATCCACGTGTTCGGGCGCCCTCCAGGATTGTGACGGCCTACAGTGTCCTTGTACAGTTGGCGGGGTTCGACTCTCAAATGGGTTGAACTAGATATACTGACGTGTGTCGTGAGATGAGTTGTAATCGTTAATAGTAATATGACAAGGTGGGCACGCATCAAGTTTCATGTGTGTAAGTCTTTATGTTGTAGAAATTATTGAAGACAATGTAGTAATGAGTGTGATTTGTGGCTGGATCTTACCAAAACCAGCCATCCCTTGTTAATTGTTTAATTCTAAGTGTTATTTGTTGTTAGCATAGTACAACTTAATAAAGGGTTCTCAGCTCAAACACAAGAGGTGCATAGCAGTGGCGAAGAATGTAAGTTGCCTTTGTTGTGTTCGCAGATTTCGGCCATGGCTGCTAGTAAACTAGAGCAACATCGTGCTGATGAACCTTTGAGGTATGTCAGTTTTTGCAACATGACACTCTCGTTGTTTGGCTTAGAAGCAGTGGCAGCATTTGCAGTACAAAGTGCTGCTAGGTTCACAAGAGTTACATTTTATCCTTTCTATTTGCGTCTGAAAACTAATTTTCTCTGCGTGTGGTGAGATGCAACATGTAGCATGCAGCTTTATATTGCGCATTGCCATTTTTCCACATCACAAATTGCAGAAATGTAGCATCGTACTCCTTTGCTAGTAGGAAATCAGTCAAGCTGCATGCGGTGCAGCGACAGCGAAAAAATTTATTGATTCCTGTTGGTCTAATCGCAATATGAGTGATTTAAATTGTCCCTAATACAAGGACAATTGAAGTGTTGAGATAGGTGTTCTGCTAAATTTGATTGTTCTGTTTAAATAGTAAAGAAAAAAATTGAAACCTTTTTATTTTGTTCTCCTACGAGCAACAGCAACTGCAGTCTATTGTGGTGAAGATATAATTACTCGAGACATTTCAACTCGCAGACTGTTGCTTCCTAACAGAAGCAAGGCAACAAATAATTATGTGGTGAAGCCTTTGTAAACGGGACAGCAGCGTGTTACACGTTACTTTTCGCCATGCTGTGTAAATCTGCCTTTAGATTACATAATTTTGGAAAACTGCTTTGTCCAGTAGCAGACCCAACTCCCATTCTGGGGCCCATTTTACAAAATACAAGTTACAAGTGAATGAATTTGTCTCACATTTATAGCGAAATATTTCTGTTTCACAAAACTACTGCAAGTATATACCAGTAACTAAAAGTCCATTTTTACAAGTTAATTTTTGAATAGTTACAAGTGTTTCAGTTTCACAAATTACAATCTTGCCCTAAACACTTGTAAAAAAAAAAATAATTTTCTTACAAGAATTGACAGATGTGTAGAAATTTCTACAGGTTAATGATAATTACTTGTTTGGTAATATAAATCAAATATCTCATATTTTGTTTATTGTTAATTACAAACAGAAATGTTTAGTAGCAAATCAGGAGAAGATTAAACAAACAGTTATATTATTTATATTTCCAGTTTATGTTATTGGTTAATCCATTTCATTGACAGACAAAAGTATGATGCAAGAGAAAAATGAAAACTTTTACATAAATGTGTCTCACTCATATCAGAAAAAATGATTGTAGTTATATGTTTTTGGTGCACGTAACATAAAAAACTGTAATGCGGCAAAATAGTATTTTTGCTATTCTTACAAATGTATTCCCCCTTCCTCCCCCCTCCATATTTGAGTAAAATATATTCCTTTGTAGCTACCTCTCTTTCCCGAAATATAAGTCCAAAAGCCATAGAATTTTCTTGAATATTCTCATATTTGTATCAATTGGCATATGCCGCTTATACCAATTAACTACAAACGATTACGACTCATCTCACTCCAATCCTAGTGTACTACTTCTACACATGTGACATTCAAACCCCGCTCCCTCTCGTACATGGAAGTAACGGTCTGCCACAATCCTGGAGGACAGCCGGACATGTGAATATGAGGGATTGCGAAAGACAGCAGCGCATAACTCCCCCCACCTCTGCCCCAGCACTGAGAACCTACAAGCCATCAGTCACCTTGAGCCATGCACGAGCGCCCCAGAGGATATGTGAAGTCCGAGAGATGACAAGAGGGTGCTACCCCCACTCCGGCCTCGCACCTAAGGGACGTAATACACCCTCCCCCACTGCTGCTACGACACACGCTGCCTTGCTATATAAGGCAGTGTGCGACGGTCCTCACGAGTTGTTCCTGCAGTCTTCTCCAAGCACCTAGGTGCTGGAGTCTAGAATACAACCAGAGACCTTCAACAACCCTTCCAGAGGCTGCTACCATTGGCGTCAATGAATCAACAGCCATCCGAGGCTGCCTACTTTGGACTTTGCTCAACAGTCTTCGGCAGCCACCAGCAGCTACCAACATTGGCATTAATAGACTTGAGCAGTTGCCAGAGGCTGCCACCATTGACACCGCCATTAGAGCTCTGCAGCCCTGCTACCGGACACTCCAGCGACGCCAATAGCTACCAGAAGCTTTCTGTAGCATTATATATACCACACACAATTAGTCTTTGTCTCCTACAGACACCCCCCTTTAGAGTTAAGTTTGTATCCAAATAATCTTCAACAGTTTTCACTTAACTTCCCCACTTAGCTTAGGAACAGGTCACCTACATCTGGATATCGTAGAATTACTTCCAATCACCGATCTGCCTGGCAGGAGAGCACGTGTCACCATGTTCAATAAATTTTTAACTAACACGGTTTTGTTTCTCTTACCCTCGAATTTCATTCATAGGGAAATCTGCCACCAATTACTGGGAGTTGAGTACCGCCGACTGAAACCAGGAAATTATTCTTATTCCGAAATTAGCTACAACTGGAGACTTCCCCTCAGGCGGCTCCAATTAGACAGCCAGCTATTTTATTTCTACCAAGTATACAGGTACTGGAGGAATAGAATAGACGAGCCACTGCCACTAGCAATACTTCTCAATCAGGGAGATACGGTACATCTGAGTGGTATCTATAACGGAGCACCTGGGTGTTGACGGGGGTATTCGCTTAGGTGCTACGGCCTGGCCTTTGTTGGGATCGCACACCCAGTAATAGTCTTGGCAACCCAAAAGGCTCAAACGCTTCTGATCAGCTCGCAACAGTGGGAGATCTTCTGAAGCACTGGAACTGACGTTGGCAAGACTGTTTGCCAGGAAACACTAAGTTAGGGCTATCCACGTCCGTGGTGCTCCTTTCAAGGTTCTCTGTAATTACACCCTCTCTACGTCATTCAAGGTGAGGCACGGCACCAGGAGAGAGGATAAAAGAGTTGCGCGCCTTGCTGCCAGACAACTGGCTGGTCTAACCCCACTTACAACTAGCCAATAAGCCAAACGAGATTGTGCCACCTTACTTCGGTCACTGGCACTACCTACTACAACTGCCGCTAACCCAACTACTTTCCAGTCAGCACTGCTACGTACACACCCAACGTGTCATCCAGTTGTAAGAGACTTACTGAACAAGACAGAGAACCGGCTAGGCGTCTCTAATAGTAACTTCTGTGTTGTGTTACGTCGTGCCCTTGCTACCGCCCAGCTGAAGACGAGGGACGTAATCAGCTATATCCCGCTACCCCTCGCCCACAACCGACAAGGCACCAACTTCTAGCACCTCCCGCCCGTCGTCGATGACTAGCTCCGAAACGAGTCGCAAGCTAGACCCATCCAAGGGACTAGTAAACCGTAAAGTCGAGAACTGTTGTACCAACTCATAAGGCCACGTGTCCGACCGCTATATCCAGCCATAAGCAAGCATAAGCCAACCGGCACGCATAACCAACCTAAGTGCAACCAACTCCACACGACTGTGATCCAGTCTTAGCTAATCGGACGTGCGTCAAATTTATCGGTCTTCGTTAACTTATCTGAAAAAGTACAAAACAAGATATCTTTAGCTTTTCTGACCTTATTCATTGCAGACAATTTATTTTCATTTGATTTTGGTATTTTGTTTACTTGTAAAATAAACAAGCACACTTGTGGAAAAGAACAAGTAATTATTGGTATACGGAAACTTTTTAGGAAACTGGAATTATGAGATTGTGTATATACTAGTGCTGTTCGTGAAACTGAATTTAGAAATATTTGCCGATAGTAGCACTTGTAACTTGTAACCATTAAATTAACATGTAATTTTTTTAATGGGCCACTGGTGGTGGTGGTCCTCTCCCACTCGGAACCGGGGGCTTTTCTTCAACTCTTGGTTGCGCCTCTCCATGGGATTGACTGGGGGTGGTATGGCAGGGTTGTCAAGGTCTCAATCTCCCATTGGTTACATGCCTTCTGCCATAGTTTGTGGGTGAATTGAGTACTGTTGTCCGTCAAGATTGTCTGTTGGTATACCCAGCAGGAAAAAGTTTCTGTCTCGAACTTATGGACGATGCCTCTTGCTTCTTGGCTGGTGAGAGGGAAGGCTTCCACCTACCTTGAAAATGAGCCCATTACCAACAGGTGGTACCAATTTGCTCCTGGGTTTCTATTTCTCGCCCACACTACTTGCCCCCGAGTTCGTACATCTGTGGGTGCTCCTGTAGTAGCTGCTGGATGTCTGGGTCCTGCTGCTTGGTACCCAGACGGTGACGGCTGACCTGGAGTTGCTGAAGGTGCATACTCTCTTCCAGGCTGATCGGGGGAGCTGATGGTACTCGTTCTTCTGGGTTCCTGCCTCAGTTCACTGTCATGTGTTCTTTGTCGCCAATGTATATTCTGCATTGCCTGCAGTCTACAATAAATTCTCCCAAAGTTGTCCTAGTATGACGTCTTCTGCTACGTCCAGGGCCAAGGAATTTCTCTTCAGTAATTTGGTGCCTATGCATATTCCTAGGGTTGTTGATCATTCTGCTTTAAGGATCTTGTTGGGTTGTGCCATGCGCACTGGTTTGCCCCCGGGCTGTAGGTGAGCTTGTTGGTTTTCAGTAAAGAAGTTGCTTTAAATAACATTGCCGGTGGCAGCAGTGTCTAGCAGGGAAGAAGCCCTCTTTATTGACTTATTCCTCAATGTGAGGGGCCTCAGAGGGAGGTATGGTTCGCTAGAACCAGTACTTCAGAGCATTTGAGTAGGGTGAGGTGGAGAGGGAGTCGCAACAGAGGGTGGAACTTGACCTTCGCTCGTCCTCGCTTCTTACTTCCCTTTGCTCTCTCCACGAGTTCATCAGTGATTTGCGGGCGCAGGATTTGTAGTAAGTTATGGAGGTTGGGTAAGAGCATGCATGTAACATTTCTCACGCAGCTCTCCTCGCCTCTTTCGGGTATTATAGGCTTTTACATCTGTACTTTGAGGTGTATAAATATCTCTGCTTCCTCCTGGATTCCTTGGGTGCGGTTCTGGCACTCAGTGGTCAGGTGGGCAAGGACCTCTTCGCCAGAGAACTGGGTTGCTAACCGATCACAAAATTGTGCCCACTCAGTGATGAAGTCGCCATACCTGGCCCACCATTCTTGAGCTTTTCCACTTGTCTGCTTGCGTGCTCGGGTTAACACATCATGTAGTGTTTTACAAGTCCGGGGTGGATGAATCTTTTGTCAGCGCATCCTATACAGCCATGGTGAAAAGTCTGGTTGCAGGTTATACACCTCACTATGTTTATGCCGTGACCTGAACACGTGATCCAGTCTTAGTGGATGGCTTGCTGTTGGTGGCACTGTTCACAAAAAAACTCTAAGCCGTCTGTGTAGCATTGTTCGTCGTTCCACCCCAGGCAGTGGTACGCGAATCGATCTTGGCAGTTCGCATATTCAATTAGGAATATTCCTGTGCTGTTGCACAAGGAAATATGGCACTTTGTGTTAGGGTTGTCTGAGTCCATATCAGTGGAGGTTTCGCCAATGGTAGCTACATTGTCTCCCACTTCAGACGTGGTCACCACAGGGTTTTCTTGACTTCCTGAAGTCCGGTATGTCTGGGGTTTTCTCCCGGCCTTTCTTCGTTATTTCTGGGTCGTGCTTATCTGATCCTGCCTAATTAATGTGGTTTAATTTAGCCTGTGGCCCCACGTTGGCATCTCTTAAGAACCTCAATGCCTATGTATGGATGCATGACGGTCAAGGGACAGCAATGTGTCAGTGTCTCAATAGGTGTTGACTCTTATTTCTGTGTTAGACCAGTCGTACAGGTGCAGGGTTGCAGACCTTACTGTGGTGGGGCCTGTAAAATTTCGGGCTTGGCCTTAATGGTGCCTTTTTATAAAGTTGGGTGGGTAAGCCACTGACTTGGTACAAAGTCTGGCCTTAATAGTATTGGTTTGTGTGTGCAAATTGTTGGCTGAACCGCTTATTTACCTCCCACTGCTGACGACAGATACTTGTTGGTGCTGGTCTGACATTGTCCCCTGAACCGGCTGGTTGGTGGCGACTATGTTTGCGGAATGGCTTGTCGAAAAGGTGTGCTTGACTGCAGCTGGTGGGCTTCCAGCCCACTGGTACTGGTTGGTGGAGCTGGATCTATATTGTCTGCTGGCTCAACGCCTAGTTCCAATGGTAGGCCTAGGTGGAGGAACTCTACAACTGAGTATGCAACTTAAGGGTGTTTCACCAGGGGTCCAAACAAGTGACTGGGGGGAACTGTGAGGTGAGGCCTCAATGATTGGAGGTCTGCGTGAGCTCATTTCCAGGGGGTTAGGTAGCTGAAGGCTGGGATAGGTTATTTAAGCAATGCTTGCTTGCCAACTAGGATGGCAGCTGCCTTTCTGTCACTCCACCTCCTACCTCTCGTATGGATGAACAGCATTTACTGGGGATGAGGTGCTACAGATCACTTCTGCAATGGGGTGGCAGATAACAATTTCCCCAGCTAGAGTGTGTTTCATAAGGGGTGGATCCTTCCTTTTCAGACCTGGCACTCCCTTTGGGCGAATTTATACTCTGTGGAGATATTGGGTAGCTGACAAGGTGAATGTAGCCTCTTCATCATGTCTTGCTAGTGGTTGTGCCTCTGCTGTACCACATCAGGAACCTTTACTTGCCTG
This sequence comes from Dryococelus australis, assembly GCA_029891345.1. Classification (NCBI taxonomy): domain Eukaryota; kingdom Metazoa; phylum Arthropoda; class Insecta; order Phasmatodea; family Phasmatidae; genus Dryococelus; species Dryococelus australis. The sequence continues at coordinate 85,967,662 of CM057002.1, read as the reverse complement.
GTCTGTAGTATGGGTGACCGTCTAATGGAATGTGTATTAGCGACATACGACAAGTCCTTTTTAGGGGACAGGCCGCAGTCCTACATTCAGTTCAGCAAATCCGATATCAAATCTGCATTTCCCTGTCTCTCCGTTGTGGGGTGATGCTTACAGGGGATGACTTAGCACAATTCACACAAGAATGAGCAGACGTCGGTTAAACTGGATACATGCTTTATTCTGCCCAGTATAAAACATGGTGACTCATACTTTCCTACTGTAACCAAGGCACTCTCGGAAGGTAAGCAAAGACAGGTGAAGGGGTCTTGTCGGCTTGAATAGCCTTGCCTGAATGGCGAGCTGGAAGAGCACAAGAGCAACAAATTAGATAGGCATTATAACAAGTAAACCCTAACTGAAGCTAGGGATGTCCTGAAGGGACTTGGTTGACTGAGCAGAGCGCTCCAGCACATGAGGTGGTTGAGCAAGCTGCTGTTGCAGCGGTGCAGGGACATATATTCTAGGGATGGGCCAATTCTCAACTACCGATGTCGCAGATTACGGTGATGCCAATACCAATTTTGATGAGCACAATCATAATTCCCAATATTTGTAAATACTTTTATTACTTAAATTTGAGTGTTCAGTTTCGTGAACACTTTAAGCACTTTTTATTAGGTGTCTACAGCATAGAACTGAAATAAAACACCAATTTTTATAATAAATTTGATGCGTGAAAGTCCGGCTGGCAGACTGTCCCCACCCCTGGGTTACTCTCTTGATGCTAAGCGAGCAGATGGCTTAATCTGTCCTGTGCACGGGGGCCCGCCCCGTGAACAACATGGGCCTGGTGGGTCGGCGACTCCGTACAAAGTCAGGTTCTTCTACCTTTATGCGGCGAGGTGCAGGCTTAGGTAGTGGTGCAATAGGGCGGCGAGGTGGTTGGGTGCGTGCTTGCACACTTTCGGTTTCTGCTACCGTAGTTGCACTTGACTGAGAGGTGATACTCTAGTACGGGAGCAGGTTGCGGTTCTAGCGTGCTGGACTGACGTATGCCAAATACTGCTTCCTGCACTATAAGGTGGTATCCCTCTGCGATCTTGGTGGGTGACTCGAACAGGTCCATGGTCGCGACGGTGGGTGCTGGAAAGGTGAAGCATCTCAGTAGCGCAGCTTGCTCACGTGGACTAAGCAACCCGAACCAGCTGGGAAGGATATGTAGCCCCTGGGGAAGCTTAGTAATAGCTCATGCTTTCTTTGCTCATCTATCAACCCACCGTTATGGGTGTAAGGCATTAGGCACAAAATCGACTGCTACTCATCAGCGCAACTGCATTCCTGACAGCTTGTCAGTTCTGCTACATTTCTCTATCGCCTCTCCTGAGCCCTCATCGCTCCAGCTCTTGGTGCAGAGGCTCAAACCTATCCTTACTTCATTGCTAACCTTGTGGGGTTGAAGATCCTCTACAGCGCCTAACCGAAGGAAGAACCAGCAGCCGTCAACAGTTGCAACATTTAGACATGTTCGGTTCCTTACGGACAAAGCTGAGAGTATAGCTTTCTCTGAGGTTATACACGGACCAGCTAACTGCCTATCCCACTAGCTTTGCACAGGGTGCCTTCCCCTGTAGTACGATGGGGAAGTTACCTTCTGCATAACCCGTGAGGAATTAGGAGAGAGCACCTCTGCCATCTGTGTTTATTTCCTTTGAATAAATAAACATAGACAGGAGACCGGGTATTTTCTTTTCTGAACGCACACTAACTACACATCCTTGGAAGGCCACCCATTCTCTTCCCCGGCAGTGAATGGTAGAATCACTACACTAGAATACCGTCCCCTGGAAATTGGTGTGCCAGCTCAAAGTCGCCCCTTCCTCATCGCTTCCTTTGTGGTGCCGAGGAGGGGATCTTCTTCGAATCTGAGAAGACCAGTGACCACTGGACCCTCACCTCACCATTGTTGGAAGGCCACCCATTCCTTGCACCACGTGGGAGGAACGGTAGAGCCACGACACTAAGTAAGCTCCCGGTGGGATAGACTTGTTGGCCAGGTGCTCAACTCTTATAGCTACATGGTGGTGCCGAAAGGGCTGCATCCTGGTGCATGGAAGTCTACCCCCGCGGGACATCACCGTACGGTTCCCACAACCATCACTCTGCAGCCCACACCGTTTCTACCTAGTAGTTTTCTTGAGATTGAGGCAGTGTTGGCTGCAGTAATTTGCACCTACATGTGAACACTGACACATCAACTGCCAATCTCTTGCAGCTACTTTTTTGTGCCTAATGCCTTGCACTCTTAGGGTTGAGTTTAGAGACGGGCCAAGAAAGCAAGAGCTATTGTCAGACACATCCAGGGGCTATGTGTACTTCCCAGCAGGTTCGGGTTGCTTAGTCCATGTAAGAAAGCTGCGCTACTCAGACGCCTCACCGTACCAGCACCCACCGTCATGCCCGTGGACTTGTTCGAGCCACCCACCAGGGTCGTGGAAGGTTCCCATTGTATAGTGCAGGAGGCACTCTTTGGTGTACTACAGAACAGCACGCCAGAACTAAAACCAGCTACCATACACCCCCCCCCCCCCCCAGTAGAATGCAACTACGGTAGCGGAAACCGAAAGTGTGCATTCATGCACCCAACCACCTCCCCGCCCTATTGCACCACCACCTAAACCTGCACCTCGTCGTATAAAGGTTATAGAATCAGACTTTGTGCTGAGTTGCTGACCTACTAGGCTCGTGTTGTACTCTGGGCGCGCCCTTGTGCCCAGAACAGACTAAGCCACCTTAAGACACGGCTCGCCTAGCGTTGAGCAAGTAACCCAGGGTAGGGACTGTCACGTGTCAATGTGATACGTAGTTGCAGCAAAAAGTTGTAGTAGTCTATGTACATGTCACGCTTCAGGTACGGTTGTTTAAGTATGTAATTACAGTAGAACCTCTCTATTACGACCCCTCATGGCTCCTGAGAATAGGGTCGTAATAAAAAATTTGGGAAATTTTGTGCTGGTTTTGACCCACCCCTAACCCCTATGACCCCAAACTTGCCATTTTTTGCATGAAGTTCATGTTCAATCATCTCTAGCACATAAAACACCACTTTTTAAATTAAGTATAAATATGTATATTTTAATAGCTGGACGTCTCCTGATTAATTTGATACTCGAAAAAGACATTTTGGACCACCCCTTGTCAGGGTGGCAGTAAATACATTGTCGGCTGCCATGTGTACTAGCTGGGCGAGCACCTAGATCCTCTGCAGCGCAGTCGGGTGCAGGTGTGGCAGTTTGCTACTGAAGCTCGGCCCTAGATCCTCAGACTGGGCAGCTGTCTGTCGGTGACTACAAAATTACTCTGGTCTGGTGGGCGGCGACCGCCCATCCGCCACCACTGCAGTCGTTACAGGGCCGGTTCACTTCGTAACAGCGGCCCGGTGTTGGGAAAACATGCTGATAGATGGGATTCATATCAGTGTGTTGAATTTATACGAAATGTAGGTGGCATATTGGCCTCTGCACTCGCACAATCAATGTTTACAGGAATATAAATATTTAGTGCGGTCTACTTGAAGTATTAATTATCCTGAATTTGTGATCAAAAACTTTTGACGTTGCCTATACACGCAAACTGCCATATGCGCCATAATATGGTACCGGTAATATAAGAACACATTTTATTTGTACACACTTATCTGTTTTCACTTTAAATATCAAATTCGCTTCACAAGGAAAAAACAAATTGCCCACCATAAAAAGTTAGCATATTACATAGGCGTGGGTGCACAATAACTTAAAAATAATATAAAAAAAAGGACATTGAATTAAATTTGAAGTTATACATATACAGATTAAGAAACAAGTCTGTGTAATGTGCTGCTGTTTTTACAGCAAAAGAGGAGGGATAATGGAAGCGAAATAAGACGGAGGATAAAGCAGAGGTCAAAGAATCCTCACTGACCCGGCCTGCAACCCCCCCTCTTTTGACCTGCAAATAGAGTCAATACAACATTGTCCACTTCTGGCATTAGGTAATTTATCGCTTCGTGTTTTTTGGTACAGCAAATGTCAGTCTATTATGGTAGCTTGACAAATGCATCACCACTAACATCACCAAAGGCTAGTTTTCCATAGACTGAAAACCGTGGATAATAGACACTAGTACCGCGGTTGGAGAAAAGGTCTACAAAAACAAATCTGTGCATAACGGAAACCACGGTTCAAGATACTGCATGTGTAAACCAAGTGTAGGATACTGACATATCGGTCTCAAATGCTGTTTAACTTATCCATTAACTTGCTTTCCATGGCAGAATTAGGCCCTATGGTAGTCTGTCCAGCTTTTCTGCTAACCCTAAATGCCGTGGACTGAGTGAATGAAGTTTTTAACCGCCCAGTGGACTTTGAAGTTTTGTCTTCTAATCCCAAATGTTTATACAACCTGCGATGTTGTATTAGCTTAAAATGTGCATTCTAATAACCATGTCTTCAGCATAATATGACTTCCTGCAGAGCAGAGGGTTAACAATCCCATTAGTAGACAGGCCGGCATGCCTGAACAAATCAGTTTGAGATGCGTGACCTTGAACAGCGAGTGACCGCATTTAGCCCAAGTAGGAAGAGGAGATTAGTGCCATCTAGTTTCGCAGCATGCACAGAAGGAGCACCGTATAGAAAGCCCCAAAAGAGAAGCAAGAAGGAAGCACAGCTGAAAGTAAAAGCATTGACCATCAGCGTCTCACTGTCTTGGGGAGGGGAGGGGGGGTTGATGCATGTCACATACTGCTTTTATTCTAAAGTGCCTCTCATCCCTCCCTCCATCGCTAACCAGCACTCCCGATGAGAGAATAACACGTGTGTGTATGTTCGGTGCCTGAGGGGGCATTGATGCAACCCGCTGCAACCTAGTAGCATGCAAGGCGCATTGCCATAAGGCCAGGCGGTCTGGCAGCGAGCCATATGCGGCACGCAACAGCGGAGGAAGGAAGAGATTGCACTCAGCGCTCATGGCAGCTGCGCATGAAGCTCTATGCTAAGATACATGCGACGATGCGCCATTTAAACGTCAATTGATGCCGACGACCTCAAGGAAGAGGTTGCGTACTGGAGTCCACGCTCCAGCCCCACAGTGAGCACAGAAGATCCCCAGAGCCAAAGGAATCCGCCAGTTGAGACATCTATGCCGCCGAAGAGATCAAGCCCCGAAGTAAAACGCCAGCTAAGACGACCACGCTGCTGAAGGGCTCCAGCACTTGAGGAAGATACTGCTATGACCGCCACACTGACGAGACCAAGCTGAGAGTCTGTGAACGTTCACCCAGGAGACCTAACCTCCACTTACCGCCAGGACAACCCCAGCAGGAGTCACAATCAGCTAAGTACCAGCATTCATCACTCAGGGGAAGTCTTGAGTAATTGTGTGTCCGATACATAGTCCTTAATTATCAAGATTGACAGTGGGTCTACGGCCATAGAAACATTGGTACTTGATCCTGCCCAGGCCCCTAATCTTCTGGGTACAGACTAGGTCATTTTGTCTCTTTTACAACTAATAAAACTACATTGTGTAACCAATAACCTGGCTGACATAATTATTAGTTAAATTCCGTTTAGCTGATATTTTGGTAAAAGCTGTTTCTCCACCCCCTCCACACCCTTCTCCTCCTTTGGCGGTATCTGGAACAGGAGAGACCACAGCCTCGAGACACCACCTACATCCCAGCCGCCAACAGTCGCAGACCCGAATCTTCCCTAATAATAACAGTGACATCTCCTACCGTTACCCTGCCCAAGAGGATGACAAGAGTGCGTGTGTGTGCGCGTGTTTGTTTTATAATTTGCCCATTTTTTGTCTCTTCAACTTAACAAATTTTTTCTTAACTTTGGGGTGGTATTAACATGAGTTGCACCCTGATTTAAAAAAAGTTAAAATGTGTATAAAATGTTTAACTGTTATGCTGTGAATTATGGTATCTATTCTGTCTCTCTTTTCCTTTTTCACTGATGGCATGTGTTATAGATGAGTTGGTGACAGTGAGGTTTTGTCAGCCGGCAGGTGTCGGAGCTGCAGGTGCAGTGTGAACAGTTGTTGTCGGACAAAGAAAAGCTGGCCCAGAAGCTGGAGAGCATGCAGATCAGCCTCCACAGCAACGAGCAACAAAGAGTAGCCTACATTGAGGTGCAGTCACAGGGCTTTCAGGAGAAGCTGGATCGCCTCACTGCACAGCTTGTTGAGCAAAAGGAAGTTCTCACTTGCAAGGATGTGGAAATTATGCAGCTGCAGGAAGCCACACGGAAGCTGCAGCTTGAAAATGAGGGGCTTGAGATTCTCAAAGCTCAGGTGAGTTGACGTCTATGCCCCCAAAATCATGCTTTTTACAGTCATAACACTCTAGCCTCCTCTCCAGTGCTTTTATAAAGGTCTTGCTTATTTTTGTAAATAATTTTTTTATTAAACAATGTAATGACAGGTCATTTTTTTCCTTTTCACCCTCTAGTTACGCATTCCCTACCACAAATCATGTTGTTGTAAATCCCTGCTCTCAAATGTTCAAGTGAGTTAACTCTAATTCACTTCTTGATCTGTAGATTTTGATTTTTCCCATGTATTGCTTGCCCAGATGACTCAACTTCTCCTGACCAGACTTCTTCACCAGGTGTGGCAAAGACCGGAAAATATAGTGAAAACATGAGAAATGATACACATTTCCATGTATAATGTGAAATATGATATTAAGAATTTTTGCACCTCAAGATATTGATGCTTAGCTAGCTATACACTATGTATACATCTAAAACTTCAATTCAGCCGGTGTGAAGCCGCGACACCCTCACCACGGGAAGAACCTGGACTGATATGCACAAGAGATGAAAACTACCCACCATTGCTAGTAGCAATAAAGTATGCACGTCGGTCATGTGCCCCTGCCTCGCCACCTGAGCAGAGCCGGCCTGCCCCTAAGTGAGCACCGTTGATACCACCCAAAACACAGAGCTACCTCGCTTCCAACCCTCGCCAAGAGAGGGCGCCAAGGGTTGATGCCGCCTACACAGGGAAGAGCTAGCGGGCCGAAGATTCCCAAATGACCCGAAGGAAGACACCAGTTTGTATTTAGGGCTGGACGAGCCCCCAGAACGCTAGTTGATGTCAAGTTTTCATTGTATTGGCTTCGTATGCCTTGACAACTCAGCAGCTCGCGCTGCCACCGCCTTGCTAAGGCCCTCTGCCGCAACAGATTTACCAGCAAAGCTTACTTTAATCCCTGAAACAACACTCCACTTGGGAGTGTTACACCCTGTCTCTTCAGGAGTGTTTGAACGGTTCTCTTGACTACTTATTATTTCTTCTAGATTTGCTCTTGCTTTAACAGGTCCCGTTCACCTGTTCGTAGTGTAACTTCTGTAGGTTGCTTGGTAACAACAAAAGCCTTCGAGTTAATACGGGTCGCCGTGTTTATTCTCCTGAGAATAAATGCATTCAAGTTGACACACTGCGTTCTAATTCTAAGGATAATTTATACCCCCTCCACGTTAAACTGTTGTCTCCCAAGGGAGCGGCAGATGACCTGGTCTTGCCAAACCATTGCTGATATTAGGATAGGAATGTGGGCTCCCTTAACTGTGTAGTTCGTACATCACAAAACATTCACAATTCGCCGGCCACCCTAACATATATACATAGCATAGCAAGTCCCAAAAAGCATTGGCCTTCTATTTCTACTGTGTGTTGATGTGGCGCTCACTGCCCTGCTGCTCGTTGTGCATCAGCCCCGCACAGCCGTGTGTGCCATACACGGTTCACTGTGCCGTTCATCCAGGGACGGGTCTTGCGACCCGTTTAGTGATACAAATGACCTGCTAGCAAAGAGAAATAATCGGACGAGTGTTGGGATCCCCCTGAAAGCAGAGACTAAAGTAAATACATGATATTGTTATCTCCCGTTTGCTTCCCCTCAGTGCTTTGTAATTAATTAAAGAATGCCCGGCCACGTTGTCATTATAGTGAAAGAGACCTACATTTGGAGACATTCTAAATTCAATGTATAATTTTAGAGAATTGAAGGTGTGTTTCTTTTGTTTTAAAAGGGCATAATTCATGTTTTCAGTTTTATTAACGTAAACGGTATGTTGATCTTGGTAGTTCCGAAAGCCGCCATGCCAAGCGCCCTAACTTAAATTCATAGAGGTTTCAGTAAATTAATGTTTTAATTTATTGAAGTGTTTTTAAATGGTATATTTTGTTCTGTGTAGTGTTTATATGATTTTACATTTATTTTGCAAGATTGTTCAGGCTTTTCCTAGATATCACAATTTTCCCCGTAATGCATAGCAACAAAGACACTGAACATTTAAAAGAAATAAAAACAACGTCTGAATTATTAACTTATTCCTCCAAGTTGTAGCATTGCAGCTAGATATATATATATATATATATATATATATTATATATATATATATAAATTGGTATATTCGCTGGAAGAATTTCAATTGCCTATATTTCAGTCAAGGATAGTAATTCATGTAATATGTGAAAGTTCGTGGCAATGACAACTTGTTTGTATTTCGTATATTTTTGATTTTCCAAAGTTGTTATTTTTCTATCCTCATTTCATCAGTAGTAACAGACGTCATAGGACAATAACGCATCTTTTCCTTTTCACTGGATTAGTAAACTAAAAACATCGCCACCACAAGGCACGACATGGTGAAACGAGGAAAATAACAGAGGTCACCTTTAGCTGACGTGACCGACTGTTTGAAAACAATATGTTTTCAGTGAGGAAACTTTCTACCAATATATAAGGAAGCACAACCTTTCTCTGGTATCAACAGTTCTTCGCAGCACAATCGTTTGTCAGCTGTCAGTCGGATAACCTGCAACATGTGATCACGTTACACCGACCAGCGCCCGCAACTTTAACCTTCTTTTGTATTTCGGACATTTCAGTTTAAATATCTATTAAATTTATTTTCCGTCGGTGCGAGGAGTCAATAGGGTGCCGGGAAAGAAAAGTAACGATTCTCTCTCGCCTTCGTAACTCTTGAAGTGAGAAGTTTTACTTTATAAAGGCTGCCATTCTGTCTTGGTTTTTTTTTGTTTGTCCGCTGCAAGTGTCTATTGTTTGTTTTGCGGAGGCAACAATAAATCTCCAGACATTAATTTCTTTTATTTTATTGGCAATCTTAATATCAACAAACTTTCATTATTATTTAGTCAGTCTCCAACTCATGCTGAGCTAGTTTGTTGGTGTTTACTGAGAACTAAAATGAGAGAACAGGTCAGTAACCTGTTACCAAATGTTATGCTGTGTTGTATTCAGTTTTACATGTACTTGTTTCTAAGATATGTGTAACTGCATTTTCCTTCATGGAACTGGCAGGAGATCTCCGCTTGGTAACGGCAATTCCACGCCATCCTCCTCAATCTAGTTCGGCAGGTCTAGGAGAGTTCACGCGTTCATGTTGTGGGGAACCTCATTGTCTTTGATCAGTAACAGTAATAGTAAGTGTATTTTTTCCGGAACATTTAATTTAATTCTTTTCTCTCCCATGCCACACACTCATCTCCGTAGACTCGCGGCCCTGGATATTTTACTGCTGTAAATTGTTCACGCACTAACGAATGCTGTTTGCAGTGTTGACCGATGGGGGGCCCGCTTCATTCGGGGGATTTTGTGTAGTTGATTGTCTGTATGTCTCTTTTTCAATCAATATACATAATTGCAGCATCTCTCATCGTAATTTGTTTTAACATTAATTTTCCTCAGGTTCTGACCCACTCTGGAGTGTTAAGTCCACGTGCTCATTTATGTAATGTAAAGGCATCAATGACTCTTTATGTACTTTATTCATAACGTGAGCTGCGAGAGGGATATGCCACGTGGCTGTCAACCATCTACCATCCTGAGAGCTAGGAGTTCTCAAACTTATCCGTGCTATAGATGAGCTGGTGCCCTACCGGAACTTTAAACTTTTCTGTGATAAATAGCCATACATCTATGTTTCTCTCCAACCAAGCATCTCTCGCCTTGACAATCGGAAATATATCTGGGCAGTATCGAGAATATTGGCACAACATTCAAAACTACAGTAATTTCACATTTACTGTCTGTCTCATATAAGATGGCAAGATTTTGACAGTTCAACTAATGCTTCCTATTAGTTCAAGCATTCTTTCGCCATCAGGTGGTGGGTCAATTGGAGGCTAAGCGAAAACAAGGAAATGGGTTTCCGAGAAAAACATGGCGTGTTTAGGACATAGACTGCAATTACTGGCCCAATAGAAATTACTAGTAATCAAAATCGCTGTACACGAAACATATGTTCCTTTAAAAACTACACAGAGCTTGCGGAAAAATAAAACCATTGGTATCGGTTCGTAAATTTATTTTACACATGAAATTTCATTTCAGCTTTATAGCTGGTTAGGTTCGAGAAAGAGCCAACAGATTGCATGCACGACACTGTAATATGTGTGGGTCGTGCGTGGTACCAACAGATAGCAGCAGGATCGCCGCCTCTTTAACCTGCTTTTTAGAACTTGACTTTTCTCCTATTACTGTCTCGAAACAACACGAATTTGAAATATATTTTGCCAAATTATTTGAAACAATAATTCAATGTTACCACGCAATATTTCTGTAGGCTTTTGGAATTAATATCAGGAACATATGGAAAGCATGGATGGACAGTTAGAATATGACATGAAAAGCTCAAAGGTTTGAAGTCGCGTTTCATTTGGCTATGAATAGTCTTATTGTGTTTCATTTTGAACACCTATACATTGCAACTTTAGCACAAAGATTAGTTTGTAACACCTACAACCGCTGTTTTGTGACCACTTAAATAAAATATATTAATTAATCTGGGAACTTTATCGCGTATTTTGTACTTGTCTGATGTACGTCTGCAGCACACTCAGAATGGCCAACTTAATGTTAACTTTTGTTCGTTCGTGCATCAGCTGATACACAATTTTGTAAATGGCACTTTGTTTTGTATACGTCAAGTTGCCACTCACTGACTGTCAAAATCTTACCATCTTATGAGATAGACAGTACCAATGTATCCTGAACAATAGTTTCAATTGTTACTATATCACAAATTTACGGGATACCTACATCATAATAATTGTATTTGAGAGGGTGAGTTTTTACTTGATATTTCTCTCTTTTGGCGTATGATATAAGAAGTTCCTTAACAAGGAAGCCTTCTAGTAGCTCGAAACGACATCAAATGCTTGGTGACTCTCCGAAAATATGTATGTGAAGATATTTCTTTGTAAGAATTAAGTATGAGTAATTTTTTTTTTTTTTTTACTCTTGAGAACTTATGTCATTCCATTATACACAGTAAATTCAGTCATTTATATAAAAAATATGTCTCACCATTATGAAAATGATTTGTGTTTGCATGTAGGAATAACTGAGTGGATTGGGGAGATAAATTGTTGGTATGAACAGAAGTTTTGAGAGAAGAGGTGTGTTGAGCAGTGTATGTTGTGTACTGGCATGTAGGTAGCTGTGCAGTTGTGGTGGTGTACTTGGCAGCAGGTGTAGATACAGTGCTGTGCTGGTGGCAGGTGGATGTGTACCAGTCTGACTTCAATGCAGAGCGAGAGGGTCGGGAACGGCTGGCTGGAGAACGGGAGCAGCTACTGGAGCAGCTGAGCTTACTGCAGCGAGCCAACCAGGAGTTGAGCAAGAAGTTTGCTGCCTCCATCTCTGCCCAGCCTGTCAGCTCTTCCTTGTACGTGCTGCTGCATAATGCACACTCTACTATACTACATACTATGGCATTACATTCCTTGCTTGGCTTATATGTATCTTATTCATATGCATTAATTACCACATTTTCTTTCTGCAATATAGACTATTCTTAGTGCATGATATTTTTTTGGAACACAGTACGTAGTTTGGTTTCATGGTGAGACAGTTGTTATTTTAACATTCTGATGTGTGCCGCTTCTACATCTAATCTAATACGAATACGACTCATCGCCTAGAACACCTCTTCCACAGACATCAGCAACATGTTGTCTACCCTACAGGCAAGGGGAACTTGCAAGCAACCTGGCAGGCATGCGGCTCTCCCTACCCCGCGCTCAAAGCCTACAAGCTGGCCAAACCTCGGACAAGGCCGAGCTGCTCCGACGAGCCACGGATCAGAATCGCTGACAAGAGGATTCTCACGTCACCCAGGGTCGGAGGATGTCACACCTCCCCCGCACCCTGTGCCGGAAGCCTACAAGCTTCCACTATATAAGTCCAGACCCTGCCGGCCTCTGCAGTCATTCTTTCGCATCTCTAGCAACCTCCCACAGCACTACTACTGCTCGGGATTTTCGGGAAAGTTTGTTACTTTACAGGTACGCCAATGACGTACTTCGATGACTAGTCAACCCCAACAACATACGAACACGAACTTTTTCTTTTAACTTCACTTTGTCTCCTCTGTATCCTTCAGTGTTGCCAGGAAATCCTAGTGGGAATGCACAACAGTAGATGCTTGGTGGTCCACTCTGCTTCATGTCCCTGATCAGCCCGCTTATGGTGGGAGATCCGTGGGGACTCTTATTGAGCTCGATCCGGCACCTTATTATTGGGTTACACTGTTATTCTTTCTGTCTAAGGTGCACTACGTAAGTTAGAGAACTGTTACTCTATGTCTCATGAGAGGAGGAGTGGTAGAAAATGCAGGGGCACAACACTTGGCTCACCCCGCTCTCAGGCCAAGGATAGCATTACCTCATCCTACACAGGATAGACAGGTGGAATGGGACCGTGCCGACGAACTGAGATGACAAGCAGTCGTGCCTGCTCCTGTTCTAGGAATTGACTTTTCACCACGTGTCCGCATCCATACCACGTGTCACCCATTTGTCAACAGACTCCTGGCCGAAACTGAAGTGCACCTAGACTGGGACAATCTCATCTTCTGGTCTAAAGAAGCTCGTCTGTGGAACATCCGTTTCAGCATCGACCAAAGTAATTTACTCCCCGCTATATCGCACTAGTAGTAAGTAATATTGCTTGTTTTTTGTTTTGCATCCCCTTCCAGCTGACTGGTAACTTCACAGAGGCAAGTCATGCATTCGCATCCTCCACTCAGCAACCACCCCCTCGCCCTAGTGGCACCAGCCAATAAGCATTGGTCACTGGCCCACGATGAGTATATAAGCTGAGATGGCCTGCGTCTGTAGACCAGTCTTCATTCCCAGCACCCGTTGCTTGGGAAGTGATCAGATTGTCACACCAGTTTTCAGTTGTCTAGTACGCATTGCTTATTTACTGACCAAATTTGACCAGTCTTCAATCCCATCACGCGCCACTCTGGATCGAATTACGATTGCCACCAGTTTGATTCCAGTACACGCTGCTCAGATTCAGTTAATTTGTCTACTTTTCCAGCACTTGTTTCTCGGAATTGATTACCCTGTTTTAAACTTAGTGTAACCGCCAGAGTGCCCAGCATGTGTTGCCCAGGCACACACCCCGTTCGCCACGTCAAATATTTGTATTGTTGCCGTCGTTCCAGCACGCGTTGCTCGGAACAATCCCCTGTCGACCGTTCACACCAGCAAAGCTTGCTGTAGGGTAGGATTTTGTTGGTTACAAGCTATCTGCTAGGGATTCCACAACCCTACTACACCCCACTGCAGTTAATCTGTGATTGCAGTGGCTGCTATCCCAGTCTTTGTGAAGACTACCATCCTGCCACTTAAAATGCTTAGTTTCCCAAGCGAGAGTTAGTGATACAGTTACGTCATTTTCTACAACACGCATCAATGCAAGAGATTCCGCCACAGTAATTCTCAAACACATTCCCTGGTTGAGTCTGTTGCCTCTACCGACCATCCAAATGATGGCTTATGAGGTCTGAAGCCTGCGTCGCTGGCCCGAAGCTAGGGTGCTCTCACCATGTTTCTATTTTCTTTGAAAATAAAACGTGAGTGGAACTTTAACCTGAGTACCTTCTGTGTAGTCATAGTGCCTTGTACTTATTCTTGTAATATATTTGCAGGTATTCCATGGGGGTTTTACTCAAACAAATCACACCTGCTTGTTCCCAGACCACACCTAGCTTCGGCGAGCCTTTCCACAGATGCCCTGGGATTGTGGAAACAGAAGAGCCTTACAGAAGTACACTGTCTTGCGAAGCTGCAAAACCCCCTTAGCTATTACTTATCCTCGGAGTGGACTCTGCTGAGGATCTGTAATTCCTAAGTGTAAAGCCGGTTACCAGGCCACGGACCCTAGCGGTGATAAATGTACATTTAATATAGGCAACCTGCGGTTGCGCTGTAGCTTGTTGGGGTAATTTCCATATCCTGATGACTTTTGTTAAAAGGAGGGTTTCAAGGAGAAAGTTAAAGCAATACTTGCTTCATCAGGTCGAGCACACAAATACCACCCCTCACTTGTAAAACAGTTAGGTAGTCTACCACTCTAGAAACAGGCACAAGCTCTCAGACATTTACAAGAGCCAAGAAAGATACCTGTACCACGCTACCTGTTTACACCGCCTGAGCGCTCTGGACCTGCAGCATACCCTGGTTGTATTGTTGCATACTTGAGATGACTTGAGTTACCTCCTACTCCAATCATTGCTCATCTGACTCCAGCTATCTTACTTCCTGCATCAGTGTATCATCGACAGGAAATTCCCACAGCAGCCGAAACTCCTGCCCCACCTGCACCTTGGAAAACTGTCACCTTATTGAAACATCCCCCAGCTGACATTGTACCTTCAACGAGTCATATTGTACTAGTAGCAGAATCTTATTTCATGCCCTACTGCATAGCCACATGGCCAGTTCTGTATTCGGACAAAGCTCCCATACCCCGGCGGAACTGAACCCCTTAAGGAGAGTGACTGGCTATCTCTTTGCCAAAAAATCCCTGAGTTACTTTCTATTGACTACATCCAGCCCGTCACGCGTCAGTGTGTACAAACAAAAGGTCAAGTACACCAATGATGCATGTACAAGTTAATATTAAGATGCTGTACGCAATATTAGTTCTTCCAAAGTGCCAAAATTGTGGATGCTGCAGCTACAGCAATGCTATGAAGCAGTTAACTCTCGTAATGTTGCACTATAGTCCACTCATCGTTACTTACAACTTTTAAGAAGGCTTGCTTAAGTTCTACTTTCAAAAAATCCTTCGCCTAATGAAAATGAAGTTTAATGAAGTCTATAAAATTAGACCAATGAGACAAAACACTTCATTCGTACGCACTCACTGCAATCATTTTTTTTTTGCCTAAGAACTTTTTCTTGCTAGAAATTACTGACTGATACTTTCTTCCGGTTTTCATTCATAGTAATTATCAATGAAATTATTTAATTTATAGATAAAATGTAAGCAAGAGTTCGATTTAATCAAAAATAAGATACTTTTATGTTTTCAGAAGTATGAAATGTGCATGATACACAGTATATTTAGGAAACAACAAAACTCTTCATACGTGGAGTGATTTTTCAAAAAGTGTAAAGGCACCATAAACAGACTATATTTCGTTGTATGCATCTGTGGTGTGTACCAAACAAGAAAAACAATAGTCTATGTTGTGCATGTGTTTACATTTTATTTTGGATGTTACATAAACTGCTGACTTGTTTCATATAAACTTGCAATATTAAAACTTATGTTAAACATGCAGTTTCATGAAAATTCTGCGCTTTATTTTGACGCGTGCCTGGGTACTGACTATGGCACGATCGTCGAGGTTTATTGCGCTACACCAAGTGCGTGGTTATCGATAGCTGACGAGAGGTGTTAGTAAACCTGACTTACAACCAAAGGTCTCCGGTCTGTTGGTAACGCGGTTTTCGGTGGTTGAGCGAAGCTGGTGCTGCAGTCCTTGGTTTTAGATTAGGTTGTGCTGAGTTGTCTCACACCGTGCTCAAAGTTCCAGGCCGCTAACTCTTGACTCCAGAATCTAGAATGGCTAGTCCGTACCTAGCGTCCTTCCTGTATACTACACCCCTCAGCACAGGATGATAGTCAGGACTGGTATGGACGTGCGGCGGGGAGTATATATATTGTACCACGGGAGCAATCGAGACTGCCCGTAACCTCAGTGAGGCGGTGTGGTTCCCTCTCCACCTGTCTTTCCTGCGTAGGAGGGGCTAAGGTATTCCGCTTCTTGGCAGCTAGATGAGCGATCTTTTGTTCCCTATGCCGTCGGCCGTGCTTTCTCATAAGTCATAGAGTTGGATTCGCCGCTGAATAAAACACGTCGTGCACTCCGTGGGAGAAACTATTTCCTATAATAGTGTTGTCCAGTAGCCGATTGGTAACAGAGCTCGGTGCCTCTGGTGATCCACCACTCTAGTGGGCAGATCAAAGACATTGAGCCATGTGGGCCACCAATGCTTATACTGGATGTTATAACCAGCCAAGACCAGGCCGCAATACCCAGGCTAATACCGTCTCCTGCACCTATGTGCTTTGGTTGGTGATACAACCTAGGTTTACTGTCTTTCCTTGGTGGAAGGTATTTCTAGTGGTTGTGGCTCCTCTGTTTCTTCCTTCC
The DNA here is from genome assembly GCA_029891345.1 of Dryococelus australis. NCBI lineage: Eukaryota > Metazoa > Arthropoda > Insecta > Phasmatodea > Phasmatidae > Dryococelus > Dryococelus australis. Next base: position 85,951,145 of record CM057002.1, on the reverse strand, counting down.
AACACCTGGGTACTTGGGGTAGTATGAAGAAACAGACGGCCGTCTAATGTGTGTGTACCTGACGGGAGGTCCCCAGAAGGGGGGCCTCAGTCAAGCTACTTCGGATTTAAAACTTTTCTGGTTTCTGTCAGCAGTGCACAGTGCGAATTATTCCTAGTGGGCGAAGCAGATGTTACTCTAGAAATAAAAGCATTCAGATAGAGAACGAAGCTGTGTTTATTGAGGACTCAACAAACACAGTGACTTGTGCTATCTCCTACCAAGCAGATGGAGTACTGAAGTTAAACTACCTTAGCCAGGTGTAGGCAACCTGGTCCTAGGGTAGAGGGAAAGAGTAAACTAGAAAACTGAGTATATAACTACTGACTAAAACTGTCTAATTGCAGTGTCTGGAAGAGACAAAAGAAGTTAAAGTTATAGTAGCAAGGTATATTCGTGTTTGATGGTTGTTGAAGACTGTTGTCGTAGGGAGTAGCCTCGAGGGCTACTGAAAATTTGATGTTCACTGGAGGCCCTAGTACTAAGGAGTACTCTGGGTTTTCTCTAGAGAAGAAATACAAATGACTGCCAGAGCCCCACCGTGCATGGACTTATATAGTCGGAAGTGCGGGCTGCCGCGGCGGGTGCAGGAAGGCGTTAGACATCCTTCTGCCATGAGACTGGCATGGGAGGTGAGAACTCTCTGGTCAGCACTCTGCTTCGTGGATCTTCAGTGGCGCTCGGCCTTGGCCCGTAGTGGCTAACAGCTTGTAGGCATTCAGCGCAGGGAGGAGGGGGAAGCGGCATGCTCGCTGGGTTACGCAACCTTGACACCACGTGTTCAGCCGCCTGATAGATTTAAGCGGTGCGCAACATTCGTGTATAAATTTGCAGTATCGACTCTCGCGTGGGTTGAAGTAACGGTATACTTGACATGATGAGCGATGAGTCGTAATCATATTTAATAGTGGTATAAGCGGCACGTGTTAATTATTACAAAACTAGGAAAATAGTGCAATATTTATGTGTGCCTACTGAGGTTATGTGTTGATGGCTTACTTGTTTTTAGCAAAATTGTGTTGTGTTAGTTACATTTGACACACTCGCGTTCCTCTGCCACCTTCGAGTACTTGTATTCCTGAGTCGGCTGGTTATCTTTCGTAATTGGGAAGGAGGTAGGTGTGTGTGTGTGTGTATCCCTGCCTTCGCACAGTTCTATTAGGAGGGTTGAGTAAGACGGATGCAGGTGCTGATTCCCTCCGGAACATAATTGCTTTGCCCTTCGGTGGTGATGAGCATTCTATCGGGTATTTCGCCTGGCAGGTCGAGATTTTGCCCATGTTTAGGGACCTAGTAGGGCACCACGTGATAGAAGGGCTCAGAGTGGATGGATGGGAAACAAACCAGTGGGTGAACTTTGACGCATGTCCACATGCTGTGCAGTGAGAATGCACACTCTACGGACGACTTCGCCCCATCTACAAGCCACGTGCGCTTGGGGTTGAAAGATAAGCAGTAAACAAGATTAAATGTATCGAGCAGTGTAAACCCACGAGCCTGGGTAGCTGATGACATTATTGTAAATTACGTGTGTAATTACAATCCCCATTGCCCGCCCACATTTAAGCATACAAAGGCACCCCTCACAAAATAAATATTTTGAGAATTCTACTACTAGTCGCTTAGCTCTGGAAGAAGTTCCTACAATCTCGAGAACCCCTCGTGACCTTGACACATCATGACCTGCCCGCCTCGAAGACAGGGGTTTTTATTTGTCGTCACTTCCACTCAGGGTGATAAAAAAAATTAGCGATATGGCTGCTACTGCCCATAAACACGTCTCTGCATGGAAGGCTACGCTACATCCCCGCGCCCCAAAGAACTGCTGATAGGAGAAAAATCAGTATAAATAGAACCCCAGGGTCCAGCACCTTCAGATGTGCCAGGCTCGCCGGCCGCATAGGACTGCGAGCCACCCCTGGAGTCTGCTAAATACTCTCCACCTTGCATCTGCTCAAAGATTCCTCTAGCCTTCCTTAAGTCTGCCTAAAGACTTCGCCTTCCTTGAGTCTGCCCAAAGACTCTTCTTAACACCACCTTAGTCTGCTAAAGACTCTCCGCAACCCAGTTTGCCAAAGACTTTTCTCCTGTCTAGTCCGACCAAGGACTCTGTGATCCTACCAATGATCCATCCTACCTGAAAATATCACCTGATCCTTATTAAGGCCCTCGTCAGTCTGCAAAGGTTTCCCCCCCCCCCCCCCCCCCCCCCCCCCCCCCCCCGTAGACCCAGCCAAGAGACGTCTGCACCAGCTACAGGTATACCTTGCCTTAAACCCCGGTATCTTACCCCAGTCAACTTCCTGTAACTTCGCTTTAACGATCCGGCACGTTTTAGTTTCCCTACCTGATAAGCTTCAATTTTCATTAACCGCTGTGAAGTGTGTTGGTATTTTGATTTGTTCTTTTTATAGCCACTGTTGAGTTGCATCGCTATAGATTTTGCGGACAAAGTTGCATCGCTATAGTTTCTATCAGAAACTTCTTTTTTTCTATTATTCTCAGGTTTGCTTTCGCCTGACTTAATCTACATCAATTGCATACTTTATACTATTTTTTCTTGAGTGCTTAGCCAGGTTAGATTAATTTATTTCATTGTATTTTTATTATTAGCCGGGACTCTCCGTGGTAAATCCCCTCAATAAATAACATGTCAAATTTAACTACCTGTGTTCTGTAAATGTTAGTTAATTTCCCCGTAACTCCTGTACTTTTGTGTCGTGTTACCGAATGGAAACCTCAGAGGCAGATGTATCATAGAAAGGGATGCATACAAAGCCGACGACGCATAGAGCGTCGCACCCTATTCCGGACGGTAGTAAGTTCTACATCCAAGGGTGACCCTTGCCCTGTGTGTAACGACTCGGTTGTGAGGCCCATCTCCCTGCTTATTCCCCTCAAAATTACCACTTCACTTGACCATCTCTTGAGTGCTGATTGGCCATGGTACCCAACGCCAAAATACGAGGACCAGGTTAGCTCTCCCAGGAGTGTAACGACACACCTTGTGACACCCCTGCTAGGCAGCCGGTAAAGAACAACTAGCAATATCAAACTCCAATCAGGCAAAGTAATCCGGATATCACACCCAGAAGGAATAGTACTGCCAAAATTCTGTACAATAAAGCTAACCTCAGGAAAAGTTGTCCGGCTTAAACTCCCGACACAACCTGATAACCGTCCCCCCTTCCCCCGATTTTGTCCCTATCTGGCAACGTACTAGACCGGTTAAAATCTCCTCTACCAAACCGCATACCTCCACCTCCACGACTATCTAATCGTCATACCATTTCATTCACCACAGATCGCTAGCATCCCGTCGAATATTGGCGACCGTAGAAGTGAGAAGATGTGAGCTCCCTGGATGGGAAGTTACAGGTATTAGACTCATTCTGGGGTTTGACTCCCCTTTCACCCGGAATAAACTTGCCTCTACGCTGCCCACTTCCACTCAGAACCCCTCTGTGCCACTATGCCGTAATAAGTTTACCAGGTTTTCACGGGGCAATTAACTGGTCATGAACGTCTCCCTTCCAGGGAGCTTGATCTTGCACACAGTGAAGGCTGTCAAGAAACGTGTTGCTAGCTGTCACTAATAAAGAATTTAAATAAATAAATAAAAAAAATGACTATGATAATGAGGTGGGGGTGTACTAATTACTGCCCTGGTGAACCACCTAGTAAGTTTCGCTTGTGCTTCCAGGGCGCTTGTACGGGGCTGGCTTGGTTGGCTTACATGTTGGGACAAAATCAGTTGCAACGGTAATTACCTTGTTGCTTCGTACCGGGTTAGTGAGAATGACTATATTAAGGATTTCCCCGGCTGTGGTACGAATCTGGCAAGTGGTAGGGGGAGTTCTTTTAACAGATCCCTGTTGTGATGTTAGGTTCACTACTGGTTCGGGCACTGAGAGAATTAATTAACTTACGTGATCTAAATCTGGCCATGGTTAACAGATCCCTAACAGTGGGTCCAGGTAAGAGTTGCAATTTTTGTCGATTGGAGGCACTTCCCTATTGGTACGAGTTTCACTACGGGTTGAGGAGGCAGTAGCGTAGGATCACTGGGGGACTTGACAGGGTTTAAATCATCTAACTGAGCTAGCTCCCGGTGTAGTGCACGACGGATTAGTAGTCTGATCCGGCTATTGTATCCACCTCCTTATGGATCTGATTACTGAGTGAAATTTTGGTAAAATTGATAAATCCTTTTGATTAACTCTTAAGCACACTGGTTATTATGATGGCTGGTTTGTGGCCTAGTAGCCGGCGCTCAAGCCCTTCTGTGTGAAATCTTGTGCAGACACGCCGAGGCAATGAGCTGTTACAGAACTTAACTAGATGAGGAACGTTTCTGCGTATGCTCAGGTATACTGGACAACCTCAGGAGTTCCCGGTCTTATAAAGACTAAAACCTTATTCAGGGACTAGGAAACCTAAGGGGTTTGGCCCACTTGTGCTTAGTCCGCTAAGGTCGCTTGTTAATTATTGAGCCACCAATGCAAGTAAATAAGTCACAATTAATTTACCAAAAATACGTGAGAGGAAAATAAGTAACTACCTTACCAAAGGTTAAGTTTAGCACAGTGTATTTATTGCTGCTACGTGAAACCAAAGGGAATATGCGGTTGTGTACAAAATGGTCTAAATTAATTAAATAAATTATTTTATGTTGCATTTTGTCAGGTGAAGGCAAACCTGAGTATTCAAATTTAAACAAAGAGAAACTCCAAAATGCTATTCGCAATTGACAACAAAATGAGGGGTGGTTTGGCCAGAAGGAACGACATTTGCGGCCTGCTACCGGAGAATGCAAGGATTGACTTGGGGAAGAGGTGCAGGGGTAAGGAGGTTTTCTCCGTGGGCTGCGGGTTAGGTGTTGGAGATTCTGGAGGAGCCGTCTTCCAGCCGCTGGAGTTGGTGAGGGAGAGCCTTTTCAAGCTGGAGGACCTTCTTCAGGCTGGAGAGTCTTATGTAGACTCTGGAGAGTCCTCCAACCTTATACAGGTCGCGGGCCGACTTGGACTGGCGCTAGCATTTTCGCTTTTCCTAATATACCCGAAATTGCAGCTTAGTGACTGTCACAGGGGTGCGAGGATTGCTAGCCTTCCATCGCAGGGTTTGGTTATTACAGGGCAGTGGGCTGCGCCACACATTTCTTATCGCACTGGCTGGAGGCTGCTGACATATTTACCACCTCCCTACGAGGCTCAGTGGCGATGACGATACTGGCCACAGGGGTGCTGCTCTCCTGCGGCGTATCTGTTAACTATTTTATCTTACTCTGGCACGTCCATGGCTCGGTGGGTAGAACAAGCTTCTGCTTCGGGGTTGGCGACCACATGTAAAATTCTGGACGGGCAGTACATTCTCATTAAATATCTTTAATTATCCACGTGTCTGTAGTTGTCCAAACTACATAGAATCAACCCTGTAGCCACGAGATTAATTGCCTGCCGGTGTTTGACTTGCCCCGTAATTTTATCAGCACGTGATGATGGAGTGAAGTTGAAAAGGAGAGAGCTCAGACACCCTGTGTCACATTTATGAAGCATGGTTTTATCATTTTCATTAGTATTCGTATGAAAATTAAGTTTCAAAATATAACTGAAATTGATAGGTTTCAGTTATAAGACAACCTGCATATTTCTGGATCATTCTAATTTGAAAAACTGTTCTCTTATATTCAGGTCAATATGGTGTCTGTCGACCACTGTACTCCTTTGTTCTGGATATTTTCTCCTTGACATATTAACTACTTTTTTGTGTGTGTTGACTTTTTACAAGCTTGATTTTGGTCTCTCTCTGGCTGCATATGGGATGAAATTTTGATTAGAGGGAGCAGGGGGTATGTATGTGTATGTACAAAAACGTGCACGTTCGTATACATGTTTGAATACATGCCTGCATGCATGAAGATTCACAAAACGACTGGTGATTGTATATCTTTGAAATTTTCCATCATAATTTGAATCCTTATGTACTGTAAAAGTAGGCTGGCGTGTCCCTGTTGTAATGTGTTTTGTGATGCTGGCAGCAGCAGTGTTGGTATTTGTTCTGCAGTGTTGTGCGTTTCTTTGCAGGGGCAGTGCAAGTTGGAACACCATTGCGGCTCCCAGCAGACACCAGAGGCTGGTCCGCCAGCCGTCTCCTGTCCCCCAGGTTGTTCAGGAGCCACCCAGGGTCAGTCACACCACAATTCTGCTTCACTGCAATCACTTAGAACCTGCACGATGGTCATTTTGCTTGCACAAATAAAATCTGTTCTTACTTACATTTTAATTCCTTCAACATGTTAGTTATTTTGTATGTAAAAATTTTTAGATTTTAAAAGGTGCCACGCTTCCCGAGAGTGACTGTATATTCCCGACCCTCGTAAAATAAAACTATATAATTTTAGCTTGTAAAAAAATCCAAAACTTGTGTTTAAAATGTCTTTTTGTGTGTAGCATATGTCTTCTGAATAAATTGATACCCCATAATCATATAGTTGACGTCTACTTGTTGCCAAAAATGAATAAATGAGTAGTGCATAAGGTTTACAGAATACAAATTCCTTATTCAGGGACTTCATCTGAGAAAATCAGAGGATTTGTTACTTAAATATAAATTTTTTGGTAGACAATCTTTCTTCTGAAAATGTTTTTTGGAAAGGCATACGTGCCACCCCAATGTTGCCAAATAATGCTTAATCACTGACGCGTGCCACTTATACTATTAATTAACTACGATTACGACTATCACTCTTTACGTGAAGTATACCCTTACTTCAACCTACGTAAGAGTTGTCTACTTCAACCACCCACATGAGAGTTGTTGCACACAATACTTTGCAAATGAGTTCTCGGCTGCTGAGAATCTGCCGGGCGGTCGAACACTTTGCTACAAGGTTATGCAGCCAGCGAGCACGCCGCTTCCCCCCTCGACCCGCACTGAGTGCTTACAAGCTGTCAGCCACTTCAGGGTTGGCCGAGTGCTGCCGAAGATCCACGTACCAAGAACGCTGACGAGAGGGTTCCCACGTCCCACGCCAGCCTCCACGGCAGAAGGACGTCATGCGCCTTCCCCGCACCCTGCAGTGGCAGCCTAGACTTCTGACTATATAAGTCCATGCATAGCGGAGCTCCAGCAGTCATTCATATTCTTCTCTTGAGTTCACCCCGAACACTTCTTAGTGCTGGGTCCTCCAGCGAAACCTCGAGTCATCTGTAGCCATCGCGACTACCCTCTGCGACAACAGTCTTCATCACCCATCGAACACGAATATATCTTGCTATTTAAACTTTAACTTCTTTTGTCTCCTACAGACACCTGCATTAGACAGCTTTAGTTGAGTAGTTAAATATTCAGTTTTCTTGTTCACTTTCTCTCCAGCTTAGAACGAGGTCATCTACACCTGGCTACCGTAGTTTTTCTTCAGTACTCTGTCCACTTGTTAGGAGATACCACGAGTCACAATATTTATTGAATCCTCAATAAATACAGCTTGTTCTCTATCCTAACACTTTTATTTCTTTAGTAACGTCTACTTCACTCGCTAGGAATAAGTTTCACTGTGCACTGCCGACAGAAACCGGTACTATTATAAATCCGAACTAGTTTGACTGAGCCCCCCCCCCGGATCACTAGTCTGGAACACGCCCATTAGATGACCGCCTGTTGCTTCCTATTACCTTCTGAGCGCCCAGGTGTTAAGAGGAAGGGACAGAGGAGCCACGACCACTAGGAACACCTTCCACCGAGGGGAGAGAGCAAATCTGGGTTTTATCACCTACCAGAGAACCTAGGTGCTGGGGAGGGTATTGGCCTTGGTATTGCGGTCTGGTCTTGGCTGGAAACTTACATCCAGTAGTAGTATTGGTGGCCCACACGGCTCAACGTCTCTGATCTGCCTGCAAACATGGGGGATCAGTGGAGAAACTTATCGGGCTTGTGCCACGAATCAGCTACTCGACCTTCCCTATCATAGGGTATAGTTTCTCGTCCAAAGTGCACACCGGATCTTGTTCAGCGGCAAACCAAACTCTATGACTTACAAGATAAGACACGACCGAAGGCATAGGGAACGAAAGATTGCTCATCTAGCTGCCCAGCAGTGGAGTACCTTAGCCTCTCCTATGCAGGAAAGACAGGCGGAATGGGACCGCACTGCCTCACTGAAATTACGGACAGTCTCGACAGTCCATGTGGTATGATATATTCATTTTCCACCACTCGTCTGCACCAGTCCCTACTATCACCCGATGGTAAGGGGTTTAATCTACCGGACTGAAGGTAGGTACGATCTAGCCAATCCTAATTCTGGAGTCAAGAGTCAGTGGACTGGATCATGAAGTACAATGTAATCTAACTTAAGGACTGTAGCAACAGCTTCGCTCAGTCAGTCAACCCACGCTACCAACTGACCGAAGACCTTCAGAGTAAGTCAAGTTCTAACACCTCCCGTCAACTACCTGTAACCGCGTACTTGGTCTAGTGCACCAAATCTCGACGACCGTGTCACACAGTCAGTATATCAAGTGCCAGTCGAGTCTTTATGCATGACGTCTTTTATACTTATTAATAAATGACTACTACTCGTCAGTGCAAATACACCACCAGCAGTTATCAATGGTGTTGAGCCACCGCCTACAAGTTTGTTGTATCTACCAGGCCGGGATAGACGTCTCAATAATGGAAATTATTTTGCCTGATGAGTCATCAGGACCATGCAAGAAGTCTGCGGTTAGTGCAGCAGTGTGCCGCGGGATGCCGCCACAAGTATGATGCCTAGATCCCACAACTCTTCACTATACTGCTCACACAGAGTATCTAGATGCTGGGTTAGCACCTGCTAACCCCCTCTCCAGATGCCCTACGCCAGTGAAGGAAGGGATGGCAGAGGAGTATATAAGGCGAACAGCTCCTGACCTCCGGGTGATCAGTACTACTTCAGTTTTTGACATGCCCTCTCCTGGGCTCACGACATGCCCTCTCCTGGGCTCTCATTGTACACGCAAGTGGTGCATAGACCTGCACAATCCTAAATGCTTCACCACTACCTCATGAGGCCAAAGATCCTCTCCAACCAACTACAAAAGGAAGCAACAGTGCCGTCATCAGTACCTCACACTGCTAACAAGTTCTGTCCCTTATGGACATCATTGATCTTGCCTAACTTCTTGAGTATTACTCCGACCTATTTTTCACCCGAAATTATATGGTATGAGTATTGGATTTATGTATCCAGAAAATAAAAAGCACACTACTAACAAGCACCTAACCCAACTTGTAATTTATCAATATACTATAACTTTATAAAATAAATTTGAGGAATAAAAAATGTATATACAAGCTACTCAAAATGATTACAAGCTGGATGCAAATGTCATTTGTCTTACAGAACATCATCTTGGATATGATTTTACTGCTTTGTTTAGGCTTAGTGGATATATGCATGCAACTAGTTATTGTCGTACTAATAAAGAGAAAGGGAGTATATGTATTTATGTGAAAGAAAATATTAATTTGAAGTATGTGACAGTAATATGTTTTACAAAGAGCAGGAATTCGAATGTAGTGTAGAAATAAGGAATTTATAATTTAGATTGTTTACGTTTTGTAACAGAGTTTTCTAGGGCTTGGCGGATACCACTTTTTGCCAATTCCACCTATACGATTCTTGTTAGCCAATACTTAATACCGATACCCACATTCGAAGAAATTTTTATGTGATAGAAGAATATTTAAATGCTTTCATTATTTATTATTAAAAAATAATGTTTGCCACTAAGAGCACTTAAAAAATGTTCTTACACTCATTACAATACAATCTAAAACACAACTCAGTTTTAATCACTAATCTATAAGAAAGAAGTTATATCACAAGCAAATTAAATTTAAAAAATTTAACAGTTTTACTCTATGAAAAGTAAGCATTATTGTGTACACTCCAAAAAGCATATCAACACTTATTTACAAGATTTCAAAATGTAAATATTTTTCTTTAAGAAGACCAACAGGCGTAGCTTCTCCGGGTTCAAGGAACTCCTTTTCTTGGAAGATATCAAGCCAGCTGAACTAAAAAGTCTCTCAGATGCCACAGACCCAGCTGGTGAGGACAGATATTTCTGTGCTGCTTTGCGCAACCTTGTATATGGTGATGTCTTCCAGTATTGTAAAGGGTTGGAATTTATAGGTAAAGGTGGCTCTGCGAGATATATTTCAACTTCAGCCTCTAGACACCTGTAAGCAGATGGTATGCTTGTTTTATTAATATTTGAGTAGATTGAAAGCACCCCTGTCAATCTTTTGGAGTCATGTTCCTCATCTGTACGTATGCCACATGAAGTATTTGCAGGTGGTGTATATTGGTATTCTCTAATCTCTTTAAGTGTTGGGTTGCAGAATAACATGCTCTGCTCTTTACAGTCATAACATTAAATTATCTGAATTAGTCAATGTGATAGTCTAGTTACAAAAATAAGCAAGGAACAAAACAAGGTCGACGACAATTACATTGAATAAACTGGAACTCTTAGTCAAATATGCTGTAAGGAATGGAACAACACAATGATACATTCCAATAGGTCAAAGTGATGTATCCCACCACTTCACATAACCATCTAAACCCAAAAGTTGTATGCTAAAAGTCTCAAACACAAATTGTGAGTCACAAAACAAATCAGGTATGAAGAAACTGATCTATCTACTGGCGACAATGGTGACGTGTTACAAATAGTGAACACTGCTGTCTGAACATGGCCCGGAAGAATAATGTTTCATGAACAATCACCACTAACAACACATACAGCAGCTGCGTGGGGGGAATGTCATACGCACACAACACATCATGGTACGTGACTAAGATCACTGAATAATACCAAAATAGAGGGCATAAAAAATGCCACTGAACACAAGCGACGGTATAAACATTACAAACCAATTTCACTGTTTTGTTAATGAGTAGCAGTACAAGCATCCGACAACTGTGGTAGGTGAGTTTATATGATTGACGCGTGCCGCTTATACATCTGTTCCAATACGACTATGACTCATCGCCTTAGACTACCTCTTCCATCTTTACAGATGTGAGCAACACGTTGCCTACCCTACATGCAATGGGAATTTAACAAGCAATTCCTTCTCACCTGGAAGATATACAACCCGGCTGACACCTCTCCCCCTCCTTGTGCTCAAAGCCTACAAGCTGCCCAGACCTCAGGCAAGGCTGAGTGGCTCCGACGAGGCACGAATCAGAATCGCTGACAGGATTCTCACGCCACACAGGGTCAAGGACGTCACACCTCCCCCGCACCCCGTGCCGGCAGCCTACAAGCTTCCACTACATAAGTCCGGACGCTGCCGGCCTCGGCAGTCATTCTTTCGCATCTCTAACAACCCCCACAGCATTACTAGTGTTCGGGATCTTCGGAGAACGTTGTTACCTTACAAGTTCGTCCCCGTGGCTACTTACTACGTATGTCGACGACCAGTCAACCCGACGACATACGAACACAAACATTTTGTTTTAACTTCCCTTTGTATCCTCTAGACACCTTTTATTACCAGTTTAAATTTAACTCATTTATATTTGTCTAGAACCAGCTTTTTCTCTCTTACTTAGAACCAGGTCACCTACACCTGGAACCATGAAGTTATCTTCACCTATCCTTAACTTGGTAGGAGGTAGCACAGGTCACGTGTTTACTGAACTTTCAATAAACACACATTGCTCTATACCTTTCTGCTTTTATTTCCAGGGTATTTATTTGTATCCACAGTTGAAGGTAGACTACGCTGTGCACTGTGGACAGAAACCGGGAATTTTAGTAAACTGATTTAAGACATACATATTAGACGGCTATCTGTTTCTTCCCAGCTACACATGCACTTTTAATGCTCGTGAGGGAGAAACAGTGAAGCCACAACCACTAGAAACACCTTCACACCAGGAGGTACGACAGACTCAGGTTGCTTCTCACCATCAGCACTAGTTAGTGCGCTGTGACTATGGCCTGTAGTTTTACCGAGCTATTGGTTTACACTGTTATTATTTCTGTCTAAGGTACACTACGTAAGTTATAAAAATGTTACCCTATGCCTCACGAGGGGAGGAGTGGTAGAAAACGCAGGGAACAGGCACCTGGCTCACCCCGTTCTCAGGCCGAGGACAGCATTACCGCATCCTACACAGGATAGATAGGTGGAACGGGACCATGCCGTCAAACTGAGATGACAAGCAGTCACACCTGCTCCGGTTCTAGTAATTGACTTTCCATCGTGTGTCCTCATCTATATCACGTGTCACATGGTTTTCAATGGACTCCTGACCGGTACTGAAGTGCACCTTGGCTAGGACAATCTCATCTTCTGGTCTAAAGAAGCTCGTATGTGGAACATCCATTCCGGCATCGACCAAATTCGTCCCGCCTAAAGCCATACCTACCTCGATTACAACATCCAGGAGCAGGAATGAGTAAGCTCTAGCCAACATCCCTTGTCTCATCCCAACTATCTAAACCAAGTTAATCCGCTTTTGTTCTAGCGGTCAAAATCCTCAACTAACGTGCCAAGTCAGTCTAATCGGGCACGCGTCAAGAGCATGCAACAAGTAGATGAAAGCGTTACAAATTCTGCCACAAAGATTTGTTACACATGGTTTACGTTAGTGCAATGCTGCAAAAAATATTATTTAGAGCAGGCAATTTTGTATTGGCATAGCAAAAAATGTAAAAGAACAAACTGATTCATTCAGCAGGTGGTCAGTGTTGTTGAAAAGAAAATTAAGAGATTTATTGAATTCTCAACGAGAGGTTATTCAATAGAATTGTATGATTTGCATGAGAGGGGCGGAGGGAGTGAGCAACATACCACAGCTAGACTTGTAAGCAGTCTTAGCATGCGCTTAAGCTGTTATCCGAATAGAACAACCCTAAGAATATTAGCATGGATTGCGAATCATGCTTCTGCCTCTCAGTATGTAAATAATCTGACCTTCAGTTAATGCTGGTGATCACAGATCTGTATTTTTTTTCCCTGAGGTATAGGATTCATCCACAGTCAACCTCTCTTAACCACTTGAATTTGGGAGTGAGTGAGAGGAGAATGAGAAAAGACTGTCTAGGAGATTCAGTTTGGAGTGAGAATTGTTACCTGTGCTAATTCCACCACCACACTCTAGAAAGGAAGCCCTAGCTACTGGGGAGCAACAAATGCATTAAGGTACATCAACCAACAGAGACAAGAGAACTACACCTATTGCAGGTGTGGAAATAAGGAAGGGTCCTCTGAACCACAGACCTCGCACTCCAGGAAATCGAACCTGGCACTTTACACAGCACAGGGCACTGCTCCTCCAGTGGGGCACCATTGTACAGTGCCACTATCCACTAAGTTCAGCACTTACACACATGTGCTACATTTGAATTACAAGCGGTACTGGATGTGCACAATTGGGTATATTAGAAAACTAGATACTCGTGTAGCATGCTCAGTTATTTCTGTATGCTGCATTTATTATAAAGTCAAATCTGTTTTGACAATGTGTTCTTAAATTATGGAAATACACTATCGACCAAAAAGTAATTGGGCACCTGTCCACAATGTTTTCTCTGTGGTTGTCACCCCGTTAGAATCTTGTAGGACCACCTCTTGCGGCTATTACAGCAGCCACCCTGTCTGGCATTCTCTCTACGAGTGTTTGCAGGACATCCATGGGGATTCGTCGCCATTCCTCTTTGCAACCATCCCATGAGTTGAGCAATGGATTTTGGCCACGCCTTATGAGCCTTCACCCAGCAATCCAATTTGTCCCAAAGATTTTCTATAGGGTTGAGGTCAGGGCTCTGGGCGGGCCAGTCCAATTGGCGAACATTGTTGTCAGCGTACCACTGCATAGTAGCCCTTAAAACATGGCACCTGACATTGTCATCCTGAAAGTAACACGGGTCATTCCGTAAAAACGTCGCAATGTTGGGAGCATTTCATTATCCAGAATGTTACAATAGGCCTCTGTGTTCATGCTACCACATACAAACTCCAACGGTCCTATGCCGAAGGCCGTGAAACAGCCCCGCACCATCACTCCACCACCACCGAATTTCCTAGTTGGCACTATACATTCCGGCAGAAGCCATTCCCTGAGTAAATGCCACACCCATACACGTCCAGCGGACCGGAATAATGTAAACCTTTACTCATCACTCCACAGAATCTACTTCCACTCCTCCAGTGTGCAGTTGTGACGGTCCAAACACCACCTGAGTCACCGAGATTTATTGCTTGTTGTGATATGGGACTTATGTGCAGCTGCTCTTCCGAAATATCCAAATTGTTGGGCCTCTGTACGCATTGTTCCAATGGAAACCGATACTCCTGTTGCTGCGTGAAATTTTTGTCGGATAGTATCCATGAGTTGTGCCCTATTTTTGACAATTTCACGTTTCAGGTTTCTGCGATTTCTGTCGGTCAAGACTTGAGGTCGCCCAGAACGTGCAGCATTTGTACAATACCCATGACCTTCCATTTACACAGAACAAATGTGACAGTTGATTTGGGCCTGTTTAGCTTTCGTTCAATCGCTTGACTAGACAGCCCACTGAGATGGCAGGCCATGATCACGCTCTTATCGAAGTCTGATAGCTCTGTACCTCGTGTCATCTTTTTGTCAACTAGTTCTACACCTGCCTGCAGCATATGGCAGCCACACAAGTCAACTGACATACTGAATTACCTATCTTCGTGGGTGCCCAATTACTTTTTGGTCGATAGTGTACAAGTACAGCAGAACAATATTTTTACACCTCTTGACTTTACACTTTCCTGTATGTTACACCTGATTTTCTTGGATCTTGTATAATTTTTTTTCCTCCCATTACATGGTCCATAAAACTTCTTAATAACACATTCTCACAGTAGGCTCATAGCTACAAGGTTTAACTATGCTTTCATTTTGAAGCAGAGAGAGAGAGAGAGTGTGTGTGTGCGTGCGTGCGCGTGTGTGTGTGTGTGTATATATATATATAATGGTATGTTGTTATGTTTGCAGACCTATGATGAGGAGGTGCCACCACCACGTCGGTTTGTTTGTCCACTGTGCGGCCAGGTGTTTCCCACTACTGGACCATTTGGAGCATCATGTGGACACATGTATCAGCTAGGACTGCACTTGGTAGGCCATCCCTCTATCTTTGAACACAGTTTATAGTTACAGTATCTAAGTCTTAATGCATGTGCATTTTTATGGAGATACTTCAGGTACTAAAATTCCATACATGCTCCGTGTTTCATCTCGAGTTGAGCTGATATAGATTTTATGAAAGGTACAGTTTGAACTGATCCTTTCTTGCTGATACAACCAATATCCCATACTGGTGCCATACATTTCACAAAGTTTAAAATGGGCAAATTCAGTGCATATAACTTTTGCAACCAGCTTTTTTATTTTCAGAAGTCATTTGTGTGAAGCTTGCAAAATAATTTATTTCTTTAAGATTTCTGGTATAACTTACGGCATTTACTCGAAAATACCCAAAAACAATTACCTCAAAATGCTCAAATTGAGTATCCTGAAGAAAATTATACCAAGGCGCTGAAGTTTCATCATATTTTACATATATTCATGGTTTAAGGACCTGCTACAATTGAGCATGTGTTCATCTGATCTTCCAAGCTGACCGTGCTGTTGTTGATATAGTATTTGATTGGTTCACGTGACCTGTGATGTCAGATGCTGATCGTACAGATGTGAGGTTAGGTGGTGAACAACTGGAGATGGCTAAACTTCATCTTTCAAGGTCTGACAGGACGGTCTGCACTATCAGCATCTGACGTCATCAGAGCCGAGACCAATGAGATACTGTGTTTTTACACAGAAGCAAGACAGTGCGCTAAAAGTTACAGTTCATACATAACCTATTGAATAGTTAGTATATTTGTTTAGTTCTTTCAATATGAAGAGCTAGACTGTTTGCTAAGTAATGTAGTGCAGTCAAGGTAATTTTTTCGTAATATAAATAACAAGCAGTGTAATATCCGGTGAATAAATGTCAAAACAGACAGCAAATTTTAATGTATAAATGTAAACAAAAATGGTGAGATTTTTTTTCGCCTACTGTATCAATCCGGCAACCACAATTGTAACACACAATCCTTGTCATGATCTGGTAATCCCCTGGCACAAGTGGCTGTTATTGTTGTTGGCAACATATTCCATGGCACAATAGACGGTTGGCACGTTGGTGTCAATTGTTTCGCAATCGAGCCACCAGGCAGCAGTAAATCTATTAGAAAAAAAAGGCATATTGTTTTCTTTTGGTGAGATTTTGATTTTCTGAAACAACAGTACTGAGGTAACCAATAATTGAAAATTTTGTGTGACAGAACGTTACTGCATTGTACCATAAGTAAAATAAATAAAATATTGAACCTAACCGAAACATACTTATCAAAGGTTTTTCTCCATTGGGTTTTAATATTGTGATGCATGCCGCTCTGCTCCGCTGCTGTCTAATGGGCAAGTGGTTAGAGCACTGACTGCCCTCGTGGAATTTACTAGGTGGAGGGGAGTCAAACCCCGGGGCGTACCAGGCTATCCTTTCTGGGCAGCCTTGTCCTTCAGACTGACCACTAGGGATATCGGTAGTTGAGATGCCAGTTGTCCCGAGGAAATGAAATGCTCAGTCAGATTCACAAATTATGGATGAGTGCGGTTGTGAGTGATCTGGGTTGTGAGTGATCTGGCAAGGGTTTACCGGGCTTATCTGCCGCTGCCTCGTTGGATGTCAAGCGGGGACGAAGTTGGTCGGGTATCTTTCTCCAGATGCCCTGGGAATTGGTTTAGCGGGTATTCGAACCCTTATTGTTTTCCCGTAGGCCAACTTCACCAGGCAGAAACCTGGAAGTGTTTCTGTCATCTGGTGTCAACCCCAAATCACCTTGCTGGATGTCAATCTAACAATACTGGCACATTCAGGGTTCTCATGTGAGGGCTGATCCTGATTCTCAGTACTAGAGTTTGTGGTAGGTGTAAAGATAGGGTTAGCAGGATTTCCTCCGGGTCAGAGTCCTCATCAGGGAGCACCAACCTAACCAACGCTTTTGTGGGGTCTCACAGTCTGTAGGTATAATTACACTGTAATTGAGGGGTTCGTTGTCCGGCTCTCGTGGAACAAGCACGCTAGGATTAGAATCCTGAATTAGTTGATTAATAAGAACCAGCTTAATGGCGGTGCGCCTTTCACATTGCCT
This sequence comes from Dryococelus australis, assembly GCA_029891345.1. NCBI lineage: Eukaryota > Metazoa > Arthropoda > Insecta > Phasmatodea > Phasmatidae > Dryococelus > Dryococelus australis. Next base: position 85,933,877 of record CM057002.1, on the reverse strand, counting down.
CTGATGGTTTCCTAGGCCTCCACGCTGCTTGCGCATTGTTGAAACCACAAGTTAAGTGAATGAAAAGGGCTGGCTACCGGGGTTGCAGATGAGCAGTCCGTAGTGAGGCGAAATTTGCAATCGCTCCCGCGGACCTGCCGTAAATTATGCAACCAACGTAACGAAGCCGTATGTCCCTGGTCAGCAGCAGGTGTCCCAAAATCTCAGTGATGGTTCCTTTAACAAGCCCTGTCTCCTGAGGGATTCAGACCACTACACGGCCAAGTAAGACACATGCAATTTAAAATTAATCATTGCACAATTAAATGAATTATTATACACCACACTGAAATTAATAAAAAGAATACGTGACAATAGGATCCAAAGCAAAAATTAATGTAGGCAACAAACTCTATTTCAGTTAATATGTAAAATTTATTACGTTGTAAAGAAAGATTGTGGAAAGTCCCGGCTAACGGGTACAATCTAAAAGCTAAGCTAATAAAAGCAATATTAATATGCAAAATGCTAGAATATATAAGTTGGAAAATCAATATTATTATTCTACAGGTGAAGGAGAGTCTGGAGGAAATTAATTAAAAATATAATGATGACCAACTAAAATAACGCTATTTAAATCGTGAATTTGAAACTGGTTCTATCCAGGGGGACGGTATCGTGCAACGATCTGTTACCGCTGGAGTCGGGGAAGTTGACTGAGGTCAGAGTATAGGGTACAGGCCTGGGATTTACCATGGACGTGAAGAGCTCTCCCTGGGCCGGTCAGCTGAGCTGGACGGAGCGCTGCTGGTTCACAAGCATTTGCAAGGATGGTTCGATCTTTGCTGCAGGCTGCTGTTGAAAGAGAGGTTCGTGCCCTGTTGCGGGCTGCTGAGGACAGGAGAGAGTCTTCCGCAGACTAGGATAGAGCTTACGAACCTTAGTGGTCAGCGAGCACTGGCGTCTGTGTTGATCTCGTTCCTGGTTTCCTATTTGTACAAAAATCGCCCCGAATCAGATGTTCTCCGGGGGCGGGGGTTAGCGTAGCCTTCCAACACAGGGGCTGGTTTATTTGCTGCAGTAGCGCCGCTCAATTTCTTATCGCCCCTGGTGGAGGCGTTGATATTTTCATGCGCCTCGGACTGAGGCTGGCAAGCCGTGATGTCACAAGGCCACAGGGGTGCTGCTATCTCTAAGGTGGTTTGGAACTTCTTGGTCAGGTAGGGTAGCATAGTAGAATTCAAATAAATATATTTATTTCTCTATCGGGATGGCTCTGGCATGCTCATTCTTGATCGGGTGTAGAAAATCAGAATTTCAGACGTGAATTAAGATTACGTTGGTGACTTAACCATTGCATGGAGTCCTTTTTATTTACCATTATCAAGTCACAACAGCCAATGAATTTGATTTTGCCCCATGCTTGGCATGCTCGGATGGAGCGAAGTTAGCCATAGAGTGCGCCTTTCTGCAGTGCAGCATACTGGCATGTGTCAATTGAAAACTGCTGGTTGCCAACTGATATCAATAATTTCATTTGCACCTTTTCCTTCCTCCTTTTCAGCCTTTTCACGTATTGTTGCCATCACATGTCCAAACTACAAAAAACTTTCTGATTGGTCGGTTGGTGGTAAACTACAAAGCACACTCTGATTGTTCGGTTGATGATAAAAATCTCAATATTTTCTACTTTCTACACGACCAACTGCCAACACTAACACATATACCACCCTGTACTTCAACGGGTACCAACACCAACAACTACCATGACCATCCGCCTATTGTGTCAGGGGCTTAATCTGCATGGTTGAACCCCTCGGACAGATACATCTGCACAATTGTGGCAGGGCCTTTACTCATGGTACACAAAAAGTACTGCAGTATAAATGAGTATATAATATATTATGATGACATATGATGTATTTTGCACGTTGAGAATGTGCACTCTGCTCGCTGACTTCGCCTCATCTTCGAGCACGCCGCTCATACAAGGGCAAGTCATTACTTGTAAACAGTACAGGGTACGTTGGCACACGTCAAGAGAGACTACAGACATGTAATCAGAATTTTTACTGTTCACCAGAAAACTTCAAGAAGCCGTCACACTGTCGTCCAACCCCCGACGTGGGATTTGACGGTAGGTTAAGGCATTGGCACCCTCCAGGAAGGTCAAGCTAGTGCCTTGGTTTACCACTGGAGCGCAGAACCCAGTCTACTCCAGCAGTTACAGCCTCCAGCTTTGCACCGAGGAGATAAGGAATATCAATGCCTCCACCTGAGGTGATAAGGAATGAAAGGCACCCCTTCAGAGAAAGAATATTAAACCCCTGTGGAGAGAGGCTAGCCACCCCCTCACACTTCTGAGGGCCTACAAGCTTGGAAATTTAGTATAAAAGGGCCAACACAACCCTTGCTCTAGGGAGTTGCTGCACCTTCCTGCTTGCAAAGGCCGAAAATATCAGTAGGGGTAATTGGTTGCCAACTCTCTCTCAACCAGATTGCAAAGGTTCTAGAACTTTCATAAGTAGGGCCTCTTCGTGAAGACGGTTCGGAAGATGGCACCAGAGGCTCACCACTTCACCAGCACCGTCATGTTCCTTTTGTATCTTATATTACTGGTGTGTGCTTGTTTTCTTTCTAAGGCGGTTAACTGGCGGTGTCTCGTGGCCTCGTTTCTTAGAACGTGTATTCAAAACTAATATTTATTCTCAATCAAGGTGACTCACAAAATAAACACATGATCTGCAGGCGAAAATTACTACTGGGTAGGAAAAATAATTTCCAGACTATCCTTACATGTTGCCATTCTTAAAACAAAAAGGCACTTCACTGTCTACTCTTTCCCTGCAGCAATGCTATGCCCGGCTACACGAACGATTAGTAATACAGTAGAATACCATTGTAGCAAGCATGGTAATTGCGAGAACACTGGTGTAATGAGGTATTTTTGAAGAACCTTTAAAAAATCGCAAAAATATTTAATTGAAAATTGTAATTTTAAGAGTTGAAATTGTGCTGCAAGATCGTGTGAAGCGCGCTTTTGTTATCTGTATACCGTAACTCCGGTCCCTCACCCGACACCTCGTTTCCGTAAGTACCTTGTACCGCTCTCCCCGCAAGTGCATTGTGCTATAAATAGAATCCCACCCTTTCGTCCGTGACACCGTTTTCATGAATGAGTTCTGCTTTTCCGTAGTTGTTCATGGTCATTGTACTGTCAACTGTGTTAGGTTTCAAACAACTTGGCGTATGTGGGTTGAATGTTATTGTTAAATGAAAACTAATTTAATTTAAACATAACAGTCCAAGCGATAGCTGGAATTGAATACAGCTACATGTTAACAGATTTTCGCAGTTTTTTTTCCCATACTGTGGCATGCCAATTAAAGATAGGGACACAACTACTACTACATTTTACCGCTGTGCTATAACAAACTTAATTTTAATCCATTTTTATAAAGTTTTCTTGAATTTTTGCTGGTTTTATGTAAGTCTCTGACCATGCGGATTTTGTTAGTTGAAAACGTATAATTTTCCAGTGACTACCATATTTACTGGTATAATTCTCGCACTGGCACAATTCACGCCCCCATTTTTATGGTACCGAATTAGGGGAATAGAACTTTTCCTTTCATGTTTCACGCAGCATATTTCTCTCGGCGAGACATGTAATGTTTAAGGGCCCCGCGTGGCGCACACTCTGTTTGACCGTGCCAGGTTGTCACTTCAAGGTCGCTGGTCCCCTCCCCTTATCAATTTGTGGCTGCCGCGCCCGCGCTGCAACCATGTAAACAAATATCAGTCACGGAGTTTATTTGTATGTGGGTGGTTTTTTTAATGCGAAGGGAATAGTTTACATTTATATTAATTTTTAGTTAAGATTGCAAATAGGCCGCTAGGCTACTAAAAATATATAAAGGGTAGGAATCCAAGTACTCACAGTCTAGTACTTGTACATAGGCACACACACAAAGTAGAACAACGCAGTTTTTTCACGTGGTGCAACTGCAACTAATTGTTTTTATATAAAATTGTAATTATACTTACAACATTTATAGTTTAAATTATGTTTCTAAACCAATATTAAATTTTCTTGGCTATTAGTGACTGTACTTTAAAAACATGTTTAGCATTTATGACAGGACACGTACAAACAGTAAATGTTTCCAGACCGGTGAAGGCAGTTGTGTGTGTGCTTATTTTCTCATCGTGTTTATTATATGAATATTGTGTTTGTGTTGTTTAGATATTTATTCTGTAGTTAATAATTTGTTTATTTGCTTTTTTCAAGCATAGTTGGTTGTAGGTACCATTGTAGTGTGTTTTCTTGAGTGAAATCATCACGTGTTTACCGCTTCATTAAAACTGCTCAATTTTCCTTACCGCCTTCCACAATGAAATGATGTGAATATAATTTACGTATATAAGTTTTAAGTTTGTATGTAATGTTGAGTTTACTGAATTATTGTACAAATAAATTATATAATGCTAGTGACGAAGAAACTTGGTTTTAGTGAAGTAAACTCGCAAGGATTGCCATAGAAAAACACGTGTTCGAGAGATTGCAAATTTTACAAACAGTTAAGGGGGCCTACAAACGGACGGATTTAATCAGACGGTCAGGTGGATTTGGTTAGATCAGGTGTAATATCGGGTAGTGTGGTCGGGTGAAGTCAGGTGGTCACATCCATCTGACCGCCTGACCATATCAGATTGTTTGTAGCGTTATCAGGCGGGTGGGCTGGTCAGTCGAGCAGTGAGCATCATAGCGAGCAGACATGGCAGCTGTGACTACTGAGCGGAAAGTCATTGTGGAGTTTTTGGAGTTGTATAAAGAATTTGGTTGTTTGTAGGATATGTCCAGCAAGCAGTATAGCAACAAGGATGCTAGAAATCGGGCTCTTGAGATCCTCTTGAAAAAATTAAGAAGGTGATGCAACAATTGCGACCGTTAAAAGTTAGTGTGTTTCAGAATTCCACTATCAGATACGCTTCCATTTACACCGGAATGGGCCTACATAAATTCATAATTAGCATTGACGACTGCAAACAAAACAATGCTGAATGTCCCTTTATAGTTATAAAATAACAATCCGCTTCCTGGTGGTTTGTTCACTAACACATGCTTTCTGTCCATACAGCCAACGCAGTTTGTAAACTGCCACATTGACTCGGACTGATATGCTGTTTCCAACCACTTTTTTCCTGTTGCAGGAATCTGAAACACAAACACAACAAGAACGTTGACCACCAGCCTGCTAACAGTTTACTTAGCAGAGTAGAAATCCCAGCTGAGTCATATGGACAGACAGCAGGATTGCTGTTGAAGGAAATGTCCGACAAGCAGCGTTGTATTGCAGAAAAATTGATTTCAGAAGCCATATTGTATGGAAAATTAGGTCAGCTGAATATGCAGTAAACAATCGCAGTAAACAACCATCCTGTACCTTCGCCAGCACCTTGTTCAACTGCCACATCCCATACCTATTCTGCCCATTCCCAGAGTAATTCACAGTTTCTACACAGAGCAATACCCAGTACCGCTATTTCACCAACAAACAAAACTGTACCAACTGCTGAGGGCCTAAATATATACCAGCAACCAACTACTCTCAGTTAGTCAAGTTGATGCAACCTGGCTAATATGATAGTATTCAAGAATTTGTGAAATGTGATCATTTGAAACAAATTTATTCATATCTGATTGTTGACGTATTTTATTAAAAGTCTTAAAGAATTTATAATTTACTGTCATGTTATTTCTTAACTGTATGTAGTTCCGCAGTACCTTGTAGATAGCCTCGCATGTTTCTGAAATGATTTCCGATAATAATTGGCGTGAGATTGCAGTGCTGTATTTGAGATCTGCATAATCTCTCCCTATTGCCAAATACCGTAAAGTTAAAACCAGTCGCTCCTAAGGAGAGACAGCTTCTCGCATGACTGTATCGTGTTTCATCATCAGTGGAAGCACTAAGTCCAACAATGTACTGAAACTTTTGTGGTCCATTCTCAAATAATTACGGAAGTCTTCCGAATCAAGTTCTTGTAGTAACATCATATGACTATATTTTTCCATTCCACTAACCATTTCTTCGCCCACATTTTTATTTTCTTCCTTAGAATAAGCAATGTCGCTGCAAGCGCATCCCAACATTTTGTTGTTGGATAAAACAGGAGACATGGTACGTGTGTTCCCATTCAAGAACCAAGGTCAACTGACACATCACGACCTCATCAGATCATCTGGATTCAACACCTGATCTAGTCAGGTTGACTGTCGGGCCGACAGTCATATTATCTGTAGGGCCCTTTAGTTTGCATGTTTTGTAAATGTATTTGTAAACCGGTAATATAAATATTGAAATGCACGTGGCCTGAAAAAGCAGCACTTTCCACACTTTTGTAGTGAGTGAATAATATTTGTTTATTTGTCTATATTGTAAATTCAACAAGTGTAAGGTTAACTTCGGTCAAAGAGAGTGTATTGCTGCATCTGTACGAATACAAACAGCGACATATGTATAGCGTTTTATTTTTTTATTAAAGTAAAAATTTTCGAAGTTAAATAATTTAAATGTTACTTCCATACAAGAAAAATTTTCCCCTGCTCCATCGAAAAAATATGCAACTCAAAGTGCTACACACTTGTAAGAACATCAAAATAATACCGTCACACAAAAGGCTATTAAATTAAAGGCCCCCGCACTGTTTCCTTTTTCTCTCATAATAAAATTAACAGAACCCCAACAAATTTAATCCTGTAATTAAAAAATAAAACAGGTTGGAATGCCAACCTAGTTATAATATCCTACATTAATTACTGGATGGAAAATAGTTATCAATGCCTGCCATGACAGGGAACACGAGGGAGGAAAATGCAAGTTTGCTTCGGACTCGAAACATTTGATTACAAACGTCTTTTTCTTCAGTTAAAAAATAGCTGTGGTGGAAGGATACATTGTAGCCATGCTACTTTTCTCGAACTATCAAAATTTACCCCACTTACATGAAATGGACAAAATCCCAGATGTATCTGACGCTTATATCAGGGAGCGTTTTCTGGGTTCCTGAGTGTTGTGTGTCGTGTTGATCATGGTAGTGGCAGCAGACATCCGTTTACAGAGCTCGTGGGATCAATATTTTCCCAGGTGTGTTCGGCTGGCGATCCCGGGACCAAACAGCATTGTTGTGCATCCCGTATCTCTGTTGCTATTGTTCAAGCAAATTTTTAATTTCAGGTTATAGTTGCTGGTGTTGCTCTATCTGATTGTGAGTTAGCTGTAACTGAAGTTAACATATTTGCTATTCCGGCCGTATTGCAAAGGTTCAGGAGAAAAAATCCTGTCCAGTTCTTCGTTCAGTTTAGTATCCTGGTGGCTTAGTTGGCGAGACAGTGTGTCGGGCAGTGCTAGTCTTCAAAATTGAATTCTGATAGCAATAGGTCCCATTGTCCTTATTTGGCTTTGTTGTGCTTGGCCTCTTCAAGCCATTTCAGGGCTTTGCTATCCATTCAGAGATTGAAGTGGTTCCCCTCTAGATGATATCTGAACTTACGGATAGTCCATACAACTGCGAGGTATTCCTGCTCGTTGATATGGTACCGCTGCACAGTGGGGTTAAGCCTCGTGCTGGCGTATGCTATTACCAATGGCTTCCTGTCGAAGTCCTCTTGATGCAGCATGGTTCCTAGTCCAGTTTGACAAGTGTCAGTTTATAGTATGAGCGGGCTGTCTCCTTGTGGACGATACAGCCGGGTGATGTCCTGGAAACTTTCTTTCAAGGTGTCAAGTGACCTGACATTCCGGTGTCCACTTCCATCGGACATCTTTTCCAAGGAGTAGATGTAGTAGAGTCAAAACTTTGGCTACGTTGGGAACAAAATCTCTAAGCCAATTTGCAGAGTCCTATAAATCTGTGGAGCGGCCTCTTGGTACGCGGGACTTCGGCTTCTTGTATAGCATGAAGTGAGCAGTCCTGGAGGTAGTTCCCTTCCATGAACACAATGTGTCCTAAATATTCTTTGGAAGCCTGACTGACATGGCTTTTAGACAGTTTAGCAGTAAGCCCATGAAGTGTTAATCATTCTAAAACTCGCTGGAGGTGGGTGAGATGCTGTTCCCAGGTCTTAGAGTAGGTGATGATGTCATCCAGACAGGAGAAACAGAATTGGCCCAAGTATATGGTAAGAACGTCTGACAACATTAACCTCTGGAGGGTAGCCAGCGCGTTCTTGAGTCCGAAAGGCATGACTCGGAATTGCAGAATCTCTCCATCTGGTGACGTAAATGCGGTATAGGGGTGGCTATCCGGATGCGCGGAAATTTGCCAGTACCCTGTCTGCATGTCAAGAGTGCTGAAAATGCGATCTTCATCTGTGTGTCTCAATGTGTGAGCCAGATCGAGAGTGGATGGAGTGGGCAAGGTAGTGTTGTTGAGCACCTTGTAGTTTACGCAGAAGCGAAGTTGCCCATCCATTTTGGATACTAAAACCATGTGAGAGTTGTAGAGTGACGTGGATGGCTCAACGATAGTGCTGAGCCGATACTGATACCCAATGTCAAATGTTGGCCCATATTAGTTATATCGCCCCCCCCCCCCCCCCCCCTCATCCAATTTCTTCACACCTGACCATTTTTATTTTTAGCAGATATTGAGACCCAATATTTTACATTAAACCAGAGGAGGATAGGGTGGTAATGTTGGAGTAAGAGGGGCTCAACTGCTGCCAGTTTTAGTCAGCAGTTGCCATTCTTATTCCAAGTATTCACTCCAGGATGACAAAGGGGGAAGGGAAATGCTTCCATGCTGCGAGATAATCTACAGGAAGAGGAAAGAGTGAGGAAGAGAGGGGGAAAGAGAAAGAAAGAAAGAAATGCTGTTGCCACCCCACTGTGGCCGCCTGCTGTAACAGGCTCTTTAGGAGATAATCATCTACAGTTTGTATTGTATGTCACCGAATTACCAGCTTTGCAGGTGCCACACACTTTAGTGTTACACCTTGTCATGTAAGTATTTAAAATCTTTTAAAAGCAATGATTCTGACATTCATAACCCAGGAACTGGCAGTGCTTCAATTTTACTCTCAGTAAAATAAGGGAGTGCTGAATTTAAAACTATACATATTAATAATTTTTTTTATTTTCTGAATATGAACAGAGCTAAATTATGCTGAGAAATGTGATACACAACCTTGTAGATTTAATATTTTTAATTTTATATGTTTAGAACATAAATTTCTTAAATTGCAGTGACCTAAATTTAAAAATAAATTAAAGTATATTTTGAGTGCTGCTTTTAATATCTGATTTTGAAGAATTACTGTGAAATTAATTTTTCTGATGTTTAGTATGTTTACTTAAAGCTCCTAATAGTTAGAACTAGTAAATTTTCGCAAACCGTGAAATAACGCGAAATAAAAACTAAATTTGGTCATTAAACTCATTTCACATGAAGTTCAAATTGCTGGAATACTTATTTATGTATAAATTCCCGTTAAGAGACACACAAATGATCCGAAAACGTGCTGTAACGATGAGTTCTTGCAAACAAAAATGCAATTGTCATCAAATCGCGTAATTTTTTTGTGTTCTGAGGTCCATATAAACAACTTATCATTATCAGCTCAGTTGATACAAAAGTAATGCAAACATTTTTATTAGCAAGGATTAACGGTAAGACATAATTTCATGCTGTTTGCAACAAAATTTGCATGTTTGGATCAATAGAATAACCACTGCAAAATGTAAACAAATATGGCCTACAGTGTGCAGGCCATGTTGAACGACACAGCTTTTGAAAGAAAAAAAAAATACACACATTACAAGAAGTTACTGTTTAAAAAAAAAAACCGTGAATATATTATAAACATCGTAAAAAAAAAAACTTGTTTTTTACATAATTTATTTAAAATACTTTGAATCAGGAAAATTTGTTACAATATTGAAATGTTTTCTCATGAAAAGAAGTTCAAAACCAGAAATCTCTTATGAAATGCAAATTTTTAGAGAAACTTTGATCATGATATTTTTTGTGGAATATTTTTTGTGCTTTTTCTTGTTTAAATAATGTGGACTGTTAAATGGGTTAGAAATTTAATTACATATGTTTATTTCTTTAATTCGTACTTTAACTTAATGATTATCAACACTATAATTTTATTACAGCATAATAATACTGTTGTTTGTATTCTCTACTTTGAAAGTGTGATTTATTATGTCGAGTTTTTGTAACGAAATCAGAAAATTTTTATGATGAAATGAAGAATTTTTTATGACTAGATGTGATTATTTTATTTACGTTAAAAGTGGGTCCCCAAGTACATTGTGTGACACTGACTTTAACACAGATTTTCATCAGTTTCCCAAAATACTTTTAGTGCTAGTAGAAATCTTTCAGTCCGTTACTCTTATGTCCATTGTGTCAGCAGGAAGTATCAGTTTGTACCGGTATCGCAGGCCTGCCATATGAATAGATTTGATCTGTTTTTACTGATTTTTTACACTTTAGAAAAATATCCAAACACAAACCTCTTTTTTTTTTCCAAAGTGGCTGCTGCGTACATGCAACACTAGCATCCACAGCGATGTGTGTTAGTTTCACTGATGCATTTGTTTAAAAGATTCTTACAATGGAGGTGAATAATTAAGTGAAATATTTTGGACGTGCACCATTGCTTCAATATTGTATGTTTTGATTCACTTGCATAGAAAAGAGATTAGTCACTTATTCACAGGTCGTTACACACCCGATGCATGTACATGTCTCCTCACAAACTCATTAGGAATTCACAGCATCAATGCACGAAACAACTAGCGCAAATATTCAAGGTAGTCCACACTCTGTCGATGTAGCATTTTCAATATCCCGAACACACTATTTTCACAACTTTGACGACCAGTCACAATAGCTCGCCCGCAGTCCACCACAACGCTTGTCCTAACGTGCGTCTCTTCAAAACAGTAAAGGCCTGTCTACAATTGTGCTATCCCAACATGTGTCTTAGGACAAGGATGTGCTTAGTGTACATGACCCTCTGATGTCATGGCGTGTCTTCACTTGGCCTGCAGGGCCACCCTGGTGGTGTTTTATTGTAGTAAGCTGTCTGAAGTAGCTTTCTATTCTCTGAATCATTGACTGACTTATTACATTCTCCAGAAAATTTACCTCTTCCAAAAACATTAACATACTGGCCATATAGAAAGATTCAGTTACTGCATGTTTGTTGAATGTAGCCCTAATAACATTTTAATTCATTTTGGTTTACTGAAACAATAAATACACTTGTTGAATCCCTTAAATTGGATGTAATTAAAGGGTTTGAGTGTGCATCTGTATTGTTTTATGATACGAGTTTGGTATTTTGTTCCAGAATGCTGCAGTCCAGGCCTGATTAATTTTAGTAACCAACCACTTGCAGAATTTTTTACATCATCCAACATGAAAAAAACAGTAGCTGTGTGTGAAGAAATTTTTAATGTTTAGCAATACAATTTATTAGATTTTATATACAATGTCAATCTATCTTCCATGCATCTGCATGTTTGTGTACATGGTTTTAGACTAATGTTATTACATTATTAGCTTAGTTTTTGAACTCTTCATGAAAAGAACTGTTTACTTTTTCTGTCACTTTAGTAATTATTCTTTAGTGTATATTAATACCCATGACATTGTTGTACATGGACTGTCAAAGATTGTTGGTATCTTCAACCAGCTTAGCTCACCACAATGTATTACACTGCTGGTTGAATCTTACTACTGTAATGGCTATTAGCATCTACTTTCATTGCTAAACATTTGTTTCTAGCAATGAAGTATACTGATGCAGCTCTGAAATTGTACAAAGAACTCTCCCTTAAATGTTGGTACAGGACTGAGGGGATGCTATATTAGGAAAATTTTGTTATTTTATGTTGTTTCGTATTTATTAATGGAGGTATTGGAAATGTAGGAAAGCAGGTGGATTATCTTACACTTGTTGGATTGTTTGAGTGTTTATTGCAGGATGTTTTTCAGGGAGTGGAGTTGGACAGCCCCCATCACACACGTTTGCACACAATCAAGGCAGCAATGCTAGATCAGCATGCACATGTTTTTAATTAAAACACTGCATATAATATGGCACATTTAATGTGGCAGGTATTTCTCATTGTCCCCAAGTTAAGTGAAACCATTATGTTAACTGTTTTTCTTTCTCTATTTTTCATTGTTGTATGACAGAATGTTTAGTTTTGCTTACTGTAGAGACTTAGCACAAGACATTCTTTGTAAGTAGAAATATGGTCAGTTGATATCAAGAGTATACGATACCCACCCATGTATTTGTTTTGGTGTGTATTGCTTTTGTGGTAAAGTCTAATCGTCCTAACAGGATATTTTAATTTTACTCTGCAAATAGCTGAGTATCTGTTCTTATAAGCTTGATACCTGCAAAGTTCCTCGATTGCCATAGAAATGTGTTGATCAACAAATATTAATACAGTGAAAAATTTCTATCCACTTCTCTTTCATTGCATTTCCACAAAGAGGTTCTGTTTTCTTGTTGCTTGGTGTTCCCATTGCTCTGATTAGCAGAGTCTGCTTCTGCACAGGTTCATGGTTGTTGAGGGTGTGGGGAGGGGGACAGATTCTTCATTGTGTCGTTGCAAACATATGAATTTTTTGAGTTGTAGTTTAAGATTGCAAGGTACGGAGCTCTATATAGATTAACTGTCTCTACCAGATCACCTTTCTGTTTGTTGTCAAAACAAGACCATATTGTGAAAAAGTTTGGGATAGGCAAAATTTGGATTCTAATAGTTTCACTGTGATTATATATTTGTATGTACCAGTAACGAATATGTTTGTGATAATTTTTTCTTGTTGTTTGACAAGTATGTTTATTGCACTAAAAAAAAAATTTCTTCTGTTTTTTTATCTATAGTTAGGTTTGCCGAGATAGGTTTTCCTGGCATACTGACAAGGCGTGTAAAGTTTTCAAAAGCTAATCTGAATAGTTGTTTAAAAATCAACTGTGTTGTGTCATTGTTAATGAATAATTTGGAGGAACGAAAGAAAATTTTAGTGATGTAGTTTTGGAGTATGTGAAGATAGTCGCTGTGTGTTTTTGAATCAGTAGTCTCAAAATTTAAGCACAAATTGAAGTAAGTGTCAGAAAGAAAAAAATTTTTGTGTGCTACCGCACTGCATTATTGCAGTATTACTTTAATCACTTGATAAAATAATGTAAAATGTGTTGTTTCGTGAATACTATCCATTAAAAACATGCAGACAATTTTTAGTTGAAGATATCACGTGCGAAAATTTATTTAACTCCAGTTAGGCATTACTTGTTGACATATGACGTACACGAGAATGGATACTCACTTGTCTGAATCGGTGGGCGGTGATTTCCTTTTTGGCTAGGAGCTAGGTCAGGTGTCCCTATATAGAACGGAGGTTTAATCCTGACTGGGCACTGGTGCTTTTTCCGTTGTACAGGACCGGCCAGGTTGCTTTGCAGCAGGGCACTGTCGGGAGTGGGCAACGTAATCTTGCGCTTAAGTGTCACTGGATTTTTTGATGATACTTGGGCGACGTGCTGCGAGAATTGTGTCTGTTAGCAGTAGAGGTTGTAGATGCTGTTGAAGGTAGTGGGTCTTAACAGAGGCAGCGGGCCAGGGGCTAGATGCAGTACTGCAGGAACCAGGAAGGCGATGACGTGTTGGAAGTCATTCAGGCTGATTGGGGTGTTCTGCAACCCACCAACGGTATTCCACTGGGCCGGTGCGTTCAGGTGTGGTGAACAGATTCCTAGTTACTTCTGGTTCTGCTGGATCTTGAAGACACCTCAGAGCCTGGGCTTGTGTTTTAGGGTTAAGACTAGCTAAATAGGAGACCAGAGCAGGCTTTAACTCATGCAGGCGACCAGAAACTAGGAGAATCTGTCAGACCCTCTTTTTGAATCCTGTCCTCTTCAAATAGGGCATTAAAAAAGACTTACCCTCCTACTACTATGACAGGTCGGCACACACTGTGTGCACAAAATTACGTGTGGCACCACGTGCGGGCCAGAGACCGGTGGACACCCTATTCCAACGTCTGGCACGTAATGCAGTTCATGTTGGAAGTAAGGCCTCACCCATCCAAGGTCATAGCACGGGTGTATGATCCTGTCCGAGTCTTCCTAACTCGGGGAATGCCTGCCTCTCTTGGTTTAGAAAGCATTAGAAAGACAGACTGACACCAAGCTGACAAGCTGGTTCAGGATAGAGTACCTGTGTGGCTCCTCCTTTCCACCAACTATTGTTGATGGGAAGGGCGGCCTGGCAAGTGTATGTGTAGGTAAAAGGGTTCAGTGTTCTGGTTCGTTTGAGAAGGAATCCCAGGATCATCTGCAGTCTTGTTACGCGAGGGTAACTACGACCAAGGTGCTATGTCTACAGGAAACAAACTCAAAGTAAAGTCGACCCATGTTTATTTCCAAATGAAAACATGTGTGGTGAATGCACTCTAACTCCTGTCGTCGGTACGAGTCGTGCCCGGGAAGCTGGAGTACTGAAAAAGGCCAGTAGAGACAACTGGTGATTAAGGGGGTTTGCAGAGGGTAAAGCGATGAACATCTAAACGATCTCCTCTTGCATTGTTGAGTGTAGTAACTAGTGTACAACGACACTACACATAGCTTGGAAGACTAAGCTTAAGCTCGGTGGTGTCTTTATGAGTCATGAGAAGGATTCGAGGATAGGATCGCCTACAGACATGTCTGTGTACTGCAGGGTGGCTGGGGTTTTTGAGGCACGTAGCAGGGAGGAATCCTAACTATCGTAAAGAAGTTTATTTCTGAGCGGCTAGCGCTGTAAGCAAAACCTAGTTGTAAGAAGGGCTTAAACAAAGGTCGAATGGTCAGTGTCCTAGCAATACATGCTGGATAGCTAAAACAATCTGGTCGGATCCAGAGCGCTTGGTGCTGGGAACAAAGACTGGCTATAAGCGAAGGCTTAAAGGGTGAAGGCTGGTCAGATCCAAGCAATGAGTGCTAGAGTTCTGAAGACTGGACTGGAGATGCGGGCTCTCTCTCCTTTTATACTAAACTGGGCCACTGCCCGACGCCGATAGGCTGGCATCACTAAGGTGAGGGGTTGTAGAGCGGGGAGTAGCGAATGCATTGTATAGCTTGCCTATCTGACGTCACCGGCCAGTAGGAGGGAATGAAAGTAAAGCTACATGGCAGACAGTACAATCTCATCTTATGTCTGGACAGATGAAAATGCAAACTTCCAACTCCGAAGCTAAACTGACGTAGGATGGAGCGAAGTTGTCTAATCTCCATTGTTAAAAAAACCATAATGCATCATTGTGTTGTGTGTTTTGGATTTAATATTTTAATTTCGTAGTGAAATTCTAAAATTAAGAATCAGATCTCAAGGATGACTTGTTTATGGCCAGTTTTGTTTTCTTTTGTGAATTATATTTTATAAGTTACAGCACTTTGGCTGTCAATGTTATGACTTGTTTTTTTTGGAAGAGAAAACACTTGTGTTGGTGTAGTTTTAAACAGACATGGGTTGATTAAATTTTTGCGGTTCACTGCTAATGCTCTGTTTGAATCTCCTGCTGGAAAGTGTTTTCAATGTTCTCTTTTTAACTTGCCACTGTTACTTACCCTCCTTGACATGCTCTTCATGGTGCTGTTTACTTTTATCCTTGGCCCTGTCTCTAGTGGTTCTTGGCAACACTGCCATGCTGGAGAGGTCTTGCCCACCTACACGAGTGTTCAGACCAACCAGTCTGTGGCCACCGCAGGGCTTAGGGCACCAGGAGGACTGCTCCACAGAACTATCAGCACTATGGCAGGCTGTAGAGTACCCTTTATTCTCCATCTTCAGACACGGGGTCCTGTGGATTGTTAAGCGTGTCACTCTCTTGCATATTGAGTCTCTCTGGCCAAGGATGCTGGCACTGATGTAACGTTAACCTGTTCTACAAAAAGGAAGTGAGTGTGGCCATTATTCTTACCAGGACTCCTCACTGCATTGCACTGTGGCGCTCGAAGGGGCGACTGAGGTTCTTGTTGCCTGATGCATGCCTCTGCCTGACTGCTTTCTGCAGCCTGTTTCCCTCCAGGCTCTCCTATGAACTATCCCTTGCTTTTCAAAGCCGTATTAACCAGTTGTCTTATATGTGGTTCATAAGAGTTCAACAAGCATTTTGGCTGCTAGATGCAGTGTTAATCCCCCCCCCCCCCTCGTGTTTTTTAAAAACTTTCAGTTCCTTATTATTTTTCCTATTTTTTAATGCTGTAAATATAATGTCAGATAACAAGGGACAAGATTTTGTTGTGATGTAAGACAAATTTCATTTTTTTAAATACCAGATGTTCAGTTTTATTGGTTTTATTATGAATTACTCGTAAATTGAAGCCTAATTACTAAAATTACGTGTTGTGTAGAACCAGAATTTTACTGTATAATTTTGACAAATTTGAGAGATCAATTAACAATAATTAATTATCATATGCATATGTATTTGCATTAAAAAATATTCAACTTTTATGCAACCACATAAACAAGAGTACACATTTTATATAACATGGAACATTACCTTATATTGAAAAATTATTTTTTAAGGTATTAAGGGGGGGGGGGGGTCCGTTCAGGTTCCTTGATAGTGTATTTTTTGTCGTAATCTGAAACATATTGTTTGAACATGGTTTTACAGTGGGGGGGGGGGGGGACATTCCATCCTGGAACTGTTTCTATATTTACTTTTACAATTTGGCTTCTCACAATATCATTTTAGTCTTTATACTTACTTGGTATCTGATACGTAGGGACCCCTTAATTTAATTTTGTGAATGTTTTTTTCACAAAATTTATATATAAGCAACTGGGTTATTTTGGTGGTGTCACTTACCGTTTTTGCTTTGCGAAATATCACTAAATTGGAAATTTTTAATGTTTTACATGAAATTGCCCGAAATTCTGATTTTTCACTAAATTTCACACTCAATATCACATTTTCAAATCATAATATTCAAGAGTTGCACAAGATTTCTTTTTGTAGTTCAAGGTGAAACCCAGACAGTTTTACAGAACAAGACTTGGAATGAGAATATCTTCACTTCCCTGTTTGGTGAATGTAAATTCCATCTGGTTTTAATGCCTGTGGTTTTTAAAACAGCATTATCGTCATATAATACACACTTCACTCTCGTTTTATGTTGTGAATCCTTATGTTTACAGTGCAAATTCGATAAACCGTTTCAATATGTAGTCGGGATTGGGAAGTTGACACAGTCAGTGTATCAAAATTACACCGCCGAAGCGATATCGCCAACGAGCATCTATTCCTACAGGACATTGCTATGTTTCGGAAATAAACTGATCTCTGCGACTTTCTAAAATAAACTCATTCGTCCTTTTTCACTTCACATAATTAATGTAACCTCGTTGGTAATATAACAATATGATAAACAGAAAAATTATTGAATACTTATTTCAAAAATAGTAATAAAATTGTCAGTCGCCTTTAATTGCTGGCCGCACGTTTACATGGCAAAGGCACAAAGTACGCTCCATATATTCATATATATCTGTTTATGCGTGTGTGCAGGTGCGTGTGTGCATGTTACTTCGAAATTTTTTTTTTTTTTTTTTTTGTTACGTTTTTAATGTAAATGTATTTTTAAAATTATACAGGTTATGTGAGGACGAATTGTAGCTGGCGCCATTTTATTTTGTTTTGACCAACTAATATATTAGTTGAAGTTCCGTTTATTTTATTGGTGGAGTGTAGAACTTTAGTTTCACATTTATTATATTTTGTGAGGCGAGGTTGTTTTGTTCCTCTTACGAGAAAGTAGCAGTTATAACTGCTCATTATTTTGATGCAGTGGGAAATTTTGCTCGTATGGAAATAACATTCAAATTACTATAATTCAAAAGTTGTAATGTCACCAAAAGAAAAAAATGCGATAAAAATTATGCTTTTATTCGTACCGAAGCGGGAATCACATAACACACAATTTCATTAAAGTTGAAAATTGTTGTTGGGATTTTTTATGAACTACACAAAAATTATTGAGATCAGTATGGATGCCAGTCAGTAATGTACACACTGAAAAGAGATTTTCAGTGTCTGGGAATATAATTACTGACAAAAGAACAAACCTAAAGCCAAGTAATGTGGTAGTAATTAATGGCAGTGCTTGCATTTTCCTATTCAGTGTATGCTACTTAATTTTTGTGTAGCCAAAGTTTTATGAAATATGTGTGAGTGCTTACATTTTTTGACCAAGTGTATACAGTTTTCTGCTTGAACCATTCTTTTCCTCAGCCAAATTTCAGCTTTTTTTTTTGAATAAATGAGTAAAACATTGGCAAAAAATTCACCAAAATCTGCCAAAAAATTTACGAAATCAAGAAAAATTTACCACAAACATGTCTCTCTATCACTGTACTTTGGTTAAGAGTAAATGCAATGAACTGACATGAATATTAGTGTAGCTAAATGCAGTTTTCCCTGACAATAAATATTTCACATGCAATAAAAGAGATTATGGTTAGATTCCATAAACAAGTGAAAACAACTTTATATAATTCCAGATTCTTGTATATTGTAGTATTCTAACTTTCCAATTATAATAATAGTAACAATTTTGTTATATGTGTAGGTAGTAAAGTGTGTAGAATAGCAAGATGTTTTTGTTTTTATCTCATAATGGAAATTAAGTAAGCAACGTAGAAAGGCACTGGCCTGCTGTCAGAGCTACTTACTTTAATGCCAGTGAAAACCACCACAGATAATGGTGACACTCCTCAAACTGTTCAACTACAGTAGTTACCTTTATTTGGCCTGCCAATACAAATCACCCCCAAAGGACATCCAGCTATCGAGGCTGTACGACAGGGATGAGAAACTATTCTAGGACTTGATTGGCCTTGGCATAGATAAGATTTACCAGAACCCCAAAACCCAGAAACGAACCTCGTCTCTCTCCATCTCGTCAAGCACGCAGCTGTGCCTCAGCCCACTTGTAGCGTGAGCACAACAGCTGTGAAGATCATCCACCTTCTTCAAAACCAGCTACCAAAAGGTCGAAGGGTTATTCTGTAACTTCTGATTTTGTACCCGCATGTCAGCCTATTAGGCCAACTATAAAGGCAACTCAGTAAATTAAGGTCCCTGCCTAGTTCAATGTATGCTCTCTGTGAAACTGGCTTCATGGTATTTGGCGTCCCTGGTAAACAGAAGCTAAGCCTCCTACCAAGAGATCTGTAAAGTCACGTTTACCCTGGGGTTTAACTCCCCTTCATCTTTAACCACTTAAACAAAGAAACCCAAAGCATAAGCTTTCCCCAACGTGGGGAACCCCCCAAACCAGTCTAGTATTTCCTTGTAATTTTGAGCCCCAGTATACGTTACACCTGGAACATCCTATATTGTATACCAAAGTGAGAAGTGCGAGCGAGCTTCAACTTTTATATTGTTTTTATTTTCCTCCATTTATTTACTTAGTTTCACAAATTTACAATATGTAAAGTGTCACATATTTTTTTACCACTTTATTAATAATTTTGAAGTTTTTACACCATTTCAAGTTTTTGCACTGATTTTTTTACACTACTTCAACCAGTTTTTTGCACTGATATTTGTAGTTTTCTACCATTTCTCATGGTCCCTACTGATACGTACTTGGTCTAAAATGTAAAAACCGAAAATTAATTATTTTTTCCCTATCATCTGAAAACTTCAATTATTCTTATCACTTGGTTTATATATTTTGGATAGAAATTGTTGGTCATGGTTTTGCAAATAAAATAGTGTATTTTAGTAAAATTTGGTTTTATCTTGTGTTTTTACGTAAATTTTGTTATATGGTGTATTAACTTGCTTTTTGGTGTTTGTTCTGTGTTATTGCTGTCCACTATACACAGTATACAATCTTCGCTTTACAGATAATGTATTATAACAAATTCAGATATTCATTTTATATTACGTGACTCAGGTTTCGAAGAGAAATACAATACTAGATTGCAAAACAAATTAAAATTGTTTTTATTCTCGCCTAAGAAATAAACAAGTAGTTTTGCACACTTGAGATCACTGATAAGTTTTTCCTTTATTTACTTACACTACTGATGAGACATAGGGTGGGGGGGGGGGGGTTTGTTTTAAAAATAGATTCTAATCAACCCATGTTTGCTGGAAATTGTAATAGTGATTTTGAATAGCTTGTTGTAGCATGGCCCAGAAACGTGATGTGCACTTGCAATGGTTGGTGTGCAGTTTCAGTTTGTGTGATAATTTTTCTGTACCAAAAGTTTATTGCCAAAAAATTGTATATAATTCAAATAAGTTTTATCAATAAAACATTTTTAAATAATTTTGAACTTGTTATGATATGCGTTTGAAGATTTTTAGTTTTTTTATGAAGTTGAATTTTATATTAGAATTGCATAACACAATTACCCCAGTAATTTTTATTTTACAGAATATTTTATTAATTAAATTTCTGCCATTGCTTGTAACTACAGTAGACTCTCGATTATCCGTGAGTGGATTATCTGCTTTGTGGTTTAACCGTGGCATATTCAGAAAGATAAAAATACATTTTGGAAACTAACTCAACACTGCCAGAATGAAGTTATTTAAGAAACATCCATCTTAACTAATGAAATTCATAACAGGTACTCTGAAAATAACTGTGGAATGAAATGTGTTTCTTTATCTATGCAAATGCATGTCAAAATGTGTTCCCGATGGCACGATGAGCTTAGTTATGTCACAAGACAGCGAGCTGGGAACACAGCACAACTTGCTAGCATAGCTGCCACGTGCCTGATATAGCCAAAACCTGGCGTGACAGCCACATTCCTCCCGCGTTTGGCATTCCTATGGTCACTGTCAGTTTTATCTCGCCAGTCAGTAGTTACGTTCGGTTTTGTTTTTGCTCATTTTCCCGAAAAATGTCTGCAAAGCGTAAACGTGTGGTTTTAAATTTACAGCATATGCTGGAAATTATTAATAAACTTGAAGGAGGAAGTGTAATAAAACAACTTTCATTTATGTATGGAGTGGGAGAGAAACAACAATAAATCCAAATTTATTGAGTTTGCGAGCAGTGCGGACTCAACAAGTGGATTGGTGAATAGGAAAACGAAACTATTTACATAGGCGGAGCTAGATAAGGCTATGCTGGAGTGGTTTAACCAGAAGTGTGTGTGAAACAAGCCCAATATTGGGAATGGGAGGCGAAACTTGTTTCCTACATTAAACACTGTTTTCCAGACGCTGAAACAGCCGGCTGTATGCCGCATGCACTGGACAGTGTGGGAAGTGTGTGTCACGGGCAACATGCAGTTTGCTTTGCACGTCTGTGTTTCCCCTCCAGGGGGGGGGGGGGGTGGCATGTTGCCTAGCAACCAAGTGACGTCAGCCTGCCGTCCCTTTTACACAACTTCAGATTCCAGTATCACTACGGCGATAAGCACCACACGCATCCCACTGTGTTGTTTGTATTAACTGTTGCTGCACATTTCTTGTAATGTTGGTGAGAGAACTACCGTAATTACCCACATATTTTACACACTTTATATTCCTGTTTTGTAAGTTATAAATGAAGGGTGAATAAATTACGCATTTTTTAAATTTCTTGGTTAATGTATACAGTGGAAGCCCGGAATACAGCGGATTCGGTTTTACCGTGGGGTAATTTATGTCCCCTGGCCGGAATAAATAAATAAGTGGAAAGTGTGCGATCATGTAAGCCTGTAGTATGTTGGTGGGTGATCGTGAGTCAGGGATATTGATGGATGAGGCGGAGGGTGCCGACATGCGTTCTCTCTCCTTTCAGTGCCCACATCTATTTTACTGATTCTTTACAGCCAATATTGTATGGTTTTCCATATATGCAAATAAAGTGTGTTCTTATGTTACCATATTGGCGAGTAAGGTCGTATGCATGTATATGCCAAGTATTTGACGAAAAATTTGGGACAAACAACTCACAGCGAACACCGCCTTTGGTGGAATAAGTACATCCTTTGCCTCGAAAATGCTGTATTTTTTAGTTGTTCTTGCTTGAATGCATGTGACCCTTCATCACAGCACATTCTCTTGTTTCTCTACCTTGGGTGCTGTCAAGTCCAGTGATGCAGATAAAAAAAATAAAGTTCCTATAGCAAGGGGCTAAACGTTTAACGAGTTACGGCAGTAAATAAGACCACTTGCTCTGTGTTTGACAGATAGGTGACACGTGCCATTAGAACACTTGCTTTTTTTGCTACTGTACTCTGTCACTCCCAGAATAGCATGGAAAGCTATAACGTGGGTCTGAGTTATGTCTCCCAACAGCTGCATTATATTGGGCTTTTACTGTAATAGGGTACAGAAATTATGCAAGGCTGTAAAATATATGGGTAAATACAGTAGTATGTCTAGGATAGGCTAGGTTTCACACTAAAACACTCAGTATTCAGTTACTACCATACGAAACGTAGTGTTGGAAAAACTGTATTTTTCTCTTAGTGTGCGGATTATCCGCGATTTTGGGTTATCCGCGGCAATCGCCCCCTCCTTTCCCGCGGATATTCGAGAGTCGACTGTAGTCCTATTGCCATTGTGGATTTGGAATTGTCCTTCATTTTAAAAGGGAGGGTTATAAGATTTTTAGTGCCCTTTTTTCCAGACTGAATAACTGAATATGTTATATTGAACTATGTAGACTATGTATGAATGTTGTTATTTTTAGGGATGGGCCGATAGCAATACAGATACCGATTAATCGGATGATACCACAACCATCTGCATTGGCTGCATCTGAACAGTATTTGCAGTTTATTATTCACAGATTAGTAGCACTTGGATTACTTCAGTAGCACGTCGTTATTGCAATCCCGTTTATTCAGTTTACCCATACGAGTTATTTTTTTTTTTTACAGTCGCTACAAATGTTCTGTATAAATAATGTTAAATAAACCTGCATGCATGCTACATCTCCTGTAAAGCATTAATTTACCCCTGAAACCCAAAATATATTCAGGAGAATTGTTTTTCAATAATTTGTTCTCATTGTTTAAATTATACAATATTTCCTCTGTACATTTGCCAAAGATTGTGGGCATTATTCATTTTTGAACACTATGTGAATGCAAAACAACGCTGATAATCGACAACTGGTGCTATCAATAGTATTGATTACACCCACAAAAGTTTTTTGTGTTCTATTTTCTTATGTTTTTTACTGCATTCTTAGGTTAGCGACAGTGAGAAAGCAATCTGTATTGTTATTCTTCTTGTGCATATACTGCACTCGTAGGTTGGCCACAATGTAAAGGAATCTCGCACTCTGACACTATTCAACAATCTGTGGTGGTGGTGTTGTATATGGAAATTGAAAGGTTATAACTGTGGCAGTATTTTCACAGGCGTAGTTATTATTGGAAACTGTTGGCTGCAGTTTTCGTCAGAATTTTAAAGGTAATAATTGGCTAAATTTGTTTTAGATAAATGAGTTCTGGTCATTTTAACCACAGGATTTGAGTATGGCTCAGTCGACGAAGGAATACTAGGCCAAAATATTAATATAAATAAAGTTTTGCCCAATTTCAAGTGAATATTTAATAATAAAATAGATTTCAATAAATTATTTTTAATGACATCTTTAGGTTGTTGGTTTAAATATACATGCATTTTGAGGATATCTGTGATATTTCTCAGGTCTAAAATCCAAGTCCGCATATCAGATTGCCTGAAGTTTTGAAGTTCGTCTTTAATGAACTCTGTTTTTAATTAGGAATGTGCGGAATCCCGAACCGTCAAGAAAATGGCTCTCCCGAAATGTCGGGTAAGAATTAGCTGACTCCAAAAATTTTTGGGCAAATGGTGTTAAATGCACGTTCCTAATGATTGTTTCCTATGAGCAGAAAAAAAAAAAAACAATATCTCTCTTCCAGTTAAGCTTAAACTAATTCTTGTGTGTATTCTCCGAAACTTTAATTAGTATTTTATCAACTCATTATTTACCTAATTGCAGATTTACATTATTTTCTGAAAAATCTTTATTCTAAATTGTTTGCACATTTATGTAAACACCATTAACATACGCTGTTTGTTTTCTGTCTTTCGGTTGATATATTTTTATAAACTTTACGTAACTTTTTTTTGTTCTCACACATGCTATGTAAGATTGCGCTGAGTCAGTATTATGACATAATTTAGCATTATGAATGGTCATATGATAAGTGATAAAAAACGAAAGAATTCTCCACTTTATCAAATCAATTATACACACATTTATTAAATACAATGCTAAATAAATTAGTTTTGCTCTCATAAAAATTGAATACAACTTTAAAATAAATGCCATTAATGCAATATTGATGTTTTGGTTAGTCAAATATTGAGTGTTGCATCCCGTGACGTACGTTTTCAACTACTTGTTTAACTTATCTATGGCGAGAAATTTATTCACGTTGTTATTGTAGTAGTTCGGTTGCAAATGGAAAACTCAGATAAGTCAGTAAACAGTAAAAAATTAGACGTGGAAATTCTACAAACGTCTACCAGAGAGCAAATCATTGGTTCGATGTGCATCTTGCAGGAAGGTGTAAAAATGGGAGCACGTTTGGGCTGCTGAGACATTTGAACCAACATCCTGCATTAAAAAAAGATTTTTTTTTATGAATTGTCAATATACCTAGTAATCATTTTGACACGCATTATATTTTTCCCGATCCCGTCCCGTTTCCCATGGGGAAAAATTTTTCCCTCCCGAAAATTCCCAATCACAAAATATCAATTCCAGCACACCCCTATTTTTTATAAATGCTGTATTGTCTAGTAACAGATTTTGCCCAGTTAAATTGTCTATCATTTATTATTAAAATTAGTGTTGTATTTTATTTCAGTGCTGTAGACACCTAATACAAAGTGCTTAAAGTGTTCACAAAACTGAAGACTAATTTAAGTAATAAAAGTATTTCCCAATATGTATCGGAAATTGGAAATTATGATTGTGCTCATCAAAACTGGTATCGGCATCACTGTAATTGGCAGCATTGGCATCTGAAAATCAGTATCGTTGGTATCTGCAAAATGTGGTATCGGCCCATCCCTAGGTATTTTATATTTTGCATCATAATCTAAAGATTTCCATTGTCTATTCTGGCATTTGCTTCAAAAAAATTATTTACATTTAGTACTAAAGAAGTGGTAATTGTTGAAGTCAGTGATTTACCTCTGACGGTACGTTAACTCGCCTTAACGTACCGTCAGAGGTCGAACTCAAGTCCTTGGAAATCGGAGGACGTTGAAGGTTGACGCATCCTCTTCCGACCTCTTAGGTCAAGAGTTCACTCTCCTCTGGGTTAAACATAGCCACTAGTAAAATGCAAGAGTTAAAGTGAAAGTTGCCAGGTTGAATCGGGGACTTTTCCCTCGGAAGAAGTTAAGTTTTAGATCTCTTTGGTTTAGCGACTAATGAAAGCAAAGGGAAGTTAAACCTCAGGCTAAATGTAATTTAAAAGGTCTCTGTAAAATACTTTCGTTTTACTTACTGTTAGGGCCACCATATACTGTAAAGCCAGCTTTATGGGAAACCTCGGGCAAGAACTTGATGCGGCCCGGGCTATAGAGTTGTATGCATCGTCAATGTGGTTTTTTATGCATAAGGTTATACAAAATTTGCTAGTGCTAGTTAGACATCTAAGCTATATTTCTAACCAGCAACTTGCACTGGATGAGTCAATTGGCTACTAGGAACAAAGTTTTCCACTATTGGAGTGGCAACTGGCTTAATCGGGATTCTAGTCCGTTTTACAGTACCCGCCTTACCAGGGGTTACTTCGGTCGATGATGATGGACCTAGTGCTGGCGTACTGAAACCGGCGATTATGGTGGATGATTGAAGGACTTTGGTACAGTGTCGACCTACACAGTACCATTGACTCCCCTCCACGGACTCTTGGCTCCAGAACCTGGGGTTAGCTGCCCCGTACCTTACCTCTGTTCCTTGTATCAGACCTGTACAATGGGATGGTATTCCCTGGCAATATAGATGTGCGCAGGGAAATAAATATAATTAAATACGCCAGCTGGTCTCTCCCGAAGGGGGGGGGGGGGGAGCGCAAGTGCTACACGCTACACTGTCCCGTTTGGCTTGCCTACTAGGAGTAGATGGGTCTAATATGCACGCTCGCTTGGCGGCGGTTTAGGTCACCATTTGCTTCTTCCTCAGTGGACCTTGCCTAGAGTTTGGTTGACAAAAAGATATTCTCTGATCCATCGTGAACATGAGACACATGCCTATCTAGATGTATTTCCAATAGAAGCTGCCAGCAAGAGTTCAGTGCTCTAATCAGTCCCCTGCCTCTGATGCGCAGACCTAGAGCATTGAACAGTATGGGTTGCCTTCCTACCACTATGTATTGGGCGTAGGTCGCAACAGGTGGTAGGTCTTCAGTCCGAAGCAAATATCCCTGCTGGTGCCATAGGCGTTCCTGTTAGGATACAACTTGAGGTGACTCTCTCGCCCCTGTTGATGAGTTTCTTGTGGTCAGAGCTCTACCATTCTTTCCCCCGAGGTCTAGAACATGTGGCGGTCGAATGGTGTATGCATTAGATGTGGGGATTCCTGAATGAACTCCACAGTCCTACTGTAAGGTTCGTACTGCTACATCAAAACCCGGTCTCGGTTGACGACGTACAGCAGATATATTCCCTAGTGGTCAAGGGAAAATACCTCTAGAACAAATTCTCATCAGGGAAGGAGCAAACTCTATTTATTAGACATAATAAATACAAGTGACATGTACTACCTCCTAACCAAACAAAAAGTGAATATTGAAGTAACATATGCTAGACAGGTGTAGGTGACCTAATCCTAAACTACCCAAATTCACTAAGAGTGAGTTGATGCATCTGCAAACTTTATGGATAGAGGCAGTTTCTTGCTGCCAAAGTACATTATACTTTTTAAAAACAGGAAGAACATTTCTCAGGCATGGTGTCTAGCCAAGTTGGCTCGACGAATTTCTGTAGAATTCCCAGACAGTAACTTGCAGCTTCCAAGTACCCTTAATGATGCTAACAGAAAAGTACAAAACAAACATTTGTAGAAATAACATGCATTTCCTCATTATTTCAAATACACGGATAGATAATGCTTAAAAGAAACATCAATTTAATCATTATGTACCTGTGTTTGCAATCAATGCAGTCGGTGACAATATAAGATGGGATGGATTTTTTTACTACCAGTAATTAGTAAGTCAATACTGGTAGAATAAAGTTATTTAATCAAGTGCATGTTTGTGAAATCCAAAGCTGTCCTGTTTTGCAAATTATGTTTTATAAATAAAATATAATTTTTTTACTAGGGGCAGAGAGAATGTTAATCATTCTGTGCTTCATGTACTTGTAAAAATGCATGTTGTTTCAAGTTCTCATACTATGCAAAATTCTTAGCACTGCAAAGTGCAATACTGAAAAGAAACTGTAGCTCTATTATAGTATATATGGGTGATATGTGGCACTAGTTCTTCAATTGTGGTGAATAATTAGGAGTGGGTAAGAATTTCAAATTCTGACTTGAACAAAGTGATAACACTGCATACAAAGGCAGAGTTCGAACGGATAATTTTATCATTAAGTAATTTAGAATTTCTTTGGTTTCAGCTCCGATGCTACCAGCTTGTTAAGCATTCATAAAAAAAAAATTATATGTAGAGTTCTGATAATTTATTAATGTGGCAGTAACAAAACAAGCATAGTAAACTGCCTCTTTATGAAGGTGCATCAGTCGGTCGTACGCAGCGACCACGCACACCTGCCACCTTGAACGTTTGTCGACAGGTGACAACACGTAACAAGAGCTGTGTCCCCCCCCCCCCCACACACACACACACACACACACACTTTTTACGTACACAATCTCCCGCCAGTCGTGCTGCCATTGCCTACTTTTTTTTTTTTTTTTTTTTTTTTTTCCCGACCTTGTATTGAGACATGAAAGAATGAGCGGTACAGAAGTTCTTGTCATAATGTCCAGGACATGGGTTTAAAGAAAATCGCTGCACTGAATATTTTGACCTGTAAAACACTTTGTAGAGTGGTTTTGTGTTGAATAACATGACTTGGTAATGTCTGGACAGGTATCTAATGCTCGAATCGGCATCAAAGAAAGGGTACAACTACCACTGCCCATAATAGGAATATTGTGTGTAGAGATCCATGCAGGTAGTTGCCAAGCTGCTTTTATTTGTGCAGGCTTGAAATGCTACATTACGGTCTTACTCCCACGGTCGACTGACAAACAATAGCCTGGAGAATGAAAGGA
The DNA here is from genome assembly GCA_029891345.1 of Dryococelus australis. Lineage (NCBI taxonomy): Eukaryota > Metazoa > Arthropoda > Insecta > Phasmatodea > Phasmatidae > Dryococelus > Dryococelus australis. The sequence continues at coordinate 85,905,577 of CM057002.1, read as the reverse complement.
AATGACGAAATGGGGGAAGATGAAAAGGTTTTGACAGCTGCCAAGCATAGGGGGGGAAGGCAGCCTTGTGTGGGGATTATTTTCAGTATCTGTTTGCAAGACGGAAAGATCGTGGCGGAAATTTTCTTGTTTTACCTCCAAACCTACGCCGTATTTTTTTTCCCCCCCAGTAGCACCATTTTGTGCTAAGTTTCCATGAAGTAAATTTTATTTTAAAACTGCTCCATTTCTTTTTTATTCTATATTTAGATTGGAGTTTATGACACTTTTATGTCCGGAGATTTAAGTTATATTAATATCAGTTTTTCGAGTCGTTTTTAAAGTTGTAGCTGGAAACCATAGAGGCAAGTTACAGATGGTAAGACTCCACACCAGTTTTAGTGAGTGGCTTGTGCATAGAGCACCTTTCTGGAGGCCTTACTTTTGAGACAAAAATTGCAAGTGGCGCGTGGGTAAATACTGCATATAGGCCTACTAATATTTGAAATGTGCAATTCCATCACTGTTTTCCGAGGGAAATGCCTGTTCCAACTTTAAAAAAAAAAAAAAAACTTGAAATTACGTAATTCAAAGTCAAAAATATCTGCTCTGGGCATTTCAAACTATTGAGGTTTTACTTTAATGTTTATGTGCATTTATACTTTACACAAATATTATCGTTTGTTTACCATGCGTTAACAGATTACAAACGTAGTTACCAGATGGATGCACTTTAATAGCCAATGTACCGTACGTTACAAAACACAGTCACATGCAGACTGGCATGACAGCCCGCGGCAAGCAGTCTCATTTGAGATTAGGCAAGTCCATTCGTGCATGCGTTATCAGTAGCGAGCGACAGGTGCAGTCAACATCAGTTGCACTAATCACAAGATTCATGAGCACGGCTGCTTTGCCACCAAGCATTCTGGCTTTCATGACCACATTATAGACTTTCAGAGAGGAGGGAGGGAAACGAATTCCTGGACATCCGACTAAAATCCCATAATTTTCTCGGGCAGTGGAATTCCTGTACAATTCCAGTTTTTCCTGGTTTTCCCAGTCAGCAGACACCCTGCCAGAAACAGAAGGTATAATATGGTAGCACCTGATTTCATCTGAGTTTGTATCCTCAACAACACGGAACAATAATTTCAATGGTACCCACTGTTTAAAAATTCTGTTTTAATATTTTGTGACTCTTCCCATCTAGTCCACACATTCTTGACACAATTTCGAAGTTCTTTTGGAGTTTCTTTCCACAAAGAAATATATATCCACCAATAACATCTCCACACTCGCACCTACTTCCACAGATTTAATTGCTTACTGAGCAACTAAATGAAGATGACAGATGCACCCTTGAACACTCATTGAAGGATGCTGCTGCTTCAAAAAATAATATACAACCCCCTTAAATTTTCCAACCATCGTATTGGCATTGTCACACCCGATTGACAAGCAGTTTTCCCACACATTTTATCCTCTATTTCACAACCAAGTGCCATAAAATTAATATCCTCTTGTGTTAGCAGATTCCACAACCAAAAGAAGTTAGGTTACAATTCTATCACTTTCTTCATTAAAAACCAGGACAATTAATGGGTACAGTTTGCAAAATTTCTGACCATTGATCTTATCCATGGACAATGAAAAAGATCTATTTTACCAGCTTTTTACAATGTCTGAAACAGTTAACTGGCATTTTTTCACAATTGCGCAAGTTTTCGTCTGATTACAAGCATATTTTTCTGCTAGTTTCAAGTCGAAAATCATAACCTTAAAGGTTACACATGATCTGCTACAGATAGCGGGAGGTTGTGCTCAACTAAAAAAGTGTGAAGTCCCATTCTGCTCTAATAACACTTTGATCATCTTAGATTGCATGTGCAGTCTACAATCATCCCGTCCTCTGTGTTTTACAGAAAAATCACCATTACAAGTGTTGCAATTAAAATGATGCAAAACATGTGATATGACGACACTTCAGATGGTTGTATGCATGGAAATAATTCTGTATAACTGTGTCTGTACTCCTGATTTCGAACGACGTTAAAGCGTGCCGCTAATGCCCATACCCGGTATAGCGCGTCACCCTTGACCGTAAACTCTCCGCAGGGGGGCAAACACATTAGCAGCACGACACACTGGCAGGCCAAGAGAAAGACAGAACTACGGCTGGTTCCTCGCCCAACCCAACGTGTTTCCGCAGCCCCAACACACAGAGTGAGCGCTCATACAGATTCCTACCGCCTTGAACTTATGGAACCTACTTACAATTTTGAATTTTTTTTTCAACCGGCTCTAACATGTTTAGACCTTCCCGAGAGGGTGGATTAGCTCTGCTGTCCCTTTCTCCGCCTTTACCGAAGATGGATGAACCACCAACAGCGGGGGGGGGATTGACGTGTGCCACTTATACCAATATGCCAAACACGACTACGACTCATCCTAACATGCCTTATCAACCTAAGGAAATGACTCCAAGATGTCTAACAAGATGTGATTCAGTGGAGCAGCATTGATGCTACCTGGTTTCCGGACTGTTCCTGACCTGCCTTTCTCTCTCTACTATGTAGTCTTAAAACCTGAGGAAGGGTCAAACCTAGCACGTCGTTTTACGGTTGCACAAAGAATCGTTTTACCCAAGTGGACGATTCCTGCACATAAAACTATGAGTATTCGAAGTGGCAGCGTGACACGTCAGACTCCCAGAAGCACCCGGCGGCAGACAGTTGTGTTGCCACACCACCGAAGATCGCCGAGCGCACGAGGGTAGTTCTCCCACACCACTCACTTCAGGCAGACATCACAGGGGCACGTCACGCCTCCAACCCCGGCCCGGTGCACACCTGTCATTGAACTAGATATAAGGCAGTGCACTGCCAAGGTCGGGAGTTATTGTCTTCAGTAACTCGCCTAAACAAAGTGTTCTGGGACTCTCTACCGACTTAGGTCCTCACTGTCCTCTCCGAGAGCTTGTAGTTCTTTGACAACCACTAGTGGCTACAACCACCACCCTCCAGAGGCTTCAACACCTTCTGGTATCACCAGCAACCAGAAACCTCCGTCTGCAGAAGAAAGTTATTTAATACTTTGGTTGCCGATCCCCCTGGGTCGACAACCACCACTATAGGCTGTTCACGGTAAAGTGAGCACTTTTGAAGCCCTCTCATTTGGAATAATAGTCAATATATGTTATTTTAGCTTTAGACATTAACTTCAGAGTGCGGTGGAATATACAAACTATGTTTATTACATGAATGTCAACATGTATTAATAAAGGTGGTTAAATTATAAAAGATGGCTGAAATGAAAAAATAACTAGGGGTTCAAAAGTGCTCACTTTACTGTGAATAGCCTATACTTGCTGGTAGTGGTTCCCATAAGCTAGTGTCTCTTCTAGACAACCCACTAGGTTAGTAACAAAGAATCTAGTTTCAATTATCCTTTCTATCTTAAGTAGTCTTAGGTACGAGACGCCTTCACTCGTTAACTTGCGTATCAATACTTCCATATGCTCTGCTTGGTTTTTGTATGAGTCGCCCAGTATTTATTACCACAATAAATACTAATTCTATACAGTATCCGAGAGTACTTTTGTCCTAGGAGTAAAACCTTTCTTTCCCTGAATATAGACTTCGGAAGTGCAAGCAAGGGACCGGGCTTTTTATTACTGCGAACTACGAGTAGGATGACAGGTCCCCTTCAGGGGCCTGCCCATCGCCACACACACCTCATTTTTGGACAGCCACCCATTCTGTTTACCCCAGTATACAAGAATGGTAAACCCACTCTTGTACCAGTTGCACTGTCCACGTAGTTTCTCCGAATGCCACTGCCTTCGATGGTTCCACCGTACAGCAAAGCGAACCGAAAATCCTAGATCACCAAGTACACACCCTACCAAGGCGGGACAGCCACCTCTGGTTATGTTGCTAACCAGAGCACCTAGCTAAGGTGCTGGCAGTGGTATTTGCCTGGGTCTGGAGGCCCTACCACACCTGACAGTGGTAGGAAGGCGGTCTTACGACCCGCAGCTCCAGGTTCGAATACTAGTTACCCGCACTAATTGGAGTTCAGGAGTGCGTCCACCACTGTCGGCCGTACACTTAGTCAGGTATTCGTCAATTGCTTGCCGATACTGAAGAGTATTGAGTAAGAATGTCAAAGTTGATTCCTCGATTATTACAGGAATCGAAAAATGGAGAATCGAATGGTTAATTGTTGAAAATCCTCGTCCACATGAGTTTTTTTAGGTTGTTGAACAGCAACAGGTCTTTGGTTTTCCAAATAGACTTAACCCTTTACCGACCTCGCATGCATTGACTGGAATTAACAATTCAATGATGCAATTTTTTCTTTCGTGTTTACCTTTACCAAAAATATCCGGTGTTTTTTAGTAGTGTTAAAAGTTTTCAATGTACGGAGTATTTTATTTGCATAGACGTGATGAAAATGTCAAATGATGTGTGGAATTATTTTTCAGTTACGTAAATGATGCAAATTACTCATTTTGCAGTTTGTGTTCGGCAAAAATTTCATGACGTGGGGTTATTCGCACAACTAGTAACATGAGAAAACGCTTATGTAAACATGGCGAGTACAAGAAAATTGCCAATAATTATGATTCAGAAGATCTTTTGGGCAAACATGCATGTAACAGCAAGTCATCCAGTGTCCCTGCAACTTAAAATGTCTGGTAGAAGCATTTTCATTTAGCAATCCTAAATGGAAAGTTACTTGTATTTCAGTTTCATTACTGAATAGCATCAATATTTGTGTACATACTGATTAGCTTCATAAGTTGACCTAAAATATTGCATTGAGAAGTTGAGAACTTTTGTTTAACTTTTTTGTATAATACTGTTTATATTAATTTAAAATAAATCATATATTCATCAAAAATACTAATATGAACTTGTTAGGCCTAATTAGATATGTCTGAATGTTACATAAATATAGGAAATAACTTAGCAGACCAGAAAGTTTTTCCTGTAAATTGTCTTCATATTTGTGTCTGTCCAATTTGACCTATAAAACAAAATTTCAAAAGGATACATTGACTGTAGGCACATGTTGATAATCACAATATCTCAATTTATGGTATCAGAATCAAGATGGAATTGTGTGAAAGGTTTTTTAGTTGGAATCAAGAATCGGAATAGAGAAAAATTTATATTTTGACATCCCTAGTATTGAGTGTTCTACTTCTATGCCATTCAACCAACCGATGGAATCGCCAGCACTTGACAGACCACGACCGCAGCTGCAACTCAGAAGACAGAAACTAACCAGCTAGCCTAGTGCTGCTCTACAGAAACCAAATACGCAGAACTCTGATAAGTCGACGTTGCCCAAGAGGGCCTGTGTCCGATTCGCCATGTTGCCAGACTGGCGGAACATGACTTTGTACCTAGCCGACACCAACGCAGCCAACATTAGAGTCCAGTAAAAGGTGAACTAAGTCACCCATATAGTGAGCTACTGACCTAGTGCCATACCAAAAGACACTTGAGACAGTGAACAGACACGCGACAACTTGCTTTTTCATTACACTATGTACGTTGCTATCACTTTCCTTTCATTATTATTAGTAAACCTATTGGCATCAACAGTAAGCAGCCATGTTACCACCAAGCACTTGATAAATATAAAAATAACAGCATTGTTTGCACCTCGCTAGTGTACTGTGCTGCCATCTGTGATTTTTAATATTCACTTCTTTGCCAACTATATTGTGTGTCGTATTACATAAAAAAAATATTTAATTGAACAAAATAATTTATAACAAAGCCACGAATACTGAAAATTTAAAATACATAGCCTCTTACTTATAATCCGCACAATTGTAGTTTTGGCTCTAAAATCACTGCAACTACGGAAAATTCATAGCAGTTGGCATCTCCATATAAGGGTCGCCAACAAAAAATAAAATATTTTAAAAAATGTCGAGCATTGAGTGCTGGACCACATGAGATGAAGTGACACAACATAGCTTGCTGGGACTTTTTAAAAATGTTGTATGATACTGGAAAGTGTAAGAAAAAGGGAAATTATAAAATTAAAATTTTTTGTTTGTGTAACTGATGAGAATTGGATTCCACACACATAGATTATTTATAAAAAAAAAAAAACATAATTCAACATATTATATAAAGAAATCAAGAACTTATCTTATAAAAAAATTTGTGGAATAGAACAGAAGCTGTTTTCAGATGAAAACACATGACCACTGAATATATACTACTAATATGGTAAATTACAATTTTTTTTTCTACATATAATTTTGGGGACATCGGCCTAACACAAATAATTTTAGAAAGGAAAAAAGAAACCTAAAACTCTTTGAAAAAATGTTCTACATTATAACTGTCCAACTACAGACATCAACAACTTTTAGCAAACAAATCTGAAATTTCTGTTTGTTTCCTATTCTGCCCTGCTAGAGCTTCTACATGTTGTACCAGTTTGTATAAATGACTGAACACATCTTCACTGCCACTAATACTGTTCAAATAATGCCCAATAATTTCAAGGGCATCAACAGCTTCCTTGTATGTTGGCACTGGTTTAATTTCTTCTTCCTCTTCAGTCACATCTTCGGTTTTTTCCTCTGAGTTAGCCTTGTCCTCAATATGTTGTTCTACAAGATCTTCTAATGACTACTTCTGATGTGATAACACCTGCATCAACATCAATGAAATCTTAAAATGTTGCTTCACTGCTCAACACCTTCCACTGTTCAGTGTTGACTTTACTTTCAACAATGAATCCAGCCTTCTTTAAACAGTTTTTTTTTTATAGTACTAGGCTCTACTTGAGACCATACTCATGCAATGTAATGCAGTGCAGTCATGATATTGATCTTCATATTAGCTGGATATTGAGCACATTCCAACATGCTCAGTGGTTTTTGCACAAGCCTTTTACGGTACTTAGCTTTAAAGCTGTGAATAACCTCCAAGTCCAACAGTTGCTTGGTGGAAACAAACAAACTTTCACATTTCTTGACATGTAAAGTGCATAGTTGTCAATGAATAAAATAATTTTGCGATTTTGAACTCCCATTCTTGTATCTAGAGCCTGCAACTGAAATCTGAACAAGTCCCTGGTCATCCACGCCTTTGAAACAAAAAAACGGGGTGTGGCTTATTTAAGCGATTTTAAAATTTAAAATATTTTTTACCCCCAAAACATGTTTAGAAATTTGTCAACATACAGTAACATTTTAATGTTTTAACTTAAATTCTAAGTAAAAAAAAAAAAAAAAAATGAATAGCTTTCCACTCGTGTTGAAATGCTTATGGGCTGCCCTGTGGAGGCAGAGCAGGATTACTTCCTTTTTTTTTCCCTTCTACCTCTCGCCCCTCCTTCCACCTTCCCATCTCTTCTCTAAGCTTGCTCCCTCCAATTATTTTCTTTCTCCCTCTCGCTTGGCGACCCTTCCACTACCCACCCTCTCTACCAAGACCTGGTTCATTGTCTTTACCTTTGCCTCCACTCCCCTGTTCTGAACAATGTCACTCCCTCTCTTCACAGTCACTTTTTTAGAATGCCCCTTCACCATTTCTCTTGTTTCTCATGCTGTCTCTCTCTGGCAGATGTGTATGTGTGTGTTGATCCCACCTGGCAAACTAATTAGTTTAACATCACTGTAGTTTTCTGTTACAATGGAATTGTGACAATCAAAAAAGTGTAAAATGTGGGAAGTTAATATTTTTATTAGTGTATGTTCCGGGAATAAAAATAATTATGCTTATAGGAATATTGACGGGACCAAAACAAATTGGTGTATGATGCGGGAAAATGTAAAACACTGGAAAGTATCATTGGGGTTCTACTGCAGGTACGTTGGCTGCGTGGTTTAGCCTCCTCCTGCTGGGGTCATCAGTCTGTTCCTAGATCCTGGTGGGCAGGGGAAGTTTCAACTAGGAGTTCTCATGTGGGGAGTGTGGCAGACATTGCTGTCGTGTGGAAGTCTTCTCACACTACTCTTGTTTCGTCCTATGTCGTTCCGCATCTGCTCCAGCCCCATCTAATCTCTCATCCATTCTTCTGGCTGGCCAGGAACGACAGTCACGTTCCTAATCTAGGGCCGGCCCTCCCTTGGTGCAAGCGTCTCTCATCCATGGTGAGCCTGCCTCAGTGCAGAAACCCTGTGTAAACAGTATTGATAATTTGTACAATAACTTCACAAACAGTGGGATGTTTGCGGTTTGACTGCTAACAGTCAACAGATGAATTCTTAAATAATTTTTACCAAATTTCATTAAATTCTTTTATTAATAAGGTACCAAATACATTATTTAAAGTTACTTACATCACAATAATTTGTAATAGTAAAGAGGCACATTTCAATCTTCAAAAAAATACTTGACAGGAGAATAGCACTGCTGCATCAACTACACAGCAGACACACACACTATATTTAGCAAACATTGCAACAGTTCTATGCAAAAATAAATACATACAGCACTTCCATAACAACAAAAATATTTCATGAAAAGGTTTAAGTACAGTATGCAAGTGCTGCACGTTAAAATTATCCCCTGCAGATTTCCATACACCACCATAACAACATACACTTGTTTCAGCCTTACACACAAAATTAAAAGAGACACCCATACTATTATAGATTGTAGCTGTAGGCTTCACAGACAATACAAATTCATATAAAATTGTTGCATTCTTTACTCAGTAAAGTATGTACTGTAGATATAAATTACTGTCCCTAGTGCTGTTAGAAGCCAATGGAACTATACCGATGAATCAACACAGGATGGCAGTACCAGATACTGTCTTCATGTTTGCAGCTGGTGGTAAAAGCATACTGAACATTACACAGGAAAGGGCTAAATGACAAACAGCAATTTTCATACATACTATGAGTGATGTATGCAGAATGTAAAAATTAATAATTTATTTACACTAGTCAACAATTTATAAATGCACAATTACAACACTACGCAATAAATAACACACACAATAATAAATAACACAGATTTACTAAAACATTCATGCTAACAATAAACATTTACAATACTACTGGCACACATTTGTAACCACACCCAGTACAACCATGATATTCTAACTCCAGATGAGGAAGAAAGAGTATTTACTACAGCCGAGACGATTCAGATTTTTACCAATAGTGGTATGAACTGATACTTCCTTGCCTTCATTGTCCTTTACAATGGACTCCACTGTACATGGAATAATCATTTTCGTAGGATAATAATTTGTAGCTGGCATTTTGATCAACAATTTTTAATTATCACATTTATAATTAGGTTACTTTTGCACTTGTACCGTGTGAAGAATCAAAATTCTTGTAAAATTAAGATGACATGTTTTTATTAATATAAGCCATAAATTGTATCTTAAAACTTTTTTGACACTAACTTTTGAAAAATCACCCTAGGTTAAAAAAATGCCTGTCTTTATTTTAAACTACCGATCCGGCATGGCTTCGTCCATGTACAATTTAGTTTTTTCTGCCTGCTCACCTCTCTTGCTCCCGCATCGCCACACCCCGGGCTGCTACCCCCCGCCCACGTATAGGTCCGTGTCCACGTGTCTCGATTTTAGATCATACTTCTTTTTTTTTTTTTTTTTTAACAAAACTCTTCCTAACTTTTAAATTATTGTATGATATAAAGAACATTTCTTATCTAAGTTAAACAGTTTTAATTATGAATTAATTAATTTTGATAAAGATTAAGTTCTTTATGGTTAGAAAAGACAGTGAATTTTACATTTGCTTTTATTGGATAATTTTAATTGTAAAAACGCTTATTACTACTTATCAATTAAAGATAGATATATGCTACCACTTTTTTGTAGATCATTTAATTTTACACAGTTATTTTGTACATGATTTTGTTATATCTCTAAAGGATTAGACCATGTGTTCCATGAGAGCGCACTGGCGACAAACTTTTTTCCCCTACTTGATTCACTAATACAGTTAATGCTCAGCTCCTATAATTGCTAGGGAAACTTTTAATACACATAAACCTTCCTCGATAAATGCAGATCATAACAGTAAAAACTGCATCCAAATCCGTTCAGTGGTTCTAGAGATTAGCGCCGTCATACAGAGAGACTTGCTTTTATACTATGTATTTATATATCATGTACAACAAAAATTTAATACTGTCAGTAACAATAAAGTGTTCTATTTTTGATTAAACAAAACTTTTACTAATATATTACTGTCAATAATTTATAATATTTCAAATTAATGGCTAGCAAGATATAGTTCACATGTGGAAGTTAACGAGTTTTAATGCGCCTAATGTAAAGTAAGAGTCTCTTATCAAAATACATTTTCATGCAGCACTGGTACAAACATATTTCCTTGTTAATTATTTTAAAAAATATTGGTGCACAATGTGAAGATTAAGATCTTGTCGTGTTGTTTTTTCCACATTTACGTTTCTCAGCACTTGTAGCAAGTGAATGGTGCTTCATATTAACAAAGGGATCATCTGAAAATCAACGTATACTACGTCATAGGCTTTATAGGGAGACAAGCAAAAAATTTTTGTCAGGAGGAACAGTAATGAATGTGGTTATCTAAATTTTTTAGCTTAAAGAAAGCACGAATAACAAAAATTCAAATGAAACAAAATACATTAAAACAAGCAAATGCACACTAATGGTTACAAATTTGTAAATAAATTTGTACAACATTGGTAAAACCATTTACCATGCTAATAGAAAAACAAAACTTTTAAATGCAAATAAAACTTTGCTTAAAAATGTTACTTATACATAGTCTCTAATTAAAGGTTGCCAAAATAGCAGTCACTACTTATCTCTTAGTAATGAGTATTATTATCTTTGGAAAAAAAGATACACGTGGTACCCCGAGATCTTTCGCTGTAATACAATATACAGATTGGCACATAAAGATACGTAATTAACAATCATACAGCTAGCTGGGAAATAGACAAAACATTCTAATTACTAATGGAAACTAATACACAGTAAGATTATCAATGTACAATATTTGGGAATTGAGTACAATGGCATTCAATGACAAAATGCAAAAAATATCTGAACTACTTCACATTGATATTAACTCATATGACAACCAGAACAGAAAACAAACACCAACTAGCAAAAAAATGACACTTGCATGTATGGCAACAGGAACTTTCCTCAGTAACAAAACATTTTTTTTTCTGTTTGGCTGCAATACGAGTGACATTCTGTTTTCCTTCAACGATTACCTATAAAAAATTGGTAATATAATAATACTGCCCCTAATTCAAAATGTTCCTATAAAAAAAGACAGAACTTATGGAACGAATTTCCCAAAAAATCTGCACAAAGAGAATATGGTAACACAAATATAAGTAAATATATAGTACACACATTCATAATAAGCATTGTTTGTAACACCAGAATCAAGTTACTGTATTCAAAATCACCTCATCAACATCTTTTCCTTCTCAATGCATATATAGATTTCAGTTATATTTATGCACAGGAACTTAACAACATTAACCATAAATCTACAACAGTTTATACCATAGTATTTGAAAACAGTGTGATCACTTTCACTATAACACAAGTTTTCAGAATTCAAGCCACTTTACCAAGCTAGCAACTGTCTGATGGCTACGCCTTGCAAATGTGGCACAAATCATGTGTTCCCAGGCAAAACACCAAATAGTAAAATATATATTATACTTTTAAATATAAATTTAAAAGTCTGCATTCTTGTTTAGATGTGTATACATATATATGGCTATATTTAATATCTTTGCAATGTAGAAAAATATACACATATATTAATAACTTTCTTTTTTCATTACCAAATAGGATAACAGTCAACAAGAAAGGTAATTCAGTATACAGGCAGCTACTGGGAGATTTATATAAGTTACCACCAGTGTCTATTTTTTTTTTTTTTGCAATGGGAAAGTTGTAGTGATAGACAAAACAGGTGCATAAAATCAAACTTGGAAACAATTATAGTGATTGTACCCACCAGATTCTCACTTATGTTGTCATTAGTTCAATTTTTTACCTGTCTTTGTTTTTGCATGTAGCTGACAAAGCGAGATCATTGCGTTCTAAGCACATGACTTACTGCTACCGCCATTTCTCTGGTCTCTGTCTACAGTCCAAATCACATACAGTAAATTAATATATCAGAAACTAGGAGGAAGATGCATACTCCCATGCGTAGACACAACAAATTGTTTTACAACTGTTCCTTAAAATAATTTTATACATAAAAAGGATGACATTCCCAAGACAAATGATCATTTGAAATTTGATTTGTATAACTTCTACAAATGATTTCCTAACAGATTTCTTTAAAATTTAATAAAAAATTTTCATCACCTTATGTATTAACAACTTCTGTAAGGCATAACAAATCTTACAGCCAGCAGGGTAGACTAGTACTATCTGTGGAAATCATGCGTGGCACCAACACAAAAGAGGCAGAATATTTTCTGCACCCAGCAAAGTACACCATGACAGTATGCTGTAACAGTTCTGCGTTTCCCAAAAGTAGCCATCACTGAAGTGAACAGTTCTATCCTGAGAGTACTTTGGAAAGCTACGAGAAGAGCTGAAGGGGAGTTAGAACTGAATGAGGTCGGTGTCAGATGAAGGGCGGCTCATCGCCAAAGAGGATATGGTGGTCTGCAGATGGCTCTGGAAAGATGAGGCCTGTCTGCCGATGGCCTTGATCCTGCGAGCGGCAGACGGCGAGGTCGCAACAGGCTGCAGGTCCCTCACCAGACCCTGGTTGTGAGGATACATCAGCAGTGGGTCCTACACCCACAAACACTAACCTCACTCTCTCTCTCTCTCTCCTTCCACTGCTATCTCACACAATATTTGATATGCACTCACCTTCCCCGTGCGTTGTCTTAGCTTACTCTGCAGCAGGATGAGTTGTGAGCGCCAGTACTCGTAGCTGCAACAAAACACTATGTATTATTACATTGAGCACTATTACAACTTAACATTATATCTGATCAAATTTAAATCTACTTTGTCATTAGGCCTGTGTAGCACATGTTATTTATAGCACTTACCTTCTTTCAATCAAAGCTATCATTTTACGTAGGTTTATGACTGCCTGGATATAATTACTAAATAAAGATTAGATAGCATTTTTCAGTGCATTAGTTTGTTCTGTGACATCACAAAATTTAGATGTGCTTTGAAGTCTAACAAAATGCGTATTGCAGTGTGGTTTGTAATCAATATTGTTACAAGATGCCTGAGGTGTGTATCTGAGCTCATGAGGGATGAAGGTCATAATAAAAATAAAAGAATTAAATTTGATTTTTAATTTATTCACACACCTATTATTTACAGCATTATATTATCTATCTCCACTATTACTCTTTTTATTTTACAAGGAGTGGAATTTTTAATGACTATTTCAATTCTAATTAACACCCTTCTCATACTCATACTCACCATTAACACACATTCAGTCTAACTGTTGCCATCATTTGTAATGTCTTTCACTCAGGCATCCAGTCCAATAGTCCAGTCTGCCAGTCGCACTCTTCCCTGCTCTAATGTTCGCAGTTGCAGATTTTCCTCCTGCTGGTCACTTCCGACATCACTTGTTGCTCTTCTCGCTTGTCCTTCGCTCAATGTCACACACTCGCCCAAACTGCCGACCCTCATGAACTCTCCACACCACTCCAATCATCAAATCCCGGCTTGGAGGCCTACCACACTTACATATCAGTCACTCTGACCATCTCGAAGGTTCAATGCACCTGAGTCATGCTGAGAGAAACGAGGTCAGTAAACCAGAAAGTTCTTCAGGTAAATGCAGAAATTCTATCTGCCAAAGGTCAAGAGCATTGAGCCACCAAAAGGTTATCATGGCGGAATGCCTTCATAACTCAAAACGCTGGCAGGATTATCGCTTGCCTGTCATTCAAACATACCTTAGTGACTCGCCGCAAAGCTATCACATCACTACTCTGTCCTCTTCTGCCCACTCATGCGGGGTGGACCAAGGTCAGCGACACAGACCAGCAACACGTAACAATACATTAGCTTTGTATTCTGTTATGTATCCTAAGCAAAATAATTGCTTTTTGACAGTTCGTGTTCAGTCTGCTGACATCTTATTCATCTGACACACAGCTGGGTGGTTGTCCTCGACATTGAAAAAAGTTGTACAGTATACACTTGAGTATCCGGCTTGCGACTATCCAGCTTCCATACTATCCGGCCTAGTTACAAATAAAATTCTCCATAGTAAAATAAAATATATTATCTTCCTTTTAACTATCTACTCGACTTTTAATGCCTCCATTAAAATGTGACTTTTCTGATACGTTTGCAGGTGGCATCTGCTACGATCCTCCTACGTGCAGTGTGCAAAACATAAGTTGCCACGCAAAAAGTGTGGATTTCCCCTCATCCTACTACCTGCTCTTTGTTTCATAATTTGTGTATCAGGTGTCAACAATTAGTGTGGAACACGTTTCTTGTTACGTACTTAAAATAATATTTTTGTGTGCTACGTTGTTCTTTTTATTGAAGATTACAAAATGGGTGATAAACTAAAGAAGGTTGTAGTGACTATGGAGGAAAAACTCTATGCTATAAAGTGACTGGACTATGGACTAACTGCGAAAAATATAGCTAGAAGTACAGTTAATGATTGGAAAAAAAATCTAGCAGAAATTGAAAAGTGGTGTGCTGCCCTAGCTAGTGGAAGTGGAATGAAAGTAAGAATATAATGCTTTAAGGTAAGCATAAAAAAGTTGAGGAAGCTTTATTTTGTGGCATGAACACCTAAGAAGAAAAGGTTTTCCAGTTGCTGGGCTGATATTGCACGAAAAAGCACTGCAACTTAAGCAACAAAAATGAAGGAGAAGATTCAGAATTTACTGAGAGCAATGGATGGTTAGATTACTGGAAAAATTTTTTTGTAATCGCCAGATTACCATACAGGGGGAAGCTTTACATGCTGATAAAGAGGCTATACCTTTATTCAAAGACTATTTTTTCAACCCTACAAAAACGCTTACATCGAAAATTGAAGCCGCTATACCAGAATACAAGAAAAGCAAAGAAAGAGTCACAATCTTGGTT
The DNA here is from genome assembly GCA_029891345.1 of Dryococelus australis. Taxonomy (NCBI): domain Eukaryota; kingdom Metazoa; phylum Arthropoda; class Insecta; order Phasmatodea; family Phasmatidae; genus Dryococelus; species Dryococelus australis. Next base: position 85,890,496 of record CM057002.1, on the reverse strand, counting down.
TGCAGTAGTGCAACCGGAAACCACAAGCTGAGGTTGGCTATGACACATGACGCTTTCTGTCAAATACTTACAACGAATTCACCTCATCAGTACGTATCTCATCACCCCAGACGGGGTCCAAACCAATGTTGCCAACTACTAAAGTGCCTACAGCTTATGCCCCTTGTCGCGGGGGCTAATACGCTGTCAGAAAGCATGCCAACCCCCCCCCCCCCCTGAAGTGTGAATGCACCACCGGCCAAGCTGCAGAGACAGCATTCCAAGTGTGTGCAGAGCATTGGTGCCTCTACTTAGCTCCGCCCAGAGGAGGAGCTCATTATACAACCCACACCCCGCACACTGAGATGAGGGCGGGCCAGCAAAAATATATGCCAGTGCACAGCCCAAAAATGTAACTTGTTCTCCTGCTCTTCTAAGACCAGTACCACTCCAGCAGCTCACTCCACCAACTTGTGTGCTGGGGCTCTCTGGTGTCTTCGAAACCTTCCAGATCTTCCAGCAACCCCCAAAGAAGTCTTCAACGCCTCCCTTTGCCTTGCCTACCCTTTTGGTAACGGCAACTCCAATACCTCTGTGGTAGTGGCATCACATCCCACTGCCCTTCTGGTAATGGCCCCCACAAGTCCCTTCAGGACAATGGTACAGATTTAGTTAGGGTCAGTTTCTCTTAGCTACCTAGACGAACTGCCTTGTCCAGGTTAGAACCAGTTTCCCTTCACCTGGCTTTCATAGATTACTTCCGGTCAACTTTTGATGGTTGGGAGGTAGTAAGGGTCATGTATTTATTCCTCACTGAATAAATTCTTTTTTTTTTTTTTTTTTTTTTGTAACCTCTGCATTATCATTTCGAAGGGTGACTGTATGCTTTCCAGTAGAGAAACAGGAGACTGCATACCTATACCATCAAATTATCCAAACCTAGTGTAGGACTGTGGGCTCCCCTAACCGGGATGCACGTATGTCATAAACACACATGCTGAATGGCCACCTGTACTGTACATCCTGTGTATAGGCTGTTCATGGTAAAGTAAGCACTTTTTAAGGCCCTTCTAAATTATTTCTTTCATCCAATTTCCATCTTCCTGCAGCTTTTTTATATAAACATTGCAATGTGACCAATAAACACAGTGAATATATTTCCCCACCCTCAAAATCTAATGCCTGAGGCTGCAATACAATATATTTATTATTGATTAATGCCTGTTTGAAGGTCCTTAAAAAGTGCTCACTTTACTGTGAACAGTCTATACAGCAAGGTAGAGCCACAACCACTAGAAAGACAATCCATAAGGAGTAGTCAACCAGCCACCGCGCTGAATTCTCGCTGGAGGGCGTACTCTACTGGTCCTGGGGTCAGACGCCTTTGGACCCACATTCACAGTTGTTTGTCGGACACCTCACAGAAAACCCACCTCTCTAACCACCGCCCCACTATGTTGCCAGTTAGGGCACTCTGGGATGGCTCAGCTTCAGCTGTGGCAGAATACTTAGCTCGACACTAACTTCCCTCTCACGAGGCCGGTCATAGTACCTAACCCATGTCTTACACCCAGAGGAGTGGAACCAAGTGGCAGGAGAGAAAGGCAGCAGCCACCTCCAAAACTAATGGGAGCTGCACCCCAGCCCCTTCTGCACTATGCAGTGTTAAGGGGGTGGTTGACTGCACAACAGAAAATTTTAGTGTATTTGACTGGCAATAAAGCATTTGTTTATTAAGTTGAAAGGTTTTTATCTGCTACAGCCTAAAGAAGAAGACTTTTACTTCATTTTTGCAGCTAAATAACATAACACACTCCCTCAAATAATTATTAACAAATATTCAAATATGACACTTCACAAGATCTGCGAATGCACTTTGTTAACTGCACCTGTCGCATGATTATTGCTCGATTTTTTTGCTTTACGTATTATAAGAACACACGATAGTTATACTTTCGAATGGTATGATGGAAGTAATGTTTTCAATGACTAGAACATTTTTATGACTTTTTTATTACTAGACATATGCTCTGACTAGTTACATTTAAATCTGAATATTTTACATAGGCTTATTATGCCAAGTTTACTCCTCAATACTACGCTTTGATAATTAGAGTTTCCGCAGTTGTTTCAAGCAGAATTCAAAATATTGAGGGTACAGTATGTACAGAGGTGGCAAGAGACTGGTGCATACGATGCTCCATTAGAGGCAAGCCCGCACACTCCCAGTGTTGCCAAGTGTTCATAGCAGGAGTTACTAGAGCTGGTGTAACCATCACGAGGGAAATGACATTACAAGTGCGCGAAAACCCTCTAAACTAATCACGCAGTTTCTCCAAAACCCTTTATCCAAGTCATCTCATATTGAGACAGTTGATGCACAATTTCTTCCTCGCCATCACAGACTGCCAATTTTTAAAAATAACCTAAGGCAATTTACGAAAAAACATATACTAAAAGTTTGTGCACAATTCCTGAAAAGTTGCCACTTAAAAAGTAAGTAGCATGAAAGGTTTTTTTAATTGAGATAGATAGGGGATGAAATCATTTGAAATGTAGATAAAGTAAAGTCATGTTATATGAAATTTGCCTTGCGAATGGCCTGGTTTTCACGCAAAGGACTAATAACTTTAAAGGTTTTTTTTTTAGTCAATGAGTACATAAACTCTGTATTTTTTCAACACTAGATCTATACCAAAGAAAAATAAAGATTCAAACCACTTTTCTGTTGCTAAATAACAAGCCTCACCTTGCGAGACAGTACACTATCACAATAAGTTGGCATGGGTTAGATCTCGCAGAGACAGGAATTTTAAAAGTCACTCAATGACTATTTGGACTGAATCCGTTAATAGTCCAGCTGTAACATATGTTTATAAGCATAAGCATACATTTTGACAGCCACAGCATTTCAAATGATTAAATTTCATATAGTGAATATTTTATTTACCCTATGGACTGTATATTTACAAATATCTGTAACATAATTATTATTTAAAAATTAAAATATAATGTTATATATACGAATATAAACATAATCTGGCTTCTACACAGACAAAAATAATTTAAATATGATACAGTTCGTAAATGAATAATATGTAATAACAGTTCGTCGTAACATTAAAAAAACTTTGTTTTTATAAACAATTTAGTTTGAAAAACAAATAACTGTATGGCTAATCGGAACATGATCTCTCAGTTAATTGATCACAGTGTATATTTAATTCACAAAATAACTTTTAACTGTAACATGTATAATTGGCAATGCAATGAAAATTTATACTGAAATAATTGTAATCGGAAGTAAAAGAAAAATACAACATAACTATTACGAGAGTTAAAGGAATGAGTCCAAAATAATTATGAAGATGCTAAAAGAAGGTTTAAAAAATGTTCAATATCAAATATGTGCAAATATTGAAACCTATATTCATAAAAACAAGAGTTTAAATATTGACATTTATACTCTTATGTGATATATTAAGTATTTATTATTCTTAGTTTTAAAGTGGTATGCTTTCTGCTTGCTACAAAAATTGTGTTTGTTTGCTTTATTCCAATATAAATTTAACGCAAGGCTATAAGAAGTGAAGAATCTAATAACGGAATCGTACTTTCCTACGGAATGTTACATTTACAGGCATTTTGTTCTAGCAGTTACTGCAGCCTTACGCACCAAATTAAATCACCACACTTGCGGAGACTTTTGCGGAAACTCTCTTCCAGGGCGGCGCACTGTTCCAAAATGTTACTCTGAGAGTTGAGTAAAGTAACAGAGTAACAGTTGAGGGCACAAGTAAACGTAGTTTTTTGGAACGAGCGTTATGTAAATAGCATTCTGTGTTTACTAATATGTACCGATTAAACAACCAATGTAAATTCCAAAAGATATTTGGCCATTTCCCCCATTTCTTTCTATCTCAGTATATCAGTTATATACATAAACAGCTTGAATTGCAATAAATTAATCATAAACATTACGTCTAAAAATAAAACCATTAAAAAAGGTAACTTTTAAATAAAAATATGAATTTTATCACTCATTTCTAATTTTTCCGCAAGTGTCTGTACACAGAATATCGATATTTCCTTTCAATTTGTTTAGTTCTACTAAACTTTCCGCCATTTTCAGTAAACCCTTCATTACTCGCTGAACTGACTTCCCCCCACCCTAATTCGCGCCTCTCCAGATGTTTATTGTACACAGTCTTCTTGATGGTGATGTAACTAGCAGAAACATTTATTTTTCCTACAGCAAATAATAGGTAGAAGAAAACTTATTGCCACAGTTAGAATAGGTAAAAGTAAAACTGCTTTAGAGAGTGCTTTATCGTGACAAAATAGAAACAAGGCGTCAAAAAAAAGGATGAAACACTGCTGATGCTAAATACTTAGTAGAAAATGTAACCTTAATAATAATAATAATAATACAACTGCACACCCAAACAAATGTGCGCGCACACACACCGCGCACACACACACATGCATGCACACACACACATGCGTGCGCACACACACATATATTGTAAAATATGTCATTTAAAAATTCTGAAATGTCGTGATGCTCTTTTCGGAGTTCATTTTTCCCCACAATTATACAAATTGCACTGGGCTATGTTTCTGTGGCAGTGTGTGCCGGTCAGTGTGTACGTGTTCTTGTGTGTTGAATTATGTATGTAGACCAGTCAGAAAAATAAGGATGGTTTTTTTTAATCGACCCACCAAGACTACTCTCTTGCTACTCTTAGGCAGTCTTGCGAGCCAGTAAAAATTTAAACCAAAGATTTTAAAATAGGCTACAGAAATGTATAAATGTACACAAAACATGTACGCAAAGCATATGACAATCGCAGCACTATTCCAGAAAGATATCAATAAAAGAACAGCTTACAAATGGTAAAAAAACACACACAGTAATTTTAAGTGAATGGTTAACCGTAAAATTATTTTTTATAAAAAAGATAGAATTTTTTAAAATACAAACACAAAAAAATTGGTTACAACCACGCCACTAAAAATAAACATACAATTTTATTTAAAAAATCTAAATTCATTAATCAGTGCATATTGTAAATAATCATTAAAACATTTAGGCCTACATGCATGTGTATGTAAGCCCTATTACACAAATTGCTATTTAGGCCTACTGCTTTTCTACAAGTTAATTGTCCGAAATATACTCCAAAATACAAATATTAAATTTTCCGGAGTTGACTTAGCAGATTATTCGTATACTGGGAAACATGGTATTGCAAAACCAACATTTCATAAAAGTCATAAACCATATACATAGATGATTCATTTTATTGTGCATAAACTATGCATGTCAGAAAAAAAGTGTCTCTGTAAATGTTGTTTCCTTTTACACAATCTATCCAACAATACCTCATTCAACCCCCATTCCCATTTGAAATTTCGAAGCTCACCCCCCATTCTGCTACCACCAGTACGTTCAGGGCTATGGAATTAAGCTACTACCAATCAATGCTTCATATTGGGTATAGTTTAAAAAAAATATTTGTGAACCCCTGGTGTTGTGTTATTTCCGAGAAAAAGGGGGTGGTATGAATCAACACACACATATATACACACGTATACATATATGTAATATCAGTTTGCTTATCTCTGTTAAGTGATCTTATGTTTCAGATTGCTTACTTTTGGCGGGATACCTGGGCTACATGTAACCTTAGTCGGAGGTTTGGCTTGGGTCGCCTCCGCAGGTAGATTCGTGATCTGGTTTCTGACGTTCGAACATACTTGTAGGGGTGGTGCAGCTGGTTCAAGTCTCAAATAAGCGGTGAAACTACTGAGGGCTAATCCGATTGACTGAAGTATTTGGCGATCCAGGGGTGAATCTCCTCGCTAAAACTTGTCGGTGCCTCAAAGAGGTCCTGGGGAATCTCTGGAGTGATGGGTATCAGTACACGGCACAGTGCCTGTGCTTGTTCATTAGGTGTAAGTAGGCTGAAAGCGATGTCGTGAGGGGGGGAGGGGGGGGGGGGTAAGCTTCTGAAAGCGCCCAGAGGCAGTTAGAGCACCTGTTAAATGTTAAACTTTCTCGCGAAGACCACTATAATGGGAGAAAGGCATTTGGATCAGAATACACACTCGCGTCCATGAGGGTTTGCAGGTTACGTGTAACTCTACTTGGTGTAAGACCATGTGGAACGTCTGCTGACTTAACGGTCAACTTCTCGCAGTGCTTGGTGCCTAAACACAGTGCGTGCTGAGAATCAGGCCTCACCATCTACAGTCCCAACATGTGGGTGTATGCTCAGAAGCCACATCTTCCCAACTCAGGGAACGACACCTCCAGCACTTAAACGCGGTGAAGAGGGCGAGCACCGCGTCGACACACTGAACTCGAGAGACAGAGTACCAGTGTGCGGGCTCAACCACTCTGTCTACCGTAGTATGCAGAAAGGTTGGCCGTGCTAGTGCCTGTCGGTAAGCTGGTAGTGTACTGGCTCAAATGACATTTTCCTGGATCACCTGCGTATCCCTCGGCAGCGTGAGCTACACTAGGAAAAGTGCAATGTCTACAGGAAAAAGGTACCCATGAGTCAAATAAACTTTAATCTATTACTTGTTGCGTATCGTTGCTTGTCAAAAATAAAACTCCATTGAAATCAGGCTCAAGCTTGCCCCCTGATGAGCTGGAATAGGTTTTACACCATTTTTGAAAAGACGTCATATGTCACAGAAATAAATGTAAAATCCATTGTTATTACTAAACAAAGCCCTCTATATATATATCTATGTCTATATATATATATATATATATACACACGTACGTGCGTGCATGCATGCATGCATACACACACATATATACAATCATCACATTTAGATCATAAACAAAATGTAATATGATAGAGAAACAAATAAGCACCGTATTTTGGTGTTATAGGCCACACATTTTTACAAAAAAAAAAAAAAATTACTACAAAAAGTGGGGTGAGGCTTATTTTCGAGATTTTGGCATTAAAAAATTATTTTTCCTCTCAAAACATGTTTCATAATTTGTCAACATACAGTACATTTTATTTTTTTTAATTTAGTTTCAAAGGAAGTAAAAAAAATACTAAAAAATGAATAGCTTTTCACTCGTGCAATAATTTGTTCAGTCACGTTCATAAACAAAATAACCTTAATCCTGCTCGCGTAAACTGTAAACATGTTGGAACTCGGCCATAGATGCCGTACATGAGAAAATAATTTCGCTGCTGTACAAGAGAAAGATATCTGGCATAGTTAGAATGCCTGCCGCAGCGCCACAAGTGCAAATTAATGGGAGTCATTACGTGTAAATATATACCTTAAGTAGTTCGTACGCTTGCCACCATGCCACAAGCGCACAACGATGGAAGCCATTGTCTGTAAAGATATTTTACGTAGTTCACACGCCTGCCACCGTGCCACAAGCACACATTGATAGACGCCATTTTGTGTAACATGTTGCCATGGTTTTGCTTTCTCAAGTCACGTTACCATCTATGGAATAGTAATTGTGCAACTTAAATATGTAAACATTGCAACATAATACAAATTTTCTGTCACAAATGTTTTGTAGGGGAGAAATTAAGTCAGAACTTATTATATTTGTATTCAATCGTGATTTAGCAATATTTAAAGGAATACAAAAATTTGACGAGGCATATACTTGAAATATACCCATGTGGCCTATACATGCCAAAATACGGTATTTCATACAATTTAAATCAGATCTACTTAGCATGGTTATGTACACATCCTTTGGTCGTCAAATAATACACAGCCACTGAGCACAGCATAACTAGTTGCAAGAACCTGGTCAGGAAAATCATAGCATGTGGTATTGTAATAAAACAATGTCATAAAACCTGTAATCAGTGCTGTCTCAAAAATCCCACATTTTTAAACAAAATATTACTAACCAGTTCAAAACTGCAGATTTCCATCAAACAAGAGACATGAAAAATATATAAAAAGGCAAGAATTCAAGTACTCACAGTGTAATACTTGAATTCCTGTTGTTTTATATATTTTTGGTACCTTAGCGGCCCCAACAAGAGATGTGATGAAAGTTTACATTTGAACATATGGTTTGGAGGGACCAGTTTCTACATACTGTAGTGTCATGTGGCAGCGCTACACAACCTTAGGTCGGGCGGAGTATAGATAGTGGCCGGGCACATTTGTTTTATAAACACGCCCGGCTATATAAGAGACCTAGCAGGCCGGTGCCCCCCCCCCCCTTCCCAGATGATGATGAGACTATGACTTGTATGGAGTGTGTGATCGAGGCTGAAGACGAGGGCACCAACATACTACTGGCCAGAGGGGTTCCAAGGCCAACAGTCTAGATGTTAAGGGTGAGCATAATTTGTGTAGCAGTAGGTACCAATGCTGGAGTCATCGTCCCCTTTCCCATTGTCATTAATTATATTCGGCAAGGATACGGATTAGCTGCGTCTTATTGTTAGTAAATGGTCACAGTGAAATTCAGTATATTAACTGCATCAGCCATTCAGTGTAAAGTAATTGTATTGTTTTATGAGTACGTGTTATTCCATTAAATATATATTTTTATAGTCTATCTTATTTATTCAACTACCAGTGAGTCAAACCCCCAAGCACCCCCTTGCCTCCTCATGCGGTGAACTGAGTAACGGGAATAGTGCTCGTAGTGCAGTCTATAGGCCAGGAGGAAGGGAGTGTGTTTCAATACGGTCTTTGGCACGAGCAGCACTACCTCGTTACATGGTAAAGGAAGGAGGGGAATGGTTGCCAAGCAACCAGCACCCTCCCTCTCATCGCTGACCAGAGGGTGGTGAAGGGAGAGCTTTCTCAATCTATAGTCAATTCTCCATTGGAAGCAACTTTCTCGGAGCCCTGCTAAATATCTACTTGCAGGCCAGTTTCATATCATTCCGCCAAATGTAAACAAACATTGCCATATGACTGCCAAGTAGCATCTGTAAAAACCAAATGTTTACATTCCATTGTGTGTGTACATATGGTCGTATATTTTCGCTACACCTAAAATTAAACATTGAAATGTGACTTCTACTGTTATACCTGTCAAACGTGTTGTTTATTATTTACAGCCTTTCAAAGAATTCTGTCATATTCCAAAAACCATTCTATATGAATATTCACAGTTTAGGCCTCTAATATTATTTAGGTCAGCTTTATGAAGTTTTAAAAATGCCTGAATTGAAGACAGTTCTTACCGTTATTTTACATTAATATATTTGTTTTCCACGACGTAGCTCAATACATGTAATGCACGTTAGTATTTTGCCACAACTGTGTTTAACGCTGTTACAACTGCGAGGTAAAAGGCTGTACTAATTGTAATTATCCTTTTGTTATTGATATGTGTTGGGTCATTTCTCTGAAAGGACGGCCTCAGTTGGAATAAATATTAAAACGTAGGAACAACCAGTGAAAAAACGCACATTAAATTCAAGCACACAACTCATGTTGCTCATTTTTGTCATACAAACTTTAAAAGATAGTTGTGAACATGCACACAAATAAGCCTACGATAACTTTCATTCCTCTCATGTTTCTATGTATTGCTACTTACTGTTTATTAGGTTTTTGAATTTTATCGGGCTGGGCTTAGTATCTTTCTTCTGGAATTGTGGCAATTACGTTACACAACTGTGTTTCAAACCCCTTGGGCAAAGGTACAACGTTGTGATAAATAAACAGACGTGGATGTAAATAAATAACTTCGTCATAAAAACAGTTTACATTTAAAATGTATAAATAGTGCTAACAAATATTTGAAATCACCCACACACAGGGCCAGCGTATCGACCATGATGCACAAAGGTACGCATTTCACAGATGCAATGATTAACGAAACACACATCACAGTATAGTTATTACTGCCGTGGAAACACAGATTTATCACAACATCGAAACTTGCCTAGGTAGGTTAAAAAAAAACACATCTACAAGCGTGATATATTACTTTGAAGCATTTTTCGGAGTAAGAATAATTTACGTTTCGTTTTACAAAAAGCAGCACGCCATGTCATGGCTCGCCACGTCTGCCAACTTCACTAGGTAACTGCCCCATCATATCTAACTATATCAAAATACGTATTCAAACATTAAAATCTCTTTTCAGTTGTAAATTATAAAATTCAAAAATCATTATTTTGCTGTAACAAGTATGAAATATGCTACAATTGAAAACATGTACAATATATTCAGCTTACTAGTGAAGTGAAATTTCCCGAGCATGAAAAAGACGAAGAAAGAGAAAGAGTGCAACAAGCCTCAACAGCAGACAGTTTTTCAATTACTTTCTCGCTCGATAAAACAATACAGTACCATTATGGCCCACTCACAATATTTTCCGATGTTATTTTAAACTGTAAAAATGAGATATGTTGCCATCGGGACTACTTAAATATTTAAATATGTCGATAGGCACCGTTTAATTTACAAATAGTTTACTAAAAAAGAGGTTAAAATAATACTTTAACTGTGAACTATTTCTTACCGGTCGTTGCCAACACGTCGCTGCACTCACTGTTGTTAATTCATATTTAAAAAAGAATTAAATATTACAAGTTATAGAAAATATTAAGGTAAAGTTTCATTTATTCAATAATATAGTACTCTAAAGTTAACCACAGTGATATATATTTGTGGAATACAGGTTATTAAAAAAACAGGTGACATGTTATGCCTAGAGTGTTTTTTCAAAGGTTGATTTTCATAAGTCGCTTCCAATCGGGAATGGACTATATGCATGTTGCATTACAAAATTGCTATCTTGGTCACAGTTTATAACCACACCTAGCCAAATCTGTCTGTCTCTGTCTGTCTGTCTGTCTGTCTATCTATCTATCTATCTATCTCTCTCTATCTATCTCTCTATCTATCTATCTCTCTATCTCTCTCTCTATCTATCTATCTCTCTCTCTCTATCTCTCTCTCCCCATTGTGGTGTACTAATTATGGGCAACAATATTACAACTCCTATATTTTATTACTAGGAAACTTACTGCATTTTTAATTTTTTTTAATAATGCCAACAGTTGATGCACTTGGAAAAACATCAGCAACTTGATGGAGGAGAGGACAATCAAGTGCATGGTGGTGTCTATTTTTACATCTTATCCACTTGAAAGTAGTACAGCGCTTAGAGAATTGCAATGCTGAGCAAGAAAAATAATATTAACTTATTTTTTCAACCATTTTCATTCAAATTGTCTATACTATTTTTTACCATTCCTAAAAAAAGGGGTGTTATTTCAAGAGTCACTATTCCCAGGGTCACCTATTGAGGGTTGACTGTATTGTGATCAATGAAATACTTGTAAGTTGTAATTTGCAACTGAGAATATTAAAACATAAACTGTATAGTTAATGTTAATGGCCAAGATGACCCTACTGGGAGGAATTTATCTGACAGATAACTCCAAATATGGTTACTTGCCTAATGTGATGCTCAAAATAGAGAGAACTGATAAGCAGGGTGTCTCCAAAACCAGCTGCACAAACTTCCCTAACTTTTCCCTTGTTTTCCAGATCAAAAGTTGTAGTTTTCCCTGACATTTCTTGTAAAATGCAAGATAATTTTTCATTCATTATTTTACAGTACTGATGTTGGTACAGGAGTGTATAGGTGTGTGCACACAAACTCACACACAATGTTTAATTTGCCAGTAGTGGATCTATTATACAGAGGTAATACATAAAACTGTGTCAATAAATATATGTAACTATACAAAGAAGACATCATTATACATTTAATCACTGCTATAATAGACATACTGTTAAATAAAACTATGTAGCAATAATCACAAATATAATCCCAATCGTATGAACCGAGGCACAATGCCCCACCTATAAAAAGTCCCCTCCTTAGTCCATCTCTAGATACATCACTGTGTGGCAGGCAGGTTCCAATACTAGTACTACGTAATATTTCATGTAATTACCATCTTTGGCACATGTCCAACCACGGAACGAACACCAAAACAAAAATGCTGATGCACAAGTGGCGGGCATTGTATGTTTAGGTTATCTAACAATTCTTAGTGTTTGGAGATTTTCCCTGACTTTGGATGGTATAGTTTATATTCCCTGACTTTTCCAGAAAAGAAAAATTCCCTGACTTTTCAATGTTTTCCGTGATTTCCAGATTTGTTGACACACTGTTAGAGAACCTGTGCAAATATATTAACTATCTGCTATGGCTGTTATGTGCCTAGTATGTGAGAAATCTTGGTTTCATTGACCTGGGATCAAACAAGCATAGCAGTTGTGACAGACCATGTTGCCAGAGAGGCAACATCATGAGCAAACTCGATAATTAATTTTCTTAAAAAATGTAGTACTTCACGCACCTAGCCTGTTTGATTGCAGCCACCCACTGCTGAACATATGCCTCCGAACGGCCGCAGAACAGGTGCTTGCGGTCTGGCTCATCTCGAAACGTGATGGAAAATGCAAATGGCACTCCAGTGCTGGCCTCGTATTGGATGTTGGAATTTTCCAGCACCATGACTCCCACTGGCTGGACAACAACATCCCCCACACTGGTTAACATCACAACATATCATATAGGTCACTTTCAGAAAAAACTCAAGCATCAACTAAATTTTTCTTAAATTAGCACTACTATAGGCTGTTACAAAGTGCGCACTTTTGAAGCCCTAGTTACTTTTTTCTTTCAGCCATTTTTTTATCCTTTAGCCACCTTTTAAAACATCGTGTAAGTAATAAATACAGTGTGTATATTCCACTGCACTCTGAAATTGACATCTGTGGCTAAAATGAATTATACTTAATGACTATTATTCCAAATGAGAGGGCTTTCACAAATGCTCACTTTACCATGAATAGCCTATGAGAAAATAAACCCCAATAATCACAGTAAAAATGTAACTAGTTTCCACATCTCCCTTCACTACTCAGTGAACCTACTGTACTGTTACTTTAGCAATAATCCCTTGTTACCCGTAGAGCATGTGCACAGAGACCCTGCTTCCACATGTTTGTTGTTATCTAAGTTGTCACAAGAGGAAGTCGACATTGCCCCCTTCTCCGCAGCTTAGCAGTGTGCCATTTTTGTGAACAGCATGTGATGGGATTCAAATCCATCCCAGTGGAAAAGGCCAAAAAGTGGACTGTAGAGATTGTGTGACACTGTTCCAGCTGCTGGCTTACTGTTGGTTACTACTCCTCCACTGCCTGAGTATGGCAACGCCCCGGTTAGACACACATATATCTTGTGGCCAAACATCCTCCCCTCCCAACCTTGCCCTGGGGCTCTTAAGTATAGAAAGAAAAACACTATGCCTATCAAAATTATTTCTATCCACCTCAAACTGCAGTTCAGTTCAGCTTGCTTATTTCAAACAAGTCAGCAGGAGAATACAGCTGTATGGCACAGCCTGTGCTAGCACTGATGAGTAACTGTGTTAGCCTACAGTGACACGCAGATCCACCCTAGGTCAGTAAAATCAAACTACCCTGTTGTCTTGGTTGGCAGACATGTTGGTCAAAGACACCGAAAGGGGTTTAAATCTTGAAGTTAAGTCAGTTCTACAGAACACTTATATGCCTTAGCCTACGAGTCTCCCTTTATGACTCACCAGTGGGGCAGAAATTCTTACCTGATTTTTAGCTATTCACTCAGGGTCAGTACTGTTATATTCTGAATAAAAACCCAAATGATCTCACTGCCTTTGTCCTTGCTGTTTTTAAAATGCGTCCTGAATGTTAATTTATATGTAAATAAAACAAATTATACCAGTAACACTTTAACTGCCACCATACTTTTTATAAAATGTGTGTTCTGGTCAAGGTCTTTTTATTGAATTTATCACCATAGTTTAACATAATAAAGAAAATAAGTATATTTTATTTAAAAAATTATGGAAGATGTTACAGAGTAGCATAAATAAAGCAGTCAAAGCAGCATAAATAAAGCAGTCAAAGCAGCATAGTAGCAATATTATATTACAAAGAAAAGGAATTAAAGTACTTGCAGTGTAGTACTAGTCGACATGCGCACACACACAAAATAGGATGACACATTTTCCGCGCAGTTTCGTGATCGCGACATTTCGTTGGCTAAGCCAGCTTCATCAGGCTGCAAGTTGTAGAACACAGCAGTATGGTGGAAGGGTGCTGTTAGTGGAAACCTAGTGGCTGGGTGGGAACTAGGGTGCGTAGGGAAAATTGAAAAATTGCATGTATAGCTGATGTGTGTGGTAGGAGCTGTGTTTATCTTATGCTGAGGCCTGGGAATTGCCTGGATTTTGTTATAAATTGGTGAGCTAATTCCCAGTGTCTGAGTTCTGAGCTATTACTTGAAGGTGGTAGAGCTCTCACAGCTCTGGTACTGGAGCGGGAATCAAAATCTTTGTTGTGTGATGCTGCATGTGCTGCAACTGGTTTGTCTTATAGGTTATTGATGTGACCAGCTATGGCTTGTTTGGTATCTGCTCTGTGGCCATTCATTCTCTGCCTGAGTGTGTTGGTGGTGAGGCCGATGTATTCTGTATTGCAGTGTTGGCACTGTAGCTGATAATTAATATTTTGTGTTGTACAGTTGTAGTTGCCTTGGATGAGATACGTACGGCTAGTGAGTCTGTTATTGAAAGAAGTTGAGGGTTGGTGGAGGGCACATGTGTCACAGTATGAGCTATTGCATGGGTGGGATCCTTTGGGGGTGATAGTTTGGTTGGCATTTGTGGTGGGCTGCAGCTTTCGATGAACCAGTTTGTTGCAGAGGTTAGGTGACCTTTTGAAGAGCAATCTGGGTGGATTGGAGAGCAGGTTGTGAATTTGTGACGCGGAAGCCAGAATTTTGTAACCAGAGTGGAGAATGTTTCCGAGTTTACGTAGACCTTCATGGTATGGGACAACCACGAATATATCAGAGTTATTGACCATGGTTTGTGTTCCGGTATTTGAGAAGGCTTTGACGCCACTGGGTGAGACACGAGACGAACAATAACACAAATTACTTAAGGTAGGTGGGCGCCAGCGGTGCTTCCCAGACAGCAAACTTTGAGACTCAGGGTTCTAAGGGATGCTGTGGGTTCTGTGTGTCTGTCTCACCCAAGCATCTTTACAACACACTGATCATTACTAAACATTTATCATTGAAAGAAAAGCAGGAGTTGCTGGGTTGACACTAAAGATAAACACATGGATTTTTACACTGAGCAACATACCATTTATTGATTCCCAAGTACAATAACATGCCAGAAAGATGAATTAATGATTGAAACTCGGACATGTCTAGCTAACTCCGTTGTGTGCTTCCCCAGCTCGGAATTAATCTAGCGCACTCCTACATGAATGATTTTCTCCGGGGTGTTTGAGAACACAGGCTCCACAAGAAAAGGGGTTTTACAGCCGCTAGGGTGGACTGTAGATTTTTCCTAGAGACAGGAAACTGAGAATTACAAATTGAACACTAACACGTGTGATTACTTTACGTCGCTAACACGGACTCATCGGGATGCGTCTCCCAGCACATGGCAAGTGTAGTGGCGGTCTGTACACATAGCCGACAAGGACGGAAATAATGTCACCATACAAATTACACAAATAATGATGATACAACATGGGACACGATATGAATAGGCACAATAAACATGCAGATGAGTGAAAGTATTAAATGGCACGGATGCCGCTGGATAAAGTGTGTAACGAATCACGTGGTGCAGGTGAAATCGCAATATTTCTCATGAAAACGGCAAATTAACACCGGACAAAGTGGTAGCGGTATTGGGACAATGATTCCCCTTAAAATTCAAGCATACAAAAGCTTGTAGCACGCCTGATGGTGGGGAAAAACAAACATTTGCAAAAGACCGGTTGGTCATACATACAAAAGCATCAATCATGAAAAATACATGGAACCCTAAATGAAACAATACATATTACCCTGAGATTAATTATAGTGCACATGATATTACAAGAATATACCCTTAAGGCGCTTGGATGATGCAGATATGGACTTGGCGATATCTGACCGCGTAACTATGGGCGATGTGGCCTTAACACAATTAAACATGAAAAATACCCTGAAATACATACATAGGAATATCGTCCTTAATATTGCACATAGAAATTAAGCTGAAATTACAATGAAACGCCTTTAGCGTAGGCAGATGGCGCCTGATTTGCAAGTTGCGCGGGCCACGTGGCCTCTCCGACATCTTCTCCTCCTGCCCTCGTTTAAGTTCAAAAAGCCACAAGGGCTGCAAATCATAAGCAGAAGCATAATAGTGGGGAATGTCTGGCAAAACGTACGCAAAGCAAAGGTTAACCGGTATACTAAAAGTGAACCATGGAAATCTAACTGAATTAAAACTGTGAAGTCCGTATGTGACAGCGTCTTACCTCGCCAGCTCTCCTCGACGGACTGCCCAGAGGTAAGTGTCTCACGGACCTACCATGGCTGCCTATGGGGTTTACACAAGCAGAAGTACTATGCATGCAGAGTAAAACTTTTACTATCAAAAAGAAATAGCATATAAAGAATTCAAGTACTTAACCACCATAAGCTTTTAAATTGTGAATTATCTGTGTTCGTTGATTGTTCCTGGAATAACAACGTCCTTGTTCTTCGCGCAGCGTACATTTTGAATTTTGAACCAAGCATGGTGCAACATTTTATGAACATATAATTTTAACATTTTAGAACACTTTGACACTGAAATAAAATAGAGAATCATGATTTACACTTCAAAACAATAATCCTGTTACGGGAAAGTCGGGGTTATGGCCGCTTCGCACACATGCTTTCCCACGTGTCACGTGAGTAGTGAGTGCCGTCATGGTCTGAACGCCGCTGGCTGTTAGCCGGCGTCAAACGACCCCTCCCTCGAAGGCCAAGACGGTGCGAGCAACTCAACTTAGATCTGGCTGGCTCCACCCGGCTGTGAACCAGTAACACTGATTGAGGGCAAAGAAAGCATGGCCTCAGAGGTCTTCTCACTCTGTGGCGTTTGCAGCGGGTGGGGGTATAGGCTGGAACCATGTTGTTGGAACGGGGTGGTGACTCGCCTCGCTTCTTGCGAGTGACGTGATGCAGGTTGTTGACATTTGACATCGCATTCACTTCCTTACTACCTTCCCCAAACCCTTTGAAACTTTCCTGCCCTGCTAGGCTAGCCCCTACGGGTGCAGAAAAACCTCTGAAAGGTGTCCCACTTAACACTTGTGGTATTAACATTTACGTTTTCACTTCTGTTACAACCATTTTCACTTGTGCCCTGGGGAAACCCCTTAAAACTGTGTTGCTCTGCTAGACTGTCCCCTCTGGGTGCAGAAGATCCTAGAATGACACTGGTTGTGTTACCATTTACGTGTACACTGGTGTTACCACTTCCTACCTCACCTATATTGGTAAACCCTTTACAACTACTTTGCTTTGCCAAACTATTACCTACAGCTACGGGACAGTCCTGAAATGGTGATTCACTACTACTCATTTCACTCTCCTCCATATTCACACTTTCACTGCCCTCCCTGTTTGGTGTGGAGTATTCGTATGGCGTGAAGCCCCTGAATGACATGATGTTTACAGAACTGTGGTTTACATTTCCATGGCACATGGTCACAAGACTGATGTTGTTTGGACACATGTTGCTTCTGTCATCCCTCGTACTACCTGGTAAGCAATGTCGCGCTTACTGAGGTACTTGGCTTTCCAGTTTCTCCTTGCCCCTCTTCCCCACAGGTATGCGGGCTACAAGCAGGTCCTTGCGGACCCAGTTTCACGAGAAATGTAGAATTCCCAATTTTTGCTGTTACTCTTACTGGCCCAATCCACAAAAAAACCCGCAAATCTTATTGCACCGACCCCTTATCAGACGAAGGCTTGTCAGCCGTCTCCATATCTAAAAGTACAATGGCATCCAATCATTGGTCGGAGAAGATAAACAGCCCTCTTTCTCCATTATTTCTGTCATACAATTTAACAAATTTGAACTATAAACACTTTTAATAACCTTATACAGAATACTACAACATAATATTATTTACGTTGATTCCGAATTGCTTACTATTTTTTTATTTGTACTGTGCACTATTTTCTTTTTCACAGATGTAAGAAAGAATATATGTTATTCAGGGATACCACCATTGCTTCAAATGGCAGTCAGTTGAAATTCGTTATTTAAAATATGATGCTACTGTATTACACTTTAAATACGTTGGCAGCAGTAGCTATCAACTTCTGGAAACCTTTAATGAGACAGACTATAAAAGGTTTTCCCTCTTCGCGCCCCTGTACTATCTCCGCGGGTATTTTCCCGGTTGCAGCATTAACTCGGTTCCTTATGCAAAACATAAACTCTGGAATTATTTCCGCCCATCTCGTGTGGTCTGCTCCTAATCGGGCTCGTAACTGGATTTTTACATCTTGATCAAGACGTTCAGTCAGGTTTGCCCTGGGGTGGTGGTACGGTGTACAGTTCCCCATGTGGCACAATACTCTCTCCACTTCCTGCCCACAAACTGTGTACCGTTATCTGTTAATAGGTATTCTGGGTAACCCCATTTAGGAAAAAATTTGCTCTGCATTACATGTGCAGCAGTGTGTGCACGGACATTTCTGACTGGAAATGCCTCTGTCCACCTTGTGAACAAATCAGTGGCGACATTGAGAACAAGTTTCCCACCTTTTGTGTGCTGGTATGGGCCCATGATGTCAAGCACAACAGTTTTAAATGATTCCGTTGGCAGCCTTGGTTACTGTGGTGCGTCGACGTCTGTTCTCCACAGCTTCTGGTTGTTGCACGTAACACAACCCTGTACTCCTGGCCAATGGAAAAACTTCTGTACATTCTTACGTGTCCGTTCTGAACCCGGGTGACCATGTTCTATGCTGTCGTGTCCGTATGTCAGCACAAGTTCACGTGTTTCCTTGAGTACATATGTCCGCCATTTTGTGCAATTACCGGGGGGGTTTCACTTGGATTTCCTGGTCCACTACACTCCAGTGTTCGGAATACCTCGTGGCACAGTGTTGCCGGCATTGTGCAGCACCTAGGAATTTTCTTGTGCAGCGTGCACCTCTCTTAACACATAGCGGACATTTAGCAAAACAAGTTCTCCGGGTGGTGTGGCAAAAATGTCTCGCAAAACAAAAGATGGTGGTTCTGTTACTTGGGTGGTACTGCAAGGTGGTAGCGCATCTTCCCACTCAGCATCATCTGTTACCGTTATGTTTTGACATGGGTTCCTAGACAGTGCATCTGCGAGTTCGTTGGTTTCCCCTGCCACGTGTTCTATCTGGAAGTCGAACTCTTGTAACAACAAAGCCCAGTGGGCGAGTTTGCTCTTCCCGTTATGCATGCCTTCTAACCAAACTAAACATTGGTTTTCAATTTTCCGTGTGAACTTCCTTCCTAACAGATAAGGCCGGTACTTCCTCAGTGCACGCACATTTGCCAAACACTCTTGTTCGTTTACGTGGTATTTCCACTCAGCATTACCAAACTTCACGATGTGGTAGTTGATTACGTGTTTTCCCCTTGTTCTCCCACCTGGTATAATACTGCTCCAATGCCTTCTTGGCTCAAGTCTGTCTGAACTACAATTGTCATTTCCGGGCTAAACCTGGCTAGTGGTCGACAGTTTCGGAAAGCAAGATTTATGTCTTTGAACGCTTGATCAGCTTGAGGTGTCGTTACAAATTTACGCTTCTCACATAACAACTCAGTCAATGGTCCAGTAATTACAGAAAAATTCGGAACAAATTCTCTCAACCAATTTACTAAGTCAAAAAAATTTTCTAACTTGTTTACGTAACCTACATGTGGGTCTTTCCTATCTCTATTGTATATGTTGTCGCTCGGATTCGTGTCCTTCCCCTGTTACATAGTGTCCTAAAAATTCCATCTTACTCATCCCTCCAACTTACACTTGTCAATCTTACATGTCACTTGTTGCGTTTGAGCCTCTCGAACACAAGACTCAGGTGGTGCAGATGCTCTTCCCAGCTGTTCGACCACACAAGTACATTGTCAAGATATGCCAATGCAAAGTCCCCAATGTATCCGTCTAACACACTTATGATTAAGTTCTGAAAAATGGCAGGAGCACATTTCAAGTCAAATAGCATTGCAACAAATTGAAATCTTCTTCCTGTCTTGGGGGCGGATAGGCACTTGCCAATATCCTGACTTAAGGTCGAGTGACGTAAACACAGCAGCTGGCCCTAGTGTTGACAAAGTGTCCTTGATGTTAATTACTAGAGGTGGCATGTTTACAGTTACTTTATTCAGAAGATGAAAGTGTACGCAAAACCTCCATTCACCGTCCTTTCTAGGGGCTAGTGTAATGCCTGAGTTATAGAGACTTTGCATGGGTTCGATTACATTGTCATTCAATATTTCACATACCTGTTCATTGATCACTCGCCAGAAGAAAATACCTTGGTCTCGTGGCTTGGAGTACACCGGGTCCTCATGCGTCGTGATGATGGCGTGCTTGGGGACGTCAGTACGCTGCAGCTTCCCATCAGTGAGAAACACACCGGCATACTGGTCCAGCAGATGTAGCTTCTCCTGATGTTCAGGCACCTCGTGCGCAAATTCCGCAAGCGGCACGGCAGTAGTTGTTATTGGCAGCGTTGCTCCTACTGCGTACAGCGTCCACCTCCCACATGTCCCCATGTGAAGACGGCCGAGATGCAGTTCAATCACTGCTTGGTTGTTAATCAACCACCGTAACCCCAAAATAATTTCCTCACACAAGTCCAGTACAATGTAAACATCACATTTTGTACAGAGTTCACATATTCCTATGGTCACGTGCATTACACTTTTCGCCTCACCCTGTTGGTTGGTAGTAGCGAATTGCAGATGACGTGGCGGCACTCAAGTTGGTATGGCCTGTTTCAGTCCTTCCCGTACAAAATAGTGGCTTGCGGCAGTGTATCACAGCGATTACATTTTTACCTTCAAGTTCTATATTTACCCTTAATGCATGCACAGTACTTTCACTAACCTGAAACACTTTGGCACCTTCATTAGGCGGATTCCTACGATCTGGTAGAGAGACTGGTGCAGGTGCTGTTTCGCTAACATCCATACTCAGTTTCCTGACCGATTACCCTGATAGTTATTTTCAAGGCTGTTGCTGTGAAAGTTCTCCTGTCCACGGCTTAACCGCACTGGCGTAAACGGCGGTGGTGGTAACGTAACATCTACAATCATTGCCAATGTTGACACGTGGTAATTCTACCTTGAGGATTGGTACTCTTGTCCCACGTGCACATCTCGCTCATAGAGGCATGCCTCCCTCGTGAATTGCTCTACGCTCACACGTGTTGCTCTTCGCAGGTAAGGCTTAATGTCTGGTGTTGACAGGGCTACATTTATCTCCAGCACTCCACGGGTAGGTTGACCCGGGTTTAAGCGCTTGTACAGGCCTAGCTTACCCTGGATAAACTCCTCTATCCCCTCACGTTCACATTGTTGCTCGTGATACAGTCTGGCTTGTGCCTGGATGGCATCGCCATCAGTGTCAAATCTGCCTAATAATCGCTTACAGAACACTTCCCAGGTTACTCTGTAATCATGTACCAAGTTCCACCACGTGGCAGCTGTTACCCTTAACTTGTTTGCAGTGACCTCCATCCAGTCCTTGCGGTGTACACTGTGTCAGTGCAGTATCTCTTCACATACCGCTAAGAATGTGCCCGGGCCCTCTGCATCAAGTCTAGCAAAAGTTGGTAAGAATACATTTCTATCGGATCCCATTAGTCCCTGTGGCGTATATGTTACTACCACCAGCATGGGCTTCACCTCTGGTGTTGTCGGTGGCGCAATCTCAGCACAGTTCGTCTTACGGCACTCAACAAAGTTTATGACACCATCGCGGGAGGTTACATATTCGTCTGGCCCTATGCATCGCAAATGAGAGTCCTGTTTGTGTTGCTGGCACTGCACCCACTTGATTCCCACCCCGTCACATCCAATGCAAGTGCACAGATGTGGATCTGACGGCGTTGACACGGTACTGGACGTGCATTGGCATAACGATTGATCCCACAAATTTTCACTGAACAAGTTTATTTCATGCGGCATCCTGTTCATGCAACTAACTTCTGGGACCATACTATAATACATAATAACCTGTGTTATTCTGATGCTGGCGATAAAACAAATTTTAATCTCACCTGTATTTTACATGTCCGCCGTAATTAAAGGTCCCACCGGCAACTTCACCTCTATACAGCACTACACAAAAAAACTACTTCCGTTCAAATGGAAAAAAAACTGAAAACACAAAAAACACAAGAAAATCAAATATAATTAGTGATGGGTCGAGTCAAGTTTTTTTTCTATTATGATGCCGATACCGATTCTTTGGTCAAATCTCGATTCCGATTCTTGTTTTTATGTACACAAAAAAAATATATAAAAACACGACATATGGGCTCAAAACATTTATTTCGCACTAGGCATAAGAGTGCATAAAACTGAACAAATAAACAGAATAAAATTCTCTCTACAACAAGGATTGTAAAACAACTTGAAATGTCCATGAATATGCATTTTTCCAGTCGTACCAACCAACTTTTGATACAACCAAATCTGATCACCAATCTCAAACTTCATCTTCTTACGGCAATACAGTGAAGTGCCACCAAAGACACTAATGACAGCAGTATTATCCATCTTCCCCTCATGTACTGGAAAAGTCTTCCAGCATATTATATCGCGAGTATCAATGTCACTAATTTCCTTAGGAGCAGGATCCTTTTCATGTTGCGACTTTCTGAAGAAGCACATTTCCAACAAACCACTACCTGCCTTAGCAGTGATTCCTTGAAGACCAACGGTACAAAAATTACAACAAAATATAACTTTCTTTAGCATCTACATTTTTAACAGTCCAAGATGTCATCTTTGTCAACATCCTTTGAAAATTACAAAATATTACAACACACCTTTCTAGCGTAATAACCCGTCTGTGAACGCCTCCGCAACATCGTGATGTGTTTTCTCTAATGACACAGAGCTAAATGAATAAAACTATACCCGAAAGATACTTAGGCCTATATACTAACCGTAACCCTTACCCAAAGTACATCGGCACAAGTACAAAAAAAAGTGACCAGGATCCAAATGCTTCTACTACTTACAATCTACAGTCGCAAAAGACTAAAACTCATTGTAAACTCTGTGGAAACGCTTCGTAATTTTAAGCGTTGCCGAGATACATGGGGGTCCTTATCACCCCCATGTATAACATATTATCTAAGCGCCAAGATCCAGCGCGGCGCATATCAACTTCCGCTGATAACAGCATCCAGCCAAGATATTTGCAATGTTTATATGTTGGGTTTTATGCACTCTTATGCCTAGTGCAAAATAAATGTTTCAAGTCCAAATGTGGTGTTTTTATTACTTTTTGTGTACGTTTTTACAATATGTGGGGAGTCATTGAGGGGGGAATAAAGTAATTAACAATACATAGTGTCATTAACTTGTGGGACTTTTGCACACACATATTACATTGCATTACACCCTTGAAAATGCCCTTATAAAACACACAGCACTCATCAGAGCGTTTCCTTAGGGAATTGTCCAACATCGAATAGTGATATTATTTGTATTGAAAATATTAGTTACTATTAATAAACAGTCACATTGAGTTAAAGACATGCAAAAGTTAGGAGCACAGACTGTATTCCTCCCCCCCCACCCCCTCCCCCACCACCTTGTGAACCCACTGGATATTTTATGTTGGCTATGTTGGTGGATCACAGTTTATGTTGGCCAACATATCTACAGTTGTGTATTAAAGCACTGTGTTGATTGTATGTGTTGCAAATATCTTGGCTGGAAGTTATCAGCAAAACTTGAGAGGCGGCGTGTGGAGTCTCGGCGCTGGCTGTGGCTTGATAAAAGCGCCCTGTATCTCGGCAATGCTTAATGTTACAGAGCATTGCTGCGGAGTTTGCATTTGGTTTAAGTGTGTTGTGATTGTAGATTGTAAGTCGTAGAAGTGTTTGGATCCTGGTCATTTTTTTTTGTATTCGTGCCGATCCCAATTCCATTTCACTTACAGAAAAGAATCAATTTTCATCAGGGTACTAAGAATTGCCGATTCTTAAGGATCGAAGAATCGACTCGACCCATCACTAAATATAATTTTTGAAAAAATTAAATACATTCTAAAAATGATTAAAATAAAATAACATAAAATGTCTTTGAAAATCAATAGTTAAATATTTAGGTTAAAATCATTACAATTCATGTTACTAGTAAAATGGAAAGGTGGTGTAGTACAATTACCATTAAAATTATGTTTACAGAAAACAAAAACAATTATGTTAAAATATAAATATTGAAAGAAAATTCAACAAAACAAAATACACACATATTTACTGTAAACACATCATTTATTAAATATTCTATAATAGGAACTGTTATACTGGATAAAAGTAATTCAGTCAAACCAGTTTATAGTGTACATAGTTTACTCCTTTTCTACTTGAGCAACTTCTCTAATACTATACACATTTTGTAATATATTTGTGCTTTTACATGTCCTCCACTTAATTTGCTGCAATAGCTACAGTAGGATTGTAACTAAATCAACACGATTGTAGTTATTTAACTGGTACTCTTGTCTCACATAACTTGGCAAAACTATGAGTCAGTGAGTGGCAACTTTACGTATATGAGATAAACAAAGTGCCATTTACAAAATCCTGTATCAGCTTATGCACGAACGAACAAAAGTTAATATTACGTTGGCTATTCTCAGTGCACTGCCAACGCACATCAGACAAGCAGAAAATACGTGATAAGAAACCGAGTTCCTAGATTTATTTTATTTTACGTGGTCACAAAATAGCGGTTATTAGTGTTACAAACTAAACTTCATTTTAAAGTAGTAATGTATAGGTGTTAAAAATGAAATGCACAATAAAACAATCCATATCCAAATGAAACGCAACTTCAAACATTGGGAGTTCTTTTCACATTGTATCACCACTCTCCATCAATTCTTTCTATATGTGCTTGATATGAATTCCAATAGCCTACAGAAATATTGCATGGTATTGTTGAACAATTTTTTCAAATAATTTGACAAAATATATTTCTAATTCATGTCGTTTCAAGCCAGTAATAGGACAAAAGTAAACTTTTAAAAAGACAGATCAGGCAGGCCAATGTGCTGCTATCCGTTGTGTAACGCGCTCGGCTCACAACAACACGCTCTGCCATGGCATGTGCGCCATCTGTACACTCTCTCCCGAAGCAAAGCACTACTAGCCAGAAAAAAAATAGCTTTTGTGTAAAATAACAACTTTACATACAGATCCCAATATTTTTATTCTTCCTTGAGGTCTGCATAGTTTTTAAAGTAACATATCAAGGATCAGCAGGAAAAAGCACGTAAGTAAAAAAAACTTAATTTTACTAGATACAAGTTAATATGCTTTCCTGCAACCAGAAAACAATACTTTCATTGATGCCAATAACCAAAATGTGTATCTAGGAATACAAAATAAAAATTTACTTACATGATTTTGCCATGGCTTATGCTTGACTGTGTACTTGAGGTACTGTTGAATACAACAATACAAATTGTTGACTTATGTGCTTTTTCCCGCCCACCCTAGATATATTTTGTGTACAATGATTATGATTACTAGTAATTTATTTTTGGCTGGTAATTGTTCATCTACGTAAGTTCATTACACACCATGTTGTTCTCCCGTAACCCATAACCTTGTTTTCATGTTGTTAGTATATTGGGATGCACGTGAGTAGTTTTTAAGCAATTCTTACATTATTCCATGCCACATATTTCCAACTCTGTTTAGCATCAGTAATCGCAGAATTATGGTTTGCAATAGTTGTTGGTGAATTGTTGGCGAATAAAAGTGCGTTATCAAGCACGTTCCCCAAATTACTTTTGGTTTCTGTTATATTAGCTGTGACGTCAAAGCGCGATAAGAACTACAATTACCATCTTGCAAATTTATCGCAAATTGGCTGTCTCGGACAAATTAAAAAAAAGTTAGCAAATATTGAATTTTTTTGCAAGATTTTATATTTTTACGTTTATAACCTATGTATCTTTTTAGACAGATGTAAATCTAAAATGTACTTTAAAATTTGTTTAGCATTACAGAACAATGGCCAGTTGATTACCTGACAGCATGTTGATAAAATATACAGCATCCACTTGACGTACCAGCTGATGGTGAAAGGATACATAAACGAAAAGTAAACATTTGGTGCTACTTTCATCAAACAGTCAAAATCTTGCCAAGTTACATGAAACAGAGAGTATACGAAACTACAGCTCTTGAGTGAGATCAACAATGAAGGCATGTTTACCAGCAAGACAAATTATGCTTACCAAACACAAAACAAAGGAGCAGGCTAACAAAGTGAGCAGTAGATTGGAAACCTAGTAAAACTGATAACTATCACCTACACTCTATCAACTCATTCATACTTACACATTTGTCATCTATCTGACCAATCTCACTGATACGGAAATAAAACAAAAGGTTGGCTTTCAATTTGAACAACCTCTCCTTGAATCCTGAAAAGTACAAAACATAATAATTTCAAATTATTTCATCATCCTAATAATACATAAGACATCGTAAAACCATATTAAATTTTTTAGTTAACAACTAGTGTGCAGTGTTCGTGTAGCACTGCATGTGCCTATGGGATTTTCAGTGGTGAGCCTATTATTTTATTGATAAAAATTCTGCAGGAACTTTCAATGCAGGGCCCTTGAGTAGTTTTGTATGGATCTGGTGAGTATATTTTGAGATACAGTGCTTTGTTAAAAGCCATTTCGGAGTATGTACTTTGAAATGGTGTTTCTAATCCTGAGCGACATCTTGAAAGCACACAACAGCCCTCATCTGAAGTGTGTTCCTTTCATGGACAAAAACATTGGAACCATGTTTAAGTTTCTTCGAAAACATGTACATCAAACATACTGCAACACAGTTTAAGTGCCATGTAGGCAGGAGCCTTAAGATAAATTTATTAATATAGTCCATCCCCTGTTTCTTCAGATGTTTTGAAACAAACCTTTCAAAAATCACCCTAGGAGTAACATGTCAACCTGTTTTTTAAATTAACTTTTATACCGAAAATATATAACACTGTGATTAAATTTCAAAAATGTTATATTTTTGAATAAACAAAAATTTGCATAGTATCTTCTATAACTTGCAATATTTATTTTGTATTCATTACAATTAAAACCAGCGAGAGCAGCAAATGTGTTGGCAGCGCTACAGTTAAAAATATCAGCACAAATTACGGTGTGTAGGCCCTAGCGACTTTGTTTTTTTTTCTGTCTGAGGAGGAAACTTGAATATAGGTACAGCAGAGCTCGGGGGAAGGGAGAGGGAAGAGAGAGAAGGGGGTGGCCGGGCAACTCCAGGCCTCTGAGTCTCTCATCAAATACAGGGACGGTCATGGAGACACTAGATGTGCACTTTGTAGTTGATGCCATGAATGAGAGGAATTGGCTGCAGCAGTATCAACATCGATTTAGAAAGGGATATTTGTGTGAGATGCAACTGGCAGGACTGCTGGAGGATCTGGTGCAGGCAGTAGATGAAGGGAAGCAGGTTGATGCCTGCTTCACTGACTTCGAAAAGGCCTTTGACAAGGTTCCTCATAGGATTTTGATGAGGAAGGTGGATGAGCACCTTGCGGACAAGTGGACAGTAGAATGGGTTGGTGACTTTCTCAGGGGATGGAGCCAAAGGGTAAAATTGGGGGAGATGTCTGACATCAGGGATGTCATAGGGAAGTGTGCTTGGCCGCTTGTTGTTTACCATAATGGTAAATGATATGGGAATGGGGATGGGTGTAGAGAGCCACTTGCAGGATGACTAATGAGATACTATCATGGACTGACAGGAATAAGATGAAGATCAAAGTCTGAAAGACTATGATAGTGAGGTTTACGAGAAAAAAGGTGAAGAGCACTGCCATTTACGAACAGGAGCGACAGGAAATAGAGGATATAAATACCTATGAATGGTATTGCAGGAAGATCTTGTGTGGAAACAGCAGGTAGATCAAGTGGTTATAAAAGGAAGAAGAGCTTTGGGAATGCTGGAGAGGGTACTGAAGGAAGCAAGTAGTGAGGTGAAGGCAAAGGCTTATGGCACGATGGTGCGGCCTATATCGGAGTACGCAATTGCGGAATGTGATCCGTATGTGGAAGTAGAAGTGGAAGTGCAGGAGCTGGAGAAAGTACAAAGATGGGCAACTAGTTGGGTGAAGGGCAGGTAGAGAAGGCAGTGACAGGTGTACAGTCACATTCGTGCCTCAGGCACTCTTGTTTAATTTTTATATTTTTCATATTAAGTTTCAAGTTTCTGGAAAGTGTGTTTATTTTTGGTTATATGGATATATTTGTATATTTTATGAGTCAGTCATGTTTGTTTAGGTTAAGAGTGTGTTTAACTTTGTTTATGTTTTGAAACATAATTTTATTATGCCGTGGTAGTTTGTTTACATTTTCATGTACCACATTTTTCTAGACTTTATTTACATTATTCTTTATTCAATGTTCATATATGCATATGTTTTGGAGGTAAAACAATGTTTGAACTTCAGAATTATTCAATTTATACTGATCTTGCAAATGCCCGGTAAAGTTATGTTGTGTTTATTCTATGAAAGTTTGGTTTCAGATGTAATTGTTTATTTTAAAAACTACGAATTTTATTCAGAAATTTTGTTTTACTGTGTTTAAAAGCATTTCTAATAAGTTTCAAGTGGTGAGGGCGTGCCACAGATATGTAGGCTGGCACCAAGGAGATGAAATTTTTGTTTATTTTTCTCCTTGTGACATCAGGACCGGCCAGCTGACTTTGACATTTCTGTTTGTTGTGATACTCCCTCTATTGCACTCTCAAGCCAGATTCTTACAAGGAACTGACTGTAAATGGATAAGGGAGTATTGCGCCAAAATTCAGGTAGAAGGCTGCAGGTTTTGGCCAGTTCTTGAACCAGGCTTTAAGGAAGCAACACCAACTTGTTATGAGCTCTCCAACGTGTCAAGTGATTATGTACCAAAAATGAGTGAAAGTGCTTCAAAGTAGTTTGAAATGGAAAGCTCAAACTATGGGCATGTTAAGGAGATGCCCTTTAGTAATTATTTTAAGATTTATGAGAGTCTTAAAAGGTGTTAGCCTGTGGTTCATTGTAGGCATAGTAAAGGCTAGGATTGGTATACCTAGTTCCTACCTAAGTGCATGTATGTGTGGACCTGCAGTACCTTTAAATAAGGTTTTTCACTCACAAACACTAGAGTGAACTTAATATTTTCTTTTGTAATGAAAAACCAAAGAATGTGAACTTTTATGTTTTTCATACCTGGGGTTTCAGTATACCAATGCACTATTCAGTCAGTACCAATATGGAAACACCCACAAATGTGCCACCTTAACTTGTAGCGTGTCTATTATTTTGGCTTTCCGAGAACTAGGCACCCAAAGTATAATTCTATTAATTTTTTCAATTAATTGCGAGAAAGCCTATTTTCAAGTTTGATACAATGTCAAGTGTAACAGAGACACAGTAATGCTCAGAGATAACAGAAAGTGCAAAAACAGCTTTGCAAGATCCAGTATAATAAAGTGTACATGATTTTTCCAAGACAAGCATGAAAAGCAGTAAATGAAAAACG
Organism: Dryococelus australis; assembly: GCA_029891345.1. NCBI lineage: Eukaryota > Metazoa > Arthropoda > Insecta > Phasmatodea > Phasmatidae > Dryococelus > Dryococelus australis. The sequence continues at coordinate 85,860,823 of CM057002.1, read as the reverse complement.
TCAGCTTCTTTTTAATTCAGGCAGTTCATCCCTACTAACATACCCCAGAGCTTGATTATTTCCAATGGTATTTCTTGCTAATAAACTTGAATATTATTTTTATGTTATTTGAAAGTGTGATATGGGCCTATGGTGAATTACTTCTTCCAAAGTAGACATCAGGTACATATTGGTAGCCGACCAGTTATGCAGCGGACATTAATCCTTGGTGCAGAGGCAGCGAGTGAGAATCATCAAAGTTTGAATGCTGTCAGCTGTTTAAGATTGTGTGTGGCACATTGTAATAAAACCTTCTGCAACCATTGTTCATATGCTCTGCTACACTTAAATTATGTTACACTAAGTCCACAAGTAGCAGAGCTGAACGAGCCAAGTTACAGTACTGAAAACAGCACTGATACACTAACAGTCATTCTCAACCACACACATTTTTCAGCTAACGAATTGGAATTGTAATCTTCTACAGATCACTACACATAGTAAAACATTGTGTGTGTTCATGTTTACACAAGTAGCCCCAGAATGTTGCTATTTAAATTCGTATTAGATTTTTGATTGTTTGTATACAAAAATTCTTAACAAAATAATCTGAATTCACATAAGCAAGCAGAGTGAAATGCAAACTGCACCTTTAATTTATGTCTGTAGCTGATAAATTTCTTTAATCTATTGTTATGCTAGTACTAAACTAATACTATGTGATTTTAATTAATTGAATATTCTGTGTGATTTGTAACTACATCAAAAAGTTTATAAAAGGAAGGATGAATTCTCCATTTTTGTGTTTCAAAAAGGTCTGATTTGGAGAAACATCTGCTCGTATAATTAAATATTATAATAAATATTTATTTTAGAAGCAATGGCATTTGTAGAAGAAATGTGCAGAACAAGTGATTATAACTAGTTCCTTTGTAATACTGTACTACTCGCATACTAGCAAGTGGTGTTAATGACCCAACTCTTGTTGAGCTTACAACATTTAATAATACATACACTCGCAATTAGGTAAGCTCTCTCACCTCTCCCTTACCCAACCAAACTCCTCTCCCACTCCCTTCCTGAACTTTCCAACCCCCCTCACAGATACCAACTCCTCTCGCAACACATTCCACTCCCTCATAGACCTCACAAGTATGAACTGCCTATCCCGCTCCATTCTCCTCCACATCCTCTGAAGCTTCTCACTGTTGTTTCATCTCCCTCTAAATTCCCCCTTACTTAGCTTGGAGTGTAGCCCTCCCCAACCTCCCTCTTCATTCACCATTTGGTACATCTTGACTAGCTGTTCAACTTTCCTCCTGTCCTTCAATGAGCTCCACCCCATTTCTTTCATCATCACTGATGGCATATAGTTCCCTTCATCATCCTGCCCTTGCCTTCTCCACCTACCCTTCAACTATCTTACTGCCTTTCTCTACACCTTTTCCAGTTCTTGCACCTCCACATACGGGTCCCATACTGCTGCAGCATATTCTAACAATGGCCGTACCATTGTGCCATACGCCCCCTTCACCGCACAGCTGACTTCATTCAGCACCCTTCCCAGGATACCAAGAGCCCTTCTTCCCTTTAAAACTACCCTTTCCACCTCCTTTGCCATCTGAAGTCTCTCAGCAGTACAATCACTAGATACTTATATTCCACTGCCTGCTCTATCTCCTGTCCCACCCATCTCTTTCAGAAACCGTTCTGTGAATACTTGTCCTGGGAAAGACTACAACACATGTTCATTTAACCTAAAAAATTACTCACCGGACTGAGTAAAATTGCCACTATGTGGTTTCCTATGATTGAGTACGCCCTCCATGTCAGTTTCTGACAAGAATAACTGTGAAAGCTCCTTATCATTTATCCGCATTTCACTATTTACATTAATAAAATGCCAGATAAATGAAATCTACAGGACTAACAGATAAATTTAAACACCATGTGCAACACACAGAATACGGCATCGAAAAATGTATTTCCGCAATCAAATTAAAACCATGCCACCCTCCACACTAATTATAAACAAAAGTAAACACCGCCTGTAAAATTAAAACAAAAATAGAAAAAGAAAATTATAGTCAGGCGTTTCTTTCAACCAAAAATTAGTAGCCATGGTAGTGCAGTTCAATGCAGTGCAGTGCAGTGCAATCCATAGCAGTTAACTACAAATTCGACGAAAGAAGATTGAGTGAAGAATTCTAATTAAAAAACTTCTAGACCGCAGGTCGAATCAAAGAAATTGGCTCTTATATGAGTCATAACGTGATAAAAATTAAATAGAATGTTCCAGTAAAAAGTGATGTCAATGTTTGCATATATATATATATATATATATATATATATATATATATATATATATATATATATATATATATATATATATATAGAGCCAAGAATCGCATAAACAAATGGTTTATTTCGGGGATTTCAGTGGCCTGAGAGGTAAGAGAACCCTTCCCCATCCCCTTCCAAAGACAACCAATTCGCATTTACTTCCTCAGTCCAATGGGCCCTATAACCATAAAATCGTTATAGACTGTATTTTCTTTACGCGAACAATCAACGTCAGCCCGTCCTTCCTGACGCCAGGATATCTGCCTACGATACATACGACCACATACTGTGTCAGTGTACCAAACTGCGTTCCATGCGTAGGTAACAGTGCGACAGTCCGGTGAAGTCATGGTGTATATGTTGTTTATTCTTGAAATAACAGCCTTTTTAATATTGCCTGTTGTATTTCACTGCAGCAACATCGTGTCAAGCCTTGTTTGTTGACATTTTTGAAAGGTAATATTTATGTGTGTTCTTCGAGTAGTTCTGTGTATATAAAGTGTCAGGATGACTGCTAAAGGTGAGTGCCGTGCACGTAAGCCGTGTTCACAGAACGTTCATTCAGAATGCCAGACTAAATATTATGTTAATGTTTACAGTTTATAGTTACCTTTTTGCAGTGCTATGTAATATTATGTATTGATATCACTAACTGTGTAAAGCTTCTTACCCAATAGAAGACTTTAGTATTTGATTTTACATTTCCTTTCCTCTGACGAAACCACCAATACACAACACAAAATTGTAAAGTCAGAGTTCAGACAAATGAACATCGCTTCTGTGACCTCCATAAAATGTGTATCTTGTTATGTAAATAATTATATTATCCAGGAATGCATTTTCACATCTTTTTAAATAAATAGGCTTAAAATTAACATTAAAAGTTTTTTTTTTTTTTAACGAAAAACTCAGTTGTTTACATTATTAAAATATGCCAATTCATATATTTTCTCATCGCATAATATTTGTTTGCCATTTAATTAATTTAAGACGAGCTCTGTTTAATATACCGATATTTAAATCGCGCTTCAGTAAAATTACGCACTTTACTAATAAACTCTTTACATTATCGGCAAAAATGCTGCTTCACTTTGACTTGATAAATATACTTTTCAAAATCGCAGAGTCAAGAGAACTTGACTTTACCTTTGACAGTTCCATTGTGTCAAGCTCCATGAGAAACAACATGTCAGAAAGCAGACGTAAGGTAAAATGGTAAAGTTAAATGATAAGGTTTTCAATTATGTAAGGGACTTAAGAAAGACCTCATGCATGTGCATTGTATAAGGTAACTGATGTGTACACAAACTGTGTACAGGAGGTATTATGTAGAAACCTGATTTATTAAGTGTTGTGTTTTTTTTTCTTGTAACAGTTATAGTGTATTTTTTTGAAGTGTAATTGTTTGTTTATGAAGTCACTAAGTACCCATATCACTAAGGAACATCATAACTATTGCCTATAATAATCTTGCTAATGCTTTAAATAGTGTTATAAACAATGTAAAATAAAAGTAAATACCACTGAAGAGCAAACAAATCCCCCTTGGTTGACAGATGAATTAATTTATTGTATAAATAAACGAAATAGAATTCATAGCAGTTAAAGAAAACAAATCTAAACACGCTACTTCAGATTGAATACAAACTGGTCAGAATCTATATCAGTATCTTAAAAGAGACTTAAAGACAAAATATTATACAAATGAGTTCAGTAAAGCAAAGGATAGCTGTAGAGAAACCTGGAAGGTTATAAATAGAATGCTTTATAAATGTAAATATCGTAGGAAATTAAAGGAATGTTTTGCACTAAACCTAAGAAATACCTCATCTGTCAGAACCATTCAACAAGTGTGTGAACTTTTCAATAATTTCTTCATCAGTGTAGCAAAAGACTTGGTCACTAACTCAAATTGGAATTATGGTAGTACAATGAATATATGTAAGGAATCAATCAATTTATATCCGACTGATAGAGAAGAAATGATTAATATTGTTAAAACATGAAGCATAAACAGAACATAACCAAAATAGAATAAATACCAAAACATTAAAAGTATGTGATCTTTTTGTTGCAGATACAGTCGCAAACCTGGTAAATCTATCTCTCTCTCTCTCAAGGAAATTTTCCAGCACCACTAAAGATAGCTAGAGTTGTGCCTATATATAGGACAGGAGATCAGTTAAACCCATCTAACTATAGGCTAGTTTCAATTTTCCCTTCCCTCTCAAAGCCATTTGAAAAAGTAGTACAAAAGCATTTGGTTGACTTCCTTAAGAAATCTCGATTTTGGTACAATAAACAATATATGTTCAGAGAAGGATCAAATACTGAGACAGCCACTTTAGATTTCATCTTGCATATAACAGAAATTATGGATAAAATGATAGTTGCTGCATGCCTATTTATTGATCTTCGAAAAGCTTTTGATATAGTAAATCACAAAATTTTACTTTACAAATTAGAAATGGCTGGGATAAGGGGGAAAGCTTTAGATTGATTTACGAGTTACCTGAGTGAAAGGAAACAATATGTGTGTCTAGAGGACTCTAGAAGTACTAATTTATCAATCACATGTGGCATTCCCCAAAGATCGCTACAAGGGCAAACTTTATTCTTGGTGAGTATAAATGACTTGACAACAATTTATCTCAGAGGGTGCCTTAACTTATATGCGGATGATACATCAATACTATATGAAGGAACAGATATTGGAAAAATAATGGAGGATATGCAAGAGGATATAATATCATAACTAATTGGCTGCAAAATAAATTAAATGTCACTTAATGAGAATAAAACAATCTATAAGCTATTTAATAAACCTAACAAAATGATAACCTCGGCAGTATATAGTGCCAGTTAATAATAAAAATATTGAAAGAGTCTACAAAGTTAAGTATTTAAGTCTCATCATAAATGAAACATTACAATGGCAGGATCATATGAAGCATATTGTAAAGAAAATAGCCCCAGCCATAGGAGCACTCTATAGATAAATAGATTTTGTGCCACATATATGTAGACTACAACTTTATTACAGCATCATACATTCCCATTTAAGTTGCCTTAAAATAATATGGATAACCTGTATTTAAAAAAACTCAACTACATGAATTAGAAAAATTACAAATAGAGCAATAAGAAATGTTTTCAAATTTCCTCCTAGTACCAATACAAAGAATTTGTGCAAACAAACAAGCATTATGCCCATATAATTATGTGCAGGTATGAACTCCCCCATATTAATTTTAAAAAATTAAAGTTAACCTCCCTTAAGCAATCTACAATTCACATCAAGAGAGACAATCCACCATCAGTACACCAAACATGCAAAGAATTCTGGAACTACCATGTATATCATCTGTTAAATATGGATACAAACCTTTTTGTTTCCTGACACTATAAAAAATTAAACAAATTGCCAAAAACTGTAACATCTTATACCACCCAATTATAATTTAAAACAAAACTTAAAGAATTATTATAAGATGGGTACAGAAATTAAGAGTGAATATTTATGAAAAATTTAATGTTTCCCTTCCGTATCTGTGATATAATAATTTGTTCTTATTGTAATTTATAGAAGCACAATGACTTAAATATTTTTTTAAAATAATATCTCACCTGATATCATATAATTTTTTTTTTTTGCAACTGTAGTCAATCATTTCATCTCTTTCATAGTGTATGATATTGTATGTTTTTTGTATGTTACTTAAGTACTAATTCTTAACAAACTGCCAAATTTTTTTGGTTTGGTTTACCATCTCACTTACTTGTTTTCTTTTCATTTAATAAGAGTGCCATTTTTTTAAAAAAGGTTTTTGAATATTTTCTCACCTTTATCATATATGTTGTTTTATATGGAATTGTAATAAATCTTTCTCTTTCTACTAAAGAAAAATGTAATTGTACTGTATTTCTGAAATGCCTACTTTAACACCTTTATCGTGTTTAACTGTGTGTTATTTGTTTATGTATAGTATTTTACTATGTATGAAATAACAAATTGCCATGATGTTTTTTTTTGTGTACCATTTACCCTTTACGAACAGGGTTGTTCATAGGAAATTACAAAAATATATAAAATAACAAAAATAATAATATTCCTATAAGCATTTAAAAAGGGTTTGATCATTTTATTTTATTTTTTATTTTTTCCCATGTTTATTATTGTCTTGAAGTGCGCCAAAGTTAACCTCATACAGACTGGCATAAACAACATAACCAAAGAGTGGCCAGCAGAGGCAAGTGGCGAAGGCCACATGCCTACCTCATTGCCGAACGAGCTATATATACGCCATATTGGATGCAAACAACTCGTTGATAGGCAGTTGCTATGAAAGAAGTTCAGCATAATGGCGATTAATCAATTTGTGTTGTTTAATTTGTTAGATCCATTCTACAATGCAAGGCGACATAAGAAAACAGATTCGAAAAAGAACGCGGAACAAGCCGACGAATAAGGATGAATGTTAAACAAACTACAATACGAATATGATACCGTCCACAACTGCTCCCAAGACCGTTTTCCCTCCTCCACGAGGAAACTGCGCCGACAAGATGAGCTCTCTACACGAAGAGGTTAAGCATGCAGTGTTGGTATAAGTGCCAAGTAGTGTAGGACAGTGCAGTGTAGAGTAGGAAAAGCCACGGTAGCAGGGGGACAGTTCAGTGTAACGTGTATGTGTATGTGTGTTCCTCGGTTTGTTGTTTGTTTACATTTCAAGTATATCGCCTTCACCTCTTCCATTAAGAAGTATTAAGTGTTTATTGTGTTCTTACAGTCTATTTTAAATTATTGCATGCCTCTTGCCTTTGGGTTTGACCCAAAGTAAATTTTATGGTATTGTGTAACAGAATGGCACAGAGGACGCTCTCTCGCCCTTGCGCCAAGTCAGTCAGCGCTCAGCATGGAGGGGTGAGTCGCGACGTCGTGTCTCGTGCTGCGCATGCTAGGGTGGAATTCAATCTTTGTTACCGAACATACTAACAGCAATATACTGTAATATTCCGGGAGCTTAATATTCACGTAAATATTGTGTAGCCCACATGGCTTTTATCTGTATTACTGCTACCAACCAGTAATGTTTGGTGCCCACAATCAAGTTGTTTAGAGTCATTACAAATAACATCACTAGAACTGTGCATGTTTAATTCCATTTATGCCTTCGGGGGCGTAAAGGCACAAGAACCTCATTTCCCGCCATTATTGAAGTGTTTAATAAATGTGTCAGTACCAAGAGTGTTCTGTATGCAATCTTTTCAAGTCAATGGATATAATCCAGGTGGTGTGTGGTCAGCCCTAAGAGTCCACGAATATTTCCGTAAGTGTTTTTTTAATTAATTAATCTATAATGAGCAGGAAAAGAAGTCATTGGTCATCAGCGACATGACCTGGAGCGTCAACAAGAGTCAGATCTCCAACTTTGGTACAGCCTCTGGCGATGCATTGCGCCGGGCAATGCCTAACCTATGTACCACATTTTCGATTAAAAAGCTCATTTTCGTTTCTCCAAACCATGGGGGCACCCCACCTGGTGTCAAAATGGCACCCAACGGTGTCCCATACCTTTCCACAAACTTTCGGCAAACTTTGAATATTTCACACTAAACTCTCCTAAAGCTCAAAATTGCAAATGTATTCAATTCCACAAATTTTTCTAACCGCTATCCTGATACCAACAATGTGGGCACAACAGGACAACAACACAGAACAGCTCAACAACAGCCATGTGGCACCAGTGAGAAAGCTCCCCAAAACAAAGGATTAGCTGCCATTGTGGACAACAGACAGTGAAAGGTGCAGAAGAAGGCAACCATCTTGTGTCTTGCGTGACTTCAGCTGCACCACCCTGGCACATCAGGAGGACAATGGGGTGCTGTGCACGCTCCGCCCTCCCCCTTCGCCAACAACATACCAAGAAGGAGAGGAGGAACGAACTGTTGAAGGGAGAAACACCAGCATCACTTACCTCCCGCACCTTCCAGCGGTCAGCTGAACGGCCGACGACCGTTGAACCCTGACCGTGCCATGCAAGACAGCCATGCTTCCGCGATGCACTTCCGTGCTCCATGGTTATGAGCTCCCATTCTCATGAGGTTGCGAACAAAAACTACCATGGCTGGCCAGTCGACCATTAGCGCAACGATGCTATGGTGTCCGATAGGCTTATAACACATGCAACTTGGTACACATGTGAAACCGTAAGGAAATGATCAGCTGTGTGATTGTTCATGTGAGTCCAACCCAATGATCAGCCGCGCCACGAACAATAGCATGATGAACATTGAACCACAGTTGAAATTCGAACTTCAGGAACCAAATGAACATATCGGCCAACAAATACACAATTTCAATTCAAAACTGTCCCAGTTGGTGTGCCAGTGTCACATGTACATAACAGAAAACCACAATTCCATGTGAATGCAGAGGCGAGTACAGAAACAATGCGAGTGTTTACAAGCAGCAGAAAAAGAAACTGTATCAGAACTAATGCACGAGTGTAACATGTCCACAGAAGCAAGCCAATCGAACCAAACAATGAATAACTTGAACAGTATTATTACAGAATTACAACTAATTGTGGTTACCTGCGACGACAGGATGTGACGGAGAAGCGGGAGGAGCGAATTGCCATTGCCACATCGGTGGGGTAAATATTCATGCACAGTGCAGGACTGTACGAGAATGTGTCAACAACCAGAGGAGGCAGTTCACATTCGGAAACTGTGTGGCGAAGGAGTCCATGCTAGCATTTCCTGTCCAAGCGATAGCGCCGATCAGTCAGTTTAACACCATCCTGACTAATTTTACAAAAACAGCATTCCCTGTCTGGCCTACCAACAACTACTTCTAGCCACCATCATTCCTACAACATGCAACTAACCATCCCACAATCTCTTTTCCTGTTAGCACACCATCAACAATCCAAAAAACACAGAAATAAGGACAGAATTTGGCCTTCAGCTAGTCCTGCTACTGTGCTCCGCCACCAGAGGTTACAGCAAGCATAGTGCCGCAGTGCAGAGGAATACTATCAGGAACTTTCTCCAGAGAATCAAACGAGGAACATACAACCTTTTTGCAAGACTGTCAGTCACGCCTGCAGGGGTACAGAGTGCACAAAGATGAGTGGCCTAGTTATATTGGCAGTCAGCTGTAAAACAGAGCACAAAAATGGTTGGAATTTCTGCGAGCGTACCAGCATCACATCGTAGAGGCGTTCGGCTCTATACAAGCTTAGAGCAGGGTCACATTTCAGGAACAGCAGGAAGGGAATCCACTGTCAGCCTTCATAATCCGCAAACTGCATCTCATCCACAGGTTCCACCCACACTTGCCAGAACGAGACCAGCTGGAAGTTATGGCAGTAACAGCACGGACGGAGGTCCGCATAGATTTAGTACCGCTGCTCTACAATGGAGTAGAAGAGCTTATGAGGGCTGCTCTCGCAACCGTGTTGCGATAGCAAAACCGCATGATAGCACAACGAATAAAGTGACAGTGGTGAAAATGTCCGTGCATAGAGTGTGGACAATCCGAAACGGGGACAGTTCGGTGCCAATGAGCGGAAATCAACCACTGACAATCGGGATGGACAGTTATGCCACTGCGTAAATCACAGGGAAAAACCAGGTGTAAAACAGTTGTGAAGTTGGACAAGAGCCAACCTCCGCGAACTCAGTGTCGCTATTGCGAAGGTGAACAGTACCACTGGCAGGGCGAGTGCCGGAATAAGCCACACTTATGTTAAACAGAAAGGCGGGAAACTTAAAGCAGGGGTAGGGTAGCCTCATGTACTCTGTACCCCAGTCACCCAGAATACCTCGGATATAACCCCGCAACAGACATTCGTCAACCAGTTGAGTGAGTGCAACACCCAGATCATACGGATCCTTGATAGTGTCAACAGTACACAAGGCCACGCGTTGATAGACACAACTTTGTCCAGCTTCAGTTTGTAAACAAATGTGGCATAACCCATTCGATACACATGATCTGTTTAGCTACATAGCAAAAGTGTGATGCAGTCATGGCACAAGTGGAAGTAACTGTCAGAGTATGCGATATTGAAAAAAAACACAGGCTATAATAACCGCCGAAATATCCGAAGATGCTAGTCTGGGAATCCCCTGAATAAATTAATATAATACAACAGTAAAAGCGCGAAGGAGAGGCGACTGTTTGCAACAACGACTATACGCCAACAGATAGCGTGCCGGACGTGAAGGATTTCCAGAATAATATTCCACCGGAATATCAGGCAGTCTTACAGCGCTTGTTGACGGAACGCAAAGCAGTTTTCGGCAAGCAGAACAATAGTTGCAGAACACAAAATCCCTTTAACACAGGAAGAGCCTATCTACTGTGGCCCACAGAGTTACCTACCTCGCCGAGCCAAGATAATACAGGAAGGAATACAGGATATGTTAGGAGATGGTGTAATTGAGCCCACGTGCAGCAGGAATAATTTAGACATAATGCTAGCTCCAAGAAAGTTGGGTCATGGTGCTTTTGTGTCGATTTCACGCACTCAACCATCTGACGCGTAGCATCCTACCACCATACGTAAGTGTTAAGGATGCCTTGAGCACCCTAGGAAATACAAACATTATGTAATCCCTGGATTTACGCAGCAGTTATTGGCAGATTCCTGTCCAGCAGGAGGATCGTGAGAAAATGCTTTCACGACCCCGGACGGCCGGCGTATCAAGTTTTACGCAATGCCTTTCGGTCTCAAATGCACACCTGCCAATATCCAGTCTATGATGGTGAGAGTACTAGACGTCCTAATCGGAGACTTAACACTCACGTATCTCGACTACGTGGGAAGAACACCTACACCAACTGTCAATCGTCTTAGAGCACCATGCTCTAAATGGACTTATATATGGGGTGGACAAAGGCCAACTCGGTCATACAAGTAAAGAAATCGTAAGATATATTGTCGACAAATCTGGAAATACGCCCATGACAGAGCAGTTAAGCACAATAGGCGTGCATGCACCTCCATGTACATGCAAACAACTGCTAATTCTTTGGCGTAGTGAACTGACTGCGCGAAAATTCCAAAGATTTTGCCACAATAACTGTACAGTAAACAGATTTGCTGTCACAGCAAAAGACGAGACATTCCAAGCAATGAATGCAAGCTTTAAAGTGTGTCCCAATTTTGCTCGACTCAACCCCACGTGCCACCTGTACCTACAAACAGATGCGAGCTAGAAAGGCATCAGCACAGTACTGTACCAGTGCATTTTGGCGGGGCATAAACGGGTCATAAACTTTTCCAGTGCCAAACTAAGAGCAACCGAGCATGATTGTTTAGCCGTTGTCTGACCGATTATGAAATCCTGGGTGTATATAGAATACCAACGCTTCACTCTAGGCACTGCAACAGGTTCCTGATGGGGCTTCAGAATTGACGAAGCCCACAGCAAGGTGACCTGATGGGCACTTATGCTCCAAGTGTTTGATTTTGCAGTAGAGCACATCGCAGGCCAAGATAACAAACTTGCAGATACGCTTTCACGAGCACCAGACACAAAGTAGTTGTGTGCGACACCGTGGAATGGGTAGAGATTCTACCGCCGGATGAACGAGAACCACAACGAGAAATGCAATTGAACCAAGTGATTATCGTATCAGATGATGAACTCATTTCCAACCTGTTTACAGAGGTCATCTCCACACAGGAGATGTGTAAATTTTCACCACAAAGGGCTAAGCGCCCAACAAAACAACTTGAACAGTGGTATGTAGTAGATGAGAGGCTAAAAAAAATATATAAAAAAAGTGCCAATTCGTACCTGAAATATGCCAAAAACGTGTATTTGTACATGCACATGACAGTAGTGTAGCAGGACATTCAGGGGTGCAACAAACAGTGCATAACATCAAATATCACTTTTCTGGCCTGGCCTCACACAGTGTACAAGGAAATGGGTACAACAGTGTAAAGAATTCAACAGGTTCAAAGCCAGACGAGCAGATACAGAGCAGCAACAGCAGCCAGGCGCCTCAAAAGCATCCGTGAAACCGTTAGCCTAGCCCCTAAGGGGCCGTATCCAACAACAGGTGGCAAGAGATTTTACTTGGTAATTACCATAATTATTGAAGGTCGATAGAGGCCTATGTTACTAGCAATGCACGAGATGGAAACATCGCACAAGTGATGGAATAATAATTTATGATGCAGTGGCGTACTCACTGATAACGGCCCACAATTTACAAGAGGAAAATGGCGAGACCTGTTCACCCGGTGGGGAGTACGGCTTCTGAAGACAGCAGTGTACCACGCCCATGCATACCCCACAGAGCATCGCAACCAAGAGCTGAAGACGTACCTGCGACTCCGTGTGGGTGAGCACCACCAGACATGGGCAAAACAACTGCCAACCACACTTTTTACACTCTGCTGGCATATCAACGCCACGACCGGGCGATCACCAGTGGATGTCCTGCTCGGCCGAATCTGAGTCTGCCCAGCGAGAAACTCTGTTCCATCGCTGACAACAGCAGTGTGACCAAGGAATGTGGCACGCGGGAAGGGAGGCGACGTTGCTGCCGGTGTGAACTGCAGTACCACCAGGAACAGTATGCTGCAAAGTGGGTGAAAAACACTATGAGACCCTCACTAGCAATTACAACTTGACATGAAATGTACATGCACACACAACCACAGTTGGCCTCCCAGCTCAACTTTTGAACAGGATCAGCGCCGAAGTGTACGAGGCCAAACATGGTAGTGAAGAGACTTGGACTCACAACCTACTTGGACCGAATGGGGAGTAAGCAAGTCTGAGCCCATCGTTATGACATCCAGTTGTTGCTGGGAGATATCCCCGATGTGCCGCATGAGAAGCCCCGATGACCCCCTATGGCAATCCACCTACTGAGCTTGAAACTACCTGTACAGTCAGAAAAGGTAGGACCGCACTTTCAGAAAAAGGGGCACCACATGGGGGACCAGGCATTTTGGTTCCGAACAGTAACTTGTTCACCAGGGGCCAAGGTGATGAGAAGTCCGGCGTGGTCAGCGGTTCTAGTCCGAACGAGGACGTTGTGAAGAGACAACAAGAGAGCAAAGTTGGAGATTCCAAGGCGAATGATCAATGATGAGGAAGCCCCTGACGAGGTAGTCAGGCCAATCACCAGCAAGGAGAGTGTGTTATCTCAACATACAGAGGGGCCTGCAAGGCGTGGAAAAGCCCGACATACCTAGCACCTTGTCACCTGAGGGGGCGCATCCGAAGGCAACAACTGCACCGTTCGATGACACGGCACTGGAATCAGCCCCAGGACATCCAGTCAAGTAGCTGCCAGCAGACGCCACAATGTCCGGCATCGCGATGCCAACAGCAGCCCAAGCAGAGGGAGGGAGCAACGGATGTTGCAGCAGGTTGTGGGAACCCATGCAGGGGATCAACCCCCACAGTACACATCGATAAGGGTAGCGCCCAATGGAGGCACGACTGCAGTCACCGACTCACTGGACCTGCTCCAGAATGGGAGGCAGATCATGCCACTGCCGGCGCGTGGAGCATGAGACGACACTCTGATGCCCCAGCAGACACCGAGGACTACAGCAGTAGTCATAGTCTACTAGGCATGTGGATGTGTCATTGTTGTGTGTGAGAAACGACTGCTAACTGTCTCATAACCGGGGGGAGGGGCATTTGACGTCGTCCACAGGTCCTCCCTAGTACGTTTGCCCTGCACAGCGAGGTACCTGCGCCAACGAGATGCATGCTCTATGCAGAGCGCCTCAGCGTGCAGTGTTTTTGATGTGTAGGGCAAGCCAGTATAGCAGGGTGGCAGTTCAGAGTAACTTGTGTATGTGTGTGAGTGTGTGTGTGCATGTGTTCAGCCAACCACTGATTCGGCATGGCAGAATTATATGTAAGTTGCGCCAAATTGTGTGGAAAACATAATATAATTATATAAGCATTCATGCAATAAGCAAGGTTATTGCAAGACTGAACAAGGCATGCAGATTTTAAGCCAGTCTTGATGCATACCCATTTTTATTAGCGTTTTCTCTGTTTGTTATTTGTTTACATTTCACTTGTAACACCTTCACCTCATACATTAATGTGTATTAAGTGTTTATTGTGTTATTACAATCTATTTGAATTTACTATGTGCTTCCTACCCATTGGTTTTATCCAAAGTAAGTTTTAGTATATTGTGTATCAGAATGTAATGTCATGTAGCATGCAGGCCCACCAAAGCTGGCTCGCGCGCTCGTGCCAAGTCAGTCAGCGCTCGGCAACTGGAGGGGTGAGACGTTGTATCATGTCTCGCGCCGCACGTGCCCAGTTGGAATTCTATCTTTGTTACCAATCATTGCCACCAGAATTGCCACCAGGAGCTTAACTCTCATGTAATAATTGTGTAGACCACTGGGTTTTATCTGTATTGCCGCTACTGACTAGTTAAGTACGGTGCCAAATGTAGAGTTATTTTCGATAGAATGTGTGTAGAGTCATGACAAATAAATAACGTCACTGGAACAGTGTGTATTTAATTATGGCTACGCCTTTGGGTACATAAGGGCACAGAACCCTCATTTCCCGCCATTCCTGAAGTGTTTACTTGACGTGTCAATTCGAAGAGTGATCTTAATGCAGTGTTTTCAAGTCAACGTATTTAATCCAGGTGGTGTGTGGTCCACCCTAAGAGTTCATGAAGATATGTGTAAGAGTTTTTATTAATTAATCTACAAGGAGCAGAAAATGAAGGCATTGGTCGTTGCCGATACGACCCGGAGCTTCATCAAGAGCCGGTTCTCCAACTTCAGCACCGCCTCTGGCTATGTTTGGTACCGGGCAATACCTAAACTTCTGATCATTTTTTCTACTAAAAAGATCCTTTACATTTCTCAATGCAATGGATGCATCCCACCTGGTGTCAAATAAACGTACTGTCTTGGAACTTACAAAACCAAAATTCCTCAGCTGTTTCAAATTACTGCTACAAGTATCATAATATACACATATCGATTTGTGTTTTTTACGGTGTTAAAAAACATAAATACTACTGCCAATACATCTGCACTTATTTTTTAAAACAAAAATGATAATCACCACGCCAAATCGTAGCACTAATAGCCGTGTATACCACAATTGTCACGAAAACGAGTATCAAAAAACCAAATACTTCATTTGTATTGGCTACACGGATTCATGGACACTCGAGAGATGGAAGTTGTCGAGCTTTCTAACCTTTATCTGTATTTTATCAGCGTCTGCATTTGTGTCATTGTAGATTTCTTTATGTGTCCACTTCTGTAATGCATATCTTCATGCGTGTCATTGTAGAAAGAGCCTAATTGTATGTCCAAACGTGAATCTCTTATTTCTTATGGTTCTTTAATGACATATATTTTAATGTTTTGTTGCATTATCGCCTGAGAATTTAATTTAAACCCAAAGTTGCAGTCTCAAATTCTTGTACCTATCTTGTATGAGGGTCACCACACAAAAACAATGTCGGAAAATCACATGAAGGCAAATTTTTGCACGTGTTTCATAATAGAAAGTGACTGTAAGTATTTTCATTTTTTGTATTCGAGTTATTCAATTTGTACTAAAAATGCAAATTTATTTGCACTGCTATCACGAAACTCGTATAAAGTTGTACTATGCTTGAAAAAATTAACAGTAACAAATACTTTCAGTATCCCTAAAAAGAAATGAATAAATATAGACTTTCTATTTAGTTAAAACTACTTTGTCTTAAATTTTGTTGTTAAACCACATTAATTTCCTGAAGTCCTGATGTAACCTAACTTCACGAAAGGTGAATTTAATTTTGATATGCTGGTGTAGTAACACACTTTGCACAAGAACAATAATGACTAACAGGAGTAAGATATGGTAATTATATTTTCCCAAATTAAGATTTAATTCTGCGGTCCTTACTGTACGTATTCAGATGCACAATAGTACATCTGCTCAGACACACTTTGTGATTCACCTTTAGTGAAATATTTAGTTAGGTTAGGTTTTATTATATATAATACAGTTAAATGAGACAAATTAATTAGTCATTTATTCCTGTTATTCATTATTCTTTGCTCCGAAATTTGATAAGAGCATCGGCACACATACCCCCTTATATTCACTTAGGATTAGCTTGATTAGGTCGTCTGCATTTCACACAGCTAGGCAGGTGCCAGCAATCTGCAAGCACTTCAGAATCCAAGCTAACATGCAATATGACATATAAGCAAAACAAAGTCGGTGTAGATATTACCTTCCCTATAGATCCGCCCACACAACACTAGGTTATATATTATTAGACCTATTAATTTACTCTCCAACCCTACACAACATACATTTGTGCTACTGACAATGAATTGTTTTCCTCTTCTCTAGGGAAGAAAACGAAGAATTTTTATCTGTCTATTTCAATAACTGAAGGACTATTCTTTTTCAGGCCTTCTTTAGAATGGCAGCCACAAAAACACAAGCCTTCGTTTCGTTCCTTATCTTTTCTCCTGCAAAAATTTATTTGATATTGCGAATAGTAATTTTTAAAATAAAATACAAGGGATTCGTACTAATAGTTTAGTTCACTGTTAATAAGCCTGCTAGATTGCTTAGGATATTTATTTCTTGTCTTAACTTGTTACATTTTGTGTTTTTAGCACCAATTTAAACAATAATAAAAATAACATGGGCATATTTGAATTAACTATATTTGTGGTATTTAAAAAATATGAAATTTGGCCCTTTTAAAAGCAGTTTTACTATTATAATTGAAATATAAGTGTTTCAAAGAATCTTAAGTACGTACCGACATTCTAATAAACATCGATAATAATCAATTTGTATTTTTCGGAAAAAAAGTATTAAAACTTCTTTTTAAACTTATTGTAATTGTAACTAATTGAAAAACCATTTACAATCGATAATTAGTGGTAACTATCTCACAAATATTTCGAAAGACAAGAAAACTCTTAAACAGCTTAAATAACTTCTGGATCTCACATACTTACCCAAAATAATTGACAAATAAAATACAATTGGACATTTTCACGCACATGCTGGCTGGAAATAAAGTGTAATTCACGTATTTTGATTTACAAGGTTAAAGATGGCAAAAATCAAACCACTGGAAAGTTGTATTGTGTTGTGTTTTGAATGTTATTTTTGTGAGGAATTTTATTAATATCAAACCAGCATGCATGTATGCAATGTATTAGCCTATGCATGGGAACATGTAAGCGATTTATGTAACAATTTAATAGAGTGCAAATAATTTATACACTTCTTCAGTCTGGCATCAAACTACAAAGTTGGTGGATTGACTGAGTAACTAAAAAAAATATTTTCGTGTATTGAGTCAGACGTGGAAAAAATATTTTATGGGTACTCATACAAAGCAGGTTCTGGTAAATGTAAACAAATCGTCGAAGTAATGTAACGCAGAGTGGCATTTTTTAAAAAAATCTGGAAAATTGTATAAATCCTCTCTATTATTAAAGCAGAACACAAATTTTTTGATGTCCATCAATATTTCACCTGATGGGGAGAGCTATGAACTGTAAGAAAATTGAAGAGTTTTTATATATTGAAAATGTACATATTTTGAATTTTTTCTCCTCACAATTTCCTTTATCTTCATTGCCCTACTCATTATCAATTTAGGTGTTTGTATTGGTTTGGGTATGTCTTTTTGGCAATTCATGTAGTTCCATGAGTAAATATTATTATGAAGTACATCTTTTTCACTCATTTTACCCCAGAATTTCCCTGAAAAAAAAATAGAGCCTATGCTAATTTAAAAAAAAAAAACATTCTGAGCGAATATTCACAGTTTTAGCCCTCTAACATTATTTATTCCAGCTTTATGGTTATTTTTTAATGCTTGAATTGACGATAGTGCAAAAATTATTTATAATTATCATATCTGTTTTCCACGACATAGTAGATTACACATAATGCACATCATTATTTTGCCATGACTGCGTTGAACACTGTTACAACTGCGATGTGAAGAAATGTAGAATTTATTCTTTTGTTATTAAAATTTGTTTGGTTATTTCTTTAAAAGGACTGCGTCAGTTGGAATAAATATTAGAACGAAGGAACAACCAGAGAAATGAAAAAGGCACATTAAATTCAAGCCTACACCTTCTGTAGCATATTTGTTGTCATACAAACTGAAAAGATAGCACCGAACATGCACACAAATAAGCCTTCTGTGACTTTTATTCAGCTCCTATTTTTACGTATTGTTACTTACTGTTTATTAGGTATATTGATATTCATCGTGCTGGGCTTAGTATTTCGTCGGGATTGTAGCAAATCGCGTTGCACGACTGAGTTTCAAACACCTAACGAAAAGGTACAACATTGTCATAATATACAGAAGTGGATAAAAATAATTAACTTCGCAATTAAATATGTTTAAACAAATAAAACGTATAAATATTGCTCATCAAATATTTGACTTCACGTGCACACGTAACAACACCACTATAGACGCAACTGATAACTAAACACATATAACAGTATATTAATATTCAAAAACTTATCACATCTCATTCTCGGTAACTGCATGGAAATTAGCATCAGCTGACTATGTTTTGACTAAAATAAAAATGGCTGAACAGATTTCGTATCTTTCTTGAAGTTTATTCACTATGTCACTCTCTCTGTTTACCATATATAGTCCATTCACCATTGGAAGCGACTTTTTCGGAGCCCTGCTAAGTATTTACTTGCAGGCCTGTTTCGTATCCTTCCGCCAAATGAAACAAACATTGCCAAGTGACTGCAATGTAGCTTCTGCCAAACTCAATGTTTACTTGCCATTGTTTGCTGTATTAAGTATGAATTATACTTCAATTGAAATCCTGTACAATTATACTCGCGTGTTAGCGAAGTGAAACTTCCCGAGTGTGAAAGAGACAAACGCAGAGAGAAAACCAAGCCTCTGTCAGCAGACAGTTGCTTCAAAGTTACTCTCGTTCGATAAAACAAACACCTTACAATTACGGCCTACTCACAATATATTCCGCTGTTATTTTAAACTGTAAAAATGAGATATGTTACTATCGGAGCTAACCTAAATATCAAAATGTTTCAATTATCATCCTTTAATTTACAAATAGTATACTAAAAAACCAGGTTAAAATAATATATTAACTGTGAACTATTTCTTACCGCCCGCCGCCAACACATTGCTGCTCTCGCTGTTGTTAATTCATATTTAAAAATAAATAAATATTACAAGTTATTGAAGATATTATGGTAATGTATCATTTATTCAATAATACAGTACTCTAAATTTAACCACAGTGTTATATTTTTGTGGAATACATAATATTGAAAAAAACAGGTTGACATGTTATGCCGGGAGTGTTTTTTCAAAGGATGATTTTCATAAGTGGCTTCCAATCGGGAATTAACTATAGCTCGTTGGCATGGCCAAAGACTGTTATCCACAGAAATAAACCTTCCAAAACAGTTTCCAATAGACTTTATCTCTCCTGAATAGTTTTATAAGTCAATTAAGTGTTTGTATACTATTATTTTCATCACCTGTGTCTCATTTGACTTCCATACATTTAAAATTAAATAATTTAACCCGAATAACTGGATTTTGTGTCATAACGTGGGAATTAGTGCCGAGACACAAATCCCAAGTAACCATGTTAGTGGTAAAACCGCACCATGTGGGGTAGGTCGTGCTTGAGGCCCTCTCTAGGGTCTTCAACTTTTTCACCTAATCATGTAGTTGCAACAGTTTTAATTTTATTAGTCGGAACATTTAACTTAATATTCATCACATTGGAGCATGCACTATCCCATAGTTCAGTTCGTTTACTACACGGCTGAACCTTAGTAATACTACGTAAATTCTTTGTCGGCTTGACGCCCTTTTATTCTGTATTAGAGCTCTCCTAGCTAGAGTGGAGAATATTATAAAATTTTGTGTCTCGTATGAGGGTAAATGAATATAACATCATTTCAATGAATAACTACATGTATGTGTTATTTATTGGTCGGTCTGACCAAGTGACCACGTGAATATTTTAACCTTAAATAATTTTTCTACTAGTGTGTACAGCGTTGGGTGGCCGAAACAACTCACTGCGATTTTAGTCATATATGAGGAAGGCTGACTGCCCTTACTAGCCTAGGCATAATGGGGTATAAATCTTCAAGGCTTCCCCTTTCTTTGCAATATGAGTGTTACTACAGGAATGATGTCGGGACACCAAAGGGAGGCCCATAGGCCATCGGCCTTCACGGCCCCGAAGAATCTTGGGTGATTGTTCCGTATTGTGTATCTAAATCGCTCAAAAACCACAGATTACGTATAAACTGGAAAAAACCCAAATAAAATACAAAGTTTCCCCCTGCGTATCCAGCGCACATTGAAAAGCTGGTTTTTACCAAAGGTTTCCCTTTGCATATCCAGGTGACAAAAGGCGCAGGACCAAAAAGGACGACGTTGCATATCCAAGCAGAAAGAGGGGACATTGGTGCCACATCCCAATGATTTCGAATTGCATATCCAGCCGAATCGGGGAAGAAATTTCGACCTACACCCAATTATTTCGTATAGCGTATCGAAACGAAAACCAAATTTAGGGTAAAAGACCCCATTTGTTTCCCATGGCATTTCCAGGTGCCAAAAGTAACTATTGCTAAAAGTTTCCTATCGCATATCCAAAAAATTACTTTTTTTTCCGTCCTTTTCTCGTCCCTGTTTAAATGCACACGATTCGCGACGCATTATTTATTTATTAATCATAAAGATAATATTTAATCATTACTTACATTTTTTAAAATAAATGTAACAATTTATTATGTAATGATTCACACGTACACAATCACTAAAAGGGTGAGGTAAAAGCATGTACAGATAAAAATTCAACTTATTATCAATTTAACCATGTAGATCTTTAAGTTTTATATATACAGCATCATTTTATTTTTCTCGGCAATTACCTTAACACTCAAAACTGGCAGGTACAAAATCCACAAAAGCAACAGTGTATGCAATTGCATCCGCTGCCAGCCGAACTGGTCATGACAGACACGACGCGCTATGCTTTTTCGGCATCGCAAATTAATGTAAATTATTTTTAGAATCTATTTAACTTAATAATTGAAACTGAAATATCCAAGTTTTGTGGATGCAACAGATGCAAGTACCCCCGTCGTCGCTGGGCGGACCCATCGCGACCCACTTGACTATTTTAGGCTTTTTTCCAATTTGCGAATGAATGTTTACACATACAGTATGTCAATAATACTTTATTTTTTTTAACCAAACAAACAATATGTCAATCGCACTTTTTTTTAACTGAAACAAACAGCAAGTCATTAAAACTTTTTTTAACTGAAACAAACAGCAACTCAAACAAACTTTTTTTTTTTTTTTAGTGAATCAGCAAAGCATGCAGTCGTTCTCCGTACCGATGATTCATTTTCCAGACATACTTGGCCAGGTAACATACCCAAGATCTCGTTCACTATTGTCTGTTGTCGAGGGTATTTGATCAGGCACCAGAGTCAACACAACTCGACTATCTAGCCCGGAGACATGTTTGAATCTCCCACGAAAATGCCCTGTCTCGCACACACTGTCCTGCAGTCGCCGTAGGGACCAGTAACATAAGCCCCTGTTTCTGAACAATTTCCAATTTCGCTTCGCCTTTGCTGCATTTTCGCACCACATCGTTGATTTGAGAATGGCGTGCTCGATTAAAAACGTGTTTATGTCCGGCGAGGAATTAATAAATTGCCTGGCGTTCAATATTGTGCTTTTACATCCTGCTTTTACAACCTTACTATTCGCGAGAGAAAATTTGCGGGGAAAAAATGCTTGGATATGCTATACGGAACAATTGTTGCTGAATTTGGATACGCTAAATGAAACTTGGCCAGATATGTGAATCGGCTCTAGACTGCAAAGTAAACAATTGGGATGGATACTTATAGTACACACCGAATGTTGGTGTGGTTTTTCCATTACAATACGCAATGTGGTACAATTATCACATTCCCTTCTGTAAGGGCATTTGACCAAAACACTCTTGGCTATTTGAACCGCCCATGCAGTGACACTGTAAAAACACCTTTGCCATAATTAATGTTTACTTGAAATCTGAAGGCCCCCGGGACGAAGCTATTCCTCCGGGGAATGGAAGTGGCTTATCGGGCGTCAAAATGAAGAGAAAAGCTTCCACATGTGTTAGTCTAGTGCTGTTAATGTCCTGATACAATCATGATGAATGTTGCGTGGCGTGCATGGGAAAACGCCGGAGATCAACACATGCACTCCACCTCCGTTGGTTATTATGCGCTGACTGATTTCCTGCTCGATGCACGGGCTCACCTCAGCTTACCCTTGCGCCGAAATGGGACTACTTTCTGACATGACCTGCAGTTTCTGTCCTTGCAACATCTTCCATAACTCAATACATTTTCAAAAAGCACAAAAACAACTCTGCAATATAATACTCTCAGGAATGTAATGAATAAAGCAATGCCTGAATATTAAAATTAATAATGATGCATAACTCTTGACACTAACATTTAACACTCAATAAAAGAAACAAAGAGTAAATCTTTCAATTAAAGGCCAAAAACAATTTTTTACTTAGGATTTTATACTCTCAGTTCAAATAATCGGCCTGTTTCATTCCTCCATCCTGCCTCCATGGCAACCACCAGATGCTCTGCACCGGCATGCCCTTACACCTGTGCTGCGCGTGATCGCTCACATGATTGGCATTGCAGGCTACAGCAGGATAAACGGTCTTAGGGGTAGGAGCACATGGCACACATCAAACCCTCCCCCCCT
Organism: Dryococelus australis; assembly: GCA_029891345.1. Classification (NCBI taxonomy): domain Eukaryota; kingdom Metazoa; phylum Arthropoda; class Insecta; order Phasmatodea; family Phasmatidae; genus Dryococelus; species Dryococelus australis. The sequence goes on along the minus strand of CM057002.1, from coordinate 85,837,662 downwards.
TTTTAAGACCGTTTGTAGGCCAACCGATTTTACTGGCAGCAGCTGTATCCGTGGGCTGGCCTGTGTGACCACAGGGGTACAGCTGCTCCTGTGGCCCTGCCACATGATACGTTGTTGGTGGTTGCCCCTTCCTGCCAGGCAATTCCGGGTTCTTGCATTGTGGGCGGGTGTGTCTGCCGATATGACCGCCGAAGGCTGTGCGAGCTCCCTGACTCTCTGCTCTCACTGTCATCCTCCTCGCTCCTGCTGTCTTGCTGGATCTGATGCCTCTGGGTGCGACACGGCTGTACAACTGTTACAAACACACTTGCACTTGCATAAACACATTGCTTCGGTTCAACCTGTTTATCCCACGCTTCCCATGCTTGCTTGCTCCGCTTATGTTTACTCTACTTGCACTTGCACATGCTCATCGTCCTCTTCTTGCTTCTGCTTTTACACTTTTGGAAGCATTCCGGGTTACCTGAGGGGCATATCAACCTTGGGTAGTTCCTGCACAATAGCCTCCTCCTCCCTTACTACCCTGTGAAGTGCTGATGCTCCTGCACTGCTCCTATCCTCGCGAAGATCGTAGATAGTGTTCTAATCCTACCCCACCTGTGGTGATGGATTCTCGCTGGTACTTACGGGTGGGTCCTCTGCTGGTTCTCTCCCTTGAAGTGCTGACACACCTCGCACCACCCCACGCTATTCCCAGAGCTCGGCACACTGGGACCGACTTCGTTATCGATGGTACCCACAGTTAGCTGGGTGTCGTCCCAATGTACCCTAACCTTCCTCCTTCCCATGAAGACTGTGTATGTGGTCGGCACGTGCATTTTAACACTAGATGCAGCCCATTGCATCATGCTACTAACCCCGCACAAAAGTCTTTCTTTGCCGTGGACTGAGGATGCATCCGTACATACACCATCTGTCCTACTTACACTTTCGGCGATTTCCTGTTTGTGACTGGTAGCCATCTTACCGTATTACAGTCATGCTGTTGCCTTACTTCGCAGAAGCATCTCTGCTGTTGTCGTCATTGTGTGTTGATGCTAGGCATTTCAATGCTGTCCTCTCGTCGCGGACATTTTTTCTCCCCTGGTAGGCGTAGATTATGGACTAACAATACCTCGGCGGGTGATCTTTCAGTTGCTGCATTTATTCTTCTCCTAAAGTGTCTAAAGAATGGTGGGAATGTGGTTCGCCTAGGTGGCATGGTTTTCGCATAAACATAATTGTAGACGAGTTTTTATTTCTTGGTTCCATCTTTCCGTTGTTGACCCGCGGGTGATACACAGCTGTTGTGACGTGGTTAACGCCCCAACTGGTACATAGCTCTCTCCACTTACGGCGCATAAATTGCGTACTGTTATCTGTTAACAGGTTATGCGGAAATCCACAGCACTGTAAAATTTGCTCCTCTAGAACCCTTGCCACGTTGATTGTGCTCGCCCCACTGGTGGAGTATGGCTCCATTCATAAGTCACCATAACTAGGAACTGTTTACCCCCTCTTGTACTGGGGTATGGACTCATCAAGTCCAAGCCTACCATCTCAAATGGTTATGAAGCATGCGTGGCCATTGTTACTGCCTCCAGTCTGCACGATATGTTATATACAAATTATGCTCTTTGCATTGCGCACATATCACCTCGCATCCTTGCTTAATCCTGGCCAAAAAAATGGTCGCGTACATTCCTGACCATCTGCATATGTGTCCAGGCACGCTGCCATAGTGAGATAATTCGAAGACTTGTTCCCTCGCACACTTGGGGACAAACAACCTCCATTTCCCTGGCTGTTGAAGTCAACAGGTCTCGAACCTGCCATCCCTCTACTTCTTGCTGTTTGCATTGACGCAGCCTGTCCTGTGTGAATCGGCAACTTACTTGCGCCTCAACTACTTACCTGTACAAGTCGCTAATCAGACCCTCATTGTTTGCGGCTGTGATTTGTTTCATGTTCTCCTATTATACTGGGTTACGCGAATCTTGAGGTAAAATGTCCTACCATTCTGCTTCAAGCCCGGACAATTACCCCACTGTTGGCATTACATGACAACGCGTCCACCAGTTTATTTTCTTTCCCAGGAACATGCTCCACAACGAAATCGTAGGCTTGCATGTGTATTGCCCATAATGTTACTTTACTCCTATGCAAACGTACAAGACACCAGATGTTGGTCCTTAGGGTAAACCTCTGGTAATCGAGGTACACCGAAATTTCTTGACCGCCCAAATGACTGCCAGCATTCCCTCTCTTTGTTGTCATAATGTCCCTCAGCCTGCTCTAGTTTTGTGCTCGTAAAATCGATAACGTGTTTCTCCCCACTGTCACTAACCTGTTACAATACTGCACCTATTCCCTCTTGGCTTGTGTGAATTTGAAGGTACAAATGCTTGCTCGCGTTGTAATGTGCTAAGGTCGGACATGATCTGAATTCACGCTTGATATCTGAAAATGCATTCTCAGTCTTGCTTGTCTACTGGAAACCATTTCTGCGGTGACAACTGCTCAGTTAAGGGTGCAGTGATTGTTGTGAACTTTGGGATGTGCTCTCGCAACTAATTTATGAGTCCGAAGAACTTCCGTAACTGCTTGCACGTTTCAGGCTGCGGGTAGTTGTCAATGAGCCGTAATTGTTCTGGATTTGGCCACTTTCCCACCTGGTCAACTGCATGGCCTAAGAAAACAATGCTGGTTTTACCCACATGGCATTTCTCAATCGAGCATGTTAGGCCATTTTTTGCGAGTCTCTCCAGGACTACTGCTAAATGATGCACATGTTCCTCCCAGCTGTTTGACCAGATAAATACGTCATCGAGATACGCCAGCATATACTCTCCAATAATGCCATTAAGCACACGTATCCTCATTGAATGGAATATGGTGGGTGCACACTTTAAAACCAAATGGCATCACACAGAATGGAAACTGCCAGCCATCTGGGGCTGTGAATGCTGTTTTCGGCCTGTTCTCAAGTTTCAATGGCACCTGCCAATATCCACTCTTCAAATCCAAGGATGTCCAATCTCTCGCCTGTCCTAATGTACTCAACGGATCTTTCACACTTATGTATGGCGGAAGTGCTTTGCATGTTACTTGGTTAAACAGTGGTCAGAAATCTACACAGGATCGTCAAGATTCATCATTTTTGGAACTAGTGTCATCACGGAATTAAACTGACTATCCGTCGACTCTACCACTTCATCGTCAACCATCTCCTGAATTTGGAGTTTTATTATCCGCATTTGGCGCAGAAAATAGCCTCGCAGGCTGGTATGTGCCGTCGTTCCGTGTAACAATGTTATTGTGCTGCTCGGCGACGGTTGTAAACTTCAATGCATCGTTTATGCTAAATACATCACAGCGTTTATCACAAACACATTTAAATGTGGTCTGGTACTCGTGCAGGACCTGGTTATCGAATTCTCCTACTTTGACTTCGGGGTAGGTTACCAGTCGGGCAGCAATCCAGGTTTGTTGTATACCGTGCGCCTCCCCTTCGCGCCAAAATGAGTTCACTTTGCAGCTTGCTCCACGTTTGTGTACTGTTCTGTTAACCAAGGTATCCCCAAAATAGCTTCCTCGCATATTTCCGGTGTAAGAATGACCGCTGTCTTTGTTTCAATTTCACGGACTTATACTGTTACTACTGCCTCTCCTACGGACATACTACAATGCTCATTCATGGCCAACCGAATCACATGATCTGTAGGCATCACATCTTGCTCGTCTACAAAATGTGGTCCTATGAAGTTGTGCGAGACTGCAGTATCGATTAAGGAGTGGTACAACTGCCAGTTAATAGAAATTAAAATGTGAATAAACGGTGTATGACTACTGCTCATTTCCTGAACCGGTACTTGTTGTGTGGTTAATTTTGTGTTTGTGATCCGAATTTAAGCGGGTGGGGATGTCAGATGCGTCCGGCCCCTTCAACCCTGCAACCCGTTTCCCTTTTTCTTATGTTCGGCCAATTCCTTGATTTGCCTCATATGTGAGATATTCTGGCATTTATTATGCCAGTGGTATCGTGACATTGGGTAGTATATACAGGTATGTTGAGGTGGGTAATCCCGATTCCATCCTTGTTGTTGGGTATTACCATACCTGTTGTGTTCCAGTACTGTGGCTTCTGGCCACTGGACCCCATGTCTTCACTCCTCTTCTGATCCTGCTTATACAATTACCAATGCATTTGCCCATGATACAACTTCTCATGCTGTTACCCACTAAATACCTTTTCATGCACGTGTCCATTATTATTATTGCGAGAATGCTGCAAAAATTTTGTAATCTGCCAGAATTATACATATTGAGTCTGTCCTCTCGCTACTCGTGTCTCCCTCTTACTACATTTGCATGATGACATGGTGATTCATGCGTTCTTTCCAGAATTGTTGGGCCATACATTAAATCTTCTAATATTCTGTTCATAAGAGGTATTAAGACTGTTCTGAATTCATGTCGAGCCGTTTCAGCAATGAAGTCTAGTACTTCCGCTCTGGTAAATTTGAATGAAAGCGTTTAACAAGTTGACTTTTACAGGTAATGAAAGCAGTTGATGACTCGCCAGATTGTTGACCTTCGAAAGTCAATTTGCTCTAGGCCTGTACAGAGGCAAAGATCCCTCTGATCCTGCACTGGAATGCACGTCGAAACCCCTCCCACTGAAGTCCATAGTGGTTGAGAAATGCCCACCAAGAGCGTGCATCTCCATGGAGTTGCACTCCAGCACAGCTGGCCCATTCGTCGCAGATCAGCCTGTGCCCCATAAGGCAGGATACACAGTCCTCTAGGAATTCTGTCAGATCTTCCATCGGCGTTCCAGGAATGAGCAGAAAGTTTGAAACTTGGACGGCGTTTTCACTGTAATCTGTCCTGGCGAGTGGCGTGGTTGATTTGTCACTGTGGTTCCGCTTCGCAGTAAGTTTTCCAATGTCTGTGAGATTGTTGTCATGTACGGATTAACAAGCGGGAAATTTTGAAAATTTGGCAGGTAATTTGGTACAATTAGTGGATAAACTGGCGATGGAAACATCTGTAGTTGTGGTGGGGAAAATGGTGTGGGTGACTGGTATCCATGTGGTGTGGTTGTTGGTGTAGGTTCGGGTGGCAGGGGTTTGTTTAAATTTGCCACGTGTGCGCCTGGAGCACAAGGCATCCCTGCTTCATGCTGGTCTCCCTCCCCCTCCTTTGCAACAATTCCTCTCCACTGATCGGTACCGCTCCACTTGACACATTGTTAGCGTGCTATGCCACTATCACTTGTGAAAAGTAGTATATGGGTATGTTGAGGACAATCCATTTTTTGGCTCAGATTTAATGTTTTTTACATCAAATATCAAGCTTTTTAACCCAAATTTCAAGCTTCATTTCGTCAATGTTCAAAATTTTGCCCTCGAAAGCTCGTGGTTTTACCCCCTCGAATTTCATGTTTTTTACTCCAAATTTTTATGTTTTTACCTACAATTTCACGTTTGAATTTCAGCCCCCCCCCCCCCCCCCAAACGGCAAAATCCGGCACGAAACGAGCATGCAAGATTTAGAACCAAAATCAGGGAAATTTAAGCTAAAATCAATCAAATTTTTCGACTTTCAAACGAAGTTTCATGTTTTCTAGAAAACGTTAATTTTGCAAGCGGTCAATCTAAATCAAGCAAATTTAACCCAAAATCATGCAAAATAAAATAAAATAAAATGAAATATTAAAAAGATTCAAATTCATAGAAATTTATATATTTTTTTAAGAAGTTCAGTTCTTTTAAACTTATATATGACATAAAAATTTCCTTCTCATTAAGTAGTTTCAAAGAATTTTTATCTAATATTTTCACATATTGCTCTGGTAATGAAATTTTAAACATCCCATCTAGAATTCAATTAATGTTTTTACCAAAATTGGATTCATACATTTCAAAATAGTGGCAGTAAACCAGTTTTTTTTCTAGATCTTGTAGTTTAGAGAGTTCAACAGGTTTGTTAAACTTCTTGAAGAGAGATTTCATTTTTAGTTTTGTATAATTTATAAAGGAATAAATTATTAAAGAAAAATATTTTTCATTATCTTAATAAATAAATCTTCATAATAAAGGAAATGGCAACTATTCTTGAAATTGAAAATAATACCATATCCAAGCAATGCAAAAAATGTGGCGAAGTATTAAACATTGAATGTTTTGCATCACATAAACACACAAAAGATAAGCATATTAACACAACTAAAAAATGTGCCCCAATTATGCCGAAAATCATTATGAGTCTTAAAAAAAGAGAACTTACTATACTAATGTGTAAAATATGTTTCTAAACTATATTTCAAAAAGAATAAAAATAGTTAATCGCACAATACCAATGAAATTCGATATGATTATTCAACTAAGACATGTGTAGTATGTATTGCGAATAAATCTAAAGATTCATTTTATCCTCATAAAGCGACTTTAGACAAAAATACAACAAAAAGGAAAGACTGTTTTAATGAGAAAATATTATGTGACTGTGGAAAATATGTTTGTATTATATATCTCAAAGAGCATAAAAAAACTAAATCACACAATATGTCTATATATATATTCTTAATGAAATACTAAATGGTAATTATGCAACAAAAACATGTACAGTTTGTAATGAGATTAAATCTGTAAAATTATTTTTTATTAACAAAAACACTAATGACAAACATTCAACAATATGCACAAAAAAATTATGTAATGAGAAATATTATCAAAGAAGAAATTAAATATTTAAAAAAAATCATCATCAATAATTTAAGCACTTCATTCCAGTATTTTAGTTATTTTTTACATTTATTTTATTTTTAAAATGTTTAAAAATTTGTATTTCTTATAAATAAACAAATAAGTCAATGAATTATTCAGTCTTAGATCTGCAGGAAAGGAGAGTGACCGAATTGTGAATTATAGCTACAAAATTAAACCAAAAAAATTCTCAAAATTACATAATGATGATCTTATTACAGATATTATTACAAAAATCGTCAAGCAGGAAAAAATATAAATGATTTTACAGTTGCAGATTTAAGAACTAAAGCTAAAAGCCTTAACATAACACAAAATAATAATTTAAGGAAAGCAGATTTAAATACACTTTCTTATACCAGTATAAATGAATTATATAAGAAAGATAGAAAGAAATTAAAAAATATATTACCATTTTATAAACAGATTTTTATACAGCCAAGAAATAAAACTACCAAAAACTTGCCCTTTTCAGTTAAAGAAGAGATAAAAGTTTATGTCAATTTTTTCCTTTCAAACAAAATTTTTTTAATGAAGATGAAGAAAGAAGACAACCATTTTAAATTCGTGAAATTAGTTGTAATTTGAATGAAAATTTCAACAATTGGAAACAAAATATGGTATTCATATAAATAATTTAGAAGGAACTCCAATAGAAAAAATGAATGCTACTCGAAATGTTTTTCACACAGCAATGAAATCAGTAAGAAAATCAACTAGTTATAATCAAGGTGATCAAATGAGACTATTTGCAAATAATCAGAATTTTCACCGCACTATTTCAGCCTCAAGAAATAACAAATTAAACGCCGAAAATTAACTTAAATTGAAATAGTAATTACATGGAATTAAAATGTAGATATAAATGAAACTACTTTCGAGATTGGTGTATATAGAATTCCATAGGAAATGGAAAAAGTAAACAAATTATCAATTTAACTAAAGATATAAAAGTAAAATAATGTAATAAAAAATTAAGAATGATGATAATTTATGTGGATCTAGAGCAATAATTACAGCTTTGACATACGAAATTAACTTCATTTTGAATGGAGAAATAACGAATAATGAGGTTATTGACATTATAAAAGGAAGAAAATTCTAAGGAGAATCGGTTCGTGAACTTTCAAAATGATGGGAAAAAGTTGCGAAATTGACTTCAGTTTATGAAATATTATGGAAGCTGGAAATTTTTTGAATATCCAAATTAAAGTTGTTTCAGCTGCGAATTTCAATTCAATTATACATTCTGGGACTAAAAAACCAACAACTATTTAAATGTACTTACATGGCGAACACTGTCATATCATTAATAACATAAAAGCACTTTTAGGTAATGTTTATTATTGTAAAAAGTGTGACAAACCATAAAATAATAAAGATCAACACGAGTGTAAGTAAAATAATGAAAATATATGCAATTTTATGTAAAAAAAAAAAAAAAAAAAACACAGCATGAAAAATGTTTGGCAGGTGAAAATCGTGTTAGAATATATTGCCAAAAATGTAACAGATGTTGTTTTGGAAGGAAATGTTTTTCTAATCACGATGATGTATGTCAGGCAGTCTATAAGTGCAAAACTTGTAACAAAATATGTTTGAGAAACCAAAAACACACATGTGGTTATACCAAATGTAGAATTACTTAGAAATAGTTTTAAAAAACTGATGAACACAAACGTTATATGCAAGAGAAACAATAAAAGGTGTTTTTTGCACAACAGCTCATACTTGTAATGGCAAAAGAGACAAAAATATAAGGATTTTTCTTACACAGAAAAATACTACTTTTTCGACTATGAAGCCACACAAGATACTGGTTTTCATTAACCAAACTTTATATCTGTTCAAGGTTTTTATGGTAACAAAAGGCTTTTTAAAACAAATGAAAAGTTTTGCGAATGGGTAATATCTGCAGAAAATAGAGGATATACATTTATTTTACAACATTGTGTTAGAAATAGTATAAAACGTTAAACAATATATCAAGGCTAAAAAATTATGCAACTTAAAACATCGAGTCTAAATATCAAAATAATTGATAGTATAAAATATATTCAAGGAAGTCTTGCAACATTTCCCAAAACATTTGGCCTAAAAGAGCTTAAAAATGATATTTTCCACACTTTTTTTATATACCTGAAAATCAAAACTATATTGGAAAAACACCAACTGCAAAATATTATGGAGTCAATACAATGAAGGACGAACAACGAAAATACTTTTTGTAGTGGCATGTCTTAAATTTAGAGAATCTTTTCAAGAAATACCAAATATAGATCTATTTTTCTACATAACAATAATGGGTGTTTGTATGTCGGTTTATAGATCAATTTTTCTTATGAAAAATATTATTGCAGTAGTTAAAGCTGATAAAAAAGAAATGTTTAGTAATGAATCAATTTCGTGGTTAAATACATTTCCAAATGTTCGACACGTATGAAATGTTGGGGAAGTTACTATTGTGGAATAAAAGTTGATAGTTATGACAAAAAAACCTATATATATATATATATATATCAATGCTGTTTTTGGCATGGTTGTCTTGTCACCAGACACAATAAATAATTGTAACAATGAAAGTATGCATGAGTTACTTGCTAAAACAAACAATCACATGACAATTTTAAGACAAAATGGTTTCAAAGTAAGGGGAATATGGGGTTGTAAATGGAAAAAATCGATTTTTAACAAAAATAATTTATAAAAAACTACAAATGTGATAAAACCATTACAGTCTAGAGATGCATTTTTTTTTTTTGGAAGTAGAACCAATGCTTCAAAATTAAAGTTTCAAGAAAAAATCAAGTTTATATCCATCAGTGATGTTCTTTGATTGTTGCCCAGTTGTTCATCCTATTAAAATATTTAACCTTAAAAATTATGACGAAAATATGTCGGGATTGATCAAATGTAAAGTTTTGCCACCACGAGATTTATATCATCCAGTACTTCCAATTAAAGAAGAAAAGCTATTGCTTACTTTATGTTCAAAATGTGTTGTAGAGAAAATGGAGACGAAAATAGTGACGAAGAAAGGGAAATAAATGGTACATGGACTACATTAGAACTAAATAAAGGTTACAAATTACTGAAAATTCTTGAAGTTTGGTATTTCAAACAAAAAAGTAATAAAAGCTTTAGAGACTATGTAAAAACATTTATAATTATGAAATTACAAACTAGTCAATGGGAAGAAGATTACAAATCAAAATATGAATATATTCGTGTTATAAAAAAAGAACACAATATTGACTTAAACACTGAAAAAAAAAAAAAGATCAAAATCCAGGGAAATGTTCTATTGCCAAAAATTGTTTAAATTAACTTTGGGAAAAATTTTGAGAAAACAAAATTTAACACAAAAAGAATATATTACTGAACCAACTTGTTGGTACGATTTGCTATTAGACGATAGAATAGAAATAAATAATGTTTATATCAATGACAAAGTAATTGAAGTGTCGTATAAATACAACGATAATTATGTAGAAGATAGCACAGCAACAAATATATTTATAGCAACTTTTCCACATTAAATGCACGATTACATTTATATAAAATGTTATATAAATTAGTTGATAAAGTTGTATATTATGACACAGACAGTGTGTTTGACATTGATGATGGCAAATATACTGTTAAAACAGGCTGCATGCTTGGTAAATGGACATACGAATTTAGAAAAAATGATTATGATATAAATTGGATAAGTACAGGGCCTAAACAATATGGTCACAACTTTTTTGGGAAGACAAGCTCAAAATATTAAAGTATTCACTCTATATCATGAAAATGATTTACAATTAAACGTAACATCAATGTGCGAATTGGTACAAAGAAAACTAAGACAAATGTGATTATAAACAAGTTTACGACAAAAGAATTTAAATTTATCTATGACAAACACATAATTTCAAGTAAAAAAGACGATATCATAGATACATTGCAGTGGGGTTATTAATCAAGTAATTCTATAATATTATAATTTAAACATATTTAATGTCTAAAACAATGTCAAAATCAGCACCATCAAAAGCAATCAGTTACTCTTTTCATCCCCGATTTCTAGACCAATGTGATTAAACTGTTCATTATTGATTCTAAAAAAAAAATTGGATATCCGGGCTCATAACTAACATAATCTCTTAAGCCAAACATAGTTTTGGTGGAATACTAACAATTGTACATGTTTATAAATGATTAGATTCGTCATAATTTATGAACATTCCATATACCATATTACAAAGAACATTTATTGTTTTTACTGGATTAAAATTTTGTTAACTTAGTACCCACAACAATTTAGTCTTTTTCAATAGTTATATTTCTTTCAAAGCCAAGGATATCAAATAGCCTATCATCAAGTTTAATATCAAACTTAGATTTAATTGTTTTTCTGGTTTTTTTTTTTTTTTTTTTTTTTTTCCACATTATTTGCTGTCAATTCAATGTAATTTGTTGAAAATGGAATATATCGCTTATTTAAAGATTCAACATTGTATTGGCCTATAGGAATAGAGATAACTGCATTCTTATCAACCACAGCACTTAATTTTTCAACTTTCATTATAGTATTATTGTCTATATCTGGTGTAAAAAAATTTCACATGAAAACTAACTATGCTATCGATTTATCTTTATGAGTGGTGTCATAATTAAGTTTCATCTTTAGTATAGAATTGTATTTGTTTACTTGAATACTTTATTGCCCATTTAATACATAAATTATTGTTATTAAATGAAAATCTGGCAGCCAAAGCAGCATATGCTGCACAAAATCGATTGGGATGTCTGTGTTTTAATTTCCAACATAAATTCTCAGAAAAAAATGGTGAATTATTGCACGATGACATAAGAGGTTTAATAGTTGGGCCCAGTAAAAGTGAGAAAATCAACTTGATGATTAATTGTATTTATATGCCAGGATGGCTAAATTTTAATAAATTGTATGTTTGCTCAAAAAGTTTAAATCAACCAAAATACATTCAGTTACAAAATGATTTTGATGTAATATCCAGCAAGTTTAATAAAAAAAAAACAGCATACTTTTTAAATAAAAATGACGAAATTATACCCTTAGATGAATGTGAAAATAATTCTTTACTCATATTTGACTATGTTATTTTAGATGATCAAAATATAATCCATGAGTACTTTACAAGGGGGAGACACAAGAATACAAATGTATTTTTTTTGGCACAAACATATTCGAGGGTACCCAAGCAACATGTGGGAGAAAACACGATCTTTCTATGTATATTTAGACAAGATGACACAAACCTAAGGCATAGTTATAATGATTTTGTTGGTGGTGATATGCCTTATGAAACATTTAAAGAGATCTGTGCAAGCTGTTGGAAGGAATATAATGATTTTTTAACATTAGATTTGAGTAGAAAATGAACAGCGGTAAGAATCGAAATCAAATAAAAAATTTATATTTTAACTCTCTTTTGTGAATTGTATATGAGAACTCTCTATCTTCTTCCACAATTGAACTTTAACGCACTCTTGTTGCAACAGAAAAAAGAATATTTGCACAGTCATGCACTCCGAACCACAGCGAGCTCTGTCAGCAACAGGAAAAAGCTTATCTGCATAGTTCTCCTGGTTGGTGACGACAGCAAACTCTCAACGCAACAGGACGCATGTAATCACACAACTGCATCGCTATCTCTACTCGCGCTGCTGCGAACTCACTTCGAGGCACTGCACAAGAGGCTTTCCAGCTATCTCCTCACAGCACAGTGAAAACTATGTGATTAAGTTCTGTTTGTAAATGGTGAAATTGATATTGTTGATTATCCAAGTTATCGTCCTATTAATGGTTATCCGAAAAAAATTTTCTTCATTTGGATTAAGATATAAATATAAAATAAATGCTGATTTTAATTCATATTCAGGGAAAAAAATTTTCTTCTATGAAAAGGATCATTATGCCGAAATAGACGAATGTAGTTTCCGAAGAGAATTGTCTAATTAGCATGGAATTTCCTCATTTACCAAATATGATAGGTAGGCTTTTAGATATACAAAGGGTTTACTGTATTCCTTTAGCAACGAAATTATAATGGAATATAACGAATTTACAAAGAAATTTACTAAAGTCGGTAAAAATAGCATTTCATTGTTTGGTATAAAGTGTGAATCTTATAACGAAATCATAAATAAAATGAAATATATTGGTAATGATAGAAAATTTAACTCCTTAAGAGCCCTATAATTACAGAAAAATATATAAATTTCAGCCCTAGATATTTAATGCCCACTTTAAAATAGGGGGTTTTAGTTGGAAACGAAAAATCGTCCATATTAATTAATGAATCTGGGTTATATTCTAATTTTTTTCTTTAATTTTTCATTTTCTTATACTAGTAAAAAGTCTTATTACATCTCGCCAATTTCACTTGCGTATAATCACGCATATAAAATGGAGTGAATTCTAGTAATGAATAATAACTAACTTATTTAAACATGTAAACAAGTTTATATAACTATTAACGAGGGAAATAATCCTTGGTTTTGTGGCAAAATTATATCGCTGAAATATTAGAATATCAAAATATAAAATATGTCCTTTATAAAAATGTTTCTCCAAAATATACATCTTTCCTTTCAAAAATACATGGAATGCAAAACAGTTTATATATGTGAGCCTAGTTTGTATGATCTTGTTTTTAGTGTGTATTATGAAATTGCTAAATTTTTTAATACATGGATATTTGAAGGTATTATTCCATCAATTAGAAATCATGATTAATATAAAATTTAAAAAATATATATAATGCATTAATACAAAGGCCAAATAAAGCATTCAAAAGATATAAATAAAATTAATTATGATGTTATTGAACACTTAAGTGTGTCAGTTGATCTAGCATTAGATGGAATAGTTCACAGAAATGAGGTAATGTTGTACCACAAACACAAAATCAAAATTTAAGGCCGACTTTCCAACTTTCGTTCTTTTAAAATTATTTGATGATGACTGTGAATTACTGTGTCATTAGAACACAAAGAAAAATGTTCAAAAACAATTGTAGAGAATTGAAGGCAGACATCGAAATTGCGAACAAATATTGAGATTTGATTATATTCGAAATTTTATTAACTTATACCATTGAATGAAAGAAACATTGAATGGTCACATTGGGGGTTTTTGCAACTTTTTTAAAAATATTGCCAGAAATAATTATACTCAACTACAATTGATTAATGATATTAATAATCTTAAGAAATTTCACGAGAGGCTAATTTTTATTTTAAAATTTTCAAAACATCTCTTTTATTAATCCAAAAAATTATGAGAAGTATCAAAACCAACCAATTTACATCAATTTTATCAACTTTAGTTCTTAAAACTTTTTCAATCCGAATATTCATCTGTATAGTTTGTTTTCATAATTTCGTATTCATAAAAAAACAACCTTTAATTTTTTCTCCTTTGTCATCTTTCAGTTTGTAAGCCTCAAAAATGGTAAATAATTATGTTGTCCAATTAGCTGTATAACATTTTTGAAGAAATCGTTTACACTTACTCATGTGGACAATATTGCCAACTTTGTATTCAGGTTTAGCAATCTCATTTGCAAAATCTTGTTGCCTTAAAAAAATATATTTTTATTTATATATTTTTTAACTTTAATTGGTTTCATACCAATGGTACTGTGTTTTGCGTTGTTCTATTTTTTCACTAAATCATCTAATATATTTACCCATTTGCAATTGCCATTCAAAGCAAATTTATTCCCCATTTTCTTCTTCATTGTACGATTGTATCGTTCCACACAACTGGCTTTTAATTCACTGAATGTAGAATAATGCTTGATGTTATGTTTTTGCATAAGTTCTTTAAATATTTAATTATCAAATTCTAAGCCATTATAGCTTTGAATATTAACTGTTTTATTTTCAACAATATACATTCTTTACTTTTTTGGCTTTTTATCTTTAATTGGTACAGCAAATTCATATTTTGAGAAAAGATCGACAATTGTCGTAATATACTTGTAACCATTGTTTATGTGTAATATTCCTTTCAAATTTCTTGTATCCATCTCAACAAGATCAATTTGCCATAAATCATCTATTCCATACGAAATTACTTTTCTTCTTTGAAAATATTTTTGTGCAGGTTGATATAGTTCATTGAATATGCCTTCTCTTACTTTCTGTAATTTTTTTAAATGTTGATTTCTTAGAATTGCCTATTGAGCATTTACTTTACTGGACTAATCGTCCATTTTTAGTATTTTCATATTTTATATTATTATTCTTGATGACTTTTGCACTTCAAGCACCAAGTGTTCTCCACATATTAGTAAAAATATATATATATATATAGTTAATCTTTATATTTCACTAATATCCCTATTGTATCCAACATTCCATCAACAAAATAATTAAATAATTCTTTGATTTTTATTTTTATTGTTAAAAACTCACCTCAGGTAACATCAAATGAGTAACTGTAATCTATTTTGGTAGTTCTCTTAATGAGTATCATCACGTAAATTATCAGTTATTATTTTATAAACAGTACAAGCTATAAAAAAAAAACTAATTTACATCATCATCTATGCAAAAAATATTATTGTTTTTATCCCACTTTCCATGTAACTAAAATATGAGATTTTCCTTCCTCAAATATTTTACTTTCTAGTTTAAATTTTCTAATTTAACATCTAATTCTTTATCGGAGAATTTTTTTTTTTTTTTTTTTTCAACCTTTGTGTGAACAAGTGTATCACAATAATTCAAAATTGATTTATTAAAATTTTGTAATATATCAGCTATTTCTTTTTCGAAATATCTTTTGTTGGCCACATCTTTTCCATTTTCAGGATCAGCCTCATTTTTAATTCTACGATTTTGAATAGAAACATAGTCTGTTGTATAAACAAACACTTTACTTAGTTGGTCTTGTAAAGCGGTAACAATTATATTGAATTTTGAATCTACATATATTTTTTAATACGAAACACTAGTATTGTATCATGAATCTACGTATGTTTTTTATGCATAATCAGAAACAATAGTTTTATATTTTGGATTTACATATTTTTTTAATGTATGTTGTGCATTATTTATTTGTTTTATAAAGTCAGCAATAGTATTACTAAATTGTTAATGTATATCTTCTTTTGAAGCATAATCTGCAATTTATTTAAAAAAAATTTATTGACTGCCTCTTTACTGTCTCTGGGATCATCAATATTAATAATTCTATGCCCTATAAAAGGAAACATATGATTTTGTATAATCAAAGCAAGTGCTTAGTTAACTTTGTAAATCAGAAACACCTGAATTGCATTGTGAATCGACATATGTTTTTAAAGTGTGATCAGAAGCAATAGTTTTGTAATTTTAATCAGCATCTTTTTTTAAAGCAAAAGCATTAGTGTCAAAATTTTAATTTAATTATTTGATAAGTGGTTTTTCGATTATACCCGTCATTCAAATACAAATAAATGATATTGTTAAATTAAAATTCTCTCGAAAAAAATATGTAATACGATTAAGCATAGATGTCTACAAATAACTTAATAAAAATTATAAATTTGATAATTATTGTAATAAACATTTCTGTTTTTGAAATAAATTATTAAGTTACTGTGAAAGATTACTGTTTTCATTTACTGCCACATCGTTATCCTACTGTCCTAACAAGTCTAAGACCTGATCATGTGGGGTGTCTGTGGTTACATTTTGTGTTCGGTTTTATGCCCTGCCTATTTATTGAGATCGCGTGACATAACAAGCAAAGAAATGTGAGTTCTTAAACAGATTTATGTTCCGTGTCATCGATGCATTGTTGGTGGTATTTTACGTCACATTGTATACACTGAAGTACAGTGGTACCCTGCCCATTGCATAGAAAGTTGTCACAATGTTTCGTAAATATATAATTTGGAAAACGTTCACTTTCTTATTTTACTTGTGTGGGGAAATTTTGAAAATTTTGACTGTCCTGCATCTCTTCACTGCTACTGTCCTTTTCCCTCTTGCGGACATGACCAGCATGGATGTTTGTAGGGATGGTCTTACGATGGCATTGACAATAGGTCTTACTGTTACTTGCTAATTGTCCAGGATACACCATAGAACGTAAACAATCTGGACACCACAGCTATGGCGAGCTGTCAGTCATCTTGCCAGATATGCTTTGTTTGTAAACAAAGCCACTTGTGTGATAGACGCAGACGAACCAGCGAAGAAGCGTGGGATTGGGAAGAAGGATCGCCCTCCCCTCTCAGGACACGGCTGGCCTGCTTATCCCATGCAGGGTTGATGATCCAAGGCCCAGCTGACGCGTGGAGCTTGTGAGGGCTCAGTTCGGGGTCGGTTATGGCGATTGCTGAGTGGCGGGGAAGGGTAGCCCCGTCAATTCTCCTCCTCACAGTTTCCTTCTGCTCCTTCTCCAAGTGGCATGGCATGCCTTTTTGCGTGGCATCATCTGTTGATTGGTAACAAGCTTTTCAAGCTTCTATGCAGCATCCCCTAAGCGTCCAGATGCTGTTGTTGCACTTGCTGCCTTCCTGCCATCCCTACACTGTTGTGAGATATGTAAAAAGGCAGGAAATTTGCTTTTCAGAAAAACTTAGGAAACATTTGGAAAAATTGGAAATCTTTTTGACGGGAGTTTAGAGCCACACTTGAGCTAACCAATTTGAAACCTGTGTGGACGTTGGAAAAGGGTTAAATTAGGTTTTCAGGGGTTATACCCGGTGGCTCCAGACGCCATCAAGGAGATGTCAGTGTTGTTGCTGCATCTCTTAACCTCGGGGTTGCAGGCCGTACACCCGGACCAATCTCCTCTCCATTGAAGTGTTGACCTCTGCCCTGCTGATTACTGCTCCATATGAATGATGTTTACTAAATGATAGCCTATCAGTCGGTTATGCATCATTGTTGATCTTGGTGGGAAAACTGAATAACTCTTATACACACGTATGTGGGCTGTCAGGGCCTCCCACATGCTCATGCAATGGGAAACAAAACTCAGAACACTTGCAAATTGAATGATTTACGTAGGTTGAGTGTGCGGGCATTTTAAAGGCCTGTCCCCTGACATAAATGATGAGACAGTAAATAATTGACATAGGGGCAGTTCACACATGTATTTATTATGTTGAAACTACATTTCTTTCTGAGAGTGCACTTGACACAAAGCACTCTTGGCTACTCGAACCGACCATGCGGTGATACTGTAAAAACGCCTTGCGACAATTAATTTTTACATGAAAACTGAAGCCCCCCAGGGTGATGCTATCCCACCAGGGAGTGGAGCTGGCTTACTGGGCTTCTAGATGAAGGGTAAAGGTTCCAGATGACTTAGAGTCTACTGTCGTTAATGTCCAGATACAAAGATGATAATGGCCGCCTGGCATGCACGGGTAATCGCCGGAGCTCAACACATGCACTCCACCTCCATTGGTTGCTATGCAATGAGTTCCCACTCGATGTGCGGGCTCGCTTCAGCTTACCCTCGCTCCGAAACGGGACTACTCTCTGACATGACCTGCATTTCCTGCTCTTGCAACATGTTACATAAATTAATAAATATTCAAAAAGCATAAAAACAACTCTGAAATATAAAACTCTCATGAATGAAATGGACAAATCTCTATGGGAATGGCGAAATAAATAATGATACATAACTTTTGCACTCAATAAAACACACAAGGAATAAATCTTTTAATTAAAGCACAATAACAATGTCTTTACTTACACCTTTATTATACTCTCAGTTCCAATAATAGGCCTGTATCTTTCCTCTGCGGCGTCTCTATGTCAATCACTGACTGCTCTGCACCGACGTGCCCTTGCACTTGTGCTGCGCGTGATTGCTCGGGCGTCTGGGCGCACACTCTACCCTGTGTAGAGCGTTCAGACTCGCTGCGGTGATTGGCAGGCTAGTGTAATACAAACGGTCTTAGGGGTAAGAGCACGTGGCACACGTCCGTACCAACTTAATTCAGACGTCGAGGTTTTTTACAAATGGCTAATGGTAACTTTAAAATTTTATTGAGATGGTATTAATATATGTCCTAATGCAGCGGAAAACACAACTAAAAATTAACCTAATGTTCGAAAAATGCTTTAACTGGTGTTCACCGGTGTTTTATTCGTAAAATTTAATGTAGTATTAATCTAAATTAGGCATATTTATACCTGTAATTATGGTCTTAAAATTGAATAAAATTGATTGATCGATT
The DNA here is from genome assembly GCA_029891345.1 of Dryococelus australis. NCBI lineage: Eukaryota > Metazoa > Arthropoda > Insecta > Phasmatodea > Phasmatidae > Dryococelus > Dryococelus australis. The sequence continues at coordinate 85,818,692 of CM057002.1, read as the reverse complement.
GACTGGAGGATCCTTTGTTGAATTTTTGAATACGCTAATGGATTTATTTGTTTCCGCACAAGAATAATTATCTATGGTGAATTCGTGAAGTTGTGATTTTTGAGAGTAAAATATGAATGTATTTAGTTATATTCGTGTTGAAAAATTCGAACCTAGATACGTAAATTTAGTTAATTATATATTTTATTGTTTCGTCAATGTGTTGTTGTGTGAATGCGTGTATTTCGTCTTAGTTTGTATGACTCACGTAGTAGACGTTGATTTTGAATGGTGAAACTGGATAACTGTCATTGCTGGTTGTGTATTTTCGTGGTCATGTGTGTTTAATTTGTAAACCGCCGGTTGAATGAAATTCTGCGTAATCTTGTCCAGTTTGTGTGTTTCCTGAGAGGTGGATACAATTCAGAAACGATGAATGAGGGCTTGAGTTCAATTACTGCTGGAACAAGTGTGGATATTAAACGCACAGACGGTAAGCTTTTGCTCTTTATGAATGCGTATCTTTTTAATGTCTTCTTTTATTAATATTTTAGTGTTGAAGTGCGTTTGTACATGGCTTTTCATTTTTGTCTAACCAGTGTCATTTTTTGATACGGATGTGTTGATTTTCGATGAGAATGGAAATTTAACCTGCAAGGTGTTGTGTTTGTGTAGGCGTCGAGGTGGCTGTGTATATTAGACAAGGCTTATGTTACTTGTGAATGTTGACAGTTTCTAGTAGTCGTTGCGCAAGCTTTGTATATTATACTCCGCTAGATTGTCATCCAAGATTCTTGTTATCTAAGTATTATAAAGTGCCAAGTTTATCTTCCATCTAACATTGTCTGTCGTTTCTGTATGTATTCCAAGGAGCGTTATCCATTCGCCTGACTTGTTCATGCACAGTATGTGTAATGGCTTTTATTATTATTAATTGATTAATCGCACGGTCTCGAAGATACTGTTGGTTTAAATAGTATCTGCCTTAGAAACTTTCTTAAGTTTTTTTTTTGTGGTTCCGAGTTGACAAGTCGTATTCAACATGACGTTGAAACGTTCAATGTTCACTGTAAACAAAATCCGCGTGATAAAATTTATGTGGTGATACAAGAAGTATTTTTGTGTTTATTTTGCCATCAAGCCAACACGGGTTGGTAACAAATTCAGTACCACATCCATTCGTTCACCTGCCCTTAATCAAGCCTACGGATTATGACTCCTTGTTCTTTTCCTGACAAAAGTGCTTGTTTGTGATGCTCTTACTTGTTTTACTTCGACTATTGAATTTTACTCATCAAGTTGTGTGTCAGTAGGCCTTGAAAATGATAAATTACTTACACTAGCCTAACGAAAACAAAGGGTTTTAGAAGGGTATGTCGTGTATCATTGGCCGAAGTGGACAGCATTCGTGTCCTTGTTGTGAATTTGGGGAGTGGCAAAGTCGATGATCGTGAAATTCTTGACATAGAGAATCTACCAAATAAAAGCCCTGGGTGTGACAACAATCCACCTATGCTTATCAAATTAGGCAAAGACATAGTAACGCCTTATTTAATTTCTGTAGTAAATAAGTCCTTTCTTTGAGGTGAGTACCCGGATACTTTGAAATTTCTCGTATCACACCTCTTTTCAAAGCAGGAGCCAAAAAGCAGGTCAACAACTACAGACCAATTTCTATCTAAGTTCTATCAACAAAATATTTGAACTAGCCATCCATAAAAGAATGAATAACTTTTTGGACGTTCATAAACTATTATATAACTTCAGTTTGGTTTTAGAAAAACTTCCAGTACTGCAAAAGCAGCCCTGTCTCTGGTTGATGATGATAGGGTAGAAATAGATCAAAATAAATTTGCTGGAGCTATATTTGTTGACCTTTGTAAAGCTTTCAATATGGTCAATCATTTTATTCTCTTGGAAAAATTAGAGTATCATGGCATAATAGGTGTTGCTTGTAATCTGATTGAAAATTACCTTTTTTAATAGACTGCAGTTGGTTTAAATTGACACATGCCAAAGTTGTGTGAACCACGTAGATATTGGTGTCCCACAAGGAAGTGTGCTAGGCCTCTTATTATTTTTTGTTTATGTGAATGACATTGGTAAAATAAAACTCCATGGCACACAAATGTTATTTGCCAATGACACCGTACTTTTTTATAAAAAAGATGTGAATATTCCGCAGATGCTATCCCGTATGCAAGAAGATCTTATTACTTTGCAGGAATACTTAAGACTGAACAAGCTGATTCTCAGTGCTGACAAAATCAAGTATGTAATTTTTGATTCGCCCCATCTGAGGTACTCAATCAACACCCAACTATTATTTGATAATAAACCCATCGCAAATGTTACCTATATAAAATACTTGTGGTTATATATAGAGAATCATTTTAAATGAAACATGCATATCACCATGATTATTCGTAAAATTCTTCCATTGCTTTGTGTCCTGTGTAGGTTATATATAACCTAGACTACTGTTAAAAAAAATTGTGTATGATGCCATCATTAACAGCCATTTACAATATTTATTCCTAATCTGTGGCTCTGCTTCAAAAAGTGTACTTCGCCCCATACAAGTGAGTCAGAACAGAGCAATACGAGCAACCTTTAACTACCATTTCTCAACACCATTAAAGGAAATGTATCAATCTTGTAATGTGCTCCCTGTGAAATACCTGTATGTATTTAATTTACTCTCACATCCATGGCAACTCCAATAAACAAGACAATAGACATGCTATTCACAACTATGAAACTAGGCATTCTAATGATAAAATTTTGCACACCATAAATACTGAATTTGGAAGACACGATTTACATTTTCAAGGGCATAAACTCTATAATACTCTCCCACTCATACTAAAGAATAAAGCCAACCTCAAAACGTTCAAAAAAACATCTAAAAAAATAGTTATTAAGTTGTCTTGTAACACTTTAATAACCTACTAATACTACTTTGATTTAAAAAAAAAAGTGAAGAACAAGCTGTAAATTTTTCTCTTCTTTATTTTGAATCTTTCTTAGCTTATTAATACAATGTTTGGTTTTGACTGAATGTCTTACTTTTACATAGATACATAAAATAAATGAATTTTCTTATTAACTTAATGTATTTTTACTCTCAGTGTTTGAATTATATATTCATGTGACTTAATTTTGTAAGAATAGTATGCATATGTATATGGTCAGATATTCATGTTTAAGCTATGTATTTCCTTTTTAGTCATGTTTTCTTTTATACATTGACTTTGTATGTTACATAATATAATAATCTCTTTTACTTGTTTTGAAATTGTATATTTTTGATACAAGCTGGAGGGCTTCTGGGGAAAGGTTGAAGGATATGGGGCGGATATAGTGGTAGCTGTGGAGACTTGGCTAAAAGGGGCAATAGAATGGGTTAGTGAGGATGTCGAGGTAATGGAAATTAAATTGAGTGGTAGTAGTAATAGGAGTATTACTTTGCTGGCAGCGTATAGACCACCAGGACAGGGATGGCAGGCAATTGAGATGATCAAGGAGAGGGTCAATAGACTAAAGGACAGGCAGTGGGTTGTTGTAGCAGGGGATTTGAATATGCCAGGGGTGAAATGGGTAGAGGGTGCAGAAGGAATGGGTAGCATGATGCAGAGAATGGCAGCACAGTTAGTCAACAGAGGATTAGTCCAGATAGTAGAAACACCTACGAGATGGAATGAGGAGGGTGTTGGATCAGTGCTGGATGTGGTGTTGGTCAGACCTAGGAATGCTGTAGTTGGTGCAATAGTATTGGATGGTATTAGCGACCATCATATTCCGGTTGTAGAAATTGGGATTGGCAGGATGAGGGAAGTGCAAATGGCAGAAAGGTTGGTGTGGCAGTATGGGAGAGGAGACAAGAAGGGGGCAGAAATATTCCAGAGACAGGTTTAAAAATGGGGTATGGAGGAGGGTGTAGAGGGGTTGTGGAGGGAGTTTAGAGGATTAATGGAGGTTATGTTGGAGACATTTGTGCCAATGAAAAGGTTACGGACTGGGGGAGATCCGCTATATTATGGACGGGAGATTTTGAAAATGAAGAAGTGCAGAAAATTACATGCCAAGTGAAGAAATGAAGGGATGATAAGATCTAAAGAAATAATGAAACAAATGGGTAGGGAGCTTGAAAGGAAGATCAAACAGGCAAAGAATGTATTTCTGGGGAACATGGTGGAAGAAGGAAAAGGCAAGGAATGGGGGAAATTGTTTAGGTATGTTAGATGGTTAAGGGGAGGAGAGGAAGGGATCCCTCTGCTAACAGGAAGGGATGGTAGGCATGCGACAAATGACCAAGAAAAATCGGAGATGCTGCAAAGACAGTACTCGTCAGTGTTTAAGGCAAAGGAGGGTTGGAATAGGGGGATAAAGAGGGTTCCGGGGGTGTATAGTGAGTTTAAGATGAGGGAGTGGGGGATAGAAAAGGTAATTAGGGGTTTGGAGAGCAGTAAGGCAGGGGGACCAGGTGGGATAGAAAATGCAGCACTAAAGTTTGGTGGCAGGGAGTTGGCGAAATATTGAGAAGTGGTGTTTAAAAAGTCCTTAGGAGAGGTTAAGTTACCACAATATTAGAAGGATGCTATGGTGGTACCTATACACAAGCAGGGAGAGGATAGGGGGAGGCCTGGCAGTTACAGACCGGTGAGTCTCACATCAAGTACAGGAAAAGTAATGGAGAGGCTGGTGGTGCAGTATGTGGTGAGGGTAATAAACAATAGGAATTGGTTGGAGGAGTCCCAGCATGGTTTCAGGAGGGGTTGCTCATGTGAGACTCAGCTGGCTGGTTTATTAGAGGATCTGGTGCAGGTAGTTGATGAGGGGAAGCAGGTGGAAGCCTGTTTCATAGATTTTGAGAAGGCATTTGATAAGGTGCCCCATGGGACATTGATGAGGAAAGTGGAGGCGCTGATTCCAGATGGGAGGGTAGTGGAATGGATAGGTGGCTTTCTCAGGGGGTGAAGGCAGAGGGTGAAAGTGGGGAAGGCAATATCGGAGGAAGAGGAGTTTACGTCAGGGGTACCACAGGGAAGCGTGCTGGGTCCTTTGTTATTTACTATAATGGTAAATGACATGGGTTTGGGGATTAGGGGAAAAATCAGATTGTTTGCAGACAATTGTGTTGTATAAGCTGAGGTGGGAGAGGGGGCGGAAATTTTGCAGGCGGACATTTATAAGATATGGTTGTGGACCAGAAAAAAATAAAATAAAGATAAATGTAAGAAAAACTTAAGGTAGTGAGGTACACAAGGAAGAAGATAATAAGCAGGGACATGTACAGATGGGAGGGACAAGAGATAGAAGAAGCAGCAGAATATAAGTATCTAGGTATTGTACTGCAGGGAGACCTCAGGTGGAAAAAACAGGTAGAGAGGGTGGTAGCAAAGGGAAGAAGGGCTCTGGGTATGCTGGGAAGGGTGCTGAATGGAGTCAGCTGTGAGGTGAAGGAGAAGGCGTATGGCACAATGGTACGGCCAATGTTAGAATATGCTGCAGCAGTATGGGACCCAGTGGAGGTGCGAGAACTGGAAAAGGTGCAGAGAAAGGCAGGAAGATGGTTGAAGGGTAGGTGGAGAAGGCAAGGGCAGGATGATGAGGAAGAAGGGAACTATAGGCCATCAGTGATGATGAAAGAAATGGGGTGGAGATCATTGAAGGACAGGAGGAAAGTTGAGCGGTTAGTCAGGATGTACAGGGTGGTGAATGAAGGGGGAGGATGGGGAGGGCTACACTGCAAGCTAAGTAAGGGGAAGAGGAAACAACAGTGAGAAGCTTCAGAGGGTGTGGAGGAAAACGGGGTGGGGTAGGCAGTCCATGCTTGTGAGGTCTGTTAGGGAGTGGAATGTGTTGAGGGAGGAATTGGTATCTGTGAGAGGGATTGGTAAATTCAGGGAGGGAGTGGAAAAGGAGTTGGTTGGATGAAGGAGAGTTGAGAGAGCGCGCCACCGGGCGTTAGCCTAATTGCGAGTGTCTGTATGTATGGTGGGAAGAAATGCTTAGTTCAAGGTACAGCCGCGCGAGTCCGTTTTTACGCTAGTTGTGTGCCCAGTCAAAGTTTGTTTACAAAAGTGGCGCTTGTCTGACATGTTAGATTGTGTGCCGTTCGTAAAAGATTAAGTTAGTTTATTGAAGTAGCTGTAATCCGGTTAATGAGAGTGTTGCGGTGGGTTTACTAATTTTATATTAAATGGCCTAGTTTCGTCACATCACTATGTATACACGAATAATTGTTGTGTGCTGGGGTGTGTGATGGGTGAAGAAATGTTATTTTTACTTCATCAAATTCTTAATTTTTTTGCAAAACGTCCCCCAGCCACCATTTTCCTTCATAGATGACAGTAATGTACCCTGTTACATCTTTTAATTTAATCTTATCAGGAGATTTTGGATACTTGCTTTTCACAAAACTCTGAGTCCTCCGAATAGTTTTAACTCAAATTTTTTATGTAGTTTTGGGGATGCATGGTAGTGCTGTGTACCTGGAATATTTGCTGCTTGATCAAAGCGGTTTTTCAAGAAAAGTTCTGACTCCATATAGTCATCTTGAGTTGAGAATCAAAATTTACATCAGTAATGTTTTCCACTGCCCACTGAAAAAGTTGTAATGCGGTAAGGATTTGATTTTTATATGGTCTTTGTAAACTAGCACGGGCTGCCAGTCTCTTAATAGAACCGCCTACTCCATCGCAAGGCTGTGGCAGAAAAGCGCCACTTAACTTCAATTTTGAAGTCTTCCTCATGAAAGCACAAGTTTGAGAAGTTTTTCTTATTTTCATACTGGGCAGCAGATCTATCAGAAAAATAAATAATTTTTTGGGAAATTTTTTAACCTTTTTCCATCAGAAATTTTATAAGTTTGTTTTGAAATGTGTGAATTGCAAATTCTGTGTTGTGATCTAAGCAGTCTGAAATCACTACATAACTGATATGTTCAATTTTGGTTTCCCCTTTGAAATATATTACAAAGGGATAGATGATTGTGTCCTGTTAACTTGTCTGATGGTAGCTCTGTGCTTCGTCTTGTAGCACTATGCTGTAATTTCCAGAAAAATCATAGTTTAGAACAAGTTCTGATTCTTTAAGATTTTCTTTTGTGTAATTCTGGAATGATCACTGCTGTTTTGTGATGAAGTTATTTTGAATTAAAGAGGACATACTGCTGCAAAATTATGTCAATAAATTCTTTTGAAGTTTTGTCTAAGGTTTCGAGATTACAACGGTCAACAGAAACCCATTGGCAAAATTGTATCTTTTCAATTACCAGCGAAAGACTCCTCTAAAGTTTTCGTATTTCAGTTTCACGTGGACAGTACGTACAGTTACCCATGTTACAATCAATAGATGATGGGTTGCAAAGCAATTTTGTTATACATTGTTTATAATCTTTAATCTGTTAGAGAACTTAGTTTTGTATTTTCTATCATGAGTTTGATGTTCTGATGAGTTGTGCACATTCATCAGTGTGTGTGCTACTTTGATCAGGTAGAACATAATGCTTGGGTCTCAGCTCAGCAAATTTAGAGAAACCTATTTTCATACCAGGAAACTTGTCTTTCAAAAGTTTGTAAGCTTCCTTAAGGTTACATAAGATATGAGCCTTTTGGAAACTTTTGATTTACTTCCATCTGGTTCAATAATTGTTCTCATTTTTTCGTGTTCCTGATACAGTGTTTTGTTTTCTTTAAGGATTACAACACTGAACTCTCAAAAAATTTCTAGCTTCCATATTTAATAAAAGATTAATGTAAACAAATTATTGTTTTGGCAATTAAAATCACTAATCAAAGACTACGTCAGTCTAATAATAAAACTGTAACAATAATCCCAGTTTTACTATAAAAAGGAAAGAGAACACTACTCTCACTCACTAACCATAACGTCTCAACAAGGGCTCTAGTCACTGTATGACTGTCCACCATCTGGTATGGACAGCCTCTGTTTCAGGAAGCAGGGTGCCTGTATCAACTTGTTACAAGCCTACACAGACAGGCTTGTCTGCTGTAAATTGTACTTGTAGACATGAAGCATTCTGCATTTATTCATTATTTGCTTTAGTTATTACAAAACAGCACTGTGTGGTATTTACACAATTCAATAATTAGAAATAAAATATATTTTTCATTAAAACGTGAAATGAATTATAAACTATTAAAAAAATTATATACACTTATTATAAATTGAATTTTCCAGAATATAAAACTCCTATTTGTAACAAAAATTTCAAGTACAGTTCGTCAGAATTTTTCCAAAATTTGTGCAGTATTTAACCAAACTGCAGCAAAAATCTAAAATCAAGCTTTAGTCTTAAATTATTTTAACACTGAAACCATTGTCATCCCACATTTATATTCTGCAAGGGGATTTACAAGTGTACTAGCTATCCCTGATATTAATTAAATTTTAATTATGTACTTTTTGAGAAATTCAAAACCAAAATGTTTAATTTCGGATTTAAAAAAAAAGTCTCCCCTTTTGGCCTATGCTGTGTAGTATATCATTGTAAAGATAACGTAAAAAGCTGTAAAATGACACCTCACCCATCTCTCTATCTCAATTAGGAGAGCTTCCAGAGAAATTCTAAAATTGTATGTACGGTCATTTTTGGGCATTTTTTGAAAACTTTACATACCTGTAATTTCCAAACGGGTTTACATATTGCAATAAAATTTGGCATTGTTCTTAGTTTATGTGAATACTACCTCCCCACCAAATTTAATCCAAATCTGAGATGGTCAGGTTAAAAATCTGTTTAAATTGTGTTAATTTGATGCGTTTTTTCCCCTCCCGCTTTTTGAATTTTGGCCCAATTGGGGAAAAATTTTTGGGGAAGAACTTTTAGTTTAGATCTTGACTCCACTAGTTGTAACTGCTGTAATTTTTTTAAGTAAATCTGTGACGGTCTAAGGACAAGCCCTGCCTGAATTGAGATGGAATGGCTCAAGTATGGATTATTTGCCCATTCAGTCCCTCACTGTATCAGTTCGGACACCAGGGGGCTTATTCTACGTGATTCGTTAATGTTTCGTTGAGTTTCCAAAACTCGCAATCGTATTCTAAGTCATAATTCGTTAGAGCCCCCCCAGCCTTCTGCAATGTTCAGGTTTTTGTTAGCGATTGCAAGATGGCAACACTACGCACATGAACTTTAACTGTTTTGCGAGAGTTTCTTTATAAATTATGAATACTTAGGCTTGAAAACCAAAGCAATAAAGCTCTTAAATATTTTGTTTGCTGTTGGCAAGATCTAAATATTAGTTTTAAATAAATAATGCATTCTAGGGAAACTATATATTTCGTTTGTCAAGTGCGTCAAATTTGCTCACGTCATTGTACTATTTTCTAACTCGGCTGGACGTGTGATATATTACACGTAAATTTGCTTTAATTTCGTATGCTCCGAGTTGGAAATAGACTCACATTTACGCCGATAAGATAGAGCACACAGAATTTTGGTTGTTACACGCACAAAGAGTTTTCTCAATGACCATTTTGCTGTCTGGTTGTAAACTAATAGTAAGTGTTTATGTTCTCGTATTAGTAGAGCCACCACACGAGTGTGACCTAGAAAAGTGCATTTTTACACACGTATTTCCAGTGCAAGAGTGGCACAAGTGCATTTCTGCACATGCACTTCCAGTTCAATTCCCGGCGAGTGTTTTTTTTTTTTTTCTTTTCCAGATTTGGGGTATTTCTGGTGTGGGGTTCGATTCCTGGACACAACGTTTTTTTATTTCTGGGTTTTTAGAGAGTACCGGGTTCGATGCCCGGACAAGGCGATTTGGGGAAATTTGTTTATAGCACAAGCTGTGCAATGGAATGTGACCTACTACAAGAAGCAAAAAAAAATATTAAATTTTTTTCGGAAATCACATGCAACGATACGCAGATATATGTGCACATTACCCATGATGTTGCATAATACATAGACAAAGCAAAATACAAGATTTATCTTATTTTTATAATATCAAATTTAATGCAGTAGACAATTATCCCTTAAACATATACTACCGTGGAACCTATCTAGAAGGAATCGACCACATCCCTCACATTTACAAAAAATGGGAATTTATAATTAAATAGTCATGACATTGATTGTTATATGATCAAATATTAAAAGGAAATAATTATGTAGATATGAGTAAAGGATGTGAACAAAGATAGATAGATAAATTTTGACACTTTAGTAAAATTTTCAGTTCTTACATGCACCTAATCATTGCTCGGCTTGACTCAGTTCATAACATGGCCACTGGGTTATTCATAGGGTTTTTCGAGAACTCCTAACTTGCAGCAGAATATGAAAGTTATTCAACTTCACAATACTGTAGACAGTGTAGACGATGGGCCACTCCATGGCATGTTGAAAAGCATCGGGGCATAGCACACTCCTGCGTGTCATCGTCGGTATTGGCATCTTCAATTGGACACTTGCTACTTCATCATTCCAATTATTAAACTTATGAGAATTAATGATGAAGTAAATACATACATTGAATCACTTTGCTAAACTGCTTACAACATTAATATTATTAATATAAATATGTTGATATAATGGATTTATTACAAACCACACATGTTGACTTGTCGGGTGTTGGATCACAACTAAGGATGAGTGGAGGGGGAAATGCAGTTGCATTTACTTATGAAGTCATGCGTGTTGACACTTCGACTACCAGAAGAGTCTGACGTATTGGTTAGTCGACAGCTGCATCACAACTAAGTTGGTGTGGAAGGGGAAGTACAGTTGCACAGGCACTTCCCCTTCCTCCTTCTCCCCTCTTTCCCTCAAGGTTTCTGATGACCACTGCATAGATTGGTACTGAGTTTGATTCCAGAACAAGACCTAAATTTTTTTTATATTTCTTTTCCTAACCCTCGGGCTCTGGGGGATTGCCGGTGGGCGGATTAATACTGTGTTGGATTCCAGGACAGGGCATTTGAATTTTTTTAATTTTTGTCCTAGTCCCGAAGTCCGACAGTTGATAAGTGGATTCTTACCAAGTTCAATTCCCGGACATTGCACTTGTTTTTTACTATTATTATTTCCTAACCCTCGGGCTTTGAAAACGGGTGGGTGGACGGATACTAGGTTCGATTCCCGTTCAGGATACTTACATTTTGTTGGTACATTTGCACAACGAGACTAATTACACATCACCACCCTATGAAACCAGCTCTCGTAAAGCCAGTTGACATATATCAAAGGGTATTTATTACTTCCATCCTTCATTCAACCATTTACACACATGCGATCCATCTCCACCAATGTTTCTCATTGGCTAATTACTCACCTGCATTCGACTGCCATATTGGATTCCAAGAGTATTACAAATTAAACATATTTAATTAAATTAGATAAAAGCATGCTTGCACTTGCCTTATCACTTGTAACAAATTGGTTAATGAATATTTACAAAATATGCACCTGCATAATGTACCAAGAGATACATCCGCTCCCTAGGACCGCCAGCGCTCTATTGAAGGTCATTCGCATATATCAAACGCTATTTACACATTATGGTCACCTTTGATTGTGTTACCATAAATAAGTATACGAAATTATTAAAAAATACGTTCAGTATAAATTTGGAAGTACTCTACTACGATTCGGGTGTACGAGAAGCATAGTTAGTGTCTGTAATGCTACCTGCATATATAGCAGTGTACCAAGCGAGTATCGAACCGGAGTCTTCAAGATCGACGGGGAACTAGTCAAATAAGCAAACAACAGAGAATATTTCACGCTGCAGCGGGCATGCCCTGGAGCCAACTTCCCCCCGCCAACACCACAACCTTCGCATTCTCCAACACAGCAGCCACTGTAGGCTGGGACCGAGGTGGAGGTGGAAAAATAATTAGGATGTTAATTATAGTTGAAATATATATTAAATATTGCGTTCACTGTTAAATAAATTATCAAAAGTGGGGACAGATAATTTGTGAGTGAATAAATTAGAGATCGAATTTATTTGCTTTCTTCAATTTTTTATTAAGACCTCCATCCCTCACGAACTCAGATACGCCCCACCCTGCAAGCATCCCCTCGTATGTAACAGTATTAACAATAAAAAAATCTAGCTTACCCAACATGAAAACAAACAAAATATTGCCATCGTAGATAATAATAATAAAAAACTGTGATATTTAAATACTAAATAAACAAATCATAAATTGTGTGAAAAGTAACTATAACTTAAATATTCACAAATATAAGAAAATTGACTACTATTGTTACGTACTGTTTTCTAGGTTTATTTCATTAGTTATTTCAATTTTAACTAGTTGGGCTTAGTATTTTGTTGGGAATATGGCAAACATTGAAATCGCATAAACGTAATTAATTGTTTCAGACACCTAGGGCAAAGTTACATCTTCACGCCGTGATAAACAAACAGACGTGACTTTCAAGATAATAATTTTGCCATAAAAATATTTCATGGTTAAAACTTGTAAATTTCGCACCTCCAATATTTGCAGTCGCGGTGACACACATACACACACACACACACAGTAACGTAAAGGCAACAATACTCTTCACACAGCGATCACGATGCACGTTTCAGTATATTTATTCCTGCCAGGAGGAAAAAAATTATCACATCGTAACTTGCCTAGGTAGGTTTGAAAACCACAAACTGTACAAATTTGATATAGTATTTTTCACGAGAAGAGAAATTAACGCTTCGTTCAGCAACATGCCACCAGTCGCCACTTCTGCAAACTTCGGATTTGTAACCATTTCACCATCACATCTGAATACAATATAAGTATTCAGACAGTAAAAAAATTTCGTATCGGAAGTAAATTACAAAGTAAAAAATTATATTTTTTGCTGTAGTAAGTATAAAATATACTAAAATTGAAAACATGTGTAATTTCCTGCTACTACTAGTGGTGACAAACTTCCCGAGAGTGAGAGACAAACAGAAAATCTCCGCTCCGCCTATTCATGTTTCTATCTCAGACAAAAAAAATTGTCACCGGCCTACGCACTGTAATTTGCACTGATATTTTTAATCGTAACAATGAAATAAATTTCCTTCATTTCTAATTAAAAATTTTCATATGCCAATAGGCAATGTTTAATTTACCAATAGCATACCAACTAACTAGGTTAAAGCAGTATTTTAGCTGTGAATTATTTCTTATTAGCCGTTACCAACACATAGCTGCTTTCACAGTTTTTAATTAGTATTTAATACAAAATAATTATTACAAGTTATAAAAGATGTCTATCAAGTTAAAGTTGAATTTATCCAAGAATACAATACTTTAAAATTTAATCGCAGGGATGGTCTCAATCGCGGCCGAGGTTGCCCAATCCTTTGCCGTTATGCATGCCTCTTTGCATAAATTCCCTTCCTGTAGGCGTATGGGGCTCAGTCCTGAGACGCACTTAGCTCCCATCCCTACATCGGATGTACATTTAATTAACAATTAGATTAGTCTAAATAAATAAAAGATCATGTTTTGGGAACCTTGAATGGTCATTAGTTCCGCCGAGTGTATTTGACTTGTTTCGTGAGTGACGAACATTTGGATAATGTAACTATAAACAGTTATGAAAATAGGTAGGTCTATTTATACAGTATCAGCACAAAACAGATTTCGCTTATTTTAATACTAGCGACCCGCCTCGGCCTTTCTTGGGTGCGGTTTACAAATAAGTTATGGCGTGGTTTAGGTTTACAGCAATTTACAAAGTGGAGCTGAATTCGACCGACAAATTTCGTGGTGATTCCTTATGCGAAATAAAGTGGCAAATACATAGGACACTTTATACCTAAACTAAATATTAAGGACGAAATAAGTCCCCGAAAATGGAGATTTTGGGATGTATATTTGCGAAATATCGGAAGCCAGGTGAGATGAAAGTATAATTCGCTGAACGACAGTTGAAGAAAGATATTGTAGTCTCCCCAAATCTTAAACACAGTATTCTGACATTGCTCATATAATCGGAAGAAGTCGAGTGACCGTGCAGTTTGTCATTGTGCGGATGACAAAAAAATCACTAATCGACGGTGAAAGAATAGGTCGTTGAAGGTAGTGTACTACAAGAGAGACGATAATGCAAAAAAAAAAAAAAAAATGGAAAACTTCAAATTAGTTGCTTCTGAACAACCTGGTGTACATGACCAATTTGAAAAGTCCATCCAGGTCGATTCCTACAGAACTGTCACACGACGCACCCATGTTCAAAGGCTGATTACACTTGTTTATGACAGCAGTCGGTTGATGACAAATAAGTTGGCGAAATTGCCGTATGAAATGCCTACATAAAAGGGGAAGGGGGGGCATGGACCATCCTGTGCGCACGTCTATTGGAAAGCGGTAAATGGTCCCCGTGAGGGTACTCCCTGTCCTTGAAAGCTACGCATAAGCAGTTGCACAAACACAAAAAGTTTAAGGGGGGGGGGGGTGACCACGCTATTCGATCCGTGTCGCCCACAATGGTGGCAGGTGTGGCGGACGGCGAGTGTCGGGTGGTTACATTGGCCTCGCCACCTCAAGGTCACACTCGCCCCCTCCCCAAGTTGGTTAACCCCACGTTGTTTTCCGTGGTCGCCGCGTCATCGCGGGGACAACACCCACTCAATACACGTGGTGGCGTTGGCAGTGCGCACTGCTGACAGGCGTCAAAAATTTTGTAAGGATTGTCAGGCGATTTGTCTACATTGTGTTATTTATTTATTTTGTTTGTTTGTTCTTATGTTCAATGTTATTTTAATTTATAATATTTTGCAAGCCCCTCCGAAAGGTTTAATGTAAATATTCAACATTGCATAACATTTTTTTCCCCATTTTATTTACATTGGTTGGAACTGTTTAAGATTTCAGCCATTCATGTCATAACGTTTTATTTCTATTCTTTTCTTATGAATCGCGAGCTCGACCTTAGATATTTTATTACATACGTTTTGGGAATGTAAGGTATGAATTTCGTCTTAGCAATTTTACCTGGATACCATTAGTCTATTTGGCCACAGAAGAATTATCAGATTACGTTTATCACGTCATAGGATGTGTCTTCCCTTTTAATTTCCCTTGCATGACGTAAGCGTTGTGATGTAAGCCCCTTTTAAGAGAGACACTCTCCCGGGTCATTCATTATGGGCGGACTGTGTTAATTTTACTCTGCAAGTTTTGAGTCAGCTGAGAAGAAACTAGGATGATTAATTAGTATTTTAGTGCTGGAAGAATTCTGACTACCAACTCCGCCTGGACTTGTGTGGACGGCAATGTTCCGCCAAGTCGGTAATGAACCGAAGTTTTAATGTACTGCAAACTTTAAAATCTTGCTAAAGAAATGATCTGCATTTGTTTATCTGATCTTAAAGTAACAGTTTGCTACAAAAAAGGGAACTTGTATATAAATTCAGGGCTATCTACACGGACGCTAACCAGAAGTTCCAGATGAGAATAGGACTCGTTAATCTACTGAACTGAGTATAGTCGTGCATTTATTTCAAGTGAAAACTGATTAAAACTGTTCCAACTATAAGTTAATATATATCCAAATGCTCACGTATTTGATGGTCTGTACCTTAAGTGCCAGAGAGTCAATTTTGACATGATTAAAATATAATATGTCCCAATTATATGCTTAAGTCCAATTATGGCAGAAGAAAATCAAAGATTAGTTTGAGATCAAATACTGTTCACTCAATATAATTTTAGTTTCACAGATGAAATATTTTCAATCTTATAACTACTCATTAAAGATATTTTTTTTACACAAGAGTATCTGCTCTGCTTAAGTAGAATTGTGGTAGTTAGTTATGTCTGATGAAGTGAGTCAGTAGTAGGGAAATGTCGAGTTGGGCGCAAGGGGATCGGGGATACGAGCCAGGAGCCGCCATGTTGTTAAATCACCCGACCGCCATCTTGTATATCATTGACCTTTTAATTAGCAGCAGCAGCAACAGCCAGGGGGCAGGCACCAAAGAGCAGGTGAGAGCACAATGTCTTCGGGAAACTTGTGAACACCAGTCTTGATGGGCAAAGGTCGGTGATTGCTGGAGGGAAGGCCCCAATGCTTTTGCAGGTGCGTTCAATGAAACAAGACTTCAATGCCATATTGGTGGAGGGATCCTAGATGATGTTTCTTGTCAGATGGTCGTTGACACAGGAGCGACTATAACAGTGGTAAGATCCGACAGTCTTGGGCCTTTCCCCCAGCGATCATGGATCACTACTATTAAACTACAGTAACAGGCGAGACCACACCAGTCAAAGGCAAGAGAAGGGCACTCTTACAGCTCTGTAACCTTGAGGTAGAACATGAGATATACATATCAGGAATAGAGGACGAATGTATTTTGGGTCTTGATGTATTACATAAGCTGGGATACTGTATTGGTACTCGACTGGGGGTGTTACGTGTAGGTAATACCGAGTTGGTATGTCAACACGACGAGATTTATCTTCGACAATGACCTGTCCAGTAGTGTAGTGTGCAATCAGTCAACTGTGCTCCCTGCTTCTAGCGAAGTTGTTAATTCCAGGCAGATGCCAGGGAAAATTTGTTAGGCGATTGGGCATAATCGAATCAGCCCAGAAAGGTGGTATTTTACCAGATGGTGCCATAGCCAGGACATTGATTTCTTCAAAATCGGACAGCTTGCCTGTTAGGAGGATGACTTTGTCTGACCATGCTATCTACCTTGAAGAGGGGGCTATTATAGGATTTTGCAAGCAAGTCTCACAGGTACTTCCAAATGTTCCAGAAGCTTTACTGCCACAACCTACGGAATGTCCTCTTCCAGATGCTTTGGGGGAACTGCTGACAAGAACAAGAGAAAACCTCAACTGGCGACAGGAAAGGGCAGTTTCAGAATTGTTACAGAGAAATAGAGGTGCTTTTTGTTGCGAGCCCAATGACCTTGGCAGAACTAATGTTGCATGCCACCACATCGATACAGGGAATGCCAGACCCATAAATCAGCCACCAAGACGACACCCTTAATAGCTTAGCAGGTTCACAGTGGTTTTCTACTCTAGACATGAAGAGCAGGTATTGGTAGTGCGTGGTGGCCTGGGAAGACAAGGAAAAGACTGCCTTTTGTGTCCAAGGGAAAGGAACCTGGCAATTCAATGTTATGCCCTTTGGGCTATGCAATGCACCTACCACCTTCGAACGACTAATGGAGAAAGTTCTGCCCTTAGATATTTGTCAGGTGTACCTAGACGACATGGTGGTCACAGGAAGAACATTTGAAGAGCACCTGGCATGCTTAGATTCTGTGTTTCAGGAAGTGACTGCGGCCAATCTGAGATTAGTTCCCAATAAATGTCACCTTTTCCAAAAGAAAATGTAATTCTTGGGCCTTGTTGTATCAGCCCACGGGATTGAAACAGACCCTGAGAAGACCAGAGCAATAAGAGATTGGCCTCTGCCAAAGGATAAATCTGAAATTCGAAGTTTTTTGGGATCATGTGCTTACTACCGTCGATTTGTGCCCAGGTTCGCCACTATCGCCAAACCTGTGCATGAATTGACTTAGGCAAGAAGAAAATTTTATTGGACCCCAGAGTGCGAAATTGCTTTCAATAGACTGGAATAAATTCTGATATTTCCCACAGTACTGGGCTTCCCGAGTAGAGGGGGTGAATTTATTCTGGATACTGATGCTAGTGATGTTGGAATCGAGACTGCGTTATCCCAGATCCAGGATGGAAAAGAGTGGCCATTGGAATACTTCAGTAAGGTGTACACAAGCCCGAGAGGAACTACTTTGTGACATGCAGGGAGCTTTTGGCAGTGGTGAAAGCGATTGCACATTTTCATCCATATCTTTACGGCAGACATTTCATCCTAAGAACTGATTATGCTTCACTTCGCTAGCTGCCAAATTTCAAGAACCCCGAAGGTCAGATAGCTCGGTGGGGTTTCAGTACCTACAAGAATATGACTTTGAAAAACAACACAGATCTGGATGCCTTCACATCAATGCAGATGCAGTCTCCAGGAGACCATGCGAATCATTCTGTCATCATTGTGAACTCCAGGAGGAAATGGTTAATGTATCGAGGAAAGCAAGGAGATCAAGAATTCGAGGCCCTGTATCTGGTGATGGGTCATCTACATGGGATGAAAAGGACATAAGAAATGATCAGTTAAGTGACCTCACCTTGCGTCCAATATTGGAGGGGAAGGGAACCGGGCGGCGACCGAGATCGGAGGAGATATCTAGCCTAGGCGTGACAGTCAAGGCATACTGGGCACAGTGGAATTCCCTTGTTATAAAGAATGGTGTACTATACAGAAATTGGGAAAGTAATTATGGGAGACAGGGTCATTTACAATTGGTCCTACCAGAGTGCCGAATCCCAGAAGTGCTAAGAGAACTGCACAACAAAGCAGCAGGTGGTTACTTCGGTGTAAATAATACACTTTACAGAGTCCAAATGAGATTCTATTGGCTGTATTGTTGGCAGGATGTTGAGAAGTGGTGCCTTATGTGTGATGCATGTAATACAAGGAAGGGTCCGAGGGTTAAGGGATGTGGTCACCTCCACAAGTACAATGTTGGGGCCCCATTCGAGAGGATGACAGTTGACATTCTCGAACCCCTACCAATCACTGAGGGTGAAAATATATACCTTCTGGTAGCACAAGACTATTTCACAAAGTGGCCCGAGGCCATACTGGTGCCAAACCAAGAGGCAGGCACAGTAGCTGATGCTCTTGTCGAGCATTTTTCTCCAGGTTTGGAGTGCCACTGGAGCTTCATTCGGACCAAGAACGAAATTTTGAAGCAACTTTTCCAAGAAGTAACGAGAATTTTAGGAATGAAGAAAACCCGAACCACAGCATTACACCCTCAGTCGGATGGAATGGCTGAGAGGCTAAATCGTACTCTGTAACAACATCTGGATATCTACATAGAAGACAATCAGAGGGATTGGGACTCTCATGTACCCTTATTTCTCCTCGCATATCGCTCGGCAGTCCACTAGTCCACAAGGGTAACACCTTAAAGGATGTTGTTTGCGAGAGAGCTCCGCCTACCTGGTGACCTGCCTTTCGGACGTCCATTGGAGGAAGAAGCAGCCACTCCAGAATATTCTATTAAGTCGGAAGTTAACCGACATTCATGAGTTTACCCGGAGGCACCTTAACATTTGACAGAATGAAAACACGATATGACTGAAGAATACCGGAGGAGACTTTTCAAGGTGGTCAGTTGGTGTCGTTGTACAACCCTCAAAGGAAGAAGGGATATTGCCCGAAGCTACAGAAATCTTGGGGAAGGCCCGTACAGGATCTTGAAGCGAATAAATGATGTGGTCTACAGGATTTGCCGACAGGGCTCTCGGGCGAAGCCTAAGGTTGTCCACATCGAAAGACTGGCGCTGTACGAAGGTCCTGATTATGCAGAGTTAGTTCGGGACGAACAGACTTAAGGAGGGAGCATTGTTACGTGCTGCAGCTGGCGCCGACTCGGCTGCCCTGCGCCGTGGTAGGAGACCCACCTCTTCCTGGAACGATACGCTCGCAGCCTGTTGAGCCCTTCTGGAAATCCTAGGAATACCGACAGCGGCGAAACTTGCTGGCGCCACTGACCTCCTCTCGCCTGCTAGAGATTCCGATACATTTAGCGACGACACGATAATGTTCTGGTGTACTGGCTGGTACCACGCGAGTTGGGGAGATTATAGGTGACGGCCTAAGACACTATATATACTGCCGCTATCCAGTGGCCGGCAGTCTTTGACTGAGGCCATCTGGCCGAGTGTGCGCGAGCGAAGAAAGTGTGGACGACGACTCGAGGTTGCGGGACGACGGCGAGCAAGGTGTTCGTGGCGTGAATGGACAAGAGGGTGTGAAACCGACGAGTGAAGCCTACTGTGCGAGGGCGCTTGGAGGACTCTAGAACATTGCGACTGGCGGGACATGGACTGAACTGAGGTGGGACCGAATGGAAGTGTAATACAGATTTTATTGTAAATATTCGAACTGTCAATTTGGACACATATTTTATAGAATATCTGAAAAGGTTGATTCACTGTCTATTGGGACTGATCTTTCATTATTTAATTGATTTATTTGTGGTAATTATACATTGTATTAAATTGGAGTAATTAGTTGTGAACAGTAAGTGCTATCAATTTATTGTGGGATTTTGAGTTCAGATAGTTTTGCTGTAGTTATTGTAAATAAAATAAGGACATTATTATTAATTATTTTATTTGATTAAGATCTCCAGCTCTTAACGGACTTAGTATAGTCCACTTAATTTCTAGAGAGAGAAATTGTAACATTATTTAATGCGTAAATGAGTGTGAATTAAGTGACTGTAACCAATTGACACACATTGTTAAAAACTTTACTTAGAATTGAGATATACACTAACTATTGCTGTCACCTAGAGCAACTAAAGTAACTGTGGAGATGGATAGTTTAATGTTGTACAAAAATAGCTGTGTGCATAAATTTAAAATCGTATTTAGTTATATTTTTATTAATGCCTCCATCCTTCACGCTCTCGAATACGCCTCTCCGGCATCTTGTAACATTACTAAAACCACTCCCTTTACGTAATTTTTGTACCACCCGGATTTAAAAACGGCTAGTGGCATGGCTACAAATGTTGCCACTGTGCCAACTTCGCAATCTGCTCAGCTTGTGTATCGACCACCAGCAGCTGGCTATGCGGACTGCACACAGAATCACATCTGGTGACTAAGCCACTTAAGTGATGGTTCGAACACACAAACTGATTTACAAGAATTTTAAGATTACATTGCACCAAAAATAAATATCAAGTAGTTTCTACCACAATATATCAAATTTTTCTTGCAATTATTTAATGTCATAATTTTATTTGACAGGCATGGCACAGTTTCTTTCAATAATTTTTTCAACTTCAATACGAAATAAAAAAATCATACTGCAGGCAGACTGCTGTCAACATACAAGATTTTTATGCCAACATTCCGACTATTTAAGAATAGGTATTACGAAATAAAAATTAGAAATGATAAGTTTTTAAGTTTATTGGCAGATTTTAATTTTATTCTAATTTATGTTAATTTTTTGGCACTTTTGTAAGATTTATTTTTCAGTAATAAAACTTAAAGAACTTAACGTTTACAGCGGGTGGAAACGTTTCAGAATTAAGGTTTTCTCTGAGAATTTGTTAAGTCGCAACTCTCACAATTTCCAAAAGATGAAATATTCAACCATCGAATACACCGCGGCAAGCAAATTTTCTCTGCGCGTGTGAAATAGAATTAAAGAACATATTTTTTAGAAAATATGTGGGGGATTTTCGGTAGCCGCGATCTAAACGGAATTTAAAAAAAAATGCCTGGAAATCTAGCTACAGCGTTAAAATACAGTACAAATTTTGGAGTTATCCTGGTTTACAAAACGCATTTCATTTATCAACTAAGCACACTTCCAGTAATCGCGAGCTATAGAAACAGTAGCTTCTCTTCCCCCCCCCCTTTTTTTTTTCACAGTGTGTCTAGGACGCTAAAGAAAGCTGGTCGTACACAGTCAATCAAGAACTACAAAATTCTTGGTGCGACTTTGAGTACTGGGGCGCTTCCAGGTAGTCTTAAGACTGCTGTCAGCCCCAAGATAATTTAACAAGGTGTGAATTAGTGCAACGTAGCATGAGGCATGAGAGATGGCAGATTTTTGCAAATTAAGTGCACTAAACAATAGGCCAATCAACCTACAGTAATATGCTACATACTTTTATGCAAACCAGGTATTTGAGACCTCTCTAGTCAGTACTTATGTACTCTCTGTGATGAGGTGCCAACTGTTGGGTGTGGTCATCACAGCTACTCCAGCCAAGCTATTGTGAAGATCTCCATCTTGGTAAATTTGACAGGCCTTGATAACTACCTCACTTTGCACACATGTCAACCCGGTAATCAAGCACTCGACTGAATCGCCAGACCAAACATCTCGCACGGTAACAGCCACTTTCATTCCGCCACGCCAAACTGCTGGTCCGATCCGGTCTTGCCACCGATCCGGCAAAAATTCGTATAGTGTACTGAGAAGCATTACTTTCCCAAGTGTACTCCTAGCACGGGGAAAGCTGACTACTGGTCAGGCGATACAAATGGGCATCCAATTCCCCATTATGTAGCATTCTTCAAAACGAAACAAAAAATTAAGTTCCAACTATTTTTAACAAGTTATTCTATTATAAGCATAAATACGTACAAGTTCCTTTCCGGACCAACGAACTTCTATATGTGGTACCTTAGTTTTAAATGTTTCGGTGTTGTTTAATCATATGCGGGCTACAATTTTTCCGCTGTATCTGTTTTAAACAAAAATAATACTGGGAACATTTTTAGGCGGTATATTAGTCTGCGCATTGCGTATCTGGCATTCAAGTTACAAATTCTCTGCAGTACATGTCTACAATGTCATTCACAATATGTACTCCTGCGATGTGAAAGCCAATAACACCCGAGTACGGCGAGTGTTACTGCTTGCTAGGCATTGTATCGTTTTGCATTTTGCTCACGAACTTAAAAATGAAGTTCAGGATAAAAACAAACGATAACATTTTTAAGGTAATCAGAGGGAATATTGATCCGCCATTGTAAAACAATTTATGTTTCTCCATCGTAACATTAACGCAATATCAGGATTGCATAACCATGTATTTCCATGCTAAGCAGTGGTTGCAAATCGTCTTTCAATTACACAATATATTAAAGCTGTTTCCCTTCCCCGTGTGTGGCGTATACGAATTCCATATTTTTGTAACGGATATACTGCCAGAGTTTGTAGGTGCTATGTGCTATCTATAAACGGCACATAAAAACTTGAAAGAACTGAACATCTCACCGCATGTGTAATAATGTATAAAACCAAAAATGCTGCCTATAAAACTTTTCAGTTAAATACCATACATTTAGCCTTTCATTCCCATTACATACGACCGCTAAACTACTACCAGTCAGCTCGTCGAAATTTCTCGTTTCGACACACATTTTATCGGTAAGAGTTAATGACGCCTCAAGCAGTTTATGCAAAATATATGCTCGAAGACTGGCTGGATGTGGTCACTATTGCTTAGTCATCTGACCACACTCTTCACCAGTGCGTGGGTGACGCTGCCGAGTGCAGTGGCTCAGTGGGAAGCTCTACTCCATTCTCCAACGAACTGCGTCGTCGTCCGTCTCTTACCATTCCTGATGAAACTACCGGCTCCCGCTTGCAAAATATGTTTCCTGTTTTACTACATTACAGCATATCAAACAAGAATTAATATCTAGGTAATATGGGATCAACATTAACAACTAATGAGTGCAGCGTACAGAAATGCCAGTATGTATGCAGAAAACATAACATTGTACCACCACACCAAACTTTTTTTGCAGGGGACGAACACTTGCAGGATGCCCTTAGCATGGCGTTCGACCACCCGTTACATGGATACTGGCGGCGATACGGTTCGGGCATGGAGGCATACAGACAAAAGAAAGACTGCCACAGTTGGCAATTGCCGCTGGCCGAAGTTAGTTCAATCTGGCCTCAATCGTTCTTGATGGGCGAGAGGTCTGGGGACCTTGCTGGCCAAGTAAGCATGCTGATGGCACAGAGTCAGGACAGAGATACCTGTGCTGTGTGAGGCAGGACATTATCCTACTGGGAATGTGGTTGTCAAGATGCATCAGAAAAGACGGTTGCACATGATCGCAGAATTTCCTAGACGTTTCAACCATTAGTATGATGGCACCACCTATATTAGCCTACTAATGACAAGAGAATGATACTACCCAACAAAAGTTTGCACATAACAAATAAAAAAATGCTATACTAAGGTTTGTTGTATAATATCGCGCATTTTATGGCATTTTCTTTAATAATACTCGAGTTGAAACAAGTTTCTAAAGTGTGTTTTGTTTTCTTGTGCGAAGATCTTACACCAATGGAAATATAGTTGGTAAATATCGTCCCCATTCCCTGCTAAATGCGCTGCAACTACCACATAAATATAACGAAATTATTTAAATTATGGCTTATAAACCAGCATGTTACAAAAATATAAAATAGTCTTGGTGTAACACCTAAACATACGCAGTTTTCAAAAAATTCTTGCTGCGGCATTGCCAATTGTGTGTTGACGACCTTACTACTTAACAGTTATTATACGAATTTTGTTAAATGAAAAACTTACGGATAACTGTTGTAGTTATATAATCACTATCTTCAATGTATACAGTGAATAGTAATCACTATAATTTGGAAATGGCCATTCGCTGCATGAGAAAATGAATTGGCATGCAGTGCATAAGAAATGGTGACTCAACAGCAGAACACTGAAATAGTTAATTTTGTAGTGCATCTGCGTATTAGACAAAACCGTTCCTTCAAGCACCACCACTGGGTTGGATATCGTAAGAAATGGCACCTCTCGTTGAGGCGGTGTGCTGCTCTAAAATGAATCGTGGATCACGGCGCTAGCCAGTAAGCTGCCATGTTGCCCGTTGCTCGGTGATACTCGGGTCGTGATGGCAGACGTCATAAGGGACGCTGCGACGACAGATCCCGCTTTGTTTTGGTGGATACACGTGTATCCCCAGCTGCTGTGATGTCCCTGAATAGTGTGCAGCTACGCCAATGGAGTGCTGTCGCACTATTAAACGATCCTCCTTGCTGTTGGTCCGCCGACATCGACCCGTGCCTTCTGGACTGGTGTGTACCCGCCTGTTCCCACTGCGTCCAACACAGACACAGTCTACAAAGAATGGTTCAAGTGGCGAGCAATCTGCCGTAACATCCAAGCTGCCTCTCGGAAGCCGACGATGTGGCCTCTCTTGAACTTATCCAGTTGGGCAAAGGCTTGTCGAATGAGCGGCCAGGGCATGCTGCGTGTTCACTGAACTTGACCTGTGTATCACACCTGTCCACGCTGCTACTTAGACCTTATTCGGTGTCTTGCAGCTATGAATGATTGAGGATATGCAATGTTCCATATTCTAATCCCATTCAGAAAGTAATTGGACTCCAATGGTAAATGGTACAATGGTAACATCAAGCAAAAAACATGAAATTGAAAAAACGTTTTAATGTGTGAAAGCATGCCATTCATGACGTCTACATATTAAGTTTCGCATAAGTAGGCTTATAAAGAAATAAGCTGAATAGTATCATACACGAACGAACGATGTGAATAATGCTGTGACACCAGGAAATGTGTTTCCATTGGAGTCCAGTTACTTTCTGAATGAGATGGAATTTGAATATGGAACATTGCGTTACGTACATTAAATGGATTGCATCAAATACAACTTAAGATGTTTATAGTTACCAACTGCCAAGTTACACAAAATACTCGAAAATGATCAACCATTCAAATCATTTGTTTGTTTTTATTTATCCGCGAAAGTTGTGTCTTTAACCGATTTAAGTAAATCTCTATGTATAAAATGAAGTGCCCGGCTGACTGACTTATCAGTTTGCTGATCTTCCACCTTGTCTACGATCATGCCTTCCTAAATCGTTTATCCCCACAACTGTCATTGTGTCCTCAAAGTTATACCCATCCTTTTCTCTCGTGTAATTGTTATGCAAACGAACACTCGACCTACCTCCTGGCTCGACTCGGACGGTAGTTAAAAACTTTCTTCTTATCTGTAGGTTTTTCCCCCCAAACGACCGAAGTAAATTAGCATTCCAAGCAAAAGCCTCGTCACCTACAGGAAAATAAAGTACGTCTGGAGCGCCAGTACCTACCAGGTAAAAGCTTTTCAGCTGGCAGCGCCTAGCATTTTTCTTGTATGCTTCTCCACAATGTGCTTTTTTCTTTTTATATATAGTTGAATTACACTCGCTTCCATAAAAGTCGATACTAACGTAAATTACTCGATAGCCCTAGATTGCGTCAGCTACTGCCATTAATGAGTAATATAACTCTTAGTTACAATATAAGGATCCACCAAACTCGGGTTTCACAAGTCTAATGTGCTTTCCGTCGACAGCTCCAGAGCAGTGAGAAAAATAGTTTTTTTTTTTTCGAAACCGTCAGCTGTTGATTCACACAGTTATTTTTTAAGTTTAGGGATGAATTCAACTAAACACAACCAAATACAAGCAGTGTACCTGTTTAACAATCTTTGTAATAGTAGATATTCCTAGTCGATAGCTATAAAGCAGATCTGTGCAGAAACGTCCACTAACGAGGTACCTGGAAGCATAAGAAATAATTTAAACGTCAATTTAAACAAATAAAAATTATTATAAATATACAGAAAATTGTAACAGCAAATATTAATGACTTCGGCTTTCGTAGTTTTAGTGGCTTCAGGTCTTAACCCTAACTGAGGCTCTGGGTTGGAATCCCAGGCAAGGCATAGATATAAGATTAGTTTACCCCCGTTAATTATATTGGCATAATATCAGAGAGTGTTAAATCTTACGTTAAATGAGTACAAGTTAATAAACAGATGTTTTATTTGCGAAGACGGTAAACGGTTTGTTCTCGTTATAGGTCAATTGGTTGTAAAGAAGTGGTCAAACATCATAGACCAGTGGATGAAACCTATGAAGAAAGAAAAAAAGTTGAAACGGTCGGGAGCCGGTGCATCCAGTAGGTCTACAAGGCAATATGTGTATCACAAACAGTTCAGATTTCTATAAACAGTCTACGTCCACGGAACGAGCTCCAATAAGGGCACAGTGACAGATGAACACACAGGTGTTATAGCCAGTAGCTGACTCGAGATAGCCAGTCAGCGGCTATCTCTTCAGCCAGTCCAGATATAACTCGCCAGACTGTGCCGAGCAAATATGTGAAAACACCTTCCCTCAGCAGGACAACATAATGCGAAGAAAAAAAAAAACGAAAGGGAAGCCTAGACTTCGAGTTAAGGATGCATAAAGCGATCGGGGCAGGGGGAAGGAAAATCGTCACATGTTTTTAAAGGGGATCCTCCCGTCACGCAACATGTTCACTGAGGACCAGACTTTAGATTTCCACGTGGGAGTTTTACACTTAATTAGAAACATTCAGAATACACACACTAGTCCATCTATGCAGCAAGTTCTTCTATTTTCTGCTACCTTCAACACTACAGTGCGCCACTTCTCACACTCAACAAATTACTTTGGCTGCACCCCTACACCCTCAACAAATTCCTTCACCGCTCAGTTTTCAGAATGTATAATTTGCCCCACTGCAGTCAAGTGTCTCATGTTTCTCATCACTCAAGTCCTGTATCCATTGATACAACACTGCAACCTGCCATTAATGCCAGTAACACATCTGATGCATCTGAAGACGTGCAAAGTCTTGTTTCTCCTGCTTTGACACATTACACACACATTGATTTTTGAAACTTTTAAATCATTACATACGGTAAGATCATTCTAGTCTTTGTTTTGTAATGCCGTCTATTAAAACATATTGTAAATTAAAGTTATTTAATTATGTATATTTTAATAAAATCTAAAGAAATGTATTTTTTAAATAAATATTTTTTCTAACAATTTTTTTAAGTATAGCTTAAACGAGTCTTACCTTAATGTAAGAGCCAACGTGTTTCTTTAGGCTGAATGCAATTTGTGTGTATATCTTGCTTCTGTAAAGGTTTCTTCACACGGTGCAGGAGCTCATCAAAAGACGGAACCTCCTGCAAGAGCAATTAAAGAATGTCACTTCTTCCCTCAGTTCTTGTAAAAGAACGACAAAAGCTCCTAACAGACATATTTTTTCTAATAAAGGATGTACCCACAATTGCCAATGTCGCTTTGTTAATATTAGTAACTGTCTATGGAGCACTTCACCCGACTACGATGTGAAGAACTTGTAAAAAACGTAGTAGAGACACCATAAAAATTGTTAGAAAAGTGTGAGTTATGCTGCATGTGAAATAAGAATGTATATACAGTATTTATTTTGCAACATCATAAAATATTTTACTAAAATATGCTTTTTAAATGTAAATTAATAATCGATTAAAATAGCCGGTGTTTTTAACAAAATTTAAGCGCATTTCCATTCTGGATGCTTCGGGAAGCAGAATTTGCAAGAGTCAAGAAAGATCGTCATAATATTTACTGTGATCATGTGTAATGAAATCATAGTTGTATATCAATTTTATAATTAACTTTATTTACCTCAGTTTCAGCTATATGGACGCACGTAAAAATGATTATACGAATTATTTCCTACAATATTTTTACAATTTTCTCAATTGCAATCATAGTGTAATACAGAGTTAACGGACTACTTGTCTATGACGTGGTTTGCAATAACAGAGTGATAACTTCTGCAAATTAAATAAATTAAATAGGGCCTATATTTAGGTTGACAAAGGGGTTCGTTTCCAAAAAGTTAAAATTAGCCATTTCTGAGGGGTAGTATATTATAGCTTTATGGAATGTTGCACAGTGGCAGGTTAAGGATTTCCTTGCAGGAGGGGTGTAGGTTTTGAAAAATAAGAATGTGCATTGAACACACCAAATCACTGTCATACATGATTTTTCCCAGAATAAATGAAAAATTCAAATAGGCCTAACAGCAAAGTTTTACAGCATACACGTGTATTGTCGTTGTAAACATTTCACTGGAATACTGTATTTTAAAACAATTTAATTGTATATTTACTCGAAGCAACAATCTCACGTCGCAATTATTTTGTTTATAAATGTTAGAATAATTTAACATACAAATTCTCTCTAGTGACGATAGAGGTGTCCCAGCTCGGAGCTTACAAAAAGCAAATTGGTATATGCCCTCAGTTACCATGACTGCGGCCTTGCACCAGAAAGCGATTGTTTTGTAGTATTGTTGCTATGGAAGTATTTTATTGTACAGCACTTGCTACACAGCGCAATAGATAGTGCAAGTTGTGCATTAACGCAGTGACAATCAAATCAAAATATTTTTCCCTTGAGGAAGACGCACACCCTCTACCCCCTCCCCCCTAATCGAAATCCCCCACTGATGTAACAAGAGTCACAATTGTGGAGACATTATATAAGATACCAACCATTGCATGTATCACTACATAAGAGGGATTTTTATGTGTTCATAGTGGTAGCAATAATATGAGGGTTGGTTTGTCAATGTGCAACATTGCTGTTGGAGGGTATCTTAAGTGTTAAAAATGCTGTAACGTTAACGCTTATTGGCATATTTTTAAAGCGAATATCTCTATGTTATAATAATATTAATTTGTAACAAATGTGACTTACAAATATTTATAAAAAATAATGTAAAATTGTACTGCTGATAGTGTTATATCAGATATTACAAAATTAAATGCAAATATTGTGACAACAAGCACCAGTCTTTCAAGTATAGAACTATAGCGATGCGTACTAAAAGAATATGTTTATTTAGATACATATATATGTGTGTGTGCATATATATATATATGTGTGTGTGTATATATATATATATATATATATATATATATATATATATATATAATACACACACACACACACACACATGCTCAATATAAAATCAGGCAAACGCACAAAATTAATGCTTGTAATAAGTATACACATTTGGTTAACTAATTCGAAATCTATAAAATTCTTTTCTCTCGCTATCACTCAAGCTTTCGAAGTCTTTCTTCAGTTCCTGACACACACACGTCTCCACGCATCCCTCGTCATAATGCGATTTTTATAATCTTGTAGGGAATTGTCCCAGATTTGTGACTCGTCTTGTGACAAATGAATAAGAATTTCTGCGTCTATTTCGTCGTCTTTCAACATATTTAAACATACGTGAAGGCTATGTAGACTTCTCACAGTATCACTACATACACTTCAGACTTGGCTAGTAACGAACCTCAAGAGCACGACGAGCGAGAACCTGGACGACTGATCAGCCGTGTAGTGTGAATGCAGCTATTGTTTCCTGTGGTCCATTGGACAGCTGTCCGGGCGAACGTGGGCCTGTGCAGTCGAATGTAGCGGTGACTTCGGGCGTCGTACGGAGGTTCGCGCCCGTGTATGGATGGTGTGAAGGGACCCATGTCTCGCTAAGGGCCAGCTTTACCAACGAAGATTAACTTTTGGGAATATCGAGGTGATTTTATCCAGATGAGAGGCTTATCGTTGGTTTTAATCTCGATAAAAATTGAGCGTGTTTCACCATATTTAATCGCCTGTAAAGAATATCTCGTTAAAATTATCTCGATTTTCTCTTGTTAAACATTAGAGATGTTGCTGTGAGCTTGTACGGAGATATCATTTGAGAAAATTATGGCAACTCGTGAAGATATTTTGGTCGTATGGAAACAGCGAAGCAGAAATTTCTCATCCATGAAAAACACATTTCGTTAGAGCTAGTAACAGAACATTTCAATATCATTGAAAATAAACAAACTAATGCTTTGACACAACAAAATAAAGTGAAACAGTGGCAAACGATTGTGAATAGTTTCCATTGTACATCTCGTGAAGGCGGTGTGTGATAACCTATGCAAACGAACGTGTTTAAATAGTTACCGGAACTGGTAATATATTAAAAGTCTGTTTGACAATCATGTGTTTGACTTAAACAGACAATCAAGTTTTTGACGTAAGGTGAAAGCGTACTTTAAAATCCTCTTCATCTCAAAGTTCAAAATAATTTATTAATTCATTCACGTAAACACCGCGGACGACGAACAATAAATTCCTCGTCATCACTTTCCTCTTCAAAAATTAAATTGTACATTGCATGAGCCATTTTCTGTTTATTCTCGATGAAATAACTTTGCCCTCTCATCACCTTCTCAAAGTATTTGTTTGTTTGACAGTTTAATCCTGATAAATGTGACTTAAACCACCAAAATCTATTATTTGATCTAGATATTCAGAGAAAATCGAGATTAATGTGCGTGGTGAAACATGAAGTACAGATAATCGAGATTGTCGGTTAATCTCGATAAACTATCATCTCGCTTGGGGAAACTGGCCCTAAGTATTGCTTGTTCATCCGGGCGACGGGCGATTGCCCGGACATCGTGTAAGGAGGGATGTTTGCCGGAGGAGAGCAGAGTGGCGGCAAGGTCGAGCTGGAGCTGGAGCGCGGAGGCGGGCCGTGGCAGCTCGTCTGGAGGCGTCGCCGTCTTGTCCGTGAGCGCCGCCCACGTTTCGCAAGTTGCCGTCGTGGACATATAAGGGTCGGCCAGGTACTCCACTCTGACTCACACTGCATCCAGCTCTGTCGGCCGTCCTAGGACCACCTCGCCCTCGCACACTATACCTTGCCTGCTCTGTAAGGAGGCATGGGACACAAGTCCAAGCTATAGTCTATTCACGATTACTACTTCCAACTTTTCTGAAGCCCTGCTAAAGTTCTACGTCCAGGATTATCCTCCGCCTCGTTCAAACAAATCGTAACCAAGTCTAGATAACTACACCGAAGGGACTACACACCCGCATTCGTGCACACTCAGTGTAATAATATTTTGCATAACAACTATTTTTATAAGCCTTGCCAACACACCCTATTTTATTCATGTTAATTACACGTGGTATATTTTAATTGAGAGATAGCAGAGTCTTACTTACAAATGATTTTTTATTCTTCCAAAACAATGCAATACAAGTGCCCAAACATGCAATTTAATTTACACATCAAAAGTATGCCAGATGACGTCAAAACATATGTAAATAATTCAATTTGACTAAAAATAGAAGAAAAAATCGTGTTTTTTTATGTTAACACTCGTATAAAACGCCTGTGATACATGGCGGCGGCATATTTAAGAAACGACCAAACACGTCATACATACAGCGATTTTTTTCAATTGTTCTGTTCCAAAAAATGTCAAGAAACCGCAAATGGACTATATAGAGATCAATCGTATTTTACAGTTCGATGGAATCCGGTAGAGAAATAATTGCAGAAAGGGAAATCTTACAGATTTGTTTTTACTAATTACGACAGCAATTATTTTACCAGAGCGGTGTATTTATCTCGGAATTTTTCTAATTCCGTAAGTTATGTTTTCCCGACGCATGATGATGTACGATAAATTCTCCAACATTGCAAAATAGTCGCGCACGAAGTTGACAAACTCGTTATCTAGGTTTCCCATTTTTTTAAATATATAGTCTTTCTATGTTTTTCAAAAATATGTAGGATTAAATTAGCATATTTGGACTTCGTTTGCATTCCACGCCCTCTTTATGTTCCAGCTACCGAGCCCAAGACAGCCGTACGGGAAAGTTGGAATCACGCACGGTATTCCTGCCCCAGCTATCCATTTGCTGTACTAATAAACATTCTCATCGTCCAACTACTCAACTTAGTGCAACAGGCTGGCGACCGACCTGGAAAACAGCGAAAAGTGAATTGTCAGGGACAAATTAAATGCCATCTAAGTTTTCGTGGCAACAATTAAGTTATGATGATGGTAGAATATTTTTTTTTGTTAACTTCAACAGCAATTGTATTGCATATCCTAATTTTGTCTACATTGAAAAATAAATACGAACGTAATGCCAAACACCACCATCTTGAGACTACGAAGAAGGAGCCCTATTTTTGGGGTGGAATTGATATTAAACTGTTCACAATCGTTCATAGCGAAATGTTTACTTTGCCTTGTAACCACGCGGCGAAGTAAACAAGTCATCAAAACTTCCTGTTACCAAACTTTGTTACATCCATGTGACAAAGATTACCAAATGCAAACTCCTGTAAACTGTGTGCCATGCACTCTCGACGAAGTGCCAAACCATCTCGCTGAATTTTTATAATTTAATTTTGCATTTTGTAAAGTTGCATTTGGAACATCGTGATATTCAACAGTTGCTGAATACAGATGAATATGAAATCGTAGTTTTAATACTAAAGTCTTGTAATTTTTAAAATAAACTGCACGGTAATGTTAAGTACGCCTTTCCAGTACTAAAATAGTATTAAAGAACATTTGGGATGAAAAATTGTTGTTAAACAATAAATATGTAATTAATAAAATACGCCTTTTACGAATACGTTGGTAACTTACGTTAAATAAGTGTTAGTTTATTGCAAATAACCTGTACAATGTACATATTTACCTTTAAACTTTGCGGTACTAACAAGGCTGCGATTTTGTAATTCGCAAGCTTTTAAGTAAACAAACTGTCAAAACGCAAGTTATAAAAATAAGTTACCGATTTTGTAGACGAAATCTGGTCATGTGACCTTGTTGAAGTCCCGGTTGGTAAAATTGCCTGTTTTGAAAATGCCGGGAGTGTGATAAATATTTTTTGTGTTGATCGAACAATGTGTGTGACATCGGCAATGTGATAAATCTTCATGCTTCGTCCTGTTGAAGACAGTGTGTAAACATTCTAAGTGACTTGCTAATTTAGTGCTAACTCAGAGGTAATTAATGTGTATGGTCCATCTTGGTGAGATCAGCGGAACGTGGTACTGGCCCGCCGCGTCCAATCCAAAGATGTATCACTGAGAAACACGCGCACCGCCAGTGTGAAATGGGCTGGTGCACCATCATGTTTGGAACCACATTTGGCTGCGGATGCCCATAAATACCTCTTCCGTAAGTTCAAGCAGTGGTTTGCGGAGGAAGCGAAGGTAAACTTACTTTCAGGCCCTGCATGGTAGCAACGTAACCACACCATGTTTTTAGCTGCACGCCAAAGTGCGTTTTAACACGAATTTCGAATCATTCTATATATATATATATATATACAATCCTACATAAAAATTACGTTTAAGATCAAAGTAATTTATATGTATATTTCATAACTTTCCTTGAGTAAAAAAAGTTAGCCTATACAAAACGATGTTTATGACTATAGTTAACAGTATTATGGAACATTCTTTCAATTAACTGTATCAGCTAAATGTTTTTTTTTTTTTTTTTTTCAAACGTTCTAAATATATCGCGCCTCTTTCTTGTTGCTGATTTGACTTTTTGTTGGATTGTTATGTAGATGGGGTCCTATATATCCGCCTTGACGAACCTCTTTGAAAACTGGGGGTTTACTAGTTCCTCAAGCATTCCTCGTAGAACCTGTAGGTAACAAAAAACATAAAATATTCTCTTATGTGTATACATTAACTGTAAATACATCGTAATCACGTATAAAGTAATTGTATGCCGTGTACGTGTTTTTATGGTACATGTTAATCAGTCACACACTAGTCAAACAAAGTTAGCGATAAGAACACATATTTGCGTCATTACGCGCGTGTGTTGATCGAAATCACTCGTTAAGAGGAAAACCCACCCAGAATGCAATTTAGAAGTTGAAAATTTTCCGAGACGTGGAAATACTACCTCAGGTGATAAAAAATGTTATGTTGTGACTCGTCAGGAATTTGTAAAACAGCATTGCCTTAACGACTGTAATCTGTCGACTACAGGCTACGATAAGGTAAGCATGGTTGGAGTCCAAAACGGTTTCTGGGATATGGCAACTTCCATATCATCGTTGGAACATTTACCTACATTTGTTACGTCTGGTGATGTTGAAACTTAAAACTGCATTTATATTTATTTGTATTTTATCTCTTTGAATTATACACATTTTTAAATTGGTAAATGAAGGTATGTTCGGTTATTTTACACCCGCTCAGATCAAACTGGTACAAGTATCTATACCTATTAAGTAGTCCAAATCACATTCTATCTGGCATTTTCCTACAAGTCAGTACGAGGTGTGAGCATTTGTAGAATAGCCACGTTACAAATTTAACTTCTTGAAATTTTTCTAACTTACAGTACATGTTCTGTGTGGTTTTTTGTGGCAAATGGGTGATTTCAATTTTTCCACCGAACATACCTATACTCAAACGTACGAGACACTATGCAGGCCGTACAGTATTTGTGGTGATTTAAGCAATCAGCGAGTATTTTAAAACATTTGCAATAACTTTACTTGATGTATAGATTGACGATACCCTTGTGTATTATTTGGTTCCATGCTACTTAAAGAAATTCATTTAATTATAATAAGTAAAGTGTATTAGGCTCTACTGTATTTTCGTTGTGTTTCTTTAAACTAAGAGCGTATTCAGCTCGGCTAGACAAGCTACATACTTTGTCGTTAGATGTAAGATATATGTATATGTACTGCAAATTCTATTTAACTTATTTCTAACCTTTTTTGTCACGTGACGTTGCTTTACTCTCTTTAATTTTTTTAAGATTTATCATGCAATACCTCAGATTATTATTTTTCGAGAACTGAAATTAATTGTAGTTATTGTATTAATGGTACAAAAATCCCAATCGCTGTTAAAGATGAATTAGGAAAATTAAGACTGCTGAGTTTTCTACATGTGAACTGTATCTAGGTAATACCATAGTATGAACTACAAA
Source organism: Dryococelus australis (assembly GCA_029891345.1). Lineage (NCBI taxonomy): Eukaryota > Metazoa > Arthropoda > Insecta > Phasmatodea > Phasmatidae > Dryococelus > Dryococelus australis. Next base: position 85,783,421 of record CM057002.1, on the reverse strand, counting down.
TGTTACTTTGTGTGTGCAATTATGATAAATATACCTGCACAAAGATTGTGCCATTCTGTCATTCCAGAATTCGTCATCCTTTTCGATGACTTCATACGTCATCCAATGGGAAGTGTAGACTACAAAGTAACAATACTTTCTGCCAGTTATTTGCAACTGCCCTTGCACTTAATAATAATAATTAGAATCACGCCTCGTTAGTGGTTTCCCATTCACAATCGCGCAGTAACTCATCTGAAATCAGTAAATAAGTAATAATTATAAAAAAAATATAGCACAAATATTATACAATATATTACTTTAATTCTTGTTTGGCTAAGTGCTAATTTTACGTGGCAATACAAAAGTGCTATACATAACACCGATATTGCTGAACATATTTTACCTGCCCATTATCGACAGCTTCTTTCGGATTTCCGTACTTATCTGCTGAAAGAGGGCACTGTACTATGATTGCATCTTCACCCACGAAACCATCTATAATGACAGAATTTTACGTGACTGTGTACAAATTAATCGGACTACATAAATAATACTATTAAAGTTAAGAAAAGTAGTTCTTTAAAAAATGTAACTACCTGGAGTTGCATCAAGAAAAGGATACTCAGAATATACGAATATTATCTCAGTTGAGAATATCGTCCTCCTGTGGCTAGTATACTGTGTACAGCAGTTTCGGTGATTGGCATGTATGTGTCTTTATTTTCTCGATTTTTGGACATTATTTCAGAAACAATATTACACACTGCATTTAAATAGCCATGTACAGTGAAATCCATCCACTTTCTCTTTCACAAAATCCATATCCATAAATGAACAATCCGTGCCTCCATGATGTTTCTCATCCTGAATTTGCGTGAACAGATATAAGTTACTATATCAACAATTCTTCGCCCAGATAAGACATTAGTCACTGCTGGCGTACGAACACACTCGGAGTTTTCTTCTTTTCACATGTCGCCTGTAATCCTGTGGGAGAAGATAGGACATTTATTACGTACCGGTATATTAACAGGTGGAACGGTTTCAGCAAAGCTGTGAGGAGTTTTTATAATGTACTCATAACACAGTAGCAATAAGCATTTCAACTATACTAAGACAAAAATACATAGGAAATTAGATGATGTAACAGAAGTGCAAGACATTAATTTTTAGTACAAGTGAATACGATTGTTGCATCATTCTGGTAGCCCCTCGTAGAATATTGTACCTCTACGTTCAAGGTCGAAAAGCAGAATGGCGATTTACCATAAAATAGCACTGTTACCTCTCACTTTTGCGTTTGTCTTCACAAGCATTACAGAACTACGAAAAATATTTTAGAATTATAATTTAAGAAGTTTAAACTGGTGCAAAAAAATGTCAATTTGCAGTATCTTACTGGGTATGTGGTACTGTGCTGCAACCTGTTTCTTCACAATTACACTCTGGCGAAGTGTTTGCAATTTGTCGCAATCGACTGTTTGAAGACATATCTAGATGACTGTCAATGGAAAGGGTATCTCCTAACCTGAAAATTAATATTAAATCATAGCATAACATTCTGTATAACATGCGTAGGCCTATGTGTGTCAAAAATATGTTTAGGGTTAGCGTAAAAGATTAAATATACAGATCATTTATTACGATTTTCAACTCACAAAAGAATGTGTTCGTGAAACTTGAGTTCTTTCCTCTACGTCGCGTCGGTGGAACAATGTTCCAAAATACCTTACGTTTGCTACAATGGGGAAAATACATGTCTTTAAAAGTATTATAGGCCTACGTTATTTATGAGTTTGTCATTAAAGTAAAGGAATAACACCGGGGCATAAGAATGGTGATAAGATATTTACAATGACTGGTTGCGCACTGCTACCAGCTTCTTGAAAAGCACACCTCATCCAAATGTCTGAAAGTGGTATCAATGGACTATTTGAGGTAGTGTCTGAATCATTGCCACTTGAAATTAAAATATAGTATCTCATGTACTGGTACATAATAATTCGTGTGTTAAGAGTATTTACGTAGCTTCTTTATAAAAATTACAACTTTGTGATACGCATTTTATGAAGTATAACTTAACTATTTCATTTATTAGTAAGTTATTTATCTTTAACTATTTTCGAATATTTAACTTTCAGTTGACTGTATTACTGTAACACAGATCATATGTAAGCATAGTTGTTTATTACAAAATATTTCGTTGTAAATACTTACTGAGCATAAAAATTAGTGTTGTGTTACTCCTCGTTGATTTCCTGGGGTATTTCATATACGGCTTGCAGAGCATTGAAAGAACCTTTAATGGGGCTGCACAAAAATTAGTTTAAAAATACCTATTGTACTTTTATGACTCATATTTTATGCTTTCTGGCATGAGCTTTGTTTGACAAATGTGGTTACCTGAAAGGTATTTTTTCTAATACGTCATCTTCACGACAGCTCTCAACACAACACGACGCTGTATTATTTGGGTCTAGTAAGTGCTAGACTGTAGTTGGTAGTTTCTCATATAACATTACTGGGCATGTTAAAAACTCTCCGCCGCTAGAAGTTAGTTCTAATAACGTTCTTCTCGCTGTAGAAACCTTTTAATAACGTTCACTCTAAAATTGAATCAGTGGCTATTCACTGACTGAAAGTGAGATTTCACAGATTAAATTTGTTTAAATTGCTCCAACAAGAATATGTAGATAACTACATATTGTATCAGTGAACTAAATTCACTAGTTGAAGCAATGAAATTCACAGATTGAAAAAGTAAAGAAGAAATGTGTACCCAGATGTACAAAATATTGTGTAATTTTGCACATTATGTAATTTTTCTTTTACAACATGTCTGAACTCAAGAAAATTTTTTACGAAAATGAAATAAGCGAATACTCAAGTGGGACTCGAACCGACCACACTTTAAATGTTACACTAACAACCTAACCACTGGACCACGGTAAACGAAGTCCATAATTGATTTTAATGTAATTATTATTGTTAACTTGCGTTTTGTATAAATTTTGTCCATCGCTTTCAGAAATAAGTGTTTATAATTGAGACTTTTAAAATTTACATAAGTTCATAGATAAGAACAGAGTGAAAATGAAAACCGAAACAAAAACCGAAGAATAGGAATGAATACATACACAAGCTTACAATAAAAGTATAAGTTGCCATAATACATAAATTACATAAAATAAACGATCAAACAACAATTCGTAGAAAGCTTACTTCGGAAAAGGTGGCAAACTTTTACAATGTAGGCTAAGCTCATGTGAAATGGTTATTGATGTGTAGTAAAATTTTTATTACAGAATAAAACTGTAGTTTTCATATGATGGATTCATTAGTTGAAATTGTAATTTTTAGTGTAAATGTTGTCTGATGCTGAATCTGTTGTTTTATCACTTTTCCATCAGTCAGAATGGACAAAACAAGAAATTCGGCAGTAAAGTTACTGACTCAGTTGAAATTCCGCTGATTCTAATTAAGTGTGAACATAGCGATTTTATTATTAAAACATTTAATTGCCATCCATACAGAAAGTACTTATACATTATATGTGATGTAGCAGAGAAAAATCTTGTAACTTAAACAGTAAAGTTTCCAGGGTAAATGAGTAGGTAGACGTGGGTCTAGACACGGAAAGAGCAAGATACACATAATATGCATATAGACTGTTCACGGTAAAGTGAGCACTTTTTAAGGCCCACTTACTTTATCCTTTGTCATTTTTTATCCTTTAACCAACTTTTTAAATAAATATTGTCATGTAAGTAATAAACATAGTGTGTATAATCCACCGCAACCGATAGTTAACATTTAGGGCTAAAATAAATATATTTATTGACTTATTCCAAACGAGAGCGCTTTCAGAAGTACTCACTTTACCGTGAATAGCACATAAGAGCTTTTCACTCGCAAGATATAATTTTCCAGTTCTACTTTTTTCAATGTGACTGTGTTGAAGGATGTTAAAAATTACACTTTTTACACGATTCGTCTTTTGTTGCATCCTGTGTTGGTTTTATCATTTCGATGACTTAACTACAACAAAAATCCAAGTACAAACATGAATAAAAAATAGTAGCAGGCTGCTGGGTGTGTGGCCTGTAATTCATTGTAGTGCCCAAGATTCAAGAATCTTTCTCTTATGCATGATAATATGATGAAATAAAACTCGATTAAACTGGCTTGCCACTTTCCTTTTGTGAATTTGATGTAAGAATATCAGCAATCCGTGGGTGATTAGAGATAAAGACAGCTATCTCGCATGTGACTCGAGTTGTAAGAGCTGTCTCGCTATGCGCACTATACTCGCTTAGACCATCAGATCTAGTTCACTAAATAATTTATTCACTCGCTCATACAATTTCTTATTTACCTTGCTTGCATTGCCAAAAATTAATAATACAAACCAGGCTAAGTGTTATAGAACACAAATATTTTAACAGATTTGCTGTTGCCTTCTATTTTCCCAAAAAACACGTGCAATTTTCTTTTTTTTACGCTCTTCTGGCAGAAGGTTTTAAACGTAGACTTGTATTTGCTTTCGAAAATCGCAAACTTTTTTTTGCGATAATGTACATAAAAACTAAATGTTTAGTTCATCACCAAACATCTTAGAATTCCACGTTTTCAGGGCATGCAATCTTCGCTACAACTGACTTGTAGTGTAAGGAAAGAGTCCATATCGAAAGGACCATTTTCTCTCGCTCCTTGCAACATTATCTCACGCGCGCGTATTGTGTGTCACAGCCCGCCTTTGGACTCATAGTTGAAGATGAACATGCAAGGAAATACACAAATGTATAGCTAGTTTGGCAGTTCGCTCCGTCGTACCAAGCAGTTTTAAGGTGGCAGGTCGCCTGGTTCGGCCGCCGTACGTTGTGCAGAACTCCAGCAGTAAACGTGTTATTAAAAAACCGTCCAACGTGTCAGTGAGATCTGCTTACGAATAGCATTTAAGAAACGATATGCGTCTGAATAGGTTTTTCAGTTCCTCCATTTCTTTCTAAAGTATGTTTTTGTGATAGTGAAAATGACTTTAATGATATGAAAATTCATGTACAAACCATCAATTGACTAGGGACGTACATCAATAATTTATTTTTATTATTACGCCATCAAATGGTGGGGCCTCCGCTGAAAGTCCCATACACACGTATTATCGACGGCAAGACTGCACGCTAGTTCAGTGCTTTGCGCGTAGATGTGTTGAGAGTTGAAGCGCCTGTCTCGTTCGCCCTTAGCGCTCCCACGCTTTTAAGCCTCAGACGTGCAAAATTCCTTCGACCAGGCGGCCGCCTTTACCCCGAACAATGATGTTCAGTGCATTCCACTGATGCTAGTTAGTAGCAGCTGATTTACTGAACTACGAGTGAATAACATTTCACTGATTGAAAGTGTTGCCTCGAAAACACTACCAGAGGTGCATCCTAATATGATTTTACAAAGCTGTGCTACTTTTCTTGGAAACATTTTGTTATCCTATTCGTTTTCATATTAATCTCGAAAAATGAGCGTGGCAGTTGGAGGGCAGATGCGTTTCTCCGAACCGAAGAAGAATAGGTGCCTTGCCCGTTAATTTTTTTACGTACTAGATGCTCCCTTTGGCAAGTTACGTTACTGTACAGCACATCCGTAACAGATAAACTTATATATTTTTACTTTAGCGTGCCTGTAAGAATGCTCAAAGAGGACAGGCAGCGCTTACCTAATACGTTGCCGTTTGACTCACGATCAGTTTCAGCCGCCGACAATTGGCCTTGCAAAGAAGGAAACTTTCCTTGCTAATTCCGTAACAAATGCGGCCACGCATACAGGTGAGAGGCGAGACCATTAATGTCGCTGCAATAGCGTACATAAACGCAGCGTCCGTACGATCTGCCAGTGACTCGGAAGTCATTTGAATAATCTGGCTCTTGACTATAAAAATATCGATGTGAACAATTATCTCTGTGTTTACAACTGTCGGGAACATGGCTATTTGCTACGATGACGAGGGCCTTGCCGTAATTAGAGGTTCTTGTGCTCGAATGAAACGTGATGGGCTGGGGTGGATCTTCCCACGCCGACCGAATGCACAGACAGAGATGTCACAGGTAGATTTCCTCAAATGGTCTGTGCCTTAAGGTTGAATTAAAGCAACCGCCTACGGGGCACTGTACTAGACTATACAACGCGAAGAACTCGTCAAAAAAAGTGGCACAGACACCATAAAAGTTGTCAGAAAAGTGCGATTTATGCTGTGTATGAAAGAAGAATGTATATATTTTGCTACATTATTAAATATTTTACTAAAATATACTTTTTAAATGTAAAAAAGTAATTGATTAAAATAAGTCTGTATTTCTAACAAAGTTTAATCTTATTTTTATTGTGGGTGCTTCAAGTAAGCAGAATTTGCAAAAATCTCCGTGATGGAATGTCATAATAATGTTTACTATGATTGCATGTAAGAAAATTGTAATAATAACGTAGGAAATAATTGTTCTAATTGATTTTATGTGCGTCTATTTGTCACAAACATTTATGGCTGAAACCGACGTCTTAAATAAAGTTAAATATAAAATTGATATGATACATTGTTAGGCCTACCATGATTTTACTACACGTGATCACAGTAAATTTTAATGATCTTTCTTGAAGATTTGCTTGTAAATTCTGCTTTCCGAAGCATCTAAAATGGAAATGCGTTTAAATTTTGTTAAGAATGCGGACGATATCGATCGATTAATTTTTTACGTTTAAAGAGTATATTTTAGTAAAATATTTTTTAATGTTGCAAAATACATACATTCTTCTTTCATATGCAGCAGAAATCACACTTTTCTGACAATTTTTATGGTATCTGTACTAATTTTTTTACTAGCTCTTCACATTGTACAGCCAGGTGCAGCGCTCCATAGGCAGTTGCTATACTTAAACCTTCTGCACGTTCAAGGTCAAGAAGCGAGAGAGCGATACAGGCGACACTAACATGCACGCCTAGCGCCTCATCCGTCGTTACGCTTTACTGTGTAAACTAGATCTACAACAGTCTGGTTTTATTATACGCGATGAAAGTACAAGGCGTGATGGTTCTACCCCACTTTTGATTAATCGGATAACCATTTGATATCAAAAGAGTTAACCCTATTCCGATTAAAACGGGCGTGTTGGATCAAATAATTTTCATTTAAAAGTTTGATCAAACTTCTTTGTTGATTTTTTTTATTTTGTGTATGGGTATACTTTATTTTCTTTCTTTCTGGCTGGGGAAGCAGATAGCAGGAGCTCTGTATGATGTTCACGGTGTGGTGTCCTGGAAGCGACTGACCAGAGTGGTGGATAGCAATGTGTTATATAGGTGTTGAGTTGAGTGCAAGAGTGTGCTAAAGCCATTTTTATTATTTTTTTCTAATTATAATGTGTTTGTAGGGATATTGGTGGTAGATATGCGATTTTTACGAATATGTATAATACACAAGAGAAATTCAGTGTGTTTAAATGATTTCTAAGAGTGGCCCAAGTGTAAATGTCATGTTTTGGGGGGGGGGGGGGGATATTGCTTGTAGACGGTGGTGGGAAGTAGGCCACTTTGAAAGATGCGACTGTTTCCGAATGCAATTAAACATTCGAGAATTTCAGAGTGATCTACGTGTAAATAAATTACATGCATCGAATCGCAAATTTCAAACATCTACATCAATAATAAGTGGAATTGCACGACTCTCCAGTATGGAACTAAACAGACGTGAGTCTCGAGCTTAAAAATATCATTTACACGAGATAGAAGTATAACACAATTACGTGTGTGTGGAATTAGCAATCTACAACAAAATTTCCCTGTAAATTACATACTTTCATTAAATGACAGTCTTCCTAAACAGATTAACAAGTACAAATCACAGGTACCTTACACGGTCCAGTCTGGTGAATGATATCTTATGGCAAAAAAAACTCAGAATACAATTTAAACCAGACAAAATCACATACTTGAAATGATAGTAAGGTAAGTCAGTTCGATGTATGAATGAGTTGCACTTGCATCGAACTGTGAGTAGATACGTATAGCACGTCCAATAGGCAACTGTGTTTAAATTGCGGTAAAAACTCATAAATGGAGGATTTTATTTTAATGGTTATGAAATTCACTTAACTTGTTAAAACAAACAGTATATTAAAACTGCTAGGAATTTTCGTAGACAGAGCTCAGAAACATGATTTGAAATTCTTATCATAATATTGATTTCAACACACAAATATTTTCCCGTTAAAATACTTTTATATTAAAATGTTAATCGCGGCTAGCACTAGAGATTAAGATAGGTGCGATGGTCGCCGATCCATTGTTGCGGTAACCCGCGATCGTAACCTCATCGTCCGCCAAGTTTCTATAGGTGCAGTGAAGATGAGAAACTGTTAAGGCTTGATGACCAACTGAAGATGGTGCCGAGTGTCCAGAGAGCTTCAGATCGAGGGCTTGTCTGCTTGTAGCCACCTCCTCCCACCTTCACCCTTCGCCAGACTGCTACTCCGAGCTGCCTACGATTGTCAATTTTTCGTCATTGTAGTAAGATGGCGTCAACTGCCTAGTTGCGTTCATATCGGGGGCCCTGCCTGCTTGTAGCAACCCCCTCCCTCCCCTATCCTGCACCCCTCGCCCTCAGAGCCGGCCAGAGACCAGGATGCCAGCCACCCCCTTGTCACCAAACCGTGTCTGTGAGGCCCTGGCGGTCATTCACCTGTCTGCTTGCGATTGTCATTTTTCGCCACTGACTCAAGATGGTGTCAACTGTTTAGATGCACTCAGATTGGGGGCTCTCTGTTTATAACAACCCCCTCTCACCTCCACCCCTTGTCCAGAGGAACGTGCCCCGAGGTCAAGAACCCAGACCATCCTTCCCACCCTACTCCAGAAGCTGTTTTTGTGCGAAAAGCGATTTCTTCTCCAAGGCCATGGCTACACACCCCAACGTCCACCCTTCACCATGAGGCCAGAGCTTGCATCTTGCTGGCTGGAGAAGTAGTCCGAGCATTCCGCTGTTGCTGCCAATCCAAGGTCACACAAGAGCCTGGCATATTCCCACCGAATTAAAAAATTTCACAACTCTCGCCTATGACATTTTATATCCCTGAAATAAAGTTTCTTTGATCGCCGAAATAATCCCCAGATTAAACATTCCAACAAGTGTAAATTTGAATCAAGCAAACTATGATTTGTAAAATTTAAATGTAATTCTGAAACATATTAGTAATATGTCAATTATGTTGATATAATTGGAAATTCGTCGCAAGTGCATGCTGTATATTTCCCTGTGTTTGAGTTAGATGGGGAATGGCAAATAAGTCTAATACAATTCGTTACTTACAACAGCATATCAAACATTGATATGCATAACCAATTATTTACGGCTAATTTTGGTGAAAAAATCTACAAGATTGTGATACCGTAGGATCTTATGAGTTGGATGACCTTGAAACATTCATTAAAGCAGCATTATCTGAAGATAAGCATTTCTTATAATGTGGAAATCCAAATACATTAACTAGTACAATGTACAGTAATGTCGATATCGATTTCTTGGATGACAATTCTATTGCAAATATGTTGGGTTATGAACGGAGAGTATATCCAGCTAATCAATTACACGAATCTTCAATACAGGTAAATGTATTATCGGTAAATGTATGCCGCATAAATGTTAATATTTTAAGCGGTTCATATTTCAGTGGAAAACCGACAAATACAATACATAAATTCACATGCTCCAGGATAAAAAATAATTGAATAACTGAATACATTGATATATCTTCCAGTAATTGTGAAACATGTTGATGAAATAGTTGTTACAGTTGTCGATCAAGATGGTAAACTGATTAATTTTAGAAACAAAAAATTTGCCCTTCATTTCCATTTAAAAAAGCTATTTAAACAGTTGCATTCCGTTGCACATAACAATAATAATGGCAATTGTGTACAATATTAAATTCGGATGTAAAGTAGGCAGTTCTTGTAAGATATATGTCACAATGGAACATATTTCGAAGAAAGGAAGTTAAAAAATACGTAAACAGTCAACACAAAACGCTCACTTAAAATAAGGTACCTGTTAAGTTAACACAAGGGAACAAATTGTATTTATAATAATTAGGATATACTGTCAATAGAAATGGAAGACATACTTAATGTTGAAGAACCAATCACTTATGAAAATGCAATAACCAATACAGAAATACATGTGTATGAACCATTCCGAGTAGGTCCATCCACGTTTCCTTCGGAAACAAGAATTTCAATACAAAATCATGATATTTACACATTACCATCGAAATCAAGTTTAAGATTTAGAGGAACAATTAAACAGACTGCTGATGCAAGTAATCCAGTACAAAAATAGTAATAATGGAATATTTCTTTTAATCGACAGAATTGCATATCTGCTAAATGGGGTGGAAATCGACCAAACATGAGATGATGGAATTACTTCCACGATAAAGAACTATCTCGCGAGAACTGTAAACTTTATTTATACAGGGCTTATGGGTGGGTGGAACAATGCTAGTTATTACTCACTACAAATAAACCCAGGTCGAAAATACGAAGTTGTTATACCACTAAGTATGGTTTTGGGCTTTGCTGAAGACTACAAATATTTTATATTAAATGCTAAATAAGAATTAGGTATTTTATTCGGAAATACACATTTGAATTCTATATACGATACAGCAAATAACGAAGAAGGTGTAACATTTGAATTAAGCAGTGTGGAATGATTTATGCTGCGTATTGAAATAAACACTTGTGAATGTGTAAAGTTTTTAAATATATGAAAAAATGGAAGAATCTACTGCATTCTAATCGTGGGCTTTAGAGGTTTTTCCAACACTGCCAACATCATTAAAATCATATGGAATGTGAAATCAAGTTTTTTTGTCAGAAAAACGGTGATGTCATTTGTTTTCAAACAAATCGACAAAACAATTTAAAAGCTGATATATCAGTATTCGATAATTGTGATATAAAAATATTAAACTGTATTTAAACAGTCAAGCTTACCCCTATATGGATTTAAATATGACATTTTTGCCAATGGGGAATTCCTTATTTCATATGATATGTACTCAAAGTTTCAGGAAACCCATTATAACAAAATCAGTTCATCGATCCGAGAACCAGAATCATTTAAAACGAGAGGAATGTTATTTGTGTTTGGTGTAATCAACAGGATGACAGAATTACCAGTGGCATAATTGATTCACGAATTGAGATTATGGCAAATACACCAATTCCAGTAAATACACAAGTTTACGCTCTTATGATTCATGGTAGATTAGCGACTTACAATGTAAGAGATAGGCTGGTGAAAATAAATAGTCATTAAACGAATTACGGCTATGGCAAGATGTTCTGCAATGTGCAAGTATTTTAGTCTGCAGAAAAAAATATTTATCATTAAAGAATCGGCTTTCAATGATTTGGAAGAAAATACAGCCGTATTCAGTTTCAAATCACTGTTTGACTCTGTCTCCCAAAAAACAAGGAAGCTAATATATGGGTTACTTACGATCACCGTGGTTTAAAATGGGAAAGTGTATGTTTAAAGTATGAGAACATTGAATATATTTGCAAAGATTACCTAAATAATTGTGAAATATACTTAGGTGGAGTTGAGGAAAACGTATTTTTGTGTGTATAACGAGAAATTAATGAATATTAAAAAATAATGCAATTTCCCCGTGTTCACTCAATTACATAAAACATATAGATCTAATTCAATGTTTTTCTCAGCAGAGGAAAACATTGAATTATCAAAATTAATGCTAACTTTGGCAATGCTGACTGACTGTGGTGAAACAGACTATGATGATTCTCTTTCTGAAATCACCTGTGGATATTATTCGATTCATATGGCATTGTTTGGGATGGGAGAACTGATGAGTGTAATTTAATATTAAAAGTATTTGGTTGTATGTAATCCACTAGTTCGTAAAGATGGATCAACAAGACAATAATGAAGTTACATGCTCATGCATACAAAAATCAAAATTTAAAGTGAATATCAGCAAGTTATTAGCATGTTGGAGCAAACCATTTCGACTTTGTTTCGGAAAGAATTAGTTTTAGCAACTTTTTTGAAACAGCTTGTGTTTGTATATATTTTTAAAATAATTTTTATTATGTTTTGTATCATTCTGTAGTTACTTGAGTATGTTGTGGAGCAAAATGTACTTTCTAATCATACTTTTCTCTTACCGCCTATAAAAACTTCTTACGCGAGCTCTAAAAATGCGATATTTGACCAATTTTCATGATTTTATTCCCCATTAATACATTAAATATGACAAAACTAAAAAACATGGGGGAATAGATAATGGTTTCTTGTCTTTTCTCACAAAAAGTCGTAAATGCAGAACCTTCATTTACCGAGACACGCATTTACGCGCAAAAAACGATTTCACGGAAAACATTTCAGTACATGGGACCCTTAAGGCGGAGTACTAGTAAGGAGCGGTCAACGATACTGGCAAATGTCCACAACTAGCTGCAAGTAGTTGATCTATCTTCCGCTAGGTAGCAACATCATCGAAGCAGTTATGGCGCCATTTTGTCTGCTGGTTCCGTACGGTATGTCGGTATTACAATTTAGGTGGGAGGGGGGTGACTACTCTCCCTGATTTTCCTAATCCGCTCAGACCTCTCAGGGCCTATTAGCAGGTGTGTTCAGATGACAGATAACAGACCAGCATAGCAAGACTTCGGAGCGATACGGTCTCTTCCTCGTGTTCGTTGCCGATTAAACACTCTTTACAATGTTGCAAATGTATTACAATTTCAAATGATTTAGGGGGGGGGGGGCACGTATAAGGCACGTATTCCTAGCGCCTATTTAACTCGTCTTAAAAAATGTTTAGTTTTAAACAACGAGAAAATAAGCATTCTAATCTGCCGTGAGAAACTGAAAATGTCATTCCGTTCGTTAATAAAGAAAAGGAATTAATGATTACTGCCATGCTGATTTTATAGAACTTTTCAACAACATGCTGAAAATGTATTTAGTTATTTAGCATATAATGGCTGGCGAATAAAGTAATTCCTGGTTTTCATATAGTTACATACAGAGTTCTTCTGTAGTCGCCATCGACGGTTCGGGATTTTTGAACCTCTGCGCCGGGGTTGCGACGTCACTGTTTGTGCCGTTTGACAATTTTGCGAGTTTAATGGACTTTCGAATAATGGCTTTGTCGAGTTTTGAGGATTTTACTGCCGTGTTTAACTACGTTTTTCGTTGTTTTCGAAGTTTCTTGTATTCGAAATGTGAATTTTTGCTTGCTGTACGGGCCAAGCCCAAGGCAACGTGCCTTTGCACGATTTAGGTGAAGAAGAATAAGTTACATACAGTAGTGCAACAGACATTATAAATTGGTGGGCTACGATACACTAACATTACTACTCCAGAAAATTTCTTAATCGCGAAGGCAACATATAAGCAAATAATATTTAATAATCAGTTTTATTTTTTACACACACACTATTGTATTCCGAATTAATATTGGTTCATAATTAAGAGACTTTCTAGCCGCTCGCTGTTATGAATGTAATTAAGTATAGGTACGCATGGCCAGATCTGACTTGGTGGCATTTGAACATTACAGTTTGTAATACCTTTTTTATTTTAATGGCTTTAAATTAGATTGTCTAAATTCCCATTAATTATAGACGAATTTTAAATAACAGTGATTATTCGGAGAACATTTAAATATATATCTACTTGTCACATGTATGATACTATAAAATTTCGTAAATGCTAGACTTCTAACATTTACATTTTAAAGTAAGTTTTGTAATTGAGCTACCAATTATTTTATATAAGGACTGTTATTTTTATGCCGATTTAGGAATTACATCACAAACTAATTTTTGTGCAACCCAAAACGGGCTTCTTATAAAGACAGCTACACGACTGCAATGAGGATTGTTGGGTCTATCCTATAGGATAATGAATGCGCAGAATTTTTCAGTCGGTAATTATAGCTCTAGTCAAACGTTAAAAAAAAATATATATAATATAATTTTACAAATTATTTCACTTCGCACTGTAACGACTGGAAAATAGCCACCTAATTTACATGCAGAAGTCAGACATTTTGATAGTAAACACAATATTTTTATCAGAAGATAATTTATTATTTTTATTAATATATCGTGTGTTAGTGATTATGGCAATAATTTTGCCTATAGTAAGGATATATTTTTTTAATGTTTTGCAATTGTGTAATGCTAATTTTAATTATGTCTTTCTATTTGTTTATGCATGGTAATTTTCAGTCAATTTGTGATTACGTTTATGAGAGAAGGCCGTTGTCATGACAACCCGTGTTTGTTGATTTGCTAAACGAAGTACCGTCATGTGATTGGCCGTTTTCAGCTGTATTCATTTTGAAGTTAGCTGGTCTGTTCAGGTTTTTAGGACAGAGGAAGAAGAACGCTAGGCGGGACGTATTTGTAGTTATGCGCCCGGTAGGGATTTATATCAGATATGTAGGGAAAATGTTGCGGGAGTCGGGATTTGATATTTCAGCAGACGTATTAATCATCGCGGAATATTTTAAGAAGAGTAGTAGTCTGGAGTGTAAACGATTTGCTTATTTTATTCAGTTTAGTTCGCCCCCCGCGATGCGTGAAAGGTACATGATTGGACTGTAGTGCGAGTGCCTAGTTCCGTGAACCATAATTACGGAAGATTTCTGTTGACGTCCCGGAGGCCTCCTTGCATTATCCCTACAGATAGAGAGTAACATCATTTTTCCTTACCATTTATTCGCCCGCGTTAGATAACTACTGCTTCAGCTTCAATTTTTTCTAGAATGACCGACTTTTGACTTAACACTATTATAGCGTCAGACGCCATCTTTAGTTCATAAATTGACGTCTACAGTATTTGCAGTTGAATATTTTTATTTTAACCCAATGAAGTACAATTAAAAAGCCGTGCTCCCGGTTACGGTGTGAGCGTAATATTTTATTGCTGAGAAGTAACATAACTATTTATAAAATGGCTATAATAAGAGCAGCATAAAATTAAGTCATCACATGGTGTCTTGCTTAAGTTACGGCCACTAGTATAGCATGTAGTATTAATTTGCATATGTTCATCAGGTAGTTTTTTTTTTTTTTTTGCATTATTCTGAATTTAAATATTGTGGTTCAGTAATTGGCATTTTTCTCTGGTTATGATTTTATGTTAATAAACGTATATTATTTTTAATGCAAGTATCTTTTCAAGTAGTTATCGTAGTAAATGTGTTCTGGATTGAAGGGCATATTTTGTCTCCCTGTTTTTTTGTTGTCAGTAAAAAGGTCTCCCATACACTGTGTGTGTGTGGCTGTTTCGTATTGCAAAAGTAATTTTAGCCCACAAAACCCCGAGAACATATCCACGCTCTACGTAGCTCACACACATACCTATTTCCACACACTGTCTACCACAATTCACTCGCTATATAAAAAGTAGCATATATCTGCTTGAGCGTTCCCTACTACACTACAGCATTGACTCCCATACGTAGGACTAGCTGTAAAGCAAAGTTTGCATTAGTCTACAGCACACAATTCCTTCTCTGCTGAATTTACTTCGTATTTCTGCACAATATTATAGCATAACGTGTTGTTTTCATGATTTCCTCACTGCTTTTTGGAATTATGATTAATGTTAATTAAATTTGTGTGTTATATTAATTGTCACACAAATTTATATCTGCAATGTACGCAGTTATTAGTGTAATAATCAGAACGTAAGTTCCATTACAATACACGCTAGACAATGACTAGAAACCATAATTAGTTTTGCAATTAAAATTAAAATTTAAAAAAATGCATTTCACATGTAAATGTTTGCAAACTAAATTTTTCGGGTACGATTTATTTTTTACTTTTCTTTTCATTTATTCTCTTGAGTCAGTAATTTTTGGAGTCGTCCTTATGACCACGCTAGCTCACATCTAAAGAAAGTCGAACCAGTGATGGCTGAGAACCCACTACCAGGGTGAATCATGACTTTATCAAATAACTGGAAATCAAGTGATTTGGTCTATACTAAAATAATTAAAATCACGACGTTCTGCCAATTTTATCTAACCTTTACGTAACCAGGGGATGTAAATTTCAATGTTACGCGAGTCCTTTTGCTAAATCTATGCTCCCATAGCAAAATAAAGCTAATAAGATAGTATGCACAGATTTGTGTTTGTATATTTTGAAAAACAATTACCTAAGCTCTTTCAAATGGATTGAGCAATGTACATTTTCATAAAAAACATTTTGTAGTACTTTATCGTATTGCAAGCCCATATAAATGAGCCAAGTGTATGAAACAGAGTGCTGAGACTGCTCATTTTAGTAGGCAGAGCACAGCGTGTCATACTGGAATCACAATAGCGTAACTGACGCAATGCGATGGGTGCGACACGGATAAAATCGTTTTCCAGCAAATCAGGATCGAGACTTCTGTGACGTCAACGCGACGAAAATGGCCCGCGCGACAATATTTCAGAATAGAAAATATTTCTAATTTATTCGTGTCGCGGGCGCGACAGGTCTGTTCATCTGTCTAACCCGCCATATTTTTGATGCTAAAGATTTACGTTCTCTATTATTTACCGAATTAATACGCAAAGCAACGCATTTTAATGCCTAGATGTAATAATAATTACAGCCATATTTTCACACTCAAAGTACCAGCGGACGTGGAAAGATTTTTTTTTTAAAGATTGCAAATTAAGAAAATAATGGAAACATTAATGTCCATCGTAAAATAACCCTTTTATAAAGAAATATTTTTTAAATGTTGATCGCGAGGCGGTAAAATGTCGCGTGCACATAAATCGCCCTTCGCATCGCATCTGTCGCGTTATAGTGATTTCAGCATGAGCCTGGCTCACGAACCAGCCGAGTGCAGAACCCGCAAACAGGTACAAAACATTCACTTCCAGACAGCCGATCGGAAGGAGAGATAACGAGCTGCCAAAGTGGTTTCCCTCCTCCTTCTAGAACTCTTCTGCAAACGCCTGGAAGAAGTTCCAATTCTCGCCGCTGCCATCTTCTTTTCTAGTAGCACTGCATTTACGAGAGAGAGTACTGAAATTTGTAGAGAATTGTCTTTAACACGACCAATTTTATGCTTCTAAATACACGCAGGTTGGCATTTTCGGACACGGCATTGATGTGTGGCAGCAATAAAAATGCTGGTTTTTCTTCTTCTTTACCTTGCCGTAGTTATTATAAGCTATTCACGGTAAAATGAGCACTTTTGGAAGCCCTGCTTAAGATCTACTTGTATGCACGTTGTATATTATTCCGCTTTATGTAAGATTAACTAACATTCCCATGGGCCTCATCACTTTATTCATGCTTCGGTCAAATGAATCTGTGAAATTATTGAAAAGGTAAATATTTAACAAATCTGCTCATTTTTACACATAATACTTTTTAAAAAAATCATAAAGCTAAAGATATAATTTAAGTTATCAGAAATGGTTATCTAACACTTTTTATACGATGTTAAGATACTTCCCATCCATCGGTACCAACCTTATTGGACGCATATCACTCAGGTCGCCCGTTGAAATATATGCAGGTAGGAGCAGTGACTTGTTTCAAAGATTGATTTCAAAAGTGCTCACTTTATCGTGAAAAGCCTTTACAATACTGTGTATGTACTGAGTGGGAAACAATTTCCCATGACCCTGCACTCATCGCCGGCGAAAATTTGACGCTTTTTTATACAATTTATTTGGCTTTCTCGGATGCTGTAAGGGTGTTGGAAAGTCTTGGAAAGGGACAAGGGTCGTCAGAGGTGGTCAGTTGCCAAGAAAATTCTGACTATGTACTGGCCCAGCGAAGCATTCGGGGCCAGGTGTGTTGTAAAGAGTTACTTTTCTCGTCTTACTGTAAATAACTCTCATTTAATCTTCCACAGAGTTATACATTTAGCTTTAGGTTGTTCTACAGCTTTGTCATTCCGGAAATATTTCCACAATTTCTAAATGGGAATATAAAAATTTGACTGCTCTGTCGCATTTCCCCTGCCAATTGACAATAATCGTCACGCCTGCAAAGAAGCTGCATTTTGAATCCTATACATGCTATAACTTTAATATTATGTTAATTTGATTGCGATAGATTTGTAAACGCTGTAAATTCTTAATATTTTTTTCATATTGCATGCCATTTGAATTTAAATCTCAAAAATATTGTAACTTTCCATTAAAAAAAACTTAATAAAAGATTTAATTCCACATAAATGAAATAAAATGAGTGAAATCTTAAAGTGCTCAGTATGCAAGCCGCTTTAATAAATAATAGCTTAATGTAGCTTAGTTAGAATGCTAAACTTCTTTTTCCCCTAAATATATGCAAAAATAATAATATGGCGAGTTTATTTTTCAAAATTAATAGTGAAGTACCCTATAAATACCCGATGCGTGATTTTTTGGCGACGTTCAGATGATGTAAGAATTCCGTGTTGTTTTTACAAACTTTTATTTAACTTGTTTGCTTGTTCAATGCCTGTCCGTGTTTGTATGTACGGGGTCTGTCCGGTGCTCACCGTTTGCCTTGTTTAACAATTTACCCGAAAACGGTGATAATTGCATCTTAGAGTTAAGAAGTTTAGTTTAAGGAAAATGTGTATAATTATTAAAGTAAGAAATGCAATTTTATAAGTTTTAGATGTTACAATAGCAAACAAGAATGAGCTTGAGTAGTATATGGGTAGGTTGAGGACACTCCAATTTAGGGCCTAAAATCCTAGAATTTCCATCATTTTCCCTCGCATTTCAATCTTTTCCTCCAAAATCAAACCTTTTTCCTCGAATTATGAGTCCAAACAGTTCCAAAAATTTCTCAAAAATGCCTCGAAAAAACATCAAAATGGATTTTGAAAAATAATAAAAAATGCCCAAAAAACCCAAAATCGCAGTTTTTCAAGCCTGATTTTTTTCAACCTCACGGATAGTGAGTGCGACAGGTGCATAGTTGGTGGTTCTGTAATGACATGATGAATAAATTAAGTATGTATTAGTCTTTTTCGTAGACGTCTAGTTGTGATGCGAGGATGTCTGCAAGTTTGTAGTTGTCAGTTGTATAACGGTTTGGTGATAAAGTATAAATTATTGATGTGTTAGGTAAACCAGACTGTTAGCAATCGATGAAGGTCAGGAACATTGAGAGATATTAGTTTATTTGTGTGTGCGTGGTTGAGAATTTCATGATTATTTTTTTTTTTTTTTTTTTTTTTTACATGACCTGACCAAGAATCTTAGTCCGTAACCCGAAAATAACATTATATTAGGTGCATTACGCAGGAATACAATCAATCAAAAATATTTTTTTAAACTAGGAAATAAAATAATATTACAGGACCTGTCTGAGCATTGAACCCAAGTCCAACACTAGCATTGCATTAAGTATTCCTAGTGGGAATCCAATTCATAAATCATAACATTTAAAATAAAAAATGCAATAATATTAAATACTTCGCCCGAGTATCGAACCCAGGTCCGAAATCAACATCACAATAACTACCCCACCCCCCTCAACAGCTATCCAACTCACGAATAAAAATATTCTTTAATTCGGGGAAAAAATATATTACACTACCCGAGCGATCATTGAACTCTGGTGCACCAGAAGAGTATATGCCAAAACTAAATAATTGCTTTTGTTAATCTATAAACTAATTACTCTCGCCTGTTATGGTAATAGCCGATTAAATCATATTATTCCTCCACCCTCTCGACCTGTAACCGTTTACAGCAGTAAGGGTGTTACGTCAGTTGGGCAAGGGACGTCATGACTAAGATGTCAGTCGGAGAGCTGCTCTTGTAAGTCATTGCACAATTTTTTATTTTAAATATTATGTGAGTCGCCCGGGACTCGAACCGAAAGTTAACTTATCTAATTTTCCAAAATTAACACACACACATTGCCCTGGAATCTAACCGGGAGTTCAAATCTCAAAATTTTTTCCAAAATTTCCGGGGTTCGAACCGGAAGTGTGTTGCACCGGATGTGCGAAATCTAGATCAGATGTGCAAACAGTGAATCTAGGTAACTGGATGTGAAAAATAGCAATTCTAGATCAAGCCATTCTAAAAATATAACGTAGGTCAAATTTTCAAAAGTATGCCAAAACGTAGGTCAAATGCCAAGGATATTGAAATTTTCGAGGTCAAAGGTCAAATCTGAGCTAGACACCTCCCATTGTCACTAATAACCTGACTAACAGTGATGCAAAAAAATGTGACAAAAGTATCAGTATATACATTCTTATTTGAATTTTTTAATTACAACTACCATCTCTGTGGCACACTAATTATAAATTTATAATGTAATTAAATGTTATATCTTTCACACGCAACTCCTCTATGGATCATTTTAATTTCATAATATTGTAACAATTTTTATATAAGCTAGTAGTATATGGGTAGGTTGAGGATACTCCAATATAGGTCCTAAATTGCAAGAATTTCCATCGTTTTTCCTCGAATTTTAAGCTTTTCCCTCCAAAACCAAGCTTTTTCCTCAAATTCCGAGCCAAAAAGCTTCGAAAATGTCTCGAAAATGCCTAAAAAAAAGCCTCAAATTGAAATAAAAAACATTTAAAAAAGGCTTAAGAAACCTCCGAAAATATCGTTTTTTCCCATATGATTTTTGGCCATCCTCACGAATAGTGAACGCAACATGTCAAGCAAAAATTAAGTAATTATAGGCCCAAATCAAGTAAAATTAAGCTAGAAATCAAACGAAATATGTTATTACTAAGGAAAAATTATTTAGATTTAAGAAAATAATTTTTTATTCTATAAAAATATATCAAGTATACTTCTAAAACTTCGTAAACGTTTTAAAATAGCATCTTAACTATAATTTTTAAAAATTGCTTCAAAATATCCAAACATTTTGTTGTTTATTCCATTTAATAATATTAAAATTTATATTTCTTCAGTAATTATTTCTTTCAAATAATCATAAGTTAGATTCTTTTGGCTTGATTAAAACAACATTACAAATTGTTTTTGCTTGAAAAGCTTTATTAAAATCAACACAAATTTTAATGATTGTTTTACCTTTAACTACAGCTGTTTCACTATATAAACAATCAATATCATATAACGGTCTTCCACACCAAAATATATAATAATTGACACTCCAACAAAGTTCATAGTTGGTTTATAATATAGATCATTATATCTATATACAGTATCTAGTTTGGTTTTGAAACTCTAAAATAATTATAAGCAAGTAACATTTTATCACAAAAGCCATTTTCAATATCGAGATTCCAATTTTCTTTTAAAAAAAATGTCATTTCTCCCATTCTTAACATAAATATTTCTTACATTACAGTGATCAAAAATAGATGCGTATACATACTGTTCATAACGATTTGTTTCTATTATTTTGAAAACTAACAATTAAAAAACCGACCATATCAAGTTGTAAATTATTGAACTGATATTTTACATCAAAGTTTAAAACAGCTGAACCAGCAGGAACTTCTTTTTTTTTTTTAATTGCCAACAATAAAAACTAATAGGAATTTTAGGGTTTTTCTATATTTTACCTGTAATTGCAATGGCTTTATTAGATTCGTATTCAACAAGAGGCCACATCATTTCTAATTTTTGAATAACAATTCTACCGGGGTCAGCATAATCACCAATCGAACCATCCTCTTTCTTAGGTTGATAAGCAAATATACAATTGTCATCAGTTGGATTAAGAATAAAAATAATTTTATAACCACCTTTCCAATAAATTTCATTGTTATCTCAAATAAAACAAAACAGATACCTCAATGGTATTTCATTTGTTTTATCACTATGAACCGATTTTTCCCATAATTCATTATCAACACTAGTAACTTCTAAGTAATTTTGTTCATCTAGCAAAATATTCTTCATTGTTGATGCTATTCCAGGATTATCAACAGCTTCAATAATATTACCATGTTTTGAAATTTATACTCTAGAAAATTGAAAAGGAAAAATGTTAGAGCAAACATCAACAGTATCTGATTCACCATATTTTGCCTCATTTCCGCCTTTACCTCTTTTTATTAAATTATATTGTTCAAAAACATAAACGTCATTTGGAAAGAATAGCCATCACCTATACAAACATCAAATTCAATTCTATTATTACAAACATTTACATTTTCCCCTAGTTTTATCAGTTGGGGGAAAAGTTTGTCTATCACAGCTCTCAATACTTTTATAACTCATTTAAAACAAAAAACTTAATATATATATAAGTAAAAATTAAAAAAAATGAAAGATTCATCAAAGGGAGTGAGTTAAATTACTCAATGAAAAATATAAGAATTTATAAAAAGCATCATGAAATATGTTTAAAAAAAAAAAAGATGCCTTTAATAGATGAATTACATTATCTTGGTAAAAATATAGAAAAGGTAAATGAAAATAAAAATTGAATAACAACACTAGTTCCTGTAGCAGCAAAATATTTAGATTATCCACCAACACCAACAGAAACATTATTTGAAAAATAATTATTTTCAGAACAAAAATCTCCTAATTTGGATCCGGAAATGGGTATTATATCCATAAAGAAAATTGACGTGTGCTGCATCTGATTCTACTATAAATTTCAAAAATGAAATATCAAAAAGAATAAATGTTGTTAAAGCACAATACGTCTTATGATGAGATGAGTATAATTTTTACATTGGAGATACAAAAGTAACTATAAATAATAATAAACTAATTGTTAAAGATAACGAATATAAATTAACAGAAGGGCTTGCTAATTTGCTAACAAAAAATAAACAATCCAGATATTCAAGACAAATACACAGATAATGCTTCAAAAAATTACAGAGATATTATTTTACTAACCAATGATGCATTCCAAGAATATAATCCAACAATTAATGTAAACTAATAAAAGTTGGAAGTACAAAAAGATAATTAAACCAATATATGATAATTATATATACGAGACTCAATATCAAAGCCAAAACACCCGAAAAAAACGATTTCTCCAAGAACTCCTAGATCTGGAGAAGGCAAAAAAATTCAATATTTTGCCAAAAGAATATGTTTGGATGGACGATGTTAGAGAATTAATAGACAGATTGTTAGTTATTGATGGCGAAGAAAATGTAGGGAATAACAATTATTACAATGAAAAATAATGAATTGCCGAACAATAAATTTTCTGATTTTGTTGTTAATAATCCAAAAGGAGTTACAGATCTGATAAGAGTTTTAAATGTAATTCCACATTCTTTTTGGAATTCTGATCATCATGGTAAAGGTGTTATAAAGTGGGCATTAAATAATTTAAATTGACCCAAAATGCATTTGCCTGGTTAGAATTATTGTGGACCATTTACAAAATTAAATGATGGTTGGAAAGAGACACAGGAATAAAAGAATTAGATGAAGCATATAAATAACACGATATTGTTTATAGAGATCACAAAGATTTAGAATTTAGATATGAAGCTCATAAATTTTTACAAAAAAAGAAGCGAAAGAAATTATGTTAGATAAAAATACACCAATCAGTAAAAAATTTCTTTTGCAGCTGTTGCTTCAACAATGTTAACAAAAATAAATTTAGGATGGGGAATTAGAATGTTTAATTAACTATAATTTTTTTACCTATAAATGAAGATAAAAAAATATAACTTAAAATATACCTATAATTTTTGAACAAAAGATCAGCTTGAAACAAAAAATTAAAAATTTAAAGATTTAAAGTGGGAAAAACTTTCGTACTGACTTTATCAATATTATTACTCCAAAAAATACTAAAAGAAAGATCTGGAAGGGGTTTGCATCATGAAGGATTTTTACCAATACATCAAGAAAGATTTTTACCAATTTTATTTGCTACTTTAGGTGCACTTGGTGCTTTAGCAGGAGGCACTACTGCAATTTACAATTCTGTTAAACAAACTAGAAAAATAAAAAAAAAATAGAATAGAGACATAATTTAACAATGGAAAATAAATTAGGAAGCGGTTAAATTGCAAAAAGAGGGAGACCAAAAAAAAATTTAACTTCATTATCTAATCATAATATTGAAAATTATCTAAAAAATACTAAATATGAAATATTTGAGAAATGTTTATGATTGATGAATTACCAAAAATTATGAACAAAAATAAGTGTGCTGTGGTAAATTTTGACATTTCAACAAATCGTTATACTCAATAGGTTTATTATTTTAAAGAAAATAATGTTTACTATTTTGATTCATTTAGGGGTAATATTACTAACAATTTAATTAATTATTTCAAAAATATAAATATTTGTTATAATGATAATCGAATTCAAAAAAAATTTAATTGAGTTATATGTGGACATCTGTGTTTAATAGTATTACATCATTTTTAGAAAGATTTTAAGTTTCACAATATAATTTCTTTGTTATTAAATGACACATATATTTGGGAAATCAGTGATCAATTTTTTAAACAACATTTCTGACACTAATGCTCATGCATTAAAAAAAAGATGTAGATTTGAAATACAATATTATTGTTTCTAATTTTAAAAAGATCAGGATTAAAAATATAAAACTATTGTTTCTGATTTTTTTTTAATATGCTAATTCAAGATACAGAACTATTGCTGTTGATTTAAAAAAAA
This sequence comes from Dryococelus australis, assembly GCA_029891345.1. Taxonomy (NCBI): domain Eukaryota; kingdom Metazoa; phylum Arthropoda; class Insecta; order Phasmatodea; family Phasmatidae; genus Dryococelus; species Dryococelus australis. The sequence goes on along the minus strand of CM057002.1, from coordinate 85,758,779 downwards.
ATAGATTCAAATTACAATAGCTTGGTTTCTACTTATGCTTTAAAAACAGATGTAGATTCAAGATACAAATCTATTTTATCTATTACTTCGTCTATAACTTCTCTTTATGCTAAAAAAATGTGAATTCAAGATTTGATACTATTATTTCTGATTATGCATTAAAAATCTATGTAGATTCAAAAATGCAATATAATTGTTTCTGCTTTATAAAACTAGGTAATGTTTTTGTTTATAGAGCAGATTATGTTTCTATTCAAAATCGTACAATTAATAATATGGTTGATTCTATAGATGGAAAAGATGCGGTCAATAAAATTTATTTCGATAAAGAAATAGCTGATAAATTACAAAATTTAAACAAATCTGTTATGAATTATCGTGAAACACTTGTTAACTCGAAAGTCGAAAAATGTAAAGGAGAAAACATATATATTTTATTTACCTGCAAAGTGGAATAAAATTAGTAATATTTTTCACTTAGACAATAATCTAATTTTCTTTACTTTTTTGATGGATTGTACAGTTTATAAAATAACTACTGCTAATTTTTTTTTACCTGACGATGCAAGGGAACTACAAAAATAGATTATAGTAAGCCTTTTGATATTTACAGAAGTCATACTTTATCTTTTAAAATCAGAAAATATAAAATATATATTCATAAAGATGGAATGATAACTACAATAGGAATTTTCGTAAAAAATTTAAATTAAGTTAAATATTTTTTTTACTATTAAATGGATAGTATAATTGGTGCTTGAAGAGTAGGATGGCTACTAAAAATGATATAAAAATTGAAAATACAAAAAATGTGCGATTAGTCCAGAAAAATAAATGTTCAATATGCAATTTTGATAAATCAACATTGAAAAAAAAATTGCCAAATGTAAGAGAAGGAATTTGATTACTTATATAAACTAGCAAGAATAAATTTTCCAAGAAAAGTAATTTCGTATGGAATTGATTTATGGCAAATTGGTCTTGTTGTGATTGACACTGGTAATTTAAAAGGCAAATCGCATATAAATAACGGTTACAAATATATTATGACAATTATTGATATTTTTCAAAGTATGCATTTGCAGTACCTATAAAAGATAAACCGCTAAAAATGTAGTAAATGGCTTAGAATTTATATTGATTAATTAAAAGCCATGCAATTAACAAGGCGAAAATGGGACCGAATTTTATAGTAAGACTTTAATGAACTTAAGCAAATATATATCATCAATCATTATTCCACATTTAGCGAATTAAAAGCTAGTGTAGTAGGAAGATTTAATCAAACAATGAAAAATAAAATGTGGAAGAAATTTGCTCTGAATGGTAATTATAAATGGATAAATATATTAGATGATTTAGTAAAAGAATACAAAAATACATAGCATAGAACTATTTGTATGAAACCAATGGAAGTTAATAAGAAAAATGCAAAAAATTTATATCAAACATTTATGATAGCTAAAGCAAAATATAAAGTTAATGATGTCCCTGTTAGCAAAACTATGCCAATTTTTGAAAAAGGTTGTACTCCTAATTTGACAACAGAATTATTTACTATTATTAAAGTGCTAAATTACGATGTACCAACATACAAATTTAAAAATACTAATGGAGAAGAAATAAAAGGTAGTTTTCATGAACACAAAATTACAAAAACTAACTATCCAAATGAATATTTAGTTGAAAATATCTTAAAAACAAGAGTTATTAAACTGATGTTAAATGGTTGGGTTTTGATAATTCTTAAACTCTTGAATTAATAAAACCGATGTTTTGTGAATTTTAAATATCTTTCTAAAATTATCTATTTCAAACACGAAAATGCAACCTTCATCATTTTAACATTCATAACATCCGTTCAAACTGGTGTTTACGGTCGTTTATAACTATTTTTGCAAAATTTTAAAAATATAATAAAGTTTTTGATTTAGCAAATTTCAAATATATATTGAAGTTTTTGATTTTATTTCTTTATTTACCTTCTTTCACATTTTTACTAAAATATAATATAATATAACCATAATCTTCATCCCAACATTTTGCACCAACTTCTCTAAATTTTTCATAAGCTATATCGCCACCAACCAAATCATTATAAATATATTTTAAGTTAGTATATTGTTTAAATATACATAGCAAATTAGTAATATCTTTTACCAACTGCTTGGAATTTGTGAACAAGTTTGTGCTAAATAAAATACACCTTTTATTTTTATGTCTTTCCCTAGTAAAATATTCACGAATTATATCTTTATCTAAAATAACATCATCAAATGTAACTAGAGATTCTTTTTCACATTGATCTAAAGGAAACATTTTATCATTATTATTATTATTTAAAAGTATGCAATTTTTTCTTTAACTTTCAGAATTTTGGATAAAATAATAAGATAATTTTGTAACTTTATATTTGGGTTGATTAAAAATGTTTTTTTAACAAACTTACAATTTATTGAAATGTAACCATCCTATTTTATAAATAAAGTTTATCATCAAATTAGTTTAGTCACTATTACTTGGACCTACAATTATACCCCTTACATTTTTGGGTAATAATACTCCATTATTTTTATTTTTAGAATTTTGTTAGGAAATTTTCTTTTGCCACTTTAAAAAAATCTTTTCGTTGTTCTTGTTTCATTGTATTGACTCCATAATATTTTATGGCAGGTATTCTTCCTACATAATTTTGATTTTCTGATATATTAAAAAAGTGTGGAAAACATTCTTTTTTTTTTTATTGTAAATCAAATGTTTTTGGAAATGTTGCAAGACTTCCTTGAATAAAGTTGATACTATCAAGTATTTTTATATTTAGACTCGATATTTTAAGGTACATAATTTCTGAACCTTGATATATTGTACGAGGTTTTATACTATTTCCAACACAATATTGTAAAATAAAATGTGAATCATAGCCTTTTAAACTATGTGCAATAAATATATATCCTTTATTTTCTTCAGATATTGCCCATTCTCAAAACTCTTCATTTGTATTAAAATATCTTTTGTGCCATTAAAATTTTGAACAGATGTTCAGTTTGGTGTGTAAAAACCAGTATCTTGCGTAGCGTCGTAGTAAAAAAAAGTAGTATTTTTCAATGTAAGAACAATCCAGGTTTTTTTTCTTGTTTTTGCCATTAAAAGTACAATCATTTGTACAAATTCCACCCTTTTGTTTTTTCTCTTGCATATAACATTTGTTCATCAGTTTTCACAAATTCCTTACAATTTAAACATTCCGCATAACCACATTCGTGTTTTTTTATATTTTTCAAACATATTTTGTTACACGTGTTACACTTAAGACTGCCTTACATGCATCACCATGATTAGAAAAACATTCCTGTCCACACAATATCTATTACATTTTTGGCAATATATTCTAATACGATCTTCACCTTCCCAAACTTTTTTTTTTGTTGCAAAAAGTACATCTTTTTACAATAATAAACACTACCTAGAAATGCTTTTATACTATTAATTACACCGCAATGTTCATTGTGCAAACACAGATAAATAGTTGTATAATTGTATAATTGAGTTGAAATATCCTGCTGAAACAACTTTAATTTGTACATTCAAAAACTTTTCTGCATCCGTAATATCTTACAAACTGAAACCAATTTCACAACTTTCCCCCATTCTTTTGCAAAGTTCACAAACCAATTCTCCTTGCAATTTTCTTCCTCTTATAATATAAATAACATAATTATTCATTAATTCAATATCCAAAATATTAGTTTCTCATGTTAAAGCTGTAATTATTGTTCTGGGCCCACATAATTTATCATCATTTTAATTTTAGTAATACATTGTTTTGCCTTTCTATCTTTCATTAAATTGACAATTTTTTACCTCTTGCACCATTACCACTGGGTATTTTATTAACATCAATCTCAAAAGGAGTATAATTTATATCTACATTTTCATTCGATGTAATTATTCCCTCAATTTGATTAAGTAAATTTTCGGAAATTAAATTAATTATTCTTGCAGCTGAAATTGTATGGTGAAAATTCTGATTATTTGCATATATTATCATTTGGTCACTGGTCACCATATTTAAAAGTGCTAATTTTTCTTACATTCTTCATTGTTTCGTGAACAGTATTCATTATTTCTATCGAGTCGCATTGTAAATTATTTATGTGAATGTTGTATTTTGTTTGCCAAATGTCAAAATTATCAATTAAATAACAGCTAACTTCGTTAATTTCAAGCGGAATCTTCTTTTCCACACGCTCATTAAAAATGTTTTGAACAAAAGGAAAATTTTTACCCAATTTTTTTCTGTTTTAATTTCGGGTTTAGAAAAATTAAATTTTTTAAATTATAACTTTTATTTCTTGGTTTTACAAATATCTGATTAGAAAAACAGGATATATATTTTTTAATTATCTTTTAACTTTATTATATTTTATTTTGTAACCTGAAAAAGGTAATATTCTTTGTTTCTTCATTTGTAATACGTGTAATTAATTCAGTTTTTCTTAGGTTGTATAAATTTCTTAGTTTTAAACGTTTAACTTTACCTCTTAATTCTACAATAGAATATAATGTATAAAGATATAAAAGGAATATATAAAAAAAAGTATTTATATTAACGATAATAATAAAATTGTTTTTTAATCATTTTAAGGCTTGCTATGATATTTCTCATTATAACATTTTTTACATATTGTTGTATGTTTGTCCTTAGTATTTTTGTTGGGGGGGGGGGGATGAATTTAATAATTTATTCTCATTACATACTTTACCTTTTTTTGACGGATAATTAACATGTTAAATTTTATTTAGAGTACCTACTGTCGTATTGTGTGATTTAGTATTTTTATGTTTTTTAAGAGATACATTATAAACATATGTTCCACATTCACACACTACTTTCTCCTTTTTTAACTCATAACGAATACTAGCATATTCCCTAACATTTTTACAGGTGTTAAAATGTTTATCTTTCGTGCCTTTATGTGATGAAAAATTATCTATGTTTAATACTTCATTACATTTTTTTAAATTGTTTGGATATGTTATTATTTTCAATTTTATTTATAAGGAAACAAATATTTTAATTTTTTATTAATTTTTCTTTATAAAACAAAACGAAATGGGATCGCTGTCCGCTAAGTTTAACAATTCATATGAATTAACTAAACTACAAGACCTAGAAGAAAAAAATATCTTGCTACCGAATTCCAATTTTTTGATTCTAAGTTTGGAAATAGAATTAATTATTCTAGATGGTAAATATAAAATTACTTTACTAGATCGATGTGCTAGTTTGAATGAATAAACAAGAATCAAAATTTTATAACATATAAAGGTTTAAAAGAAATGAAAAATGGAAAATCTATACACGATTTAGAATAGTCTTAAAATATATATATTTAATTGATTTTAATCTGTTTGCTTGATTTTTACTTAAATTGCTTGATCCCAAAAATAATACTAAGCCCAACCAGATAAAATTAAATAAATAATAAAATAAACCTACAAACCAGTAAGTACCAATGCATGTAAATATTAGCAGAATAAATGTAACGGTAGACCTGTGTGTTTGCATGTTCACCACTATCTTTTGGGTTTGTCGATGCTACGCACAATAAATAAGCAACACGAGTAGCGTGCTTGAATTTATTCGTTGGATTCGTTGTCCCTTCGTTTTAATTGTTATTCCAAACGCATATTAATAACAGGTTAACTACTGCTGTTGTTTCCGCCACAGTTGTAACAAACACCGTCGTGGCAAAATATTAATGTGTATTATGTTTAATGTGCTATATTATGTGTAACAAATAGTTATAAAGCAACCTAAATATTTTTATAGGCCAAAAATTGTGAACATTCGTAGGAAATATTACACATTCTTTGAACAGCTGTAAACAGCAATCAAATACATGTGACAGTTATAAGAGTAGAAGTCACATGGCAATGTTTATGTTTACATGTAGCTGAAAGATACAATATCAGTAACCAAAAGTAGATATTTAGCAGCGCCTCAGAAAATGCCGAAGTTATCGTGAATCAACTATATATAAAGGTATGTATATGTGGGAGAAAATTTTTTATGGCCGGCCACTATGGACATCACCATGGTAAGAGTTTATATATATATATATATATATATATATATATAGGAAGAAATGCAAGCACATCCCATGATGCGGAAAATACGTGTTACATAGTTTATTAAATGTAAACCAGTACATTGTTCTTACCCATGAGCGCATACACAACAGCCCATATGCATTAGGAGTGATGTAAGTGAAAGAAGAAACAGTTTAGTAAAATATGCAAACATTAATTATAGTAATTGGAATGCTTTACATTAAATGTTACTTGGAGCAGGATTGTTATGCAAAAATGTCCTCATTGACCCAGGAATCAACATGCTTGGAGTGACCCAGCCACCGCATGTACACGTGACTATTGCGTCGTTTTAGCACCTCCACCAAGTACATGTCTGGAAACTGTGTAGACCAGATCTCTTCAGCGTAATATCCACCAATGATAGGTTCGCCGTGTAGGTCCTCGATGTAAAACATGCATGGGTACGCATGTAGAATATGAACCTCCTCGTACAGCTTTGCAGCCCAGTTCCGACAGAAGTCTTTGTTGTAAATTCATGGTTTTTTCGAAATTCGCACCAAGTCACCGATCTTGACTTCAGGCTTTCACAGGTCCCTCCTCTCGGAAAAAAGCATACGATGTTCGAAGCAGGTAGTTGTTCTACACATCTTTGGGCTTCATGCGAGTGGTAGAATGAATGTTAGATTTATATTCGCCTACAAGTTTCGGGAGTAGTGTCAACAACTTGTAGTTTCGATTTGCCATGAAATATTTCCACAGTTTAGCTTTTAGAGTCATGTGAAAGCGCTCGATGATGCTAGTCTTGATCTCAGAGGATGTAGAATAGTGATTAATATTATGTTTCTTCATCATCGCATGGCAAAGTAGTGGTAAAGTATTCTTTACTGTCCTCTGTGTGAAAATCTTTCAGTATGTGCCCTTCGTGCAATACACTCGCCACAGCTTTCGCTACGTCTTGTGCATTCTTCAATTTGAGCAGAGTGACCCATGCTAATTTGCTATAGGTATCGTTAATGGTGAAAATGTAGCAGTAGCATTTATTTTTATGAGCAAAGTCTTGCATTTCGATCAGGTCGGATTGAAAAGTATCGTCCAGCCCTTTTGTTATGTATTTTCTGCATGGGTTATTTATCCTAGCATGTTCGTGGATCTCGTCGGCAACTGCATACTTGCTCATCTCGAAACATAGCCCGCCATTGCGAGTTCTAGTATATGAAAATTATTTCGTTTGGTGTGCATACAGTTTCCTGCAGACTGTGAAACGACCAAAAGTTTCAGCCTATCTACTAACTCATTCGGATCGTTCCAATACTGAGAGTCGTTTTTTTCTCCGCTCTCTAATTTCAGAGTCAATCCTGATTCATCAAGTTCACATACTTTAGGAAACAGTCCAACAATAATGGGAAATTTTTTTGTGCATCGCGTCCTTAAATCGTTGTGTTGAGGGGTTATTCTTGTAATGTGGGTAATGAGTGCGACTGCACTGTAGCAGCCAACGGTACTTGTGCAAATCCTATTCGGTGTAGTGTCTGGGATGCCGATGAAACGAAAGTTTGCCGATCTCCAGTGTACCCCTGGGTAAAAGCAAAACTTCGTTGTTTCAGAGAAACCATTTTCCACCACTTTTCTGCAAACCATAAGTCTTGTCGGCAGTAAGGTCAGAGTAGGAAGTGATGCAATGGGATAGAAGAATATTCATGTTGGGTTCATGCTCCCATGTTCGTTTCCTTTTCTGTGACCACGATTTGTGTAGTTCCGGGCATATTTTCCGTTTATGCATTGGTGTTGAATCTTCCATCTTTATTTTGCGTTTGATATCAACGCAAGTTTAGTCACTCTGTTTTTTTTTTTTTTTTCTGATTTCGTCTAGCCGGAGGGTAATAGGTTTGAGAGCCTCCACCTTTGGAGTCTGTATGGCCATTCTGTTGGTTTCCACGAGTAAGTATTTGGCCTGTACTGCCTCGATCGCTCGCTGAAGCTTGCTCACTAGTTCGGCTCGGTTATCTATGGTTTACCTAGTGGAAAAGCCTTTTCTTGCATGTATGTATTTATATATGTATATATAATGCCTTTGTTTGGCATCAATCATTCGCAATTTTTTCCGAAACTGCTTTATCGAGGTGTCTGGTACACATATCCATATATTCTGGCTATACCTCGCGACATCAGTTTTTGTAGCCATGTTGGACAGCAAAAAATTGTGTGTCTACATCAATTCTTCACGCCGCTGTGCATTTGATACATTGATTAAGGAAAAATTCGAAGAAGGAATTCAAAGTGACTCTGCCTAGAACGTGGATTTGGAATTGCGTTCAAATTGAAAATACCTCATTTTCATGGTGTGTTTCAGAGATGCTTTGACCCCCAAGCCAATGAGAGACAAATGTGCCGTAATTAATCTAGACACGAGAGCCAGACCTGACACGCATTGGGTAGCTTATGTAAAATGTGGTAAATGTGCTATATACTACGACAGTTTTGGGAATTTGCACCCTCTGCCCGAACTGCGACAGTAACTGAAAAATTGTAAACAGACTTAAAACTATGAAACAGAGCAGATGGCCCATCACGTTGAACTGTGGACACTTGTGTCTGCGATTTTAAGCAATCGCGATAAATTATAAAAATTGATCAATTCGCTAAGTAAAAAAAGTGCTGTGTCAGCCATTCTGATCTCATCAGTATGTTGGTGTTAATCATTCTGAGGGGTAAAACGTCCGAGCTGAGGGCTAGCTTTTACCCTCCTTGGAGCTGGAGGGTGAGTGATGAGTGGCGCTAGTGGACTTTCAAACTTACAACTCCATATCCAACATAGAAGAAAATATGAATTTCACATTCCAGTACATGGTGGCAGGTGATACGAAAGAAATCAGCATTCCCACCAGGGCATACGAGTTGAAGGATATGAAATACTTCATAAAGAAATCGCCACTGCACATTGCATTCGAACTGCATGGGAATTCGCATACTCTGAAGGCTGAAATGTTTTGCACTGTAGATGTAGGTTTCACAGAACCGGATACCATCGGGGACCATACTGGGGTTCGAAACCAGAGTGTACAAAGCAGGAATGAAACACGAGTCGGTGTGGGCCGTAAACATCTTTTCAGTCAACGTCATGTACGCATAAAGTGTAACTTGGCAAGTTGCAGTTACGTGAATGGGAAATCAAGCAGCACTATTTATGAGTTCTCTCACACTGTAGGTCCTGGATATAAAATCGTAGAATCTCCGAAAACATTTACATTTCGATTTTTGCAAAGAGCATCCACGAAGTAGCTGTTCCATCATGGACCAACCAGAACGATGACCTGATAAATTTCCGAAACGAAGAAATTACTTTACTTTTACACCTGAAACGATGGACTAAATTTCGCCAGGAAGACAAAAACGTATAAATGCCCGCAGTACATCGAACCCGAGATCAGTAAGCTGCAAGGAAGCGTTGCATTAACACATTAAAATGCAAAGTTTCTCCGTATTTTTGGTTTAAAAGTAAATTGTCATTGCAGATGAAATTCTCTATGTGTATCAATGCCTGGAGTTCGATTATAAACTCGATAAAATCGAAATGCACTGTTACAAACCATATACCTTGCTGGACCTTTTGTTCTAGGAAGGGACGTTAAAATACCTATACAACGACAAGATATTTACTTCCTGCCTAGTCAGTTCTTTGTGCGCATAAGAGGCAGGCTAAAGAAGGTGAACAGGACTCACCCGACCACCACCAAGTAGGTACAAAATGGGATTCTGAAGCTACTGGGATTCGCCGAAGATTATAAGAAATTAATAATAGGGGCGAGGCATCACGTTTGGATGCAGCATTGGGAGCAGGAGAAATCAAGCAGTCTGTCTTGCTTACTTTGAACACCATTGAAATGGTTCGTCCCTCGCGTGACCCCGAGCATTCGGGAACGTGTCCAGCTCTTGAATTATGCCAAGAAAAAGAAAGTGATCGAAATAGCATTCTGAAGTTGGAATCTTTTCACCTGCCTGGCCCTGTCCACTGCCTCGCTAAACCACTGGATCGTGAAGACTTCTTCCGGCACGGAAAATTTGCACTGAATCGTACTAGGGCTTCAGACAAACAAACAGCATAATATCAGAGCCGACAAGTTCGAACACCGCAAGGTCGAAAATGTAAATATATTTTTGAATAGCGAAAGCTACCCATGTGAATTTTAATGCAAACTTTGTAAATGGGCAGTACCTGCTGGCATATTATATGTGTTCGCAATTCCAATTACATATGCGAGGTGCATTCCATCCTGAGCCCCGCAAATTTCCGAGACATGTCACCTTTGCTAGTATTCGATACATGAAGCAAAACGAGCGCGTGCAGAATGGCACGGTCGATTGCCAGATCGAGATAATCACCAAGGAAAATGTGCCTGCAAACACAGCTGCCTGCTGATTGATAATCCTTGACAGGATCGTTCTGTACGATTGTGTTTCTGGCCTGGTAAAAATCATTATTTAATTACTTAAGTAAATATGTAAGTAAATACACATGATGTGGGTAAGCACATTTCAGTTGTAATAATGTACTGTAATCTACAAGGCTTCTAGAGCAGCTGTGTGCGTAAGGGAACACGTCGTGACTCGGACCAATTTATGAGGTCGGACCAAAAACGAAAAAAAAAAGGTGGAATAATTTGTGTAAGTGGAAATTATCGACACACAGAGCGATAGTGGCTGTCCTTACGTTCGTAAAATGAGGAAAGAAACTTATCTGAGTTCTTTGGTGAGTGCTTCGAGAAATGCACAGTTACTTTGCGAGTGGCATGTGCAGAGATGTAACATAGTTGTACATACATATATCTTTGCCTCGAAAAAAGTTTATATAAATAGAACACTAAAATAAATTAGTCACCAGTCGTATGAGTCGCCATGGGAGCAAGATGACGCCCTTTCATCCTGGGATCCTGTGCGTCCTGTCGTTCCCAGACGACTCAAAAATCACCTACTAATTCTGGGAGTCTGGATCGCTACATACCTACGTAGAAAAATGTGATGGGTGGGACCACTGGCTATATTCGGCGACTTTGGACGAACTTACACAACAGTTAATAACTTGCTGCACTCTTGGAAATTGCTTTGTTCATCACATACGCTTATCCCAGCAACAGTGGACCAGGTTCTAGAATTTTAAGCATCTTCGAGCTGAGGAGACTCTACGAACACCGAATTTCATGCCCCTGACTGCTTCACCCAGAACTGCTCCACACAGAATTGTGTATGTCGGAAAAAAAATACCAACGAGGGGTCTACTGAAACTGTCCCCACTAAACGTAGAAGGTCGATACCATGATGCATAAGAAAAAAGTTCGAGGGGACCTACATCGGACTGTAAAGTGTGTCCCCGTAAACGTCCACATTACCTGCTGCCGTCGTCACTACAGGTTAGTCCACAGCTGAGCTCAACTTAAAAGATGTCCCGAAGATTCTGGTTCTACTGCATGAATCGAACATCTAAGACTGTTAATATTTTTTTACGAATGTGTTATTTTACTGGTAGATTATATACAAACATATATGCCACATTTGTAGTATGGTTGTAATTTGTGTAAATAAAATATACGTGTATATTAAAATATACATGTATATCAAAACGACTTGGTATCGTATTTTAAGTTTATACTCTTTTAATATAATAATTTTTGGTAAATACATTATGTGTGTGTGTGGAAATGTTATTTAAAGAATTGGCTCGTGGCAAAAGGAGTCCCTCATGCCAACAGGCATTTGATGGCCAGCAGGAAACAGGATATCTTTTGCGCAAAGTAATTCTCCGACGTCTGCTCAGCCATGTCCCGTCACGCATGCATTGCAAGCCGATCAAAATAAATATTGCCCCACCAGAATCAATACGTGTTTCCTGGCGGCTAACCACGTTTCCGCTCTTATGCATGATTGGCAGTTCCGTCAGAATCCTTTTCTGGGGAGTCGCGACGTGGCTCTTATAGTGGGGAACACCTCCCACCCCATTTACCTGCCTGTGGTCATACCCCGCTCCATTATGTTGCCATTGCTATGATTTCGTCGATAAAATATTAATACTTAAATGGTAAATCTTTATATATATATATATATATAATTCTTCTGTGCGTGTGTATGTCACTGAACTCCTCCTAAACGGCTGGACCGATTTTGATGAAATTTTTTGTGTGTGTTCAAGTGGATTCGAGAATGGTTTAAATTCACAATTCGGTCCACTACAAAATGTTTTTTAATAAATTTTTTATTTATAAGTTATTGTTGATCTTGGAATGTTTTACATTGTATCCGGCAGACAGCGCTGCGATCGCGGTGTCGAATATCCAAAAATATTTCATTTTACTTCCAGTTTGTCCCGATAGTGGCGCTGCGATCAGATTGAAATATTACATTCAGATCTAATTAGTGTGTGAAGGGTTTTGAAGTGTAGATAAAAACTATACATTGTGCAAATTTAAGTTTCTATTCAACATAGCTTCTATATTCAACATAGCTCATAGTATATACATATTCACACGCAATCGGTAGGTCGAATTGTGGTAACTGTACATGTGATGACGTCAGGTATTGTAATAACTTTTTTTATAAAAAATTTAATCAAAACGGCCCAGATTGTTACAACTTATTAAAAAAAGTTTGAAATTTTCGGATTTAAGACATATGTACAGGACGACGTCTGTCGGGTCCGCTAGTATAATGTATATGGTTTAAAAAACGTCAGCTTATTTAACGGTCCTGCTTATCTGGAAATAAATTCTAGTATAAATGTAATTTTTTTGTATTCGTGAGTAAACCAGCACATCCTGAAGGAAGGCAGGCTGTGGTGGGAGTATGCCGGGCATTATTGGAAAAGGAGGGGAAGGGGGCGCTTTTCGATACCCTGGTGGACGTTGGTGCACCATTGTTGTACTGCATCACTCTGTGAAAGATATGTCTGCTAATATTACAAAGTGCTTGACGGGTTTTGGAGGATATGCACAATGCACAGGCTGTAATGGTTATGAAATAAAGCCTAGGTACCCCCGGTAACCGCACCCCAGTGTATGGTGCAAGGTGCGTCGGGCGGAGAAACAGGGTGTCGTGGTGCCAAAGGACGATGATGCTGTGCCGTGGCTATGGTCATTAGCTAGCACCCATCTTCATATTGTCGACAGTCGATTTCTGGTCCAAATGTGATGATGGTCTCCTAATTGCAGCGGGGGAGTTATTTGAAAAGACAAATGTCTCCATCTCAGGATGGCACGGCGCTGCACCATCAGAGATCATGGCAGAATCCGGCTCTGCACATATAGCAGTGTCCGACATCGCGGTGGAGGCATCCTTACGGAACACCCTTCCAGGCGGCACCCATCCGATTCACTCAGACGGCACCCATCCAGTCAGCACCTGGTCAGAGCACCCAGATGGCACCCTTCAAGGCACCACATGATCGGAGCACCCATACGGCACCCTTCGAGTCAGCGCCTGGTCTGAGAAACTAGATGGCACCCTTCGAGTCAGCACCTGGTCGGAGCACTCAGACAGCACCCTTCCAGTCTGCACCCTTCCACGCAGCACCCATCCAGGCGGTGCCCTTCCAGGGCTCCCAGTCGCCACCCTTTTTTGGCTTCCAGATGGGTGAATTGGCTACATGTGGCAACACCATCACTGTGAGTTTCCTGCTGCTGGAAGCTATCAACATTACCGCAGCGAAACGTAGATAGCCCGAAATGACTGTTTAATATGTGCAAACTACAATTGAGACTCACGGTGTGACGGACTCGCCTGTGCCTTTATGGTACTCGCCAGTCTCTGATATTGATTATACCAATGTTTAAAGATGGGTGGACATGTGGTCTCCACTGCCTCTCGATGCTATCTATCCCTCCCTTCGGCCCTATTGTGATGAGATTGGCCAGTGTTTATATAACTTTGAACCAAGGTTACTCGCATTACGTAACGATGTCGCTGATGTGCACCTAGATTTGTCTATGTGCGTGTTCTTACAGAGGTGAAATTTAACATGTAAAACAATTTCTACCGATCGAGAATCTGCATATCAATCGAGACATATGTACGGATGTAAAATAAATGCGATTTTAAAGAGACACACGCACATTTATCCTAACATGTTATTTAACTTTTAACTGTGTGTATGTGCATAGTAACTTACTTTATTTTTTCCCAGTGTAAAATAAAACTTGTGTTTTTTCACAAACAATCTGTATATATTGCATTTTCTTTTCCCTTGGATAAGCAGCAAGTGCGTGCAATAGCTATATTATAACAGTTCCTGTTGCTTGTTATATTAACCAAACTTAAATTTGACGCACATTTTAGTTTCTTTCTTTTTTATTTCAACAAATAACTTGTGCTACGTAATTAGTAAATAGCCATTTAATGAAAGGTATTGACTTAAAAAAAAAAAAAAAAAAAAAAAAACATGCACATTGCAAGTTGGAACTGTTCGTGACCTATGTTAACTACCGCTCGAAGGTATGTGAAAATGAAAGGAGAGCAAAAATGCTGTCGGAGAGAGGAAGTGCTTATGTGGCAACCTTCATTCTGCCATGCCGTGCAAGGACGACACCACTCTCTCTCTCTATCGTCCGCACCCAGCAGCAGCGATACATAGTCATTTTCAAGAAATGATTTTACTGTGAATAAAAATAAAATATTACACACATATTTGTAACAAAAATATGTATTTTAATCATATATAGATACATCATACTTGCAAAAAATCATGAAAGAAAATAGTATATACATACTTTGTATTTACACAGAAAACACTTGAAAATAAAACGTTTTACAAGCTATATTTCTTTAACACAGCACTAGAAAGAAAATATTTTACAAAACACGTGAAAGAAAATATTTTACACGACAAACTTGGTAAACACATTTTCAAAATAAACAATTTACTGAAGGGGAACAAAAAAAAAAAAATATAAATTTTGAGATAATAATGATTTTCCCTGCGCTTAAGTTACTTTTCTTTCCCATCCATACTATTAATCACGTACGTCATTATGTGGTTTACATAGTGTGTTTCAACTAATCAAAATTACTGTAGGAATGGGAGGTTTTCGTCATTTGGGTTTTTCTATAGATAAAGCAAAGCTCATATGCGCAAGCACACACAAGCACCATCACATCGTTCCGAACATACGTTAACGAATTTGTCATTTTTTTTTTTTTATTTCATGAATAGTTTCGCAATTTTCCCTGTCGTACTTGGTTGTACGGCTTTCACCCGCAATTTATTTTTTCATATTTCCAATGTTTGTGGGGAACTTTGTTTGTGGACGGCACAAATGAACTACACAACTGTCACTATCGCAATCTTGCACTGTGTAGTCATCTTGCATTGTGTATTCAAACGCCTTAGCATAGATTATTCGTCTTTCGAGGAGGAGGAAATGAACATTTTCTTCGCTTCTCTTCAAGGTCACGGTAGCTGACAGCTGGTCTGTGTAGGTTACGCTGTGCAGTGGAGGTGAATATTTTTTCTCTGGATTAAACATTGTCATCTGGATATGCTCCATCGTTGCGAAAAGACTTGGTGAAAGGTCTCGGTCTCGACCCTAGGTACACTTCGCATGCAAAAGGCGTGCAGTTGGAGATCCAGTCCGGAAATCCAAGTCGCCTTTTCATGATGTGGTTATGTCCATCGCATTTCTCCGGCCATTTACATGTAATTATTTTTACTTTTTCGGAACAGTTAGTACAAAACACTTGTAAATTCTTCTCTTGCTTACATGAACATTACAATTTTGTTTTACCAACTCCTCCAGCAAACAAGGAAGTGTAGAATCGGGGCATAAATTGTGAACGTAACAGTTTTTATATTCGGTTTGTTAATGTGTTCAGCACGTAAAAGTCTTTGATCTCATCGTAGCAGCATAGTCAGTGAATTGTGCTGTCGCAAAATTGAATTTGCAGATTGCCTCGAGCATGTCGAAAACTTACGCTTCTGTACGCCCAATTCAGTTCACTGTAGTTGCTTAGGTCTTCTGACCTAAATAGAGAAAATTCGGCGACGGTCACTTCGATGTAGCTGCCTTCGAAGTCGGAGCTGATGTCACAGTCAGGGTCAACGAAATCGAAGGTGGATCACGGTGACTTAAAAACATGGTAGCTGGTCGGCTCCGAACGCCGTTGTGCCCAGACATACTACTGTAGGCTATTCACGGTAAAGTGAGCACTTTTTAAGGCTCTGCTAAAATTTTCCTTTCAATTTATTTCCAACTTTCTGCCACTTTCTAATATAAACATTGCAACATGACTAATGAACACAGTGTATACATTTCACTACTCTGAAAAGTTAATGCCTGAGGCTGCAATAAATAATATTTAATAGAGGTTAAATCATTTTGAAAGGGCCTTAAAAAGTGCACACTTAACCGTGAATAGCCTATACTTATGCGTCTACAGATTTGTATTGCTATTGATGTTGAACACATCGAGAATATTTTATGAAAAGTCTTAATGTGAAACATTTTAAAGATATATGTGCTATTTTGTACTATGCATTGGAAGCGATTGCATTTTTCCTTAGGTTGGTTTGTAATATTTTTGGTGCATCTGTATGTGCTCGTTACTCAGTGCAGTTAATGACTAGGAAACAAATCTCCCGAATTACGTTGATATCAGAATGAAATGTAATGTATCGTTATCAGACTTGACTCACGTTGCCCGTCTTCTCTCAGCTGTAGTGCTTTCCTTTGTCCAGTATCGCATTCCGTGCCCCTTGCCTCTTTATGGAAACGCTACACTGATATGAGGATGTGGTCCCGCCAGGATGAGTCACGGCGTGTGTTGTTTACACCTGTGAGTACAAGTCCACTGCGCATTGCTACCGGCCTACTCAACTATATTTTCACCTCATTTCTTGGTGTTTCTGTATTACTTTCCATTGTATATGCTTTACACTGAATTTCTCTTCGTGTGTACTTTCAGATGCCGTTGAAATAAATGCTTGTTAGGAATAGGGTTACGAATAGTCACTTTGTGGCAAATTACTTGCCCTTGTACTTAATTTTATTTAGTGAAAACAGAATTTCGTGATTTGCGACCGTTCCAGAAATGTTGGGGGTATCCACGTTAGGTGGACACACACACCTTTCCTGTGATATTTCACTGTTATAATACAATTCTTTTGAATATCAAAATCGAGTGTATTGGTGATAAATGTATTTACAATCATCATACAACAGATACACAAAGCAGATATCTTCACAAAAGAATATATAAATGTGCAACTACGAACTACATATTCTGATGTCAAGATGTACGCCACAGTTAAAATGGTACAGTCTCTACCGATATGTTCTGTCGTTGAAGGGCATGTGGGGACAGATAATACCTAGTGTAACTACCACAGTTTATTTTCATCTCCTTAGGCCTACCTGACTTAGATCGAACCAACCTTTCACAATGAGGGCTGTATTTATCCCATTTCGTTTGAAGGGCAAGTTTTAAGCCATTCCCGTTTGTTATGGTATGTTCGCTGTTGTTTTCCTATAATACACTCCAGAAATTTGCGATGACATTGCTGTCTGGGGACTGTGGAGGGTTATCGAATAAATGGGGGGGGGGGGGATTATAGAGTAACCACAGTTTCGGGTCGTTGTCTTGGTAAAACGTGCAACACTCCTGCAAGCCTTTTTTTCTCTGCGATCGGATTCATTTATTTCCTCAATATATCCAAATAAACATCGTGGTCTATAGTACTATCAATGAAATGGAGTTTGTCCGCACCAGAAGCCACCATACAACCCCATACCATCAGGGATCTACCCCCCATGTTTATGTTTCTCTGTCGGCCGAAGATTGGTTTTCGCAAGCTCAGTGTTTTGCTTACGGCAGATACTAACCTTCCCATCTGTTATGAACTGGAACCTGATACGGTTTTTTTTATCTTGCTGATGTATGGTTTCGTGCATGCTACTCGACCATTGAAGTCGTCTCTACGATGGACTCTCCTGGTGGTTTTGGTGCACTTAACCAGCGGGATTCATCTTTATTTGACGTTGAATCCATCGCGCGTCTGATTCAGTGAATTTTTTTCTGGGCCTACGCTTCTCTTTGCTCTTTATTCTATTTTACTGACAAAAGCAACGAACGATATGTTGAACAGTGGAATTACTGCGATTTATAATATTGCCGATCTCACGCAGAGGTTTACCCCGTTCGTAATTCAAAATGACCAGCTTCCATTGCCACAGATATCTGACCTCTTTCACGTTCCGTGTTGATTTACGAAAGTTAATTTGAATTTAAAGCTTTCTTTCAGGCACAGAACGAAGGTACGTGTGGTTCAGAATGTGAGTCCGCTTGGGCACGCCAATTTGGGGGGGGGGGGGGGGCATGTATTGGGCAGTATACCACTTTCGCTGTGGCATTCAATCTGCAGTTGCTTTAGTGTTTTACGTTTTATGCTGTTATAATCATAGAACTGATGCGTAACTTTATAGACCCTAAAAGCTGGATATGTAATGCGTTAGACAAACTGGGTTACCAGTAATTTTTATTTAGAGGGAATATCCGTTTCCATTCTGATATCAGTTCGCACTAGGTGTACCACTTTCACTGTGAGTCGCTGTATGTTTTCACCTTCATTCGTGATATACCAGGCACCGAAGTTTGTCTGTATACATCCTGTATAAAGTAAGGTCATTTGCGTCGTGGTTCGCAGACAAATTGGTCAGAACTGCTTAGCTGACCGCTCAAAGCTACGACGCGGACCCAAGAACATCTTTCGAATTAGCTGGTGTTTTATTTGTATGCCAGCCGTGCTACAGGAAGAATGGAAACAAATTCCGCCAGATGTGTACCAGAACTTGACCCCGAATGGTTAATGCTGTATTGGTAGCAAAGTGAAGTCTGGCATCGAATTGGTTACACTGCTGGCGTGTTTGGAACAAACAACAGTATTCACAATGACCTTTGCTTTTTTTTTTTTTTTTGTGTGTATAATATGCGCGTATGCACGTGTTTATACAAAGGGCATATGTAGTTCCCTTCAGTTAAGTGACGTCTGATAAAGTGCAACAGTAATTTAACAATAATTGAAATAGGTACTATCTTGCATTAAACACACTTGGAAAATAACCTTTAACGCTTTGTTGTACTTTATAATTGCTTATGAAGCCACCAGTTTAGCATAAAGAAATTTCTTTTATAGGCTGTTCACAGTAAAGTGATCACTTTTTAAGGCCCTTCTAAATTTTTACTTTCATCCAATTTCCATCTTTCTGCCGCTTTTTAATATAAACATTGTAATGCGACCAATAAACACAAAATTTAATGCCTGAAGTTCCAATATATTTATTATTGGTTAGTGCCTGTTGGGAGGGCCTTAAAAAGCGCTAACATTATCGTGAACAGCCTATACGTTAATTGTTACAGTTTTTGCCAGTTCCAAAATGTCATGTCGCAAAGGTGCAAGTGAGCCAAGCGGTGTATTGCAGAGATATTTCGACGAGAGCAGAAGTAATGTTGAGTACTTGGAAGGGTGGTGGGGGCTGGGAGAGTGCTGAACAACTGTGGAGGGAGGCAAAGCAGCCGGAAGCGACGCCCGGTCACTGTGATGTGTTTCCGGTCGTCACATGGTCGAAAGTGAAGCGTCCCACTCTTGCAGTAGACACAGACGCACTCGCGCACAGGCCGTGAGAATATTTGGTGCGGAGCCGAGATCGCAAGTTTCCGTCACGTCATTAGGAGTGAAAGTAGGGCCTTTACTGACAATGTTGGGTAGCTGGCGCATGCGACACTGCTTTGAATCCATGTCAGGCTTTGGGGTGGATAGTAGAAGATGTTAGTAATACCGCGTATCATAATACCAGTTTGTACACTCTGAACTTATCTAGAGCCAATTATTTTGTAGTAGGCAGAAAATGTTTTGTGTGTGTGTGTGTGCGTGCATGAAAGGGGTAGGGACCATTTTGTGGTGTTTAGTTTCACGTAACGTAATGCAGGAAATTAAAACCCGAAATATTTCAGTACATAGCTGTGCCAGGTTGCTGTAAATTAAAGGGGCGAGAGAGAAATAATTATGGTGTAACCAGTTTGTGAGCCGTAAGATGTTTTCAGCGTTCATTATTAAAAATTTTTCTCTGAGAAGGCAAAGTATCTCACATAGATGATCGTATTTACCATGTGGAGTAAATGGGCATTCATTATTGAATACCTTTTGAGGTCTACAGAACGCTAGCAGTACCAGAAGTTTGAAGATAATCTTCTGTAAAATATTATCGAATAATGTTTTTATTTCCTAACAAATCCACATTTTCAAAAATTCTTGTTAAACGTAACTATTGGCAAATATTTACAAGATGGTGTCCACTTTTCCCCCATAAGAATGCGTGGCCGTCCTGGTATTATTTGCCAGCGAGGTTTAACCCTATCATATGTTGTAATAGCTCTGTCCCCTGGCACTTGGCCGAGTTTTCCAGTGTAATTCATAAATTATCTTGTCGGTGTTTGTTAGAGGCATTTACCGAAGAAATTAGGTTGTACTTGACATAGGTAAAGAATTCAAGCGCCCAGAGACAATGCATTTTCCGATTACATTTCGTGATATTCTACAGTGAAATGATACGTGACCTCTATGATATCTATCTTCTCGCTCTCCAGCGCCGTCTATCGATCTTTCCAGTCTTTCCGGAAATGCTACCCACCCTCTTCCCCAGAAAGGCTGTAGAGCCACCTCTTGGAGACCTCTGACGTCAGCAAGAGCGCGACTTCCTCAAGGAACTCCTCTGCGGTTCTTCCTCGGTCGGGCCAAGGACGTGCTGAGATCGGAAATAGCCGGAAGCCGGTTGACCCTCAGCACCACTTCTCGGTACGGCGCGGCGGTAGAGGGAGATTTGCGATCTGAATCGCTTGGTAAAACTCCATGCATCGTTTCATGTAAGCGAAGCCTCTTGCGGACGAGTGTGTAAGCGTTTTTCATTATCTGTGATGATGCTAACAAGTTCAACGTAGTTTTTTTTTTTTTTAACACCCCTGCGTTCTGTCGGGAACCGATAATACTAAATGCCAAAGGCTATTCACGATAAAGTGAGCCCTTTTGAAATCACTCTGAGAAAAAAGTCACTGCCCCTGTCTGCATATATTTTAACGGGCGCACTGAGTGACGTGCGCGTAGTAAAGTTGGTAATGATGGAT
Source organism: Dryococelus australis (assembly GCA_029891345.1). NCBI lineage: Eukaryota > Metazoa > Arthropoda > Insecta > Phasmatodea > Phasmatidae > Dryococelus > Dryococelus australis. The sequence goes on along the minus strand of CM057002.1, from coordinate 85,737,530 downwards.
GGGTAATAGTTCCATAGCTTAACGTCAAATAAATAGTGTTAGGTAACCATTTGTATAAACTGAAATTATTTCTTTTCTCCTCTGTTTTTTTAATGCTTCTACGTATAAGAATGAGCAGCTTTGTAACACATTTACTTTTATACTATTCGACAGTTTCACTTGACTGACGCATGAATAAAGCGATCAGGCCAATTGAAATGTAATTTTGCATAAGGCGGAAGAATATGTAACTTGCGTACAAGTAGATCTTAAGCTGGGCTTTCAAAATTGCTCATTTTACCATGAACAGCATATACATGTTACATTTACAAATTACCCCCTTGCCATACTGGTATTCTAACCAAAGACTTTTCTTCCTTATGCTCGTGCTCTGCATCCAACCAGACACGCTATGGTGGTGGCTTCAAATTTAATTGGTGCACCAACTGTATATAGTATAATTTACGAAAATTTCTCGGTATCGGATGTAAAACTATTGTTGCGATTTCGCGTAGTTTTTGTTTCTGTCAAATGGCTATCGAGATGGTGAGCGGTTGTATGCAAAAAAAAAAAAGAGTTAACACTGACGTCGTGCAGTGTGGCATGTTCAATTTCTTGCATGAAGAATAATAAGTGCAGAAATGTTCACTTTAAGGATGAGTTAAGTTTGCGTCAGTTGCAGTGACTGTTAAGCTCCGTGTAGATTTCAGCCTATTTTGTTTACGAAGACAATTAACTGAACTGCAGCTATATAGTTGGGCGCAATATGAACATTAAAATATGCTACGTCGTTATAAATGTTGTAATTTTACACAGATGTACGTGGCATTAAAATATTCGCGAAAGTAGGTGAATTTTCACATATTCAGATGTGGAAGTGTTTTACTCTGCATCCTAGCAAATTTATTCAAAATTTAGTACAGTAATATATAGGTTACACACACTGAATAATGCTAAATTACTTTTTTTATGTAGTAGAAGTTCTACCATTCCTGTCGGCTCTTCAACTGCGTCATACACATTTGCGTTATGTGTGTGTATATATACGTATGGATATCATACTTTTCACTATATTCTAGTACTTTTTTCGTAATTTGAGTTACAAAGTAATGCCTTGAAAATCTGGATACCAATTTATTGCAAACGTATATTTAATGCAAACAGTAACCATATTCCATCAGCGGAGGTTTAGTTTCTGTGTAAACACAATGCAGTAATTAAGGTCCAAGTGGTGTTGACGTTTAATGGCAATGGTGTCCATATTATTATGATGGTGTGATTTGACTGTCCATTGCCAACCATGAGACTAATTTAAAAAACGCACGTGTGAGCACACACACACGAGAGAGAGAGAGAGAGAGAGAGAGAGAGAGAGAGAGAGAGAGGGAGAGAGAGAGAGAGAGAAACTCGGCAAGACAAAAACGAAAATACCTTTGTACAACACCACAGACAGATAATTAGAAAAAGAGGTTTCCTCGTCAATAAAAGGCAAACGTGTATAATTAAAACGACAAAAAGACTGACGAACAACTTATTATTACAAAACAGTACAGACAACAAAAGCAAACCAAAAGAAACGACAACAATGATGAAAACGGAAACACCACACAAGTGAACAAAACACTTCGAAAAACATCATTGCACACATCTAAACAATTGGGGGGGGGGGGGAGAAAGAAATACACAACGAGGCACAGTGAGTAAAAATATTCATCAGATTATAAAACCAAATAGGCCTAATTCAACACTACTAACAACACAGCAACCACAAAAATAACCAGAGTTATTTTTGTTGTTGCTGTGTTGTTCATTGGTGTGGTGTTATCGTCATCGCGTTGTCTTTTCGTTTGGTTTGCTTTTGTTGTCCTGTTTTATAATAATAAGTTCGTCTGTCTTTTTGTTGTTTTAATTATGTACATATTTGTTTCATATTAACAAGGAAATGGCTTTTCTTAGTTATCTGTATGTGGTGTTGTAAAAAAAGTTTTTCGCTTTTGTCTTGCTGAGTTCTATGCGTGTGTGTGCGCACGCGGGCGTTTTTTATTTAGTCTCATGGTTGGCAATAGACACAGTCCAATCACACCATCGTAATAAGTTCCAAGTAGTTCTACTCTCTACCGCCAACATACTAGTGCTTTTTAAAAGCAAATTCCTCATGAAATGTATATAATTACGGAGAAATTGAAATAAGTACGAGTATTTTACAATAAGTACGTTGCGTACTTGTGCACATGCTATCGGAGTCGAGGTCGTGGGCACTACGGTGTCCACGACTCTACTACGTACTTCAAATTCCATCATTTAAAAGTAAACGATTAAAAATAGGGTGACGATGACAATCCTCTTCCATAAAGGAGGGGTTGAAACCCCATTTGTGACTCCCTGCATTGGGTTAGTAATCAATCGTAGGCCGACATGGTTTTGTATGTTAACATTACATGCCACCGTTTTCCAGAAATGTTTGCGTAATGTTATAAATTTGAATCGCAGTGTGTAGCACACATGCGGTGGTAGAATATTAATCATTAACTGTTCGAAAACAGTGGCGTATAAAGATACAAAGCGACCTGTCCTGTTTATCATGGGTAGTAGATTATTTACCCCCAGGGGAGCAGCCTAAAAATGTACAAGTGGGGTTTCAACCCTTCCATTATGAAACCGGGTTGATATCGGCACAAGAGTTTTTAATGTTTTACACTTCGTCATTCAGCAATGCATTATCCAGAAACTTAAGAGACTTACCTTTAATATTGTCTGTAGTTCTAGCAGTTAGTGTCTGTTTCAGCTACTTTTTGCAAGGGCGTTTAGAGTCTTCCAGAATAAAATCAGGCTAGGCCTATAGGTTTTACACATGTTTTTTTCTACCTTTTGTTTAAAAGGAATCACGTGTCGAAGTTTGTCGGTCGAATTCAGTTCTATTCTGTATAGCACATTGAGCCACACAATAAAACAGGCAAAAAGTGGAATGAAACAATATTTCTGTGCACACAGGAAGCGCCGCTTGCCTTTGTGTATCAAGGAAAAGTGACGGCACGCATCCACTAGTTGTTTGTTGAACCGTCGACCCAACGTTTACAGCACTCTAAAATTCTATAACTGGTCAAGTCTGTGGAAGCAGGGTCAACGCCTGTAAGCTACCAAAATTTCTCGGAGGACGAAAGTCGGAATTACGAAATGGTCGATCAAGTTTCTGTTGCGTCAGACAACCGCGCAAGGTTCTCGCGAAATCATCGCCTACACTCTGCTACAGTTTACTTCGGGGCTGAGGGTCCGTCGGATAAAGGTACGTGGATAGTTCCTCCAATTGCCACGTTTTTATACAATGTCTGCGTGATCTTCCCTGCAAAATGAAATTAGTGTTGCATTTTCGCTGAAACGGTGGACAAATTCCTGATATTGGTAAAACTGTTTTTTGTAAAGTTAGTTTTTTTTTTTTTTTTTTTTCATTGTAATTCTCATTTCAGGCACCACCGGATAAAAGCATTGGTTCAGAGAATTAACGGAGAGCTTGCTGTCTAGTATTCTTTTTGTGAAAGTTAACTGTTTACTAAACATGAAATGCCTTCAGTGTAACAAATTTACAGTCCAAAAAAATTCTCATCCCCGGAGTGGGGAGGGAATTGGGGAATTGTTTTAATGAATAACCTCTCAAATATGGCTAAATATTTGTAAGAGCGGAGTGTCAGAATATTTGCGCACTAAAACTACAGTATACAGTAAGTAGTAACTTTAATAGACCACCAAAGATGCTATTAGTGTTCAATAACAAATTCACTAAAATTTTAACATTTGTGGTGGTGACGTTAATTAACTTCCAAACTATTTACTAGATTCTCGGTGCCGTGATCGATAACGGCGACAAGGCTAACTAGTGAAATTTCAATAACACCCGTGGTATGGAGCATGGTACGAAATCACCTCTGCTTGTCCTTCTTCCGACACAGGGCACTAAGAAAGATTTTATGCGACCGCCCCCTGACATGTCACGTTACTGTAGAATGTACAGGTGGAAGGGGGGAAATGTGGAAGACTAGAACGCATTGCCAGGGTGTCCACCCACGGGGAAAATAGGACATTTAATGTGGCAGAGGAAAGTCAAGGAAATGTGGGGGCATTTTCACCTGGGTCGGGGGAAAATGTAAATAATTGCCACTACTTAAAAGTTGTTACTAATTGCGTGAATACAGGATAGTGTAATTATAAGCATATGGATTTAAAAATTACAATTGTTACGTTTGTGAATTTGCAATAATACATCTTTTCGAAGTTACATAGAGCATATACGTACAAAATAATGTATTTGTGTGTTTGTAATGGGCACTCGTGTGAAGTCAGTAGAGTATATCGCGAGAAATATGGATGGACTGAACAAAATATTGATCGTGCTTGCTTGGTCCGTCGCTGTGTAGTTTACTTCAACTTCACAATAGCATATTTGTTCAGACAGCGGTGGAAAAATGTGGTATTGGAAGGTTTCGGTCCTGAAAATAGGTCAGAGAAATTTGTAAGATTCTGCCTGGAAAACAGAGAAAAGTGAGGAAATTTCAAAATGGAATTTCAGTGGGCACTCTGATTGCACATTGCCAAAATGAACACTTGTGCCGTGATTGTTATTATTTTGATTATTTATGATGAAAGTTGTGGAGCAAAATGGTTCAATACTGTCTAGGGGTGCGGGGAATGTTCCAGATCTTGGCTGCTGATGCTATAAAAGCGCGCTGGGCCTCAGGGCGGAGAGTTAGGACAGTCGGGAGTCAGGGCTATTGTGCGACCTTGATCGATAGATGAGTGGTGACGGAAGTGAAGAGTGCTACTGGAAACCTGGACTTAGCGCTGGATGGGTGAATGTAAGCCATTTCAAATGATGGCTGCAGACAGGCTGGGCGTGTCTTAATGATTGTGGAATAATTTATTATAACCAGAGACATTTGAAGGGCTTTATTTATAATTGAGACAGGAATTAAATATGGCGTTCATTGAGAAATAAAGAGTAATAGTGGAGATAGAGTAATGCTGTAAATAAAAACTGTGTGAATAAATTAAAATAAAATTTAGTTATTTAATTTTTATTATCATATGCATCCCTCCCGAACTCTGATACGTCCCTCTGGGGTCTTGTAACAATACAAATGATTACATTCAGTATAGACGTATGTCGACCGAACTGAACTAAAGCTCTTCTTGACAACACTTAATTATGTCGTGGATATTCTTCCCAAGGAACTGGAAGTAATAATTCCTCATTCTTATTTCATAGAACCACAGTCGACATTTTCAAGGAAAGTAAACATAACATTTCTGATGACAATGCAATAATTGCAATGTATTTCAATGTGAATTTTTCTTTCGTGATACAAGAGGAAGTACAGTCAGCTACAGTTGGACAACTGCAGCATGTACTGTACATCCTTGTATAGGGTATTCACGGTAAAGTGAGCACTTTTGAAAGCCCTCTCGTTTGGAATAATAGTCAATAAATGTATTTTATTTTAGCCTTAGATATTAACTGCCGAGTACAGTGGAATACACGCACTGTGTTGATTACTTATGAGTAGCAGGGGCGTGTGCGTCCTAGATACAAAGGGATACCGCCTTTATTGCTATCAAAGGGTTAAATTAATTGAAACGGTTTATCAAATTGAAATGTTAAATGTATTGAAAGGGTTAAATGTATTGACATGGCCTGTTTTTAATCCGAATATTTTTGTGTTTGGCGCAAGAGTGTACAAAGGTTCTTTCTTTCTTTTTTGGGTAGGGGGTGGGTAGGAGCTCTGGTACGTCCTCACCCTTAGAGTTCTGGCACTCGAGTGAGGTATGGCGTGTTGGGGATGGGGTATATATGTGGTGAGGTTTGTGCAAGAGTGGCATAAGTATTTTTGGAGGGGATATTGCTCATAGATGGTAGATAGGCGATTTTTTGTTAATCAATCAGACGTATAGTTTATACACGAGAGAAATAATTTCAGTGTGTTTAAACTAGTTCTGTGTATGAATAAATAACACGAGAGAGAAGTATAACTACCTGGTCTCATAAAGTAAGAAGTGCAATTACATGAGTCTCGAGGTGTCCTAAAGAAATTATTCTGCAATGAAAATCAATTAAACATAAAGAGATGAATATATCTACAATGTGATTTTACTACCCCGAGCAGTATGTTAGAAATATAATTTACACGAGAGAAGTATAACGAACGAACACATCTACGGGAATAACAAGTGGTAAATGATGATAATTACATGAGTCTCCAGTAAGAAATGAATTAATTAACTATCTACAACGAATCAAAAATGTCCGTATGAATTAAATAGCTAACCAACACAATAACAAGATATATAAAAAATGTGACACTACTTGATGCTTCTTGCACATATCTGACAATATTTTAAAACACGTCCGTTGTGAGACTGGTGAGGATCTTTAGAAATGTAATCCATGTGTAAAAATTAATTAATTTTTCAACATGTGAAAAAAAGAAAATGTTTAATATACGTCCATTTTCGTGGGAGGTTGCTACAGCACTGCCTTGGATATAGGACTTCTCAACTTGTAACCTACGTTTGATTATTGACAGAGGTGAAAAAATTGGAAGTTTTAATGAAAATACAAAATGGCTAATGAGCACAAGTACGTGACTATCTCGACAAGCAAGGAGCCAACTCGTCCCACCTGCCCCCCTCCCATCCAAACAAGCTGCTTGGTTTCGAGAGAGATTAGATCCATCTGAACAAGCGAGCTGACTGGAGCGTTGATCATGTCCCATGCAGTTTTCTCTCGCGTGTTCGGATAATTATTAGGATTTTATTTAATTGAAAAGTTTTTATTATTAATTTACGGGAAATGCCTGTGATAGTCTTTTGCATTATGCGAGCATCGGAGCCTATTAACATGTGATATAATGAAGTATGGGCATTGGATTTTCGCAATAGGCGAACGATTGTGATGGTCATAGCAAAAGACTTTTTTATGAAATGATTATACTTACTGGTTTTTAAAAACAGATGTTTGGGTGATCATTTATGTTTACGTTCCTTCATGTGTGTTTTCAGAGCCGATGTGGCTGAACTATGTTTGACGTTGTGTATGTGTATGTCAGTGTTGGAGGGTATTTTTACAGGGGGAAATTTTTGATGCTTGGAGATTTGGACTGCGGGGATCAATGCGGGACGTCATTAAATTAGGGGGAATTTTTTTTAGCATGTCTGGGCTTGTAGTTTTAATTTTTATTGTAAATCATGTGCTTTTATTGATTTGGAAATTTATTACACCTGGCTTTGTGGGCGATAAGTGAGTATTTAGTGTACTGTGGTTATTTCGTTCCTGGGTGAGTGTAAAATATCTTTTTCATGTGTTCATATTTAAATAGTTTGTTGTAGGATTTTGTGTGTTCAATCTAATCGTTAAAAATGTTACTTATTTTGAATGTGTGAAATTCATTTGGTGTGATTAACTTTGTTTTGTGTCATTTATTCGGATGTTTGAAATATTGGTAAGAATTTTGTTACGGTATTAATATAATTTTTTTTTCCATTCTGTCGTGTTTGGGGTACGTCGTTTTAATGAATCTATCTTGTGGTTATTGTATTATTAAAGTAATTTTTAATATTTCTTGTCTATATTCATTCAATTTAATGTTGTGTGTGGTAATCCTGCTTTGAAAATAATTTTTTTTATTGATTCGTACTTATTTCACTTGGTTAACTGAACGTAAATCATAGTGGTCCCGAAATAACACACACGTCCTCGCTCATAAACGATTAATCGAACAATCGATTATCTGCTCCTCACTCGCTAAGTGGTTCAGAAATCCCCCCCCCCCCCAGGTTAATCTTATGGGACTACTTATAGGCCTTTTACCAGCTAAGTGGTCCAGGAACCCGTCGCTGGCTCGCTCCATCCACAATTGCTACTTATACCACTCTTACACCAACATCAAATCCTATGTAAGCGATTACAACACATCCTCTGGTCAGTCGTCTCCAGCGAGTCACATAGAACACATCGATACTGCTCCGACATTATCGCCTCTAACACTTTCAACCATAATGAAAAACAAAGAAATTTCATATCCAACAATAGAAAAAAATTAAAGAATTCTTTAATTAATTTGATTTACCAATTAGCAGTTAATTTACTAGTCGATATATCTAATATTAGATATATCAATATGTCGAAACATCGATTATCTGCTCCATCCACATGTCATTCTACAAGTTGTTCAGGAACCACCGCTCCTTTTACTGTCTGTTGAAATTCAAAATGTGAGTTTGGAAATCTTTGTTTGTCCGTGTTAACTCGAAGTGCAAAATCGTCACTGCGTTTCGCTGCTTAAATTGTACGTCAATACTAGCTTGTTAGGGATACTTTTTTTTTTTAAATATAATTCAGGATGCATGTGAGTAGTCTGCAAATTGTTTAGTCAGTCGTATTCAGAGTTTCACTCGTAAATTTACTCTCATTTGCCTGTCAGCCTCCAACCGTCCTCCACCTATATATAAAAGCTTATAAGCCGCCACATGTCATTTATTCACCAGTCTCCGAGGTGGACGGATGTGTTTTGGGGGAGCTCCTCTTGCGATTTCATTATGTGTTTATTTTAATTTGTTTAATGATAGTAATGTACTTGTGTTAGCTGTTTTGTATTTTCATAAAAATTTCCGAGTTTTTCACCCCGATCTATAATCAAACATAGGTTATAAGTTGACAAGTCCTATATCCAAGTCAGTGCAGCAGCGACTTCCCAAGCGAATGGATGTATAATAAACTTTTTCTTTTTATGCGTGTTTGTGAATTAATTTATTTTTATGTGTGGGTTACGTTTCGGAGGTCCCTCACTAGTCTCACAGATAGATGGACGGGTTTAAAAATATTGTCAGGCATGTATGATTAGCATCAAGTAGTGTTGCATTTTTCATATATCTTGTTTTAGTGTTTGTTAGCCGTTTAATTTATAGGGACTTTTTTATTCTTTAATTTCACACTGGAGGCTGAAGTTATTCATATCATTTAGCATGTGTTGACACCAGATTTTATTAACATAGTTGTGATTATTTCATATTTGCTATTTGATGTGTGTAATTTACTTTTATGTTGAACTTGTTTAAACACTCACCATGTTCATTTTCTCATGTGACTACATAGACACATTACCAAAAACACTAATTACAGGAGTTTTGTCTGCCTTGCCCTCATGAACTGGAAGTCTTCAAACAGATTATCCTGAATGAATCAATCTTACTAATATCATTTGGTGCAGGCTCCTTCTCCACATGAGATCTTCTGAAGAAATACATTTACAACAAACCACTACCAGCTTTAGCAGTTATTCCTTGAAAACCAAAAAGGACAACAAAATATCTCTTCTATATCAAGGATCTTAACTGTCCAAGACCTATTATCTTTATTGACATCGTTAGTAAAAGACAGAATACTACAATAAACCTTCCTCTGGTAATAACCAGAAGAGCGAATTCGCCTCCGATTCATGTCAAGATGAAATCTGCAAAAACACAATCAATACTGTTAATAATCGTAAAAATTAATAAAATATGCAGAAAGGAATTAAACTTTTAATTCAACACAGATTCATACCTTAAAACAAGGTAAGAACACAAAAAAACCATAGACAGAAAAGTCCAAGATCAGCCCGCACCTACTACTTTAACCTGCACGCTCGACATTTAACATGCGAATGGTGAAACTCCGCGGCAGCGCTCCGTATATTTATACGCTGCAGCTGTGTGCTGGGACCTTATCACTAGATGTACTTCCAGGACCCACCAAGCCACCACTTCCGGGCCATCTTTTGCAGTAACACCTTGTAGTCCAAATCTAAATAACGACATTAAAATATAACTTTCTTCTATATCCACAACTCGTACAGTCCATTCAGTATCATCTTTGTTAACGTCCTTTTCAATAGAATGAATATTACGAAACACCTTCCTGGGGAAATAAGAAATTCCACCTCTACGAAACCTGTTGGTGTACATCTTGACCTAACTACACATAGCTTCTCGTAATGTCTGAAAACAAGAACATACAGGCTGTTCATGGTAAAGTGAGCACTTTTGAAGCCCTAGTTACTTTTTTCTTTCAACCAATTTATATCCTTCCACCACTTGTTAATGTAAACCCTGCCATGTGAGTAATAAACACAATGTATACATCCACGTTACCCAAAACCAAAAGTCTGAGGCCACAATGAAATGTATTTATTGGTTATTATGTCTGATAAAACAGCTTCAAAAAGTGTTCACTTTACAGTGAACAGTTTATACTAATTTACAACCACAATACACCACAAGTGTGTATTGTCCCTAAAATCCCCTGAAGGGGATAATTGTCCACTGTCAATGGTCACAGTAAGTATGGAACAAGTATTTTTTTAAGTATCAATATAGTAATCCAGTTATGTATTCACGAAAGAAAACGAAATTCAATGTTGATCAAATTTATATGTATAGAAAATTAACAGATACGTGTGGTAATATGAGAGTATTAGGTTATGTAGAATTGGTTTATTATCTTTGATACGTATTCAATATGTTGTTATATATGTTTGTGATTATTAGATATTTTATGTATATTAAAGGTTTATACCATATACAGGCAGTTTCATTAAAAATTCCGAAGCTTCGTGCTGCTGGCAGTGGCTCTAGTTATATGGGCCGCTGCTGGGATAAGACTTCAAAGTTGCGATAACAGCCATATATTGTATGTATTTCTCAAACACTTAGAGTTTGTAGCATGTGACCTGTGATAACCTTACTTCAGTTAACTGGTTGTTGACAGCTTATCTATTGAAGTCTGTACTTTGAACTCTGCAATGTTGCAACTCTGATAAGAGGATATATAAATGATTGTCTTGCATGACATACTACTGGCTAGTGTTACTACAGATTTGAGCGATATCAGATTACAGTGTGTAATATAATAGGTTGTGCTAACATCTTCAAATTACATTGGGATTCGGAGTTGATATCAGTTTACCAGCTTCAATACTTACCAGCTGGAGAGGGTCGCAGCTACCTGAGTGAGCTGCGACTGAGTGCCACTCTTCTTCAAACCAAGGTATATTGAGTCCCAGTGTAGCCATGTGGTGCACACAAAAAAGTTATTGCTTATTATATTGATACATTAAAAAATATTTATTGCATACATACTGTGACCATTGACAGTGAACAATTATCCCCTTCAGGGGATTTCAGTGACAATACACCCTAGCACCACCATAGCAACACACTAGCACCACCTGCTCCTATCTGCTGAACAGACTGTACTAAAACATGTAGCACAGTTAGCTCCTCACTGCTCCGCAATTGGTTCCACAGTCAGCTCGGCACGCTTGGGGTAAGTTCGATTAATTTCGGGTTAATATTTATTTCTTGTTGGGTGGTTAACATTTGTGTAATTGAAAATTGTGTTTAAGTGTTTGTATACATGGTTTAACCTGTGCTTCGTTGCGTCTACTTGCCTATGCATTTCGGTGTTGAGAATATTTTATTTTTGGTCTTGAGAGTTGATGAGGGTGATGTGTGTATTCTTTGGTGAGTTTTAATCTTGATTGTAATTTGTGTGTTTTTATTGGATATAGGATGTTGGGCTTGTCATTATTTGTTCGTGTTTGACGGATATTTTTTCCCGTGCGTTTGATTAACTTTGTTTAATGACGTTAGTTAATATTCGTTTCGTGTAAGTATATTATATTGGTAGGAAAATAGTTTTGTGGTTCATTCGTTACGTGTTGATTAATCGGGTTAGGTCGTTTTGATGAATTTGTAGCATGGTAATCACATGATTAAAGTGCTTTTTCATTTTCTTCGATGGTGTAATATTTTTAAAATGTTTATTTCTCCCGTGTCTAATTTATGTCCAGTCTGCAATCAGAGAGCGAGCTGGACGGAGCTGCTCGCATTAGTCACATGCGTTCCGAAGCGGATGTATCTTGGTGCTGCTCAGTCCTGCACCGACATTCGAACTGAACTGACATATCTTGCGCTCTTTAGTCGCAAGTGCTCATTCCTCCACAGACATTCGAACCGAACGGACGGGTCTTGCTGCTGCTGCTACTGAATACATATTGACGCTCTTCCCCAAAATAAGGTCCCTTAAGTCACTCTTGCACCAACCTCTACACACGTATACCCATTACTATATACCATGCCCCTCAGTCCTCACAGCCTCATTCCCTCACGCCTCACACATTCGCTGCTTGGTTTTCCTAGCGGTTTGGTGAGCGTACCTGCCTTTTCGAGAGTGCACTATACTAGTTCGCGGACACACGGAGAGTCTCGTCGGCCTGTTGCTCTGGACAACGGGTCAACTCGAGCCTAGCCCGATTGGGTCAGCGACGAGCCTCCATTCAGCGGTCTAGGTGTAATACTCTTTCCACCAGTGATTTTTATTACGAAATTACTACTATAGTTGTTCCAATACAATCCAGTCCCTGGAAGGGACGAAGGTGGCGGATGTGGGGAACAGCGTGCTGCGGCAGCTGGCCGAGCTGTCCTCCCAGACCCATGATGAAAATGTTGACTTAGTACAAGTGATCTTCCAAGGAGTTTCCACACACATACCAGTCTCGGAACCCTACCAAAAATTCCGCATCAACACACAGAACACAAACACAAACTCCCCCTCCTCGTCCTCCGAGAAACCAAGGCGAACACGAGCTCGACCGCAACAATGGCATGGGCATGGAAGAAGAAACCACACATCCCACCGAAGCAGAATGGACAATGGAGAAAGCACGAAGGAAACTAAGTAAGCGACAAGCAGAAATGTACGAGGAATCAGACAGAATTTGAAATGGAAGCGCGAAAACGCCTGGCTCCTGCCAGAAACCACCCCCTACAAAGCCACTCTGCACAGTCACGGGCGATGCAGTCCGGTGTGTCGGTTTCAAACAGATTCGACGCCCTCCGAGAGGTCAGAGACCCTCAAAACGCCTCCGGCCCTTCAGGCCTTCCTCCCACCCGAACTCAGCTGCGCTCTGACACAAACAAGAGGAAACCACAATACAGACTTGTAGTCCCAGGCCCACAACAGTACTCGAAAATCGTCACCAATCTTCGGGCGATCCACGCATCCGGTTTCACACTCTCAGTGGCCCGTAACGGCATTCACATTGTGGCTGAAGACCTACAAAAACACAAAGCAGCCTCAGACTTCCTCAAAACCAGCCACATCCCCTATTTCACTTTCGCTCACTCGGTGGATCTCCCACAGAAAGTAGTGTTCGATCTGCCGGCGGACACAGACCCTGACACCATCAAACAAGAACTCACAGGGCGCGGCTACAACATACTGGACGGGTATCAGTTCAAAACCAACATGCCAGATCCCTCCAACCCCGGACACACAAGGCTGACTCCGCTTCGCCTCTTCAACGTGACAGCCGCTTGGAACGACACTTTGCCCTCACTACTTACCCTGCTCAACATGACCGTAGTTCACCCCTGCCTCTACCGAAAACGGCTGACCGATGTCGCCCAGTGCAAAAACTGCCATGCCCTCGATCACACCAGAACTTACTGTCACCTGCCCTCCGTCTGCCCTCACTGCGAAGATCCCCACACCCTGGATGAGTGCACGAAGGAAAGCCCTAATTCGCGGTGCTGCAACTGCAAAGGTCTTCATCTAGCTTCCTCCAAGGAGTGCCCCAAAGTCACGGAAATCATTCAGCGCCGCCAGGCAACAATTGATCGTAGAGCTGAACAGAGGGCGCAGCACAGATTGGCTCTGCACCTGTAGTCTCCCCCCCCCCCCCCTTATCAAGTGACATCTCGGCTTACCCCAAACTCCCGAATGCCCGGCACTCCCAGCTTCCCATTCATACGCAAGTGCAACCAGGAGTCCCACACAGACATACACACTCCCTCAGCAATACCTAGTCAACACACAAATTCCGCGAGTCCGCTCTCCACTTCTCCCCACTCCCACTCCCATTCCCACCCACTTCCCTTCCCCTCATCGTTCCGCTCAATGAGTGAAATTGGCGAAACCATGCGAGAAGTCGGGTAGTTCCTGGACTTCCTGCGGGATGCATATTTCAAGGCGTTGATGTCGCATTTTCCGCATCTACATGGCGGCAGCAAAACAAATCACAGACCCCACTCAAAAAGCTATGCTGCTGCTGCTGCAGGCTTTCGCCACGTTCCACGCCGCTCCCTAATGGGCCACAACACCCAGCAAAACCCTGGTTCCCTGTCCCTTCTGTATTGGAACAGTAATGGCTTTTTTTTTATCAACGATACGAGCTAGAGAGACTACTGGAAACGTACGGTATTGAAGTCGCTTTAATACAGAAAACAATGTTAAAACCAACTAAAAAATGCGCGATTGGAAATTACGTAACTTACAGGAACGACCGAGCTACTAAAGGAGGCGGTACAATGATATTAATACATAATAAAATCCACCACCATTTAAACCAATACTTAGACTCCACTTCCATTATAATTCAAACAAATACCGGACACGTAAATTAAATTTCGGCGTATCAGTCCCCTAAGAAAACACTTTTAGAGGCAGATCTGGAAAAAATAACCACGCAACAATATCCGTTTCTACTCGCGGGAGACCTACATGCAAAAAACCCCGCATGAAAGAGTAGGGAAAGGAACCTAAAAGGCGGGCTTCTATTACGCCACTCGCAACAAAATAATTATCTAATTCATGCCCCGGACAGGCCAACATTTTTCCCAGCTCAACGCAGATACCAGCCAGATGTTCTAGACATATTATTAACTAACTTAGCAAACCCCATATTAGAGATAACAGTCCTGGATGAATTAGATTTTGATCACTCCCCTGCCTTTTGCAAAATCAGCACTCAATTGGTTAGACACCCCGAAGTAATTTTAAGTAAATTACCACAAGCTAACTGGGATCAATTTAAAATCGATATAGACGATATATTCACGGAGCATCCATAAAATATTACAAAGAAAACGGATATAGAGCCGGTAATAGAAATATTTCAGAATACAGTCAAAACCCAGTCCTTATCCGGCGACAGTTTTTAAAGCTACCCCGAGATTGACTTTTTACTAGCCGAAAAAGCCAAGCTAGACGCGAATTTCAGAGATAAAGAACGGCCGAATTAAAAACTAGATTCAATGAACTTAAAAAGAATTTACGAGCCAAATTATCGCAATTAAGAATAAATAAATGGGAGACTTTTGTTACAGAACTAGCAGATAATATTAATGGTTTTTGGCGAATAACAAAAATTCTCAGATGTAAAAATTATACTAAAATTTCCACTCCCATTTTACTTCCGTCAGGCCTAAAATATGCGCCAATAGATAAGGGAGAAGCCATAGCAGACTCTCTTGCGGAACAGTTCACTCCTAATCTCGACCTCGGAGACTCTAATTCAACTCGGGATGTTAATACCTCCACAGCAGCTTTTCTTGCCAGGAAGCCTAGAAAAAATCTGGAATTAATAACCTTACCAGAACTTTTGCTTACTTTAAAATCTGCTCACCCTAAGAAAGCCCCGGACATGATAAAATAACTTACCAATACCAACTACTTAAAAACTTACCCTATCCCGCCTTATGCATAATGATTAATATTTTTAACGCCATACTTAAGTTCAACCACTTCCCCGCGGACTGGAAACGAGCTAAAGTAATTACAATTCCATAACCTGGTAAAGACCCATGCTTACCTGTAAACCGGGGCCTGATATCACTGCTGAGCTCCCTCACTAAAATATTCGAAAAAGTTCTTCTTACCCGACTCAAAACTCACGCACAAGTAAAAAAAATTATCCCAAAAACCCAATTTGGATTCAAAGCTGGACATTCCACTACCCACGCTCTTACAAACTTTGTCACGGCTACATGTAACGACCTTAACAACAAAAACTCAACAATCTCCATTTTTCTGGATGTAGCCAAAGCCTTCGACAAGGTATGGATCCCGGGCCTAATGCAAAAACTAATCAATTTCAAATTCCCTGATTGTTATATTCACTTACTACATATCTATATCACAAACCGAGAATTTTATGTTTCAATTGAAAATTCTGATTCTTCTACCCGCCCACTCACCGGAGGCGCGCCGCAGGGATCCGCCTTATCGCCCTTCCTCCACAATATCTATACAGCAGACATCCCACATAATTATGCAACAGTTCAAATGTATGCCGATGACACCTTAATATATGCAAAAGATAAGAAGTTGCCATTCGCACATCTTCTTACACAACTACGAATGGACGAGCTTAGCCAGTGGTTCGAGCGCTGGAAAATAAAAATTAATGCTGAAAAACCTCAGGCCCTGCTAATCACTAGAAAACTAAAAGACATATATAAACCCAATTAAATACGATAGAGTAGAAATTCCCTACAGTAAAACAGCCAAATACCTAGAATTAACTATAGATAATAAATTGCATTGGAGCGTATATATTAACAAAGTTAAAACTGCAGCTAAAGAAAAAATTAGGCAACTCTATCCCCTATTAAAACATAATCAACTCCCCACGCGATTAAAGCTATTAACTTACACATCTATAGTCAGATCAGCTATGATGTACGCTCACAAAGTCTGGGAAAACTCCGCTACAGTCTTAATAAACCACCTTCAAGTAGTTCAAAATAAATATCTGAGAATAATAGGAAACGCCCGTAGATTCACACGAACAGTCGATTTGCATTACGTTTTAAAGGTCCCCTACATTGGCCATAAACTTATCTCAGAAAATAATAAATTTTACGATAAACTCGCCTTGCATAATAATCCAATAATTAGAAGAATCGGTAAATATTCTCCAGACATAAAATCGCGTAATAGACGCCCTAATATGCCTAGATTGCAGGCGTAATTAATCAACAGTGCTCCCCCGTCACATAAAAATATAATATAAAACCTCAGATCTAGCCAAAAAATCCCCTGCCGGCCCGGGACAAAATTCCACCATTTAAATAAAACTAGTTTGCGACAGCACTTCGCTGCTCAGTCTGCCCACAATCACAGCCCCGTTGAGGTGAAATCATTTCGTTTCCTAGCCGTAAACCACTCAACCATGTTAATATTTCAATCCAGTCGGCTATTTAAAACACTATTCAAACATAATAACGCCCTTTAAAGCACACAAATAAGCCTAAAAACACCCTTTCTGCTCCGAAAATGACACTTCTGGCAAGGTCTCTCCTGATTGGCTGCATTCTTCCCGAGGGTGGGGTCTTATTTTCTCCACCCAGAGATGGCAGCGCTGTCTCCTTTCTCACGTGAAACACTCGCAACTTGCAAATACCACCTCCTATTTTAACTTTTACCGCAATAAAACTTAAATATAGAAGCCATAAGTTAAAACTTATTAATTTTACATATATTATAATATACACATGCTGCCACCGTACGTTTCCAGCCTGCCTTAGGACTCGGGTACTTACAGCGCCTCAGGGAATTGAGACTGATTGATTAAAATACAAATTAATTAAACAGAACAACTAATTTTAGAATATTTAGTATATTCTCACAAACTCATTACACAATCGCCTCACCGCACTTCACTGCAGGCAACGCCTTTACCCAGACCCTTCGCGATTAAATTCACGGGATATTCAGGCTTAGCTTCAGCTTTTACAAGGAAAGACTGGCCGGGAGTCTAACAAACACTCGTCCAGTCTATAACTTAACCTGCTTTCTTCTAAATTAACGTAATTCAAGGGACAAAAACAGGTAATAGTCTCACTGTTACCTCCTCCCACGAACCTGTTCAGGCAGGGGAGTGGGGGGAAATCAGTATTGGGGATCAGGGTTTGCTTGAGAGTACTCGGCTTCCCTAAACCTAAATAGCTTAAGCCTAAAATATTTTGATGGGTGTAGGAGGGGGAAGGGATTAGCTTCTCCTTTCTCCTGCATTGCAAATGAGAACCACCTGGGCGGTAAAGGGGGTAGCCCGGGCCCTTGTGGGGGACAAGGGCCCGGGCTACCCCCGCTCCGAGCTTCGGCAATGATTAGACTTGGCGGTTCCCCTCAGTCGACTGCTGGACGCCAGAGAGTTAACGTCGCTCCTCAATTACACACCCCAAAAATACAAAAAATAAATAAACTTTTTTCCAAAATTTTGGAGAATTTTCAAAAACGTATTATCCCTTAATCCAATTAAACAATTTACAAATTAATTGGATTAGGATTAACAGGATTAAACAATTCATCGGATTAGCCATTAGTCCATCAACTAATCCGCTCCATCCTCATGTCATTCGCCTTGTGTCCCAGAACCCTCCCCCCCCCCTTTATTGTTACTACTACTCGAACCCTGGTGCTCCGATATTACAGTCCAACTTTAGTACCACTCGAAATCGCTGGCGTCGAAACAAAATTATTATTCTAGACACGTATGAAGCCCGTGCAGACATTTTATTCTCACTACTCACAACACCTCGGCGACAAAACTCTTATTTTCCCTTCTCAAATTAAATAAAATGCTATCGGGTCTGCGACACTGTCGCAGCCCGCCTGACGTATCAGAAACCAATATGTCTTCCTCTAACGCCACCTTATAAGGCCTAGCTTAACTCGACTCTCCAATCATGGTGCGGCTACTCCAGTACGTCACGAGGTTACCCTGGCAACCGTAAACAACGGCTCATGTTTATTGCTACGTGCACGAAAATCAACACATAACCACTGGAAACACTTGTAATAGCGAAATATATGGAATATTACTAGTTACATAATAAAATATATGTAAAATAAATTATGTGAATAAACATGACGCGAAAATAAATATTACTACACTTCTTAAGCAATATTAAAATCAAATGAAATTATGTCCGTTTAGTAACAGTGCATAAATAATCATAGATGACGTAATGCATAGTAAAGTCCTTAAACTACAGGCGTTACACGGAAATAATTCAATGACGTATATTCTTTAGACAAACGTACTGAAGCGCGGTCCTCTCATATAGAAACTTAAAGTAATATTGCAGTGCATTAGTTCCCGAAACTTTGCTTACATCGACAGAGCCAAACTGCATTGTTATTCTCGCAAGACACAGCCCACACGACTGCATGCGCAGGGATAATCACATGCAAAAAAACATGTAAGATATTCTCATGCTCTCGATGGGTGGTGTAGATAATCACAAAAGTGCAGTAATCTTATATGTTAAAAAGTCTCCAACCTTTCTTCAATTCACCAGATTTGCACTCCATGTGATTACAAAAAATCAGTATCTTTTCTGCCTGTGTCAAATATGAAACGTGGCTACGAGGCCATGTTCTGAAATCATGAGATGTAAGCGCCAAGTCTGCAGGAGTGAGGGAGTGGCAGGAGGTGTGGGCGGGCCGGTCGCGCGCAGCTTGCGGTGCCGGGTTCGCGGGCTGCTCAGTCTCCGCTCAGCCTCCGCTCCAGGGATGCCTCCCAAAAGTAAGGCTAGCCGCTCCGTCTGGTCACGACGCCATCTTGGATATACTTCTCTGCCGAGGAGCTCGCCTCTCTTCACTTCTAATGAAGGCACCGCCCAAGAAATTACGGCTCGACGTCATCCATTATACAGAAATTATTCTTTTCCGTGTCATGATTTCAGTTTCGGAGGTATTATTGGAAATGTTTGATTATAGAAATTTACAATTTACTAGCTGTTTAAATTTTTATATCTAACTCACTGTGAGCTATTTCCTGCTTGCAAAAATGCAGAAACTTATTGATAAGAAATAAATATGTTCCTGCCTTTTTACAACAAGCAGATGGCACACAATTAAAATTACGCACAAAAATATTAGAGAACTCGGTAAAATGTAAATTTTCTATAGTCGTACATTATCTGTAAGTTAATTACTCTGAAGCCGAAATTATGACACGAAAACGTAGAACTTCTGCTATAGAGACGAAGCCTAGCCTTAATTGCGATAGAAGAAGTAAATCCAGGATGGAGTTGGTGAGCCAGCTTAAGAAATTTTAATTCTAAATGTTTTTTTTTTCTATTTGAAACATGTGAATACATTCTGTTAGCTTTTCTCTAGTTTTTGACATAGAACGCAAACATTTTGATCGTTAAATTGAATAAACTTGTTTATTAACCAACGGTTTGCAAGGAGGTTGTATCATTGACCCGCTCTAAGCTTTTATTATTGGACTGCTCAGCTTGTTCGCCAAACGGACATACGTCCACTTCCTTGGATACATACATCAATGCAACGTTCGTTCATTCTTATCCGTTATATATTAGAGTAACCTATGTATTAGTGACTGTACACTATTCACGATAAAGCTAGCACTTTATAAAGCCCTCTCATTTGGAATAATAGTCAATAAATATAGGTATTTTCTTTTAGACTTGGGACTTAATTTCCGATCCCTGTGTAATCTACGCCCCTGTGTTTGTTACTTACATGGAAATATTGATTTAAAACCATGGTTAAAGGGATAAAAAATTGTTTAAAGGAAAAAAGTAACAATGGCCACAAAAGTGTTCACTTTACCATGAATAGCCTATAGTAAATGCACGCGTCTCTTGAACTTGCTTCCACAGGATGTCCACCCACAAGCAAAATAGGGAAATGTCAGGGGATTTCATGCGACGGGGAAGAGTCACTGAAATGTCAGGGAATTTTTATTTTGGTCAGAGTAAATATAAATAATTTCTACTCTGCAAAATTTGTTAGTTGAGCGAAACATGGTAGGTAATGTAATCATGAGCTTATGTGTTTTAAAATAAATTAAGTTTGTCAACTGGCAATAAAAAATCTTTTCCAAGTTACATATGACCTATACGTACAAAATAAAGTATTTCGTTTTTGTTATGGGCACTTGTGTGAAGTCACGTATCGCAAGAAATATCGATGGGCTGAATGAAATATTGCCCTGCTTGCTTGGTCTGTTGCTGTGTAACTTAATTCTACTTCACTGATCCGTATTTGTTTTGCCAACGGTGTAAAAACATGATATTGGAATGTTTCGGTCATGAAAGTAGGCCAGGGAAAATAATAGATTCTGCCTGGAAAACAGGGAAGAGTCAGGGAATTCCAAAATGAAATTTCATTCGGCACCTTGTTCCAGTTCAGTCTTGTCTTTACTTTCCTGATCGAAATTGTAAAGTGGCTTTGCCAATATAGCTATGTGTGTGAAACTCTTTTCGTAGAGATCCTTGAATATTTCGTTCATATTTTAGTAGGTAACTAATTTACTTGCTGTGCATCGGTCTGCAAGGCGAATGCTGACATAAGTGACAAGCGTGCCACTGTTGCAGTTTAGTATGGCTACACTGACCCCTCGAGACACGGCTATCGCAACGGCGTTTGACATTCCCAAAGTAATATTTTTATATTGCACTAGCAGCCCGGCATCGCTTCGCTCAGGTTTATGGAGTTATTAAAATACATATCTATATATTTGCGACTATCCGTGACTACATGCGACCACCTGCGACACTTGTGACTACCCATGACTACTACGACTGACTACCCGTGACTACTTGCGCCAATTTGCTACTACCCGTGACTATCTGTGACAACTTGCAACTACTTGCGAATTCTATATAATGAGATGATGTCTGTCTGTCTTTAATGCTTCCAAGTCCCTTGAAACTCAACAGAAGATATTAAAATTTTGCAGAGCGAATCATCGGGGTCAAATACAGGCCAAGTTAGGATTTCAGCAAGATCAGATTACGCAATCATTACCTTTCACCCTAAAAACTCACTTTTATTACTTTTTTTCCCATATAAAAGTTTTGTTTCAATGCATAAAGATTATGAAGGTAATGGAATATAATTTTTGTTTACTTTAAATGTCTAGCTTCAATGTTGAGTTATTTTCCAAGTGGGACCACAGTGGGTGGCTCAGTGGATAGAGCTATTTTAAGTGGGGCCACAGTGGCCCAGTATATAGACCGATTCCAAGTGGGCCGCAATGGCTCAGTGGATAGAACTATATCCAATGTTGAGTTAATTCCACTTTTTTTTTTCTCCAAAATTTGTAGCATCGTAACTGTTCTAGGCACGTGCCAATACTAAAAAAGTCACAGGCTGGAGCCCCTAGTTTATAATATTAAGATGATATGATCCACTCATATTTTTATTTACTGAGCTACTGCGGCCCCACTTGGGATCGCTCTATCCACTGAGCCACTGCGGCTCCACTTGATATATTTCTATCCACTGAACCATTGCGGCCCCACTTGGGTTAGTTCTGGCCACTGCGGCCCCACTTGGTATCGCTGTAGCAACTGATCTCCACTTGAGATCGCTCTAGTCACTGGGCCACTCGACCCCACTTGGCATTACTGTACCCACCGGGCCTCTGTGGCCCCACTTGATATGCCTATATCCATCTGGGAGAATGTAGCTTTCTAATAGTGAAAGAATTATAAGAATCAGCCATGCAGTTTCCGTGATTACCCGAGACTTAAATAAACCCATATAATATAATAAATAATAATAAAAACTCTTATAATATTAGGTGAAAGGGATCTTCCTTTGATCTGTTTGCATTGGTTTCGCGTATGCTCATTGCCAGCGTTTTTTTACATGTGTGTAGTTATTGTCCTGTCAATGTATTGCCATTTCATTGCATTTATAGTTTTTTGATTACCGTAACTTGATTCTTAAATATCAAAATCACTGCCCTGTTGTATCTATTATAAACTTACGTAAAGTTATATGTGTAATGAGACTGGTATTGCATGTTGGGTAGGGCTTAGGGGATTATGTACGGGAACATTTTCTGTGAAATCGTCCTTTGCACGCAAACGGCTATCTCAGTAAATAAGTCATTGAAAGAAGACTTTTTGACAGAAAGAATAAAAAAGCTACTGTATATATCCCTATCTTTTTACTTTTGTCATATTTAGTGTATTCTTGGAGAAAAAAATCCTGAAAGTGGTCAAATATCGCATTTTTAAAGCTTGGCTATGCAGTTTCCTTAAGCGGCAAGAGAAAAGTACAACGATACGGACGTAGTTTAATCTGTGGTCTTTCATCGCGTGTAATAAAACCCCACTGTTACAGATCTAATTTGCACAGTACGTTATGGCGGAAACACTGCACGCCTTGCGCGTAGGAGCGATGAGGCACTAGGCGTGCGTGTTAGTGTCGCCCGTATCGCTCCCTCGCTTCTTGACCTTGAACTTGCAGGTATGCCCTTAACAGTAATTAATTTTGACTGATGTTAAAAAAAAAAAGCGAATGCGACTTCCAATAATGCATCGTAACAGATTACTTAGTTAACTTGTTCACCTAGACTACTGTAATACCTGATGTCTTAAATTAGCAGAGAAACTATTAAAGGCGATCTAATGGGAGTGCACGCATTCATTCTGCTGTTGTCAGTTCAGTTTGCAGCCACGAGTGGCAGCACTACAACAGCAGATTAAATGGTGGCGATTACAAGAGTTCCTTTCCAGCAACGTAGTGGATTTTAAAGTGTTATGATTGAGGTTTAGAGATGCCGGAGGGCAGAATTCGATGCTGCGCCACTATGTGTAACAGTGACACAATTACGTGGCAAATTTTAGAGGGACGGAACTGTGTATGATTTGAAGAAAGGACGGTGCTGCAGGAAGAGAGTAACGGATGAAGGGAGTGTTGGGTCTGTGTTACACGCATTCAGACATTCCCCTGGGAATTTGAAGTACGCACTGCATGCTGCGCGGGAGTCAGATGTCAGTAAATCTCAAGTAAGTGGAGGCCCTTCCCACGTCACTTCCCGCTATGAATAAAGACAACCCATATTGGAGTTTCGAATTTTGTGAGTGGGTTGTGAACATGTGCAACAACAAAAACAGCAACAAATATTTTACTAAACTGATTGATCTGACGAGGCAACCTGTTAATTGAATGGAACTGCCAACTGCCGCAACTGTATGCACTGCGCCGATTAAAATCCCCACGTTGTGTGGTAGAGTAAATAGTGCATCTTCTTGGTTTAATAAAGTAATGCTTTATGTCTAACAGATTTGTGGCCAGGGGGGAGGGGGGAATTCTTCTGTGATGGAATGGCGACGGGTTAAATTTACAATGCCATGTTGCAGGAAAACAGTGTTCACCAACTCTACGCAGATCATTTTTTTATTCCCAGCAGGTCGTTGCATCGTCACATTACGATCGAGAGATGCTATTGTGGCCGCGTGTAAATCCACTTCCATGGAAACTGTAGCTACTGTTTGTCGTTCTGTTTTATAGCGTTGCAGAATGTCTCTTGCTGTGGATGGTGGACATTTTGAACATTTGTAACTGTTATTAATATTCGCACTTGCCTAACGTTGTCCTTACAGCATCAAGTACATGCAATCTCATCATATTGTCATTAATAACTTCTTTGTTATTCCCGTTCAAATATTACAAATGTTAATTTAGGCATTCGGTATATATAAATTTTACAAAACATGTTTTGATATGCCTCCTTGCTGAATTCATGCCTCCAGCTAGATATAAGACACTATATATCTTATAGGGAAGTTAACGCTGCGAAGAAGTGAGTTTTAGGAGACAAATGAATTCCATTTATGGGGGGGGGGGGGGGGAGTGAGCTAGTGTGAGCACGTGAGTGATTGGTCGCACTGTGCTGACTTTGTGGCGTTTCGAAGAAATAAATATTGTAGTTTGAACCTTGGATTGATGTAAGATAACTAACAGTTCTCAAACAGATTTTGTACGCTTTGTTTATTATTCAATACGAATTTAAAACATTGAGAGCAGCGATGTTTCGGCTAGTAAGAAATAGTTCACAGTTAAATTGTTGTTTTAACCAAGTTTTTGAAGCATACTATATATTTCATACTTATTACACAAAAATTATGATTCTTGAATTTGTAATTTACAACTGAAAAGAGATTTTAATGTTTCAGTACTTACTGTAATATAATTAGGCAGTATTTTTATCACATCGTAATTTTCTTCGCGTAGCTCACACTTCTTGAAGAGGTAGTCTTATGTGGAGATACCAGTGTTTACCTACATGGAAGTAGGCCATGCATGCGTGAATGTTTACAACCAATAACATTTTTGACATAGCCATCTGACAGCACCAATTAAGGTACTGAATCAGATGTAACATTTTCAGTCTTTCAAAGTTTCCAAATAAGTTTGAAGACCTAAAAAAAAAAAAAAAAAAAATTTATATTGAAGTATTTAGAACGAGTCTTGGATTTGCACGCACGAAAAAAAAAACTTTTGTTGTAAACAGGAAGTAAATGACCTTAAATAATATGAAGTTTAAATTTGTTCGCTGATTGGGAAATAGCAGCCTCCTGGTTCGAAAGTATTTTAATCTGAAATGAAAGAATATATTACTTATTTGGTCTATGAATAAAAAGACAACTAAATAAGTGAATGAACCAGCCAGACTGTATATGACAAAATGTTTTATCCTTTTCTATCAACTTTGTGGGCCAGTATTGTACAATATAAGCAGATGTTGTGTTTGCTGAAGACAGTGACAATTGTCTGAAATTTAACACCCAGTATTATTCTCAATCACATTTTAATCGATTTTACACATATCCATTCCTCTCAAATGACATTGTATAGACAAGTACATTAATTAAATATTATTTTTGACTGGTGTACCTATTATGTTTTACGAATTGCAACCTTCGCAATTGTAAGTTTGCAGTAGTTCCAGTTTCATACTGAGATGAGTGATATGCTTGGAATTTACATAATAAAAGAGTATCTTTTTAGTTGCATGGCAACAGGCGTAAAAACAATTGACCTGCTGTGGTGGTTTCTCATGATCGCATTCCTTTACTGTCCTTGTAGGCAGCAGCAAATGCTCGTGGCGACAGCCAGCCACACGGGGACAGTTTCACAACTTATTCATTTACCTCGGCTTAAGTAAACGAAGGTAAAATTTTAACTCTTCATTTACCGGCGTTTAAGGTCGGTGCATTTCACCACGAACATCTAGCAGGTAATTAAAACCGCGTAGTAAGTCTAAGTTAAGTGACCGACATTTTAAGAAAATGGTACATCTAGAAGGCAATGCCAAGGATTTGCCCACCAATCTATGGAATCGGAGTTGTGTTGTCTTTGGAATCCTGGCAGATAATAAATACGTAAATTAAAAAAAGTATTAAACAGTGACTGAAATAGCGTGCGGACACTACGATGTTGTAAAATATAACAGGACAATTAAGTCAGGAAATGGGAAATCGCGTCTGAATAATAATTGCTGCAGATGTAATAAAATCCTAATTAGCATAATAACATGATTTTTCGGAATCCATCGATATCGCCTATACTTTCATTGTCCTCGAGCATCAAATAGTTTGTTGTAACTGCCATATATAGAAAACTAGCAAATCACAGCAACAAACATTAGAATTAGATTTCATTGTCAAACTCCCTGTACTTGGCAAAGAGACGATAAAATACAAACAAGATTTAAATGTAGCGTAACAGTTTTACGTAACATACAGAATATTCGTCATTAATTTAATATTAAAATTGTTTGCGGCATGTATATTTTGCATAGCCAATTCATGTAACAAATATCAAAGAAATTTTCGCAGGAACTGAAATTAATATCGTGATCGCAGCGAAGGCGTCTGCGTCCCATATATATATATATATATATATATATATATATATATATATATATATATATATATATATATATATATATATATCGGATTAATTCAGGTCGCTTGTTCGGGAATTTCTATCCCCAGTGGTTGCACTAAAGTAGGGCTGAATTTTTCACTGAAAATACTCGTTTATCTGCTGAAAGATAACATCCTATATTAAAATGATTTAGTCCTACTATAATGTGACCTTTCCTTCAAAACATATTTTCTTTTGCTAATTTGCGCAGTAATTTCCACTTATCTTGTCCAGTGAGCATTTCATACACGAAGAATGTAAAAAATGTACAGGGCAATCAGATACATTTGCTTGTTTGTTTTAGTCCATCCGTGTATTTTCCTGTTTAATTTTTTAGCACTTTGGAGCATTTTACTTTGCATGTAAAAATGTGTGAGCTACACACACGAAACATTTTTGGTTAACATTTCAATTTTGAGTGTGATATAAGAAAAAAATCTCCGGGTGGTTATATAAAATTCAAACAGGGTTAAAAAAAATAGTCTAACGAAATCAAAAATGAGTGGTGGTGTGCATTGTCGTCGCATAGCTAAATGCTGTTCACGATAAAGTGAGCACTTTTGAAATCAACCTTAGAAAAAAAGTCACTGCCCCTACCTGCATATATTTTAACGGGCTTCCTCAGTGACATGCGCCCAGTGAAATTGGTAACGATGAATGCGAAGTTGTTCCGTATCTTAACGTCGAATAAATAGTGTAAGGTAACTATTTCTCATAATTTAAATTATTTCTTTCGCTTTCTGTTCTTATAATTGCATCGAAGTGTAAAATTGAGAAGATTTGTAAAATATATACTTTTTAAAATAATTTCATTTTGACTTTACCGACGCATGAATAGTGATGAAGGCCAATGACAATGTTAATATTACATAAAACGGAAGAATACACAACGTGCATACAAGTAGATCTTAAGCAGGGCTTTCAAAACTGCTAATTTTACCGTGAATAGTCTATAGCTGGCCATGTTGCCGTACCTGCGTGTTCAGCCTGGGAGATAGAGATAATGACGTGGTGTAGATACGTAGTTTGTTGGGCGCCTGCCTCCTCGGTTATCTTCAAGAGGGGGTTGCAGCCCTCTGTGTGGCCTGGCCTGGGCCACCCTGGCTCTCTGCGTGCGACCCTCGCCTCCGTCAAGCACTGAGACAAGTGCGGCCTCTCTGGCTATTAATAACTTCATGTCGGGCTTGCGAGCCTCATGGAACTTGGAACAGCTGCAGTAATAAACCTGATAACGTCCACAGATGTTTGGTCAAAAAGCCGGGACAACGGAAACTAGTTTTGTACTTAGTGACAACCAGGGGTGTAAAACAATTGGTTGTGTCCGTGAAAAGGGGTGGGGGGATGATGCGGGGATACTGTGTACTTGCCTTCTGTCCCCTAATGTTTGTGGGTTGGTAACAGCATAGCATTTATATTCCCTCCTCAAAATTATTTTAGTATAATGCTCTTTAATGCCGTAATAAGGACAGCAATGTCAGTATTAAGTCTAGCAAACGTTCTTTATCCGGTTTTATTTCCTTTAAACTGACAATCACACTCGCTCGGGACAAGATTCTCCTCGTCTCTTCACACTTCTCCTACTGCGCTTAACCCTAAGAACCTTGTTATTTTCTTTAGTAAGTGTATCCTAAAAAACTGATGTTTACAAATACTTGAAAATAATGAAAAATCTCTTTTTCAAAAGAGTTGAACGAAAGGTACAGAAGTTAAATCAATATGTTATAGGCAAGGGCAGAATATTTAAAAATGTGTTTTCGTTTCAATCCCGCCAAACTAAACACTAAAGTCTAGACTCAAAACTCTTCTGTCAACCGGCTCCAACTCCAGATCAACAAACTGGATCCTCTAAGACCATCATCATAGATAGATTTGCCAGTTTCCATCAATGCTAAGAAAGCATTAATCAATTCAAAAAATGAAGACCACGTGTGTTTTAAATGGGCAGT
Organism: Dryococelus australis; assembly: GCA_029891345.1. Taxonomy (NCBI): domain Eukaryota; kingdom Metazoa; phylum Arthropoda; class Insecta; order Phasmatodea; family Phasmatidae; genus Dryococelus; species Dryococelus australis. Next base: position 85,709,033 of record CM057002.1, on the reverse strand, counting down.
ACTGGCCAAGTTCGTGTAAGGTACTGACCTGTAACGTGTCGACAAGAGATACAGCAATGTTGAAGATAGGTACGACTTTTCAGGCATCACACTTACAACACCAGTGAGTCAGATCAAATTGTTCGAGAGGAAGAACCCAGGAACAACGTTCAATATTTACTTCATTGGTGAAAATGAAAAGATTTTCCCTCTCCGAGTGACCAGTGAAGAAAAGAATGACCATATAGACTTGATGCTTGTGTCATATGAAGAGACATCCCACTGCTGCTACATTTACAATTTATCCAAACTGGTGTGATCCCAGAAGATGGCTCACTATGGCACAATTCATATATGCAAGAGATGTGTGATGCATTTCGACGATCAGCCGCGAGTGTCGGGGCTCAATGGTGAACAGTGTCTGGCTGAACACAGAAAATTCTGCTCTTGAAATGCAGCACTTCGAGCTGAAATGCCACGGCCTGGAAAGGATGGGAGGCCTCCAGTGCTCTGCTTCAGAAATATTCAGCACCAATATAAATTACCGACCGTTATCTACTCAGATTTCGAAGCAATTTTGGTACTGATTCAGACCTGTCAACCTGATCCTGAGAAGACTTTCACGATGGCATAGCAGAAGCACGAAGCTTACAGTTGCTGTGTTTTCGTACATGTAGACAATTGCATTATATTCTGTAACACTGACGTCGGAACTGCCACATAAACCTACCCTCTACACAGGTATGGATGTGCCGAAGATTTTTATTGAGAAAATTGTTGATCAGCGAGAAAATGAAGAAAATCTAAGACACTTCACTGAAGATGACTCCACTAACTCCACCACAAAATTCACCATATCTCCAAACATATGCTGTCACTTCGGAGGAAGCTTCGTCAAAGATAACGTGAAGGTATGGGACCACTGCCTTTTTAGCGGCAAGTTAATTGGAGCAACTTGTAACAATTGCAATTTGCTCAGAAGACGACCGAAGAGGCTTCCGGTATTTTTTAATAACCTGGCATACAATGAAAATTTCATCTTCAGAGAACTGGCGTACAACAACAAAGACATCACCATCATACCACATAATGAAGCGAAAATGATTACTTTTGGAAAATTACTTGGAGAGAAGTTCAGCATTCAGTTTATCGACAGTTTCCGTTTCATGGCCAGCAGTTTGTTAACCCTAGCAGGGAACCTGCTAGCAAACAAGTTCAACAGTACATCTAGATCTTTCAGTTCCGATGAACTGGCTCTATTGAAAAGGAAGGGAGTCTTCCCTATGATTATATCGACAGTATCGAGAGACTGGACGAGACAGAGCTTCCACCGAAGGAGAAGTTTTATAATAGGGTGACAGATGCGAACATAAATGATTCCGAGTACGCTCATGCTCAGCAAGTATAGGACAAATTTGACTGCCGAACCTTGAAGTATTATTCAGATATTTACATGAAAACAAATGTACTACTACTCGCTGATGTATTTGAAAATTTTCTCAACCTCTTCCGAGACACGTATGGACTGGACTGCATTCACTACATAAGTTTACTTGGCTATGCATTTGATGCCATGCTGAAGATAACTGCCGTGAAATTCTAACTTTTGACCGATTACGACATGTACATATTTCTTAAGAATGGCATAAGAGTCTATGTGGCTCAGTGTGTGAAGAGGCTCTGTTTGCGAACAACATGTATGATGATAACTATGCCCCGTATGAGCCGGCGAAATACATAATGTACATGGATACTAACAATTTGTATGGCTGGGCGATGAGTTTGTCTCTATCTATAAGGCATTTCAAGTGGGCTAGTACAGACAGTGACATCATGAGTGTGCCTGACAATTCTTCTTTGAGCTATGTCATCGAATGTGATGTTAGTTACCCGCCTGAACTGCACAGTGAACATAAAGACTTGTCATTTCTGGCAATTAATTAATGTCCGTCAGAATCTAAACAGTAGAAGCTGATGACTACACTGATGAGAGAGACAGATTATATAGTTCATTATGTCACACTCAAACAAGCCATTACCCATGGACTGAAAATTGAGAAGATTCACCGTGTGCCAGAGTTCGAGCAGTGTGCCTGGCTACAGCCATACATCCAGTTGAATACAGCAAGACGTGCAGCAGCAGGAAACGATTTTGAAAAAATAAATAAACTTTCTCAAGCTGGCAAACAACGCAGGCTTCGGCAAGTTCATGGAAAACAAATGTAATAGACAGAGAATGAGTCTCGTCTGCAATTAGAAGCGACTCAAGAAACTTGTCGCAAAATCGGCCTTCAGAGACAGAATAATATATTCAGAAAACCTGTCGTTTGTCAAGCTAGACACTAGAGCATCAGGCTATTCTGTTCAAGTCTTTTTATACTGGTGTGGCAGTACGGGATTTGTCAAAGGTACTCGTGTATAATTTTCATTACGGTATAATGAAGACAAGGTATGGAGAAAACCTGCAGTTGGTCTACATGGACACAGACAGTATGATGTATGAGATAAGAACTCTTGACTTTTATCATGACATAGCCTTCTGATCCAGCTTTCCGAGACGAATTTGACACCAGTGGCTATCCCACAAACCATCCTCTCTACTAGCTGAAGAAAAAAAAGTCATAGGCATTTTCAAAGATGAGTGTAATGGTTTACCAATGGCAGAGTTCGTAGGACTGCGTGCAAAGTTGTATGCCTACAGATGTGCAGGCAACATTTACAAGAAGTCTAAAGGAATTCAGAAGTACGTTATTAGGAAGCAGATTACTTTCAAACAGTTGTATTCAGAATGCTATAAAAAATTGGCACTGGTGTGGATGGGCGACAAACCTCAAGTATGTATGGATGGAGTGAACACTTTGCCACATGGTTACAATGGTTAAAAATCTTAACTTGTGATGAGATCTCACCTTGTTGGGGAAGGGATTTGTACCCAATGATCCAGACGACCATTCCAGGGAAGTCTACTTCGGTACCTTGCTGGTTGGTAAGAGGAGAGGGGAAACAAAAAAATTGACATACAACATGTGAATATGACTGGTTACCTGCACAGAAAGAGGAGAGCGCTGATCATGTAGACAATTTGTATATAATTTTGACAGATTCTAGAAATTATACTCTTGCTGGTGGAATAGTGCCTACTGTGTGTGTGTGTGTGTGTGTGTGTATATATATATATATATATATATATATATATATAAAATATATATATATATATTTGTGTTTGCATTCCCTACAGTTTACATTTATATAAAAACACAATGCTGACTTCAACATTGTATGCGAGATTTTATCAGCTGTGTAACCCTGCCTGTGCTACATCATTGCAGTGTTGCCTGTCCCAAGCCCAGATAAAATGGGGGGGGGGGGGGCAATGCATGACTCATATCTTCCATAATAGATTTGCAAGACTGAAAAACTTGTAAATATTTTTTATATGAGTAAATAAGTTCTTTTTATAAAAAAATCTTTTATTTCATAAAAATCCTGTCAAAATTTTTTCCCCAAATGGCACTATATGCAACAGTCATTTGTACACGTTGGAGAAGATACATTTATGCGAAAAGTAATATATATTATTACTTACTTGTGTTGGTCTGGTTTTAGTATATGCAAAGTCCTACATGATGGTTAGTATATGTAGAAAACTCCCTTCATGCTGAACCAATGTTCAATTCAGTTGCAGGCTTGTAATTGCTCGTGAAGCCAGCTAGCACGTACAGATTCCAGTTACCTTGCAGGTACAGACCTGCTCTGGACATTTACAAGGCCAGCTGGTTATCTTATGCCAGTTTTCACCATCGTGGTTCGAAACTCTGCCCGAGATCGGATCTTAGATCGACTCAGAAAACTGTTGCAACATTCGAGTTCAGGGCTGGACTGGAGATTGAGATGAATGAGATGAAGTTCATGTCGAACAGCCGAAATTGGCGGTTCGAAATCTCGATCCGAGATCAGCAGCCATCGTCAAATAATGTATTTTGAAAATACGCCGACAGATAGAACTACGTTCGATTGTTTTCTTGGGAAATTAAAATATTATACGCAACTGAATATTATTCAGTAAAATTCGTACAACAATAATTCACTTAAAACAGATAAAACATCGCACATCTACTTCTATCTATAGTGAAAAATACGCCTACTTCAATGACCTTATATTACGAACTTATAGCAAAATTTGTCTCATACTTGATCTCGATCTCACACTTTGGAACCAAGATCGACGAATTGAAGATCCAGAATCATGAAATTTCGTTAGTAAAACACTTTAACATTGGAACAGAGTTCAAACTGGATCCTGGTTCGGAACTAGGATCATTTAATCTCGGATCGGGGAAGATGTTGGTGCAACCGGGCATTAGCCATGGTTTCAAGATGAACTTGGAGAAAACGGGGAACAGGTAGTCATATACCAGAAGCTGTGATAACCAACACCTTCCCTATCACTCGGTATCACTTTGAACGTTGGCTCCTGCGTGCCTGCACGTATTGATTGATACCAACGGACTAGAGCTGCAAAGTCGTGTACGAAAGGAGACACTGACGTATTCATGGCAGCAAAACCTCGGGTTCTCGACCCCATGTCGTGTACATAATATTGGCAAGCATGCAAGTGCCTGGCCTCGCTCGTCAATTAGCTGCGGCACTAGGCTGGGCGGGACTGACTATTGCGTGGTGTGTGTGCTGCTGCAAGCTGCTGCTTCTGTACACTTGCTCGAGCTCACACGTCATCTTTAAATACTCTTTCATATGTAGCTTCAGTCTGTTTTTAAAGACTCTTAATTGGAAACTAAAACGGCATCTCTCTGGCAATACGCATTAGGCTGTGGAAGAAACATAAATTCTAAGTTTTTTTTCCAAGTAATTATGATATAATTAATACTGCATCACGTTTAAAATGTCAAATATATTCTTGCCCTTTTACAATTACCAGATAACACGTAAATAATGGTGACTATATTTGAAGGTATTTATAAAATGTAAACCTCATCTAATAAATAATATTCAGTTATTTCATTGTAAAGGAAGTTATGTAAAATTTATGATGGCGGATGAAACTGGTAATGTGTGTAAAACATAGCTTAATTTTTCTCTGAAATCTGTAATGTGTTTCTATTGTGCACAATATATTGCCTTGGATTTATTTAATGCTATGAATAACGCTATTCACACTGGTATTTGACTAGGCTCTTTAGTGTGCCAGCTTCCAGGCTTTTATGAACATGTATCTGAAGTTGATAGCACTACTGCTGTGGTGATCGGCTTCCTGGAAACCTCATAGTATCGCCGACAGGCGCCATGGCAAAATGTAAATAGGTTGCAGACGAAAGTTTTGCTCGGTTGTACGTCCTTTGGGAGGTCGGGATTTCGATAGCTGCCGACTGCACTGCGAGTGAGTTTTCCCAGTTTAACATGTTCCTGCTTGGTTCCCCACTAGATTGGATGGCCCTTAATTAACATTAGCATTAGAGGAATAAATACATTTCTAGTATTGCACCACCCCACCCAGGCAACTGTACTGCTGAACATCCCAACCGCCGCAGGCAGGGTGAGGCCCTAGACGTGATTCTGTGTTTACGTAGATGTTCTAGTTAAAATTACTGGGTTCCTTACAATATGTATCGGTAACAAAGATTACCAAAAGTTTATATAGAGGGCACAATTTATAAGAAAACATTTATCTTCAGTTGAGGTAATTTTATTCAAATTACCTACTTTAAGATATCGTATGTAAATAAATTAGTTAAAGTGATGCAAAAAAACTTGTGTAAGCTCATAAATATGGCCAGCAAATTATACCGTTTTCGTTTTTAAATAAGTTGTGACATATTGTATTTATATTTAAATTTTAACCACTGATATACCTGGGTATACTTGAGTTAAAAGTTAAACATAATTATTCTCGTTTTCTAACAGCATGTGTGTGTAAAACAAAAACACGGCCGTAATACTCACCAACAGTGGTATTCAGTAAAGTGTTCCTACATTATGTTTTAAAAATTTCGTAAATTTTAAGAGTCCGAAAAAAATGAGTAGTTACACGTCTGAAGTTTCGTTACAAAAAGGAAATGTTTAGTGTCAACACATTCGAATATTGAATTAGTAATCAATACTCCAAAGATGACACTACACATGCATACGCTTGCCACTTTAGAGATTCATAGCGATCACAATATTGATCATAGTGCAGTGAAACATATGAACCAAGGTTGTTTGTTCATCAATAAAATTTTCGTTAGTAAAAAAAACTTGGATCGAAATAATACTACTAAAAATAAATATTCTCACAGTTCATCAAGACAATGCAGCTTTGATATTCATTGTAGAGAATTGAAGTGCCCACCAAACTGTCATAACTTAAGTTTACCATATTAAAACTGACAGTCAAAATTTTATAAGTTAAATTACAGAATCTTTTGTCTCATGTTTTGCAAATATAAAATTCTTTTATACATAATTATGTATGTAAAATATGTACGTATAACATTTTTTATACATAATTATGTATATATAAAATTCTTTTATACCTATGTGTTCGAGTGACACATAAACCAATTGTTCTGTTGTGAAAAGCATGTATAGGTTGTTCACGGTTAAGTGAGCACTTTTTAAGGCCCTCCCAAAAGGCATCCACTAATACATATGTTATTGAAGTCTCAGACGTTAACATTTGAAAGTAATGAAATGTACACACTGTGTTTGATAGTAATATTGCAATGATTACATTAAAAAGTAGCTGAAAGGTAGAAATTAATTGAAAGGAAAAATATAGCGGGGCCTTAAAAAGTGGTCATTTTACAGTGAACAGGCTATATAAGCATGCATAATGTACAAAACGGACTTCATTTCGCCACCTACCGCGGTGGAAGGTGGATTGTTGCGAGCGCTGCCATGTTGTTACATCACCCGTCCGCCATCTTAGATTTAATTGACCTTGACCCTTGACTTTGACCCCAAAAAAACATTTAAAAATTCCAAAAACTCTTCAAAAAATCTAAAAAAATATCCAAAAAATGTTAAAAATCATTAAATTATTTAAAGGTTCCACATAAATTATCTACCCCCGCCCCCCAAATGGTAGAAGCCCCCCTCGTGCAAAACAAAGCCCGAAATCCAATTTTTTGCCAATTTATTTGATTGAAGGGTATCCATCCTTAGGATCTACAGAGCACGCCCATGTTAATTTTGTAGGCATACTCTATGCCAAATCGGTACAAGGTATATAGGATAGGACTCAAAACAAAGCATCAGCAATATTTCATCCATATTGTATGCAGATGACCTTTGACCTCAAAGTGTAAAATAAAAATATAAGAAATCAACATATTGCAAAAAAAAAAACCCAAACGAATTTATTATTAAAATTAATTTGTTAAAAATTATTAAAAATTTATTTTAAAACTTATAATCTTTTTTAAACTTACATTTGCCAGCATCACCATTAGTCACGTTCGTTCCATTCCCATCAGGCGACTGACTCCCTCGCACCCACTCCCCTCATCAGTACTAATTCTGTAATCTTGTTTTTTTCTTTCGTCATTTGTATATATATTACTGGAGGCCGCCATCTCGGTAGGCGACCACCAGCTTGGTATACATCACTTGTCTCTGCCATCTTGTAAGCCAATGTCCATTAGTAATTGAACTTTAACCTGTGATCCATGGCCTCTAAACTTGTCCCCATGACCTGGAAATTAAAAAACTCGAAAAAATACATAAAAGTCAACAAGCATAATACATTAAAAACTATTGCCACCATATTAGATGCAGACTACCTCGACCCCATGACCTTGAAAATAAAAACTCGAGAAAAGATACATAAAAGTCAGAAAGCATAATACATTAAAGACTACCGCTACAATGAATATCTCGGCCTTGACCCCATGATCTTGAAAACCAAAACTCGAGAAAAAGTACATAAAAGTCAGCAAACGTATTGTGTTACAGGCCACCACAGCACCATATTAGATGCAGGTAACCTTGACAATGTATGTTTATGTGACTAAACCAGACCCATCATACTAATAGCGACCAAATGCACGAGTATGTTATAATCATGGTAGGGATCAGCATTTTTATCGACTTAATTAGTGTTAAATTTAAATTTCTGTACTGACAGGTCCCTGCAGACTTGGAATGTACGAGGGCAGCTAGGACGATAATTATTCGTGCTCCTCTGAAACACCAACCATCCTCGCCAATCCTCAATCCTCCCCAGTATCTCGAAATCAATGGGCCTGTTGGCCGCCTCTATCCATATACATAAAGAAAAAAATGATTCACCTACTGTCTTCAAAATTTATGCATACCGGCAGAATTAATGTTTGTGTATGCAATCAACTATCCCTACATTTTTATACTAAAGTCTTTATCATTATATTTACACTCCTTGACGTTTATAAGCGAGTGCTCATAGCACCACTTTAAAGTTGTGAGAGATAAAAGATACACAACCCAAAAAATAATGGAAAAAATCATTATTTTATATTAATAATAATTTATTATTATTTTGTAATTACATCTTCAGAAGAAAGCAGTTTATCACATGATCTGATATAACCCCGATCCTTAAGTTCTCTTATGATCGAAACCACCTCTTTTATAGCCGAGTAATCTCCATGTTGTTGCCTATCAAGGAAATATTTAAGCCTGTCTACAAGTTTGTTGGGATCTTCGGTAATCATATCGTCAGTGTACTCGATGTCTTATGCCTTCTTCGCATCACTTGTCGAAGGAAACTCGGGGAAATGTGCGGGACCATCGAGGAAAAAATCATCGTCTTCAACACTATCACTGTCGCCATAGTCATTAGTGCTATCGTCATGATCGTCTTCACTTCCTACTGCATCCTCAATATCATGTTTACTTTTCTGTGTAGCAGGAGTTGTATGTTCATCCGTAATGATCGTTTATTTTGAAGTTCGTCGACTTCACACGAACATCTTGCAAGTGTACATTCCACACAATCCGACTGTACTGCACTCATTCCAACTTTAGCTTTTACTGTGGCACTATTATCGTCTTCGGAAATGGTACTCATTTATGTAAGAGAAGGTATTGATGATATCGCTGGCTCCCAGTAGACGAACCCTTGCAGATCTGACTATCTTCCTGCAGTGTATCATCTTTCAAAAGTTGCATGTGATAATTGTCTTAATGCTTCATCGCGCGAAAAGGTCTCTTCGTACAGGCCGTTCTCTCATGTCGTCGAGCATTTTGATCATAAGTGAATACTCGATCCCAGAATCGACACTGGAGACAACCAGTTAGCGATGGTACATGTCGTGATTCCATGTTAGTTAAGGTCAAAGGCAGACCTTCGTTTTCGCAATTCGTCTTTGTGATATAGCGAAAGAGCTCTTCCAAATCGATGTTTGATCTTCTTTTGCTATCGCATCGCCTCTCTAATTTTTTCAAAACAACGTCTTTGGAAATGTTCTTTTTCTTTTATCTCACTGTACCAACAACGCGAGTTTCGTTTTTAAGAACGGCAGTGCCAGTTCGTAACTTGTATAGAAGTTATCTACAAACAATGTGCGTCTTTCATTTAGCAATCCTTGTACAGTTCTTCACGAACTGTTCCGGCAAGTCGGCTCGCCATAATTCTTAGATTTCCCAGAGTATACTTTACTGTTCCAAGTATACCCTTCACTAGAACAGAGTTTGAAAAATTTATTCCGTATATGTGAGCCTTATTAGGAATATATTGGCGAAACACTAATAGAACTCTCCAAGGGATAAGTATTTTATCAATGACAAAGTTTCCCCAGGATAAAAGATTTCGTGGAATTTTTAATGCAAACTATCTAAGAGTTGACTTATTGTGCTCAACCTGTTGTCCTGCAGAATAGTTTCATTATCTGAGAAGTCAATCACGTGCAACAGAAGCTCAAATATGTTGCGTGACATGGAGTTTGCTGGTATAGCATTCTGACAAATTGGTTTGGTTGACCAGCACGACTGAATGCTACTACGCCTGTTTAAGCCCATCCACCTAAGTAATCCTAGTAACTTCTGCATTTCAGCATTACATGTCGGAACCCACATATTGAGTCTGCTATGGCGTTCTGGTACCACTAATAACTTGTTCTGCCTACCTGTTTCGCATACTATATGGTCTAGAATATCATCCACAAAAAATGAAAAGGCTTCAAACTGTGGAATGTTTTCTGCAATGTTTGTTTGCAAACCAAACTTGCCTGTGAATGTAAATATTTTGTGATGTCCCTCATATTCCATCCATTCCACATTTCCGCTTCCGATGTCTTCTTCCTTACTGTTTCAGCAACTGCTACTTCGTGGTTCACGATTTCCTCCCCATCCTCATGCTCTTGCAAATGCTGAATTATAGCAGCTTGATCCTCTGTAGTGTTGCCGCCCTCTTTAGATTCTGAGGGACTCCATAACGGATCCGCAACAGAATCATCAGAAGAAATTTCTTCCTCACTAATATTTTCTAACATTCTGCACAGCTTATTCACACTCACCTTCTTGCGCGACATCTTGCACAGATTACGGGACGTCAATATATGCACTCTTCACTTCACTATACAGCACCAATCTCCATGGCCTTGGATAGAGCAATACAGCCAGAAATCCAACGGATCGGATAAATGAGGTACTCGCAAATCACAGAGTTTTAACTTGTGATGTACACACAACCACAACGGAGCTGAGAGAGCATGCACATTATTGGTTGTGCCTGGTAATGCATTTCACAATCAGACAGTTCATGCCTTTTATTTTGCCAGTCATGTGTGTATGGCATGGCCGTGTAATGAATTCATCACACAATAGGGCCACGTCAGACATTTGCGACTGACACATTTTACTGTTCATTTTTACAGCTATAAAGTAGATAACCAAATGAAATGTGTATAAAATCATTTTTTCCAATACTACCAATGTGTTTGAGAGAAAAAACGTACTTGGCCTCGGGCAATCCTATTACCATAGCTGTCATGGCAGGTCAATATGTTAAACTGTAGAAAGAAATAGTGTAGAATATTCTGAAGGTTAGAAAATGTTATTTTAAAGGTTTGTGCAGGTACTTTACCCCCTTCATTTCTACAGGGTTGTGAAGCGCAGGTTGATGGGTCGAGATGACAATTGCTGCCCAGCTATCGGGACGTTAACACTTAGGTCTTTGCGACATCTCACTTTCTCTCAGACGAGACCATATTCGAAATTGCATAAATAGATGCAACTACCCTTTCCCTATCTCACTTGTCATTCAGTGCATGAAATATTAAGTGTGTCGTCTGGGAATCGAATCCAGTAATCCAAAAATAACATTTACATTAATTGCCCTAAGCAGAAATACAACCCAAAATTATTTGTTTTGTTAAATTGCGAAAAATAAAACAATATTAAGTTTTCAAAGGTTCAAGTGCTCAAAGGGTCAAGTGTCCAACCAGTTAAGTGCAAGGGTTAGCTTCCCAAAGGGTTAAGTGAATAAAACCTATGCTTATAATTTCGTGTTGGTCATACTACACTTTAAACATGCCCTGTGGTAAGGTAAGCACTATGTTGTATCTGATGCTCTGAGTGGTTACATAATTATTTAAGAAATAAAAGGGCCTAATGCATATTTGACCCTATTGCTCTTATCTACATTGGGGGTGATATGTATGTTGTGAATATGTCGAGTATAAATAAAATGGTTTGAAAAATTTGACTATGTTTATAAAGGACTTAACTCAAAATTGACCTTACTAAAAATGGCTTAAGACCTAAATGACCTTACTGCCATGATGGATATCGGCTACGATGCATATGTTATGAATTTGATCTCTATAGCTTAAACGTTTCGTAAATTACTACATTTACAAAAGGGCTTGAATGCATAATTGACCTTGCCAAAAAGGGCTTAATGCAAAAATGATCTATGGTGAGGTAAGCGATGCATTGTATTTGATGCTCGGAGTGTTTACATAACTATTTTTAAAAATTAAAATAAAGATTGCGCCTATGTTTTTCTAAATTCAATATGGCAATGGTTATAGTCACATGATCATATTTTCTGATGACATATTCTTATCTGTCTAAAAAATACAATTTTTTGACATGTATCTCGATATGTTTGTTTGTAAAGGTTAAATAGAAATATTTTTATCTAAACACACAACTTTTCTTTAAAAAAATTGTGCTTTGAATATTTGGCTGTTGTGAACCTATAAACAAAATCTTCAGCGTTTAATACATGTATGTTTGACAATTTTAAAATGATAAATAATAATATAATTATTACAAATCCATTTTGAATGGTCGAGTTCATATATATATGTCTTATTTTATACATTATGAAAATCTTCATTGTTACTTGCATATATGTGGTCCAGTAGTCTAAGGTTTAAATCTGGTGACCTAGAATTCCGTGTTTCGAGTCCACTAGTTTCCAAATTTTTTTTATATTGAATTAACAATAAGGCCTTCATATAGCATGTGTAATTAACAATGTCTGAGCTTATAACCTACCCCAGCGCTCCTACCAACAGATAATAGCAATAAGCAGCAGTGTCTGGCAGGGCGAGCGAGTGACACTCCATTCAGCAGGCGATACGCATACTTGAACAATCGTCGATTAATCGAAGTGGCTCGCTATCTAGCGAGCATGTTCGGTACTATGCTGTCGGCCAGAGCAAGCCTGGAATTGAACACAGTCTACCTCGTAGGAAAATGAATGGATGGATGAGGGGGTCGGGGGAGGGGTAAGCAATCACAGCACAGCAGAAGGGGGGTATGGGGAGTGTGATAGCCAGAGCTGAGGAGGTCGGAGGGCCTACAGTCTCGCAGCAGGAACCCAATTAATTCCAGAAGTAATCATAGTAAAACTCATTGTGAAGGAGTGGGTGATTGTTGGGGGGAAGGGGTGATCAATCACAGGACAGCAGCGGGGAGTTGTGGGTGTTGGTGTACCAGTTAACAGGCGTAGATAACCGTAGGAGTTCGGAAAGACTGTAGTCTCGCAGCAGGGACCCAATTAATTCGAGAAATAATCACAGCATAGCTCGTTGTGAAGTAGGAGGGTGTGGGTGTGGAGGTAACTGAAGGGATTGGAGAGGGGTGGTAGTGGAACAGATCTAAGGACTAGATAAGCATAGGAGGGAATAGAGGGTCTGTAGCCTCGCAGCAGGGCCCCAATTTAATCTGGGAATCTGGGCCTTCCTTCCGGGACTCAATTTAATATGGGCATATAACCTTAGAACCTGTATCCTTGCAGCAGGGCCCCGATTAGTCTGAAACGACCCTGTACACACTACACACTACTCACATGTAGTTGTTTATAGCGATATGTAATAATGCAAGTGCGTGATTAAATATTCAATATGCATAATAAGTAAATGCATGATTAAATAATATACTTCTATATTCTAGTTATTCTTTACAAGTACTCACACACTCCTATGCAACTGTATTTCCCGCTTCATGCGCCTCCCTTGTCATCCAGCTGCCGACGAGACAAACCAAAATGCATTTTTCCCCCTCAAACCTCGCCACCTGTAGCCAAGAGTCGATGGGACAACATGTGTACAAGCTTTTCATGGTAAAATGAGCACTTTTGAAATACCTGCAATATGCTAATTTTTACACACTGATGCGTTGAAAAAATCAAAAAGCGAAAGAAATAGTTAAAATAATAACAAATTATAACGTAACACTATTTATTCGACATTAACACGTGGAACTCTCCATCCATCGTTACCAACTTTTACCGGACGCATGTCACTTAATGCACCCATTGCAGGTAGGGCCAGTGACTTTTTTCTAAGGTTTATTCCGAAACGCAATCGTGAACAGCCTTTACTTAATCTCATGACATAATTGCTAATTGCGTAAATAAAATCTAAGTAACCTTGCTAACACACTACCACTTGCTGGAACCCATGACGTCCGCCAAAGCAGGTTCTGAAATCTCTGGTGGTCCGGCGACTGCAATTGCATCTGCAATAGAAAATGCAATTGCACATGGATATGCAACTGCATGTGCTAGTACATCGGGTAAGGGGGGGAGGGGGAGTTGGAACTGAAACTGCATCTCCGCCATTTTGAATAAATTAGGAGCCCGGAAGCCTGCTGTTTCCCTACTAATGTGTGCCTTAAAATATTATAACGGCACAGTATGCGGCTTGAAATAACTTCTGTTAAATTTTGTTTTCCACGAGTTTCTTTTAAATGTGTTTCAAACACATACAACTTGAATTCGAATTGTTTATTGAGCAACAGGTGAAAAGTCGTGGTGGTTTGTATGACGTTAGACTCCACCTGCTGTGCTTTGTACAACTTTGGCTAACCTTCAGTGGTTTTGGAATAGCAAAATGTTCGTGGCCGGGTTTGGTTGCAAGTGATTTTTTTCGTCTCAGACCAGATACATGGAATTAGTTCTGACCAGTGTGGAGTAAGGAGGAATATCTCTTCTCGTCGTGACCTCAGCAACTACGCTACAGATAGCTGTTTGCATACACGACCGGTCACTTGTCGGAATGGTAATTATCGCATTCACCCTTGACGGAAATAAGAATTTTAAACTCTACTTGATCCAATTACCCACAGTACTCGTGCGATCTTTATATTTTTAGTGCATGGTAGTATGACTTAAACCCCGATAGATTACTTCTTGTAAACTTGGGACCTGGCCGACAGATTTAAACGGCCGAAGGTCTTACCTGTCTTTATCTTTTCGCCCGGTCGCATTGTTTCTTTACTTTTATCTTTCACCGTGTTTTATACCCTATATTTGCTTCTTTCTGCTATGCCGTATTCTGTCCATTTTTCTGACCCAGTTTTCTACCGGCTCCCGTGTAAAACCTGCCCTCTTAGCTAGTCAGTAAAGCCTGCAACTTTTCAGTATTTACCCAAGCTGTACTTGGCACGGCCTTTCAGCTCGTCTTCGAGACTCACCGGTCTATGGCAGAAACTCGCAAGCGATTTAAGGTTCTTTTGTTAACGCAGTATACACGTCAGTTGACCTGACAAAGCGTGAATGTGGTGAAGTGGCGTGTGTGCCTTCAGTGCCTTACTACATCCGTCGTCACGCCAGAGTACTGTCGCCAACCGCAGCTCTACTAGTCAGTCCAACACGCTGCGGCAGCCCGTCTCTTAGAAAAAAAAGGGGGGGGGGGTTACGTCTGCATCTACACAGGATGTGGTATTCCAGCTACTCCCACCACGAGTTGAAGGATCATGGTGCCAACCGATCGCCCTGCGGCTATGCTCATGACATTGTGTGTTACAGGGGCTTTCTGTTACTATAGGCTGTTCACTGTAAAGTGAGCACTTTTGAAAATCTGGTTACTTTTTCCGTTAAACCGTGTTTTATCCACTAACAACCTTTCAAAATAAATATTGCCATGTAAGTAATAAACACAGTGTGTATATTCCACCGCACATAAAGGTTAACATCTAAAGCTAAAATAAAACATATTTATCGACTGTTATTCGAGATGAGACCGCTTTCAAAAGTGCTCACTTTACCGTGAATAGCCTATATGGGCTGTGGATATGGGGACAGGCTTAGCGGACAAGCGGCGCTGTTACAGCAAGTAGTGGGCCGAGGTTAGGCGACCCGCGACTGGCCTATATCCACGTCTCGGTTACCCTATACGGCAGGCCAAGTACGGCGAGCTCAGCTCGTCTCTCCTTACCCGAGCGTCGCGCCGGCCGTAACCTCGTCTCGCTGCTACTGCCACCAGTGCTTGCCTCCAGGCGGACGATACTGTGCTCTTGTCTCGTGAATGTCGCCCTTACCTGCAGCTGACAACGCTTGAATTTTCCTTGCTCATAATTGCATGTACAGTTTAAGGGGTTTACAAAGTTAACGATGTACATTAAGCATTAGAACTTATAAAGGCCCTAACACAATTGAAAACTTAAACATTTGACTTTACGTTTGCTTTCCGACTTTACGATTTCGAAAAATTGAAATTTTAAAGTCAATGTCAAGTGGCCATTTTGCCGAGAATTTAACTGAAATTTCGTGGAAAGTGCGTTATTTTAATGTAGGGTGATTTTAATCTCGGTATACAAAACAAAGCTCGTCTTAAATTAAATAAATGGTAAACAAATATAACGTGGAGGAAATAAATGAATTGGCATATTTTAATAAAGTAAACAAATAAGTTTTTTGTTTTGAAATGAACTTTAAATATAAATCATAAGCCTATTTAAGAAAAAGGGTACGTAAAATGTATAGCTGGATAATATCAAAATTACTTACATAACAAGATACCCATTTTTACGAAGCTCGCAGAACCGATGTTCAACTGTCTAAACTCTGACTTTACAATTGTATTGTGTATTGGGGGTTTCGTTAGAGAAAAGGAAACAAAGTCAAATGCTAACGTTTTCTGCTGTGTAAGAAGCGTAAAAATATTTGTCGCTTGGCTCAAATTGAAGTGTAAATAATAAAGTTACTTTTTACTGCTCAAGTTTCACAGTAGAAAAAATATCGGAGACTGGAAACATCAATCGATACATATTTTTATTTCAAATAACGAACTTTATAAAGATTTATTTCTGTTGGTACAAAATGTTCGGCAGACATTTTGGATCCAACTTCTTAGTGAGAGCCTTTGCGGTACTTAAATGAAACTGTGTGTGTCGAGCTTTCGCTTTCATTTTAAACATATAAAAAAGTCCTTAATATTAGTGCCACATATTATAAAAAGTACAGTAAATAGCTGTAAGGAATCTTAATTCCATCCATGCTTACACACAGTTCACCATTGAAAATGCTAGTGAAATTGGTTTCGAAGCTTTGCCATGCTAAATAGATAGTGTGTCTGGTATTGTGATGTAAAGTAGGCCTATTTGGTAATATTGCCCACGCAGGTACGTGTGCCGAAAGCGTGGAAAAAAATGTAAAACGTGTTTAGTTCGGTAACGTGACAGTAGTAGGCGTGAACATCGTTGGTCGAAAATAATCGTTTTCCTTGTGTAAGTAGGCGTGAGTAGGCGTCGGCAGCAGAGAAATGAGATTCCATCCAGTAGGCCCACGCCGGCGCGGCGGCCAAGTAGAGACGTGGCCTGCCTGCTTTACTTGTCGGGTCCAGGCACAGTAGCAACCCACGAGCGTTGCTTTCCTTGGATTTCTTCACCTCTCTGCAGTCCGGCTATCTGTGATATACGTCATACCTCACGTCACGGTTAGGGTGTCTGGTTTATGCTCAATAGCATAAGTATTGACATATTGACGTGCTTACTAATTTATACAGTAGTGAAACAACAGCCCGGATATAATGGGGGCCAAACCTTTTGGTCCTCTCTTAACATATTTTTACTTTCTCTCCGTGTGCCTCGACAGTTGAGACAACTGCCAAATTTACAAGAGCACGCCAGTCAGCCATTCCTTTTCCACTGCCTTGTGTTCGCCGCGATGAACACGTAAATGGCCCAAACGTTTGTTTTCGCGATCCGAGTTCAATCCCCGGCCATGCCACCAGATTTTTGCATGTGAGAATCGTGCCGGACGATGCCGTTGGTCGGCGGGTTTTCTCGGGGATCTCCGGTTTCTTCCGCTCTTTCATGTCGGTGCCGCTCCATACCTCAATCACCCTCATTGGGTCTCAAGACCTCGCTGTTAGGAGCCACATAAATCTCTTCACTCACTCACTTTTCAGGCATTATAATTCTGGTACAAGTACAGGAGCTGGCATGTAGCACATTACTTTTGTTGCGTCATGCATGGCACGGTTACCTATCCCTCATGGAAGTGAGTTGCCGTTGGATAGCTAAAAGTCAACAAGATTTGAGGTTAAAGCATTATTTAAGTGCTTCGAGCTGTATGTCCGCGCGCCACCTCTGTAACCGCGCGGTATGAGGAAAGGGGGAGACAAGACAGTGAGTGACAGCGGGGAGTGGGAATCGTGGTCACGCAAACTATCCGCAGTAACGTATTTAGCTGCGAAGTGTCGTGAACGTCGCCGCTGTGAATGTTATGTCTGTCCGGAAGAAAAACACCTCTGTGCATTCTGAGGGCCGGGAGAGTCCTAAGTAATATAATTGCAAAATGTGATGAAGAGGCGAAACAAAAACTTTATGCTTTCGCAGTAAACCAGGCGACAGCGAGAGCTGCAGACTACGCTGGAGTGTCGCAGACGTTAATTAAAAATATACGGAATGAACAGGAAAAACTAGATAACAGTAGGGAGGGCGGCAGCTTGCACACGCCGGATAAACGACGGAAAACTAGGCTGGAACATACTGTCGTGAATATTGATGACTTTGATCTATGTGTAATTCGGCGGACGATTCAGGATTTTTTTATTCAGGAACAACGTGTCCCTACCATTGTAAAATTACTGCCCATGGTAAAGGAGAAATTAGACTTTCCGTGGTCGCTTACTTCGTTGCCTAAGTTGGTAAAACAACTAGGTTTTCGGTGGAAAAAATCGCATCGCCGCAGGAAGATACTAATTTAGAGACCTCGCGTAGTACCTTGGCGTCACGACCATCTAGTTGCAATGAAACAGCACAGACACGGAGGGAAACAAATTATCTACATAGACGAGACATGGATAGATGGTAATTTAACATTTGGTAAAAACATAAAGAAGTGTTTGGCATACAAGCTAATGTGAATTCGGGAAGGATGTTCACGGTAAAGTGAGCACTTTCGAAAACCCTCTCAATTGGAATAATGTTCAGAAAATGTGTTTTATTTTAGCCTTAGACGTAAACTTCCGAGTGCAGTGGAATATACATGCACTGTTTATTACTTGCATTGTAATATTGATTTAGACTTTGTTTAAAGGATGAAATATGGCTGAAAGAAAAGAAAGTAACTAGGGCCTCAAAAGTGCTCACTTTACCGTGAACAGCCTATAACCGATTAATTGTAGTACATGCTGGGGGTATTAACGGATTTATCGAAAATGCTCTCAATGTCTATAAAGCCGGCACTGCCAGTGGCGACTTTCACGGCCAAATGAAAAGTGTTAATTTCATAAAGTGGGTTACCGAGAAGCTTGCTCCTAACCTCCCGCAGTATTAGATAATGCACCGTATCACTGCGCACAGATTGACAAGCCATCTACAAAGTACTCTGTGAAAGCAGATATGTTAACATGGTTTAACGAACAAAGGCATAACTTATCACACATCGATGCGGAAAGGAGCTTTACAAATTGGTGGAACACGCGAAACCTAAAGAGAAAGTGTACAAATTCAATACGTATATGACATCTTTGGGATATACCTTAGTCCGGCTTTCCCCATACATGTGCGACCTGAAAGCTATTGAGCTCGCTTGGGCGAAGGTTAAGCGGGTAGTGCGCGAAGGAAATGTAACCGGATATTTATCTCTTCAGAAGCGCCGAGATATTAGTATTAAAGCGATAGACAGTGTAACCAAGACGGACTAGGAAGGGTACTGTGGTCACGTACAGAAACTTGAGACTGAATACTGGGAAAAGGACGGTGTTGTGTCAGATGTAATTGACAGTATCGTTGTACATCTTGACAGTAGTTATTCCTCCAGTGCATCAGGCGCGTGCAGTTCAAGCAGTGAACAAGAAAATCCGAGTTCACCATTAGCGACCCCGTTGCCTTGAGGTGAGTGAATGTTTTCTTTGTACGATAGTACAGTCGTCTAGCGTGGCCGGCTTATCGTTCCAAGGTCGCATTCCTGCCAGGGTTTTAGAGGTGGCGCGCGGACAGTATGTGCACCTTATCTTACCGAGTTTTAATGCAACTAGAATATAATCAAGCAATTAATAGTAGTTACGAGTCGCTCCGATCCCACTTAGACCCCGTGATCTACTTTCGCGATGCACTTCTGCTGAATGTGCTTTTTTTGCACTTCCGAAATGCATTTTTGCACAAGCGTGGCCGACTTCCGAAAAGAGCATTTTTGCACATAAATTTTTTGCATATGTATTTGTTCACATGCACTTCCAGTTCGATACCAGGTGAGGGTAATTTTGGAAATTTTTGAGTTCGATTTCCTCTTGGGGCATTTCCGGTGCGGGGATCGATTCCCGGGCAAGACAAATAGTTCTTATTTTTGAATTTTAGTAGTTTTGAGAGTTACCGGGTTCGATTCCCATGGGAATGTTGAAATTTCTTTTTATTTTCGTATTACCAGGCAGGGCAATTTTGGAAAGCTTTGTTTTTGTGTTAGACTCCCGGTTGGGGTATTAAATTTATTTTTTAAATTTTTGGAGTACCAGGTTCCATTCCCGGACAAGGCAATTTTTGAAATTTTGGTTATTGCGCAATCACGTGCATTGACTCGTCTGTTGTTGGATTACAACTGAGGAGGAGTGGAGGGGGGAAACGCAATTGCATTTACTTACAAAAATCATGCTTGCTGTCTTGTCAATGTTGGTTGACTCATCGACAGCCGTATCGGAACTAAGGTGTTGGTCCGTCGGCAGCTGGTTCACAACTGAGGTGTGGAGGGGGAAATGCAGTTGCACTTGTACTTTCACTTACCCCCCCCCCCTTTTTTTTTGACCTCGGGCAACTTGGTACTGCCGGAGATGTGAGGAGTTGTTTTGGCGAACGTCATGGGCTGGGGAGTCGCCAGACTGGATAGCTCTGATGACCGGTGAGTGGATTGGTACTGAGTTCAATTCCCAGAGAAGACATTCTAAAACATTTTAGAATGTTTCCTTACCTCGGACTATGTGGGATTGCTGGTGAGTGGATTGGTACAGGGGTCGATTGTCGGACACGACATTAAACATTTTTATTATTGGTTTTCCTAACCGTCTGGCTCTGTGGTATTGCCGGTGGACGGAATGGTATTTGGTTCAATTCCCGGATAAGGTATTTAATTTTTTTTTATTTCTGTATTTGGGAAATTTTTTAGAGTACCGGGTTCAATTCCCTAACAGGACAGTTGATTTTTTTGTTTGTTTTGGATTGCTACCGGGTTTGATTCCCGGACAGGGTACTTAATTTGGGAACTTAATTTATTTTCTTAATTTTTTCTTAGCCACCTCAGGTTCTGTGGTATTGCTGGTGAGCAGATTGATACTTGCACATTGAGACTGACACATCATCGTCCTACAAAACCCAGCTCTCGACTGAAGGCCATTGGCATATTCCAAAAGGCAGAGTACTCCCCTCATTTTTCTCTTACCTTCGTTCGACGAATTAGTTGCATGTGCTTCACCCCTGCCAATATTATCCCATTTGCTAATTACTCACTGCATTCGACTGCCATATTGGATTCCAAGAGTATTACAAGTTTAAAAAATAGTACTTAATTATATTAATTAATAGCACACTTACACACAAACTGCGCACCTGTGTAATTGCATAACGAATTAGTTAATTAATATTTACTAAGTATGCACTTGCATAATGTACTGAAAGATACGTACATAACCACCTCCTGATAGGAGCGTCAGCTCGCGAATGAAGTTAGAGTGATAATATGAACACTTCTTCCCCACTGCCGCCATATTGGATTGTGTTAACATAAATAGGAGGAAGTTATTAAAAAAATGTTCAGTATAAATTTGGAAGTAGTCGATGACGAGTTGCTTGCGCCACAAGAGAAGTTAGTGTCTGTGATGAAACCTGCATATATAGTACTGTATCAAGAGAGTATCGACCCCGAGTATACAAATTTGATAGAGAACCAACCAAAGATGCGAACAAGAGAGAATCTTTCATGCTGCAATGGGCATGCCCTGGAGCCAACTTTCCCCATCAACACTGTAACCTTCGCATTCTCCAACATAGCCGCCACAGTAGACCATGGCAAAAACTGAGGTGTGTAACTTCTGGTTCTCATGTGAGGAGGTTGTGAGGGGAAATGCAGATGCATAGGGAAATACAGTTGTGTAGGGGAGGGGATGTTTATGTTTAATTAGATTATATAAAATTATTATGTAATTATATTATATTATATTGTAATGACTACATACCCACATGCATATATTGTAATGACTACATACACAAATTCATAATCAGCAATGAATATTCGCGCACTTGCATAATCTACACATTGTGTAAACACCAACTCCATATGCACTTGCGTAATCACATCCTATCCCTAAGACAGTCAACTCTCGAATGACCTGAGATTATATCTATCCTTAGATTTCACCTTGAGGTGGTATAATGTAATCCCATCAGGCACCCGCTGCCATGGCTGCCACCACACCATGGAAGTCAAAGTAAGTCCTAACAAGTCGCAACATCTCCAAGGACATTATGTTTTTTATATCTATTCTAGGAAGTCTGTGTTGTGAATGAATGACGAGTTCCCGCACACTTCCAAAGAATGCCGTGATTAATTATTATCTGTATAAGTTAACCTCTTTAATAGATAAAACATCTAAACTACATTTTGAGAAATTTTAAATAAATTTATTTGATGTCAGGCTAGGGATGCGGTATGGGCTTACATCAGGAGACTTGAGAACTCACTTCATCACCCATCAAGATAAAATATATGTAATCACATAGCAATAAATGATTAATTAGTGAGACTATTTACATATAATGAAATAACTATACACAATTAGTATATTTGTATAAATTCAAGAACCATACTTGTTAATTAGATATTTTATTAATACCATATCAAGTAAATTATCGAGAGTATTGGTGTAATGAATATTCATTTGAAAGTATTATGTGCATAATGAGCTGAAATTAAGTAACCATCAGCCGGTGAAAAACAACGAACGAGATTGTAACACAACTGTAGTATTCAGAATTTACTCCTTGCTTCATATCCTATTAAGAACACTTATATTTTATTCGCATAATGAATTAATTTGCATAATGAACATTTGCGTAATGAACAAACTCCGAGAATAATTACAGCATAAGTACACATCCTGCTTGAACCATGCTTTACTTCCAGCTGACCAAAATTGTTATATTATGTGTAAATTGATTGCATACCACATTGTAATTATCAAATACACTACAGAACAAACACTTAAACAATATGCCTTTCTATTATGTATCTTAGTCTATCTACAACTCTCATGCCACCATCATGACAACTGAAACAAGCCACCGCAGGTCATCAAATGACAAAGAACCACCTATTCCCACCATCCATTCCTACGCCAGTCTGTCTTCATTTCTCAAAGTGAGAACAGCGCTCTCCACAATTCCGAAAAGATACCGGTGAGTGCTACACAAACATTGTCTTCATGGTTACGATATAATAATCATACACATATATGCAATTACAGTATATTGTTATAAAAGTTTTTTTCTAAACATTTTTTAACTTACTACATATAATAATATTAAATTAACTAAAATCCCCATTATAGTTACTAAAAACACTCTGTCTCCCAGATATGCTTCGAAAACAAAATTTGACATCAGTGGTTTATGATAAAAGAAAATAAGTTTTGATGTTAATCTAATTTCCCATACATTTACAAATGAGACAATAATTTCAGAAATTCCCATCGAAGCTAACTACGATTTAAAACCTTGCTTCGAATCCTATCTATACTAAGTTTTGTATTGGATGAGTTATTGCTTCGAACTCCGACAAAGGTCAAACATGTACAGAGATATTTCTACTTCAACCCTAACAATGGTATTTACATTTATACTTTCAACTCTGCTTAAAATCCCGACGAGGTTGAATATGCTTATAACATTTCAATAAATGCATGTCAATTTTAATTTAATATCATGTAAATAACATCCAATCTATCATATATATTAGTGAAAAAATACAAGAGCTTGACCATGCACATTCCTAGCAACATTCCCAAGAGGATAGCAATTATACCGCACTGTAGAGATGGTATCTAGAGTTGTGGACATGAAGACGGCCAACCGACCTGCAAAGGAGGGCATTAGCAATCTGCGTGCGGCAGCCCGCTTGCTTGTGCAAACAACATTCCACACCATGCTCTTGTAATTATAAGACGTTTTTTGAAACACTCATCTTTCCTACGCCACACCTCAAAGACCCACCACCCTCACAGTCATCGCAACAGCTGAATGACTGACATCGATCGTTTTGTCAACTCCCTATGCGAACAGAGGGAAATAACAATCTCCTCACCAACCAATGTTCTTTAAGCTTTCTTAACTCTATAAATGCTGTGCTTTCCCTCTCCTCAAATATTGCACAAGCAATGAACATACACCGAGCCATACACTATTAATTTGTCTTTACCCAAAAGTTTAGAATTCTCTCCTCACTAACATCATATCATTGACAAATATTATACCCTCACACGAACTTTTAATGGAAAAACACAAAGCATATATGCAATCAGTGAAATCATATAAGCATTTCTTTGAAATATTCCAACGAATTATTCTGATAAGACATTTCATCATCTAATAGCAAAACACATTCAAAAAACACCCTACAGTATACCATAGTCAGCGATCCTATCTTACTGAAATCTCATTCCAATGGACCATATCACCAAACCAGCAATTCAAATGTTCCATCTGAAAAAAAAAACATAATCATCAATACTCACAATCCATATCACAACACACACTCATTTGCATAAACCATACCATCCATTCGCAAAACCCTTAAAATTGATGATTTAACTATGAGGGGTCAATGATGGGGAGTCGGTGGTGAGGTCTTGTCAGTGGTGAGTCAGTGTTTTTTTATTTTAATATTAGGATAGGTTGTGTGTATGGAAATAAGCCCAGTACTCGATTCCGCACCAACAGATATATATTAAATTTTCAAACAGATACAATCTCAGATACCCAATCTTCTGCCAAAGTAATTGCTACTGGGGTTGGATAACGTTTGAGATTTTACTGAAGTCACGAATTTATCTCTATATACATATTCAAAACAACCACAAATAAGTAGGAAGAAAAACTTACAAACATCAGAAAAAGAATGTATGTTTGACAATAAAATGAATAAAAACAGTAGTCTTCCATAAACTTAAACTATATTTCACACACTTGTCAAAATTATATATTATTACTTTCATATACTCGAACATATTCCCCCATTCAACAAAAGTAATTATGATTTGGTCTAGTCTTATAGAGCTAATCCTGTTGTGTGCAGCCATGCTACCCCTATTCGCACACACCACCACAATTAACACATGGATCATCTTCTATGTTATTATTAGCTTCATGTGATCTGTCACTTGAGATAGTTAATATCTTACCACAATATTTGCTGATTTTCGGAACTCTTGTATAATGTCGGCTCCGGGAGTCGGAAGGCTTTCGCGTTATCATTGCTGATGTTGACATTTCTTTAACAGTTCTTTTCTTCATATTACAAGAGATTACACTATCACTAAATTATTCCACTCGTGACAATCTGCCTTCCATCGCACATATTGAAGAAGTGAAAAAATTCTTACAGGATGCATACGTGTATACTGTTTTCACAACAGATAAATCAGTTTATGTTATCCATTTTGAATCTCTCGGTATACATCTGCTGAGTACGAATATGTAAAAGTAATATGCTTGATGCAGTATTGCACGAAACCAAGTCATCTCATTCGCTATATAATGTGTGAAGTCGTCCATCAAACAACCATTCTTCTTTACACTTATACGTCTTTCAGTCTTGGATACACCTTTTAATTTTCTCTCGCTACTTCAACACTTGTACAAAATGTATTACAACAATTTGGTGTGTCTGTAACAGTACCCTTGAAAACAGTCTATACATGGGAGACAGCCAAGAATCTCTTAATCCTGTTTGCAGATTAGAAGGTAAAGTTTGTAGTCTCATTTTATTTCATTTCGCAATGTGAGATTTCCAGTTCAGCAAATTGCCTACTTTTAAGCCAAGAAACTTAATCACTGCAGTTTCATTAATTTTGTCTCTGTTACTGTTAACATATGAATTAGTGTTTTTCTGTTCTCTGTGAGGAAACTCATAAGATATGTTTTATCTATGTTCAGATTTAATTTGTTTGCAGTAAACCATCTCTGTAAATACTGTGTCTGTTTTTTGCACAAGATCATTTCCTGAGTCTCCAGAGACTAAGATGATAGTATCGTCTGTAAATAAAATTAGAGTAATCTCTGGGGTTAAGGCACATGGGAGGTCATTTATATAAACTAGGAAGAGTAGGGGGCTTAATATTGATCCTTGTGGGACCCCATGCTTGATATTTCCTGTTTCAGAGTAGAATGGAATAGTTTTCCTTTGATCTGTATTTGTTGTCTGTTTGAAATATATTAATTTATTGAGTGTACCTGAGACTACATAAAACTTTAATTTTACTAAAAGTATTTTGTGATTTACACAGTTAAATGCTTTAGTGAGGTCGCAAAAGATCTTATTAGATTGCATATTTTTATCAATTGCATTAACAATGCTTTTTGTTAGAAAGTTGCATAATTTGTTGAGGTATTTTTCCTAAAGGCAAACTGGAAGTTTGATAAGATTATGTGGTTCTCAAAATGTTGCGGCAGTATTCTGTAAAATAGTTTTTCAATTTCTTTTGAAAAAGATGCATGGAGTGAGATAAGTCTATAATTGGTTACTTCAGTCTTGTCGCCTTTCTTGAACAGTGGTGTTACAATAGTCCTTTTGAGTTTGTCTGGAAACAATCCTGTATTGAAGATAGTATTATGAATATGACTTCATGGAACACTGAATTCAAAAGCGTATAGCTTTAATAACCTACAGCACATGTCATCGTAGCCACTGGATAATTTTGGTTGCAAAGCATTGATTTATCCACTTCTTTTGTAGTTGCGCTTGTAAAATATATAGCAGGGTGTTCAGTACCCTGTCGTGTAGAAATATGGTTTATATCTTAATTGGTATTTTTGTTACTAATGTTTTCTACAATATTTAAGTAGTATGCATTAAATGTATCAACTAACTAAGGGTCTGAAGATATGCAGTCGTTTACTTGTAGGTTTACAACAGGACATTGATCTGTTTTTCTTCCTATCGTGTATTTTTACAATATTTCATGTGGTTTTTATTATCTTTTGAGACTTCTGAGTGCACGTACAGAAAGAAATCCTTTTTCTTACCTTATGACCTTGCTCAAAATTTTGCAGTATTTCCTGTAGTGATCATTGTCAGGGTTGCTGGTGGTTCTGGCGGCCTTGTACAGTTTTCTTTTGTTTTTGCCAGAAATTTTTATTCCTTTTGTGAGCCATACATTTTTCTTTGGATTTGTGTTACTTTGGGTCAGTCAGAATGGGAAACATTTTTTAAAACAATGGAGAACTTGGTTAAGAAAAGAGTTCAATTTTTTCATTTACTTCAGTACAAGTATACAATGTTGACCATTGCTCCCTGCTTAGCTCACTTTTGAGTAGCAAGACATTTTCCAGCGAAAATTGTATTTTCTTATAAGAAATGCTTTTGGAGATAGCATTTTTGTGGATTACATAACTAGTATTTGTGCATCATGTTCCAATAATATATTTATTATTGGGAGACAGTGGCACTCTGCAGCTGCGTTACTATCAATGAAAATGTTATCAATTGCTGTCTGACTAGTTCCTTCTATTCTGGTAGCAAATTTATTACTGATTTAAGGTTGACGGTACTGTGTAGACTTTCCAGTTCAGTTTTTTGGTCGCTTTATTTTAAATAATCAATGTTAAAGTCTCCACAGAGAATAATTTATAGATTTGCTCTGTAAATGGCTTTAAGGTTTTCTTCAAGAAATTGCTTAAGTTGGCAGAAGGGGTTCTATATCAGTTAGGAACCCCACTTTTTTTACATTTGTCAGTTATTACATCAATATAACTGCACTCAAACGCTTGATCTTCGCATAACATATGTGTGTCATTTTTAAACATAACATTATTTTTAATGCAAATAGAGGTACCACTCTTAGTCATGCAATTTCTGCAATAAGTACAACCGAGGGGATATCCAGGATTTTTGATTTCATTGGTAGAAAATTCAGTTAAATGTGTTGTTGCTAGACATAATATTTGTACATCCAAATTGCCTTCTGCGGATAATTTGTCCAAGCACACGGAAAGCTCATAAATTTTTCTTATTAAACCACTAATATTCTGATGGAATAAATACAAATTATTGAATGTTTCTGGTATTGAGTGTGAAAGTAAAACTTCTTTGTTACATGAATTTGGCCTTATTGGCATGAACTTCTTTAGCCAAAAAAAGTCCACAGTTTCCAATGATTACCTGGATTTTTTAATAGATCCATGGTCTGTAAGAATTTTTACCAGTGCATTGAGGTCTGCGAATTTCCCCTTGCCAGCACAACTCGGACAGATGCTGATAATGTCTCATGTAATCAACACTGGTTATTTCCTCTAATCCAGTAACACCAATGTGACCTTGCAACCCCACAAGGCAGCATTACCTCCCTGCACGTTCCTTTGGCAGAAAAGCTTTTCATGTCAATTGTAGGGGCGTAGGAATTTTACATCACTTTTTATTGATCGGGATTATCAATTTGAAATCAAATTGATTGGTCGGATTAAGGATTACACCGATCTTAATCCGATAAAATTTGATCTATTGATCAAATCAATGTAATTGAATTAATAAATAAATTTTTAAATTTATTTAATTTGGTGTAAATTGATGTGTATAGTTTGGTGCAAGAGTGTGCTAAGGGTCATAATTTAATTATTTTTTTGGAGGGGTTTGGGAGCGGCATGGTAGGTCCTCACCCTCGCAGGTCTGGTGTTCTTGAGGTGTCATGTTTTGGGGAAAGAGTGTACTATTTAATGGTATTGTGTTACTACATATCTGGTGTGTGACTGAAGGATAAGACAAGTACAGCGATATCTGATTATAGGCTGAGGCAATGGGTAAAGGCGTATTTAATTAAATTATTAGGAAACACACAATGAAAGACAATATATTTGATTAAAAATGAAATCTAACCCATGATTTGACAAACCTGTCCTGATGGTCGCCTGATAGGATTTGTGAAATGGCAGAAATAAATATTCAAGCAAAGCAAATGAAATAAATACGAAACATATTTTAACCATGCGATTACTATAAGACAAATCTATTAAAATGAATTTAACTAATGATATCACACACGACGAAAGTACAAGTCGAAAAACACGAGGGAAATGGAAAATGAGTATGTCGCACATGACAAAATTATAAACAATGCAACTAGTTAATAAAAATTTCCTAGCAATATATAAATTAAACCATACTAAACACACAAGAACCTCTCCCTCATCGCCTCTTAGTCTACACTTTTTAGAATATACACGTATCTTAAATGTTTTTAATATACGTCAGTTCGATCGGGAGGTTAATGTATGAATGAGTTTGGTGTATCACTTATAGCAACGTATAAGCTGTGTTACGGGAGCAAATAGATACTATGTCTGCTTCGGGCGGCTGTCGACTATGGTTATGGCAGAAACTGCTCGACATTTTGTGAATAAAAATTCCCTGTTTACGAATTTACCAGCTTATATTTCCACTGGGAGCTAATCACAATACTAGACATGTATAACTTATAATTGGACATGGACAAATAGAGATTTCCCATGCAAACTTCCAAATGAAAGAAACTATTTGCACACTGTATATTTGCACACATATATACAATGAAGCCAAGAAACTATTTCCTACCAATTTAAGTTATGCCAAATGAAATATGAACATAATTTATTCAAAACGAAATATGAAGAACTCCCAAAAACGGTTTCATTTATCACACAAAAAGTTTCACATGAAATTTTAAACACGTAAAAAGATGTTTAATAATCATGTAAATGCAGAGGAAAACTTACCCCGTTTCCAAGATTTAAAAATAAATAATTTTTTTTAACGAACTTTCCGTTTAAGTTTAGCGAGTCTTGCATCACGGGGAAGATATCTCACTATAATTAGAGCATAGATTAACTTAAAAAACGGAAATCGCACATAATCACGATCTAACCGAATGACTTGTAAGAAACAAACCTGGAACATCCTCGAAGGAAAACTATAAAATTATTTAAAATAAAATTTAACAGACTCATGTAAGCGCAGTTTATAAATACGAATAAATTTAACACAAATTCTGTTTAAGCTCTACGAGAGTAGCTTCGGAAATTCTCCGCACTTCTTAACACAAAGTAGTTGAAATTCTACAAACTCTCTTATATCAGCTTTTGAAACGCATTTGACACAAAAATTTTTCCGATAATCGGCTGTTATTAGAGACGAAATTATTATATTAACACGCGTAAATAAAATTGAGACTCCTATCGTATTTAATTTTGCGAAGGTTAATATGCGGAAAGTTTGGAAATATTTCGAAAAATATTGTTTCGAAGACTGTGTGTAGATATCCACCTGTGCAGAACGAGAACTGTGGAGAAACTAAAAAGGGCCTCTCTCTGGGCTGCTGAGCAGAGAGTGTGGTTAGAAGGTGCCGTTTGACAGCTGACGTGCCACCCCTAGCCCAGAGCACTCATTTGTCCAGCATGAGCACTGCCTACTGCCCTCCCCTCCGACCATAAAACTGGACTCTACTGGAGCGTTGACCCTGTCCTGACGACCGTTTGCCAAAGCCTCCAACCCAGACACTCACTTGTTTTAAATATTGTGTTGGCGTTGATATAAAAATTTCACAAGTCCCGCTGAAAAAATTATTTCCTCATCACTAAAATTCAGATCTGAAGTTTCATTTATCAAAAAAAAACTCCAAGAAATGAATTTTAATTCGCAAAAATTTAATCCTGTTGGTCACTCAACTTATTAATTTTTAAAATCTCACAGAGATCAAAGAAACTATGAATAAATTCACACAAGAGATATTTTAACTAAATAAATCTTAGGGTAGTCAAAGAGATTTTATATATATAATTTATGTTTAAATATTGAAAGACTGCAGTTTTCAAAACACACATCATTCAATTCAAGCGATATAAGTAAGGGTTTTAACTATTGAAAACATACATATTCAAACTGTCAAATATTTGTGTATAGCAGAGGAAATGCGTATTTCGCATTCAGAGTTCTCTCACATTTTACTTGTAACCAAAGTTTCGTGTACGTGTAAAAAAGTTCCCATACAAGATTTTCGGATACATTATCTACCAGAAAGGTGTATATTTGAGCAAATATAAAGCTAATTTATTTAAAAACACTACATTTCGATATAATATTAATAAAATACCACGAATAAAGGTTAAAATGACTTCTATCAGAGCAGGAATATGACAAATTCAACATTTCAGCAAATTTTCTAAAAGACCCTAGTTTATGCAAATTTGAAGGAAAGCGGCAGCTATTTTATATCCAAATACAACATAAGAAGGGAATAAATTAATTGTTTCTCAGTGTTAAGTCGACCGCTTCCAAGGTCACATCATGTGCTTGCATGAGCATTGCATTAGCAGTCTACAGTATCAAGACTTAAGAGTCTGGAATAGATTTGAGAATGATTGCAGACTTCCACAGCATCCAGAACATATCCATATGCCACATCATCCAGAACGGTGCCAGGCGTCCAACCGCTGATAGCTACGACAGTCATCCACACCAAGAACGACACCAGGTTACACAACAGCATTGAGAGTTGCATCGATCATCTACAGGGATTACTTCTCTCTCTCTGTACCAGCATCATCTTGCAACAGGTATAATGTACTAAGGTCACTGCTGTGATAACTGCGATCAGGACTGCTGAGAAGTATTCAATGGGATTCTAGCTTACGGGAAGGCGAAAATGTTGTTGAGTTTAGACTTCCCGATAGTGTGATCAGCCTGAAGAGTTTATAATCACTTTTGCTGCCCACAAAATAAAATTAGTATATCCTTTCCTTCCTGAACATTTAATAGCAGATGAGGCTATTGTGTCGTATCATCCGTGTGAAGACTGCCCATACGGCATTCCTGCTTTCATTAACGGTGACAACGGACAACATATGCGGTGGGATTGTATGTTGTGAAGGTTGGAACAGCTAATAGAGGATAGAACTATCCCCAATTTACCAATATGCTATGCACAAGGATTCGATAACAATAAAGACACATCTTGTAATTAAAGAACTTGCCATTTCATTTGCAAATGATCAAAATGACACTGAAGTATTAAGTTTTAAATCTCCCATGCCTTGGTCTGCTTTATATCCTGAAGTGACAATACACGATTTAAAATGGGACTCTGGTGATATAGCTTATGAAGACAGTTTCCAATACTGGAATGATGCACTTCTCGAAGACTATCCTGTATATGTACTTTGGAAAAATGCAGAAGGAAATTTCGAAATTGAACCAGTGCAGAAGTCTTAAACATCAGGAGGTATCACGACTGTTCGAGCATTGGTTAAACTTTTTAAAACTTCTATCTGCGTTATTCCAAGTACATATACATAATAGTCTATGAGAAGCACATTGCTCAAGTATTGGAAACTGTCATCATAAGTTTATCACCTGTGTCCCATTTTAAATAGTGCATTTCGTTAGTCTGGTGTCGGAACATCATTTTTACTTCTGGATTTGAAGTAGACCAATGCATGGGAGATTTAAAACTTAATACTCTACAGTCATTATCATTCGCATATGAAATGGCAAGTTCTGTAATTATAAAAGACGATTTTAAGCAAATATTGGTAAAAGTCCAACAATACTTAACAAATCCGGAAGAAAGTTAAATGATTTTGAGCAAATTTCAACCAAATTCTTAAAGTTTTAACAAATATCGAGCAAAGTTAAAATAAACTTAAAAAAAGGTATTTTACTAAACACTGAAAAGAATAATAGAAAAACCCAAAATGGTTATCCTATTTACTCACCTAAAGTAAAGCAGTCGTCGAACGAGGTGTGGACCCCAGGAAAACAGCTGAGGGCCCGAGCGGGAGCTTAGGCGAACAAACCGGATAGGTGGTCGACTAGGCTGGCAGTGGGGTGAGCAGATTAGCTGGTCGGCTGAAGCCACCAAATTGCGTGAGGTACTGCCACATGCTACCAAGTGGCGAGCAAGCGACGGGTTCTTGAGCTCGAACGATTCATACCCCTAACACCATCGCAAATACCTGGTAGCATGTCCAGTGGGTGGCAGGTGGTGAGACCGGTTCACTAGCACGCACGGAAGAGGAGATCCTTACTGCAGGATGTCAGAAAGCTAATTAGGATGTCTGAGCAGGATCCCCTATGTATAGACCAGACACCCTTGTCATAATTTATGTCGCTATTCGCCTCAAATTTATTTCAATCGAATAAATAACGTAATCGAAAAGTTTTTAGGTATAATTTAACTGAATTTGACATAATTTTATTCAACTAAATGATTATTTCGCGACTGGATGCATTTTTTAGCCTTTAGTGACTTACACACTAGATAACAATTAACCATGCCTTATCTGGGATTTGAACCCAGAACCTCCATATATATCATAATCAAACTACTTTATGGAGGTCGGTGATATGATTAAACTATTTTTGTGTAAATTTGGTGCATTGGAGAATAATAGTTTGTTTTCAGCAAACATCTTAAGTTGTTTTTAATCAGTATTTTTCCTCCGGCTTTTTTTCTTCATTACAACACTTGTTTGTGTTAATGAACATAGTTTGTTTTTGAAAGAAACCAAACATCTTTTAACTTGTTGCAACGTACTTTTTTTTTTTTTTAGTAAATTTAAGTATCTCTGTTGAGACATTTTATTAACCCAGGATAATATTATTCCTTTTTTAGATAAACACATAAATTTCACACTTTTTAAGAGGCGTGGTTAAATAAACGTACAAACAAATTTAGTGATAAAATGTTTCAAAATATATACAAATACAGCTTGTTCCAAAAATAAGTAACCATTTTTAACACAAGTTGTTTCAAAACACACACAAGTAAGTATTATAGGTTACAAAATTTACCACATGTTAGAAAACCGTTTCAAAAATACACACACACCATTAAACAACTAAGTATAGCTTGTTTCACAAATTTATGTGAAATTTTGTTAAGAAACAAACAAACAAGTATAGGGTGTTACATAGATACCAAATCATTTCTGCTTCAGAAAGTTTTTAAATGTATACAACATTTTATAATCTATCTTAACATAGTTACACAAGGTGCTACACAGTAAAAGCAAGCAAGTATAGGGGATTTCACAAATATTTTTAAACACACGTTATAAGCTATTAACAACTTCTGTAAACAATGTTTTCATACACTTTCGTAATATTGGATCTAAGTCCTCTTCTTCAACTTTACTTTCAAGGAGAGAGTGTTTCTTGCACCCTGACTTGATTTTATCGGTTTGAACACAAACGTCTTTAAGCGACTCTTTCAACAAATTTTGAGTATATTTCGACATAATGCGAGTGGACGTCTGCAATACTAGATGGAAGAGGTGTTGTTGCAGTCCTGTAAAACACAGGACATTAAGTATTATCATTGCATTGAATCAATTCATGACTTTTTTCATCTAGCAGAAAATAAATCACTCTAAAATGGAATGCACTTGCAAGTTTCCGTAATCTCACTGAGAAGGTTGTTATGTCATAATGCATAAGTTATCTTAGACTTTCCTGGTTTGGCACTAACATAGTGGTTTCCCGGATGAAATTACATCATGTTACTCATATGTGGTCCCACACTCACCTGAGAACAATTTAGTAAGGAATAAGGTATGAATTTTGAAAATCATCCTGTATCGTTTAAAGTTAAATTGTGATTGAGGACAAAACTTTATTTTTGCTTGTTTTATTGCTTAATGTATAACCAAACTTTTTGCGATAACGAAACAACATAAGAATATCTTCATCACATTCTTCGAAATACTGTTATGGTAAAGCATTGTCTGCTGTTTAGATAATATGTTTCAAACCTCACAATGTTATTACAATGCACGTATTCTTAAGTTTATGTTTTCTATCTACTTTATATGGTCTGCACTGATTTACAAGACCTTATTGATGTGAAAATGATACCATCTTGTTCAAAAATAAAGTTGTGGATGATTCCATCACAGGTTTACTTCCAACTGACGGTGATTCCCTGGTGAGGTCTGGTGAGTTCATAGGCGATTAGTCCATTTATCCGTTCCTCTTCCAACTCTTTGGTAAGACTGGCTATCATCAAGTCTCCTATTGTAGATGGCAATTCACTTTCAGTGTGGGGATACCACACAGCACAATCATTGCATGCTATGTCGTCACCAAAGCGAGTCCCGAGACTGTTATAGAAAGTGTAGTACCAATGTTCTATATCATTGCATACTTGAATTTGTAAAAATACTGTCATGCTGTTTTCAAGAAAGCTCTTTGGTATCCTATTTGCAGAACGTAGTATAAGTCTGTAGGCTTGAAGATTGTAACCATGACTGACAATTTATTACTAAACAGTGTCCTTTATATGGCTGTTGTGATGTTTATCATTTAAGTGTTCTTACTTAACCATACTTTGCAATTCCACATGCCACAGGGAGTAGTTAATTCTTGGTTTCCTATGTACGTAAAATGTTCCTTGTTACATTGTTTGCTCCATACTGTAGGAATAGAACAACAACGTTCCCCCTACATGATGGATTTGATTTTCTTGTATGATGTACGTTTCATAATGTGTACATTTTGAACTTCAAATGCTAGTTCATTCTCACTGCAAGGTAACTTACTGTCAGGATGCAAATTATACGGAGGATAAAACCTTCGCCCAAAACAAATGTCAAAAACTTTTTAAGTACACAAAATAAACTAAACACCAATATAATGGCAGTTAATCAAAACAGGGCACGCTTGCCACAAAATATATGTAGAAGACCCGAGAAATCTCAAAAAAGAAAACTATTGTGTTGTGTGGCACATTTAAATCTTTAAATTTATTATTATCTTTCTTATATTTTCATATCTTTTCATCGAGGTAACAAAATGGAACAGAAAATCATCTAATATTTGTTTACATTCTTGTATGGGCAATAATAAGCTAGTCGAAAGCCCCAAAAGAAAAATACCAAACATGTTATTATGATAGCTATAAGACAGTATTATTTTCTAAATTTTTTGTTTATATTATCCTTGATTGGGCAAAAACTCAATTAACTTACTCACATGCCCACAAAATAAGCTAATTATTTTATAAGTGGAGATCAACAAATTGTTATCTCAAAACAACAAGAAATAGACCTATCAATTACATTAAACATTTCAAATAACGGGGAGGTACCTCTTACAAATATCGAAATATTTACTTTTAATTAACATGTAATCACATATATATTGAACACCAATGTTGCTTCTTTTACTTCGTTAACTATTTATTTGTGCCATTTTATCAATAAACATGTTAAAACACAATACTAACTTATTGATTTACATCACGAGTGTTCACAGAATTATTTCAAGAGGTTGCATTATTACTTAATGCTTCAAATCAAGGTCTGTGGTGTTCTGGCAGCGATAAAGTAAATTCATATATATATATATATATATATATATATATATATATATATATATATATATATATATATGACTTAGCTGTGGAGATCTAGAAGTTCAGAAATTAGGCTGCAGAATGCCGACACGAGGACTAGAATAGTTTCCCACACAGAAGCATACCTTGGATGCTTCCATAGGAGACCGAAAACAGGACCATAAAAGTCTCGAAACCCCGGAGAAATGGGAACCGGGAATAGCGAGGACCCTTGCACTAAAAAAAAAAAGGGTATGCATCATTAAATAATGTGAAAAGTGCACATGATGGACGTTCGGGAGAAAAATAAAACTTGTACTCACCAGGAGGGTAGACAGAATCCCTAAAGCATATTGAAGAGTAGAAGCTGCAGAGTTAACCAAAAAGATGAATAAATGCCACTCTCTACCATTAAAGTAACACACTACATTGCCACTAAGGGCACAAATATTAACGAATCGTCTCGCACTAGGTGCAGGCAAGAACATAGTGGCCACGTGCCATCTTCCTCTCCTGCCGATGTAGAAGTGTCGTCCAAACAAGACTGGGGAGCATTCTGCTTCAGAAAACAGCGACACATCAAAAAGGAGCACAACCAAATGGTTCCACTGTCTCCACTAGATGTCGCCTAAGGTCCACAGGGGAAGTGCACAAGAAACATGTAAGCAAGACTGGCAAGTTTGCACGTGATCGAAAGACTTTTTTTATATGAAGTCATGCGCTAAGTGCATAATTATCCAAGGACTTTGCGAACACAGCCACGGCAGAACCTGAAGTGTGGAAGGGGGTAGCGACAGCTGTTACGACAAAAGAATTTGCGAACTGTGCTGCTTACCTCCAGTCAGACAAGAATGCAAGCGCTAAACCATACCTGGAATGATCTAAAAAGATTTAAAACTTAGTTTTGGAAGTCTCAAGTCCTGCACTGAATCGAAATGAAATTACAAAGAAAATTCGAATAATATGGAGTTAGTAAACCATGCGTAATTAGTCCGATATATACATATATTAAATAAAAGCGCTTACATGGCCGAAATACAAAGGTTCTAAATATATATCTATATACCAACACGAAAACAGAAATAAATATCTGACCACAGGACGTCAATAATGAATTATATAAATCTCAAATACTTCAAACTGAAAATAAAGGTATAAGTCAACAGAAAAATTGAATTCTAATATAAATAAAATTACTCAGATAATTCAACATAAGTATAAAGCAATTAATTACTGCAGTAATTAAAATAAACTCTCAAAATAATTATCAATTAAAATCCATGCAATCATTCTAATGACTGAAAACTAAGCTACGTTCTCAAAACCAATCAAATTAATTTAATTGCCAGAAAATTAAGTTTTCCAAATAGATTAAAATAGTCCCTATGAGTAACAACGTAACTAAATTTAATCTTAGAATATTGCAAAACTCTTTAAGTGGAATACTGTAAAATTCTACGTGGTGCATGGAAAATGGTGGTGACACATTTAAGGGGGTATAGTTTCAGTCCACAAGACAGGGCTCTCCTAGAACTCGCTAATTAATTTATTTTTTATTTTTTAAAATCCTTATTCCTTTGTTATTTCTTCACTGACAGTTTTAAAACATAGATCCCTAGGACAACAGGACAGTTCGCTGTTAGGTCGTATGTTAAAAACCGAGCAGCGATCTTGCTCATAACACAATACTCTTTCTTTATAGGTATTTCCTTCGAAACTTGGTGAAAAATTCCAGTGCTCATCTTCGCAGCACATCTGGAATTGGATGTACAGTTTGTCTCTAGACTTGAACCACACTCTGTTATATGCGCATACCGCACTCGTACATCTGCACTGGGTTGAATGTCTCAATTTCAGTCTTTTGCAGGTATAAACCAGTATCAAACAAATTTAAATTATTATCTTTACGTGTAGGTAGGCTATTGGTACACATACTCTCAAAGTTTTGCTTTTGCATTGTGAACAAAACAAAACTTTTTTCCCCACAGTGATTAGTGTTCTAGTGTTTTACTAGCGAATTGATACTCGAACAGTCATGATATCTTCTGATGTTTACGAATGCTGCATTGGTTAAACATTTAAAATTTCCTTCTCTGTTTTTCCATGTACATATCAGGATAGTCTTCGAGAAATGCATTGTTCACAGTTTGGAAATTGTTTTCGTAAGCAATATCACTAGAGTCCCATTTAAGTCATGTATTTCATAAGTCTGATGTCAGAACATCTTTTTCATTTCAGGATTTAAAGTAGAGCCAGGCACGGGTGATTTAAAACTTTATACTTTACTGTCATTATCATCATTTGCATATGAAATGGCAAGATTTAATTACATGACTTGACATAATGGTTTTCGAATCTTTGCGTATCACACATCATCATCATTATTAAGTTATTTCATTTTACACTATAAAGTTCAAGTTATACAGTATGCACAGAAAGTCTCCAAACATTTTACAAGTTATCAGTGATTGCTTCGGAATCGACTTCGTCAACCCTAGAGAGAGGCCCATTGGTAAATCGGGGATAATTCTAGCCACTATTAGGTGTTCCAACATTCGCGACATACAATCCCTCAGCACATGTTGTTAGTTGTCATCGTTAACGAAAGTGGGCATGCTGTATGGGCAGTCTTCACACGGAAGATATGACACAATATCCTTGTCTGCTCTTAAATGTTCAGGAAGGAATGGGTATACTTATTTAGTTTTGTGCTGTTAGGAAGCACACACAATTGGGAGTAGTTTAAACTCAACAACCTTTTTCGCTTTTCCATAAGTTAGAATCCCATTGAATACGTCTATGCAGTCCTGATAGCAGTTATCACAGCAGTGATCTTAGTGCATTATACCTGTTGCAAAACGATGCTTGTGCAGAGAGAAGTAATAACTGTAGATGACTGATGCAACTCTCAATGCTGTTGTGGACCCTGGCATCATTCTTGGTGTGGACGCCGGTCATAGCTATCAGCGGTGTGGACGCCTGGCGTCGTTCTGAATGCTTTAGATGTCTGGAATCATTCTCAAATCTATTCCAGACTCTTAAGTCTTGATACTGTAGACTGCTAATGCAATGCTCATGCAAGCACATGATGTGACCTTGGAAGCGGTCGACTTAACACTGAGAAACAATTAATTTATTCCCTTCTTATGTTGTATTTGGATATAAAATAGCTGCCGCTTTCCTTCAAATTTGCATAAACTAGGGTCTTTTAGAAAATTTGCTGAAATGTTGAATTTGTCATATTCCTGCTCTGATAGAAGTCATTTTAACCTTTATTCGTGGTATTTTATTAATATTATATCGAAATGTAGTGGTTTTAAATAAATTAGCTTTATATTTGCTCAAATATACACCTTTCTGGTAGATAATGTATCCGAAAATCTTGTATGGGAACTTTTTTACACGTACACGAAACTTTGGTTACAAGTAAAATGTGAGAGAACTCTGAATGCGAAATACGCATTTCCTCTGCTATACACAAATATTTGACGGTTTGAATATGTATGTTTTCAATAGTTAAAACCCTTACTTATATCGCTTGAATCGAATGATGTGTGTTTTGAAAACTGCAGTCTTTCAATATTTAAACATAAATTATATATATAAAATCTCTTTGACTACCCTAAGATTTATTTAGTTAAAATATCTCTTGTGTGAATTTATTCATAGTTTCTTTGATCTCTGTGAGATTTTAAAAATTAATAAGTTGAGTGACCAACAGGATTAAATTTTTGCGAATTAAAATTCATTTCTTGGAGTTTTTTTTTGATAAATGAAACTTCAGATCTGAATTTTAGTGATGAGGAAATAATTTTTTCAGCGGGACTTGTGAAATTTTTATATCAACGCCAACACAATATTTAAAACAAGTGAGTGTCTGGGTTGGAGGCTTTGGCAAACGGTCGTCAGGACAGGGTCAACGCTCCAGTAGAGTCCAGTTTTATGGTCGGAGGGGAGGGCAGTAGGCAGTGCTCATGCTGGACAAATGAGTGCTCTGGGCTAGGGGTGGCACGTCAGCTGTCAAACGGCACCTTCTAACCACACTCTCTGCTCAGCAGCCCAGAGAGAGGCCCTTTTTAGTTTCTCCACAGTTCTCGTTCTGCACAGGTGGATATCTACACACAGTCTTCGAAACAATATTTTTCGAAATATTTCCAAACTTTCCGCATATTAACCTTCGCAAAATTAAATACGATAGGAGTCTCAATTTTATTTACGCGTGTTAATATAATAATTTCGTCTCTAATAACAGCCGATTATCGGAAAAATTTTTGTGTCAAATGCGTTTCAAAAGCTGATATAAGAGAGTTTGTAGAATTTCAACTACTTTGTGTTAAGAAGTGCGGAGAATTTCCGAAGCTACTCTCGTAGAGCTTAAACAGAATTTGTGTTAAATTTATTCGTATTTATAAACTGCGCTTACATGAGTCTGTTAAATTTTATTTTAAATAATTTTATAGTTTTCCTTCGAGGATGTTCCAGGTTTGTTTCTTACAAGTCATTCGGTTAGATCGTGATTATGTGCGATTTCCGTTTTTTAAGTTAATCTATGCTCTAATTATAGTGAGATATCTTCCCTGTGATGCGAGTCTAGCTAAACTTAAACGGAAAGTTTGTTAAAAAAATTATTTATTTTTAAATCTTGGAAACGGGATAAATTTTGCTCTGCATTTACGTGATTGTTGAACATCTTTGTTCATTGTGTAAGATTTCATGTGAAATGTATAGTTTTTGGGAGTTCTTCATATTTCATTTGGCATAACTTAAATAAGTAGGGAAATAGTGTTTTGCTTCGTTGTAGGTATAATTCACAATCCGTATGAATAGTGTGCAAATAGTTTCATTCATTTGGATGATTCTGTGGTAAATCTTTATTTGTCCATGTTAACCCTATCGTTCGGTATTAAATAATAAGTGATACGTTTCTAGTATTGTTATTAGCTCCCAGTGGAAATATAAGCCGGTGAATTCGTAAACAGGAAATTTTTATTCACAAAATGTCGAGCATTTCCCACCATAATATTATATGACAGCCAGCCTATTCAGATGGTAGTCTCTGTTTGCTCTCTACGCACATTTTATAAGTCGCCATAAGTGTTACACCGAACTCATTCATAGAGTGTCTTCCCGATCGAGCAGACATATATTTAAATCATTTAATCATTTACATGTACCGTGTATATTCAAAACAGTGTATAACTAATAGCCGATGAGGGAGACGTTCTTGTGTGTCTAGTGCTGTTTGCTAGGGAATTTTTACCAACTAGCTCATCGTTTATAGTTTTGTCGAGTGCGACATACTAGTTTTTCATTTCTCTCGTGTTTTCCGACTTGTACTTCTGTCGTGTGTAACGTCATTGGTTTAGTTCATTTTAATTGTTTTGTCTCGTGGTAATCACTTGGTCAAATTTAATGTTTCGTATTTATTTCATTTGCTTTGTTTGAATATTTATTTCTGCCATTTTGCATATCTAATTAGGCCAAAATCAATTGTGTCATTACTGACATACAGGACGGGTTAGTCAAATCACGAGTCTAGGTTTCATTTTAAATTAAATTCATCATCTTTCATTATGTGTTCTTAATAATTTCATTAAATATGCCTTTCCACCATAACTTCAGTCTACAATCAGATATCGCTGCATGTCATCCCTCAGTGGCCCGGCAGACGGGAAGGAACTCAATACTATTAAATATTACACAATACCTATTTACACCCCTTCCCCAATACATCACCCCTCAGTACAACGCCAGACATCCGAGAGTGAGGGACTACCATGCCGCTCTCCAACCTCTCCAAAAATAATTAATACCTCTTGCACACTATTTCACCAAACTAATACACTTATCAATTCACACCGAATTCAAAAATTAAGAAAAGATTGATCAATTAAATTAGTTTGGACAGTCAATTAGATATCAGCGATAATCCGATTAATCAAAAGTGAAGTAGAATTCCTACGCCCTTACTACTCATGCCGTTGCCGTGCCTTATAGACCAACTCATTGGTGCGACTGGTGGCTCTGGCAATGTTGCTGTCGTCTTCTGCAACTGAATAGTGTTTGTTCCGGTCAATAGTGTTGCCTATTCCCTCAATAAA
Source organism: Dryococelus australis (assembly GCA_029891345.1). Lineage (NCBI taxonomy): Eukaryota > Metazoa > Arthropoda > Insecta > Phasmatodea > Phasmatidae > Dryococelus > Dryococelus australis. Next base: position 85,666,678 of record CM057002.1, on the reverse strand, counting down.
AACAACCTGATCTGAGTTTCACAAATCATTACTAATACTACTTACATCTTCTAACACACTGCCAAGGCCTGCATTAGATTTACAAAACGTGATAATGTCACAATCCTCACCCAATTTGTCTTTGATGTGCTCTCCTAGGCTTCTCAGGTGATTGGTTTGAACGGTCAGCACTTTCCTGTTGGGGTATTTCTGGGTTGTTGGGCGCTGGGACGGGGATGACCTCAACTTCACCCTACAGAACTGCGCGGATAGCAAGGCTGTTCCTACAAAGGGGTGTTGTCTCGGGGACCTGTGAACTGAAAAGTGGCGGGAATGGATCACTGTTTTTTTTTTTCCTATACTTGTAAGCTCGCTGTAATCATTCGTGGCCTCTTCGGAGGCTGGTAATTCAAAAGATAAATATATGCCTCGGAGTAACTCTAGTCTCCCTTGTTACTGCTGTTAGCTTGCTGACAGTTCTTGGGTGCTCTGTTTTCCAGTCTTCAATTTCATCTTTCATTCTTTCTAGTTCACACTCTTTTTGTTCCACTTGTTCCTGAAGCTGATTTGCTTCATCCAGCTTTCCCTCAACATGCAATGAAAACACTTTGTCACCCTCAGGAACAACATTGGTATTAACTCTGAAACAAAGATAGTGAAACAATCTGTTTCAGTAATCACAAGTGATGCCTTCTTAAACAACTAACCCGTAATGTTTACATGTATTTATTTATAATAATTGCTTCAATTGCATGTGCTCTATTTCAGTATTTGCTGGCATGTTTATATTATGTCTGTTCCTGATGATGTGGAAAATATTTCCAGAAGCCATTGACAGGTAAAATATTTTGAATTAATAAGAGGCTTAAATTTGCATTTAGTTAGTCTTAACATAAACAAGCCATGGGAACGAATGTAGACAAAATGAAAAACAAAACCATCACAAATTCTTATTCTCCGCTAAATATTAGTAAGGTCGATAAAAACTTAAAAAGTTAGTTGTTTATTTTATGACTTTGTTCTAGGTCATATCTAACTGTATTTTTTTACCGTACAAGCTGAAAAAAAAACTGCCAATGGCATGTGCCTACAAGCAAGCGACAATGCAACTTTTTTTATTCATTTCAAACTAATAATTAAAGCACAAATAAAATATCCAAAGTTAAAAGGGCAGTAAATTTAAGTATGTAAATGGGCTTAACGTCTCGTCGACAGCGAGGTCATTAGAGACGGAAAGTGCAGTAAAGAAAATCTTAACATGTGAAGTAAATTAAAGTGAAATAAGTTTTATAAGAATAAACGGAAAATTGCAGTAGCGACCCGACAGTCGACTTCAAGCGGCGGCATTATTTTCCTTTTCATCAATTTATTTGTTTCTTAATTATTTCTGGTGCAGCTGATCATAGTGTCGGTACAGTGATATGCTCGCCATCGACTGTTTTCCAGTCTCACTCACTTGGAAGATGGTGGACTATACATGAGGACTGCATTTGTATTTCGTAAGTACATACGAAGCCTGTATTCTCTTGCAACTACTGTAGGTGGTGGGAGAGGAGATTGAATCAAACCATTGGTTTGCAGTCTGTCGTCAATTAGTTCTTCTGTACAGCTTTAGGTGTTGTGTTTTTATTGATATTGTCGTTTGGACTTCTGCCATAAGACCATAAACTCTTCGCCTGCTGCTGTGATATTGTGATATTCTAGCAGCATTGAAAGGATCAGCTAAAATTAGTGTCTTCAATTTTCCTAAATGCCTTTACCAATGAATTGAAATGGCTTGAAGTAAGGATTTTATTAGTTTACTGTTGGTGGTTTAGGTTAATATAAGAGAGACAAAAGAACTTGTTTTCATTTTGTCCAGAAAGTTTTTTTTAACTTTATTGGCGATGGTCCAGAATTCTGATTTGGGCAGAGACAGCTATAGTCTGCTATCAATGTCTTGGTTCTGAAATGGCATACATTTTGTCCATTTGGCATTTCTGGTCAAAATGAGTAATTATTTCTGCATTTGTGTGATAGTAGCTGCATTGTAACTGTTACAACACACACACACATTTGAGAATACGAAAATACTTCATTTTTTCAACAATTATGTAGTCGTATAACTGGCAAAATTAATGGTCCAAATCCAGCTCCCTGGCTCCTGTGAACTGCCAGAGTGAAAGAAGTGTTAGGACTGCGAAGTGAACATCGATGCAGTGTAGAATGAGGCCGACGCGACGGGCTGAAATGTTTAACTGTATGCGTGAGTTTAAGACATTTGGAATGGTGGTCAAAATAAGACTGAAGCTGCGTAAATAATGAATGTGAATCAGTGACCTTGACGGTATCATTTTATGCTGTAACTGTAAATATAAAACTTAGACACCCCCGCCCCTCTACAATTGTAGCTACAGGGGTAGAGTTTTATTTTTAGGAGTGGCACAGCTCTATTGTAAGTGGCCACACGACAGCAGGAAAGTGACGGATACCCTGGCAGCTGTGCGAGTAACACGTGTCCTCAGAAGTCTGCTGACTGCTGCCTTGCCGGCCGCCGTCAAGTGTGCCTGGCCTGCCTCACAGAGTATTGATTCCACTGCTCGCTCTCGCTCGGCGCAGCTAGTAGCTGTTGCCGCCGCTAGATCGCAGCGCGATTTTTCGAGTGGCTCTGCGCAGCGGCCGCCTTCGATACTGTGTCTAAACCCAGCTTTCCAGTATCCAGTCCGCGCTGTTCATGCAAGGGGGGAGACACACTAGATAGGGCTTGGTATCACATAGCCACGACGCGCAAGCCACGACGACCAACAGCCAATGAAATACAAGATAGATCGTCGTAAGCCCGACCGATTCTGTCGTCCGAACAGCAATTTTGTATTAGAAATGATTTATGTTCTTTGTCGTGTCGTGCGGCACGACACACAGAATGTACAACATTGCAAAATGAAATCGTGTAGCAAGTTTTCCCTACAATGGTAAATACGCAGCTTAAAAGAAAATTCATTGAAAATTACTGTATATGACGCTTAAATATAATAATTTCATATTTGTATGCATTAGCGATACCGATTTGTCACCATTATGTATTACAAATTTCCCTCTCGTTCACCGCCTTTGAAGCTAACGTAGCCGATCAGCATCTTCTAAATAGTCAGGTTAAATGCCGAGAACGTGGTGTCTGTTGCGCTGTAAATTCAAGTAGTCACATTGAAATGTGTAGTGGTTGCGTTTTTGGTCGTGTCATGCCGTGTTGTTCGGGACTATGTGATTCCGGCATTAGAATCGCGTTATTTGAAGTAAATGCACGTGGAAACACCAACATAGACATTTTATCACTATGGTGAATGATTTTATGGAACGGGTAGGTTTTGAGTAAAAACTAAGAGTGTTTTGTATCTCAAACCTACTGGTTCATATATTTCAGGTGCTGATTTAGTTACTTACTAAAAAAATAACTATTACAATTATTTAATCCGTTTTTTTTTCACTGCTTGTGCAAGATTTATTCTATTCTGTTGGTCACAATTGGAGGTAACGTAAATATTTCAAAGACAGTGCTAACACAAACAGCACAGGTATATATTTAATTATTGCCGAATACAGCATTCGGCAAATAAATGGTGTTAGTCAAGTAGGTTCTAACTAAGCAATTTTAAAACGTCATTTTAGAACCTCTCAAGAATAATGCAAGATGTAAACATACCGTAAATGCTACCCGGCAAGTCTAAAAAAAAAAAAAAAGCTATTTTTATTAGACATTGAAAACAACGTGATTATTAACTACCTCAATGAAGCGCGTTTATCATAAAATAATCATTAAAAACTACTATCTTTGTTTTATTAAACTAGGTGATTATTTTTCGTAATGCGTGTCTGCTGTTGGTATTAATCCAGGAACCTACCACCCACCCCCCACCGACCACCCTTGAGAAAGATTGCAAAATAAGATTGTTACAACATGGAAGTGTTCGCTCGTGTCTCCTTACTGGCTCTGTGGCTTAGGCGGTATAAGAGAAGACCTGTAAGGGCCGTTTTCACCTACGAAGATTAACTTTTCGGAACATCAAGATAATTTTATCCAGATGAGAGGTTTTACTTCGATTTTTATCTCGATAAAGTTGAGCTAGTTTCACTACGTATTAACCGCCATTAAGAATATATTGTTGAAAATATCTCGATATTATAACCTAGGCTGTTCCGGATTCTCAATAAATACTTGTTATGTGTGTACATTTGCATTCTTGCAGTGATGTGTACTAGTCGTGTACTTGTTGAAACTATTAGGACACCTCATCGCCTCGTCATATTAGACTGGTCGCACATTCTGGCGGAAATATCAGACACTATGTGACGACAGACAATTTTATGCACGTTGTTACGAATACATTACGACAACTTCTACGGTTATTGATAAAGTAAACAAATAACCTCGAGGGCAAGCGCTGAAACATGGCTTTAGCCGGGAATGTGCAAATAATAGGAGAAACAGGGGCGCGTATCATTTACAGGTCACTAATAATGAAGGTATGTTTCATTTGTTTGTTTGCAACACTGCATATCACATAATCACTCCAGCCACACACTGCCATGCATGTGAAGCTGTATTATGGAACATTTGTCACGTTTGTACTGCAGATGTGTTATATACATACATATCATTACTTACATGCGCTCAAACATTATCTCCATTCAAGAATCATATTAATGCTTTGCTCTCATGTTATAGAAAAAATCCTCTATCTAGTACATATCAAATATAAGCAGTCCGTTTCTAACTGAAGTGAACACCTTTTGCAGTAACACTTTAATGGTTAACTTTTCAATTAGGCTCCTAGAAATAAATTTATTATTGTTTCATGTACACAACAAAAACTGCAAGTGTCCCACATTAATATTCTTACTTAAAACTTGAATGCTATTACTTCACCAGCTTACTGCTACAGGTATTGGGTTTATTTCTCCATAATGATAATGCAACGTTTCTTTTCTGCAAACATACTTTTAGGTGCCAATTAAGAATTCCACAATTTAATACATGCATCTTGTTACTGTATTCTAACATCTTATCAAAGGAATATATTTATATTGTATTGCTATTCTGTCAGCCTGACTGCGTTACTTATGTGACTGACAAGTTGCCAGTTTGGTATCACACAAATCAGCTCTAATGAAAGGGTGTTGCGGCAGAAGTGTGACTGAGCTGTTAAAGGGGCACCAGGGTCTCGTTCTTTCAGGACCGAGCAAGCTCTCTAATTGTTCATATTCAGAATGTTTACTGCTACAATGAGAACAGAGAGAATATGAAAACATATTTTTGAGACTTTTGCTTTAACCCACAATGCCACGTCTCATGCATTTTACTACAACGTGTCATCAAGATGCCATGCTGTATAATGGTTTGAAACCTTGAATATGTTACCATTCATTTATCATTTCTCCAGTTCAACAACGTTCCGCAGTTCGTATACAAAATTGTAGATCACTTTACGTAATGTAGCTAATCTGTGGCAAAATGAAACTGTGATTACAATAATAATGATCCAATTATTTTCCCACCTCAGGCAGGGTTGATGGATGGAATGAGGGGGAGGGGGATAGTGCCAAGTGGAGCACGCTGCCTTACAGAAGGGCCGAACTTGTCATTGTCAGCCATTCGTAAGGATTAGTGTATTGAGATGAGAGAGGCCTGGAAATGACGGAATGCAAGGGCAAAGACAATGGGAGCACCTTGCGAAAACCCACCAACAGCATTGCCAAGTTTTGTGGATTAGCATGATGAAAGAATGTGAAGCAAAGAGTTACGCCTACTTCACTGTGCATTTGTATGTACGTGAAAGTATTGCAAGGTGTCCACTGAATTTCCATTTTGGAATTCCCGTACTTTTCCTAGTTTACCAGGCAGTATCTTGCCATTTTCTCTGACATATATTTTCGGGAATACTGAAACACGATACTGTATTTTGTCATTGTTGACAGAACAAAATCAATGCCATCAGTGAAGTTGCATTAAATTGCACTGCAACAGACCAAGCAAGCAGGACTGGCATTTGATTCAACCCATCATATTTCTTGCGATACAAGCTATTGACTTCTCATGAGTGCCCGTTACAATAAATCACACCAATCCATTACTTTGTACATATATGTAGGCTGATGCCGTGTGGTGGCTCAGTTGGGGGTGCGAGCTATCTTGAGGGGCGGAGAGATTAAGGTAGGGAAGTATTGTTGAGGTATATGTTATCCGACTAGACGCCTGACACCACATGTGGCAGTGTCGATATTGTTCGAGAGCTGGGACTCTTGACGTTCTGAGGAACATTGGGCCGATCTCCCCTCACATTTACTATCTGCAGTGTTCACTAAACGGTGGGCGTATTAAAGGCTGACCGTTAAGACGTTTATTATAAATAAATATTCATATCAACCATTTCGTAAACTATAATAATCAATAATACAGCAGATTTAAACATCACTACGCGACAACAAATCATATGCCGAATTTAGTGCGATCTAGTGTCATATTCAGAAAGCTCACTTCGGACAACGCATTTGTAGACCATAATATTCGGACTGCCTCAATGTGACGTCACTTGACGCCGAGTTTCGGACACGTCCACGGGAACGGCCGAATGTAGACACGACCTTACACAGTCACTGGCATCCTTTCCTCTTCCCCCGATACGTAACCTATCATGTGTTTGATCAGGGTTGCTACAGGTCTGGAAAACCTGGAAAAGTCAGGGAAATTGCTGCTGGTTACTGGAAATTCAAATAAGAGTTTTTCCATAGCGTTTTACAAAGTGAATTTAATTAGACTGATTGTTTTGTAGCATTGTTTGACGTGTCCCTAAATAAGTGTGCTCAGTTACAGCAGAAGGATATTGGTGTACGATTCTGGAGCAGATACAAACGTGAGGTTTGTACTCGCCATTTCAATTCTGCATTTTTGGGGAGTTCAAAGTCAGTACACTTGGTTTGTGCTTATAAGGAGACTTTGTCTCGTCTTAATTTGCAACACCTTCTTCAGGTCTCTCTCGATGGTACAAATGTAAATGTCAAGTTTCTCAGGAATTTGAAAGAAAATTTGAGTGAAGGCAAAGATCTAGACCATTCCGTAATGCTCTTCATTGGAACATGTGAATGACATGTAATGAATAATGCATTCAAAACAGCTGCAAAAAAAAAAACAGGTTTGCAAGTTGTTGAATTCCTCAGAGCTGTTTATAATGTGTTAAAAGATGTTCCAGCGCGAAGGCGTGAATATATAATGTATTCAGGGTCCACACATATGCCAAAAAAATTTTGTTCTGTGAGGTGGTTGTGTAATGCTGATGTAGCACAAAGAGCTTTGAACATTTTGCCAAACCTGAAGAACTTTGTGGAAGGGGTGAAAAATTACACAAGAAGGAAATTAATTAATTTAGCTACCAAGTCCTTGGAACAGCACTTGGGGATAGCCTCTTAGGGCCTAAACTTGCATTTTTCGCATACATTGCCACAGAATTTGAACCATTTCTCACAAAGTTTCAGACAAATCTACCTATGGCACCATTTCTGTACACAGAACTTTCAAATATTTTGAAAAATTGATAAGTATGTTTATTAAGGAAGAGGTTATGTTGAGTTGTCAACAAGTTACAGCAATTGATGTAGCTAAGAAAGAGAACTTGAAATTTTCAAAACACGGTAGTCTTGGCTACAGTACTCTTATAGCTTTGCACAATGCAAATGCCTCACAGCTACAATTGGAATGCTTTATGAAAGACTGCCTTCACTTTCTTCAAACATTATGTACAAAAATTTTGGAAAAAGCTGCTATGAAATATAAACTTTGCAAGGGTGTGTCATTTTGTGACCCAACTCTTATTTCAAAATTAGTTATCAGTTTGAAACCTCTTCAGGCAGCTTTAGAAGTTTTTCAAGAAGCTAATTGGCTTTTGGGAAATGAAGCAGATAGGGTTGATAGAAATTTCAGAAAAGTTTGTGGTAGTCCAGCAGTCATGGAATCTATTAAAAAGTATTGTCACAAACAAGAAAGGCTGGACAATTTCTTGAGTACTCTTCTTTCATGTTTTAGTTTGCCAGACCTGTTGTTCTAATCCTGTCTTGTGGGAATGCTTCAGTTGGGAAAGGATTCTCTGTTAACAAAGAGTTAGTTGTTGAGATCCAAGCTCAAAAATCCCTTGTTGCTCAGAGGCAAGTTTACGATGGAGTTGCGTCGGATGGCCTGCATGATCTCAAGGTCTGCAAGATGATGATAAATTGTGCAATAAATGAAAGAGGACTGTATGGGGAAGCTCTGAGGCAGGAAGATTTTAAGAGTAAAGACAAGAAACAATAGATACTTGAAAAGAAACGGATTTGTGAAAGGCTGAACGAGCTGTTAGCCAAGCGAAAAAATATTGATCGTGAACTCAAACGGAAACAGCAGTAATGGATAATGTAGTACTGTCATTGAGCTGTGGCAAAAAATTAATAATATATTTCTCTTTTCAACTTACGGTTTTTTTAAATATGTATTCAAGACAGCTGCATTGTTTTAAAAAAGAAATTTAATTAATGGTGGTCTCAAATAATTTTTTTGTGTGAACTGATAAGCAGTTTATGAGTGTTATTGATGCATTAGAACAATCACTCCTTAAAGGTCATTTTTCATAGCAAACTGTATTCATTAATGTTTGGCCTAAAACTGTACACAATACTCGAGTGAAGTAAGTGCTATGAACAATACGGTGTATTGGAAACTGCAATTGTTTCTGTTGAACACATCTCATAATGATCAGGTTTTTGAACAAACAAGATGTGCTTTCCAGAATCCATTTCAAAATCAATTTATTTCGCGAAGTAGAATTTTCTCTAAGTGAACAGCAGTCCGAAGAATGGTGTAAGTAAATTATTATAATAATTTTGTTGCGCTTATATTTTGTTGTTTCTTTATTAGGCACTAACGTGCACCAAGTTTTGGAATCATTATAGTTTCTGTTGCATCCTTTAGTTTTTACTAGTGTCTGAAACAGTCCAGTAATTTTATTTTAGTCCCAATTTTTTTAATTTAACATTTTTAGTGATTTATGTTTAATTTATGCTAAAGACTGGGAAAATTTTCACCTTTTTCTGGAAAACCTGGAAAAGTCAGAAAAATTTGATCCTGACATTCTGTAGAAATCCTGTTGATAACAAAAGAAAGATAAATACAATTCAATGAGGTTTGTACTAAATTGTAAATGCGGGATGCAATTGTAATATTATTAGAATGCAAACACGTGGTAATATACTGCAAAATTCTATAAAATGCTCAGAATGTTATCAATATTTATACGCACATTTATTAACCTGACCATTATTTACACATCCCATTCACGGAAATATACACGTTGATAACAAAGGAAAGAAAAATACAGTTCTATGTCGTTTGTAATAACTTGGAAATGCGGATTGAAATTGTAATATTATTTGTAGGCTTACACCTGGGAAATATGCCGCAGACGTACAAAACCCTCAGAATTTTATTTATAATTGGAAGCACATTTATTAAACTGACAATTATTTACACATATCTACAACAGAACATTTTATAAATTCTACTTATCAATTTTTACAACTTGCGAGCTTTATAACCACAGAACGGTTTATCTTAAATGTAAAGTCTATGCAATTGAAAGTGTCTGGTCAATTAACTAGTTTATAACGTTTTTTTTTTATAATCACGATGCACCAGCCATAAACAACCACCTTTTGTTTCTGTTAGGAACATTGCTGTGAAATAGAACATTCCTAAAACATTCTAAATGTAGCTGTCTTGATGCAAGGATGAAAGAAACGAAGGGCTCCAAAACTAATGGAATATTCTGTCTGCAAGTTCGTCGTATATGAATAAGTTAATACATCCAAATACTAGAAGAATGAACGAATATTAATATTTAATGAACTAAGGCCAAGACGACATAATAATTTCGAGAGAACTAATGCGCCCGAAGATACTGTCTACAAAATTCACATAAGTTTGACGACAGGAAAAAGGAAGTTAAGCTACAGTTTCCAGAGACGACATTTTAAGGAGCAGAGTACATTTCCAGCCAAAACGAAGGAAGTTGTGCTGTTCCTGAGATTGGAGGATCGACTGCCTGCATCATAGACGTCTGGAGTACCAGCCCGGAGTTCGACGCCATGGGTTCAGCTGAGTGGAACGACATAGGGATGACTTCTGTATGCTGAGTTGGACCCGACGCCGAGGTTCCTGGTTCACAGAGGGGTGTCAGGACTTCCATCGCCCGCAGGACCATATGCAGAGGAAAGGCGGTGCTACACTACAGTCCTATAACAGCTAAGTTCTCGCTTGCGCAAACAACTGATGAGTGCTCATTTCTTTTATAGAACATACCAGTAATAATGGTAGTTTTTGGCAAATGTGCACCGGTAGTCTTTCTGGCTGTTGTATCGTTGGTTAGTTGTTTGTTGAATTTTAACAATTGTTACTATATTTTTTGTAATTCTAGTGTTCATATGATTAATTTCTTTGTGGTATGTTAGTTGGTAATTTGTTTCATAATGGTGAAAATAATTTTATTCAATAACCCAAGATTTTATTGAATACATTTCACATAATTGAAACTAATCTTATGACTATTCTTAATGTGTCCTAATTTAAACTGCCATGTGTGATTTTAAGGTGTTTCTCCATATTGATTCATAAATGCTTAATTGATTCTCTTTTAGAAATTTTTAACAGAAATTCTATTTCCCCATAGCCGAGGCATAAACACATATTCATCTATTACACACACATTTGGATATCTTTGCATACACCAACTCATAAAAAAAAATATATAGTGTAGTGGTGTTAGATGTTGCATATATGTTGTAATTGGCTTTCCCTCGTGTAAACACACGTAATAACACCACTAGAAGTGTTATATCACTTCCGGTGACAAGTACGCACAAGTATGCATTTCTTGAGAATCCGGAGATGGCCTTAATCGCAATGTTCTACTTCGATGGCTCAGTCAACAGAAAATTTTTGGTATTTTAATTAAAGTGACTATTTTTTAGTAGTCGAGATGGTATTTTCACTTTAAAAAAAAAAAGCAACAAAACAAACATGTAGTGCAAAGATAAAACTGTAATGCCAGAATCACATAGCGCCCGACGTGCACAGTACGACCCGAGAAAAACCGCAACCACAACCTTTTTGCCATGTGCCTGCTCGAATGTACTGCAAGACTGTTTACTGACGCGACGCAAGTAGAATTTTGTGGGATCCATTTAGAAGGCGCTGGTTAACTACGCTAGTTTCAAAGGCGGTAGGCAGACGGGAAATTTTGAATACATGATGGTGACACAGTTTTATAGCTAATGCATACAAAGGTAAAATTATTATTTATACGAGTTAAATACAATAATTTTCATAAGTTGTTTTCTTTTAAGCTACGTATTTCCCATTGTAAGAAAAGCTTTATCATACAATTTCATTTTGCAAGGTTGTACACACTGTGCGTCGTGTCTCGTGACACGACGAAGAATAGAAATAATTTCTAATCCAAAACTGCTGGTCGTACGATAGAATTGCCCGAATTACGTCAGATCTATCTTGTATTTTATTGGTTGTTTAGTTTTAAGTGCCGTGTCGTGCTTGCGGTGTCTTGCTGGTCTCGGGGCTGTGTAATTCCGGCATTAGAGGTAGTAACGGAAAGTATCAGTGTAATCTAAAATACGCGGAAAATTGTATTTTTCGAATTGTTATAGTAACACAATATGTAATATTATCGATGGTTTAATTGATATTTTCCTCACAGCGTACTTTTCTAACTGGAGCCGTATGGGCCGACAAAAACGCGTGGAGCTCGGTGGAGGATTATTCCACACATCCACCATCTTGCCCTTTCAAAACAAGTGAGACTAAATAACTAAGAGAAACACTTTCGTCACTATCCTCCGTATTGTATTCTCTTCCCAAGTCTTCTTGTATGGAGATGAGCCATCGAAACCCCATTTACAAAGCAATGTAAATTCACCTTCAAGTTGGTTATCCAATCTCTGTAATATTCGAATCGGTGTATGATCAAGTAAATTTTGCAATGGAACCTCACAACCAGTTTCTGAGCACTGGATATTGCCTGGATAGCATAGCTTCTTCGCTTCGACCAAATTCGAATATGTGGGGTAAATATCCGCATTTCGCATCTTTGACGACAGTCTGATTAAATTGTATGATTACTTCGACAATCTGGCTTCAGTTAGAAGAGACAATGCTTCTTCGGGAGGATAAGGAACGCATGCTTTTTCATGTGTTGCTGTAGGTAATTTCCGAAGTAAATTTTTTGAAGATGTTGGTGTACTGCCAGCCATAAGTTTTACTGCCGACACTCCAGCCCTGTTGCCTTTACGTCTTAGGAGAGAAGAGAGAATTCTGACTACTTCATGAGTAGTAGCAGCTTCGGATGCATGTTTAATGTTTTTTTTTTTTTTTTTTTTTGTCTGTTCGCTCGCTTCACTGTACGATTTTTGTGACCGACCACGGTTTTTTTTATATATTTTTTTTCCCCCTCTGTCCAGGGATTGAAACCGTGTGTTCAGGAAAATTCACAACGTTATCAAGCCATTCAGAATACTTCCGTTCGAATGTTTTTCGATTGCGACAAGAATTTTTCCACCTTAATATAACATTTTTATAGACTTTTTCAACTTTGACTTGAGTTATTGTGCTCATGTAAACCATAATTTTCCAAAGCACGAGCATAGAATTCGTCAAAGTCACTTGAATTAATTATAATGTCTCCTAATTGTCTTCTATTTACCATTTTGATACCTGTAAAATGAAAACCGAGGTACTAACTCTAGTAATTTGGGTACATACAGTGAACAATTAGTGAACTTTTTAATTGTGGAGTTACATAAATATTATTAAAATTGTTGAAATTATAGCAGAACGTTTTATATGTGTTTTTTAGATGATACTATATTACTAATTATGAAATTATTAACTCTAGCTACGATAAATATGAGTAACAAGACAAATAAACAGAAGGCTAATCACCTGAAATGATACATCCACAAGTACACAAAAGAGCGAGTGCACTCGACAGAATGTTGTTTCTCTTCCCTTGCGACGTAGACACTGACTGCCTAATACTGATAAAGCTTAGGTTTCAACCTGGATGCGACAGCTCTCGTAGCCTTACATGTAATGGGCCAAAACTCACCGGAAATGTCTCTCCGTCTGCAGGCACGTCCAAGGGATACAAACGTGTTTACAAAAGTGTAAGCCTACTGCTCAATACGTGGGAGTTCTCGCTGTCGCCTTGTCTCACGAGCCTGTCGTAGCATACTACTTAAATTTGATCTGTACTCCAAAGCCGCAGTTTGACGCAACCAAACTTTACATCCCATGATTCTCTGTAATCCTCGAATTGTACAATTTGATTAATATCGAAATGTGAGGAAAAAAAGATAGTTTTTTTTTTTTAAATAATTTATTCATATTTTATTATTAATAAATTACTAAATTTTAAGATGCGGTTTTATGTTGAATTCAGTGTAGTTTTAGAAAATAACAAAGATAAATTTACCTCAACTTCCACAAATAGCTAAATTCTCATGTGAAAGAGACGAAAATTGTCGATAAATCCTATTGTGACACGACTCTCCACAAATTAATAACTTTTCGTAAACACCGTGATATTACTAGTTCACCAAAATTAAAAATATATATCATAGTTAGTATACATCCTGTAGAAGATGAAATTATTTCAGTCCAAAATAAAAATGTTCTATTTTTGGCACTATTATAGTTGGATCCAGCCCACTGTGTGGCGGAGGTGGGCGCGATGTAGAGTAGAAACTGGGCCTGCACTGGGATTCTGTAACGATCTTTCACCTCGTTTCGATCGAGATCGTCTTCGAATTCGATCGAAATGAAAAATGCAATTCTGTAACATGTTTTATGTCATTTCGATCGATTTCCGCTATTTCGGTCGAGTTCTTATTTCGATCGACAATGTTAGTCGTTTTCAACATGGAGGGGTATAAAAACCGTATTAGATTGAGATTAAAGATTTCAAGGTGTATGGGGCTCCATAGTCGCACATTTATAAGAGAATGTATTTGTGGATCTGGAACACCAAATATACGATTGTATTGTAATTTTTCACACGGTTCCGTTTCGCAAAATAACGCGTGAGTCGTATACCACTGGAATAATTACGTTGCCTTCCCTAGATAGCGCCAAAGATAATAATTGCCATTCATTACTATACATTTTTATTTGTAATCGTATATGAGTGTAAATTATTAAAATTTATAAGCTTTATTTCATAATAAATAGGAAGGTTTACAGAATTTCTACATTTTAAAAACAAAGTAGTTTTCTTTAACATAAGCATATTGCGCAAGAACGTATGAACTTCTTCATAATATATGTACAAAATAGTACCTGTAACTCGATTTTGTATTTTGTTGATTAGTTCTAATAGCACTGAAATAAATACTATGCTAGGTGTTGGATGTGTATTGCTAACAATTTACGCAATACCGACTGCGCTGTCAGAATGATATTTATATATAGAAGTGGATACATGTTACGAATAAAAATAACCACGCACATTGTAAGCAATGTTCTTTGCTAATAAATATATTTATTCAATGTTAAGCATAAAATTCTTGATTACTCTCTGTACTGGCCGCCTCAAAACTTAATATATAAATAAATATTAGTGTACAAGCGGTAAAGAATCTAAATTTTGATGGGCAACTCGTTGCTAAGAAGATGAATTTTTATTTTCTCCAATGGCCATCTAATGTTGCCACATAGTCATCAGAGAAAGCGATCGACGTTTCTTGTACCATTTCGATAGACTCGAAAAAAGGTACAGACTCGCTATCTCACAAACCGATTGAAATAGAACTCGATCGAAATTGAGACGAGAAGTTGTTGAGCTATAGAGTCCAAGCACTGGAATATGTTACTCGTCGACCGCAAGGCGTCAGCACGTCCCACCTCGCGGAATGACCCGGCCATCGCGTGGAAAAGGTGTTATGTTCTGCTGCTATCCACATCCGCCAGCCAAATGTACTACCTGAAATTCAATTACCTGTCGTCCCCGGCCGTTGGCCTGTTCGTGTTAACAATAGCCAGCTGGGAAAGTCTGCCAATCACCTCACATTCTTAATACTTCCGCCAGGGGAATCTTTGCACCTAACAATGCTAACATATGCATAAAATATACACTCAAGTTGGCCGTATGCAGTGGAAATGGGAAAAGTTTGTGAATTTGAAACAGTCGGGGAATTTTCTGGAAAAGTTACCGATGCATGTAGGAGTGAAGGGTGTGAAATAGCGCGCAATCCCCCCCCCCCTCCCTCTACACACAGAGAGTTTGCACGCACTGTACAATGGCTCACCGCTACCCTTGTTTGCTACTGCATTTAGCAACCAATGCATATTGCTCGAGCATCGAGCACTGTACGTTGTGAAGTGCCTAGTATGTAGACAACACTACATTCGTGCATCTATATTATGCTGCTGTGTCCACTGCACAGACAATAATGGACACTGCTGTTAACATCACGTCCCATACATTACTAAGCTTATAATGCCTACTGATGGGTTTTCTTTTCTGGCGACAGCCAGTATGTCATTCCATGCAGGAAGTGTCGGTTTCTCCTATGCGCTCTTAAATTGAATATCCCGATAACATAAAACAATGCCCTGAGAATTGTAGTTTAATGTCACTCCGTTTCCGATATTTTGCAAAAAAATATAGGTTAATGATTTTTTTTTTCGAAGGCTCGTATATATTTTAATATTCAATTTAGGCAGAAAGTGGAATGTATATTCACGCATGTTTTTCATAACGAATCACCTAGTGAAATTTGTCAGTTGAATCCCAGCCTATCCTGTATATTGTTATCACGTAACATTTTTTTTTTTCGTACTTTTGCACGTATTACACCACTGTTAAATACCCTATAAACAGATACCTAGTCCCGATATCATCGTTTCATGTAAACATATTTTTAATTAATGTACTATGTTTTTACTGGAATAAAAAGTCTCCAAAGTTTAGATTTTAGTTACAAAGGTTAGGGGAAAATTGTGACGTAGAGGCAGGGAAAACCTGGTAATGCCTAGTATTTTAGATCTATGTTTTGTGTAACCATTAAGCACATGTGCACTCGCGTTTCTTTTGTGGTTGATTGGGCGGGGGGTGAATATTTGTGCGCTAGTGTATTGGTTACCGCGTTTATTTAGCACCTGACATTGTGCAGTAAAGCAGTAAAATGTCAGGTGCTTAACACTCGCCTAAACTTACGTTACGTCCAAATGTTGTTGCAGCTGCTCGAGCGTAGCCGGATTTCCGAAAGTATTAATTAGGTACTAAATAAACATACTGTAATTTATTTACTAATATAATGTATCCATAACTTGTGTGCAGAATTGTCACCTGAAACAAAGCCAACTACACATAATTTGCCAAGCGCATGGAAAATAGTCATTTTTAATCGCCATCTCGGTCGTCTGCTAGTCGCAGCGCTGCACCTGATGTTTCTTTACACTCACATTGTAATTGCTAAGTGTGATTTCTTTTGCGTGTTAAAAAAATGCTTTTATAAAGGCAGAGGATCCCGAGTTTGTAGACAATGCAATGGTTCAGTTTAACGCTGCTGCGGTAACTTTGTCCGTCTTGTTAAAGGATACATTCCATTGCCATATTGGATTGTTTGTTTTTCGAGCATGTAAATTCCAAAAGTGCCTGTATACCCAAATAGATACCGACCTTTCACAGCAGTACATGCATAACGACTGGACTATGTGCTCACCGTTACACTACGTGAATATATCACACCTCAGTCGTTATGTCTGTGTACTACTGTCGAATGAGAACTGGGTAAATAGGGGTACCTTCGCAATTTTCTCTACAAGCTAGATAAACGAAGAATTTGTATGACTTATGATTACTTTTTTTTATTTTTTTTCAATTCGTAACCGTGTTTCTCTGATGTGTCCGTGCACTCGGTCAACCCGCAGTACAGGACGGAAGGCGGGTTGTATACACGTATTCTTGCAGGCGCTTTACGGATTTGTCTTGAAATTTTTCATCAAATCAGTGGTATAGGCTGTTCACGGTAAAGTGATCACTTTTGAGGCCCTAGTTACTTTTTTTTTTGGCCGTTTATAGAAAGTTTATATCTAAGCCTGAAATAAAATATTTTTATTGAATATTAATCCAAATGATAGAGCTTTCAAAAGTGCTCATTTTACCGTGAATAGCATTTACTCAATACGTTGCCAAGCAGTACCGCAACTTGCATGCAGACTAACAGATTACAATTCCGAAATTGTCGCAGTGGGTTTTTTGTTCTAATATCGCCTGCCGGTGTATTATGATACGATTTAAATTTTTTGTGCATATGCTAATAAAGTTCGTCTCGGCCAGAGTTTGACAATTCTAATAAAGTAGTACCAGTATTGATGTTTTGCTAATATATCCCCACGTCTCAGATGTTATGGCACGTGGAAACCAGGCTTTTTTTTATGTCGGCTGTTGGCATAATCAGGGAAAGTTCAATGCTCTTAGCCAGTGACTGCGAAGCTAAGTACAACTGCATTATGCTTAAGAAACTATGGAATTTTTATTTAGACACTCAAAAAATTGCTTAATACAAAATGTGCATTTGTGTAAACTTTATTTTTTAAATTTGGTTTTAAATTTAAATACATTTCGGAAGTATTGTTTTTTTTTTCGTAGGTGCCAAATAATTTCAGGTAATATTTTTATGTGACTATAAGTTGCCGACGTGATAGAGCTTAGATGTTTTACATTTTTCGTGCCATATCCTGGTAGCAGTGAGAGTGAGTTTTTATTATTAAAGGTCGTACTTAATTTGAGAGGTTTTATGGGATCCACGAACATGGAAAACTACGTTTAAAAATTTATTTTTCTTTGGCTGGTAAACATAGAAGTGGAAAGAGGTTGGAAATTGGGCTGGAGCAAGTTTTATTTATGATTAGAAATTCGAAAATTTTGGAAGTCCCGTTTAGTCAAAACTAGAAAGTTCATAGTACTATGGCCCCGGTGCTGTTAGTTTTCCATTGGCCACTGCCTTCATGGCGAGTACTGTATCCTGTGCATGAGGTTGTGCGTGGTCCACCCGGTCTCTTCCTATTTACTGGTTCACACATCTGCAGGGCGAGACAGGAAACGAATGATTCAATCACAAAAGTGGCGGTGTGTAGAACTAGCCAAGCGCCGCTCGAACTACGAAATTTACTGGCACCTATTCATAAACATTTATTTTAAAACGTATATTTTTCATCCACATGTAAGGCTTTCCTTTTAAGTGTAAACCTTCCCTTTCAAGAATTTTACCAGTTTTCTGTGGTACTGTTTTCATTATGTTGTTTCGAATCCTATTATTATAATTGTATTCCTGTATGACTCATAGTCACCCTCTGTTAGTATCCTGACAGAATCAAACAGGTCTATGATTTTAAAGGTTGGTGGTTTCTGCCATGCGTTTAAAAGGTGGCAATGCTTCAAGTTGACGCATGGTGCGTCCCTGCGCGCTCTACATTTCGACTTCACTCCATCTTCGAGGGGTGACATTTAAATTTGTACTGTCCATCCATAAGCCGCCATGCGGTCTCCTACTTCCGCCAAAAAGTGTTTGTACTAGTCGCCGACTCGCCGTTATGCAGGAGGGCACACCCAGCCTACAAGGTTGCCACGGCCGTCCCAGCCTCGTGGAAAGGCGATAGATATGTCAACAGCCTCCAGAAGGGGATATCTACGTTTGTGTTTGGTTGTGATTCGGAAGGAACATACGTATCCAGCATACGTGTCGCGGATATTGAAGGCAATACCCAGAAATACGCATGGTATCGTTGAAGGGTTTATTTGGTTATGGTAAGAGTCGAGTCTAAATATGTGTCTTCCGGGTTGACAGTCTATGCTCCGCGCCATACCCTGTCCGCGGGCATACAGTCTGGCCAAGCCCTAACTGTGACTGGCTGACTGTAAAATGCATTCCCCTCGTCCAACACCTCCCCAACCGTTACGTACATCCCCAAGCCTGTCCGAGGGCAGACAACCGTCGCCAACCCCTAACTGTGAAGTCAATTCCCCCCGCCCACCCCCTCCCCGTACGTAGCGTACGGGGAGGAGGCAGTGTGCACAGCCATGCGTGCCCTATTCTGAACACAGCCGCTTCCAGGCATCCCATAACGTCCATTGTGATGTAATTGGTGTTTCAATTGCTAATTGTGTTGTATTTCAATCGGTATTTCTAATTGATTGTTTTTAGGCGATAATTAGTTGTATTTGATTAGTAATTCAATTCATATTTGTGATTGAGCGTTTTAAATGGGTAATTCGTGTTCTAATTGTGATGTAATTCAATTGGTAATTGTACTTGATTGGGTTTAGGTGTTAATTCGTTGCACATAATTGCTTGTAATGTTACATTTCTTGGAATTGGGCTAAATTTCATGGAACTGTGTCGGTTACCTGTATTTGAGAAGAAATTCCGTTTTAATATAATTTAAACTGTATTTGGAACGTGATATATTTGTTTACTTCGTCGCTGTATCTCCTTGAATTGAAATATATTTCTTGAAATTTTGTAGCATAAGGTAGGTAGTTGGGACGTATTTCTGTTATCATATCGCTTTGGGCCGTGATATTTGAATTTTGGATAGGTTGGCCAGTTACCGCCGTTCTGACGTTGGCGTGGCCACTGACCTCACAGTGAGAGAGAGGGAGAGAGCGAGAGGAAGCGCTGGGAAAGAGTAATGGTCAGTCCAGTTGTTCCCGAACGCTCGCCCTGTCTGGTTGGTGCTCACCAGAGAGAGCATACCTATCAGACACATTGAGCTGCTTTTCCACACAAGTGCGGACATCATCATAGTAATACTTGCGCGTGTACACACAGGATATTTGGTTCGTACATTTACTAGCATTTTGAATAGCGGAATACGTGGAAAGTTCGTATGGATAAGAGTAATGGTCAGTCCAGTTGTTCCCGAACGCTCGCCCTGTCTGGTTGGTGCTCACCAGAGAGAGCATACCTATCAGACACATTGAGCTGCTTTTCCACACAAGTGCGGACATCATCATAGTAATACTTGCGCATGTACACATAGGATATTTGGTTCGTACATTTACTTGCATTTTGAATAGCGGAATACGTGGGAAGTTCGTATAGATAAGTGTGATGGGGTAAGGTGTGTGTGATGGGACCCGGCGCGGGGTGGAGCGACTCGCTTCGGGCGGGGTTGGATGTCATGAGATGTGTTAGTGAAGGCAGTGTGCTTAAATGTATTTTATGTATTTTGTTTTTAAAAAGAAACGTGTATATTGGTAGGGGAAATGCCATAAGGGCGGTAACATAACGTGCGTGTTTCACATTTAAGTAATTTATATTTCATTTTGTGTGCGTATTTGAATTTTACGTCGGGTTGTCTATGCATCGTATGTGTGTGTTCAGTTCTTTGTTATACATTGTATTGCTAGGAAACACGGTGGGATATTAGAGTGGTGCTTCCTTAATATTTTGAACGTGTGCGATTAGGTTTCGCCTGATCGTTGTACGTCATGAATGAGTTAATTGTTTTTAAAACAAATTAATTTTTTCTGGGGAAAATTCTATAAAGGGCGGTACACTAACTTTGTGCATGTTTAATATTTAATTACTTATTTGGGTGTGAAGTGTGTTTAGTATTAACTTGTTCCTTGCTTGTTTCATTAGTATGGCTGTTTGATTGTGTTTAACTGGTATTTCATTACGTGCATGTACGTTTTAGGTATAATTCATAGTAGGTCGTTTTAAATGGGATGGTAAACTACATTTGTTCTGTCGTGTGTGATTCAATCAATATTTGTTGACGTGTTTTTGAGCGTAAATTTTTTGTCTCTCTTTGCATTTTACTGATGTGATAAAATGTGTCCTGTTTGTATAGTGTAAAGTGTCTTGTTAAATACGTTGGTAATTATTTTATTTCGCCGTAATACATTTAGTCATATACTTCATTATTTTAAAACACGCATTCATTAATATTCTCGAATTACGCATTTGCGAAATCAACCATTACACGTATCTAAACCTCAGTATGACACAGGACAGCTAGTTGGACGGCCGTATGAATCGCTCCCTCCCTCCCCCACATCCATCTCAGCCGCTCCAACACTGGCAAATGGGAAGGAACTTCTGCTCTCTCCCCATTAGTCGCAAGTGCTCAACCACCTCAGTCGCCTGCCAGACGACCAAGGGTCAGCACATATAATACTCTAGTAAATTAAAATTGTATGGCACTCTTCCCAAAAAAATAGAAATTATCCCACTCTTACACCTAACCCAATACATATACATTATACCAAGGTCCCCACACCTCACATCTCATCCGACCACCAAACGTGCAAGAGTGAACATCGATTCTGCTCTTAAAATATTGATCCCCATTCCACACACACACAGTATTTCCAAAAATAAAAAAAAGAAATAAGTAACAATGTTCTTAAATCTGTAAAACCAATTTGCGAAATTGCAAATCTAATTTAACAATTCAGTAATCTGATTTTGAAATTTGTTGCAAATTTTTTGGCAATTAGCATTTTTGCAAAAGTGGTACATATCCCCCTTTTGCACAAATGTTTCAGGACTGGCATGCCCCTACTACTGTGGGGTAGGGGATGGGGTGGTGTTGGGTCAGACATCCAGTATAAAAAACCGTAGGAGAAAAGAGTTTTCCGCTCCGCTTCCCCGATCCACTCTCGCACGCTGCGCACTACTGCGCTTGTCCATATGACATTGTAGAGGGCCTGTAGCCTCGGCTAGTGATCTGAATGATTTGGGTTATCGTTGAATGTTGTTCAGGACATCGTTCCTCGCTTAGTGAGCTCAGACTGGTACGTCCCCCTACTAAGGTCTCTTCGTACATGCCGTTCTCTCATTTCGTCGAGCATTTTGACCATAGGTGAACACTAAATCGCAGAATCTACACTGGAGACAACCAGTTAGCGATGATGTAATTCGCGGCTCTATGATCGTTGAGATCAAAGGCATACCTTATTTTTCGCAATTCATTTTCGTGTTATGACGAGAGAGCGCTTCCAAATCGATGTTAACCTCATGGTGTCAGATCGTCAACTAAGGTATCTGCATACGTCAGCGCTGCATATATTCGTTCTCCCATCGCTGAGAAGAATTGTCATATTTTTTCTGAGTCCAAGAAATTTATATATTTCACCTTTTTTAGGTCTTAAACCCAGAGCCCTACACCATACTTCCCCTTTGGTGATTACTTAAATCTTTGTATCAGTCCCGCATGAATACTGCAAAACATTGTATATTTTCCAAGTCCGATATAAAATTAACATATTTTATAATTTCGGGACTCGAACTCACGGTCCTACGTCATGCCTAACCGAATATATATATATATTACACAAATCTTTATATCAAGTACGTATACGCACATAAATAGACAGAAAATCGCATACAAAGTTCATTTAATTGATCCTAAACTCGGGTCGGTATTCGATTTGTGGACCATTTATCTCACTATAAGATCTCTATTATTCTTCAAAATTGTCTAACAGCTTGCATTATAAGTTTCATACATATTGTATCTATATGGGATTTATTCCAGCATTTTTTACTAAAGAGGCACTTACGTGATTCTTGCATGTAGACTAGTAGTAGCGAAATGTAGATTTGAGGCAAGGGCACCTGGGAAAGGAGTGCAGGAACCGAATCGGTCGCATGTTGTGACCTCAGTCTTGACATTGACCATTATTATAAATAACTAAATTATTTCAGAATATAATAATTATGCTAGTTTTTTGGTTAATATGGGCAGGGAGGTGGGTGGTGTACGACTTAAAGCTGATAACTAGACGACAAATCCAAGGTGGGGGCTTTCGGTAATGTATAAACAAATGGCGATTGAATAAACCAAGATGGCAGCTACCAATAACGTTTAAACAAATGAGACGAAAAAATACCTTTTCATGCGATAAAGCATTACGACAATGGTCACATGCAACTTTTCCGCAAGATTATACAATGAAGGAAGATAGTCAGATCTGCAAGGGCTCGTCTATTGGGAGCCAGCAAGTGATATCACCAATACCTCCTGCTACATCGATGGGTACTGTGCCCGGGGACGATTATGACGAGACAGTTAATGGTAAAGACGGAACGACTGCAGTACAGTCTGTTTGTGCGGAACGTACACTTGCAAAATGTTCGTGTGAAGTCGACGAACTTCGAAATAAACGACCATCAGCTCTAAATACTGATGAACATACAACTCCTGCTACACAGAAAAGTAAACTTGATATTTATGATGAACCAGGAAGTGAAGACGACCATGAAGACAGCATTGATGATGATTATATTGAAGACGATGATTATTCCTTTGACGGTCCCACAACATTTTCCCAACGAGTTTCCTTTGACAAATGATGTGAAGAAGGCAGAACACATCCGAGTATACTGACGATATGTTTACCGAAGATCTCAACAAACTTGTAGACAGACTTAGCTCTTTGTTCGATAAGCAACAACGTGGGGATTAGTCGACCATGAAAGAGGTGGTTTCGATCATAAGAGAACTTACGGATCGGGGTTATATCAGATGATCTGATGAACTCTGCTTTCTTCTGAAATTGTAATTACAAAATAATAAATTATTATAATAACTTTTTTCTCCTTCCTTTTGTGTGTTGTAAATTAGTGGATTAGTGTTTGAGAAGAGCACGAGTGATTATCGCCCGAGCTGCCCTCGTACATTAAGTCTCCAGGGACCTGGCAGTATTGACATTTAAACTAACACTAATTAAGCCTATAAAATGCTGATCCATATCATGATTATAACATACTCGTGCACGTGGTCGGTATTAGTATGATTGGCTTGGTTTACTCATATACACAAACATGATCAAAATGCAGAGTAGCATACTTATACTTACAAAACAGACGAGGTAGTGAATGAGACTTAAAATGAGAGGAGGTGGGAAATGGAGTTGAGATAATTTTGTATGTTTCCGCAATACCGGATGTATAATTTCAACACAATATAAAAAACAACTTTTATTAAAAATTAATAAATAATTTTAAATTAAAATAATAAATTTCAAAATCGAATAATAAATACTGGTTTTCGATTTGACATACTCTATGTCTACAAAACCAATATTGCTACCAGCAACATACATATATACTTAAAGAAAATTAGAGATGCGTGACTGCCAAGCATCGTCGGCTACGTTCAGTAAACCTGAGCCGAAGACTGGTGAGCACCCCCTGCGTCGAGCCGAAGATTGCCGAGCTCGTCCGAGTCGAGCAGGAGACTTGCAGCAGTCCTGAGACCTGCTCTCTTGACCCCTGGGTCATGTGATCTCTGACCTTTGGTCGCTGATCCCTTTCGCCTGCTCAAACAGGACATTTGTAGGAAAATATAACATTTTTGAGGAAAAGGGGAAACTTCGAGGGGAAAAAGGAAATTTTGAAGGAAATTTAGTCGATTTTGAGGGGGGAGGGGTAAATTCTGAGGGGAAAATGGCCGCATCCGCCCAGCCACACAAGTCGCTGCGGCTGCCATTTAAAATACATTGCCCCAGAAATGGCTATATTATACAGCTTAAAAGGATGAAATTTTGGTTTGTTATGGAGTAAGATATGTTGTGCAGTATAGCCTTTATTCTGAAGCGCTAGAATCACGCGATATTTTCCTCCTATATTCACTTACGAACCCATACATCAAGTCTTTTGGACGGAGAAGTGGGCTGCATTTTGTAGCAGGGTTCTTGTGGTTTGGTTGCAATAACGCAGGAATTGGAGATGGCATAATTGTAGGTTTCGATTCATTTCAAATTTTTGGATCAATTTTCTGCGGTGTCTAATGTTCATGTAGAAAGAAAGAAAGAAATCTACACATGGATTTAAATTATGTGGTTCTTGAAAGTGAAAAATTGGAAGTAGTTGACTTATTTGGCAGTGGTTTGTTTATGTAATTCAGTTCTCGAAATAGTAGTTTATAGTACTTGGAATGTACTTCAGTCTGCATTTGAAATATGTGCAACAGTGAAAGATGTTGCTGGAGCATGGCTGTAGTGGTCCCCGGGTGTAAGGGCTCCGCAATCCATCCAGTGGGAAGTGAACCCGAAACTGGCGGCTAGCGGGATAGAGAACTTGTCCTCGCCCTGTGTTCCCGTTGTGAGGGAGGGGCGGTGTCTTGGATGGCAGTTGTCTGTGACGGGCATTGTGTATTGTCAGTCCCCGCACGACCATGGGCTGGGTCGGCAGGCTGTGCTCCTGTGCCCGCAAGCGAAAACGGTCATCCCTGGACGATTCTGGTATGTGTTCCTGTACATCCACTACACATTCCGGCCATTACGTAGTTCGTGGAGTATTGTTCTTATTGTCGTACGCTTGCTTTACAGCTATACAACAGACAGTCGCTTTTGGAACACGCCCATTTATCGCGCCATCTAGTTTCGTCTGTTTTAAATACTGCGCTTTTTCTGTACCTCCATAATACATTCGCTTTTGTGGGCGTTTCTTTTCACGGGCTACCTTAATACCATTGTCTCATTATTTTCTTCCAGTTTATCTTTGTGCCAAGAATTCCCGTCATTAACTGCATTAACTTTGATCATAGTCGATTTACTGTTACTTCTAACTTATCCGAGGTCCTTATGCAAATAAAGCTTAATCGAGTCTAGAAAATTACACCAAAGAGACAACGCACTGCATTCATGTGCATTCAGTTTAATAGTATTTCGCATAAGAACTATTTATCATTAGACATTACCAACGCACCAATTTTCTCCATGGTTTTATTCATATTAATTATGATTGAAATATTATAATTTATAGATTGAATATAATTAAATGTTCCGAGTTCAATTTAACCAAAAATAAGGTAATTTATGTTAACACGCGTATAAAACGCGTGTGATACAATGCATATTTAGGAAACAATCAATCAAATAATTATTATAGGATGTTTATTCAAAGGTTTTATTCAAAAAATGTGAAGAAACCTCGAATAGACCCTACTGCAGCATGCATTACGGTCTACATTGTAGTCGTTGGTTGACTTCATCGTTCATTTGAGAATTTGAGTAATATTTCAGGACATATGTTTCAAAGATTGAGACGTATATTTCATGTAAATATTTTTTTCACTTTTAACGTGTTACAAATATAATTTGTTTAGGGAATGTTCGAAATTCGAAATACACGCACCGGTTTTTTGTTAGCCGTTTTTCATGTGGTTTCTTTAAAGACATTCCTTTCTAAAGACTATTCACGATAAAGTAAGCACTTTTGAAATCAACCTTAGAAAAATTTCATTGCTCCTGTATGCATATATATTAATGGACGCACTGAGCGATATTCGCTCAGTAAAGATGGTAACGATGGATGGAAAGTAGTTCCATATCTTAACGTCGAATGAAAAGTACTAGGTGTCAATTTGTGATTACTTAAGTTTTTCTTTTAGCTTTGTGTTTTTAAATGTACCGGAGTATAAAAATTACAGGATTTGTAAAATATTTACTTTTCTAATATTTGCACAGTTACACCTGATCGACGCATGAATAAAGTGACGAGGCCCATAACAATGTTTATTTTACATACGGCGGAAGAATACATTACGTGCATACAAGTATATCTTAAGCAGGGCTTCCAAAAGTGCTCACTTTACGGTGAATAGCCTATAAACATTAAACTTATGTTGAGTATTTCGTTTGTCACTTGTGTGATAGAACTGTTAAGACTACCTCGGCTCGTTATTACTGATGTAGGTTTGGATGCTCGCCGCACGTTTTCAACTGCTATCGCTGGGCTGGTTGGTGCACGGAGCTAGTTATAGGCTTTTCGCGGTAAAGTGGGTATTTTTGTGGTCCTAGTTACTTTTTCCTTTCGACCATTTTTTTTTATAATCATACTACCTTTTTTTAAATCAATATTGCCATGTAAGTAACAAACTTAGTATATATATATATATATATATATATATATATATATATATATATATATATATATATATATATATATATATATATATATTCCACCGCACGCGGAAGTTAATGCCCCCATTATATATATATATATATTCCAAATGAGAGGGCTTCCAAAAGTGATCACTTTACCGTGAATAGCCCGTAATAAAAGTTAGTCAGTAAGGTGTGCTACCTGTTTCGGAATTCGCATCCAGAGTTTAAAGTGGCGTTTGTGCATTTCGCGAACGAGCCCTCTCATTTACGTATGTAATGCACTGAACAAGGGTTTCTGGATGTGTTTTGAGAGAGAGAATGTGCGTGTGTTTGTTTCTTCGGCAGGTCTGCTCAGAACGCATTGAGCAGCGGGAGAGTAAAATTTTGATGTGTGGTGTGTTTGATTGCAGGGCGAGTGCACACGGCGGTGGTATCGGGCGTGAACTATGAGACGAGGAGCGTCACGGTCGAGTGGTTCGAGAGGAATGAGACGAAGGGCAAAGAGGTGAGATGCTAACTCCCGTTCTTCACCCAGCCTCTCCTGCATGATGCACGTCTGCCTACCTGCTGAGCCAACACCCCCCCCCCCCCTCCTGTTTCGAGTGGTGGTCGAACACTGCACCCGACTATACACCGCGAAGAACTCGTAAAAAAAATTAGTAGACGCCATGAAAATTGTCACAAAAGTGCGATTTATGTTGTGTATGAAAGAAGAGTGTATATGTTTTCCAACATTATTAAATATTTTACTAAAATATACTTTTTAAATGTAAAAAAATAATCGAGCGCATTTCCGTTTTGGATGCTTCGGAATGCAGAATTTGTAATAAAATTTACTTAGAAGAAGGTCACAGTTGCGGATCGCGCTCGCTAGTTATCGCTGGGGTGGGAACCGCAGAGATGATGCGCAGACCTGCGCGTGTTTACAGGTGTGCCCTGCGCCCAGTGTTACCACATCTCCTTCGCCTTGGCGACGGTCCCACGCTTGCTCGCTCGACCGCCCTCACCCGTTTGTGGCTGTTCGCAGTAGGGCAAATGCACAGCTCGTAGAATCATACTCCGTGTACAGAAACCAACATTCTTTTATTACCTCTTAGTATAGTTTATCATTTCCACTTATATACTTAATTTATAATGTCATACGAGCAGTATATTTTCCGTGGTGTCGGTGGTGGGGTGTCAGGTAATGGCATGGGAGGTTCTGGGTTGGAATCCCAGGTAATTGCATGGGTGTTTTCAGTGCTGGTTTATATATATATATATATATATATATATATATATATATATATATATATATATATATATATATATATATATGTGATTATTATTGCCTGAATGTTTGATTTTACCAGTTTCAGAAATGAAACATATTTTCAATAAAACGATGTATATTTGCCACGAGTACGCAAAATAATAAAACAGCCAAACATATTCATCGCAGATTCTGGAATTTTGATTGGTAATGCCATATATATTTTATGACTCTTTTAACAAATTTTAAATGGACACACCTTCGCATGTTTTAGCATGTCTGTTGCCAAAATTGAAAAACTGAACAGATGTATTATAATGTACTATATAAATTCTTGCCTATTTGTATAATGAGGATTAATATTCAAGATATGTGCTACATTTTAATTATTTCCTGTTGTGTCGTGAAAACACCCGATGTACACTGGTCAACTCACATGCTCACTAACCTAGTGGTTGTGTGTTCGAGACCCA
Source organism: Dryococelus australis (assembly GCA_029891345.1). Lineage (NCBI taxonomy): Eukaryota > Metazoa > Arthropoda > Insecta > Phasmatodea > Phasmatidae > Dryococelus > Dryococelus australis. The sequence goes on along the minus strand of CM057002.1, from coordinate 85,637,999 downwards.
GTTCAAACATGTTTGTTTATGGCGTTCTTATTTGAAAGGAATACAAGGTTTGTTATATTCCTCTAATATATCTACAATATTATGGAAACGAAAGGTATCTATAATAATGAAGTTCGCCCTCTGTACTCCATGTGCTAAAATCTGGAATTTTCCGGACTTATGAATTGCCATAAATTTTTTAGGTTTTCTGGGTAGCTTGCTAGTGAGTTAAAGTTCCAATTCAAATTTATGAAATTATTTCCTCTGTGTACATAAACTATTTTGCTCGGTTCGTATGTTAAGTTGATGTTATATGCATACTAAATAACGTATCTGCAGACTTTCTGTCTCATGACCAATCGGTACCGAAAAAACGAAAATTACTACACTGATTTTGATTGTAATTTCGCCCTTTTTACGGCGTTTTGCATCCTATATATCGTATGGGTTATCTGCCATCGCACTTATCTACAGCGGGTTGGCCACAGAGTTGAAAACCGAGCCAAGTTTATGGATAATTAGTTTTTGGCTAGCAAACGAGTTCGCAAAAAAAAAAAATTTTCTTTGTACTTTCTCAAATATCGTTCTGATTGTTGAAGTCTTATGTGTTCCTTAGCGATATGTAATAAAACTCCGGAGAAGTTAGGTTTCCTACGGACAGGAACAGTATTTACCTCAAAACAGGAACAGTATTTACCTCAAAAATACTGCATAAGAGTGGGAAATTTTCCTTTTATATTTTGTAATGCCATTGGTAGGGAAGGAACCAGTGGCTACAAAGACAGCTTTTCGCCACCTAGATCCGATTAGTAACCCTGTAGGCACTGCCCTAAGACTTTTCGGGCGTGGTAAACGTGGATGATGTTGCCGAGGGTTTTCTCCAGGTTCTTCCGTTCACCCCACCATTTACATCTCAAAGCTTCTCCATCATGGGGTGGCACCTCGTTTTATTACAGCTGTCCTCCGCAGTCACTTGTAAGTAAGGCCGTCGCGTATTTGTTTTGTAAATATGACTAAAATTTATGTGGAACCAATTTAAAATTGTAGTGTTTGGAGTTTGCATAATACACAGTGCAAATTATTTAATTGTTATCTTGTAAGTAAATGAGTATGTATTTTATTTTGATTAATATTTACAAACGCGATATTTCAAAGGGAGACTATATAATTTTCTGTTATTAATTAGTATACATTATCAATAACCAAGAATAAACTTATTGATTTTAGCTGTTAACCAAAGAGTTTGTAGATTTTGCAGTAGTCGAGCACGTAAGATTATCGCTTTCTTACAGTACTTACCTCCATTTTTAAATAAAAATGTTTCTCAAAAGGATAAGGAACAGAATTGGCAGTATTATACTCTTTGCCAGCACGAGATTCAACTAATATCACTGGCTAATATAAATAAAGTTTTTGGGAAATAACTTACATAATTAAGTCATTTGATATATTTGATGGCACGTGTTGCAGAGTTAGATTTAAAATAAAACCTTGATGCCAGTAGTGTGTTTATGTAGTGACATCGTTTGGTGTGACTTCGTATTCTTATTTTTACACAAACTTAAACGTTACTGCAAATAAAAAAAAAAAATAACAAATCCACCTAATTTACAAACGTTTCTACATGAACATAATTTTCGTACATCCATTCTATTGACTTTATTGCTACAATATTTAATAATAAATTATACCCATACATGAAAACCACAAAAGTAGCAAGCAATTACGCATCGCTCCTGACGAAGTAATTGGTTTTATTTTGTCACTTTTTTACCATTGTATTGTTTATAAAACTACATATGTAAAAATGATCCACAAACACTAATTAGGCCACATTACACCAAAGTATGTACAAATAAGTTGACACTAGAGCCTTACATTAGCATTATAAAGTTGAACGTAAATGCAGTACATTAATATATTTACCTGCAACTGATAGAAAAATTAACCTTCAATAGGCATATCGTTGTTTATTTGGAAAAAGTGTCATCAGGTACCAATTTACTACATGTTCCAAGTTTTCCCTTTTTTATGTTTAGTTTTTCTTTCAAATTTCACTGAGTTTGTGCAATGAAACTTGGCTCATGTATGGGTTTTCCTTTCACTACGTTTGCAGCAACTATTTCTGTCAGTAAACAAAATCTGTAAAAGTGTAATATTTTGGGCAAAATTTTTGTCTCCCACGCGTGCTTGTCTCTCGAAATTTTTTCTGTGTGTAACAGTTGGCGTGCATGTGACATTACTACGAAGAAACCAAAAATCACGCTGTATGATGTTGAGAGTCCCCCGGACCTTGTAGTAGTAAGGATGAGTTCGTTTCAGTTTCAAGTAGTTACCTTCTCATAGTGAAAGTTATTCTGAACTGGCTCCCAAAAATCGTTACTCCAAGTCCAAATAGAAACCACTCTTTTCTACTAATAAACCAGTTTCTTCTTGACATCGTTGGATGGCAATATGCTTTTTATGGTGCCCGTATTCCACTGCCGGTTTAGTGATACTTGGTTTTTAAAGTAGCCTTTTTACTAAATTTGAACACGGCGTAGAATCTTTTCATCGACCACCTATGCCAGAATTACTGGCTGGTAATCGTACAAGTCTCAATTTATTCCGCAGTTCACGTTCCGACTGTAATTAAGTTTCTTCCGCAATTTTGTTTGTTTCCTGTTCGGTAAATTTCATCAAAGCAACAAAAGTACCACATTTTTCTAAAAGTTCGTTCTCTGAAAGGTCACACACTCTTCACATTCCGGGACTTGGTTTGCCGAGGGACCTTAGTCGCCTGCATCAGATTTAACCTCATCAATAGTAGACCTCTTTTTATCTGCCTTTTCCTTTGAATAAACTAGTTGACGGCGAGTAGAACATTGGCTTCAAGTTTTATTTTTCTTTCATGACCAATTTATGAGTACTTCCAGGACTCTTTCCGGTAGATTTCTGAAAAGGGCTCTATTTAAGCATATTTATACAACTGTCATTTATCATTACATCAGATCATTCTCAGCCATCAAATTAATCTGAGTTTGCATTTCAACTAACAACTGAAATTCAGGCACCTGTGGTACACGAATCGGCGTGCCTGCTTGCCAAGCTGCCCGAATGATCTTAAGTTACTATCTCACCTCAAACATGGTTTTAGAAGTAAAATATATTTTGTTAGTTTATAAGTTTTGCGGGATTACATTGACAACGTTAATTGGCCGTAATAAAATCAAATCTGCATCTTGCTCCCACTTGTGGAAAGTGGCTGGGATGGGCTAGGTGCAAATACAGAACCGGCTGCCCAACCGAAGGACATATTTGTCGTCCAGCCAGTCTCCATGAGGAATGCACGAGGCGAGATGCGCTTATGATAGAGGAGCGACGGCAAAAAAAAGCGGTTGGTAAGCGGGAATGTCCATCACATTTATCAATAGCAAATAAATATAGGTCGGATTCACCTGGGATTGAAAACTAATCGTTATGGTGGGAGATCGACGTGTTAGCCACCGGAGCACTGAGGCCCATGCCGTAATGCTCATATTACCATACCTATTAACATTTCACATCCACACTGTAAGTATTCTACCTTATAGTAAGTAATGCCATTGTTGTTTATGTTTGCTAAAATAATGTTGATATTTTCTTTTTATTATATTTTCTTTATGTTTTAGTTAATCGCCCTTAATCCAAAATGTATTATTTCTATTTTATTTATTTTTGACATAAAGGTTACACAAAATATTTTAATTTTACGTGAATTTTATATTTTATACGTCATTCCTTATTAATAAAAAATGCCATTATAAAATTGTTATTATGATTTAGTGAACAAGCTAAGCAAGCCACGTAAATTGTATAATATAATTTCAACTAGGAATATTTGAAATAAGTCAAGCGCTTCCGATTTCGGGGTGAGTAATTTAAAATGTTAGATGACGTTGACTCGAATCTACTACACATATCATAACCTACTGATATTGTCTGAAATTAGCTAGTATTTTTGAAGAGAAACGAGTGAGTAAGTGGGGGGATAAGTTTTGGTGGTTCTGACCAGCGAGGTCTTGAGAGCCGATGAGGTCGATTGATGCGAATATGGAGTGGCACTGGAATGAAAGAGCCACCACCAATGCATCTCGCTTTAGCTTAGGTTACTGTATCTTGATAGGCCTTCGGCCTTACGCAATCTTTCGTCCCTCTCTTTAATACCTTTAAGAGATAGTTTTGGGAAGGAACAAGGTGCCATTTTGCTATCCTTACTCAGATCAATTAAAACGAACAACTTAACCCTTAAAGCGATCTCAAACTACAACCCACAACTTCAAAATCTGGGCTACCTAAATAATAATAAAAAAAAAAAAAAACTTCATACCACACACACATACAAATTCGTAGCACATGTCTTCAGAGCTGGCCGAACCTTAAAGCTAGCATTAGGAAAGGTCTAGGCTATGGAAGTCTATACACACACACACTCCATTAGGTCGGGGTAGTGGCAAGATCATCATCTTCTGGAACATGTAACAGCTCGGATGGTTCGGCAGTCCAGGTATGGCAGGGTCTTTCCATCGGGCTAGGACAGGTATCATAGCCACTCATCTGCTTCACTGGAGACATCAGCTGCCCAAGGGTCCTGGTCACCATTGTGTCGAGTGAGAGTGAGGAGGGGGTGGGAAATTGTTCTTGAAGTCACTTCCACAGCTGCAAGGGAAAGGTTCAGAGAGCCACAAGAACTATGTCAATCACAGGAATATCCAGATCACCTCTGAATCATACTCCAGCTCAACGCACACTCTCCAGCATGAAGTGGATAGTTCAATTAGTGTGGAGCCACAGAGTACCCTTTTCCCCACATGGACGAAAAATACAAAAATAAGTGCCCGTCGCCCCCAAACACCCTCATAACTAGTTGCAGGGAAGTCTTTACAAAAAAAAATTCAAATGCAGTATCACCACTGTTTAACCCATAAACTGTTCATAGTTGAAAGTCTATGTCGCACTACACCCATTGTCTTTGTTGACTCAAACACAGGCACGATACTTGTAGGGGTTCACAACAACGTGTTCATGGCATTACGTAACTGCAGGGATGAAGCGAACATGTACAGCCTGATGTTGCCCACCCATTTACTCATGTTAAAAGATTAATCCCAAAAGAAAATTAATTAAGAACACAATGGCGAGAAACAAAAACAAGTCTTCAAGACTATAAAAATTACTTCACATACCTATACCTATTTCATCTCGTAATGGCACACATATTTCCCCATAAACTAATGCAAAACACATGACTTTAAAGTTAACTTCCAGCATCTCAATTTTGCTGTAGTAATCGCAAAAAAAAAAAAAACCTTTACCAGATCTGACTGGTTTTAGGATATTCAACAAAACAAGGGGTCATACACCCTTTTTGTGTAGTTACATAAGACTGAATGAACAACAGCTATATCTTTTCTCCTGGCATTTTATTCCAGCAGTCACAAAAACATAATCTATAAACTTTAAACATACAAAAAAAATACTGTCCTCCTTAGTTTTCCTCCAATATTTAACATTGACATTATGAAAGCTCTTCCGTAGACAACCACAAAGCCACCTTGTGGCCATCAGCATCCCTGATAGATGCTTTTACTCGGCCAGTATCTCTCGTGTACGAAATAACAGGTTCTATTGAGGGACCATTTTGTTCCTCAGGGATGTTACCTGCCTGTGCTTCATGTACATCAGGACAGGCTCCACCCATCTTCAATCTCCTTAAACTAAAACGTCTCCATAGTAAACAAGACATAAACAGTACTGTCAACAGAATAATCAATACAGTAGACCCAATCTCTAGGCCTAAAATGACTACCAGCTTCCACTCTAGGTATAACTCCTAATCCGATTAAATAGGAATTCCTTACAATAATTACTAACAACAAAATTATTACTATGCCGAAGGACACACTTTGCAAATTCCTTTTTCGATCAATTAAAAAAAAAGAGGGTTTCGTTATTTACACACAACCTGCAATCACATTACCCAGTCACTAAATCTTAGTAATTGTCCTCATTACTGTACTTTTGACTTCCATCTCGCAACATAGTACAATTCAACTTTAAACAAGGGCAACTAAATTCACATATTTCACCTTCAACAAACTTCTTAAACATACTTCACAACATTTGCCCCAACAAAACTGCATTAACCAGACAAACTATGTTGGGTGGAGGGGGCGGATTTCCTTATTACAAAACATATTAAAACAAAAACATAAGGGGTTGATTAATGTTCCAAATAAATTTACTAAACAAATACGAGTGAAACTTTTAGCAGCAGTGATATGTAGGTTTCTTTCTAACAAAAACATTATAACGAACCTGATGAGCAGAGGTGCACCAGCACTAGTGGTCGTTGAGTTATTGCCTCGCACTCTGTGGATCCCCGCGACCAGAAGCACCCCTGTGTTCTTCTCCACGAACTACCCCGCATCAGTCATGGTGCAAAGTAGGGGTGCACAATCTACATCCCCGTCTGTCTAACCTTCCCTCGGTTGGTCCAGTCTGGTGCCTGTCTTGTTCATTCGCCTTCACGGTACAGCACACCCTTAACCCAAGTCCACTTTAACAAACCAAATACATCATTTCAATACAACCCTCATTCAGACTTTCAATCTATTACATCCTTCGGGCAAACCTTACATTTACCACTTGCCCTCTAACCTCAAACACACAACACAAAACCCCCCCCCCCCCCCCCCTTCAGTATCCCATCCGAAGTAAAACCCAGGATCTCCCAACTACACTACCAACTTCTAGGCTGGTGTGTGATCCTGTATCTTCTACTAAATTCCTCATTTTCTTCATCCTCGTCTCTTTCACAGTTTCCTCAAAATTCCCACGTCTGATCCCCTGTCGGAACATACCCCAGACATTTCACCCTTAACTCCTCTTCGTGGAGCAACTCTCCAGGCCTACCATGACTGACACAAAAAAAAACCCACAAAAAAACTCCTCAATCTTATGTTATGGACTTTGAGCACAATTAATTTCTAAACCCTAAATACAGTCTCCAAACCACAAACTTAATTTGCCTTATTATTACCGATTAAGTTACCAATAGCCCAACACAATCATGCATTGCCTCGACAGTGTCAGACCCACTATACCCTTAGGTACCGCCCAACAGAAACAATATGGAACCCGGCGCCCCAAACCAAAATGTTACGGTGAGTTGAAGAGGGGAGGAGGTAGGGAAGTTCAGACCTATAAAAATAAAAAAGTGAGCCAACACCAAAATCTAACCTGTGAAGCCTCCACCACATGCTGTAACTTTTACTCAGCAGGGCCAGCACGATACCCTGTACCCTAAATACTTACTTGAAAACCAGAAAAGGCTCATTTAAACCTAAAGCCAAAAATAAACCAGGAGTAGTGAAAAGAAGGGGAGGGGGTTGTTGCGGGAAAAGGGGGGTTTTACTCACAAGGCGACGAGAAATACTAAGACCGCTTCATGGGTTTGACACAGAAACGACGTTTTCCATTATATTACCATAAACCTATAACCCAGTACATAAAAACTAAACAAATGTGGTGTGATGTTGAGAGCACCAAGAGTAAAAAGAAAAAAGAAAGGGCGGGGTCCTTAATAACTAGCACGAAACAAATAATATTAAAAATATAAAAGGGTTTTATTAAGATCAACAAAAGTGTATAACAAAAAAAAACAGGTAAAATTAATAAAAATACAAGACAGATATTTAACTTTTAAAACTATGTTTCATTATAAGGGCTTTCCCGACAAGCTCAAACACAGCCAGCGGCGGGAGAGCGGATATTTTCGGGGACAACTGGGCTTGCCCTGTCTCGTCAACTTCACGGTTGGTTTGCTAGGGGTGGGTGAAGCCGTGCGACCGGGAGAGGGGAAGGTGCGCGCGTCTGGTTGCGCGTTGTCATTTGAGACCTGATTGGCAGATGGTACGTTTGGCCTCAACACCCCAGCTCCAAGGTAATCGCCGTCGTCCCTCACCCTGAAGTACAAACTCCTGGGATTTTCTTCTCCACAACACAGTGCGAGCTGTCTGAAACTTTCGCTAAGTTATGCTAGGTGCTGTATTTGCTGCATAAAATCTTAAGTTACAATACTGAAGTGTGTGAGATCTCTATGAAACGAAGCACATTTAATCGTCATAAATTTCAGCCTATAGTTATAAATGCACCCTCAGCTTGCCACGTAAAATAATTCCTATCAAAAATTATTTTAACTAAGACACACTGTCATGCCAAACAATATTCACTTTTGCATGGGTTACTGAAAGATTAAATTTTTGATCTAGGGACATTTACGTGAATAAAGAAGCTGACGTGATATTTCGAACTTTGTGCTTTAAAAAAGCATAACCAAAGGGGAGGGGATGTTTCGTTAAGTTAATGTGTTCTGGGGACTTGGCACCAAAAAAAATGTGTTAGTTAACAGAAATTACATGTTCGCGAAGTAATTATTCCCTGCATTAAATGATATGTATGAGATAATGCTTATCTGATAGTTTGCACGAATTCATTAACAAAGATTGTCTTTGAATGCATTTTACGATGGGGGAAGTAGACTAACCGTTCAATTAATTAGGACATTCGCAATTGCAGCACTTTGTAGTAATTCACAAGAAACAATATGACATGAAAGTAGACATTTTAACGGCGTATGATATGCGTAGGTACTCTTTAATGTAAGTCGTGAGGGATAGTGTCGACGCATGTAGAAGAGAAGAGCATAAGATAAGTCAAATGAACACATAGACTTAACGACATGAATAGTGAAGAAAAAATGCTCGAACTCACTCTTAAAGAAATGTATTTACATAACCATAAAAATAGTCGTCCTTTCACATTTACAAATTGTTGACAGAAATATTAAAGTTTTGTAATTAAGTGTTTCAGTTATCATTTGTAAGTCTAGCCGGTTTTTTTTCTTTTTCTAAAAGCTTTTGCGGCACAAGAACAACATTATTCACTGTCATACAATACCTAAAGTGCATAGAAAAAAAACTTGAATTCAAAGCTAAAATGTTGCTTCATTACTGAATTTGAGTACAAACTTTAGACAAGTAATACTAGATTAGAAGAGAAAACAAACTTGGAAACGGGGTATCAAGATGGATTAAAAATGTATAGTTACAAATTTTGTACATATCATGATTTGAGACCCGGAAATTTCGCGGATTCATCCGGCAACAAGCTAAGCTCCACAATCCGGTATGTACTTGGGGCTTAGTTGTTTATTGGCTGTTGATCCAGTTAAGCCCCAGACAACGTAGCACCGGATTCGGCCGTCTTTTTACTGTAGGTTACTTATTGGTTCAAATTCGTCCAAGGGGTGGCTTACAAACTGCGATCCAATTGGAAAGAATGTCAAATGTACACGTGTTTGAAGTATAACGTGGCTTAAAATGATCTCGCGAAATTTCCGGGTCTCTGATCATGATATAAACTTACACATAGATATATATATATATATATATATATATATATATATATTCATTCTAGCAGATACTCGTAATATCTTCAAGTTCATTCACAAATTTCTTTTATGTCACAACCAAACAAGACTTTGTGTGCATTAATCTTACATAAAATAGTCCTAATTAATGGTATAATGCACTTATTTTCTGCATGACTATGCCTTATAAATTAAATGTGTGTTATTTATTGGTTACTTTTTTTTTTAACTTTGGTTTAATTTTATTGTAAAAGGGACAAGGAAAAAGCATGCGGAAAAAAATCACGTGATCAGAAAATTATATTGAATGTAGAAATATTTAAGAAGGCATACAGCAGACCCTTTGTTACGAACATCAGACACTTAGTAAAAATCTGTACATTATCATCGCTGTAAACAACTGATTAATGTGTGTGAGAGGGAGATTTAGGCGCCTCATAACAGGCGAGGTCTTCAGGTGGAAATGTGAAGCAGCAACTGAATGCAATGGTGAATGAAACGAGAAAACCCCAAGGAAACCCACCGGCAAATGGCAACGTCCTCCATGTTTAATGCGTGCAAGATCTGGGGCGACCCCGCAGGGAATTGGACCTGGATCGCCGCGGTGGGACATGGGTAATATGACCACAACACCATGTTATTATGACAATAACGGACGCAAAATCATGCGAACCTGAAGATTAATTTGCCTATTGGTCACTTACAGTTATAGCACATTGTGCTGAGTTATACTGTTGCATTGCGCAATTGGATTAAACATTTATTTTGATCTCAGAAAAAAATCATTAATCTTTATATTGTTGTCAGAAGTTGAGATTTTGAATACTTTGGCTTATTTTATTCGATACACTGAAGCATCAGTATAATATTTCACGTGTTTGTCTGAATGCATTAAATTTGAATTATTAATGCACGAGATCGTATCAGGCTTTTTAATTGATAAAATATTCATTCTTAAACAAATAATCACTCAATATATTAATTTTAAAAGCTTTGAAAATTGAATAATAAATGCAATATCACATATTTAGATAGAACTTTCAACAGTGTCACAGAAAAAATATCATCAACAATGTTGGTTTGGAACTATATATGAAATTACTTTTAATTAGTTTTCTGTTCATTTTAAACTACAAAACACTACTTTTCTTTTAACATTAAGCAATAATAATACGCATACAGTATACGCCTGATACCTGCGACGATAATAACAAAGAGTAGCGAATCTATACTTATACTATTAGAAAGCTACATTCTTCCAGATGATCATATACTATGCTAAATAAAAAAAAAGTCCTTGAGAAATTTCAAAATTTGTAAACCAATTCGGAGAAAAGTTAGCTGCTAGGCTGCTTTCTAAGCTTTCTGTACCAAAACTACAGGGCCGATACTTGTAGTTATTTCACTGTTAGAGAGCTACATTATTCCAGATGGACATAGGCTATTTCAAGTGGGGCCTCAGAGGCCTAGTGGGTAGAGTATGCCAAGTGGGGCCGCAGAGGCCCAGTGACTAGAGCAATCCCACGTGGGACGACAGTGACCCAGTGGCTAGAACACTCTCAAGTGGGGCAGCAGTGGCTCAGTTGATAGAAATATATAAAGTCGAGACGCATTGGTCCAGTGGCTAGAGCGATCTCAAGTGAGGACGCAGTGGTTCAGTGGCTAGAGCGATCTCAAGTGGGGCCGCAGAGGCTCAGTGGATAGAAATATATCAAGTAGGGATGCAGTGGCCCAGTGGCTAGAGCGATATCAAGTAGGGTCGCAGTGGCTCAGTGGATCTTAATATTATAAATTCGCAAGTAGTCGCAAGTTGTTGCAGGTAGTCGCAAGTTGTCGCAGGTAGTCACGGGTAGTAGCAGGTAGTTACGGGTAGTCGCAGGTAGTCGCAAATATATAGGTATGTATTTTAATAACTCCAACAAAGCTGAGCAAAATGATGCCGGGGTGCTAGTTAAAATATAAAAACCAGGTTAACCTGGTTATGTCGACATTTATATGCAAGAGCCGACTCATTATGCAGCGTTACGACGTCACGTTCACTTGGAGCCACCTGAGGGAGAGTCTCCAGTTGTAGCTAATTGCGAAAATAAGCAAACTTTCCCTGTGCCGGTCGCCGGTGTTCAATTCTAGGTTCTCCCAGTAATTGGTGACAATTACCCTATGAATGAGACTCGAGGGTAACCGACAGAAAGCAGTGCTTATTAAAGACTTATTAAACACTGTGATACGTGCTCTCCTGCCAGGCAGACTGGTGGTTTGAAGTAATTCTACGGAATCCAGGTGTAGATGACCTGGTCCTAAGCTAAGTGGGGAAGTTACATGAAAAACTTTTGAAGATTACTTAAATACAAACCTAACTCTATATAGGGGGGTCTGTATGAGACAAAGAAAGAATTATATGTGGAATGTATTGTGCACGGAAAGCTTCTGGTAGCTATTGGCATCGCTGGAGCGTCCGGTAACGGGGCTGCTGAGCTCTAACGGCGATGTCAATGGTGGCAGCCTCTGGTGGCTGCGGAAGACTGTTAAGTCGTTGGTGACAGCATCTGGAAGGGTTGTTGAAATGCTCACTGTAGTCTAGACTCAGCACCCAGGTGCTCGGAGGACCACAGCGTACTGCCTTATATAGCGAGGCAGAGCATGTCGAGGGGGGGGGGGGTGGTGGTCACACGCCCCGTGTGACGTACCTCAGGTGCGAGGCCAGAGTGGGGGTAGCATCCTCTGGTCATCTTTCGGCCTTTGCGTATCCTCGGTGGCGCTCGTGCATGGCCTTAGGTGGCTGATGGCTCTATGAGAAGGGGGGGGCAGGGGGTGACGCACCACTGTCTTTCGCAACCCCTCGTATCCAGGTGTCCGGCCGCCCTCCGGGAGATTTTCCTTCTCACATTCCTTCTAGATTCACCTACGCAAAAGACACCAACAGCGAATATGCTCACACCACCACCTGACTGCTGGCTGCGGAGGAGCTAGTATACCCACAGGTATCCTTTCATCCTACATCCCGGCAGGATTGTCGAAGTCTCATACACAGCGTTTATCATATTCCTTCAGATATCCTTTCACGCAACATCCTGGATTGGGGCGCCTTGGCAAGATGAAGGGATAGCACATAACACTAGCCGATATATATATATATATATATATATATATATATATATATATAAAATCAGTGCTCCAGAGAAAGGATTGCACAGAACACAAAGGGGGAGGATATATATATATATATATATATATATATATATATATATATATATATATATATATATATATATATATATATATATATATATATTGCATCAAGGCTCCTGACCAGCCGAGTCACACATGTATTTTTCTGTTACTAGAGGAATTCAAGTACTTACCAACCAGCAGAATAACACAAGCGCAGGATGCCATGTGTTTAACATTGCTAGACAGGACCAGGCCACCCTGGTCAGTTTTCCAGAACTATCTTCTTACAAACTGTAATCATCGCATACAGTGTGCAGCCATCACTCGCAACACTTGTAGTGGAACACATCCGTCCCCGCCATAGTTGTACTACAGGCAGTCATACTCTGTCTCCGACCTGTACTCGTGTACCAATCTTTCAGTGCTCGTAAGTACAGTTATACCATGTCTCTGGCCTGCCATACCATGTCTCTAAACATAACCTGGAGAGGCTAACAACTATCTCCTGATACTCCAAAATATACAGGAGTAAAATTGTATCAGACCCTAACCGACAAAGCTCATTATGAGGACATGTATCTAAAGGTATGCACCTCGAATCATATCATCTGGAAACTGACCAATATCACCTGGGGAGCACAGTCTGCACATCTGCCAGTGTTTTGTGTTACTGTGCTGCAGAATAGTCGACCTTGTTTGATGCAGCTCTGCTCACGCCAAAAAGGCCGACACTGTTTAAATGAGACTGGGTGTATCGTGACAGGCTGCCTACGATCTACTCCTTTCGGATAAATCTATCAACTAATGGGCATAGCACCTTCAGATATAAGGTGCATATCAATTGCGGGAAATGGAAAGATGAAGCAGGAAAGTGATGCGAGACCCTCTTATGTTTGGCTTTATACCTTAATGACCGACATTGGGGTCAAGAAAGAGTTCCTTGGAGACAGCTGAGCTAATACCATCTTTAAAATCGCCGAATAACACTGATGTAATTTGTGAATTGAAGATCTTTGCGATCATATCAAAGGAGGAGTCTACTGCTGGTTACTATCTGCCCTATGCCACATGGAAGGCCCAGAACCGACTTAGGACTGGTGTGTTGTGATTCAAAGTAAATCTCAAAAAGTGGGGTTACGTTTCTGGAGACGAACTTTGCGAGTGTGGAGTGTCAGGACCCTACACAACTTCTGGTCTGTAAAGTCTCGAGGATCCATGCACAAGGGAAGATTCGTATGCAGCTAATGGCAGGGCCGTACTGACGGCTAAATTCTGGGCCATATGTTCAATTTAATTCGCTGAAATGAATTAGATTCTCATGTAATTTATCTAAACTTTGTATCTTTATGTCCTGGACACGACACATAAATAAATCTGGCCTGTGTTCGTCTACCAAACCTTCAGTGTGCGTACTTACGAACAGTCCTACTCTGTCTACATGACCAACCTGCACTCGTGTACCGAACCTTCAATTACAGCCAGTCTGTACCTTGTATCCCCCTCCACACCATTGGAGGTCAAGGGTCAAAGACTATAGTAGTAGTAGTAGAAGTAGTAGGGGTTTTCATGCACGGAAATGACCGGCCTAGCTACACACCTTGCACTTGTGTACCAAGATTACAGTGTGTGTAATGAAGGGAAGTCATGCTTTGTCTTACATACATATCATGCTGTCGCAATAAATATGCTGTCATAGCTGGTCCTAGACACGGCCAGACAATTCTGGGCACATCTTCCATATGAACCAAGTGAAACGAAACCGGTGAATTCAGCAGACACTCGCCACTCGCAACACTAGCAGCAGAATGTGTTTAATATGCCACCGAGCAATGTAAGAACATTTAAGGCTGGCTTTAAGCAGTTGACTGACAGCACGAGCATGGTGCAGGTAAGTCGGAGAATGGTACACAACACTAGGAGAGAGAGATAGATAGAGAGAGATAGAGAGATATATAGAGATATAGAGATGGAGATATATATATATATATATATATATATATATATATATATATATATATAGAGAGAGAGAGAGAGAGAGAGAGAGATATGCCACTGTGGCAGATCAGTGTAGTCACACATGCATGCACTTTACGGGAGGAATTTAGTGCCTAGTGCCATAACCGGAAACACATACAAAATAACATACCTTTTAAACTATTAGTCACCCGAGAGAGGACACCATTACACAATGGGGCAAATAGTACGTACCACCTATAATGCTAGAACTGTAAGCGTATTACGGAATGGATTACCCATGAATCACCAATATCAATCAAGGAGATATCGCAATACAAACATAAACAGCTTTCAATTATGCATGTACTCTGCTTTTAGAAGACCCTGAACAGAGGTTTATCTTACCTGGTGGAGTAGTTTCATATAGTCATGAAAACATTACCAGCACAGACCATAATGATACGTCTTACCCGCCCATGCATGTTATACATTACCGACCAAGAAAGCAACTCGATACCTCCAAGTAATGTAAGTAAATCACCACTGCTTGACAAAATGTACTTACTTATTACATATGCTATTGAAAGGTTATAGGAACTAATGCTTATACCCTGATGTTGGTGGAGACAGTCCACCATCCTTGAAAATAAGGTATCGCAGGTTCAATTTCCATAGTCTAATCATTTCACAGGGATAAAATCAGTGGTAATGCATGCCAACATGAAAGTAGTTATTGCATGTTCGCCCACAGTGAATAGGTAATGTATGCCGTCTGCCAGGAAGTGAGTGGAAGCAAAACATTCCCACTCCACAGCCGAATGGCACGAAGATAGTAACTGCTATTGTCTACAAGGCGTACTCATGCGAAATAAGTGCGTGCCTTGCATGCACACAGCAGGAAGTGTTCGAATGAAGATTAAGCCTATCGTATAAGATGAACGAGTGTAAAGAAGTTGAGAGTCCAACTTTGCAGGCTAGACAGCGAACGACTGCTGTAAACATTAGAATGTGTCTGTACAATATCGCTTCGAATATACTAGTGTTGGTAAAGGGTATTGCTTCTGTTCCCCCTACTCACTTTTAGATCTATAAAAGCAGTTCCTACCAACACACATCGCTCAGAATATCTTTCTCTCGTCGAGTGGAAATAGTGAAATTTATGACATGCTATTCTAGCAGTTAGAAAATTTTATTGGCAGTCATGACATATGGAAAGATTAAATCACTAGCGGCACTCGACAAAGATACCGCGCTTGCATACCTGGCTAAAAAATTCCTTCTCACATATGAACAACATGGAATAAAGTCCATCTACAAAGACCTACATGCAACAGGACGAAAAAATTCTTGGCTGTCTCCATTCGTAGAATGTTTCAGACACACCACACCCCAGGAGCTGATGTAAGACACAATGGGAGCAAGCGGAAGCAGTAACAAAAGGAAACAAGACACCTCCAACACGGAAAGATGAACGAATGTAAAGAATATGGGAGGCTAAACTGCCGACTTCGCAGGCTAGACAGCGAACGACATGATAAGGTAACATGGTTTAGTCCAGCAATCATGCAGACGTATGCACCACACAGCCAACAGTCGAGGCAACCAGATGTGAGTAACATTAACTAGCAAGCATTGGGATGGTATACAAGCGAGCATCATGTAAAGAAAGATGTAATTTCGTCGGCGAGCTTGGTGGTGAAAGGCAGGTCGTTAAAACTAAATTCATCTATTACGATTATGTACTCCACTACACTCTGAAGATGGAATCAATGGGTGAAGACTTAACATCTGTACCAACATCGACATCGTCAACACCAAGGGGCCCTGATGAGTCGCTGCAAGCATTAAGGTATCAATGTTACTATTGTGAAAAAACTTTCCGTGAAATTTGTAATTTAAGCCGACATGAAAGTTGCAGTTGCATGTTCAGTCCAGCATACAAGACATTCCACCATTATAACTGCGATGCTGTGTTTAACCGAAGTGATGTCCTGTATAAACATAACATCAAGTGCAAAGGCAATGGTTGTCGTTCATCGGGAGGCGAGTTCAAGTATTGTGGGAAGACATTTGCTAACCGCACCTGTGCCAAATGTCATGAAGATAGTAACTGCTCACTTGCAATCCTCTACAAGACCCACCCGTGTGATAAATGTGGTGCGGTATACACAAATAAAAATGCATTGAAAGCTCATAGTAGGAAATTTTTCGAATGAAGACTAATTCGATAGTGTTAGACGGAATAGTGTAAAGAAGTTGATAGACCGAATTGACAACTTAGATGGCCAGACAGCGATCGACCTATGAGGTAATATATTTCAGTCCACCAATGATGCTGATGTTTGTGCCACTCGACCAGCAGTCCTCTACTGAGGCAACCCGAGATGGTCAATGCATACTAGCAGGTAGTGTGAATAGAATACAAGTAAGCATCATGTAAAACAGATGTCAGTTCGTCGACGAATGTGGTGTGGAAGGTAGATTGTTAAAACTGCATTCATCTACTACAATCATATACTCCACTACAATATGAAGATGGAATCCATGAGTTAAGACTTACTATCTGTAACACCATCAACATCAGCAACAGCATTAGGTATCAATATTACTATTGTGAAAATTCTGTTAGTAACAGTCTTAATGCACTCGGACATGAAAGTTGCCGTATGTTCAGTCCGGCATACACCGCGTCCCACTGTGGTAAGTGTGATGCGGTGTTTACTCGCAGTGATAAGCTGTATGAACATAACAAGACGTACAAATACGTTTATTGTTCATCGGGAAGCGAGTACAAGTATTGCAGCAAGACATTCACTAACCACACCAATGCCAAATGTTATTAAGACATGCCCATTTGCTACCATCTACAAACCTTCCTATGCATTAACTGCTGTGGGGTAAATGCGTATAAGACACCACTGAATGTTTACAGAAGGAATGTATGATGAAGTTGAGCGTGTTAGATGAACAAGTGTAAAGAAGTTGAGAGCCCAACCTCGCAGGCTAGAAGCGATCGACCTAATAAGATACCATATTTCAGTCGGGCAACTATGCTGATGTTTGCATCAAGCAGTCATATGCTGAGACAGAATGAGACAGGCAAGGTCAGGCAGCATGCAGTGTGAACAGTATATACAAGCGAGTAGTATGTAAAAAGGGATGTCGGTTCGTCGCCAAGCATGGTGGCTGAAAGCAGACAGTTATGACAATGTTCATGTAGTACAATCACGTAGTATGTTACACTACGAAAATGAATCAATGGTTGAAGACTTACCATCTGCAGCAATGTTAGCATCGGCATAAGCAAGGCGTCCTGTAAAGTCGCTACATGTATTACAATATCAATGTGACCACTGTGGTCTCATACTCTGCTACAATATGGAGATGGGATCAATGGTGGAACACCTACCATCTACAACACTGTCAGCATCGTCAACAGCACGGTGTCCCGAAGTGTTGAAGCAAGCATTACAGTATAAATGTTACTACTGTGGAAATACTTTTAGCAAAAGTTGTAATGCACACCGACATGAAAGTAGTCATTGCATGTTAACCCCTGCATACATGACATTGTACTGCGATGCTGCTTTTACACCACAGTTTTAACCCATATAGACATAGCAGGAAGTGCAAGCCCAATGTTTGTCCTTCAGGGAGCGAGTGCAAGTATTGCTGCAAGACATTCGCTAACCGCACTACTGCCAAATTTCATTTAGCTAGTAGATGTCCCATCTACAAGACTTACCTATGTGATGGCTGTTGTATGGTATATGTGCATAAGTCTTGAATGCTCACAGCAGGAATTGTTCTATAAAAAACAGTCACCATAAATGCTTTGCATGAGTGAAAAATATGTTTTGAGCATTATCAAATATTAGAATGTATTCTTATGTCCTGTTTTCTGTCAAAAATAAAGTCTGTAAATTATTTTTTTGTTATTCATTTAATGTAACCTACACTAATATTATGCCTACCACCATTACTAGAAAAAATACCAGATTTTGTCTAAGCAGAGAATTAATATTTTTGTATAGCGTCAAGTCTCGGACTCATCTGCTTACCGATGGCTGTTTGAGCACTACACACACATACCCTCGCCATCTTTGTTTCTCCAGTCGACCACTAGAGTGCACATCCATCATCTGCTAGGGTCGCGGTGGTCTTCATTACCCCTATCAGATGGGGGACTCCACCATCGTTTGCATTATCCATGACGGTCGCTAGGAGCACTCATACCGCCACACATGTCCGAATTCCGATGTACAGCATGCAGAGCACTCACCCACTGGGATTTGAACCTCGGATGAGGGGCATAGGGACAGGGGTCTGGCAGATATGGTATGTCAGAGTGGATTTTTGCCTTTGTGATCTAGTCTTCGAACCCTGCTGGCTCTGTCACAATTATAATTTCCCCCATCCATATTACTGAATTGATAACCCCAATCTCTACAGAAAATACACGTTTGCAGATGTTAGCCCACTGGATGCTCGACATGAACTGACTTCTTGTTCAGTACAGTAAGCAGCTTTTATTACTTTCATCTGCTTAAATTGCAGTGCCATGTTCATACAAATGAAGTCGGACTGTGATTGATTTGCCTTGGAAATTAATCAAACGACTGTCTTGGTCGACAACAGACATGAGTACCTCTTGTACGTTCTCTGTGATGACTGGAACATAAATGGGCATCTCTGGCACATCCACCAGTTTAAATCCCGGTGGCACTGATGCAGAAAATTCGTAGTGTTTTGCTAGGCTTGGCATTGAGGTACGAGCTGGTAACTAAATTGAATTTTAGTCTTTTGTTCACAGGGAATACATTTACCAACAAAGGCCATTTTTGTGCATTTTATTGGCTTTGTACTTCGTGTTCAGGAACCCCAACATTGCTGAAAGCATGTCATTTCATGTGAGATCTATCTAAGCAGTACTAGACATTCCACTGTGTACCATATTAGGGTTTCCATGCAGCTTCACTGCCACATCTTGTCCCAGTTCTCACTTGAAATAGTAATCTACATCTTTATTTCATTCGATCCAGTGGGAATACGTACGTCACCTCTCTTCCCATTCTCCTTGACATACTGGTATATGCAATTGTGTTGATCGATATTATGTATGGAGAAATATGTTTGAAAATCGATTGGCATAATTTTCTACCCCCCTCTTCAATTTGAGGCTAGGAAGTGCAATGAACACATTTCTTAATTGTTAATCCTAATGTTTAGTGTTGGAGACATCACCGATTATTACAGGCAGTACACTCTCGTAAAGTATGGGACAGGAAGCAGACAAATTTCTGCAGTTCCCAGGGATGTTATTCTGTCTCACGATTGTAGTATATTCTCATACCTCTCATGTACATTTTCAGTTCAGGCAGGGATGTTAAGTTGCCATAGCTGTCATAGTAGTCTACTTTATTTCCACATTTGTTATATTCTACCCATATTGTTCCATGTCCTCGACTAGTGTCCAGATATATTACTCCACTTTCCACTCGCCATGCCATGGACAGACCTGAAGTTTGCCCCACATAAAACACCTCTAGAGTAATGTACTTTTAGTCTCTAGATACGCAATTGGTGTGTTGGACAGTTCCTTTAAGATTGAATGGGCACTTAGGATAGTATCTTCCTCCATTTCGATCATCTTCCCACCAACATTTGCTTCCTCCTGCCTCCACCCCCTGCTTGTACGGGCGAGGATACAGGCCCTGCCCATTTTTTTCTCCCCTGAGTGTTTCCATCCTCTTGTGTCTCATAAATTCCACAAGTCTTTAATTTTCTCCTTTAGCCAAGTTCACTGCATGCACAATACCACTAGCCCTTTCAATAAAACTGCCGATAAGTCCGATTGCTGGCAGTAGGAAATGCAATTTTTCACCACTCTTAATTTGATGGCAGTGGTGGCTTGGTTTCCTGGCAACTTTCCTCCCGAACTCTAATCCGATTCCCGAATTAATTTTAATACACATCTTGCCAATATTCCAGATGGCCAGTTGTTCGCCGAGTTTCGATGCAGGTGAAATATCTACCATTAATGCTTTTTCTACACTGATATCATACTTATGTCGATTCTCTAGCTGACTACTTGCAGCATATGCAATATCATGCTCTAAGCACACCCTATCTAGCAAATTGACAGGAACGTCACCATGTTTTAATCTCCATGCCAGTCGGGTCCCAGGCCTGCAAAATTTATAGCCAGGAATGTGTGTTTCGAAGGGTAGGTTGTTGGTTAATGAATTGACGAATCTGCATCCACTCTAGACTTTGCTCCCATGATGCTCTACAGCTTACTAACACTACTCGATCACTACTTCATTTATAAATTTTTCTCGCACTTGGACCCTACCTTAAGTACTTGTTTAGTGTTAGTGTCTCAGTGCAATGGAGATTGTGGCCCAGGCCACCATACTACCAGTTAGCATCACTGCCAAGGATGAATCTACAGCTTGTTAATTGCGCCATGGCAAAATTTCAGAAAACACCATTCACGGTATTATAGCTGGTCTGAGTGTGGGAATATGCATGCTTCTCATCTGTCTGGAGCATCCCAATGGATTTAACTTTGAGAATGTGTACTTCTACTCAAAATCTCTCCAACAACCGAACCACGTGCACCTTGCTTAAGTTCTACAGGCAGTGGATGGACTTCAGTATTTTCCATTCAGTGACAATTCAGATGTGCCCCCGAGCGAGCCTGGCCGAACTCTGTTGGTTTTCGATGATGTTGCATGCGAGAAACGGAACACAAGCCAACAGTACTTCAGTATGGGATGGCATGTTGCTGTGGACTCGTTTAATCTCAACTCAGACAAATTTGCACATGCCTAAGCAACTGCTGTATGGCAATGCTAATTTCCTTATTATATTTCGCATTGGTGACCTGAATTTTCGTGAATTATACTCCGACCATGTGAATACCGATATGATTTTTTTACAGTTTATGTGCCTGTGTTGCGGGCATGACCTGCATGGTTTTCATGTAATAGCGAAGAGTTTTCCACTTCTTAAGGGGCGGTATCGCCAGGGCCTTGCCACTTTAGTGAACTACAAGCTATGTCGTGTCCCAAGTTTCGCCATAGCAGCCTGAAACATCACTGGAAAATTATATCACTTCTACAGATGTCAGGAACTGCAGTTTTGGTGGCAAAAGGGTCAAGTATCTCGGCGAGCCTAAGCATGATGGTGATGCTACGAATGTCTCCTTTATCCACATCATCACTTCCAAGGTTTTGGGGCCTCTCGCCGCGCTGCAGACTGCCTCTCCAAACACAGTGACTCATCACTTGCTGAGGTTTGATATGTTTCAGCTTGTGACACTGAAGCTGAAGTTCACAGGCTTGGGCTAGAAAATGGTCGTCTGGGTTACTACTGACCCCCAAATATTGCTCAAAAATGTGTGCACTGTGGCTGTATTAGGCGAGAATTTGGCCATTGTGGAGAGCTGAATCTCTGGCAAATCTACTGGCAACTGATATGGACACAAGACCTTTGTTGAAGATATGGTGGCCAGTCTAACCGTTCTCACTTCCGGTAATGCTCTCAAAATCCTGGAAGGCCAGAGATCAACAACACCAGTGCATTATCTGCCAAGATGGAGGCCCAGATTCGCTCATTGACTTCTACAAATGCCAACATGCTGACCACTCTAAGGGGTAAGCTTGAGACTTTGGATAAGAAACTCGATGTTGTGGGTGCATATTTTGCAGACAGCGGCCTTACCGACTTGACTACGAAAATAGGCAGGACTTTTATTGTCGGCACTGAAGGTGCAGCAGGCACGCTGCCTCTTTAACTATGAAACAGACCGACCTGGAATCGAACATCGATGCTGTTGGTATGTCGTCCGTTGAAATGAACGGTCAGATTTTAACCCTAACTTCCAGTGTGTAGAAACTGAGTGATCTAGGCAGTACACTTGCTACTATCGACAAAAAAGAGGATGACTTTGGTGGCTATGTTAACAGCAGATTATTTACAACTCTAGGTGCTACTCTGAAGAAATAGCTGCTCATGGCAAATGATAATATATGCAAACTGGCTTCTTTGAGAACTGAGGGCATATATCCGACCTGGTTACGAACCGTGGCGACCTGACATCTAACTTCTCTGCGAAGCTTGATGCTGTAGGCAGCTGTATGGCAGACAAGATTGTTACCGACCTGTCGGCGAAGCTGGGCTGGTCATTGCTGCTTCTGCAGTCAGTGTAAGCAAGCTAGGGTCTCTGGCCAACCTGGAGGTGAAAATCAGTTCTGTCACGGCAGGCATAGCTGATATCATTCGCGATAACATAGTAGTCGAGCTCAGATTACACGTCAGTTCCTTGAGTAAGTAGATCACTTACAGATAAGTTGTGGGCACATTGCAAACATGTGCTTGGTGCTGCTATTCAACACATTTATAAATCGGAAAACGCTCTTAAGAAGCTAATGGAGTGGTGTCACTAATATATATACAATGCACATTTGATATATTTCAGTGTATGTCTGTTCCTGCCGCCGAAGATCTGCAACATATTGCAAGTATCTTTCATAAGTATCTGCTATTGTGCCTCTGGCTACTCTGAAACAGAGGGAGCAATCTAATGCTTGCTCAGTGATTGTTCGCAATTACCTAACTTCCTATATACCTCACTTCAATTATTCGAATTATGGAATGTATAAACCAAGTAAGAAATGATTTCTGGGCAACAAACAAAGTTTCTTTCTGCCCAACAATTTTATACAAGTAGGCCACGATGTAATGCAAGCTTCGCCTGGCCTCTACGAGCTACTGGCTAAACACGAACCAGGGGGTTATTCTTGTGCTGCATTGCATCAGTACACGCATTTACCTCAACTCACGAGCACCCATTTGACTGGGAACGATACTACCAGCAACTCTTATAAGGACGAAACACATCGAAAGTTCGACATTATCGCCCATCTGTTCCCCCATGTGACAAGTGGCTCGGGCCTCTCTTCAAACCTTGATGGTGGCTGTCTGCTAGAATATGTCTACTAGGACGTCAACGAACTTGTATACCATCTATGGCTTCTCATTGCATTTTAGCAAATTGGAAATATGTCCTGTAGGAACAAAATTGTAAATATCTTGCTGGAACTCAAAGAATATGGCTATATCCAGTGAAGACCTACTATATCGCACGACTTCAACTATGTCACGAGCACAGATCACCGAAGAACTGAATGGCCCACATGGACAAACTATCCCAGATGTAAGTTACTCCTTTTTTGGGTTGCAAGACCTCTACCAAGTTGATTTAGTCTATATGCTTCCTTATGCTCATGTCAATAAGAAGTTTAAGTGCATTTTGACTGATATCAACTGCTTCTAGAAATAATATTGGGCCATCCCTGCACACAGAAACCGTGGTGCGGATGTTGCAGCTGCAGTGAAGTTGGTACTAGCCAAGAAAGGCACTCAGAAGAACATTTAGACAGACCACAGGAAGTAATTCTACAGACCTGTACTCCATATGCTTATGGTAGCATATGCGATCAATCACGACTATTTTTTCCGAACTCAAAGCTTCAATAGTTGAATGATTCAACTGGACTCTGGTGACCATGATGTGGAAACAGATCTTGACACAAGTCGAGATATGTTCTCAGGCATCAGCTGCGATTTTTTGTTCTCCTGCGGCTCCCTCTTCACGTGCAACTGTGCTTGGAGTGATAGCCCACTGATGAGAGACCTGGGCGACATAGTCTGAGTGGGAGAGCCGTACACAAAGCTAGAGTGCAAGATGCCGGCCCTCGAATGTTTGTGAGTGCTATGGTGAAATCCCACATGAGTTGCATAAGTTAGAAAGTAGTAGCATGCTGAGGGCACCTCTGTCCACGATGGATGTTGGACAGGGTGACTCCACACCCCGACTCCACATCCCACGTGTCAGATGCCACATTGTAAGATCATCCATACCAGATTGTGCAATCTTTCGCCATTTTGCGGTCAGTGAGGTGCTCCACTCATAAGTGTGGTTGGTTGGAATGCGAGAGCACGAAACTCGCACTAGGAAGGGAGAAATGTATAGTTGCATATGAAGGGCACTCCCTAGTCTGAGATGACAAGTAGGTTGCTTCCAAGATTCCCACCAGGGGCACGAGGGAATTTTCACTAAGGAAAATGGAAATTTTCCTCGTGTCTTCATACACAATGGCGGACGGGGTCCGCGGTGTACGCTGCCCGGAGACACTTGCAACAGAACATACCAATTCATACTACTTGAGGCAAAAAGAAAATTATAATTTTATTTCAACATCAAGTGATAGCATTTTACTGCAAGATGTTTGGTTGAGAGAATTTTGTTTGTACTTATTGTAAATAAAATTGGTAAATTACGACTAATTCTTTTATTTAATTAAGACCTCCATCCTTTAACGAATCTGGTTTAGCCCACTTAAGGATATTGTAACAATATTAAATAATAAGAGCATTCAATATCGAGCTCGTACACGACTGTCGTGCCATAGGTGTGAGATGGCACAGTGGTAAGCCACTAGATTTATTTTTTCGGGAGGATCCCAGTTAGATTCCTAGTCCAGTAATCCTGTGTTTTCATTGTTTTCCTAAGCCGCTCTCCCGGCGAATACTGGTGGGATGGTTCCTTACCACAGGCCATGCCGACACCTTCCCTGGCCCTGCTTCTCCGTGCAACCTCCTCTGTCTAAAGACCTCACTGTCAACAAGACATTACTTCTAACATTTTAAGTAATAATGCGCACACCGACATGTAGGAAGTTGTCGTGGAATGTCCTTGCGTGTCTATTCCCATCTAGTTTCGCCTGTGTGCCCATCTTCATGTATTTGGATTGTCAAATTTTGTGACAGTTTGTCCACACACATTGGTGAGCGCAAGGTGCTGAACTTTGTCGTGTGTTGTGTGTTCGTAGATCGAGATCGAGACGCTGCTGGCGCTGAACCCCAACCTCATCCCGGGCCACCACATCGAGCATGGGCTGAGTCCAGCCAGGATCAGCCGGGTGAGTCTGCAGCCTCCTCTGCCCCGGTGCTCGAGCCAGCCTGAGGGTGCATTCGTCTTAATTTGCCTCCTCTACTCCTCCGTGGTAGTGCGAAGTAGGCTGCTCTGACATCGCGGAGAAATTTCACATTTGTGCATTGTTTGGACGACAAAGATGTTTTGCATGTTTCATTCGTGCCTAATACTATTTGGTAAGTTTTTTTCACATGCCACGATCACTGCCATGTCAATATCGGCATAAATACTGAATTTCACCATTGTCATGAATTGGATTGATACATAGTTCAAAATTCAGCATTTAGTATTTAAAAAAAAGTCGTAATTGGAGGCAATTTCTAATACGAATGCTCTCAGGCAACTGGACTATACTTTTCTTTAACAATTTACTTTTCTGAACTAAATCAATTTTGCACATGCTTCATATTATTCCACTGCGCTACTAACAGTACTAATTGGTGATGGTGTGAGTTTTTCTTTCAGCCATCGACGTTGGGCCACATCCTTGTGGAAAGAATGAATGGAGGTGGTCCCTGATGGGGTGCCTATTTATCTCCTGTAGTCTTGCTGCCTAAGTTTGCTTGTGTAGTTTCTCACTTGTTTACTGGGGATCTGCGGGTCAGGATATATAGGAGCTGAGCCCACAGTATCGCCGATATTTACAAGCAGTAATGTTCAGTACCATTACAAGTTTGTTCTAGGCACATGGAGGGTTGTGCGAAGACAACCGCTAAATTCCCCTTTTTTCTAGATGCGAAACTATTCATGAGCATGCCTCTATGTGCATGTTTATCTGAACTTTCATATTAAAACCTATACTTTAAAAATATAGCTTCTGAGAAAAGTAAGATAATCTACTGTTTAGTTAACGCACATTGGTCTGTCATGTCGAAGAGTCCATTACTTGATTCAAACCAGCGACAAATCTTAGTCAAAAATTAGTTGTCAATGTCGTAAGTTGTTATTTATTGCCAAGAATAAAAAAATGAAAAGGTGCTGGCGGAAGGCTTTTGATTTTTAGTGGGAAGGGGCCTTGGGCAGTGACAGCGAACACCACCATAGTCATTCTGCTTGACTGGATGTCGG
This sequence comes from Dryococelus australis, assembly GCA_029891345.1. Lineage (NCBI taxonomy): Eukaryota > Metazoa > Arthropoda > Insecta > Phasmatodea > Phasmatidae > Dryococelus > Dryococelus australis. The sequence continues at coordinate 85,611,369 of CM057002.1, read as the reverse complement.
GTAATGGGTTTCCGGGTGAACACTACTTTATGGGACGTGAATTGTTCACACACGTGTCCTGTAATTTTAATAGTGTAATTATATTGTATGTCTTGTGAGATTTAGTTCACAGAAAACAATAGTGTCATTGAACACAAACAAATAGTATGTTACAGACAACATTGAAATAACTGTGTTATAGAAGAAATGCAACTAAAATGCTATAATCATTGACTGTTGCCGAACATTTTGCCAACGTCCAGAAAATTCATATGATTTGATTTTGCGTCCTTATGCAAACCCACTCAATTGTCCATATATCAAAACACTTGCTATGACATTAAATATAATTAATAATTTTAACTTAAATCTTTTACATCGACGGTTATGCCATAAAAATTTGTTTGTTAGAGAAAACTTATTAGATATATCGATTCTAAATGGACTAATTTTTTTCTCCCCCAATTATTAACGATGTAGTATTTTATCACCACCATCATAAAATATTATTTTATTTCATGAGACTCACATACTCCTCATTTCGTTTTAAATAATAATTTTTATATGTTTGAATAATCCAGATCATCCAAAATTTAACTACTACTTTTTCACTGTCATGAATCAAGCCAAATATTAAAAAAATACGTGCATCGTTATTAAAGTTGTTTTCCATGCCGAATAGAGACTTTATTCTCTGAAAATACCTCATTTGAAAGAGAGATAACACTAGAAAACAAATGTTTTAAGATTTCACTAGTCTGCTGTTTTCTAGGTATTCCCATTGTTAGCATTTCAAGGTATTACTGTGCCAAGTGAAACCCATTCTATCTTGTTTTCCTTAGTAAAATGCTGTACAAATTTTCCCCGCGAGACTAGCAAATGATCGACTTGTCTATTTTCGCTAAAGGTTTGTCCCATAAGTATCAAATGATGAATGCACTGACCTGTAGTATTTATATGCACAGATGAATGTGCTTATCCGCTAAGACATTTAACTAAAAATACATTCCTGGCATCCGATTCATGTTTCCACACAGCTGAAATTCTAGTTCCTCTGAAAACAGGTGTTAATAAGTGACCACTCTTATTTCGGCACTTGTTCACTTTGGAATAACATGCTTAAAATTATTGCTGTTTAATCTATTGTGAGTAGGGAGTACAGTACACTGCTTCAACGATTTATTTATTGAAAATGGTGGCCATCCGCCTTCCCCCATTTCCTTCCCCTCCCCTTTCATCATCCCACTCTCTCGTCATCTCGTCTCCTAACCACCTCGCGTCTGTGAGGTGTCCTGCGATTAGCTAATGGGTTACCCCTCCCCACTCTCCCCTAAGCAGTGTGCTGTGATTGGCTGAGGGGTTACCCTTTTGGCAGACAAACCACCCAAGCAACATCTGTGGAACGTGCGTGGGCAGTCCTTGGTTCGTGACCCGCACAAGGCGTAATTAGTAATTACACATTCATGCAGTTGTGCATAATGAGATTAGTATACACGTTCATTCTTTGGCTGCCGAATCACAAGTGAGGTGGTTGGAAGGGGAGGTTTGTGCTATAGGATGGGGTGAGGGGGAGGAGTTAGGATGTGGTTCGACACCCGATCAGGTAAATACATGCCATTGGGATTTTAATTGTGTAATAAGTAACATCTATGTTCTGAGTGTATTTACATAACAAAAAATAAGTAATATAATGACTAAGTATGCATAACGAACGAGCAATTACACAAAATATTTGTACCAACAGTAAGTACATGTAATTATACACTAAATACACATACCGAGAGACTAATTATATATCCGCTCCCTACCACTGCTCAGTTCCGACTGAGCTGAGATTGCTAATATGTTTACGTTAGACAAGCCCACCAAATTGGAATGGGCTCCGACCAAGCATGTCACAGCCTGAAATGCAAATCCGCTGCTGAATGCCGCTCGCGCTGCTCCCTGGCGATGTAGTGCGTATAATTCTCAATGCGCCCGCATGGAGTGCTAGTGGTTGGAGACGGGGTTACTGTAGGGATGAGTAAAATTCTTGGGGATGTATTGTGATGAGCTGACAAGTTCTCATACACTTCTGAAGAATGTTGTGATTAATTGATATCAGTGTTGGGACACGCTCTTGGTGAATAAAACACCCAAGTGACATGTGCGGGACTTTTAACATTTTTGGGTGCTCAGGATAGGAGTTGGGTATAGGATGAGGTAAGTCGACTGAAGGGTAAGAACAGGAGAGTAGAGGAGTCTCTCAGTCCTTGCTTTCAGATCCGTAGAGGGTAATTCGTTTTTAATTGTGTAAATAGCAATCACATAATGGCTAAGGTACATAATAAGTAATTGCATAATTAGGCATAAGTACCTATAATAAGTACACATGTTTACCCATCAGCTGCTGAAACACAATTGATGAGGTTGGAAGGCGAGAGTAGGATAAAGGGTTGAAGATTTACTCCTTGGTTCGAGTCCCATCGATATTAAATACTTGTAAATTATACACATATTGACTAAGTATGTGTAAGTGCATAATTAGGGTTTGCATAATGAATAAGTACTGATGAGAGATTACACTAAGTACATGTCCATCCTTGGCCACTGCTCATTTCCAACTAACTGGTTTTTACTATTATCTTTAAGTTGTGCTGCCACCTTGTAATATCAAGTGCACTGTAAATCAGGATTGTAGACAACGCTCCTTCCCAAACCCTATCTGTCTGTCATCATCTCTCGTGGTGTGAACATTGCTCCACACACCCTCCTGTACCCACTTAACCGGTGACCGCGAGACCACATTTGGTGGTGGTTCATGCGACAACAAAGGGCTAGCTAGCTCTCCGCCACCCCTTCCTCCAGCAGTCTGACCTCAGCAACCAAAGCTAGAGCAACTCTAAGCACTCTCGAAAGACACGTGTGTTTGTGAGACTGGTTTAACAGGTGGGCTCACTCATCGACAGAGAGTACATCAACGCCTGGTTTCACGTATAATTCTGTATACGATATCACACATACTAGTGACTTTCACATATTTTATTGAAGTATATAAATATAAAAAATATATTTTTCAAAATAAACTTTTTTCTAAATTGCTAGATAATAACATTTAAAATAAATTAGAACTCATTACCTTACAAATGCCACTACCATGTGAAGTACCATTTGTATGGCAACAATTCTTTAGCCAACCAATTTTGTTAAGTGCCAGTCCTTTTGGATGTATAGACAATTGCATGACGACAACCCACAAGTCGTATACGCATTCTGCAATAAACACTATTACTTATTAATCTGTCATTGTTTAAATTGTTTTCTATCCCCCAAAAAATCCAAAGTCGCCTCGCGCTAACAGCTCACTCCATTCTCAAAATATTTTCCTCAGCAAAAGTAATAGTGGAAATCCCGCAGGGCAGGACTGCAACGCATATCTATTAGGCAAAACCCTTGTGTAAGGAATAAAACGTAACTCCCCAAGTATTAAAAAATCCTTTATGTATCTTACTATACTTCAAACCAACAAAACATCGCATCAATTAAAAATATATATATATATATGTGTGTGTATATATGTGTGTATATATATGTGTGTGTATATATATAAATCTTAAAAAATATATAAGAATACAGAAGTGTATATTACCCACAAATATATACAGAACCCATGAAAAACACTTCCGATAAATTGCCTTTTTATTTTACCAATTGTTAAACTAATATAGAGGTACAAGACATGCAGGGTTCTTTAAGCAATTGCTCCTCATGCGATGGTACAAATTACAACTTAATGTAAATAACTTCCCACAAAATCTACACTGATTTCCAGAAACTGGCTAGTTGTGGGCCGAATCACCATCTTTCGCAAATCATTTGTTTTTCAAAATGCATATGATCAGTATTGACACTCAGACATTTTTCGAAACAATGTTTATTTTTACTAGTTTTTACCAAAGATAAAATTTTTTGAGTCCTTGTCAATTTGGTAAGTAAAATAAATTTCCTATCGCAATATATACACGGATTACAAGTTTGTGTATTTCTCTTCTAAAGTAGGTAATGGCGACGCATTCGAAGTAATATTTGTTGTTAAGGAAAAATGGCAAATAATCATATGTTTCCCTATTGCATTGTCATTATTGAACAAGCATTAAGATTTCAAACAACATAGATGGCGATTAGGTTTGCTGAGACAATATCATTCATAGAACATATTTTTCTCACATTAAGTGAAGAGATTTGGGCAGCTCTTAACAGCGAGGTCTTGATAGCTTCTCACATCGAGATACTCCCCACAATAACAACACTTTTGTCGCAAATTGACTGCTGGATAAATTCTTCTGAAGAACGCATATTTTCTTCCACTAACATAACAGACTAAGACGTCTTATCTACTATCCTAGTATTAATGTTTTGTATTGTAATTACTAGTTGGGGAAAATGGGGGGTAGGGGGGGAAGGGGGGGGGGGGCTGCCATATACTTTTCTCTGAAAAATTGCCTAAAAATGGTTATTACCCGCAAACAGAATGAAGTAATCAGCCAAACACATCCACCTCTTATACTTTTCAAAAGTTAGTAATATACACAGACAAAATTACTTATATGAAAATCATCCCCTGAGAAATTATATACTAATCTTAAGATGTACCATGAACGTTTAAAAATTATATTTGTGCAAAACTCGTTAAAGTTTTCCATAGCCAATTTACTTACACAAAATAAACTTTGTTTATGTCTTACTCGCATAACATGCGAAGGAAAACACTATATTTAAAACCATGTTTGGAAGAAGGTAGGTTTGATTTCCGTTCAGAACATTTGTCTTCTGCCCCCCCCCCCCCACATTCATTGATTTTGCGAAATCACTCCAAGAGAATGCTGCGATGTTTATATACTACACAGGATACAGCGTTTCCTTAGCAGTGCAGGTATAGTTAACCAATTCCCGTCTCGCAGTGAGTTATGATAGAATGTTCATCCCCAATATTATACCGATTTGCTTAAACAAACCTATATCAAAATGCGAACTAAATATATACCCTACTCGCAAACATTTTTACCCCTAGATTTTGTAAAATGATAACCGTGTACATACACATACTCATTGTATCCATGCGAAATAATTAAGTATGAAACTTAATTAAGAAACTATCAACCTAACTTTTCGCGACAATCCCCAACTCTATCATCACACAGGAAACAGAGTTGTTAACTTTGTGGTTGAGGGTCGATCATAGCACTCAACTCTTACCAAAACGACAATAATCTTGGTAATTAAAATTACCCAATTGTAGTTTATTTTCAGAGCTTAGCTGGTTATGTTGAAAGAAAGATAGATTTACTTGCTGACAATGAAGAAAATTTTACCATTTTTGGGGGAAACAAAAAAAAAAAAAACAAATTTAAAGATGCAATTTATAGACACATTTAAAATTATGGCCATCAGTCTAGATAAATTATCATCTAATTTAACCAAGGAACAAATGAAACATATACAAAAACATTTTCCAGAAGATGAATAGACTTAGTTTTTAGAAAAGGTTACCCATATGCTTATATGGATGGTTTTAAAATTTTTACAAAACTCTACTTCCGCTAAAGAGTGAATTTTACAACAAATTAAATGAATCTGACATATCTGACGATGATTATGAGCATGCAAAATGTGTATGGAATCAATTTAATATTTAAAATCTTGGTGAATATCAGGACTTATATTTAAAAAGCTGTATACTACTGTTGACATATATATTCGAAAAATTTAGAGATAAATGTGTAAATGCATATGGTATAAACTCTGCGTGGTATTTTACAGCACCAGGTTTATCATGGGATGCAATGTTAAAAATGACTAAACAACCATTAGATTTATTACATGATTATGATATGATTGTAATGATGGAAAAGGGAATTAGAGGTGGATTATCGCAATGTTGTGAGTGATAGGTTAAAGCCAATAACAAATATTTAGGAGATTTTAATCCAAATAGTCTAATTATTTAGCTTATCTCGTTGCAATTAATCTTTATGAATAGCGATGTCTCAACATGTACCATATGGAGGTTTCGAATGGAATAAATATACAGAATTTAATTTAGATTTTTGGCGAGAACATATATTAAATTGAAAGGATGATTCACAGCATTGAGACTTATTAGAAGTTGATTTAGAATATCTGCAAGAACTACATAAGTTACATAAAGATTTTGCCCAGAAAATAAGACAGTCCCAGGAACAAATGAATCTGAATTGTTACATCTACACAAAATAGAAAAGTTGTTATACACTATCGCAAATTGAAACAGTATCTAAATAATGGATGAAAGCTTATTAAAATACACAGGGTATTGAAGTTTAATCAGTCTGATTGGTTAAAGAAGTATATAAATTTGAATACATTGATGAGAACTAATGCAAAAAAATTACTTTAAAAAGATTTTTATAAGCTGATAACTAATTCTGTGTTTGATAAAACGATGGAAAATATCAGAAACAGAGTGGGTATGAGGTTGGTATCAAGGGGGAAAATTTGCAAATAATTAATACCAAAGCCAAATTTCAAAAGAAGTACTATATTTAATGAAGATACTTATGGCCATTCATATGAACAAGATAAATGTAAAATTTATCAAGCCTATATGTGTGGGCATTTCAATTTTAGACATCAAAAGAATTAATGTATGATTTCCATTATAAAGTAATGAAATATGGATATATAATTGAATTGTGGTTTCAAGATACAGACTCGTACTTTTATAACATAAAACACAAGATTTTTACGAAGATTGAAGTCGATGTTCGATAAATTTGGCACAAGTGATTATCCAAATGACAATATTTCTAACATGCCACAAATAAACAAGGAAGTGTTAGGCAAAATGAAAGATGGATTTAATGAGAATATCATTAATGAATTAGTTGGTTTAAGAGCGAAAACGTATTCGTATAGAGTTGGCTATAAACAAAACAAAAGAGCAAAAGGTGTGAAAGAATGTGTAGCTAACAGAATGACGTGACGATCATCAGTAGTGTGTGTTTGATGAGAAAATATAATATAGAACAATGAATTTATTGAGTGAGAACAAAATATATACAATCGAAGTTAATAAAATCATATTGTCATTATAAGAGGATTATAGTACAAAATAAAATAGATACATTGCCATATGGATATCGATATTTATAAATTTATTAAGGCTACCACCTATTCCTGAAAGAAAAGTTATATATTTTATGTACCTCTTAGTGGTGTCTATAGCAGAGACCCCTTTATATTTCTATAAAGTTGTTTATATTTTTCTTGAAAATGTATTATTATTCAAGACCACTAGACCTTTGACGCTCTGATAATTTGAGGCATTCTCAGAACTATTCTAGAGCAGGAAACCTTTCCCACTCTGATTTCAGCCTCGAGCTGGAACAGGACTGTAATACCATAATGAATAATTAAACTTCTTTAATTTCCAAAACAATGTCAATATCAAAACCATCTAAATTAATTAGTTTACCATTTTCATCTCTAATTTCTAAAACATTGTGATTGGAATGCTCATTATGTATTATAAAAAATTGGATATGGTTGTTCATAACTAATATAATCTCTAAAACCAAATATAGTTTTTGGTGGAAAGCTAGCAAATATGTCTCTTTCTAAATGACCGAGACTCGTCATATTTCAGAAACATTCCATATGCCAAGTTACAATGACGATTTATTGTTTTAAATGTATGCAATTAGGTAATTTAATACCTACAAAAATTTGACTTTTTCAAAAAGCACATTTGTTTCAAAACCAAGAATATGGTATAATATATCATCAAATTTAATATCCAAAGTTGATTTAATCGATATTGCATTTTTCATGCTGTCTGATATTAACTCGTTATTTCTTGAAAATGGTTCATTTGAATTTATAGCATCTTTTAAAGATTCAACATCGTATTGGCCTCTATAAATAGTGATAATTTCATTTCTATCAAGCACAGCACTCAATTTTTTAATTGTTATGGTATTATTGTTTATATTCGGAGTAAAATTTTTTGCAATAATATCCATTTATTACAAAAATTATATTAAATGAAAAAAAGTCGATTGGGGTGTTGGTATATTAATTTCCGAACAAAATGCTAAAAATCAAATGAATGGCGAACTTTTACTTGACAATATGAGAGCCATTATCATCGGGCCTACTAATTGTCGGAAAATTAATTTGATGATAAATTTTATTTTTAAGACTGGTTGGTTAAAATTATATAAATGGTATGTTTGCTAAAAAAAAAATTTAATCAACCTAAATATATTCATTTACAAAATGACTTTGATGTAATATCCAACAAGTTTAATGAAAATATGGCTTATTTTTTAAATAGCAATGATGAAATAATTCCTCTAGATCAGTAGGAAAATATTTCTTTAGTTATCTTTGAAGATGTCATTTTTGAAAATGAATTGTTATTCGTGGATGTTTTATTATGGAAATGCATAAAAATATTGATGTATTCTATTTACACAAACATATATTCGAGAGTGCCAAAACAACTTGTGAGAGACAATACAAATTTTCTATGTATATTTAGACAAGATAACACATTTATAATGATTTTGTCGGTGGGAACATGACTTATGAGAAATTTAAAGTTTTGTTCACACTGTTGGAATGAAGACTACAATTTTATCACTGTATATATTAGTAAAACAATGAAGGAAGGAAAGTACAGTACAGTGCGCTCCCAACCACAGTGAGCTCTCTCCAAAACAGGAAGAATGTTATCGCGATTGGACTGCTATCTAGTCGCGCTGTGAGGAACACTTAACAAGTCACCACAAGAGGCTTTATCACAATCTCTTTGTGCGTCTCTTCGCCATATGTCAGTAGCAGGATGTTTGACTTCCAACTCGAGACTCGGGGTTCGACGCTAACTCGATAGGATAATTTAATAGCGTGGAAAGGTGCCCGCACTATTATATTATCACGCATGTCTTTCAAAATTTGAGCTAAAATCTTTAATTGCTTGTGCTCGTGTATAAATGTATGAGTATCAGATCCAAGCAAATAAATGCAGTATTCCTCATATGGTGTAAGGCACCTGCATCATACGAGTACTACAAAAAAATTAAAGAAATAAAAAAATGCTGGCCGGTGGTGAAGTGAGGGGTTTCTCCAAATTGAGTTTTGTAGGCGCTAAAATAAGGCGGGAAAAATGGATCACTGGCACAATAGAAATATCTGTAAACCTTTTGTAATTTTTAAGAAAGTTAAAAATTTTAATATTTTCAGGGTATTAAACTGGATACCCTACAATACCATACTGAACAAAACAAAATGTATCAATCACTAATGATATAGATTTTTAATATGATTTTCATTCTAATACAAGAAACCATTACAAAATTATGTTATGCTAAAATATAAAACATTTTCAGGATTAGTTGAGACCCAAATTGGGCCCCACCTCGACAATCATAGTGGTTGAGCAATATACATAAATGAACCTGGTTTATATCAATTTTTTATTTCCTTGATGTATTGATCACTATTGATACATTTTTATATTATATTTCAGGGGCTAAAAATTTAGCCCATGGAAACCTCAAACAAAAAAAAAGACTACGTTAATTTCTTAAAATTTTTTGGGGTTTACTTTAGCATATCCGAATGGATTTGCAGAAGGAAACTTTACAAAACATCTATTTTTATTAATCCAAGAAGTCAGTGCGGCAAACATTACCACTCTGAATTAAGAGATAAAAAGATTATATTCCTACAATTTGTTAAAATATTTCGTATATAAATGTGGGTTTACATAATTATTCTCGTTATCACAAGAATATATTTCGCTCTATCCATAAAAGGGAATCCGACAGAATGCGTAAACAATTGTAAAAATAATAATGGATATTTAGAGGCTGATTCAAATTCACTTTCAAATATTGATAAAGAAAAATCTGAAAGTTCTCTAAAAACCTTTCAAGAATTTCATAACCTCTCTTCATTTGATGGTAGACTCAATAAACCAAGATTTGGTGTTAAGGATGTGATACTTGTTGGTCTTCCATTAACCACAAAATAGAATAAAAATACCTTAAAATGCTATTTTGCTCATGCAAATAATTCAATTAAAAGGTTAACCAAAGAGGCTTTTAGCATTTGCCACAAGCATACAAATTTGAAATTTGTGATGCTAATACTCCAGATATAATTATATCATTCAAACAAGGCGAACATAAAAATTGGAGATTACAAGGAATTCGTCAGACTTTAATATATCCATATGGCAGTGCACTGACTCATTAATATCTTCCAAATCAACAAAATAGCCTTGAAATTTATATCAGTAACCAAGAATATTGCTATAATGATGGGCAAAACACTCCTGAAAATAAAGTTAATAATATTAGCAGTTTTGATCCAAGAAATTGGTCATGCTTTAGGTCTTCAAATGATAAAAATGCTGTCATGTATCCAATTCTTAATAATGATGTGGTTAATTTGCAACCAGATGACATTTAAAACATTGAAAACTTTTATGAGCCACCTCAACAAAATAATTTTAATGAAAATGAACCGATTGATTTATGCAAAAGCAAATATACAAACACTTTAAGAATTTTTGCTAGTGAATTGTATATTTTTTTTTACCATAAAAATGCTTGGACAAAAAGTTTGAACGACAAGAAAATAATCAATAGTCAATTTTCGATAACAGAATGGTGTAAGTTTTTTCCAAGAGATTTCAATAATTTTTTTATATTCTAAAGACCTTCATGCGAGTTAGTTTTGTTTGTTGACAACAAAATTTATATGGTTGATTGTCCTAGTTATACACTTATTGATGGTTTTCCAAAAGGATTTTCTTCATTTGTATTAAGTGATGAATATAAGATAAATAAGTACTGTTTTTAATTCATATTTGGGAAAAACTTTTATCTCCTGTGAAAAGTTGTATTATGGTGAAATAGATGAATGTCGTATCGAAATAAAAGAGAACGACCCAATTAGCTAGAAATTTCCTCATTTACCAAATATGATAGTCGGCTTTTAGATATACAAATGGTTTACTGTATTTCTTCAGTAACGAAATTTTCATGTAATAAAACGAATCCACAAAGAAATTGACTAGAGTTGGTAAAAATACCATTTCCTTGTTTGGTATAAAGTGTTAATCATATAACGAAATTATAAATAAAATGGAAGATATTGTTAATGATTGAGAAACTCCATAAGAGCTATTTGTTGTATTCATTAAGGGCTAAAAAATAATTCTGTGGTTGGCGTGCCGACCAATGAAATTAAGGGTTGGAAAATACTACTCATGACATTCTCATCCGCATACAGTATTTATTAATTAATCTGGTCTATATTTTGTAATTTTATCTTCTAAAAACAAAACCCAAATTATTTAAAAAAATGGGTTACAAAAGAAAAACTAGCTTAGAAATTTTAAAAACTTGTCTAAAAGACAAAAGACTGGTTTAAGAAAAGAATTTTTGAATAACTAATGAAGTTTGATGATTTATTAAGTATAGATTGTTATTCCTATCAGCGCAGGCTCTGAAATATTAAGAAAAAATAAGAGAAACTATGTTACATTCAGTATGAAATATATCATGCGGGCCAGCCCACGCAGGAAAAACTTGCTAGAATAAAATTGAATTTACAATCAATGATTTAACTCCAAACAACCAGAGTACTAAAGGTTTTGTAGTCTGGAATTGTGAGGACAAAACTAGCTTGGAAATTTTAAACACCATCTACAAGACGGTTGGAAACAAAAAATATTGAAAGTAAAAAAAAAAAGCAAAATATTACTAAATTTTTAACAAATTTGGTTTATATCAGTTTTTCATTTCCTTATTAAAAATAATTAATCTAAAAAAATATATTTTCCTATTTACAAGATGGCCGAATCACTAGACAAACCCCTAGAGACCCCAAAAATTGAAGATAACAAATTGATTACAATTTTTGATTTAAGTAATTAAATTTGTAATGATAAAAATATAAGTTATATTAGATAGTAACAATAAACCTTGGTTTTTTGCTTATCAAATTGCTCAATTACTTTGCTATAAACAACCTAGAGATGCTGTTAAAGATCATATATGTGAGAAATATTAAAAAAATTATGAAGGTTTGACTAGCGCCAAAACGGCGCTAGTTGAGAATATGTAAAATATTACTAATTTTGATAATGAACCTTGTCTTTTCCAACTTCTAGCAACATCTGAAATGGAAATAGCTGAAAAATTTCAAGACTGGCTATATGAAGAAGTTTTATCGTCAATTAGGAAACCTGGAGATAATAAAATTAACTTACAATTAAATAAAGAACAACTTAAAAATAAACAACTCACTATTCAAGCTCAACAGGAAAAAGAAAAAAGAACTTGCTTTAGAATTTCAAGAAAAATTAAATATAGAAGAAAGAGAAAAATTGATACTACACAAAGAATATAAAAACTAGAATATTTTATTATGAATATGAAAAATTTTACTGACCAAGGCAAGCGAAAGAGAACATATGGTTGTATACACATTGCAACATCTAAACGATATGATTCGATTAATAATTTTAAGGTTGGTAAAACAGATAATTTAATCACCAGAAATTCAAATTTCAATTCTTCCCATAGCGAACAAGAATAATTTTATATTTGTTTTCATAAGAGAGTTTGACATTAACAAAATAGAAAAGTTAATGCATGAGCTAGTAGATGATTTTCGTGATAAAAAGAATAAGGAAATATTTGTTTTGCATTATACTCATTTACTTAGAATTGCAAAATTAGCAATTAAAAACATAAATTAATGTTTTGATGACCTCAATAATTCAACCAAAAATCAATTAGCAGAAGTATATTCTTTAGAACCAATGTCTTTAAGTAATGATCACAAATTAATATCTAATCTGCAAACAAAACTGTTTAAAGTATTGGATAACTTAATTGCTGAAACAAATTAAAAATATAGTTTAATGATTTATTAGGAAGATTGAAACTAGGCAACACAAGTAGAGCAAAAATTTGCACTGAAACAAGACAATTATTAAATTGCAAAGACAGTAAATAACAGTTATTCATAACAATACAAAAATTACAATTACATTATAATAAAATTTGGCTTATGTTATGCAAAATTTACAAAACATCTGTTTTATTAATCCAAGAGTTATGTGAAATGTCAAAAAACAGCCATTTAACATAAATTTTATCAGCTTTTTGTTTTCAAAACTTTTTCATCCAAATATTTATTTGAATAGTCAGTTTTCATAATTTCGTATTCATAAAAACTGTCTTATTTCCTCTCCCTTAATATATTTCTGTTTGTAAGTAGGCACATCATAATTTAAAACCTCAAAAATAGTAAACAATTCTGTTGTTCAATTAACTGTATAACCCTTTAAAAATAATATTTATATTTATTCACCTGGGCAATATCTCCAATTTTATATTTCGGCTTAGTAAACACTTTTGTAAATTCTTATCTTAAATCTTTTTTCTTTTTCTTATTAACTTCAATTGGTTTCATACCAATAGTTCTATGTTTTGTATTGGTGTATTCTTTAATTAAATCACCTCGTATATTTATCTATTTATAATTGCCATTTAAAGCAAATTTCTTTACATTGTATTCTTCTTAGTACAATTATATCTTTCTACACGACTGGCTTTAAGTTCACTGAATGTAGAATCATGATTGGTGTTATATTTTTGCATAAGTTCTTTAAATATTTTATTATAAAATTCTCAAGCCATCTTCACTGAATATGATACGGTTTTCTTTTCAACAATATACATTCTAAATCATTTGTTACATTCTGGGCTGTTTTATCGTTAATTGGTATGAGAAATGCATATTTTGAAAGAGAAAAAAAAAAAAAAAAAAAAAAACCTGGATATATAATCAAATACTTTTAACCATTGTTTTTATGTTATATGTCTGATAATTTCCAGTATCCATCTCAACAAGATCAATTTTTCATAAATCATCAATTCCATACGAAATTACTGATATTCCTGGAAAAAAAATTTGTGCAGGTTTATATAATTCATACATTATTCCTTCTCTTATTTTGGACAGATTTTTTTTTGAAATGTCGATTTATTAGAATTACATACAGAACATTTACTTTTCTCGTTTACTCATCCATTTTTAGTATTTTGATTTTTTATATTATTCTTAGTGACTTTCTTACACTTCAAAAACAGCATATTTTCCATTTAATAGTATTATATATAGTTAATTTTTATGTTTCACGAGTATTCCTAGTGTTGTCAACATTCCATCTACATAATAATGATGGAATTTCTTTTTAAAGTTAATATCTCATTTCCGTTAACATCAAAGGGTTTACTGTAATCATTTTTTGTAGTTCCCTTAATAAAAATTAGAGTATCGTCGGACAAATTATCCAAAATTATTTTATAAAAAGTTCAATACATCAAAAAAGAAATGATATTTACGTCATTGTCTACGCGAAGAACATTAATTTTATTACACTTTCCACGTAAATAAAATATATGAGATTTTTATTCCTTAAATTTTTCTACTGATTGGTTTAAATTTTGTAATTTATCGTCTTATTTCTTTATTATTGTATCTTGAATCTTTTCTTTTTTTAATGCAGTGCATACCGAATATACATCTGTTGTTAAGGAATAATCATAAGCAATAGTATTGTATCTTGAATCTACGTATGTTTTTAAATGATAATAAGAAACAATAGTATTATATTTTGTTATCTGCATCATTTTTTAATACCTGTTTTGTTTTATTTGTTAATTTTATATATAATCGGGAATAATATTACTGAATCGTAAGTTTATATCTTATTTTAAAGCATGATCAGCTATTTGTTTATTTAAAAATCTTATATTTTCTGCAGCTTAATCATCTCTAGGATCATCTATATTAACAATTCTATGGCCTAGAAAAGAAACAAGATATTATATAATCAAAGCAAGTTGCTTAGTTTACTTTGTTAAATTTGAAACACCCGAATTGCATTGTGAATCTACATTTTTTTTTAAAAGTGTAATCTGAAGCAATTGTTTTGTATTTTAAATCAACATCTGTTTTTAAAGGCAAATATTTTATTTAAAGATTTATTTAATGGTTTTCCAAATATATGTGTCCTTTAATAACAAGAAATTATATTATTAAACTTAAAAACATTCGATAAAGTATGGAAAACAATTAAACATAGGTGTCCACATACAACTGGATTAAAATTCTGAATTCTATCATAATTTTAATAAACATTTCTGTTTTTGAAATAATTAATTAAATTTGTAGGAATATTATCTCCAAATGAACCAAATTGTAAACATCATTATTTTCTTTAAAATAGGAAACCCAATGAGTACCAAGATTTGTTGAAATGTCGAAATTTACCACAGCACATTCATTTTTGGTAATTCATCAGTCATATAAATATTTCTGAAATATTTAATTTTTTTTTTTTTACTTATCGATGTTAGATAATGGGTGTATATTCAAATTTGTTTGGTCTTTCCTTCGTCTTTGCAAGTACGCCACTTCCTGCTTTATTTTTCATCACCAAATTGTGTGTCTGTTCTTCGAATTATTTTTATTTTTTGAAGTTTGTTCAACATAATTATAAATTGGAAGTGCGCCAGCTAAAGCACCAGTTGCAGTTTAAAGCAGCAAGTATTATAGGTATAATTCCTCCATGATGTAAACCACTTCCAGTTTTGTCTTTTAATATATTTTTGAGTTTTGATACTGACAAAGCTAATAAGAAACCTTTACCTTCTTTTAACTTTTAATTTTTTCTTTTATGTTGATCTTTTGTTAAAAATTGTTCTTTACACAAATATCTTAATTGATCAATGGGTATATCGAAAGTTATATTTTTTATTTTCATTTATATAAATAAA
Organism: Dryococelus australis; assembly: GCA_029891345.1. Taxonomy (NCBI): domain Eukaryota; kingdom Metazoa; phylum Arthropoda; class Insecta; order Phasmatodea; family Phasmatidae; genus Dryococelus; species Dryococelus australis. Next base: position 85,595,506 of record CM057002.1, on the reverse strand, counting down.
AATATTTATTTTAATAAAATGTTTTAATGCCCCAACCTAATTTTCTTTTTGTAAACATAGTTAAAGCAACAGCAGCAGAAGCAATTTTTCTCCAGTTGGAGTATCTTTATCTAACATAATTTCTTTTGCTACTTTTTGTAAAATTTTTTTTTTTTTTATACCTTTTCCAAATCTAGGAGTTCTTGGAGAAATCATTCTTTCGGGTGTGTTTGGTACTGATCTTGATCGTGGTTTTATATAATCATTATAAATCGGTTTTTATTATATTATTGTACTTCCAACTTTTATTAGAGTTTACATTTATTTTCGGATTATATTCTTGGAATGCGGCATTGGTTGATGAAATAATATCTTTGTAATTTTTAGTCGTCAGAGAATTTATCCTCAAGATCTTATTTTTAACTTTTTGTTAGCAAATTAGAGAGTCCTTCTGTTTATTCACATTCTTTGCCCTTAACAAATAAGTTATCATTATTTATCGTTAATATCCGTATCTCCAATTTTAAACTTTTGTCCTCCACATAATCCATATTGTTCTTAGCAACATTTATTCTTTTTGCAATTCCTTTTCCGAGATTTATAGTAGAAACCGGTGTGGCATACGCCAATTTTTTAATGGGTACAATGCTTGCTCGCTCTTCTTCATTATGTGATTTAGAGAATAATTCTGTTTGAAATGATATAGCTTCTGTGGTTGGTGGATAATCGAAATTTTTTCCGCTACTAGAACTAATGTATTTATAAAATTCTTATTTTCTTCACTTATGTATTCTACATTTTTGCCAATATTTCGTAATTCAATTAATGGCCACCTCTTCTTTTTTTTCATATTCCACTTCATGTTTCTTTTTATAATTTTTGTATCTTTCGTTGAGTGATTTAATTCGAGAACTGTCCTTTATATTCTTTTATTTATATTTTATTTCTTTATATGAGTTATAAACGTATTGAGAGCTTTGATAGACTTTTCCCCAGACTGATCAAAGTAGGCGGAATTTAAATGTTTATAATAATAGAATTGACTTTGATATTTCTATAGGAGATGACTTTTCTTTTCCAAATATTGCTTATGTTTTTGAACAATATAGATTACCGAAAAGGGATGAAGGAAACGAGGCAAAATATGATCAATTAAATAATGTTAATGTTTGTACTAACTTTTTTACATTTCAATTTTCTAGAGTAAAAATATCGAAACATGGAAATATTATTGAAGCTGTTTATAATCCGGGTATAACTTGATATGTTGATAATATATATGGAGTAAAATCTGTTCATAGTGATAGAACAGTAATGTGTCTTCTGAGTTATTTGTTTGGTTTTATTCGCGATAATGAAATTTATTGGAAAGGTGGTTATTCAATTACTTTTATTCGTATTTCATCTGATAACATGTTTGTCTATAAATGAAACAAAAAATGCAGATGGCACAGTTCAAAAAACCTATGCTGAGCCAAGTAAAATTGTTAATCAAAAATTGGAAATTTTGTGGCCTATTGTTGAATACGACGCTAACACTGTCATTGAAATCAAAGAAAAAATATACAAAAACCCTAAAATACAGATTAATTTTGATTGTTGGCAATTTTTAGAAAAAGAATTTCCTACTGGAACAACTGTTTTAAATGATATAAAAAATCAGTTTAATAATTTACAATTTGACATGCCCGTTTTTGTAGTTGTAGGTTTTCAAACTAATAGAAAAAATCGTGGTCACGCTTCTATGTTTTGTCTCTGTAATGTAAGAAATATTTATGTTAAAAATGGAAGAAATGAAATTTTTCCAAAAGAAAATTGGAAACTAGATATTGAAAGGGGGCTTTGCAATAAAACGTTTCTTACTTATAACGATTTTAGAAATTAAAAAAACTAAACTAGCTTCTGTATATAGAAATAACGAACTTTATTATATACAGACTGTAAAAATGCTTGGTGAATAAATCATTATTCATTTTGGAGATGAAGACCGTTGTATATTATTGATTGCTTATATAGAAAAACAACTGTAGTTAAAGAAAAAAAAAACAAACATAAAAATTAGTGTCGATTTTAACAAAGCTGTTGAAGCAGATACAGTGTATAATGTTGTTATAATTAGGCAAAGAAATTTGACTTATGATTATATGAAAGAAAAAATTGCTGAAGAGATATTAATTTTTATATTAATAAATTGAAGAAAATCATAATGTTTCTATATTTTAATACTATATTTTAGACTTATAGCGAGGTGGGTACTTTAAATGTTTTACGAATTTCTAGAAATATAGATGATGGTCAATATGTAAATATGTTTGATGAAAATGAATTAAAATTACAAAATAGTGATCGAGTTTTTTAAACGTATAAAGGTTTAAATGAAATGAAAAGTGGAAAAACTGTGCATGATTTAGTATTATTTAAAAATGAATAAATTCTATTGATTTGCATCTATCAATTATCTTTTTGATAGTTCACTCGTTTCCATCATTCTAGATGTATAGTTAAGTTGTTTTAACGAATGAAAAGTCATTTTATTAATCTGAATGAGATTTTTCTCCTGTTGTCAATTTTATTTGTGCATTTCTTGTAAAGGGCAAATATGCTTAAAAATTTTTTTATATATAAATTCACCAGACGTCTATTGCGGTATACAAGCACAAATAGTAATTGGACTTTCATACAAATCAAAGCCAGAATCAAGTAACTTTCTCATATCCTGTAAAATCTTTCAAATTGCAGCTCACAATCAAGCAAATTTAAGGCCAAAATCAAACAAATTTCAGCATGCTTCGGGCTTCTTGAGAAAAGTTCTTTTAAAGCCTAATCTGCACGCGTGATAACATTTTGGCACCAATTTTTTCTTAATAAATTTTTCTCTTTGTAAATCAAAGATGCAATCTCTCCTCAACAATTTGAACAATGCATTTGAATTCACTAACACTACAAGATCTAGAAAAGTAAATAGTTGACTGCTACAGATTTCGAAATTTATGAATCTATTTGGCAAAAAAATTAATTGTATTCTAGATGGTAAGTATAAAATTTCATTGCCAGAATGTTATGTGAAAATATTTGATAAAATACTGTTATGGGGTGGGTAGGGGGTGTGATCTCCAGGATTTACCAACCAAGAAAACTACCCGGAGACTACACCAAATGCTAGGAGGATGGGTAGGAAAGGGTGTGGTAGGGTGAGGGAACAATAAATTTTAGACTTACAAAAATAGTAAAAATTAGCCCACAATAAAATCTAACCTGTAAAACCTCCATCACATGCTGTAACTTTTTCTCAGCAGGGCCAGCATGATACCCTTTACCCTAATACTTCCTTTAATGCCAGGGAAGGCTCATTTAAACCAAAAGTGAACAAGGAGTAGGGAGGACAAAAGGAGGAGATGTCAAGGGAAAGAGGGGGGTTTACACGCCCAGGCAGCTACAGGATTCCGTGACCGCTTATGGTTCCGACACATAAGCCATGCAATGACGTTTTCCCTTAGAGTACCCTAAACACATAACCTTACGTAAACATTAAACAAGAGTGGGGTGATGTATAGGGACAATGAGAGTACCAGGCATCCACTAAAAAAACAGAAGGGCTGGATCCTCATCATCTAGCAGTAAATAAATAATATAAAAAAATAAACAGGTTTTATTTAAAGCTATGTTTCATTAAAAAGAAAAGTAGTGTTTCATAAATATAAAAGAAATTAGGTTACACTAAATTAACCTCATTACAAAAAAAAATATAACATTGTTATGCTGAAAAGTATCAGGGGTAGAAAGCGCCCTTTCAAGGAATAAACGAATTAGCTGTAGGGCTAACAGGAAGCTATTCTCAAAATGAAGATACCTTAACCACAATTATGTTGGATCTGTGCATCGAAATATTAAAATTATTTATAGAAATAGCGCTCATCCATTTGCCCCCTAGGGCTTAAATGAAAATCACACACCATAAAAAAAAGAACATAAGAGGCTATTTTATTTATGTGTGCTTATAGGAATACTTGTTTTATAGCTCGATTAGCCAGGATAATGAAATATGCGATTGAAGAACTTGAACAAGAAGTAATTTAGAAACCATAGAAAAGTGTCAAACGAAATATACTTCTAAATTTTAAGGAGGAACCTGTCAAATGGAAATTATCGGAGAACATAACCTAGACATCGGTTTCGGTCAGTCCAGTAGTTCCAACACAACTCCTGCACCGACGATCCCAACAACCAGCGGAGCCATATACAAACCAGGCGCTACTGATACCCATGACCTCACATGAAACTCTTTCTTAAGATGTCTGGAAATCAACTCAACTGCAAAAATGTAGGTTCCTTCCCAGGTCGTCATTATATTATTTGAAACATAAGAAACCTACCCCGATGGCCCCTCGGCCAGTGCTGATGGATAAAACATAATTACCCATGGAGTTGCAGCCCTGATCTCTCGACACCACCTACATGCTCGCACCTCGCATGCAGCGGCCTACCTCATCTTGAAGCAACTAACCACTTGTTTACGTAAGTCTAGCTATTTAAAGGCATAGTCGGGACCATTCTTCCTGTTAAGCAGGACTAACTTCCCGATCACGCACAAATCAAAGATTTTCAAAGAAGACTCGTCATTATTATGATGTCGCAGCCTCCTCTCGGGCTGCCCACCTCTGCCAAGACCTCCGCTCAAAACAGCTGCCCGCTATCAACTATCTCCTCTCTCTCCCCACTCCCACTCACGACTCCCTGACCTTGATAACTACTGCCGATAAACTCCAGCTGCTTCGACTGGAAGCCGACGTCTTGGCGGGCTAATCAGAGCCTGTTACCTCCAGAATCGATACATCGATAGCTCGCCGCCAACTCCCTCTTTCCTCGGACAGTCCTTATTGCCCAGCTGCAAAGTGAATTTCTCATCAAAACAATCTTGGCTCTACCAAGGAAACTGTTGACACAGCTTGCAGCTGCAGCCTGGGACTCCGAACGAGCAGAAGATAGCAATGCCCCCTAACTACTGAAATGGGAATAATTACCCGCACATGGGCCTAGAAATAATGGCCAGCCGCCATCGCTTCAGAAGAAGCCTGCTGATTCAAGTGGTGACTAAATGCTTTCAATATTAAAAATGAGTGACCTCTGTTCCTAATGAACCTCGGCAGTGAAAAAAATAAGTGCCTTTATTCTAAACAAAACAAAATGGTAAAGTAACTGTTTCCTAATTCAATTCCATCATAACTTAAATGATCTAACTTTAAACGAAAAGAAATAAAAACTAAACAAGCAAAGTCGGCAAATTACGAATATCTATTCAAACTTGAAAACTGTCTCAAATTAGAGGATTGAATTCTAAACGAGACACTATCAGTTAATTTCCCAACCAAAACCTAGACATCTAGCTTGTCACATCTTTGAAACTGACTTCCCCACAAATTCATGTTGAACTAAACAAGCATGAAATTATCACCACATTTTTTATAAAACAAAAAAGAAAAGGGCAAAACTACTTTCTTATAAAACCTAATGAACTAATAACAAGGAGTGCTTAGCCCAACCAAAACAGTCGAAATCCCTAATGTAACCCCCAAGGAAGGGAATGCCATATGAAAATACAAAAATAAAAATAATTAAGGGTGGGCGTATCATATCTTAACAAAATACAAAGGGATAGGGAACTTCCTGCTGTCATAAAATCTAGGGCTTCCGAACAAAAAAAAAAGATAGCCACCAAAAATACCACTAGAGACACCATGCTTAACAAAAAAAGCTTAAATTACCTTAATATCATAAAAACAAATTTAACCCCAAAATTTGAATCGTAGCAATACTTTGAAACTAATAAGAAGGAAGTTTTTTATAGCATATAGAGGCCTAAAAGAAATGAAAAATGTGAAATTTCCATAAAATTTTTCTGATATTGTTTTTGACTAATTGATATCGTTTGCAAATTTAGAGTAAATGTGGCTTATTTGAACTGAAAAGGACCCTGTTCAGGGGGGTCTTTTAAAAAAAGGTTGCTTGATATAGTTTGTATATTTGGATCAAATTAGCTTGATTTTTGCCTTAATTTGCTTGATTTTGAGGATAAAATTGAAGATATAGATGATGTCTCCAGACGATTTTGAAAAAGTTGCCTGAAAATGAGAAATTTACTTCATTTTTAGCCTAATTATTGCGCTGCACTTGTATCCTCAATGTACTTCTACTTATGTGTACTTAGTGTGTAATTACATGTACTTACTCTTGGTACATTTACTTAGTGCGTGTGTGTAATTACGTGTTCATTATGCATATTTAGTCATTACGCAATTTCTTATTTTTTATTAGGCAAATAGTATTGGTACTTTGTCGTTACTTATTACACAATTAAAATATCTAATTACACGTATCTACCCTCGTCGGGCGTCGAACCACGAACCACCTCCTCCCCCTCACTATCCTACGGCCCGAACCCCTCTTCCAACTTCCTCACTTGTGGTTCGGTAGCAGTAGGGTGAACATGTGTACTTGTATTATGCGCAATTGCAAAATTGTACATTACTAATTATGCCTTGTATGGGTCTCGATCCAAGGCCTGTCCGCTAACCCTCAAGAAATTTCAAAGTTCCACAAATGTTATTTGGGCGGTTTGTCTGCCAAATGTTGACCACCTCAGCCAATCACAGCACATCTCTCAGCGGAGGGTGGATGGGCAACCCATCAGCCCAAAATACAGCACACCTCCCGGGAGGGGGGTGGAGAGGAACCTGTCGGCCATTCACAGCACACCTCGTTGTGAAAAGGGGAATGGTTTAGATGAGAAGGGGGTGAAGATTGGTTTTGGGGGGGGGGGGGGATGACCGTCATTTTGAATAAATTATTTCGTGAGAACCATGTGCTTCCCCTACTATTGCGTATCCAAGATTCCCTGCCTAAATGTCAGTCTTATAGACTTGTAATAATTTATCTCCTTTCTAGCTACCATTAAAATGGCATTCATCCACATATACATATGATTATGTGTGCTGTATATTGTGAATGCCAAACTCCCCTTGACAAGATGGAGATTTTTGGACATTCTTCATTGCGATGCAGATGTCTGCCATGGAAAAAAACAGGACTGAGCACAAAACAATACTTAAAATAGACGAGCAACCTATTAACGACAAAACAAATATATGTATACAACAGTGGAAAATTCTAAGAGGGAATAGAGTAAAAAAACAGAACCGCAAATATTTACGAAAAATAATTGTATATATACGTGACCAACAGATAACACACAGAAACCAACACAGGCAAGAAACCTGGTGACAAAGTTAGGACAACACTGGCAAAATAGGTAAGTTTCAGTGTTGTGTTGTATTTTGTTCTTACTCCCGGGAGTTATACCACAATGTACTGCTGTACATTGTGGTATAACTTTTACATTTGTATTCGAAAAAAAATTCAGTTTCTATTAAATTTAGTGTATTTTTAGTGTTGCCAAATGTTACAGACGCCTGATGATATTTTTTAATGTTTGAAAGAATAAGTTATAGTCGCGTGGATAACCTTAACTGCCGCAGAAACGATCATTTTCTTGTTACAGTGGCGAAGAAAGCTTCGTGTGGAATCGGCATTGTTCGTCCCCGTAACTCGAAGCCAGCCGAGTACAATGTAAATAAACAAACGCACGCGATACAAGTGACGCTTCTGATTGTGTTCCCGTCTCGTCGCAGGTTCACCAACATGACCAAATGCCACTCGTATACGCTTGCCTGGCATTCCCCTCGCACACTGAAAACGTATGCGAGTTTCAGGGGTTGGAGCTTACAACAATTGTCTCGTATACGTTGCGGACTGTGCGAGACATCTCGTATACTAACTGCACTCGAACGATCTCGAGATTAGGCCCCCTGGTTTGGTCGTCCCTAGGCATGCGCAGCGCGGCCATCCGTGGGTTTGTCGGTAAAACGGTTGTGTTCAAAGGTGCCTCAGCAAATATGGTAGAAGGACAACATGGGAAACTGAGGCGTTTTAACATTGTCAGCATGCGAGACACGGTACAACAGCGCTCCTAGCGGCTTGTGCTGACGAATACTCGGGAAATTCAAATTTACATGGCTCGGCATGGACCGACGGATGGGCCAGTGGCCCATCCGTCGGTCCGTCGAAAGTTAAAGTTTGATATATATTTGACGGGTAGGAAACGTTACCCTGCGATCCGTCGAAGATCACGTGACTGCCTGACAGTTGCGACGGATAGTTGATAATCCACCTTTACACATATACATCGGTTTTTTTTTTCGTGCAGTTATGCCACAACTACACTGCCTCAAGTGAAATTGGCAGCTATGGTTATCCCACTGGCAGCTATGATTAAATCATAATTAACAAACATTTGAAACCTCAGACACTTCTTCATAATCCGATTGAACCAGTTATGAAATTTTGGGTGCTGTAACCAAAAATTATAAACAAAGGACTATTCTGTAGCTTGGGAATATTTAGTGCCTATTCATCAACAAAAGATAAAGGATCTTTGTGGTACAGAGCAACTCGGGATTGGTCTTTGTTATTGTTTTAGGCATAGCCTAATTTGTAATTGTACTGAAGGCACAGTCGAGTTTAGCAGGTTTTTATAAATTATGTTAAACTGCAACTCACCTCACGTCTTTTAAAATGTTTTATTTCTACGTATTCATGTAAAAATAAACAAACAGCAACACCCAAACATACCACACATAGTGAGACTATGTTCGAAGTTACCATTTAGTACAATACTATTTTAATATGTAGTAGCATTCAATTCAAATGCTATTAATTCAAGTGTCCATAAGTGGTTGCGATTTGGTAATTTAGAATTTTAATAAGTTTCGTTCCATGGTAAAATATCAAATACGTCAGTATTTTACTCAACCAATTTAAACACCACACATGGTGTGTTCATATAGTACATATATGCATTGGAACAAAACTTCCTACTTAAGACATCCATTTTCTCGGCTAGTGTAGATAATCCATGGAGGAAGCAGCAACATTGACTGCAAAATTCTTGCAGCTTTCAACAACACAATGGTACTCCTCTACCAAATATGAAAATGTAGCATTGCCTCTGATATCATGCCACTTAAGTGACGTTTGAGAGATTATATGAGAGATAACCATCCCCCCCCCCCTAAATACTTTTACTAATGCAATTTATGCAGTACAGCTGGCGCTAGAATGAAAATGCAATGGGTCAAAATATTTGATAGTACATACTAACACATGTACTCAAGCTATTAAGCCAATTTACTCCATCTAAGTTTTGCATGCATTAAGCACATTTAATTTTGTAGTTCACTTTCAATAACAAAGCTTATTTCCATTATGAACACGTCACTCCTAATAACCAACCTGAATACATGCTTTTTATAATACATTTTACCACAGATTTTCATATGCTTTATGGCGAGAAGACTGGAAAATATGTTGCAGAATTCAAAAGCTACCGAACTGAAAATAACTTACCGTGGTCATGATTTTAACATATTTTCTGTTCAAACTTAAGGACACTTGTTATCGTAATGCAATTTGCAAGTACTTTCGCCAATACTGCGATCACCGCAAACAAAACTGTCTAAATAGGCTGACAGGTCAAAAGAAATGGTGCATATTACCATCATTCCCTTACATGCATTGCAGAATGTGGCAAAAAATTCATTCAAAAACACCTCATTTATGTTAATATCATAGGTATATGCACAAAGTTAAAATATTGGGTACTTCAGGGAGTAAATAAAAGGAAGTGTAATAGAAAAAATCTCTTATTTATTTGTAAATAGGCCTGCCACTGAAATGTAACGATGCTTCTCAGGAGTGAAATATTATTGTTTGAAAATTTTGTACACAGTTGTGTAAACAATTGTGAGTAGAATTGGGGGGTGGGGGGGGGGATTTTGCTACTATTTTTGATTGGTTTCGACGGTAACCAACTCGACAGCTGGTTCACACACTGCGATATATACACTGACTTACCAACTGTAGACAACCTGATATCTCCACTACTGCAATTAAAGTGGTGTCTGGTGTGTGGTGTCAGTACATGGTGTTTAGCACACGGAATTAACTTTGATACACTGGCTGGAGAAGAATTATTCTCGCCATCAAAAGTTTTACTCGACATCTCTCCACTCATTCAAATAAAAATTACTTGCAAACAAGTATGTAGAGAAACTAAAATATTTCCACAGTAAAACAATATATGTAGACCTTTGGGAGTGTAAAAGGTAAGCGACTACCTAGAAAGGAAACTACTACAGTTCTCATTCAGTTGTTTATTTAATAATTCTTAGAAAATATTTTGTAGTTGGTGGATACATAACCCAGATAATGTACAAATTAATATTCAAATTCATAGTTTCCCAAATGTAAACAATAACATTCAAACGTATGGAAATGCAATATAAATTACCATTGTAAACACTGTGACTTGGCACACCACACCTTTTTTGGACAATAAACTTATAAAATGGTCAGCAAGGTATAGTACTGCTTAGTACATACACATCATACGTTTCTCGGCAGCAAATTTTTATAAATCTGGTCCCAGGCTTCAGCCAGTTAAAAAAACCAACATGTAAATATTGTACGAGCAATCACTGACACAGGCTTAAATATGAAAACAACTATTTTGAAGCAATTAATAAATTTTATCATTAGCTCAACTTGCTTAACTAGACACACACTTAAACAAGAGGCTCCAGACAGTTTAATACACTAACGCTGAATATGTAAACATTGTTTGCATTTAATTTTCGCAGGTGTCGCTCCAGTAAAAACAAACCTGCACCTTTCTCGTTAAGGGCTATCAAACTTCGCCCGACCCTTCGGTAGTACAAGATTAGACATAGCAGCCGTGACACTTAACTGACTGTTGTTGTCCCAGTGAAAGCAAATTTGGGTTACGAAAATCCTCTTTTCTGAAATAGTTGGAACACACTGTTCCCGTGTATAAACAGCCAGGCCTTTTTTTTTCTTTATTACATCCAAGTCTGCTCTCTTACATTTCTGCACCCATTGCTTGCACCTACGAAATGACAAAACAGTATTTAAGTAAGTTAAGTTATTGTGTGATCGGAATTTGCAATAAAAACACACTGACAATAATAAGACAGTGGAAAAAGTTACCTACTACAGTTCGTGTACTTACCGACTTGCATCCTTTGGAAATCTAAAAAAGGACTTGCTGCAGTTCGCAACGTTGTAATTATTGCAGCGAAAAACTGCACAAATATTTCCTGCCGTAAATAATAATCATGCAAACGAGAAAATTTGAATTAAAACACATCCTTAATATTCAAACTACCCATTCAATGCACAAATTATCATCGCACGAACAGCATAAACAGCTAGGAGCGCTGGCATCGGTGTCTTGCGTTTTTTCGGTTACTTTCCCATATTGTTCTTCTACCATATTTGGCCTCAGTACGAGCGGTGCGTGGCATGTGGACGGGTAGTGTTTGCACTTTGCATGCATCATGGATGACAGACAAGTTTTACATAAAGTGATTGGACTTAACGAAGGTAATCGATTGAGATATGCAAAACAGTGAGGATTGTTATAAGAAAATTGAAGGGAAGATGCCTGGCATGAAACATCCACCAAAATGAATGTGCCTGTGGTAGAACTAAAAAAAAACCTCATTTCCCTCTTCGCATCGTACTAACGTTCACAAAAATAATAGTAAACTTACTGGGCCAGGAATGGATTAATTTTTATTTCATTATACTAAATGCTGTGATATATTTACAGAGTAAACAGAGATAATTTGAAATTAGAGGTATCTTGAGTTTGATTAAACGATTTTCGGCCTATTTTTATACAAAAAATATAAATTTTATTCTAATTTCAAGGAGTAAGCACTTATGCCTTAAATTAATTTTTATCCACTAGTCTGTACACCATTTATTACTTATTTTTCAGGTGTGGACGACATATACATTGCAAAATGGTTTACATACGATTCGTTACAATTTCTTACGAACAAGTACATACCAAGCGACACTGCACATACCATGGCTGATGTAAATACACTTGCTCCTTACTTTGTTACCCGACTTTGTTGCCTGTGTCAGGCAAATATATTGATACATGCTTTAATAATTAGATTGCTAAGGAATGGCTTCATTGTTTAAAAAAATGCTTTGCTAAATGTTGACGTATATGTTTTGCTGCGTTATTTACTCATCTTAGTGTGTTTCCGATAGGCTGCAGTGCATTTGATTCTGTGATATTCTACCATGTATCTGGAATAAGTTGTCGTTTTGGTTCTGTATCATATGTCCCTGCAGGCGTATAAACATTCTTCGAAGCAGAAAGTTTAAAAAAAGGTAGATATGCATCTGTTACAACCAACGAAAGCAAATAAGTTGGTTTTAACAGTATTGGTATTCTAAGAAATCGGAACACCAAACACATAGCACCCAACGTATTTTCGACAGCGATCCGAGCTCTGGATTTGCGATAATTATATATTATTTAATTCGAATAACTTGGCGGTGGTACGCTGAACAGTTTCATGATATAATTATTTAATTCAAATGATCTGCCAGTATCGTAGACACCTCCGTCAGAGATTCTGCCAGGGCATCCAGCATCTACGTGTAGGAAATTGTAATTAGCGTCTACCAAAACTCAAGTATTATACAAAAAAAAATTCTTATAATTATGACATTCAGTTCCACTGGGCCATGGTGCCTGTACCATGACGTGTTTGCCGCCCATTGCACCCAGAGCGTGCGGGAAATTCCACATCTTAAAAAATCTTCACTAACTTCTAACCATGCGTCTTCTGAAGAGAGTACCGGGAAATAATGGTTGGGGAGATATTAGTATATGTTTGAGAACACCCAAAAATATTTCTGGTGAAAGTCAAGATGATTATTCAGTAAACACAGATTCTACGCCACACAATGTGACGAAGACCACAGTCTACATAAAAAATATTGAAGAATAAAATTGCATACCCAGTGATACCAAAAATAGCGAAGAAACACCACGTAACTGACGATAAAAATAATGAAGCTGTGCTACAGAACGCATATGAAATTTTAATACAGACAACGGAATCGGTGGGCACCGATCCTTACGAATATTTCGTAACCCATGTAGCGAATGACCTGCGAAAATATGAATGGCAAACTGTACTTTATGTAAAGCAAGCCATTTCGGACGTTTTGTTTTACGCAGATACAGGATAGTTTTTTCCCACACACACCATAACCACTACACTTCTAGCTATTATAATTCTTATGGTTCATCGTGGTCAACTTCGTGTGTTCCTTCTTTCCCTGTACACTATACTCTAACGCCCAAAACACCTTCGTATCAAGAAACTTCTCGCCCCTCTACAAGTGTACAGTTTCTAGCTTCATCGTCAAATAATGAAACGTATGGTATTGATACTGTGTTTGGCGATGGCGATGAGAACACATTGAGTACTATACTCAGTGACATTGAGTACGAAATTTCAACTATGTGTTATTTTTTATCATATTGTATAATTTGTGTATGCATAATCAGTTGCTAAGAATCTTAAAGTAACAAGTAATCTTTCTTTGATGGCGATAGCGTCTCGCATATGTCTTTCTTTTTCGCGATATGCCCAGTTATCTTCAACACACGTTCGAGTCCTCAGGGGCCATACACATGAAATTTGTGTTATTTTATTCGCATGTTATGTGTATCAAAAGTCTGTTTCCGTATTGGAATTTTGTTTTTGACGGGGGGGACGTTTTGATTTCCTTTTTTCTATAGCCTACAGAAAATCACAATAAACGCAGCAGCAGCGGCGGCAATCTGCACTTGTGGAGCCACGCTGTGCACTACTGTGTGCGATAGTTTGCGTTTATCGCCCCGAGCATGCGCCTGTCTGATTATTTTGTGACATGTCTCAAGCCGAGGCGTGCGCCTCACACTGCCTTGCACTGTGCGTACGCGGCTTTAGGCGTATGTCTCACGCAGGACACAGGCGGACGTGTACACAAGTATACAGTCGTGCCTTACCCGGGACTCGAACCCGGAACCCCCGCGCAATAAGCCGGCACGCAACCACCTGCGTCACGGGATTGAACTCACATTCTTTACACTTCGCTTTAATGCCGTTACCTTGTTGTTGTACATTTATTGAAGTGACGTCAAGCTCAAGTAAGACCGACTTGCCCACAAATTCTCAGTGCGACAAGCGAACTGAAAATCTGTCCCGGAGGGGCCTGGACGCGAACCCACGACCCGTCAACTAAATGTCGGCCACCCTACCCCTGAGCTATGGTGGTATGGCTATAATTACGCCACCATAGTGTGACATCATCATCAGTGAATATTAGCGCGTTAAAGGATTGTTTCTTCCGACCGCCCTGCCACGCTGTTGATACAATGCTGAAGAGATGCACGTGTCGTAAGGAATTTTCCCATCCATTTATGGGATTTTCCACCGCTATGTTCGTGAATGTTACACGAGAGTGCGATAATTATACTTTACATGTAAAGAGTCATCTTGAACAGATTTCATGACTAAACGATAAAAATTAATTTAAGTTAAAAAATATTTAAAATACAATTATCGAGTAGTTACAAATGGATGAGGAGATTCACACGTCGTAAGGTAATTTTCCAATCCATGTATGGGATTTTCCACTACCATGTACGTGCATTTTACTCCAGAGTGCGGTAATTTTACCCTAATCGTAAGGAAAACTGTTTCTCCCACTCAATTTTGCGAAGATTACCTTACACTTGTCAGATATTCCCATTATTTTTTACAGTGTACTACCATTGGTCTGTTTGCACACACAGCTCTGACCAACTGCACCTCACAGTTATTGCAATGGTTTGATACTGGTGTGTCGGGGTGCATTTTTGCGTTAAGATTGCCCCAGTGTGTTCCCGTGAGCTCCAACGGTCGGTCTCACCACACCGTGGAGTCCGGGAGAAAATGAATTGGCGCCCGACGGCCTTGAAACAATCGAGTTCGCTTTCGCACTTAAAACGACGTCATATTTTGCAGAGGAATCCATTAATTCTTATGCCATATAATAGATTTTATAGGTAATCAAACTGCCTGGAATAGACCCCGAGTTACCTACATGTAGGGTTGCCAGCTTTTTCAGATTTACCGTAAGGGACACTTCTGGCTACTAGACACACGACTTTTGACATCTATTGAAATTATCAAGGCACTTACAACAAAACCGTTTTAATGCCATCTGAAATGTGGAATTTAAATAATTTCTGAACATATATGACAGCAATGTATATTTGCATCTAGAAGTATTTATCTCGGTTCTTTCACTTGCGTTCGCCCGCTGAATCAAATTTTTTAATGTAACGATGTTTGCGCATGCTGTTACACATCATTCCGTGTGAAATAGAAAATCCTCGTTTGCAAAGTACGCGTTTGTGACAATTGTTACTACGAACTGATAATTTTGTTCCCCTCTATCTAAATATACACAAAGCCGTTTCTTTTTTCGCGGAGGTGAACCACAGAACAGCCTCGACAACAGAACTCGGCGTGAACAAACGGTAGCAACGTAATCTGAAAGGTAACTGGCACACATTTCGGCAAGCACTAGACTACTTCCACGAACGCTGTTGTTGACAAATGCCAGCTGTCGGCATCAATTGTAACGATCAGTAATCGCGGAAATGGTAAATAATCGACACTCCGTTTATAGTTTCTAAAAATTGTTAAATACGGGAAATGTGACGTCCATGCTAATGACCATATGGGATAAAATCTTTTAACCCCAGTATACTGGTAATCCTACCTACAAGAGCTCTTCAATGTAATCCCAACAGTGTGCATTGCGGGTTGTTTTAAATTACCTTTCTAGGCAAATACCACTGCAGTTACGTGACTCGCATAAATATTAGGAGCTATAATGTTATCGCGAAGAAATCTGATTTCTTGATAAAACTAACCAAATTGAAGATTACATACATATTCGTGAAGGTTCTTTGAATGGAAACCTTCACTAAATAATTTCAAATGTGTAATACTGTGTCTAGATTTTAATGAAAAAGCGAGTGACATTTTGTATTAGTAGTTTTGAAAACCTTAACTGTGAAGAAAAATGTTGAATGGATTGTTTATATTTTGAGTAACAATCACCTTCCTGAAATAGTTTCGATGTAGACCAGAAGAAACGTATCAGGAATGATGATGTTCGTTTTTGCATTTGCCTTCCTAAAATCTATAGCTGCTTCGAATCTGAAATGTTGTGAAATTGAAATTTACACTGAAGATCGTATTTCAGCCAGCAAGAGTAAAATGACACACCTCAGTAGTATAAAATAGTTCCTTCTGGCTCACCAGGCATCAGGGGGAGGACCCGAGGAGCGAGAATTTCCCTTTTTCCCGTCCAAAATGCCCAATTTCGCTTACAAAAACGTAATTTCCCTCCATTTCCCCCTCAAAATTTCCCGAATTTCCCTCCTACTGATGGCGGGCATCTTGGCAGCCAGTGCTAATTAGCATAATCCTGGCAGTTTTGCCCTTTGTGGCAGAGGTTTGCCGAATGCGGAGCTTCTCTAATTCCTGCCAAATTGAGAAATCATTCCTGGTAGCCATTTTGGTATAGACGACTTGTGTCTACCCAGTACAAATTTGTTGCCAGCTGAGCATGTCTACCATTTTGGCGGTCAGCGCCTCGCCGGCGGCAGCTGTGGGGTCTCAGGGCATCATGGACAATCAATTTCGGATCTCGTGGAACACTGTTTCATCCTGAAGTCTGTGTGTGTGGGCATAACACTTATAACCATAGTTGGCTGTAATTTCCAAACTATTTAAGTTATAGTTGTCAAATTCATAACATAGGCATTCAATCCGATTAGAAGGGTTGCGGGATCAAGCATGCCATATGTCAACTTGTAAGCATAGTTGGCTGTAATTTCCAAACCATTTAAGTTATAGTTGTCAAATTAATAACATAGGCATCCACCTCGACTAGGAGAAGGACCGCTGGGTCAAGTATGCCACATATTAGAATATGAGAATAGTTAGCTGTAATTTCCGAACTGTTTAAGATATATTTGACAAATTCATATCATTGGCATCCACCCCAACTAGAAGAAGTTTCGCAGCTGAAGTATGCCCTATGTCAGCATATAAGCATAGTTGGATGTAAGTACCGAACCATTTGAGTTATAGTTACCAAAGTCATAACATAGACAACTACGACTATGATTGATGGCTGTAGGTTACGAAGTATTGGGATACAACTACCAAAAAATCATAATACATGCATAACCCCCTGATGGCAAGATGGGATGTGTGGACATATGTCGGCTTGCATGTCTCCCCATTCTTACTCACCTCTCTCCTGTCCTCTCGGTACCACTGGCCACACACACTTCCTCATGCACTCCCTCCTCTGCACCACCACCAGCCACCTTCTGCTCATCCTCGCGCTCTCTATCTCGTGTCCTCACCCTCCTGCTTCCATCATGCCTGACCACACTTCCTCGCATACTACCCGCCACCTGGGTAAGCCTCACCGACTCGCTACACACCAATCTCCGAGCACCAGTGTAACAGAGAGCAAACACCCTTTCCGACCCACATACTCAGGATCACCATCCACATGTGATCAAGTATGACCTTGATCATTGTTATACTAGTACACTGCCTCCTCCAGAAGTCTGTTAGACATTATAAATTTAAATAAACTCTTCTCACACACCATTTTGCTGGCGAATATGTATGGACCTACCCCCAAAACGGCACCCATTCACCGATGTCTTCGGCTTCTGCCTATGATGACCACATCACTACTGACTGTCCTCGATGGTCCACATGATGAAACCCATTACCACCATCTTGCAGCCCAACTAACCACCAAACATGGCCGAACCTTAAATGTGTATATGTACTTCAAGACTGTCGGTCAGTACCACTGACCTTGCACTCATGAGCAGTGTACCGAGACTGCGATGTATGTAGGTATGTAATTAGATGACACAATGAATGCAATTAGTCACTAGACAGCCGAGTCCCCACACATAACAAAACACGTGCTAGAACTATAAGCTTCCTATTACGAAACAAATTAATCCCTACCTAACTGGTGTAGCAGTGAATACTCGTAGGCCACGAGCACATATCATCGTCGTATGTGTCTTCGTTGGTGATGTGACCTCGCTGGAAGCGGAGACCGCAATAATCATTCCCGATTTTCTGTGCACAATAGATAGCAACCAAGTACTACATCCCCACCACCTCCCCCTTGGCATTGTAATACCGGTATACTATTGAAAGAAACTGATGTATGTACCTTGAACCCCTCGAGGTATTGCAGGTTCGATTCCCGTAGAGAGTGGTCACACGTACAATTATAGATTAGTCATATGCATTGAACTGTGTGCCTGCTCACATCGCCTGCTAGAATGCACGAAAGGAAAAATTACCTACCAACCTGCATGTGTGTATTACACAAGCAACGTCAAAACAAGACCATACATAGTATAGCATTCGACAAAAACCATGCACTTCCATCACTAATACAGAGTCAGGTTGGCCGAGCAGCCTAAGGCACCTGATATAAGCTCTGGTTCCAGTAATAGGGAGTGTAAGTTCGAATCCTCGCATCTGACATCATTTTTTTTGTTTCTTTACCCTACACAAATAAATACGGTATTGTTAGAATGATTCTTGTTGAGAGAACATGTTGATACATCTGCAGACATTCGTCGGTCTCACTGCCCATGAAGAGACCAGTATGACAGTAATACCCTGTCTCCAACCTGTACTCATGTACTGACCCTTGTTACAATTACAGACCGTGATACACCACATAGTTGGCTGTGATTTCCGAACCGTTTGAGATACAACTAGCAAAAAATCATAACATGAGCCTACACACTCACCAGTATCTCCGACCTACAAGTGTACCGAAGCAGTAAATAATAACAGAGTGGGCAGGGAAGGGTCACCGTGCTCTGCAAAATGAGCAACACACACACACACTTCCAAAGTAAAGGACCCTAGACCACTCTGGTCAAACAAACCTCTTGCGAATGACTGAAATGAAACCACCCACGAACAGACAGCGACCTACTCATTCGTATACCGAAGCTTGTAAGTACAGTAAGTTATAACCTTTATTGGACCATCACTGTATATTAGTTATATTTCAACCCACACCTGTGTACTAAACTTTCAATGCTCACATCTAGCCTGTACTCCCACAACAACTACTGAGGACTGGCCTGCTCCTATCGGGTACCTAGACATCAATGTGCATCACATACCCATCCATCGACGATTCTAGACAACTAGTTACAATCGAATTAGACATGGTGAGTAAGGAGATATCACCCAAATTTTAACTACATATGTAAGTACTCTGTTTGTAGTGCAGAAGATCTGTAGGTCGCGACTGATCTCACTGGAAGCTCAGAGCACAATGATCACTTGTCTTTCCATGTACAGTATACATTACCAACAAGAAAGTATATCACAACCACTCTCTCAAAATGCCTATACTGGAAAGTAACTATTGCATGTAGTCTAATGACAATGTTGTATGATCCCCGAACAAATAAGGTATCGAAGGTTCGATTCCCGTTTAGAGTTTATGGTGACACATCTGCAAACAATCGTTCGTCGTTGGTCCCACTACCCGTGAAGACGACCATGTAGCGACCATGACAGTCACACTTTGTCCCCGACCTGCACTCATGTACCGACCAAACCTTTGTACAGATTCGTGAAGCCATACTCTGCAGCCCTGTACAAACCGGAGCACATCATACAATGTATGTTCATCACAAATGCTTGCAGTCATAGATCACACACAAACACACACTCTGTGAGAACCCGAGAAACGAACCGAGTAAGGAGGTATCACAAAACACAAACACGCATATGACAACTTTGTATGTACTCTGCTCTTAGGCGATGCCGAGCAGAGGTTTTACCTTAACGTGTGTAGCTGTTTGAGAAGACCAGTAGGTCGCAAGCACATATCATCGTCGCGAACTCAGCGGAAGCACTGTCCACCCTGCCTTTCCGTACACATAATATATTACCGATTACATATTCGCCAGCAGACAAACATTAGCTGGAGGGGGAAGCAAGGTCCCACGGCCAAAACGTTACAAAGAGACATCATCTACAAGCACTAACCATACAATACCAGCGAAGTGTGTGTATACCTTGTATGCTCACAGGAGGAAGTGTTCGAAAGAAGACTAAGTTGATCGTGTACGAGTGTAAACAGGCCAATTTCAGAGCCAGCAGTCGAGACATCGCAAACTAGCATGCCGTGTTCGTAATTATAGCCATACTCTGTCTCTGACCTACACACATGTACTGAGCCTTTGCAATTACAAACAGTCATTGCCCTACCGACATTTGTGCTGACCGAGCATTTGCAATTACAGACAGTCATACTCTGTCGACCCTGCCTATGCTCGAACCTTCGATGCATGTACCAAAACTTTCCAAGTAAATACAGTCATCCTCTGTCGACCCTGCCTGCACTCGAACTTGCAATGAGTGTATGTACGGGCTGTTTACATCCAACAGCACACTAGTTCCACCGTGATAACTGTGATGCTGTGTGTGCCCATAGTAACAAGCTATGGCAATTCGCGAACTCAGATCCCTACAAACAGCTGCTTGCACACTCACTCTCCAGTCTCCACATCCCTGTATGTGTGTTACCCATGTTAGATAAGGATGTTGTGTGTGCATGAAATGAGGGTATATATGCAGGCACGTGAGCTCTTTGGCTCATGTGAAGATAGTCTGTCGTTCGAGCTTGGATAGACCTGAGAGTATCATTTCAGGTCAGCAGTTTGTACCATAACTACATCAAATAACTTGTCGTGGAACACATTGAAAATGATGGCATGTTGTTTTACTGCTCAGAAGATTCTATTAGCTATTGTGGCATATGGAAAGCATAACTCACCTGCAGCACTCGACAAAGAAACTGAGCTCGCATACTTGCCTAAAGAACTCCTGCCATATGCTCGACATGAAATACGCATGTCTACAAACATCTAACCACATATATACAACAGTACAAAGACATATGCGAATGTCCACCATGTTATGGTCACACCACATTTTAGGTGTTGTAATGCACGTCGGAGAGTGTTGAAGTAGCATCCAACACTGATTCCTTCCCTTAGGAGTGCATTAACGACAGAGATATGTGTACCTGGAGCAGCTGACGAGGTCGTCGTTCCGACGCAGGTTCGGCTAGCAGTCACCATCATGCTCGTAGTTCAGTCCCTGAGAGCCCTTGGTACAGTGGTACAGATGTTCTGGCAAGGCACACTCTTGCAGTCCCGCCTTCAGGCTGCAGTTGATGATAGACATGAATCTCACAGTAGTAGTTAAACTAGCAATATGATGCTGGCAATATTATGTTCGGGTGTAAAAAGTGTAAAACTCAATTTGGTCGTCGAAGTAACTTGAAATGTAAGGGACGCGTTGCTCTACCTGACATGCGATATCTGAAGATAATACCAGCTCAATGTGAGGGTTCATTGGATACCAGTTCTTTGGTATCACAACTACATCCATGGAACTTTTGTAATAAGACATTTACATGTGCATACAATACAGGGAGACATGCAGAAAGTTCATGTAAGAAGAGCACCATCCATATGTCATATCGATGTGATAAGTGTCGAAGAATGTATGTGCTTGTTGACGATTAAAAATGACATTTGAAACCGCGAGAGTCACAACCAACAGTTTAAATAGACATTTATACTTTGTAACAGAAATAATCCCTATCTGGAGATGATGGACAACTTCAAAGTCATATTTTGCATCGCCGAAGCCTAATGTAAATGACTTCTTCCTAATGGGCCCTACCATTATAAAATCATCAAGAGTTGGCAACGAGTGTGTACTGTCTGCTTAATGAATAGGCACATACCGATTTACCTCACCCCACTACAGTATAGTTTCATGTCTGACCAGCAGAATGTAGGTGTTATACTGGAAATGAAAAACCCTATAAAATCCCAATTTTTAAATACTATCGTGTAAATTAGCGCCATTGAGTAAAAATACACACTCAGTATTATCGCGGAACACCTCAATGTATTTCGCACGGTCCACTGGAATGTAGATCACAGCCGTATTTCCAACTCCAGAAGCTGCCATAGGTACATGCTCAAACAATTACAGCGCCTCATAAATGTTTTAACGGTTGGGAGAATGCGTTTGTTTTGGAGTTCTGTGTAGGCTTTTCGTCACACTTTATTTATTCCATTGGATCCGAGCAAAGTTAACTTCGAATATTTGGGACGCGCGCGCAGATTGACGCTTATTTTTTTTTGCAGTGTAATGTAGCGAACAGAAAGTTCATTTCCGATTCAGCGATAGATTTATCCTTGAGAATGGAGCAATATTGCTGTGTGACGTAAAGCCACTCACTCAGTGTCGCTTCTGCTTCGGAGTCGTGGCGATCACATTACTGCCGCCTGACACTAGTAAATAAATTATAATGTATACAAAACAACCTTCCGTGGGAACTGCGTCAGATGGCGTGACGTGTCATACACAATAACTGATATGCAAAAAAAAAAAGAAAGAAAGAAACCGTACTCGGTGCTAGTATTGTTGTTCAGAAAATAAGCTTTTGTTTCTCAATGTATGTATTTGTTATGTATGGGAAATTTGTTTAGCAGTGTCAATTTATTTTGTTTACTTCAGCAATTGCAGGTTTTTTTTTCTTCTGATACTTACGGCTTTCTTCATATCAGTCTCTACATTGTGGGCGTGCCAATACGTTTTGGGGCGACTGTATACACGCACCTGCACACGCGCACTATTGGTTGTTAGCATATTTTAACATTTATGTAACTTACTAACGCATTTGAGAGGTTTTGACGGCTCTTAGTAACGAGGTTTCGAGAACCGATGAGGGTGAAATGTGATAATGGAGCAGCATCGTAATGCAAGGGTGGGAAAAACTCGCGGGGAAAAAACCGGCTGTCCAGCGGCATCGTCCGCCACGATTTCCACTTGCGAAAATCCGGAGTGACCCGGCCGCCGGAGTTTGAATCCTGTTCGCCTTGGTGGGAGGATAGCGGGCTAACCGCTCAGCCGCCGCGGCGCTGAAGCATCTGATTTAACAATAATAAAATAAACAGTGAAAAAATTAAACAAAATTGGAAGAAAATAAAAGAACAAATCATAAAAATTGGGATTGACATGTGGTCCACATATGGCATAACGGAAATTTAAAAAAGTTGCTTATGCATTTCTTTTGTGAAATTATACCAAGTTTTATCTTAGAGAGGTATGTCAAGATGACTAATGCAAATAATGCTTAAGCAAATTCTAAAAATTACATTAATTAAAATGTAAAATATCCAGACCGGATCGAACGTGGTCGTTGCAAAACTAGACGAGTGGATGCCATGTCTCCCAATTATTGTCGTTTGCAATGTTGTGACGTTATCTAATGTGACGCTTCATAATCCTGACACTTAACTGACATTAAAATTAATCTGTTAATTAAAGAAAAATTTCATTTAAAAATTACATTATAAAAATATTTGCAACTAAAGGCTGTTCACGATAAAGTGAGCACATTTGAAATTAACCTAAAAAAGAAAGTCACTGCTCCTACTTGCATGTATTTTAATGGGCGAACTGAGTGACATGCGCCCAGTAAAGTTGGTAACGATGAATGGGAAGTAGTTCCGTTTCTTAACGTCGAATAAAAAGTGTTAGGTAACAGTTTCTTATAACTGATAGTATTTCTTTCGCTTTCTGTTTTTCTTTTGCATCGAAGTGTAAAAATGAGCAGATTGGTTAAATATTTACTTTTTTAAAATAATTTCACAGTTGCACTCGACCGACGCATGAACTAAGTGATGAGGTGCATGACAACGTTAATTCTACATATGGCAGAAGAATACATAACGTGTATACAAGTAGTTACTAAGCAGGGTTTTCTATTACCGAAAATAGCCTATAGCTGGTTACACTGACGCGATTTATGAGTACTTACGTAAATGTATTGATACAAATATATTTTATAAATATTTTACTTGTTCATACTATGTTTTGTGTAAACGAGCGGCTTATTGTTTAAAATTCATGGTAAACTATTTACACTACACGCCGCAACTGCTGTAAACATTGTATCAAATGACTTGACTGCACCATGATGCCCCTACTGTACTGTTTGATAAGTCGGCCTCGAAAAAAAAAGCACAGCAACAATAGCCAATGATCACTCTGTATGCTCGAAGTAGATCACGTGGTAGGTGGGAAAAAGTTTCTGAAAGCGCTTCGCAGTCGTGGTCACCATGGCAACGTTAGTCAACACCGCGATCTCAGACTCCTAGCGGCTGTCGTGGAAATCACGCCGGCTGCGCTTCAAGAAGTCACATCGTCGCCGTGTAAACCGTGGATCACGTGATGCATGTTTTGTCGGCGTGTTTGAAAACGGTATTAGTAAAATATTAAGGCGGCGGTGGATGGGCTGGACGAAGTTGACAGATACGCCTAGTCTGTAGTGTCCGGTACGGCCATATTGGTTGTGTGGTGGGGATGTTTCAGTTCGTCGTTGATTGGCAGGTAAGGAGACAACTATGTTCGTACTTGTGTTGCAGATTGTCGGGAAGCGTCACACATGTTTTATCTCGCGTAGACAACATTTTGAGGGTTCGCTTTTATCTGTGTTTAGTAGTCACTTAAACGCAGCCCGCGCACTGCTGCATTAAGGACTCTTTCCTTAGCTCTTAACACCAGATCATAGTAGACTATAACGTACCTATAGCCAATGTCATTCCTGTTTGGTTACGTTTGCTAGCGAATGTGTTGGCGAAAACTCTTGGTGCGCTGTTCAATAGTAGTACGATAAGGCGTGTATTAAAGATACGTACCGTTATATGCGTCAGTCGAGTAACAGATGGTAGAGAAGACTTTGAATCTTTCATTTGCACCCCTTCGTTTATATATTGAGGTTAGGTAAACTTTTGCAACTGCATTGAATTAAATAAATATTTAATTTTTTTCGCCGAGTCTAACCTATCGCGTGAATTTATCGTTGATTACAATAGTGTGTGGTTTTCGTAAAAAATATGGGTTTTATGAAGATAACGTTTATTTATAGTTGTTAATGATCGCGTATGTCTCCTGTGTGACATTTGGATTAATCCTGGGGGCTGTAGATTCACGATTTATCGTGTTGTGGACTGTTTTATTAAGTATTTAATTTTAATTAATATATCTGAGAGCTCTGAGCTCTATTTATTTCTTAAAATGAATTTTACCGTATTTTTTAATAACTCTGCTAAACAATGACCATGAACTGTTCTTTAAATAAAGAGGATGCTTTCTCTCGATTAAAATAATTGCTAGCATACTTTTTCACGATACGACACTATCTAAATCCAAGATGTAAATACAATTTCCCGCCAAAAACTACTGTGTTCTGATTAGCTACTTTGTCTTGAGACTTGTGCGTAAAATATAAAATGCACGCGACCCGTTCACAACTCGCACACTGCAGCCATAAACCAATACTCTTTAAAACATTCATATTCGAAGCACACTGCTTAAGGTTTCTGTTAAGTCAATCGTAAACCCACCCATAACATTCCATTTCCTCTTCAGTTATTTTCATAGACAAAACAGTTTATTTTGTATTGAAGTACCTCGTATGTAATTTACAAGGCCTCACATAAAGATGGTGTAGACTGACTTTCGTATTCTGCGCATGTCCACATCATCGTATAAACATTGTCAAAATAACTGCCAAATGTACGTTTTTAAACGATGAAGTGCCGTTTGAGTATCCTTTGATTTTTCAATCATCCCGATCCTTTACCTTTTTATATATTTATTTTGGATTTCATAGATCCTAAGTGAGATTAACTAGCATACTTTACCTGACTTTATTACATCGTGTTAGCATTACAACTTAACCAAAAGTATTGTACCAGTATTTCAGAGCAGGCAGTTACTTACTTCAGTAAACAGTTTGCACGGCGCCGTAGTAGTCGAAGCCACGTGGTTTTGTAAAGCAGCACAGTGTCGGGACATAGGGATGGATGGTTACTGCACAGCTGGCATACTCTCTACACCCCCGTCCATTTTTAATGTTAACTTTGCGCTCATACCTTGTACGCCATTTTGAGTGTTGATGGAAACACAACAAACAAAGCTTTTGGTCGAGAAGGTTGGCAACAAATAGTAGGACAACGCGGTTGTAATATGCCCACGGTATGATTACAAATGCTGCTCCATGATCCTGTCATTACAGTTGCCCCAATGTAACTGCTCCGTAGACGTGCATAAACGTCAAATACGCCATATACGCGAAAACCCGGCAGATTCTCGCTAAAAACTTAAGATATTTAGTGCTGCCAGACTAGTATTGAGATATATGGATCAGTGCATGATAGTAGATGTATAATGAGCGAGCTAGGGCAGGGGGTAGGGGGTCGGACCCTCGGACGACCGCCATCTTGGATTTCCCTTTCTCCCTCAACATTTTTCCTCTTTTCTTTCCCCCCCCCCCCCTCAGAATTTCCCCTTTTCTCTCTCTGTTCCTGGTAGCCAGTACGCCACCATTTTTGTAGCCAGTATATCGTTTTCCATGTTCTTCATTCCATATTGCCTTTCTACCATTCCCTGTAGTTTTATCATGCTATATCATTCCATGTTTTTTCAAACTCTATCATTCCATCTTATTCTTGCCTGCTCTATCATCCCATCTCGTTTTGAATATGCCATTTTCCCTTTGCGTTTGCTATTTTTCTTTGAGTTTACTTTTTTTTTTAAAGCTTGCCACCGAACATAACGGGGGCCACGGTAACTGAGCAATTAGCATGCTCGCCCCCTAACAGGGCGAACCGGGTTCAATCCCTGGCCGGGTCACCGGATTTTCGCAAGTGGGAGTCGAGCCGGACGATGCCGTTGGTCGGCGGGTTTTCTGGGAGGGTCTCCCGTTTTCCTAGCCCCTTCATTCCTGAGCCGCTCCATAATCATTTCAATCACCCTCATCGGCTCTCAAGACCTCGCTGTTAAGAGCCGCCCAAATTTCTTCACTCACTCACCGAACATAACCGCACTCATTCCTTTGGACAGTTAACCCTTTGAACACTTAATATTATTTTATTTTTTGATTTTAATAAAAAATTATTTTTAAGTAGTGTTCCTGGTACGGATAATTAATGTAGTGTTATTTTTGCATTACCGGTTCCGATTCCCAGGCGAGTCACTTAATATTTATGAATTGAATGATGCAAGTGAGATAAGAAAGGGGGAATTGCATTTATTTACAGCTACTGCTCCAGAAATGTTTAATTGCTCAATGTCCCTTGCTTGACTGACGGTCAAAATCTGTTGCATTTGCTGGTTTCGACTCGTCAGTGTGGAGGGGGCAATCCATCTATATGCCGTAGTCATGTGATGATGTAACCATGCTGACCCATGCTTGCATAACTATGTAATTAGCAATGAATACAAGAATAATTACAGAGTTCGACTACGGGGCAGGACACTAATTTTTGGAATTAGTGAATTTCTTTTTGGCTACCAGGTTCGACTCCCGGTCGCAATATTTATCTAAGTTTTGACAGAAATTTTTGAGAATTTCCAGGAAATGCACGTGCATAATCACACATCAATTGCAGGTTCACAACTAAGGATGAGTGTTCTTGTTCTTTTCCATGAGAAAAAAACGGGAATTGCATATACCAACGCAATAACGCATATAGTCTCGTCGGAGAGAGGTGCTTCACAACCGTGGAGGCGTGGAGGGTGTAATGCGCCTGAACATACTTACACCTGCAAGCATACCAGATATCTCAGGAGTTGTGTTGCGGGGTATCGAGGCTCGGAGAGCCGACAGGACGGGAGATCTGACGAACGGTGAGTGGATTGGCACAGAGATCGAGTCTCGGACAGAGTATTTGAAATTTTCGTTATTTTTCTTTCCTAACCTTCGAACATTGACATCTTCTAACCTTTAAAATCTTCTATATTTTATTCCATTCTACAGTTTAACCAGTCATACACTTTAATATTGTCTACATTCTCGTGAAACTTAACATTTTTTTGGAGTTTATCATTTATGAAAAGTAAGCCTTTTCCGACATTTAAATTGAATTGAGTATTAAATTGTTTTGAAAATTATAAATTCTAATTGGTTTGGAATATTTTAAATATTTTTTAAGTAAGCGTATTAATGTGTGGTAAGGTGGAGCGCTTCGGTGTCATCGTTTTTTAAGCCATAGGTTATGAAGCACCTCTGGTAGGAATTCGAACCCCTCTTTTGGTAAAATTAATTAGGTACAAAGTTATTACTGAGCAATGTCACAGAGTAGCCGTTAACGGGAAATGTGAATAATAGAAAGGCGTAGGCTTTGCTTGTTAGGGAAATGTGTTAATTCATTAACTTCACACACACAAGTAGTATAAAAATAGGAGTTCTGGCTCACCTGGCATCAGGCGGTGGACCCATGGACCCCGATTAGTATATTAAGGTCCCTGTCCATAAAAAATTCAAAAATTCTTTTCTCTTCCCGCGGAAAATTCTAGAATGTACCATCCGATGCCGACTGCGGCCATTTTGTCAGCCACTTAAAAGTCGCCCGAAACGGACGGCGTCCATTTTGGCAGCCAGTGGGGAAAATTTCTGGGCATTCGCCGAAAATAGATTTCCTAATACAACAAATGAGCACATACGTTGACGGAGGCCATTTTGATAGCCAGTATAGAGTTGCGCAAACCGACGACGGCCCTTTTTGACAACTAGGGGGAAAACATTTTTCCCCGCCGTACGTCAAAACCGATTTCCTACTACCTCAATGAGCGCATATGTCGATGGTGGCCATTTTGGTAGCCAGTCGGAAAACATCAGATACTATGGTGGCTATGTTGGCACCAGAATGGACTGAAGTTCGCATATGTGAATACTACTACTACCACACATATTGCATAAAACAACTGCCTGGCCACCAAAATAGCGCCCACACTCACCGACGTCCTCCATGCGTCCAGCTGCGACGAAGCCCCCACCAGCACTGTCCCTCCCTAAGGGGTCCTCACGACGAAGCCCTGCCGCCAGGTGGCGGCTATCTTGGGCACGCAGGATAAAACCTGACCAGAATAATAATGACCAACCCAGCCTAGGCATGTGGTCGAGAACGTGATATGTAACTATGCTTGCTCGGAATATGTTAATAAGGGTATAGATAAATGCCAATACCATGATGACCACACACAATGAAACCCGGCAAGAAGAATAATGACCCACCCAAACAGGAGGCCGTGAACATGATATGTAACCCTGCAGGTATAGAATGCGAATAGACCACCCACCGCTCGCTCTCAGACATGAGATGTATAGCCCTGTCCCAAATAGCATTAACAATATGGGGAGGCTGACCAGGGAGTCACAATAAATTGAGGTTCCCACACACACCAGACCACCTGCCTCTCGCATGGCAGACGTACATTCAAAGGTAACAAAGGGGGAGAGAGAGAGAGAGGTACAGTTAAGAGCAATGCTAATTATTCACGAAAAACAGTACATCGGCAAGAATTAGTACAGACATTATACAGTCGTAAGCGACGATTTGGGCTCCCATTGATTGAAGCGGAAATCGAAGGCTAACCACTTCACGAGAACTTGCTCGCCACATCTACGGAACACTGGCTCCACTAAATGGTCATGAGGATACTTCGTGACATATTTCGTATTCGTAGAAAGACCACTGATCTCTTGGTTTGCCATATTGGCGAGCATATAGGTGCGTGGTGCAGTGTAGCTCACCAAAAACGATGCGGAACACCTCTATACTCCAGTTAGGATAGTAAGACTTATCAAAGACGCTTTTGTCCCTAGAGATACGGACAAAGTCACCCATCTTGGCCCTCGATAGTCGTGGGTCCACCATCTTGGAGTGCTTGTACACAGTCTGCAGTAGAAAAATGGTGTTTGCAGCCGTAATTACATACACACGAATACCAGTCGTCCTATGCGTGTGTGTATTGTACTGAGTAAGCAATCTAGGAAGCAGATCCAACCACCGGTAGCTCCTCTGTTCCGAGAACGCCTTCCACATCGGACCCTTAAGCGTCTGGTTAAAACGTTCGACGATCGAAGCCTTGAGGTCGCTGAAAGTAGAGTAATGATGAATCTTCGGAGCCATTAGTGCGCGGAATGCAGGGTTGCAAAACTTCGTGCTGTCCGTCTGGACGTTCTTCGGCGTGACCATCTTGTCCAAAACCAATTTCATTTTGGTCGCAACGTCGGCACCATGCTTCCGGCGCACAGGGACAGCCTAACCATACTTGGAAAACCAATTGATTACTGTCAGGATGTAGCGAAACCCCATATTGATGCGGGTATAAGAAATCATTTCCACTAAGTCTGCCTCGAACAGGTCATGATGTCCGAAGAGAAGCACCTTACGCCTGGGGAAGTCTCGACGTGCAGGGCGATGCAACTAGGCGGCGATTTGTGCTTTCGACATAGTCACAGGTCAGGCCCCCCTCACAGGATATGGCCGGCTTCGCAGAGCTCTTCCAAGATATTCACTATTTTGTTGGAGATGTATTGCCAGCCTGGCGGGATGCAACGAGGAGACATAGATGGTCCACAAGCTCGTTTACGTCGTCCCAATACACGTATTCCAACCGGCAGTCACCATCAAGCTTCAGACCAGATCTGCTCACACCTATGTTCGGAAACAGATCTTCGATAATAGCGAATTTAGGGTGGGTCTCTTCCTTATATGCACGGCTGCTAGCCTTATTGTCCACCAAGTATGCATGTGTGAAATGCAACAACTGCCGGTACTGGCATTGCGCACCACAGGAATAATCCCCGGGTACACGTTTAAACAGTAGCTCATAGAGGCCAGGCGAGACTTGCAGGATGACGTCCCCATCCTTTACAACATCGCTGGACAGAAAGAAAACTTGTTTGTTGCCGAGCAACCATTTCTTCCCATGCCTGTACACACCATAAGTACAATCGCTTAGACGAAGCGTGTACGAAGTGAGATAATTACGCAGAACCATAGAGCATGCATTGGATCTCGCCTCCTTGTGTTTCAAATATGCCAGAGGCACAACATTCTCGCCATCATTATCATCAGCGATCGCCTCCGCTGCAGTCTTGTGTTTCGGTGTAAATCATGGCTCAACCACCAGAGCAGGGGGAACAAGCGGCGGCTGCTGCAATATGTCAAGCCGAGACGTTATTGGTTGGAAGACCTCCGCAGTACCACATCACATTCCATGCGCATCTTCTTGGCAAACAGATACTTTTTTTGCGAACGCTTGCAACTACACGACTCAGATCTTCGGCAGGCGTAACCATAGCACTGATACGTACCGTCAAATGTACATTATATATATATATAACTAGTGGCGACGTTCGATCAACTTGGTAAGGCTGTCTTCCAAGTCGCGCGTCTACAGCGGAGAGTTTGGCCATGAGGTCGGGGCCGGGGTTCGTGACCATGTTGGAGATGTGCTCTATCTAAGTACTCAGAGCAACCAATTTGCTCGAATTGTCGTTTGCACGAGCAAATGATCCTTCAGATTAGCACCGAGGGTATGCAGCACTCTGGTCTCAACACGAGTGCCCAGGTCATCTACCTTCTTCGTGGCACTGGCAAGTGTACCGCCCAAATCATTGAGGGTGTACACATTGGAAATGAGGGTCGATATCTGACTATACAGTTGACCTGATGACATACCGACAGCATCGACGTTCGATTACAGGTCGACCAGCTTCTTTGTAAACGATGCAAGCACACCCGCAGTCGTGGAGGGTAGGCCACCGAACTGCACACCCTTATCATCCAGTTTCTTCATGGTCGCAAAGTTCGATTCCAGACCGGTCAGCTGCGTAGTCAAAGCAGCCAGCATGCCCACACCTGTAGTACCGATATTAAGGTCGACGGTCCCAGCTGGGGAGCGGTGGATGGCCTAGGCCGATCTGTGGTGATGTTGCATGTACATTTTGCAGGTGGTGGAGCAGGTCTGGTACATTTCACGCAGTGAGCATGTAGGCTATCCTTCAGGGTAAACTGCTTACCATAGCTCCCACACTCTAGGGACTCGGTGTTGGGATTGGCCCAACAACTGCTTTCGTGCAGCCTAATTTTGCCGGAACATTGAAAGGTCGCGTTGCAGAACTTACAACGGTCTGGATCAGCTTGCTTGGTTGGCCCTGTGCATGTGGCATGATGCCTGATTAATGGTGGTGGCTGAGATGAGAGGGGGTGAGCAATGACTACATTTACGAAGTAGCTGGTGATGTTGGGAGCTGCTGCTGTGTTGATGGTGATGAGGGTGAAGAAACGAAGGTGAATAATGGCTGCGAAGATGCCATCGTGGAAGAACAAGGTTAATGTGAAAGAATGGTGGAATGCTTCTCTCCCTCTGCTTCCTCGACTCGATTGGGAGAGAAGGCTGTGTCAGGGGCTATGGAGCTCAGCTCAACACCACCACTCATGATGCAGGCAGGCCAGGAGTAGGTGAATCAATATGGACCACAGTGTAGGCCTAAGGAGCCTGCGAGGGGAATGTGACAAAAACGTAAACCTAACATAAATAGTTCCATGCAAACAGGCACTATAGTGGTAGTAAAATGGAAAATACTGGTAAAGTATATACATCAGGTAGGTGCGAGGGCATGAGCGCTAATATATGCCATGGCGGAACAATAATAATGCCACCTGCCAGGAATGGGCAGAATTCAAAATAAAAAAAGTTGTGAGAAAAGGGTTGTCTCTGAATGCTCCTGCACACACCACGCCGCAGAAATCTGTCGTCACACCTTTCCCGATGTAACACCCGCCCACTAGGGACTAACTGGGTGGAAAAACAATTTTTTTTGTTAAAAAAAATAGTTTGTGCGATAAGGTATGTCCAAGTGCTCCCGTGTACACCACACCGGAGCAATCTATAATCACTTCCTCCCTGATGTAACCCGCGGCCCTTTGGGGACCGAGTGGAATGAAAGGATAGCTTGTTTTAATATTTTGTGCAAAATGGTTTCTCGGAGCTCAGTTTACTGTAAACAATCTATACAAACACACCTTAGTGTCCCATAGGTACAGGCAACATAGCCCATTGCAATTCTAATTTTTTTCATATATTATTATTTTCACAAATGCTCACTTTGCCGCGAATAGCGTATACTACTTCGCATTACTGTTTTACATCCATGTTATCGTGTGCACTCAGTGAATTAATATTTTTGCATGCATACTATCTCTTATAGCCCACTCATGGTAAAGTGTGCACTTTTGAGGCCCTAGTAACTTTTTTCTTTCAGCCATATTTTATAATTTAACCACCGCATTAATCCAACTTAGAGATTTTGTTCCTTTCCTAAAAATTTCACAATTTCACTTGCGTGGCGCATGGCCACAGTATTGTGGTCCGTTGTAATGCTAATTTTACATAAGGCGAATGAATACAAAAGGTGCATATATGTTGATCTTAAGCAGGGTTTTCATAAGTGCTCAGTTTACCATGAACAGCCTATATATACTATGCGCAGTGTGTGTATATTCCACTGTACACAGAAGTTATTGCCTAAGGATAAAATAAACTATATTTATCGACTATTATTCCAAATGAGAGGTCTTTCACAAATGCTCCCTTTACGGTATTAAACATTGCCACGTATGCAGAAGTTATCGTCTAAGGATACAGTAAAGTATATTTATTGACTATTATTCCAAATGAGAGGGTTTCGCAAATGCTCCCTTTACCATGAATACTGTATATCATTTAACAGCCGTATTAATTGAACATTGTCATGTACGTAAACGTGGCTCATGATAAAGTTAGCAGATTTGTAGTATATATATATATATATATAATCTCCTACTAATAATTTCACAGCATCCCATAGATAGAGGCAACATGCCACATGAATAGAGTGCTGAGGTCCGCGGCAATATTGAGTGTACATAAGGTGGAAGAATACACAACGTTCATACAGGTAGATAAGTAGGGCATTCAAAAGTGCTCTGTTTTTCCCGTTACAGTCTTTAGCTCTTAAGCATGGTTTTCACAAGTGCTCATTTTATCGTAACCAGGCCATCTCAGTTTCTATAGACGCGATCACACGCAGAGTAGGCGCCGGCCAAGGATAGAGGTGGAAGACGGGCAGGTTTTTTTTGTTTTGTTTCGCCGCCGCTTCTTTTGGCTACAAAGGACCGTGTGTTATCGCCGTGTTGAGGAAGGTGGGCAAACGAGCTCATTTCTATGCAGGTCGCAGGGACCGCGGTATGCACCCTCCCAGGGCCCTCTCTCACGCTGTCCTTGCTCCGATCTCCGCACATGGGATGCTCATATTGACCCCATACCTTTACAAGGGGCTTACATTTGTTTCCTTAAGAAATGGTATAACGAGTATTACTCTAATTCGTAAAGAGAAACATTCTAAAATATCTGGTATACATGATTGATATACATTTCCAACATCGCATATGTACACTTACCATACAGTTGTGAGGCGGAGCTGTCTCACAGTGCTCAGGGCGGCGGCGGCGGCGTAGTGAAGCGGGCATCGGCGATGCTGGCACATTGAATGTCACTAGACGAATAACCAGGGAATTCTTTGTGAGGCTGTATTTAAATGCTGTTGCGCGTGTGGTCCACCTGCTCCCCATCCCTCGTCAAAATTCACAGTTTCCACCGCAGCACGCCCCACGCAAGCGCTGGTCTTGTCAGCAGGGGGTGCGTACATTATAGGCCGGCTGCACCTCGCAGGGGTAATCAACACACTCCTGTTGCCTCTTTCGCCATCTTGCATGGTCCTCTTCAAAGTGAATTGCCCTATCACATGTGCAAATGCGTTCTCGTCACAGTGGCTGTAGTGGTAGGTGCATGTGGGTCATACCAAAGACGTTACTTCGTTGGATTTGTAACACTGTTTTTTTTCCTCTCCCCCCCATCTTAAATACCAGTTCATATCTTGTTCGTGACCTCCCAATTGCGTGGGTCGGTATTATCTCTCATTCCGAGCAGACTGGGAGGAAGGGCAGTGCTGGCGGAGGCTTCGTCGCGACCAGACGTATGGGGACTGTTGGTGAGTCTGGGCGCCATTTTGGTGGTCAGGCAGTTGTCTTATGCATTATGTGTGGTAGTAGTATTCACATATGCGAACTTCAGTCCATGCTGGCTACCAAAATGGCCGCGCTCTGTTCCGCGCTACTTTTTACTGGCTGACAAAATGGCCGACGTTGGCATCGGATGGTAAGTTCTGTAATTTCCCTCTGGAAGAGAGAGAGAGAGAGATTTTTGAGATTTTTTTATGGGCACGGACCTTAATATGCTAATCCGGGTCCACCGCCTGTAGCCAGGTGACCCAAAACTCCCATTTTTGTACTACTTACTCACATGCACACACATCATTCCACACGAATCCACATACCCATGCATACACACACCAATCCACACACACCAATGCATGCACACGCGCACACTTTCACTTATCCCGTGTAGAGCTATCAGAGATGTCAGAACGTCGTAGAATGGTGAGCCAACAGGACGGGAACTCTTAACAACAGTTAGGCGTATTGATACTGAATTCAAGTCCCGTATTATATGTATGCACCGTGTATGTATGGAAATGGATTGTAGGAAATGTATGTGAATATTCAGATTATTGTGAACTTAACTCTAGAACAGTAAAATTAAGTTAAAGTGGGTGTGAAGGATTAATATTGCGTAGCATGTGCCTGTACGCTATTTCGCAAACATGGTTGTACTGGTGCCGCAAAGATGTGCTGATGTGCGAAGTGACGACATGTAGGTCTGAATGGTTGGTTGGGGGGGGGGGGGGGCTCGGCCTGCCCGCCGTCGAAGTGCAGACAAGGGGAGAAGAAACACACGTTATTGTTCGGTCGATGAGGGGATGCAACGCTACGCAGCAGGAATTGAGTCACACCTCATTCTTAAAGATATGTTGAATAATGAGAACCATAATAAAATCCTGTATCATTTTCCATGCACAGTAATATTGATTTCTATATTCGATTTATTAAATGAACATGAATTGAGAGTTAATTTTTTGGAATTGTCATGTGATTATGAATTACAATCTCAATAATACTTTTATTACAAATAACTATATGCCGTGTACACAAGGCATGTTATTTCCTAGGTAAATTGTTTCCAAATATATATCTGCTATTAGGTAGTTGCAGTTCATGCTGAAATCTTTAAATTTTACTACAGATTTTTTATTAAGGTTGCAAAAAATTGCTTTGTAAGTTTAGATATTGGGCTGTAAAGTAAATTATTATTTAAACCTAATAGGTCTTTAAAGTAGATATTATGACACTATTTTAATTATAATGGTATTTAAAATCTAGACGTTTTAATATCAAAGGTAAATGTAACTGAAATGTCCTGAAATTAGTGTGGGTGTGGAATTGATTGAAATGGGGGTGGATGGTAAGAGAACTGCCTGTGTAAGGCAGCGAGAGGGTAGGAAGGAATCAAGCTTCCACCAATGTTATGAAATCAACTTATGGTCAATTCCATACAAGAAAGAGCTAAGACGTATTTGAATAATGATTCATGATTAGGTAGTGCACAACAGTAAATGATAGGGTTTATTTAACAAGATTATCCTACATTAACATATGTTGTTCCCTCTCCACAGTTTGTAGGCCGAAACTGTTCCAATCCACTAGCCACCGCCATAAATAAAACGCAAATAATCGTTAAAGTTTGGCAAAACAGCTTGTTGTAGTTTGGTGATGGGTGCCACTAAATAGTTCTGTGTATGAGTATTGGTAGACAGCAAGATTATCTCAATCTACTGCAATAAAACCATTATACTTTCTTGTAGTGGGAATGGTTTCAGCTTCTTGAAATCTTCTTCTAACTTATTTCTTTCACACACAATGTCTTATGGTGGCACAAAGAAAAATTACATTCCAGAAATTTTTTTAGTACAAAATTCGTACATTTCTCGTGGCGATACAATGTGGTTTTCAATGGTTCTATGCACACTAGTCTTTGTCAACACATTTAACTGTACCTCCGTCACCATTACACGGACTTTGCAATGTGATGTGGGACAAAAATGCCATTCAGCAGACAGACCGAAATCGTCTTTGGCTGAACAGTCACTAAAATAATACCCTTTTGTCCAGTTGGTAAATATGTTTTTCAGATGTGAAGCAGAACTTTCTGAAAGGTGGAAGTAGCTACAGTGTTGTGTGTCAAATAGTCGCGGACAACACTAAAGGTTTCACTCTTTGTGGAACCACTTTCTTGGTAATATACAACAAATGAGTGTAATGTGGTTTGTGTGTTAACCGAATGGAATGCCTGTACTTCATTTTCCATTACAAAAGTATAGTTTTCTGCGAAATATCCCAAAATTATGCACTCAGTAGAAGTAATGTCTTCTTTTTTTTATTTTAGGAATTCAGACTGACGTTTCGCAATAAAGTGATGTGTTTTTAATTTTATCAACTTTTACTTTAGAGCAACTAAAAACTCTTCCGTATTTTCCACTATGGTGGTAAGCTCTCAGCATTCGGTTGACATCAGATTTTCGGACATTACAGAGTGGTTACCGTTACATGTAATTACTTGATTTAAACATCTTCTCGTGAATTTCGCGTTCCATTTTTCGTAAGTTAAACTGTATGTAGTTTCCAAATTACAGGCAAGTTGGTAAACTTTTATATTATTTTAATTTATGTAGTTGCAAAATTGGGAATTTTTCATTTTTTTTACATTACACTGCCCGAACAGTGTATGAACCCTTGATATAGGTTATTCATGTTAAAGTAGACACTTTTTAAGGCCCTTCCGACTGACATTAACCACTAATAAATATTTTTTATTGAGCTAAAAATATTAACTTTTATGGGTGGTGAAATACATACAGTATGTTTATTAGATTCATGGCAATGTGTAGATTAAAAAGTGGCGGGAGGTAGAAATAAATCAAAAGGAAAAAATTAGCAGGGCCTTAAAAAGTGTCCACTTTGCTGTGAATAGCGTATACCTCTTGTCACCCCAATGTTAATGACATTCAGAATGAAGTGGGATTATATATTGCACAAGAGATTAAATTTAAACATATACTCCCCCCCCCCCCCAAAAAAAGTCCGCGTACTGAATAGGGGTGGAAATACTGAATATGACAACTTGTGTCCTATAGCTATTTGTCAAGAGTATGTTTAATAAAAACCTCAAATTTTTATTTCGTTCCCCACATAATTTTTTTTTACCTTCGAAAAGAGCAAATTTTCATTTTTTCCCCATGTTGGAGACTGTTTTTCTAGGAAGGAAGTCTTCAACCCAGATAACTTTGGTGCTGCACACACTTCTACATGTAGACACTATGCACACAGATGATCAAAACTCTAAATGCAACTTTGCTGAAGCAAAGTGGGGTAAAACAGTCATCTGAATGCTGAAAGCCGATGGCCACCATTTTGAAAAATACATATTTTTTGTAGTATAAATATACAGCGTAATAGTATATTGTGTTAGCTTTTAAATGACATTAAAAACTCCGCAATGGGTGACTTGTTAAAAAAAGTTATGCCTAGCTGCGTAAACCTCTGAAATCTGTGAAATTTGCTTTCAGTGTGTATGAAATATGGCTGCCATCATCCACATGTTGTAGGTAAAAATATAATGTTTTTCTTACACTTTGAGAATGTGGGACAGTTTTTTTTTTTTTTTTTTTTATCAAACTCAAAATTGGCGCCGCTTTAGCCTCTTGATGATTTCACATGTGTTTTCATTATCAGTTTTGACTGCTAATTATAATAGAAGAAATTTAGTGCTGTCTTCAGACAGAAAGACTGAACTCAGCCAGTTGACGTCTTAGGCTAAGGCCGGCCAGATGTTGGTGATTAGTGTGAAATCACGTCAGAAATAATGTATACTGTAATTGTAATGAGACCGGCCAGACGCAGCTTGATTTCCCGCCGAAGAATGGGACGGGCTCGTCTTTAAGGTCGCTCAATGTTTGCCATATTATATATAAATGTATATGTTGCTGCTTTAGGGATGGCAGTGCAGCACATATGGACATATGGAAGTGTATTAAGGACAGTTATGTCTGAAAACCCTGCAGGGAAAAGTGAAGATCCTGCTAAATTGACGAGGTCGTGTGTATTTAGTATGTAGGAGCACCAATTTCCCCTTTGCTAACCTCTCACCACTTAATATGGGATGGACCTAAGGAGGATGTTAATAGTTACACATCTGGAGATGCCTTGGTATAGGGCAGGCTGCAAAGCGAGGTTAAGATGGCTATAGGCTGTTCACGGTAAAGTGAGCATTTTTTTAAGCTATTTCATTGGACATAATAATAAAGAAAATATATTTCATTGTGGCCTCAGACTTTTGGTTTTGGGTATGGTGAATATATACACTGTGTTTATTACTCACTTGGCTGAGTTTATATAAACAAGTGGGGGAAGGATATAAATTGGTTGAAGGAAAAAAGTAACTAGGGCTTCAAAAGTGATCACTTTATCGTGAACGGCCTATATCGGCGTTTACTCACAGATTCCTACGCTGGAAGAAAGTGAAAACGGCCAAAGTGGGCCTCTTGCTTCCGAAAAATCTTTCAAACTAAACTCGCCACCGCTTAAAAACTATTCAACCAAATGTCTTGAAACTTTTTCTGGAAAATCGTCGAACCTTTCTGCCGATGATGCCGTAATTATATTTTCGGAATTTAAAATAATTATAAAGTAATATGCTGCTGATAATTTCTGCAAATGTGCAGAGGAAAATGTAGTATCGTGGATACTTTTTTATTTCTAAAGAAAGGTGGGGGAACGTCGGGTATGAAATGGAGAGGAAGCTTGAAATTTTATTTATATGCCTCTCTCTTAAAGTATTTATTAAATTTCTTATCTATTAGCGGTGTGTCAAAGTTGAGAAATTATCAGTCCCTTACTACAGCGGCAGTATACACTTCTGCTTAATGTTAGGAGCGTGGTTACAGTAAAAACTCAAATGAACTTGTGATCATGAATATGTTATGGCAGACATATTCAAAATTATTCAATTAAATTGTTACCAAATTGTAATACGTTCCAACACATCTGTAAATTAGTACAAAAATAAAATAAAATTCTTAACCTAAAACACACGCTTGTAATTTAATGTAAGTTAATAATTTCCATAGCTTATTTTAATTCAACGACGTGATATATGACGTACCACATTAACTAGCTCGTCTGTGTATATATTGAGGCCGTTTGATTCGTTTTGGTGGCCTGTTAAAGCTGTGAATATTCCAACGGTTCAAGGCAGTACAACTACATTTTCTGTTTAGTAGTTACAAGGAATTCGTTTTTGTTTGCCGCAAGTCATAAATTATCAATTTACCTAAAGCATACTTACAATTGCTGATATTGATAGTTCTTATTTATCATAATTAGACTGTTTGACTTCACCGGCGAGATGTAATTGGTATTTTTTACTAATAGTCCTTTTGATTTCGTATTACATTAATTTTTACCAACTATTTTAAACCATCATTTGTCACTTTGTAAAATAGAGGTAACTAATAGTTTGCTATGATTGTTTTCGTGTCATAAGTACCACGGTAATGCTAAAGTTTATTCATTTTGACACTTTCCTACATGGAAAATACCTTCAGTCACGTGTTCGGATACATAGTTGACTGAATAATTTCTTTGTGAAACACACATGATTCATACAAAGCATTACAAGGCTATTATAAATTATAGATGGTTTCTAAAAAATTTGCAGCAATCACTTAGACCAGTTTAAAGAGTGATGACAAGTTTTAGAAGTGAAATACGTGAGAGAGTTATTTGAAGTAAACCTGCAGACCTACACATCCGAAAGGCTGCACTCTACCTAACTGCGTCACATAAACTGATCTATATAATGGTTCCCACATCACATCATAGTGAGATGTAATCAAAGAGTGCACTAGGTGTACATGCTCGAAGGAAAATAATGTATAAAAACCTGTGGAGTATGAATATTTTATTACATGTATAATTAGTGCAATATTATGTTTAACATTTAACTTATATGTACACAAACACATTTGATGAACAAAAATACTGTAATAATCGTAATTATATCCATAATATTTAATTACATTTTTACAACTGTGTATACGTAAGTAATTTACATTTCCGCTTACACTGGTTTGTGACAAAATTGTAACACACTTGTGACTTCGCATAGCCACAAAAATACTGCAGTCATTGACGTACACACTAAATAAACTTATATTTTGTGTAATAGCCAGTATTAAAATTTCTTTATTGTCATGAGTTTTCACAGGCAGCAGAAGAATATACGCGTGAGCACAATTTGCACAAACTTCAAATAGTGTAGTAATAAATACTCTCAGGAATTGGATTACGTCTCTATATACCTGCATACATATATAAAGTATTGTGAAAATTCGTATAACATTACACATGTTACAAAAAATTCTATACATAATAAACAGACTTTTACCATATTAATGATTTTCATAGCAGAATAGTACACCATAAAATTGCTTCGAGGTAGAAAATCCGTCAATTTTTACGTATTTTCCATATTATAAGATGTTCAGGGATTTTCAATGTCAGCATTGTTTACAACCATATAATTGTGTCAGCTGGACTTGAGTCCGACATCGATAAAGTATTATTACTATGTAATTGTTATACTCAACCCTAAATACACTGGAATCTTAACTGGTTTTGAAAATGACAAGTCTGCTTAAAACTGAACTTACCTTTTTCCCTGTCAGTACGTGATTGCGTTCTTTAGTCGTGTGACGGAGTCTAAGATCACGGTAACACTTAATAATGTCTTTTATTAAGTCATGGACGTGTCCTGAGAAAATACCGAAATTCCTGCTGTGCTGGTCAAGATTATTAAGAATACTTCTTTCACTAGCGTTTTTTTTTTGCTGCAGATGATAATGTTTGAGGACTTAGATGTGCATTAAAATTTTTATTGCTTTTCTGTGCAAATCGAAAATAGGCTTCTGTTTTCCGACATATTTCTACAAC
Organism: Dryococelus australis; assembly: GCA_029891345.1. Classification (NCBI taxonomy): domain Eukaryota; kingdom Metazoa; phylum Arthropoda; class Insecta; order Phasmatodea; family Phasmatidae; genus Dryococelus; species Dryococelus australis. The sequence continues at coordinate 85,553,526 of CM057002.1, read as the reverse complement.
ATATTTTGAGGGTGATTTCAAGCCACCTTTAGTTTTTGTCGCAATGAGTGAGTAGTGTTCGTCGTTGGCAAACAGCACATTGACACAAACGTCACAGTCTAATTGTTTTGTTAGTTTTAAGACCACAAATCCATGCAGCTATCGCCTTTCTCCAAAGCTGTCTGCGATCACGGCCATTAGGAAATCTATAAATAGAGCAGAGAATGGACAGGAATTTACCAAGTACGTCGTTTTGGTTCAGGTAATTAGAATTATTCAAATTTTTGTCAAACAGTGCAAAATCATAGTTTATTCAATTTTAAATTAACGGTTTTATTTTTCTTCACAAACTGGCTGATTTATGTAGGTGCCCTACATACAGTTTTTTTTCCACTTCAATAAAAATAACTAAACTGTAATAAAATATTTGTTATTTACGTGTGTGTGATAAGGCGGAACTAAAACTAGCATAACATTCGAATTCTTACCTATGAAAAGCGACACCATCTGGTTTTGAATCCCAACAATTTGTAGAGTCGTAAGTACTACAGGAAATAACCATTGTAACACACAAGACGTACACTGCTCAAGTCTGAAGGACACAGTACCTGTGTTCCCTTAAAATACGCTCTCGTCCTCTCCGTTTTCATCCCTTGTTCGCCTCCGGCCGGCTTCACCCCCACCCTAGCCATTGCCTCTCCAGTTATACTATACATCCTCCGTGGAATGGACCTAGTATTTTCTCTGATGTCGACGCCGCCGCCTATGAATAACTAACGCTGGACATAATGCAACAACTGCATTCTTATTTAATGATATTCGGTTCATAATTCACGAGCCGCACATCTACGATGTTGCCAGTACACACTACAAGGAGCACATGGTTGCAGATCCTCGCAGCGTGAAACACGCAGGTGTGGCCGAGTTCACAGATCCACACTGCATGAAAACACGCATGAGCGTAAGCGTGAAAACACGCACGTGTAGCACAGTTAATTACGACCACTATTTTTCGCGTGATTTCACACTGAACGCAGCGTGAAATCACGCACCTTATGCGTAGAGACGATGAGGAATAGCTACAGGCAGGCGATACCTTTGAGCGGCCACTATTATTTTATTACTTATACACTTTGGATACAGCAACATACTTTTATCTCTGTAATCAATTGTACATCCAAGATTTCCCACCAAAATGAGTGTCATAAACTCATTATAATCTTCTTCCTTTCTAGTCGTTATTAAAATGGCATGCATCGACACACGTACGAATGTTAGTGTCAATAGGGGTGAGATTGGGGTGTTTGGGCAAGGCAATGTGCAATCTCGATGCGCAGCCAGGCCGAAAGTAAAGCCGTAATTTGGCTGATAAATGAACAGCGTCGGAAATATAGGAGGGGGAAGGGTTTACGATCCGATATCGACCAGTGCTTCCTCGGCTGTTTTTCCTCCGCAGTAACACAAAAGCTCTCTCACGAACTAGTGGCAAGCGCGGCCCAGCACAATCGTTACGGCGGGCTACCGCAGGCACAATCATCTCACGGATGTGTTCGCACGCACCTCCATACTGCGTGGGGGTTTAGCATCCTGCCATGAGCAACTTCATTTATTATTTCCTGGCTATTTTCCAACTACACTGCCGCTCCCTACACGACCATTGTATACAAACAACGATGGTGAAACGATAAATTCCCTGACTGCTCCAGGTTTACACACGACACAGCCATGGGCGTAAGAGTATTCAAAATTATTAACTTGAAATGACATATCTAAATACAGATGTTGATGCTCACATTTCGAAATTTTTCTGTGCCATATTATTGTAATTAGTTGATAAAATCCAGGGGAAACTAGTCACTATGGGTAATTCAAACTTTTTTTTTTTTTTTTTTTGGTAGAATTAAGGAATTTGTGAACATCATAACATGCTTGGTCTTTTATGCTTGTTGAACTTACGTGTCTCAATTAATGATATATATTTTTTCATTACACACAGCATGTTTCTGATGAATGTAACCAGACTTACTAATTCACAGCTCTCGGTAATGCATATATGTGGGAAATGCTTCATGGTCACCAAGAGGCGAGTAGATATATAATGGGGGAGCTAGCGCACCGGAGTACAGGGGAGGACTGAAGGACGACCGCCATCATGGATTTCCCTTTTTTCCCCTCAATTTTTTCTTCAAAATTCCCCTTTTTATCTCTGCTCCTGGCAGACATGTTGGTAGCCAGTACATATGCATTTTGCAATTATCCATTTTGGTGGCCAGCATACCATTTTTCGTGCTCTGTGATTCCATGTTGGTTGTTCATGTTCTATCATTTTGAGAGTTTTCTCAGAGTGCTTCCATTTTTTCTCTTCCTTTCCCTATTTTCCTTTTCTCTCTTTCTCTCACTTGTCTCTCACATGCGTTTGTCATTTGTTTCCAACCACCATCTTTGTTCTTGTTTGCTGCTAGTGTCAATTATGCCTTAAGCTCTTTTATAAGCATAGTAGTTCATAATTCCCGAACCATTGAAGCTATACTCATCAAATTCGTAACATATAGTTGATTCACGATAAATTTCGCCTTTTCTGAAGCCATGCTAAATTTTACTTTCGGTTACTGATTATGTATCTTTCCACTACATGTAAATATAAACACTGCCATGTGACGCCTACTTTTATAACTGTCAAATGCGCTGGTTGCTGTTTACAGCTGTTCAAAGAACTATGTCATATTGCAGAAATGATTTCCTACGAATGTTCACAATTTAAGCCTATAGCAATATTTAGGTCGGCTTTATAACTTATTTGTTAGAAACAATATAGAACGGTACACTTAATACACATTAATATTTTGCTACGGCAGTGTTTGTTACAACTGTGGCAGAAACAACAGTAGTATTTAAGATCTTGTTATTAATGTGTGTTTGGAATTCAAATTAAAACGAAGGGACAACCAGTCCAATGAAACGGCACAGTATATTCAAGCACGCAACGTGTGTCGCTTATTTATTGTACGTAGCATCGACAAACCTAAAAGATAGTTTTGTAATGAATGCATCAATAGATGAGACGACTCTAAAATAACTATTGCTTATAACAAATGTTCTTTACTTAAAAGATTATCTTGGGGGGATAGGTAAGGGCTGGTAGAATGTTCGATCCTACGTCCTACCGAATACAGGTATTTGCTTTGCTTGGTAATCGAGTAAGATATATACATTATTTATTATATGTAAAATGTATATGGAAAAAATAGTTCTTTAAAGAGTTTTGCATACATATTTTTAAAAAATAATGCTTTATAACTCTTATGATCTGTTTAAATGCCTTAGGATGGTTCTTTAAATATTATATTTTCGTCCCATATATGTTGCTATTACATACATACTACTTCCATTTGGATATTCATCACGCCAATCATTTGGTTAATTTACTTGATACGTAATTAAAACAAATAATTACTTACCCTTGATGGTTCTTCAATTATCATGTATATACTACTTGTGAGTAAATAGCCTCACTAAATAGTAATTATTTTGATTCATATATATTACTCTTGATGGGTGAGTGTTCAAGTCTCCCGGTGTACGTTCACAGCGTAACCCATGGACTTCACAGCCTAGATAAAGAAAGGTTTTTTAAAAGCATCTGAAAATGTATTTCATGTATTTTATCTACCAAAAGGCCAAGCTATATATATATATATATATATATATATATATATATATATATATATAGCAATTAAACATGGCATTCTTGGGAAGCTTGCAATAACTAATCAGCCATTCACTACACAGTCTTCCTAGAATATATATAAAGATTTAAATGTCTTTGGATATGTTATATGTTCGAAAATGCATCGACTTGCACGATGTAATGTTGTTGTGTAACTGATTGGAATCCATTAGATTTTTCTGGGGGGGGGGGGGGGGACATGTATGCCTTCTCAGATTATTCGCGAGCTAGTTGTCCTGGTGAGAGGACATGTATTGAGTTAGCAAATGCATAATGTTAAATTATGCAAGTGTGTGTGGTGATTTCGGTTGCATTATGAGTGCTTTGCGTGGTTGTTATTAGAACATATTAAATTAACATGTATTTACCTTAATGATAGACGAAAAGAACATTTTTAAAATAAATGATTTAATATTTTGTTTGAAATAAGTGGGTTTAAACAAATATCGGAAATAGTAATCCATACAGGTGTATTTACCTTGTTGGGATTTTTTAATCAAATAATATGTTAGTATAACTGTAATTAGCATAATTTAGTTTGATGTAGTGTATGTTTCAACTTTGACGATTTTCGAAGTAGGTAAATACGGTCACATTTAAACAACACTTAAACTTCTTGTGAGATGAAACCGTGTTTAGTTGTGTAAATACTAGCTATGCTATTGAGATGTAAATATTCTAGAAGGGTCAAACAAACAGTTAAAAGAGCAAATTTTAGCGAGTATTCTTTGATTATGGATTTTTTAAAAATAAACAATTCCTGTTTGCTAAATGTAGTATCTCTTTCTGATGATAAAACATAGAGCACTGAAACTATTCGATTATCTTAAAGTTACATGGAAAAAAATTGGTGTTGTCATAAATCTTTTAGTAATATCTGATGGTGAGTATAGAGCTAATGTTTGGAAGTAGTAATACTGACTTCTGATCTTCTACGATCTGATGGAGATGTTATGTGATTTACAAGAAGCATTAATTTTTTAATATGTAATAAAATATATTTAAATGTGTAATGTTAACTAGTTTGGATTGATTTGATGGAATGTTTTGGAAAGTGTCAGGTGGTATGATTTTAGTATTATAGGTTTAAATGGTTTCAAAATATGATCCTGTCGTATGATTTGTTCATTTGAGTTGTATGATATGTAGATATAGCTGTCAAGTATCTAGTTTTGCTTGTAAAGTTCGATGCTAGGGATTTTGCAACTGGCTTGTATGGTATTTGCAAATGAGTTGTGCGATTGTGTGTACGTGAGTGTTTGGGTATGTGTTTGCATGTGTGTATGTATGTGCGTATGTATGCGTGTGTGCTTGTGTGTGTGTGTGAGAAGCAGTCTACCATATTGAGTTATAGCAACATCAAGTCAAAATGTGTCAAAAATTAAATTATTTAGATGCTAGCAAAGGCCTACTTTTCAAAAAATAAAACTCCAAGAAAACTTTAAACTATAAGAAAATGTTAAGATTCACAAGAATATAGAAAATATTCAAGTGTGTAATTGGTTAAACTGTAAAAAGGAATAACGTGTATAATATGTTAAAGGTTAGAAAATGCCAAGAGTTCGAAGGTTAAATAAGACATATAAGAAAAATTTCAAATACTATGTCCAGGAATCGGTCTCTGTAGCATTTCACTAATCTGTCATCAGAGATGCTGCCCTGTTGGCTCTCCAAGCCTCGATGCCCGGCAACACAACTGCTGAGATAGCCAGTAAGCCTGCAGGGTGAATGGGGGCAGGGGTATAGGCGAAAGTGTATGTGCAGGCTCATTAACCCTCAATGCCTGCTTGTGAAGTCCCAACTGGCAGGTCAATACAACAGTTGCTGCTTTGGACTTGCATTATTACATCATTACACAATTGTCACTACACAATTACATAATACAACTCCACACCGACGAGTTGAGACCAGCAAATGCAGCAGTTGTTTGGCGTCATTCGAGCGACAGACTTCGAACAGGAAACACATCGGTTGTTGAGCTGACACTTAGGGATCAGTGGCTGTAAGTAAGTGTAATTCCCTCTTCCCTATCTCACTTGCATCTTTCAGTGCATTTCCCGGATTTTTTTTATGTTAAGCGACTTTCTCGGAAATCGAACCCAATCATCCAAATTTAACATTACATTATGTAGTTCCAGTATGAATCCAACTCAAAAATAAATATTTATTAAATAAGAAAATTATATATTAATTGCCCTGTTCGAGATTTGAATGTGGTAGCATAAACGTAAAATTACATTAATTACCATTACCAGGAATCCGACTCAATTTTTTTATTCAAAAAAATAAAATACTATTAAGTTCCCTGACCGAGATTCGATGACTATAGATTCAATGGTTCGGAAATTATGAGTTGCTATGGTTATAAAAGGACTTAAGCATAGTTGACCCTATCGCTCTCATCTATATTGGGAACAATGCCTATGTTATGAATTTGATGCCTAAAGCTTCAACGGTATCGGAAATTGAGTAACTTTGCTTATAAAAGGGTTTAATGCATAATTTACACTAGCAGCCAACTCTATAACGAAAGTGTTGGTTTAAAACAAATGAGAAACTAATGTGAGAGATAAGAGAGGAAGAAAAGACAAAAAATGTTAGCACTCAGAGAAAAACCTCGGAATGATAGAGCATGAAAAGCCACCATGGAATGACATCATGAAAAATGACACATTGGCCACCAAAGTATCTGGTCCAAGATGGCTGAATACAAAATGGTAGATTCCAAAATAGCGATGTACTGGCTACCAATATGGCCATCGGGAGCAGAGGAAAGGAAATTTTAAGGGGGGGGGGGGAGGGAAATCCGTGATGCCGGCTGTCCTTCAGTCCTTCCCCGTACCCCAGTGCGCTAGCTCTCCTATTATGTATACTGAGGCGCGCATTGCTTTCAGTGAATTTGTTTGCACCATTATAAGAACAAACGAGACGTCATGTTTTCATGTTAATACTCTTCTTACCGGGTGATGGGACTCGGGGCTTACAACTCGCCTGTACCTAGTTTGCTGTAACATGAATTATCCATGCCCCTCCCCCTTGTCATGTATTTTGCAGAATGTTAAATTTTGTCATGTTATGGTGCGAAAGTTTGGTTACGTGTCTGAGAAATATTCTGTATGTGCGCATGCGTCTTCAGCTGCCGTATCACGTCACTCCGACACACCTTATGTTTGGTCAGAACGGAAAGGTATGGCGCATTTTGGTGTATCCTGTGTAATCCTTGCTGGGAGCATAATACTGCTTGTAGAAGGTCATAATGGTGGAATGCTGCAAACCTGCGACGAATCGGGGAATCCTAGTGAGTCGCGCAGCAGCAGTTGCCTGCGGCATTGTTGGTTGTGGTGTTGACTGCGGTGGAAAGATGCCGGGGCAGGACGTAGGTGTGTGGTCGCAGGAGTCCTCCTACGAGGACGACTACGAGGACGAGGAGGTCGCGGACGAGGTGGCCGCCGAGGAGGAGGAGGACGACAACGACGACGACGAGGAGGGCAGCATGCTGGAGGAGGTGGACGACCAACTGAACCGCAACAATGGTGCCACCATGCCACTGCGCCCTAGGGTGTGTGCCACACCTCTTTCTACTCATTTTCTATTTGTGTCCCAGTCCAGCTCCATGCTGCACCGCTGCAGGCAGTCATCCTAGCGAACAACAGAACACGCGAATACGAGGGATTTCTCTGTCCTCCTTTGACACAACCTTTAATTTTAAGCTATCACAAAATGTTACTTGCAATGTTTCCATGCAAAAACAAAAACACACATTTCACATTTTTGCTTTATCTTTCTTCCTGTCTGAAATAACTTGTGGGTTAAATGGATAAATTGACTATTATGTCGAAACTTTTCTGGTGGTTTTTTTTTTGTTAGTGCAAGATAAAGGCTTTACAGCGTTTTGAGCTCAGCCATTTATAGACCAAGGGGATCGATAACAAGAGTTTGATCCACATTATAGTTGTGTGTGCGCTCGCATCACGTCTTTGCAGCCTTGGAGTGGATGGGTAACGGCGAGGACTTTCGTACTGCACCCCATGTGACGTCATACATGCAGTCCGTAGCTTCCTCGCAGCCAAACTGTACGGGTTGAATAGTATTCTGAAGTAGTTGCAGTTTTCGTGTAATCCATATTAGTTAAACCGTTGAGTAATTTTATGTAAATTGGTCCAATAATAATACTTTACTGGCAGTAGTGGGAGCGTGGTACGTTTCGGGCCACTAAGCGAGTAACGATGTCCTGAACAATCTTGTAACGATAGCTCTAAACATTTGTAGTGCCATAAGATTAAACTGGGAAGGGTTTCATCTCACTTGCTGCTCCTCATACATCTCCTCCTCCTCCTCCTCATCAATCTGCTCCAACCGCTCCACCTACCTACACCCCCATCCACCACCTACTCCTTCACAACAAACTATACTGTAATTACTTCTCGAATTAATTAGCTCACTGCTGCGATATTCTAGGCTCTCCTCAGCTCTGGCTATCTACTCTTTATGCCTAATCCAATACCACCCCTCTCCAACACCTCTATCTACCTCAACCCCCACCCCTCAACTACCTTCTTCAACACGAGCTATACTGTAATTACTTCTGGAATTAATTGGATGCATGTTGCGGGCCTCTCTTCTCAGGTTATTTATTCTGGATGCCTGATACTCTAACACCCCCTCTCCACCCCCACACATAGCCCCTTCACAGCGAGCTATAGTGTGATTAGTTTTGTGTTAGATCGGACTTCTGCTGCGAGCCCACACACTCTCTTCTCCAGATATTTATTCTGGATGGCTGATACGCTGTTACCCCACCTACCCCTCTGCTGTTCTTTGATTGCTTACCGCTCCCCCAACACCTCCATCATCCACTCATTTCCATGTAAGGTAGGCTGAGTTCAGTTATATACTTGCTTGTTAGGCAGAGATGATGTCATCGGCCGCCACCCTAGTTGTAGAGTTGCTCACTATATGGTGCGCAAGTTCGATCAATCGATACATCAAGTTCTTGCAATGGCTGCTAGGTAGTACGTGAGTCGCCCGCTTGCCAAAGTCGTTGCTGCTTAATTCTATTTTCTGCTGCTAGGAGCGCTGGAGTAGGCTGTATGCTTAAGACTATTTTCTCCAAACTATATACCTTGGCTCGATAACTCGAGGCTCCTTACATTTGAGCCACCGAAACCTAAGTAGAATTGGAACTTCTTGCAATGTATAAATAAAGGCACACCTGCGAACCCGTACATTCAAAACGAATTTGTAGTATATATCATGATTGAACAATTGATTAGTTAAACCATAGTTATATAAAAAGTTATGTATTTATTTATAAATTGTATATAACACATTGAAATTGTCTAACATTAAAAAAGGTTATGTATTTAAATTAAAAATATATTTATTAATCTTTTACAAAACGAATACATCGAGAAACATAACAAAAGATTCGTATTTTTTTTTTAGACAGATAAAAATATGTCGTAAAAATGATTATGTAACTATAACCATCACCACATTCAATTTTAGAAGACATAGAAAAATTCAAATACTCTGTTCGGGACTCATTCTCTCTGTCAATCCATTCACTGTTCGTTATAGAGATCCTGTCCTGTCTGTTCTCCAAGACATGGCCTGGTAAGCCTGCAGGGTGTAGGGGTACAGGTGAAAGTGTGTGTGGATTTGTGTGTGCAGTCTTATTAGCACCTCTAAGTCTAGTGGGGTGTGAAGTGCTGACAGATGGGTTAAGACGACGTCTCACTTTGTCTCCGATGAGACTATATGCATGCTTGCGTAAATAAATGCAATTATCCCTTCCCTATCTAACTTGTGTCATTGACTGCATAAATATTAAGTGCCTGGCCTGGGAATCGAACGAACCCAGTAAACTAAAAAATAACATTACATTAATTTCGCATAAGCAGGAATACAACCCAAAAATATTTTTTTTTCCTAAATTCTAAAAATAAAACAATATTAAGCGATCAAAGGGTTAAATTTTCGCAGGATTAAGTATTTAAAGGATTAAGTGTTCAAAGAGTGCCTAAAGGGTTGAGTGCTTAAAGGGTTGATTGCGTAAAGGGTTGAGTGCGTAACGGGTTGAGTGCGTAAATGGTTGAGTGCCCAAAGGGCTGAGTGCCACAAAGGGTTGAGTGCGTAAAAGGTTGAGTGCCCAAAGGGTTAAGTGTCTAATGGCTATGATTATAAGTTCCTGTGAGTTTGATGCAGGCATACTACACTTCAAACCTGTGGTAGGGTAACTGTTGCACTGTATTTGATCTTCAGAATGATTGCATAATTAATTTAAACATAAAAAGGCTTAATGCACTTCTGACCCTATTGCTCTTATCTAAGTGGGGGGTGATGTGTATGTTACGAATTTTCTGACGGTAGCTTTAGTAAATGGGAAATTATGAGTAGCTATGCATACAAAATAATTATGGCATAATTGACCTTTTCAGATAGGCCTTAAGGACTAAATGATCTTACCTTAGTGTTGGATATTGTATATGATGACTATGTTATGAATTTGATGACCATACCATCAATGGTTCGAAAATTATGAGTGACCGTGCTTATATAAGGTTTTAAGGTGTTTTTGGCCCTGTGTTATTGTTTGTTGTCGGGGATGCTGTGTATGTTGTGAATTTGATGACTATAGCTTCAATGATTCGGAAATTATGACTACATTTATAGAAGGGCTAAAATACATAATTGACATTGGCAGAAAGGGCTTAGGACCTAAGTGACCTTATCACCATGATGGATAATGTTTACGATGCCTGTGTTATGAATTTGATGACCATAGAATCAATGACTCAGAAATTATGACTACATTTACAAAAGGATTTTAAATGCATAATTGTCTGCCAGAAAGGGTTTAGAACCGAAATGACCTATTGTGAGGTAAGCGATATGTTGGATGTGGTGCTCGGAGTGGTTACATAATTAATTTAGAAAATGAAATAAAGATTGCTTCTATGTCTACTAAAATTCACTATGGTGATGGTTTTAGTTACATGATCATTTTTTTGACGTCATATATCTTATCTGTCTAAAAAAAATACGAATCTTTTGATACATACTGGATATATTTGTTTTGTAAAAGTTTAATAATATTATTTTTACTTTGAATGTATAACTTTCTTCAAAATAATAACATTTCACAAAGTCGATATTTGTGTTCCCATAAATGAAATCTCCTTTAAATACGAGTTCATAGATATAACACTTCATAAAGTTCCACTTAAACTTATGTTTCAGTGGCTGAGATGGAAGGAGCGTCGAGTTATCGAGCCAATGTTCGGCGGTTCGTGCCCACCATGTTGCAGAGCTTTTTATAATGTATTAAGCATTATGGAGAAAATTGTCTTAAGCGTACAGTCTACCCCAGCACTCCTAGCAACAGATAATAGCATTAAGCAGCAGTGACGCAAGAGCGATTCGCGCGCAACCTAGCAATCATTGCGAGAACTTTATGTATCGATTGATTGAATTTACACGCCACCTAGCAAGCAACTCTACAGCTAGGGTGGCTGCCGATGACATATCTACCTAACAAGGAAGTATATAAATGAAGGCAGCCTACCTCGTATGGAAATAAATGGATGGTGGAGCGATTGGGGGAGGGGTAAGCAATCACAAAACAGCAGATGACAGTGTATCAGTCATCCAGAATAAATAACCGGCGGAGAAGAGAGACTGCGGGCTTACAGCAAGCATCCAATTAATTCCAGAAGTTATTAACGTATAGCTCGTTGTGATGGAGGATGGTTGGAGGAGGGAGTGGTGGTTGGTGAAGGGGTTGGAGAGGGGTGGTATAGGATTAGGCATAAAGAGTAGATAGCCAGAACTGAGGAGAGCCTAGAATAACGCAGCAGTGAGCTAATTCGAGAAGTAATCACAGTATAGCTCGTTGTGAAGGAGTAGATGGTGCTGAGGGTGTAGGTAGGTGAAGGGGTTAGAGCATATTGTGGAGGAGCAGTAGGTGAGGAGTAGCATATTGAGGAGTAGCAAGTGAGATGAAACCCTTCCCACGCTAATCTTAATGACACTACAAATGATTGGGGTTATCATTACGAGATTGTCAAGGACTTCCCTAGCTTAGTGGCCTGAAACGTACCACGCTCCCACTACTTCTGGCTTGAATATTTTCCAGTTTTAGCATTCCTAGTATTTTTTCTAGAAATAATGGAACAAAAGTTATTTTATCCAGAATATTTTGGTTCACACACCTCTGAAGTATGTACATTTTTAGATACGTATAGAAAATTAATTATTGATGAAAAATGTAATTGTTGTGGTAAAGAGAAATGCATTAAGAGTTGTTTATTATTTTAAAATAGATTTTTCAGTTTTTATTATTTCATCAAGTTATTTTAAATTTATTTTTTTCAAAACTCGAATATTCCCCTCTCTAGGTCAGAAATACACCTACGATGTTTTTTTAAATTTTAAATTTTAAATTTTTGTTTTTCTGATTTCCTATCACATTTGCTCGTGTGAACTCTAATTCAAATCATACGTCAAAATTTCGGGTAAATTGTATTGGTTTTGCACCCTTTCTTTTACTAAGGTACATAAACTCGTGTATTCAGCATTTTCCTGACTATGTAACAGCTATATAATGGTTATATTGTTCATTCAATCGTTGATTTGGTTTTACTTAAAGTTTTGTGATGTGCGCTAGTCCGTCCCTTTTTCCTCATATTGGCACATAGCCTTTTAGTGCGAGTTGTATAGAAATATCACTCGGCTTAGTTTCAAACTTTTGCGTACTTGAATTTTTTCTTTTTTTTTTTGTAATTGTACACCACAATTATAACAAATTAGTAGCAGCTTCAAATTCCAGTAAATGAATATATTTTCTTATATATATCCGACTACTTGGCGTAAATTCAAGTTATTTTTTTTATACCTGGAAGTCGAACCTCATATGCAAGACTCCTAACATCTTAGCTGTAAAAGAATTTTCAACCTTTACAGTTGCATGTTCATTATACAGAATGTTCACGAACACATGATAATAAACACCATAGTGGGGTAGATAAGTACAAAGGACCCAGTAGTATAACGTCCGTAGTTAACCCGCTGATGGCAGCGACAATGTGCAGGGGTGTGTAAGCAATTACAAAAACTAGGCTACAGGCATTGCAGTGAAATTACACTTTATTTACACATTTGGACTGAAGGCATGGGGACAGTATGTCTGTTTGATATTTCTGTTGAAACTGTCAGCCGCCGTCGGCCACACAGGTGATGGTCAACCGCAATTGCGAAATGAGGCGGGGCCCCGTCCTGCTGTATCCACATCGCCTCACGAGCATCTAAGGAACTTCCTCCAAGTATTCTGGTAAGGCGTCCTGCAGGAACTGTAGATACGAATCAACTCTGTCACCGTGCTGTACTAAGCGGTGTTATCGGGTACGCATAACTGCACACAGGCTGGTTACAGTGCCACATATAGTCCATTCATGGTTACTTCGTATATTTTGAAACGGACCTTTGAAAAATCACCCTAGGAGTAACATGTCAACTTTTTTTTCTTTCAATAACTCGTATACCCCCCCCCCATATATATATATATATATATATATATATATATATATATATATATATATATATATATATATATATATATATATATATATATATATATATATATATATATATATATATATATATATATACACATACATATAACACTGATTAACAAAAAGTATCGTATTCTTGAATACACGAAACTTTAACTTTGTATGTTCTGTAAATTGTAAAATTTATTTCGTATTCAATACGAATTAAAAACAGTGAGTGGAGCGATGTTTTGGCAATGGCTAGTAATAAATAGTTCACAGTTAGATATTGTTTTAACTAAGTTTTTGGTATCATATTTGTAAATTAAACGTAATATTTAGGTAACCCTGGTAGAAACATATTTCACTGTTACACTTAAAAATATCAGCATAAAATACTGTGCGTAGGCCTTATTAACATGGTAGTGTTTTTTTCTACCGAGGAAGAAACTTCAAATAGGCTGTTAGTGGGGCGGAGCTGCTCTCTCTAGCTCTATATTATTCTCTGTATCTCTCCTTAGGTCTCTTATCTATCTCTCTATCTCTCTCTCGGGAAGTTTCGCACCGCTACACTAGTCCTTGCAAAAAATTATACATGTGTTTAATTTTAGCACATTTCATACTTACTACAGCAAAAATAATTATTTTTGAACTATTATTTTACAACTGAAAAGATATTTCTAATGTTTGAACACTTATTATAATATATTCAAATGTGATGGCAGGAGGTTTACAAATCAGAAGTTGGCAGAAGTGGCGTCTGGCGAATGGTGACTTGACATGGTTTCTTGTTGTTCAACGGAGCATTAATTTTTCTTGCTCCAAAAATGCGTCAAATTACCGCACGAAGTTCGTACACGTTGTGTTTTTTAAACCTACCTAAGCAAGTTACGATGTTTTGAGAAATCAATGTGTTCATGGAGTAATAAACATAATGTTTATCACAACCTCATAACATTGCTCTGGTGTTTGAAACACAGTAGTGTAACGTGCTTATGTTTCTGTGATTTGAATGTGTACTGAAATCCCGACAAATAAAAAATTAACTAAACCTTGCGAAAACTAAGTAAATGTGCAAAGAATATGAGCGGAATAAAAGTTACGGTAGGTCTATTTGTATGCATGTTCACCACTATATTTTACATTTTTCGCTTCCATGTACAAAAAATAAGCGAAACGAGTTGCGTGTTTGAATTTACTGTTGGACTGATTGCTACTTCGTTTTAACATTTATTCCAAATAAGGCCGTTATTTGAGGTTAAATACTACAATTCTTTCCCTCCATAGTTGTAACAAGGTTAAACGCAGTATCGTATATAACAAATATGTTGACAATGTAAACAAATAACTGTAAGAACTATCGTCAATTCAGACATTGTTAAAAAGCCACAAATTGTGGACATTCGTACGTAATGTTTTTTTGTTTAATATGACAGAATTCTTTGAACAGCTGACACTGACATTTTACAGTTAACACGTAGAAGTCACATGGCGGTTTTTATGTTTACTTGTAGCGGAAGGATACGTAATCTGTTACCAAAGTAGAAATTTAGCAGCACTTCACATAAGTTTGAAGTAACCATGAATGAACTAGACACAAGATTGCATACCCGCCCCTGTACATTGCGACTGCCATTAACAGGTTAACTATGGACGTTAGATTATTGGTTCCTCGATGAAATTTGCTCAATTTGTACTTATCTGCCCCACTCTGGTGTCTCATCATTTGTTCGTGACACCCGGTACTTTCTGTTCCAGTCTTTCCTTTAGGTGCTAATAAATCGCGCAGTTCTTTTATTTAATCATTTATTATCTTTTACTGTTGCTAACTCCAGCACTTAATTTTTTTTTTCGTCCAGTTGCTAATTCTTCGCTATTAACATTTGAAATAATTCAGACTTTTCATGTTTTCTTTGCAAAATTATTCCAGCTTATATAGCATTTCACTTAGATTACAACTATAGTTCACAATATAATGTACATATTCACTTGAATTTTGCTAATTAATGTAAATTGTGATATCGCGGTTTTTAAATTTGTTGTCTATTTCACTCGTGTCTTGCAACCGTACAACTAATTTCCATGCTCTTCAGCGGTAAAAATTTTTATATGCTCTTGTTAAAAGCTTTACAAAAGAAACTTTTTGTTGTTACTTTGACAGTCGTAGTGGAAGCTTGTTTTATACATTGCATATTTGATGGAACGGGAAGACGTAATTGAGTACTGGCAGTTGACTCCCCACCCAAGCAGCAAGCTTAGCAAGGTGTAATCAACACCTGCCGCACACCACTGACGCACTGGCGTGCATTTACATCCGTGCTGCATGTGGCCTGTCTTGCCGTCGAGTGTGAAAAGTACTGCGGAGTGAACAAAGCCATTACAGAACTTGTCCGCCTTTTTGGAGCCTCTTTCCAGGGCTGACACAGGGTAGTTGGCTTCCATATACTCCTGTTGCCGCCTGTAGGACAAGCAAATATGCAAAATAATACTAGTACGAATTTAAACATGCAGCATTGTGAGTACTTCAGCTGTGGGAGGGGCAGTGTTCAGTTCCTAGAAGAAGGAGCGATGTCTTGCAGTGTTAGTCTGCCCGCACAAGTGCAATGAGCATATTGAAGAGATTAGAGATACACTTTATGTTGAGCCAGCAAACTTGGGCGTCGAAAATGCGGAGAATTTTATGCTGTGACTTGCTGTTTATCAGAGTTGTCACATGTGAGGCAATTTGAAACTTTCCTTCAGAAGTACTCTCTTGGAAATTCCTTTTTCTGAAAGAAGCACATTGGGCGTCGAGATGCACCCACAAAGACTCGAAACTGAATTGGGTTCAAATCGGGTCTCTGTGTTGGGGTACGAATTGTTCCTGGAGGACTGCATAGTATCCACTCTCGGGTTTTCACGGTGGTGTGTTTGGAGTCCTGCTGGACACCATCAGTTCTGCATGAGGCTTGCACCACTTTTCTTTCCCTCGTATCTTGAAAAAAGTGAACTCTGATACATCCCAAAATATGACGGTGTTCTAAAACTGTCTACTTGTGGATGCATTTTTCAGGAAACTGCATTCATTATCCCCCCCCCCCTTGAAATGTATGGTTTCTTTATGGGAACTCTACATTGAATATTAGCCTTATAAAATATTTAATGCAGTGTGAGCAATCACCTTTCCTACTGGACTTTTCTGGATGTCAGAAGCAATTGATTCCGCACTTTTATAGGGTTCCTTCTGAGCCAGATCGAAGATTCTTTCGTGCTCTCAGGTTGTAAGTGTTCTTAGGCGCCCAGTTTGATGATTATTTTATGTTATACCAGTAATTTGGTATTTGTTAATAATTGCCTTAAGTGTTTTATAGTTGACAGAAATTTAATATCCAATCTTGCAGTAGCTGATCCCTTGTAAATGAAGCAACACTGCTCTATCATGTAAGGGCACTCAATGTTCCTCTGCTGCGGACTCGTCGTGGCGACTGTCGCTAACAACCATATTACATTTGGAATAATTTTTGTGTTGCATGTTAGTTGACAACAGCCAACATTGGCTTGTTTTGATTGTATTGCTTTTGCCCAAGGTTTTGTCAGATGGGGTTTCTGTGACCTACAACAGAATGTTGCAGTAATGGCATGTGTCGAAATCACTGGTTCAGTTAATCAGTAGTGACCCGGAGAGACTTGCTCTTTACTAGGTTCTTCAGGACGTCGCCTGGAATGTGCTGCCATTATTCATGCAAGATTATACAATTGGGTATTGGAAGTTGTCTGAATTTTCCTAGACGTGATAAAATGGTAATTCTTTCTAGTGGTGTTCTGTGGCTGTAAGTTTGGGACTCTTCAGGCACGCTCAGTCGTTAAACGTTGTTCTCGTTTTATTACTGCATTAGCAGGTGCCAAAGATCGCACTTGCCATTGCTATCCCGCAAGTAACACGGGACTTTCATTCAAATGCCACAATATTGGGAGCCTTTCATTGTCCAGAATGTTACAGTATAATTATAGGTCCATACTGTCGTGTACAACTACTAGTGGTTTCACACCATAGTATGAGGAACAACCCTATGTCATCAGACCACCACCACCACCAGTTTTTTAGTGGGTACTATGAACTTCGGTAGAAGGCATTCTGCATGTTGCTATCACACACATACACATCCATCAGACGTAAACAATATGAATCTTGACTCCTCACTCACATAATCGCTTTCCACTTCTCCAGCATGCAGTTGAGTTGGCACCACCTGTGCCTCCGAGCTGCATTGATCTTTCGATGCGAGGCTTATGTGCGCCGCACTTTCATTATATCCGAGTTCATGGGTCTCTGTCTGCATTGTTCCCATGGAAGCACATATCCCTGTTGCTGTTTGAAACTCTTGTCTGATGGTGCCCAGTCCAGTTCTTTAGTTTCACAAGCAAGGTTCCGAAAGTCTTGTCAGAGTTTTCGGTCGTATAGATTGTAGGCTGCTTTTACAATGTTCCTCTTGCAAGATGAATTCCACATTTGACTTCGGCCTGTGTAACTTCACTGATATTGTTCTGCTGGACAACCCACTGAAGTGGCGCTGTAGGACTACACCTCTGTCAAACTACACCTCTGTCAAAGTCCTACAGGGCTCTCTCACAATGCCGTGTTCTGCTTTACTGACTCTCTTTTGCACCTGAAATGTGTTGGCTACTGTTTAGGCTACGTGATGGCCGCATGAGTCATGTTAAATTACCACTTCACAAATTTTCTTTGGTGTGCAATTTTTTGGTAGATAATCTATACAAACATTCCCCAGATCTGTACATGTCTTGTATCTCGCACAATACTTGCCTTGCAATAGGAGTGTTGAGAAAATACCGAAGACAGCTATACAAACTGATGTAATTCGAGACTGCCTAGATAGGACTATCAGAGGAAGGCTGGCGCTCATGATAGCTTAGAAAATAATGTTAATTTATTTTTCATCATCATTCTGTCTCTTAACTTGAGCAATATATACATAGAAGTAGGATTTATGAGTTGGGGACAACGAGATCTGGAATAGGAGCTAGCAGCCGGGGGCCGTCATGTTGTGGTGTCACCCTACCGCCATATTGAATCCATGTGACCTTGACCCCAGTGACCTTTGACCTCGAAAATATCGTAGGAAACTCCAACAAATTTCCAAAAAATCCCCAAAAAACTATGATTGACAAATTATTTTTAAAAAATATTAAAACAGGACCCCCGGAAATTTCCCGCTTTTCCCCGAAGCAGGTGAGAGATTATCAACACAGGGCAAGTGGACCGGTCAGGACCTTTGACCTTGGAAATTTCCAGAAAATTCAAAATAACCTATGGTTAAAAGTTATTAAAATTATTATTAATAATTATCCAAATCGATTACTAATTATTAAACAAAATATTTAAAAAATAAATTTCCGAAGGTGACCTTTCACCCATACCCATTCCGCCATCTTGGTAGGCGACCGCCATCTTGGTAGACATCGCCCATCCGCCATATTGGATGCTGGTTACCTCGACCTTGACTCCATGTCCTTGAATGACTTTGAAAACAAACAAAAATAGAAAAAATCCATAAAAGTCAACAAGCATACTACATTACAAACTACTATCATATTAGATGCAGGTGACCCTGACCTCATGACTTTGAATGACCTTAAAAACAAAATCATAAAAAAATGCATAAGTCAGAAAGCATATCACATTACTGACTACTACCACTATATTGGGTGCTGGTGGCTTTGACCTTGACCGTGTGACCTTGCATGGCCTTGATTCCAAAATATCCCCATAATATTAAAAAAATCCCTAAACATCCCAAAAATCTATAAAAAGGTTATGAAAATTATTACTTAAAATTATTAAAAATGTATTATCAAAAGATAGGATAAAACTAATTTTTAAAAAACTTAAATTTCCAGATGCCCACCAGCACCACGCCCAGCAGACGACTGTCGCCAATTGCTATTGGCTGTTTAGTCGGCGAACCTCCATCTCCTCACCACCACTGCCCTCGCCTATACTGATTCTATAGTATGCCGCCATCTTGCTTTTTAGTTTGTCAGTTGTTTATAAATTGCTGTAGACTATCTCATTTTCCTTCGACTACCATATTAGTGTTATCACCTAAGTGGCGCTAGGGTATTAATTCAGCGACCAGGCGGCAGCCATATATATGTTGATGTTTTCTTTTAAGTATACGTAGAAGTTTACGGTACCCTCCATATTGGATTTTATTTTCAACACAGGGTGATGTTAATTTCTCTATTATGCCACCTGCTATTTGGCCTGTACCGAATTGTGATATTGACCATTCCTGCAAAGTATGTAAACTGCCTAATTAAATTTTTTATATGTTTTATTCTTAAATGCGATTTTTTTTGTAAAATACTTAAAACTTAGCAAATTAAATATATCTTTTATTTAACAAAATTGTACATACATACAAACAGTTATTTGCGATTGTTTTCGAAGGCAAGACGAAAATTTCATAGTATTGTGTAAGTGGATGTAGCCCAGTAGTTCTCAGTTCTATGTGATTTACTGAATCGAGTGTCCAGCCCGAACAGCGAAAGAACCAGATGGCTCTGCCAGTGGTGCGACTGCTGCTGGAAGGATGTGAAAGTAGTATTCAGTTTGTGCGCTAGCTTGCTGGTAATCCGGGGTATGTCTCGAGATTGCACGACCTGAAAGCCAAATCTGTGTTTTTATCATCTCCCAAATTCAACATTTTTATGCATTATGCAGTGCCCAACTATGCATGAGGCTGCATACATTCTATAAACAGTAGTTCAGTTCCACTGCCTCCAAGTTTTCTCCCATACCCACGATGGTATCCATGTGCGTATTAACTACCATCATCACAAGTTCCATCGTTTCTTGGTACAAGACAACCTCTATCGTCGTCTTTGTGAAGATACGGCTTGTGGGTACTTTTCCCGAATTTCGATTTGCCGTAACTCATTCTCGACATACAGCAATGAACTGATTGAACCCACGTCTGTACCATTGAGTAAAGATATACGCTAGAGTGGCCATGGGATAGGAAACGTCTGGCCAATTTTATGTGTTAGTTCCGCGAATGAGTCAGAGGAGCGCTAGTGTTCTCGACGACGTCATCCGCGTGGTGTTGCCAATTCCGCAGCTGGTAAAAGTATGTTATAACCCTGGCCTCGGCTCACCCACGTGCTCGTTCAAGTTCTACCAGAGGCGAGCCTGTCACACGCGGGTTTCCAGCATTCGTTGCCGCTGTGAATACCCAACTCATGATTTACTAGTGGCGGTCATGGCACGTGTTTCCTTTCTGTCGTAGAATTATGTGCTTGTGGAAATATGCAGTGATATCAAGTACTGTTTGGTTTTATTTACCTGCGCGAAAATAAACTATTATAAATTAATAACGGTCATTGTTTTTAAGTATAATCTATTATTTTACTACAGTTTAGGTGTTCATGATAAAATACGAGTACTGTTAGCTCTTACAATTACAAAAGTTATATTAATCATGAATGATGTCAGACATCATAGTAAACTTTTCGTTCTGTTCTTATGTGAAAGGAAATAATTGTTCAATAATAGAGAAATAAGTTTTAGATGCACGACGGTCTATAATTGAACACAATATTTACAATTTGGGGTTGTGATCTACTGCATAAGTGACTGTTTGTACAAATTATCATTACGTTCAATATTTCGATTCGAGTGTCATTATGGCAGTGTCCGAACCTAGGAATGCACTTATGTATATAAGCATACTCCACTCGGCTCGATACGCGATACATTCCGATAGACATACTTATTTGCAGCCTTTACAGCAACTAGTTAGCTGATAAGATTCTGAACATGCATTTTGAAGGAAAAAATATACTGAATATGTGCCAGAACGTAAGCGCATAGATTTCGAATTATCAATTCATTAGGAGCTGTAGCTGGAAAGCGCATGAAAATGAAAGTGTTCCTATTAACCAATCATAGACTTTTTACAAGAAACTAATGAATATATATGTATATATATATGTCATTAAACGCAGTTATCGATAATGTATTATTAAAACTTGTAAGAACTAGAGGTAAATTTCCTTTAACACTAATATTGGTATTAATAATAAAAATTAAATGTCGGATATTGATATAACGTTTTCACTCATGCATTCCTTGCCTTGTAAAAACATTGACAGTTTTCTCATTACTCTGTATATTAACTATAAATTCAACGTCACGCACGGTTTATAACAAATCACGACGAAAACTGGTTATATTTATCCCGCTATTCTAGATCATTAAAGGTTAAAGAGTATACATTGTTAAGAACGTTGCTCAGTGGCGTTTCTCAAAAGGTAATGCCTCCATTCCACTCTTTATAAAAATAAATATTAGGAATAACAATTATGAAGTGCATATAAATCGATTTTCAAAATAGTAGCTTATGGGCTGAGAGGACGCGACACGCACATACATTTGTTTCCTCGTGTAGGTGCATATGTAATTTCCCGAAACATGTAAAACATTTACGTACGTAGACGAATGCGAACGCTGTATGAGCGTGCATCTAATTAAGCAGAAAACCTTTTGCACACTGCGGGAAAATGATATTAATGATAACGTTTAATGCTAAACTCTAACAGATGTTTATTTGAATGCAACAATACAACTATCGTGTCTATAAAATCCACGTTTACAATAATGATGTGCATTAGTGGATATTGTCTGAAAAATTGGCAGCTGTGTGTGTTTATATTTACACGAGTGTAACACAGCACACCGATTTTATATTGTACATTGAAACTTCGGACTCATAACAATGCGACAAACGTTGACACGGCAGTGTTTATCAGTAATGTTAACACTAACGAACGCATGAGAACTAGACATAACAAAGAGAGTCGCTATATTCTACTTCAGACTACGTACATTACAAAATATAACTATTTATGGACTAAACATCGGTTGAATGCAATGACTCGGTGCCAATCACTGATAGTCAAGCTAAGGGCCTGTCCGTAAGGACAAATGCGTTATTTTGTAATTTGTCATTTCGTAGGTTTCAATCCGAACGTTGTCGACAATCACTCGTTTAGCACTTGCAGCAACACATTCTCACATTAGCAGTGAAAATATGTTTTATATAAATTAAATGCTTATAATGGACGTAATATTTCTATGGTCATTACTGGAATGCAGCGAATGTGTTAATAACAAGACAATAATATAATATCCAATAACAACTTAAAATAAAACATGTGTTGCGAAATATATAAACAAAGACCAACACTTACTTGCTTTTTAAAATATGTCTTGTGTGTTTTATGAAGGTATTTGTTTAAAAAAGAAAATGTACTGTATGCATTCGCGCACGTGTTTTGAATGTCAAAACCAACATGGCGCTGATTTTGTCATTTTTGCTAACATCCGCTGTATACAAGATACGAAATTTACCAAATACGTCACAATGTTTGTATGTAATATCGGATGATCATTATGTCAACACAATGTGCCATTTCGGACATGGCCTACGTTTACAATACAAAACCTAATGCAGAAGGTGCTTCTCTGTCATACAGAAACACGTCTTCTGCATTTGCAATTTTCCATCAATATTTTAATCAGGGGTCGGGCCCGCGGAAACCGCGGGCTGAGCCACCAGAGATGAAGCAGGTAACCGTACGAATGAGTATTTATGCTGCAATGTCATCTGGGAACTTTGGCACGTGCTCGCACATCCCGACATGCAGTAGCAATTATAGTGAAAGTACGATTTAACACTTAAAACTTAAGACGGAAGACTTCAAGACTTTGGCCTTAGGCTTACTAAGGGCGTAACTGCCAATTGGGGGGGGGGGTCACTCAAAAGGCACCCCTCCCCCAAATTTGAAGGAAATCGGTCGAAAAATGGGCCTTCCGGGCCGATTCAAAGGCGATAAGCAAACCTCCAATCCCGCACGAAATGGAAAACATACCCCCCTTGTCCCTTTAACTTCTCCCAGGGTTTGGTGATGGCCGGGGGGGGGGGGGGGTAGGGGGTCAAACGGCCCTCCAAAACAGGTTATTTTTTTGCATAAACGTACGTTCTTGATTAATTAGTATGATTCTTAATTCCAGTGAATTTAAACAGGCAACAAGCCTGTCATGCTAACTTATATTCTAACACCACCTCGTAAAAAACAACCATATTAAAGCAGATCATACTTCTAAGCTGACATTTGCTATTAGAGAAACTTATAATTTGTGAACAAATATAATAGTCAACATGCACACACACACACGCCTTTATCATGTTGTTTTATACTTCATTTACTGCAAATAACGGTTTCCCGCCAACAATACCGACTGCTCTGTACTGATTGGTCGTAGCCTCAACATTTTGTCTAAAGATACAAAACACTATTTATTTCAATGCTTAAGGAAATCCCACCAACGCACACGACCTGATAAGGTTCCACTGGGAACTAAAACATTAGAGAACACGCATTCGTTTCTTCTGCACGCATCTTAACGCATAATATAATGCTTAAATATTTAGATTGCAAATCCAGCTTTACTTCATACATCGCAGCTTACGCTGCATTATGGTGTGCAGGTGTGTATATACGCAGGCGAATCAATTCATTTCTCTTTTTATAGTGTACCGTTGTTACCAAGAATAACAGAAATATTATTAAATATCTTGACTGTGTCAAAAGTTTTTCGTGTATTCTGGACTGTTTGTCTTCTCCTAGCCTACAAATGGATATTGACAACAATTTACGAACACTATGTACAAATTGGAAATATATCTGACAGTAGGGTATTCTTGTGTGTTAACTTTGAGGCATATTTACATAATTATAATTAACTTTTCCTCAAATAGTTATGTTCTGTGTGCCCCATGTTTTGTTGAATGAATAAATACTTTTTTCATTAACGACCACTAATTTTTTTTGCACTATTATACTATACTAAAGAAATATTTCTATAACATGTGCGATCGTCGTTTTAACAAGGAGTGTTAATTCATACAGCAAGTGTAGATTCGATTAGTTTATCGTGGGTATTCTCTCTTTTTTAGTAGCATTCCCCTACCACTTAGCAATGCTAATTGTAATATGTTAGTATAATACTAGCAGTATGTAGTGTATCATATTTTCAAAACAATTTTCCTTCCGATATTTAAAAAGGATTTAAGAAGTTTCTGGTGCCTAAATTCTGCGAGAGGCGTCGGTCGTTTAAGCCGGCCTTATACGATGCCCAATTTATGCTACTTTCTGTTATACTCATTATCACAACAGAAGGCATACAAAATTCTATAGCAGAAGGGAAGAAATAACGCATCCGTAATACCCACACGTTATCTAAATTGCTAATAGAAACTTGTAAATGATAGGCAAAACAACTCGCAGGCGAAAGGAGTACAAATGCAACCAAATTTTATACGTATGTGCTTGGTGGTGCATCCAAAAGGTACGACAGTGAGGTGCATCATCGCTGGAAAACTTGTGTCGTACTGAGCCTGCTGAAAGAAGAGAACGGCCTTTTGTTCGAGAACGTTTTCCTATATTCAAAATCGCTCCAACTACCGAAATACCGGTGATTGATTGGCACGAGTACTGCAGGTCGTGGAAGGAATGGGTTTTTCCCCCATTCAGCTATATTAAAGCCGTCGTACCTACGAGCGAAGCACTGTTAAACTCAATATTTGTCTTTGATGACATTACCTGCGAAAAACAAAATTGCATTCAAGAATACTTTAGCATGGGATGAAACACGTGTAGACTGTGTGTACATATGCCGGACTTATTTGCGCATACCCAAACAAATGCTTCGCGACAACGTAAAAATGTTGGTGCTATTTCGCATGGACGATATGTATTTACGCCATGTTTACGACGATCATGTCAATACGGACATGATACTATCACATTTAAAAAAATAGCGTGCCTTGTGCTGAAAAGAGAACTATGGATTTTTGACCATCGTTAAGGACTGGTCCCTATATAATGGGAGATATAGGTGAGAGATCAGTTCATTGCCATCTGTCGAGAATGAGTTACAGCATATCGAAATTCGGGTAAGTAGCCTCACGAAGACGACGATGGAGGTTGTCTTACACCAAGAAACGATGGAACTTTTGATGTTGGTAGCCAATATGTACGTGGACAACATCATAGATACAAATGAAAACCTAGAGACAGTGGAACTGAAACTACAGTTTATAGAATGTATGCAGCCTCATGTATAGTTGAGCACTGCAGAATTCATAAAAATGTCGAATGTGGAAGATGGTAAAAACATAGATTTTACTTTCAGGTCGTGAAGTTTCGAGACATACCCCGAATTGCCAGCAAGCTAGCACATAAACTGAATACTACAGCCACATCCTTCCAGCAGCAGTCGCACCATTGGCAGAGCCATCTGGTTCTTTGACTGTTTGGGCTGGACACTCGATTCGGTAAATCATCTAGAACTGAGAACTAGGAGGCTAAAACCATTTATAAAATACTATGAATTTCTCGTCTTGCCTTCGAAAATCATCGCAACGAACTGTTTAATAATATATATACAATTTTGTAAATAAAAAACTATATTTAATATGTTGTGTTTTATTTATTTTATAAAAACTCTTCTACGTTATATAGAAATTATTTTAAAAAATTATTGCATTTAGAATAGAACAAATAACTTCAATGTAACAGTTTACGTGCTTTGCAGGAATTGTCAATGTCACCATTCAGTACAGGCCGACAGGAACCGGCATAGTCGAGAAATTAACGTCACCTATGCGTTGAAAATATAATCTAATTTGGAGGGTGCTGTCAACAGAACCTATACTTTAAAAACATCAAATATATGGCTGCCGCCTAATGGTTAAGACACTAGCACCACTTAGGTGATGACAACATATGACATTTAGTATGGTAGTCAAATGAATGTGAGATTCCAAAACAAGTGAAAAACGAAACAACCAAGATGGTAGCCTCCAGCAACGTATAAAGAAAAGACAAACTAAAAAAATGGTGTGATGTGTTGAGGACACTGCCATTTGTCTTGCGTGAATACGTCTACGTTGACGCGCTCGGACGCCTTGATGTTTTTTTTTGCGTTCCCGGCACCACTTCACTCGAGCATATGGGGTTTTATGGGCATCATTGGATTGCTTTTGAGATGCTCTTTCCAATCGTATACGATTTCTATATTTCGACTGCCTTTTTGACGAGTATAGGCCGAAATTAAGTTTTCGTAATTTTTACATTAAACTTATGCAATTTCACCACAACCACGCCACTTAAGTGTTTTTTATACACGCAATCAATCGATCTTGACGAGAGTTCTCGATTGAAACTCAAACGAGCGTTGTAGCTTCTCCTAATCAAAAGTTATACTACGAAGTTGAGAGATGCGGCGAAACGAACTGAAAATTGCCCCCCCCCCCCCCCCCGTCATGCGCGTTGTTTCGCTGTCCTCACTCAACGGAACATATTCTTTGATCCTTTGGCAATCTAGTGGCGTAATTGAATTTTGAATGTAGACTATAGATTCGGAGCTGCAATGCCAAACTCCAGCCCCCGATTTTTTTTGTCATTGTGGGATTTTCTGGATTGTCTCCCAATATGGTTGCAAGTTAAAAGACCTATACACGTCAAAAACAAGATGGCGGCATGCGATAGAATATACAGTATATGTTAGGTGAGTGGTGGTGTGGTGATGGAGACTTGCTGACTAAACAGCCAACAGCAATTTGCGACAGTCGTCTGCTGGGCATGCCGCTGGGGGGACACCCGTAATTTTTTTAAAAATAAGTTTTATAATAACTTTAATTGATCAATTTCTAATAATATTTACTAATAAATTTTTGTAACTTTTTATGGGTTTTGGGATTTTTGTAATTGTTAAGGATTTTTTTTGGAATTTTAAAGAAATATTTCGGGTTCAAAGTCATTCTAGGTCACAGGTTCAAGGTCCAGGCCACCTGCACCCAATATGATAGCAGTAGTCATTAACGTAATATGCTTGCATACTTTTATGCATTGTTTCTCTAGTTTTTGTGTCCAATGTCATTCATGGTCATAGGGCCGTGGTCGTCACCTGCATCCAATATGGCGGATGGGTTATGTCTACCAAGATGGTGGTCGTCTACCAAGATAGAATGGGTATGGGTAAGTGGTGACCTTATTTTAATTTTTAAGAAATTTTTAAATAATTTGTAAAAAAATGTTTTGATAATTTTTAATATTAATGTTTTGGGATTTTTTTCGGAATTTCTAATTTTTCTTTTGTATTTTTTATTTTTAAACGATGTTTTTTATTTATTTTTGGTTGAGAATTTGATCTTTTTTGGGTTTTTGGGGGCAAAGGTCGTCGTCACATGGATCCAAGTTGGCGGTTGGTTGACGTCACAACAGGATGGTTCCCGGCTCCTAGCTCCTATCGCAGATCCCGTTGTCCACGACTCACATAAATCCTACTATTCATAGGTTTTGTAACTGCATATCGTTGCAGAATTTTTAAGAGGGATGTATATTTAACACTTTTGCATTCTTACCCAGTTGGTTTACTTTTACTGCATTAGACAATGCATCTAGAGCCAATTTTGAACTTATTCCTATAGAGATTAGAAATCGTTTTAGATTTTGGTTCACTTGGCAATAGTTGCCTCATATGGATGAGACTGTATTTTCTTGCTTGTTAAATTTATGTTGCTTTGTCATGTCTTGTATACATTACAGTTTTGACATATCTAGTAATGAATGGTTAAAGGAAATGAGAATGCAAAATGTATTATTCACAGGGGTTATGTAACCCCTGTGAATATTTAATAAATAGCTGACTTTTGTAAAGATGCTTTGTTAATAAAGTGTAGGATATATAGTGCATCGTGCGGCTGTAATAAATCTGGAACCAATGGAGCATCCCATAACCAGCAGACTGGTTTTAGCATACATTGCAAATGTTAAGTGCATGTCAGCATAGCAGAAAGAGAGCGAAAGGCCTTCGTGCCCACCAGTATTCCCCGAGAACAGATGTTCTGCTAACACAGATAGCGGACCTCGCTGTTTCGTGTTGGCGGGTTTGAAGTTATCGTTAATGTGTACAGTTTTGCGTCCGTCTTTATTTAATTGATTCTTAGTGCCTATTGATAATTGAGGCGCACCCACACCTCTGAATTTTGTTGGTAAACGAAAACTTGCCCATATCTTGAACCTGTATCAGGACAGTACAGATTAATCGAAACCACCGCACAGAAAAGAAAGTATTTGTAGGATGGGAATCGAATTACGAAAACTAATGTTCTTTTCAAATGGTAGCATGGCTTCAGCACATTTAGTAGTACCAACACAGCAAACAGTAGTTTTTTTCTGAACAGTTGCGTCAACAAATATTTTGTTTTCTACTGGCATGTGCAAGAAACCCTTAGTCCGTAGTAGTGATTCTAATCGCTGCCTTATGATAGCTTCTTTATTACTCTTACTTTTTAACTGTAGTTGCTTAATACAGTCACCGAAAGATAATTTCACCTGGCAGCTGTTGTTCGATGTCTGGCATGTTCTTGTACGAGGAATAAATATTGTTAAAAGACCAGTTGTTAGGGCAGCTTATAACCAGAAAACAGTTGTTACACACACATGAGTTTAGTCAAATTAAATGGTGGCTAGAGTCCTTGATAACACAGTGCATGCGCCAGTTAGAAGTGACTAGTGGACCAGTGTGTCGCAGGCCAATGTATGTTGTTCTGTAATAAGACCGTGGGTCTTGAGAGCAACCAGTCCTTCACAGTTTTCTTCACCCCAGCTTCTGAGACAAACCACTGTTCTTTCAAATGCTTTTTGAGAGGGCGAAACACGTGGGTCACAAGGTGGCAGATCAGAATTGTGGGGTGGATGTTCCGGTACTTTCGAGCGAAGTTTGGAGAGAGTTGGTATTTTCTGGGACACATGTGGACCAGCATTGTCGTGCAAGAACACAACACCCACTCTCGACATTCCAGGACGTTCGTTCTTCAAGGAATGTCTCACAGTACACCTTACTGTTGATGGTGGCTTTGTATTCAAGGAACTCTTTGTCAGTAGTGGTCCTTGGTCATAGACGAAGATGATTATGACCTTTCCCTGCTTTTGGTTTAACTTTGAATTTCTGTGGTGGGGGAGATACAATAAGTTTCCACTGCATGTTGACTCTCTTTATCTTGGGTTCAAAATGGTGGCATCAGGTTTGGTACCTGCTGCTAGCCCCGACGAAAATGGGGGTCTGATACTACTGCAGCAGATAATGAATTTAGAGGCCCATTCGCGTACTGTTTTGGTCCTCTGCTGATAATTCCGGTACCCGTATGCTCAAACTTTCCTGTATTCCAACCCGTCCTGCACCGTGGCACAAATTCTCCCTTAGCTGACACCGATTTGACATGCCATATGCTGTATGGCGAGTCGACGATCATCTTCCACAAGTCGTTCCATCTATCCAATGAGGTCGGGAGCGATGATGATGTGGATTTTGTCCTGGTCGTTAACCATAGACAAGGTTTTCCGCCCTTCACGGAACCACACTTGCCATTTGTGGAGTTTTCATACAATGTTTCCCATAACTAGATGGAGATTCTTGGACATTCGTCATTGGGATGCAGATGTCTGTCATGGGAAAACAGGACTGAACACGGAAAAAATACTTAATTATGACAAACAACTTATGGGTGAGAATTATATATATATATATATATATATATATATATATATATATATATATATATATATATATATATATATATATATATATATCCCTAACACTGGGCAATTCCAGTCCAATTTTTCCACGACAGACATCTGCATCGCAATGGCGAATGTCCAACAATCTTCATCTAGTCATTCAACCCCATTACAGTATTCATTCCAAGATCACATCAATGCTCTGTAGGGACCCGGTATGCGTATTTCATTGAGGAAAGGAAATATTGATTGCTCTATCACAATGTTCCAACAGCGTGACCTGTCTCTGCAAGTGTCGTAGTGAGGGAGTTATTCCAAAGGGACTTATAAGTCAAATATCCGGTGAATAGCAAACAGGCGCAAAATATTTCGGAAAGCCAGCCAAAGTCATTTGAACAAAAGAATTTCTGCAATCTACTATCAAAAATCGCAGTTGAATAATGAAATATCAGGCATAGAGCTTGAAATCCAGTCCGTGATCATTTCCAAACACTTCAATAGGATATATCAATATATCTCGTACCTTCTCCAGATATAATCTTTAAAGAGCAAACAAAAGCAAAAAGATAAACTGATCAGGTTGACGAGACAGGTAAAAACTAACTAAAACATCTGTCACATCCCAGAGCATTAATACAGTAATTACTACATCTTCCA
Source organism: Dryococelus australis (assembly GCA_029891345.1). Lineage (NCBI taxonomy): Eukaryota > Metazoa > Arthropoda > Insecta > Phasmatodea > Phasmatidae > Dryococelus > Dryococelus australis. The sequence continues at coordinate 85,522,962 of CM057002.1, read as the reverse complement.
GAAAACTGTCAACTTACGAGGAGAATATCTTATAAAAAGGCCTAAATTTCAGCATTACTTCACGAGACATTCCTGTACTAGTTATAGTTTCATTTCTTGTGATCACCATTTACAAACTTCCTGCTGCCAAACAAGCTGCATTTCTTTGGACTGTGCGAACAACGATTACATCAGATAGCCTATCGAAACCGAACATTTCTTCCGATGAACTCAAAAACCATCAAAACACCAAAATCCGACCTGGTTTCTAATCCAATTTTGAATGCATTTTCGATGTATCCTCCAATTGTATTCCTTTCTTTAAATTGGTTTAACCAAATATTTGAGTTACGTTGTTGAATGTTTTTGCTTTGGAATCTTATTCGGGAACCATTATTGGAAGGCAGTTAGGACATGGCGTGCAGGTTCACAGAGCACTTAGACTATACAAAAATAATTGTAGTACATATTAAACTGTTGCAGGTTCGCTTAGTCGGACAGCATTTAAAGATAGCTCGTCCACACGGCAGAGCAAATATCCCACGTGCTAAGGTTTTCATAATTATTTCACTTTTTTTGACAATCGGGAACAGCGTGGTCGACATAGCGAGACGATCCAATATGTCCATTAAATTATGACTATTGCAATTATCAAACCGTTTGCGACGCCCTTCATTAGAATAAGATTGTAAAAATATCTATTCACAAAATTACTAAATGCACTGAGTTTCGACGAGATTTCCGGAGGTAAGCTCAAGTATCGTTAGTCGTATTGAACTTGACGACGTAAGTTCGCGATGCATTCGATATCGATGATTATATGATTTAGAGTTTATGTTTTTATTAAATGTTAGAATTTTGTGTAGAAATAATTGTAAAATGTGCTCTCGTACACAATTTTTAGGTATGTGCAAAAATTATCATAGTAAAATAATAGCGAAATACTCGACAATTTGCAGTGATTCAATTGATTATAGTTTTCACTGTTTTTTCATGCAAACTGAAGAATGAAAACTGGTTAAACGAATACAAGTGGTTTCATTAAATTCAGATTCGCGAGAAATAAAATGATCTGCTAAAATTCACTGTGAGGAAAGATCGTGTTTGAACACAAGATTATTTGCTTTTTTGTTATTCTTTTTGGTAGAATGCAGACGGGAACGCAGGTACTGTATCGTGATTTTTCGAAGGAATACTCCGAAGTATGATCCTTCCCACCCCCTCCCCTTCCTCTTCTAGCCATTTTGAACGTCCTTGTCACAGACTACCTGAAATATTTGAATATCTAGCCCTCCTTCAAACGGGAGTACGGTTAAAGCTTTTCGACAGTTAAATATTTGGATGTCAATCATGTTTGGACTCTTAGCGGCGAGTTTCTATTTCGCTCAGACGTACTTATACAGTAGCGGTTTTTTTTATACGTTTCCCAAAGCTGTCATTTACATAGGCTACAGACTACACTTTTAATTAGACTGGCAACGACGACGACCACAACCTGAGCATCTGTAAGTGTAACCTGCAGTTATTTTTAAATGGTTCTTTTTGAGTAGTTCAGTGGTTCAAACCGTTCATGGTTACACGAGAGACTCGTAATTTATCAATCCCACGTTTGTAGCGAAGTCCCCATCTCACTTAGCAAAATGACACAATGGTGTACGTACTGTTCACGGCAAAGTGAGCACTTTTTGAGGCCCTAGTTACTTTTACCATATCAAACATTTTTTATTCTTCCACAACTTCTTAAAATAAATATTGCTATGTAAGTAATAAACACCTCACAGTGTGTATATTTCACCGGACTAGAAAGTTAACTTATGATGCTACAGTAAAATATATTTATTATCTATTATTACAAGTGAGAGGGCTTCGAAAAGTACTCACTTTGCTGTGAATAGCCTGTAACACCCTGAACCAGCATTTGGTAGGACCCAGGTTAGATTCCGATTCGGATATTCTGTTTTATGTTTTCCGTAATTTTTCAAAATCACTCCAGGTGAATACTGAGATTGTTCCTTACCAGATCCTGATTGGGCTATTGATGACGATATTACGCCATAGTTGACCAACCGGGTCTCCTTACTTGTTGCCTCTCTCTGCATAACTGAGGAACAACACAAGTAAACTTCTTGTTCCATAATTGTGCCAATAACTATGCCTTTCTTGCAGAATAATACATTGTCCATTGGTTGAAGCTTCAGCCACTTGATAATGTTATTATATTATTGTATTGAAGTCTTGCAGTGTACTTCCATATTTAGTGTCTTGCTGCCTCGCTGGACGGAAGTGTTTGGCAATGAACGTCTGGGCGAGTCGTATTTTTGCAGGGGGCCTTTGTTCTGGAATTATGTTCAAATTCGTCGTTTCTTTCTAGAGTTAATGGTTGACGCTGTACGAGGCGTAAAATGCGGGCAAACATGGAGCTGTGCCAGTCACATGTGCAGTGACGTGTGTGCGTGCGCGCGCGCGGAGTCACTGAGGATGATGTGCTAGGAGGTTGGCGGTGAGATGTTCCAGTTTGCCTGCGGTTCGTTCTTCCGTTCCTGATCAGCATTTCTCTCCTACATTCCCATGTAATCCACCGTGATCTTGTATCAATCTCAAGTTCGGGTGCACAGAAAAAAAGCGCTTTTTACGTCGTATCCACAGACACGACTCTGAATACTAACCCAAATACTGTTGATTTAGTCTCACGGCTCGTAACTTTCAATGTTATTGGTGTTTTCCTGATTGAAAAACACTATATTCAGGTGTGGCGTGTAGAACTCATTTGGTGCCCACGTGCTTGTATTATGATTGCGAATCGTGGTTTCAAATGAAGTATCATAAAACTAAAGTGGAAATGCTGTCTGTTGCAAGAAAATTACGACGGAGTAGATGCGTGTCTGTTACTGAATTCAGTTGAATGTTATCTACGAGAAGAACAGCTTTTCCTGTTGTTGCTTCCGTATAATCTTCTATACCAAACAGATCATCTGCACAACTTTTATTTCTTCTAAACAGCTTATGAAGCGCCATGTTGATGTAGATGCATTTTTAGTTTCCATAAAAATGTTCATACAAGTAAACAGTCCAGCCACATTGCCACTATCACTAAGCGATTGATATTGGTCAAAGACATTTGCGAAATGTCCCACCAAACTGGCAACCGGTGAGTTGTGGCTCTGGAATGCTACTTTTACTCCAACTGCATAATGAAAGTCTGACGTCGTTGTAGCAGAGCGTATTCATTCAGCAATAGAAAGTGGTGGTTTTTAACATGCCACATATCATTCATAATTTCTCTTGTACCGTTTCATACAATACGGCCAGGAACCATTTACCTGATCTTGCTGTATTCTAATTATGATTTTAGTTTGTTTATTGCTTGTTCTACCTTATAAATATAATTATTGTTTGAAAGTATTTTCGCCTCTATTTGTTTATTTTATTTTTTTAACCATGGTCTTACTCTATAGTCGGCCGAAACAGTGGACATGGTCCCGGCATACCTGCCAAATTTTATGGTTCTTCTGTAATGTTTACGGGGAAATATGCTAGTCTTACGTTTTTACGGAGGCAGTTAAAATGTTGTTCTTTTTTTTGCCCGGAAGCATAATTTGCCGAGCCGAGTCAGTTACATGCATTGAAACGAGGGCTATAAATACATTCGTGGCATGCGTACTGTATTTTTGACAGAATGCAATAAAGTAAGTAGGCGATACCGTTTCGCAAATTAACATACTTTACTTTTGGCTTGTAATTTTTTGTCCAGAGTACCCTATTTCTTGCACTTAATGACGAACGGCCGTACTTATGCGATGGTTGCTGACTTACTGGATATCGAAGGCCAGCTACAGTAGATTGGGGCTTACGTACCACAGGAATCGATTCTGCGTGTATCCAGGCTTGAGGGTCGGTTGCATCCTAACGCCATGGCAGCCAGTGTGCCCGTACTGCCATCTCTATTGTCCGTGTGATTCATTATTGTAATAGTCGTTGCAATGGAGTCGCGTTACCTTTTAACACGTGCGGTTACATTTAATTTCCACCAATTCTTGGACTGGTGTTTGTCGGTGGGCATTATCGCACCATTGACGTAAACTTCGAAAACTCCCGGCTTTATATGCGAACGTATTATACGTTAAGAGGATGTGTTACGCAGTGAGGGAATGAAAGGTGGCGGGACGTGGCTGTCTGTGAGCGCACTTTGAAAATCGAACCGGCGTACGTAGGTATAATGCACAGCCAATCGATCCCCGGCCGCCTAGTCGCTATCGTCCTGATGGAGGGTCAGTATTGTGTACACTGCACCAGGACTCGCACACAATGGGGTGTCGCCTGCACTGCCCCCACCTCTCAGCTCTCTGTAGTGTTGTGTAGTGTATTGTAGCGTAGTGCTTTCACCGTAGCTTGCTCACTGCAGGATAACCAACGGTATGTATATGTAGCTGTAAGAGGCCGTGTCGGCCACAGATACTGACCACTCTTGCGAACAACTTTTGGTTGCTGCGCAGTGAGTAGCAGTAAATAAAAAAAAAATCTGAACAAATTCAAAATAAAAATTTTTTCATATGGACGACACAACCTCTTAACTCATGATTGAATGTTTCACGATTACCGTTTTGGATTTAATATTGTTACTAATAAATCTGAAATCTGCATGCTAGCCATAAGACTGTTTGTGTAGTTAAGACAACGTAAAGTAACAACTTTGAGATGATATTCAACATTTTACGATTAATAAGTAGCTTGTGTGACTAAACCCTTCAGAGTTAAAGCAAAAATGGAATTATTTTGAGAGAGTGAAGAATTTTGCAATGTGGTGATGATAGCTATGATGTTTATCGCCGAGAGATTGATGTGAAAAATTAATCACACTCCAAATTCCTGTAAAGGGTAATTATTGTGCCGAGAAACTTGTTTCATGGTAGCAAATGTACATGACGGGAGCTACGCCTTTGGTAAACCTGTACAATTCCCTCTGCCGCCATTTCACTTGCGGCGGATCAGCCGGAAACTGTTTTTTCTGGAAAAAAAACTTTAATTGGTGTTCAAGTTGTAATACTCGCTACATAGCCTCTTCATAAGTTCGCGCTTCGTCGCCAGCCTGGGGAACGCGGAACTATTTTAGTATCAAAGTAAAATACTTTCGGCATTTTTGTGACAATAATGTAAGTTATGTGGGAGCAACCTCCATACGAACTGAAAACAAGTAGGACTTTGCCATATTAAAATTTTTTGCCATTTTCTGAATAATAAATAGTGCGGGAAGGGGTGGTAAGGGGTGGACCCAGGGCAAGGCAACACCCTCCGAGTGATGGGCTTTCCAGCTGGGACCCGTAGGTACCCGTCATCCCTGAACACGACATGAAATGAGACCCTAGGATGGAGCGGCTCTGGAATGTAAGGGTGGGGGAAACGGGAGTTCCCCGAGAAAACCCGCCGGCAAGCTGCATCGCTCAGCACGATTCCCTCATGCGAAAATCTGGGAGCGAACCCGCTGGGGATCAAACCCGGATCGCCGTGGTGGGAGGCGAGCGCGCTAGCCGCTGCCCCTATTTTCTGGATGATATTCCAGGTTTGTTTATTTTCATTGCGTTCTTTATTCCCAGAAGTTCTTTCTCTTAGGTGGATTTAAACCGCACACGTGTTTAAGGTAATCCCTGCTGTTAGTGCGGAGGATTTCCCATAACTTGTGTACATATCTATTACTACTAAAGTCATAAATTTGCTCCTTCCGAGAGTCTAATTAGGGCTGCCCACTTGCAGTATACATAGTTATCCGTTAGACCGCCTGAGGAGAGAGAATAGGTAAGCAGTGACACGATGCCGGAGGGTTGCAAAACCATCCCCTGGAAACAAACGCATCTGTATTCGTGTAGGGAGTAGTGTGTAGCAATTGAAGATTTCATATTTACTGTGCTGAAAAGCTGACTGCCAGGACAAATAGGTATGGTGTCACTGTTGGAGAGTGTACATGTGGTATGGTGTCACCGTTGGAAACTGTACATGTATTCTGTATAGTGTATGTTATCGTCACCCGCATAGTCATTATGTCACACGAGCTAGGCTAGTAGTCAGCATGCTGGTGTTTGCTAATAGATAGTGAATACACGATTTCTGTGTCTGTCGCTGTCATCTAAGTTTGTGAACTCACCGCCACCTGTTGCCTACATTTTCCCACGAAATAATTTATTACATAAACTTTATTTGCCAAAAGGCATGGCCGTATTTTATGAGAGTGCGAAGGAATTGTAATGGCGACATTGAGGACTGTGTCGTCATGGATCACATTAGAAGCGGCACCAGACTGTCATTGTGCAGAAAATGTTCGGTATTGTTAGTGTCGGAGACCGACAAAATTTAGCAGTGCTACCTAAATGCTAAATAATCCTGCACAGGGAACAGTTGCCAGACGTCTTTATGTAACCTGTGTGCTAGGATGTGCAAGTTTAGCCACCATCGCTTGCAATAATGTATTACAACTGGTTTCACCACGCTAGATAACTATATTTTAACGATTTTAAGTGCCAAATTTTCTCTGTTTTCTGTCTTTTGTGTTTCTCAACGCACCTTTCTCGATTTTTTCTGTATATCGAGATAAAATATTTTAACCGTCGATTTTGATGGATGAAATCACTATCGAGATAAAGAAGTAACTATAACGAAATACATTAGATTATTCGCAAAGAAATTCGGAAAATTTTAGGGAATTATTATTGGTAGATTATTAGCATAAATGTAAATAATAATAAACACAATATAATCTGGAAATAGCAAAATTAATGCAAGAGTATTCGGGAAAATGTCGATGTATGGAAACTATTTTGGGAAACAGTAATTGCAAGGTTATCTGTTTTTTAAATAAACACTTATTCAATTTTAATGCATATTTAAAATGGCCAGATTCTGCATATGATTCGATAGACAATAATCCACTTATTTGAGGTTATGAATTCAGGTATGGGTTTAAAACACGTAAACATTAAAAAAATTCCAAAAATAATCAAAATAAGCTACACGACTAACTATCGACCTTAAAAAATAACAGTAATTTATGAAACACACATTTAAGCCTTTATTTTCATAGGTTTAATTTTCACCATATGGCGTTTATTCCAACATGTTTGCCTATATACGTATATTTCTTTAAACACGTCCTCAGTTGTACTATTCGCCCTTTAGAAAAGTATGTTGTAAAGAAAATAATATTTAAACCATCGATGTTATTACATATTGTGTTGATAGAACATTTCGAAAAATGCAATTTTCATCTTATTTTAGATAATGCTGATACTTTCCGTTATTATCTCTAACAAGCAATTGTTTCTTTGCAATACATTTTTTTTTTTTTTTTCGTGAAAATTAGATGTTGACTACTAAAAACTATTCACTTTATTAACATAAAATACCGAACATTTTCTGTTGACTGAGCCAACGAAGTGTTTACCAATGGAACATCGCGATTAAGTCGGAAAATAGAGATAATTTTATCTTGATATTCTTAACGACTGATAATATGGGGTGAAACCGGCTCTCTACTAGCGTGTGTTCTTCAGTAGTCTCCATCATTCGTAAATTATTGGCCAAACACTTAAAATTGAAGTAGCTTTCAGTAAATGCGAACAGTTGTGTCAGCGTGACAGTTCTGCTGTATGTGCAGTGATTGCAGGCATCTTGCAGTAGCCCGAAAATGGAGATATAACTGGACTTCCGGCAAACACTGGTCTTGTTGATGCGATCTAGATTTTTGTCGATCGTAAGTTTATGATGCGAATTTTTCCCATTTTTATTTCTTATTGGATATTCACATAACTCGCCAGAATTATTTCTCCCTTATCCGCGTATTAAACCTCTTTAGTTTTTACATTTTGAAAATACTTACTGACAAACGCAGTGTCATTAACTTATTGGAAAATTTAGTACCCCGTGAAAGACAGTAGCTCACTTTTTTAGTTAATAAAAATATTGTATAGGTAACTGCGTGCAATATCTGTGTAGTGAGTTCAAATTCGAGGATGTTCCAAATAATTTTTATACACACTGTTATATTGTCAGTGAAAACATAGCTCGGTACTTCATTTGGTGAGCAGGAAAAACTGTTGGTACAGAGGATGCGTGACTCTCTTTACACCTGGCTTAAACTCATACGTGTCTGCGGTTACGATAATTGTACTGGTGGCATACACGGTTGTTCAAGTAGTAGTAGTATTAGACATGACTGTATTTAGCATGCATGTATGTGTGATGTGCATGCAGTGAAGAAATGGTTCTAACAGATTGTGGACTGTGTTCTTTTGCAGTGCGCCACCCAGGCGTCCATCGGGCTCGCCAACAAGGCCAGAGACTACAATGCTGCCAACACAGGTAAGTTTGCACAAGAATACTGCTACAAGACGCCTGAGGGGCGTATTCGTGTTCGTGAGGGATGGAGGTCTTACTAAAAATAAAATTTGATTTTTGATATACTCGAAAAGATATTATTTATTACATTATAAATAGATTCGTGTGGAGGATGGACCAAGGGCGAGGCAACACCCTCCGAGTGACAGGCTTTCCAGCCGGGACCCATAGGTGCCCGTCATCCCTGAACATGACATGGAATGAGACCCTATGATGGAGCGGGGCTGGAATGTAAGAGCGGGGGAAATGGGAGTTCCCTGAGAAAACCCGCCGGCAAGCGGCACCGTTCAGCACGATTTCCATTTGCGAAAATCCGGGAGCGAATCCGCTGAGGATCGAACCCGGATCCCCTTGGCGGGAGGCGAGAGCGCTAGCCACTTCGCCACCGCTGCCCCTTACTACATTATTGTATCTTCACTATTACTATTTTTATTTATTCTTAATGTGTCTGTTAGGTTGTATGCAATTAACTTATACTCATAATTAGCGCGTGTTCTGTTATCATTTGTAATGTCTTTCGCTCACACAACCAGTCCAATAGTCCTGCCTGCCAGTCGTACTCTTCACTACTCTTATGCTCGCAGTCGCAGAGTTTCCTCTCGTTGGTCACTTCCGGAGCTACTCGTTTCTGCCCTTGCCCATCGTCTCTCGCTTAACGTCGCACGATCTCCCAGACTCCCTACGCTCATAGTCTCTCTTCTCCACTCCACTCCACTCCACTCCAGCTCGGAGAGCCGGTGCACTTTATACTTGCTGCCGTTCAGCCGGAAGTTCGACGCACCCCGTGTCATGCTGAGAGAAATTAGGGCAGTAAACCACTAGAGAATTCCTCGGATAAACACGGAAATTCAATCAGCTGAATGTCAGGAGTACGGGCCGCAAAAATATTATCGCGGCGACTCGCTTTTTTAAACAAAATACGCCCTTCTTGGACTATCACTCGCGTGACCTTTATTCCTCAGTTCTCGCTGTCAGATATATCACTACTCTGTCCTCCAAATACACTTCGCTCGCTTGTACGATGAACATGTGCGATATGTTCAGAATTTAAGCATATTTTTCATTCCCGTGTCTCTGAAATCTCGCAAGACATCACCATACTTAGAAATTAGTATAAGAAATGTTTAATACCTGTCATTCACGTTTTCGGAATGTCAAAGTTTGACCTGGCAAGCAACACACTGTTTTCATACCAATTGCAAAGTACATCTGTGCGGAATTCGATATAAACTGCTTGGGTTTTGTAGGTTGGTACGTAATATATCTACATCGGTAATATACAAGCGTGTATTTAAATAGCGTCTCGAAACAGAAATGAGTGTGTATTATTTTAAGAGTTTAAAACAGGCTTAAATGACAGCGAATGAAAGTGACTAAACTAAGAGGCTATCTCTCTAGTAAATACCTCCTCTGAGATGATGTGACTGGTGCCGTCCGCCTACTTGTTTGGCCCTTGTCACTGCCTTGCATCTTAGAAATACACACTTTTAACTGAAACGGGCTCCACGGCACCTCTATGTATTTGGTGTAGCTTGGGTGTCGGAGCGAACAATGCCCTGTTAGCTACACGAAGTGTTCTTAGATGCTGTAACACGAAAATAATGGTTCGTGCGGCGTCCAGCGCATTCACGCCACTCAACACTTTTATCGAAAGATGTGCAAACCAACTTGCAGCAGATGGCAATACTGAGAAACTCTTAACTTTCCAGTAGTTGAGAAGTCTAGTATGTTTTGACTACATCTCTTCTGTGGAACCGTTATGTGAGCGGTTATAACATATTGCAGTTTACCTGAGCATTTCAACTTCATAAACTGCAAATAGGGTTGAAAGAGAATTAGCAACAGTTGAATGAAATGGGGGATAGCTGGTGCAGGGACTTGGGGGCTGCGGACATACGGACGGTATGGCGGCCATCTTGGATGTTGTCACGCAAAAATTTTATGCTCTATCACTCCTCGTCAATGGCTGGCATCTTAAGTTTCCCATTTTTCGCTCAGAATTTTGCTTTTTCCCCTCCTGCTTTATAATTCCTTCCAATATATTAATGTTTGCATTCCTCTTCATTTTCCTCAGGCTCTAACATTCAAATACTTTTTCCTCGTATTCTCTCATTCCCTCCTGCCTCTCTCGCCCATTCTATACCTTGAGGTTTTCTCATATTCCCTCCGGTATCCTTTATTTTCTCTCCTGTCTCGTGCCCTTTTCCTCCATCTCTTGCTTTTCGCATCCTCCATCACCATCGTCGTATAATGTAGGCAGCAAAATTCAATTGCCATCGCCAGTTGACAGCGGTAAGCAGCCATATTTGATTTGATTTAATTCCCGTGCACATCACCAGCATGTGCCCCCATGTGGTGGCAGGGTTATAGAATACCACCGAAGCCACCCCGTGCTTGTCGTAAGAAGCGACTAATCGGGACGCAGTCGGGAGCTGAAATTTGTTCGGTCCATAATCACGTGCTTATTTATTCATCTTCTCTTTTGTCATCCTTTTCCTTTCCATCTAACCAGGTCGTATCGTATCTTTCTTCTCTACAGCATCATCTCAGGCTAGGATGATGACCTTCCTAATAAGGATATGTCTTCACAAATGAGTACTTCCTCCAAATTGATGGTCTAGCGAACCCTTCTCACGGGCCCAGCAGGCAACTCTAGGTGCGGAGCCCGTATCCATGTACATGAACACCCACATAGCACCAATTGGTGCCTTCTTGGCAGGAGGGGTGTCATGGCCGACTATCCCATGTACCGAGACCTGCCAGGAAGATGTGTTACTGCTGCAGGGAGGAGGTCGGTGTCATCAATCACAAGTCCCCCCTGAACTGGCTCTCAAGGGTGTCCTCTATAGTGCGGAACCTGGGATGTTACCAGATAGGGGAATAACACTTGCCTCGCTCTGGATGTACGATTTGTCCCTAGTTTGTCCTGGTGGACACTTCGGTATGCTACTGGGGCAGTAATTAGCAGTAAGAGAGAGCCGTTTCTAAGTAGTGCTTAGGTCTGTGAGAGGTTGGTTCCCCTCCTAATGGCACAGCCCGCGAGGTGTTTTACTACTGCTGCCTTTTCTCCCCCTCCCTCACCGAACAGCAAGCTGATGCTGCCGAGTCGTGGTACAGGGGACCTACAAAATGGTTTCCAAAAGCACTCCCAAAAAGGGTGGCACCCTCAATAGCCACTTAAAATGGCACCATGATGATACTGGTAGTGATTTGTATTGGGATTCTGCAGTGCATCAGTCTACAGTTGTTAAATTACCTATGGCATGTTTCTTGGTTATCAGAGGTTTAGAAGGGCACACTTTTGAAAATGGGTCTCCTTTCGAATTACTAGTGGTTATTGATGGAGCAGCTGGTGGTTCTGTTGCTGACTGTAAGAACATCAGCGAAAGGCGCAAACTTCTGGTAGAGACATCGAATGCCGCTCAGATGTGAGGACTCTTGGCGATGCAAACTTTCAATATGGCATCTGCGAAGTTCCCTGTTAAGGTCAACTCCAATGTGTCCCTCAACTCCAGCAAGGGCTTCGTCTGGTGTCCTGACTTCATTGACATCCCAGAACAAGAGATCCTATGTGATTTACAAATCCAGAATGTCACTGATGTTCGCCTTGTGCTGAATACTACTGATGGTGTCAAGTCACCCCAGTCTTGACTTTCGTTGTGCGTGACCTTCCCTCTGTTATCAAAGTAGGGTACTTGAATGTGCATCATGTTAAGCAGTTCGTTCCTGCTTCTCTCCATTGTTATAACTTTCAACAGTTTGGTCATTCTTCTGCAAAATGTCGGATTCCACCATCTTGTCCGAAGTGTGCTGACCCACCGTATCCAGAAACTCCTCAGTGCAGCAAGCCGATGAACTGTGAACTGTAGTAAAGGACATCTGGTCTGGTCGAAGGAGTGTCCTGTGTACCAGGCCAGGAGGTGCTAGCTGTTCAGCGGATCCGGGCCACAGAAGGTTTCCTTTGGTGAGGCACGGAAACTTTTCCATGCTCTCCAGGGCCCATAGTCTTTTGTGACTCACAATGCTGTAGCCAATGCTCGCCCAGCATTTAAGGATGTGTGTACACAGACAGTCGATTTGACTACCCAGACTGAATTGTCGGCGAGTACACCGAAGCCACAGAAAGTCTGGACGACCCGGACCACATCTGCCGGTATGACGTGTAGGCCAGCTGAAAAGAAACTGTCAAAACCTGTTAGCAAATCTCGTCAGGAAGCTGCCACGAAAAGAACTGACAAGCCATAGACTCCATCTCTTGTATCCTTTCCTGCAAGTGACCATGATTCGCAGGATCTCATCAACTCACCCAATCGCTGTCCGGTCTCCTAGGAGCCGGAGTCCGAGATGGCGGTTGATGTAGATTCCCAAAACTTTGGTGAAGTGTCAGGGGGCTTTAAGCCAGTGATACTCATATATCGAGGGAAATCGAAGTAGTTGTTTCCGCACTCTTACTTTCCATTCCTTGTGTCCCCCATACAGTGGAACTGCCGAGGTTATTTCAGTAATCATGAAGAAATGAAACAGATCCTAGTGTCCCTCACCCCATCAGTCATTTGCCTTCAGGAAACACACTTTCGTCCCACTGATACGGCCTCCCTTCGGGGGTCACGTGTTATACCACCTGGATAACACGTTGAAGGAACATACCTGTGGCTCTGTCTGTCTTGTGGTGAAAGATTCAGTTTACTATGAAGCTGTTGCCCTTCACACTGCTCAAATTGTGACAAACGTACACGTTTTCCTGTGTATGTTTGTCACCATTTGAAGTGTATATGTACTCCCCACCAGTGTTGTAGGGTCAGCTGATTTAGAGGTGCTTTCATTTCAGCTCCCACCTCCATTTCAGATCGTTGGCAACTTCAGTGCTCACAATCAGATATGGAGTTCGGACCACAAGGACGGTCGGGGTCGTGTGATAGAGTTGTGGCTCACCAATTCTAACATTGCCCTGTTGAACACTGGTACTCCTCCACACTTCACCACCCATACTGGCACTTCGTCCTGCATCAATATTTATTTTTGTAGCCCAACTTTGATCACCCACTTTATTGGTCTGCACCCACTTTATTGGTCTATTTACCCAGATCTCTGTGGAAGTGATCATTATCCAATCATATTAGATCACATTTCGTTTGCAACCCCACCCATACCACCTCATTGGGTGTCAAAGAAAATGGACTGGGCACATTTCCAGCATTCCCTCCGCTTCACTGCTGAGGTCCTCGTGGCGTGAATGTGGTGGCAGAACTTTTCAACTACATTGTCATGTCAGCTGGGGACGTTGCTATCCCTTAATCTTCATCCTGTGGTTGTAGACATATTGCTTAGTGTAGTGCCGAATCCAGGGATGCTGTCCGTGCCCAACAGTGTGTGCTCAGATGCTTAAGTACTTATTCCACTCAAGCTAATATGTACCTCTTCCGTGCCTGTATGGCTCATGCTCGACGTGTCGTCAAGGACAGCCGGCAGAAATCGTGGAGGGACTTCATTTACATTTAGTCGCTCGTCGTACATGCTACCAGTAAGATTATCTGGTACAATGTTCGGAAGTTGTGCAGACTATCTCTCGCCACACATGTTTCTTTCCTTCTGGTCAATAACAGAATTTTTACTGAGGGAACAGATGTAGTAGATTTTTTGGGTCAATATTTTGCAGATGTTTTGAGTAGTGCACATTACACTTCCACATTTGAAGCCGTTAAAGAGACACAGAGACTGTGGGTGTCACTTTGGTGGCTCGGGTGAGTAGGACTACAACCTGCCTTTTACCGTTCTTGGGTTGGAGCAGTATTTATCATGCTGGTAGCATTCATCTGTTGGCCCTGGTAATATCCATTATGCTATGTTGCAACACATCTCACTTGACGGGAAACTTATTTTGCTACGAATATAAAATAAGATTTGACCTCTGGTATTTTCCCCTTGAGTTGTGCAAGTCGACCCTTGTGCCCATCTTGAAACCAGGGAAAGTTAAAAAGGAAGTTTCCAGCTATCGTCCTATTTCCCTCACTAGCTGTATCTGTAAGACCATGGAACGTATGGTTAATGCGCGTCTGGTGTACTGTCTTGAGACCTGGCAGTTAATATTGCCTTTTCAGTGTGGTTTCCACAGACATCGTTCTGTGGTGGATCATTTGGTCAGCTTGGAGGCCGCCATACAGATTGCCTTTTTGCGAGGTCAGCACCTCCTTGGTGTTTTCTTTGACCTGGAGAAGGCATACGACACAACCTGGTGACATGGTATCTTAAGACAGTTGTCCACTTGGGGATTTCGTGGACAACTCCCGGGTTTCATACAGAAATTTGTGTGCTGTACCTTCAGGTTTCGCTTTTTTAGTAGTTCCTATTCTCGGGTGTTTGTTCAGGAGAATGGTGTACCACAGGGGAGCATATTGAGTGATACCCTGTTTATCACCATCAATGGCATTGTGTCCATCGTTCGACTACCTGTGGAATGAGCTCTGCATGTTGATGATTTTACTGTTTTCTGCCATGCTGTGTGTCTGCGCATCGCAGAACACCGGTTCCAGCTTATCGTTCACTGCCTAAGTGTCTGAGATAGCTGTAAATACCACTTTTCCACCACCATGTCGCAGGTGGTCCATTTCTGTAGGAGACATGGCATTTTTCTTTCTTCTGAAGTGCTTTTGTATGGCTGCATTTTACCCATTTCTAATACTGCACAGTTTCTATGTCTCTTGTTTGACAGTAAACTCACTTGGAGGAATCATATTCAGTCCCTAAAGTCTCGCTGTTGAAGGTACTTTAATATTTTGAAAACTTTTAGTTGCCATGACACACGCCCTTGTGTCTCCGATTAACATGGTTGAGTACACATTTCGGTATACACAGACATGATCCTTGTGTGTGGCACAGCTGAGGGTGATGGAAGAGCAACTCGTCGGCGATATCAAGAGCGTTATCCACAATGTGTGACACCATCGCAGACCCTTTTGGCCACAGTTACACAATGGCTCCAAGAACAAGGTACCTTCACCGCCGACAAGAACGACTGTAATGCTCCAAAGAGACGCCGCACTCCCGAATTGGAAGAAGCTCTACTGCATCATGTTGAACACAGCCCGTCAGCGAGTACACGAACAATTGCATGTGCAATGCGACTCGGGGCAGGGTAGACATCGCGTGCCATCAGGTGATTGTCTGAAGTAATGTACTGCCTACCCGGTTGCATACCAAAACAGGCACATCTGAGACATTGCTCTTTCCCTCAGCGGAAGTGGACGAGTGAGACACGTGATTTGAAATAGTTGTAACACGGAAACGGTAGGTTTCCAGACGTGGGTTCCTATTCAAGAGATATTCTATTCAGTCCCCTCTACATGCCCTAGGAGTTTGTAAGTGGAATTTCCCAGCATCCTGTATATCTTTCGCCGATGCACTAGTTTTCATAGCAACATAAGCCCTACGTTGCTCATGAAGGCTGTTTCCGCTTCCACAGATCTATTGTCATTGATTTCCCTGATGCCGGCAACTATCCTCGGGTTACTAATGTGTTGGGAGCAGGCCTGTGGTGCATTGGACAGCCTAGGCTGGGAGACAGATGCCACAGCCATGCGATTTCGTTTCACTGGTGGAGGGGTGGTTGTGCCATTAGACTTTACACTGTGGGCTCACAGTTTGTCTGCTCTCATAAACTGCCTCCCCCACTTGTCGCATTCCGACGACATGATCGGGATTCGCCCAGCAGCTGCACTCTGTCTTTTTGCATCTCCAGTGTGGTTGAAATTACTTTTGCAGAACTTACAGCTGGTCGAAGC
This sequence comes from Dryococelus australis, assembly GCA_029891345.1. NCBI lineage: Eukaryota > Metazoa > Arthropoda > Insecta > Phasmatodea > Phasmatidae > Dryococelus > Dryococelus australis. The sequence continues at coordinate 85,506,823 of CM057002.1, read as the reverse complement.
GTCCTGCCTGATTAGACATGTGCAGCATGTAATGTGTCTGGTAAGTTTGTCAGTGCAAGCAAATGCCGTCCTACACCTATCGCACACATGCTGTGTAGTCCTGAAGGGTTTAAGCCGACGCTCATGGCGCAAGCCATTCGGTCGATCGGCAAATGCACGATCACGGAGACAACATCGTAGGTGCGTTAGGTAATGAGGATGAAGAAATGGGTGATAACTGAAGATGAATATGCAAAAGAAGGGATAGATTGAAAGGAAAAATGACCAGAGTCCATCTTTTCTGTAGATGACACTGAGAAAACCCAATGACGAAGGATGTCTCGACTGCCCGGTGTGGCAGAACACACGAAAAGGCTGCTCGACACTGAACGACTAGAAGGAAACCTATGGAAAAATGTGTAACCCTATTACCTACCCTGAAAACACAACATTTCCGTGCCTCGCAACTATCCTAATGCACCCACGAGATGTATCGATCGAGTACCCCAACACACTATAAGGAACATGCAAAAAAAAGTCCTTTCGGGGTGCTCCCAGTCTCTCCCTGCAAGCAGTTACATTCCATCATGGCTCCATCCCTATCCTGCGTCACTAGGCATCACAGTCAGTACCAGCTGCAAAAGTCATGGGTCGGCACACACAAGTGGGTCGTATCGATCGATTACCCTCCCATGCACAAGGGGATGTAAATGAATCAATTAACGCTCATACTACTACATGAACTGTAATGTGCTACATGAAGGGTCGGTTGTATGTGAGAAACTTTGGCAGGTTTCACTCGGGGGCTCCCACTCAACCCACGCGAATGCATTCTGTCACAGCTCCATCCCTGGCTCTTACTGCAAAGTCTCAGATACCACATGAACGCAACATGCTGGCCTAGTACAGCCAGCGTGTGTGGCAGTTCATATACACATTCTAGAAGTACATTAGGTTTTATTTTGTCCCAGGTGAAACAGCTAAGGTCAATCTCTCCCAGTACCTCGCGTACATGTCTCCTATTACAAATAATGTATGTAGCAGGCCGGTATGGTACATAGTATGTGTGATGTACGTGCCATGAAAAGCCCTACAGCATTGCTCGTAAGACCTGAAGGGACTGTGCATTCTTTCGTTCTATTTTTGTAGGCTCTCACCTCCACGGCCTGGCCTGCGAAGGGGTATCATCAAACAGTATGTCATCCCCACCCCTGTGAAAGGGCATGGGAAGGGGGCCAGCTAGCAGGATTCATGGTCTATTCGCCTCCCTCCCTCCCTCACATAGAACAGCGAATGGCACGCCCGCTCACGAGCAGGAGGCTGGGTCGTGGCCACCCTCCTCTATGCACATGTGCTCACGGCCTCCCCTCCCCTGCACACATACTCACCCTTCAACTGCAGTGTCCCCTCTCGTGTAGGACCACAACCAGTGTGTATGTGCAGGTACACTCATGAGCAAACAAAATTAAGTACACTTGTTAAGTCCTCTTAACAACTAGCACCGAAATGCAAATTATAATGATACACTTAACCACAGGCGTTGGATGCGAAGTACGGGTATCAACGAAGTGCGTATTTGAAGATAGCCTGTTGCAGCAAACAAACGAGCTTGCCGATAACAAGTATCTTTGGACGGACTACAGGTCAGTGGGCATTTGATATATTATACGCTCACTCGGGTGTGAGGAGGTGCGCTCATTCCCCCTTACATTTTTGTAGAGAGGCAGCAATCGCACATGCTGATTTTTGCTTAAGGAGCCTGCATGACGCGTCTCTCTCTCCCCCCTCTCTCCTCCCTCACCATCCCTCCCTCACCATCCCTCCCTCACCCTCCCTCCCTCCCTCCCTCCCTCCCTCCCTCCCTCCCAGTGGTTGCAACCCTAATGGAGCATGTGTGTAGTTACACATATATGTGGAATAAGATAACATTTCATAACATACAGACAGCACATTAGAGTGCGTAAATCATGCCGTTCACTAGTCGGCATAGGTACTCTTTAACCTTGGAGGCGGGCATTGTAGTGAGGCTTGGAATAGCTGCTGCTGTTGTCAGGTGTGGCTGTGTAGGTTCTAGCAGTCCGCATGTAGGACAAATGGTCCGCACGTCGTCATTGCCATCACTGATGGGCACAGCTATGGTTTTAGTAGCGGTGCTGGGCGCCTCGAGATCGTTGCGATGTCTGCGAGCTACTCGGGAGCATCTTCACTGCACCAGCAGCAACACAGTTGGCATGGCAACGTCCGGGACCATTGTCTTTGCGGCCCTCTTATGCCTTAATGTTGATGTCATTGGTTTGGAAACCAACTATGGTTGGCAGCTGTGCAGCCCCATCTTCGAAAGGGGATGTTGCTGCCACTGCTGCTGGCTGTACCACGTTCTGCGCCTGATCCTCCATGCAGGGCAGTGGCGTGTCATCCCGCTTGTAGAACATAGCACACTTGCCATATGCCGTACACCTGATCAGTTGTTGACCGGGTTCGTGCGATGCATGCTCATGTGCCGACAGACAGTGCACGACGCTATCACAGTCCTCTATGTCTGCTGTGTCTCGTCAGTTTTGTATATATACATCATGCTTCTCGGACCCTGGGTCAATTTGGTAAAGTACGTATGTTCCATGTGGAAAGTTGCCATCCCTTCTGCCTGACAGCTACTGCTGCCGACGAGCTGCATATGGTTCGCCTGTGTGTGTGTGCGTGCATGTGTGGGTGGGTGGTGGGGTGTGACGTCACTGCTATGTAATCCCAGAACGTGTGCAACAAGGGCACCAATAGCCTCCATACACCAGGACTAGCTGCGAATGTGAGGTCTCCCTGGAACACCGTGCTGTCTGTGTCCATACTCGAGGCTTTGACGTCCACGATGTAATGCCCTCACATGAAAGTTAATTAATCTATTTACTACTTTACACAGGCTTGGCTATGCAAGGTAGGATCTATTTGCTTCCACAGTCTTCCAGCGTAGTGGTATGTATGTGTACCGTAGACTCTTTGGTCCACCAGCAGATTGAGCCATTATCTACATCGCATAGGACAGAGGCCACTTGTTCTCATGATGCAGTTTGGTAATATCTTCAAGTTCTTCTAGCACTGTGAGATTGTGTCCACCTGCAGGTAACTGACTGACTGGTCAGAAATTGGCGATGACACACATATCGTATTTGTGGCATGGTAGATTCTGGCAGTGGAAATTATCTCATGTGTCAATATATATCAAATATTGATCTTCACAATCGCATACCTGTACTTGCTTGTGTTCCAACTCTGGTTTAAATACCACCCGCCTATACCCTACAAAGTACACATCGTACAAATTCACTTTTTCCGGCCAGAACTGTACACAATCATGATTGTCGAACGTATTGTTCATGGCAACTGTGGTCTTCTTCGGAATGCTGCACTGCTGTAAACTGCTGGCGAGATGTGATGCTTGTTGCGTTTTATATGTTCATAATGGTGTACTCACATTACTGTGCTTCATGATGGTCATGTGACGTTCCCCTGTACGGGTTTCACTCCAACAGGTAATTACACCGCTGTTGGGATGGTACATCTCATATGCAATTGACTTCATAACCCGCACCTGATGCATAGTCTATACGCTTGCATGTGCCACTATATCGATGATGGTGCACGGCAGCTTCGTGTTCGGCCACAGGCAATATGCGGGATGCACAAAAACACTGAATGATGTTTATATCCCTCTTTACATCCTTCTTCGCTCTCGACATTGTGGCACAGCCAGTGTTTGAGACTGTTGCAAATTTCCACTTGCTCAGGCAGTCAAGGAGGTTTGAAGTGAACACAGCGGTACCTAGTCATAACATCGCCGTACTTCGTCAGGCTCAGTTGGTTGAATGCGGTTTACATGTGTGACCTGTACATGTGCGTGCAAATCTATAGTTTCTACTGAGGCGAGTTGCGGTTTCTTCCTACATACATACATGTTACAAGAATTCCAGCACATGCATTGTCTTGCAGTTACAGATAGGCTTGATGCCACGAAATGCTTTGTACACCGTAGTCTCGTTAAGTTGAATGTTGCTTATAGGTAAACGTATCCAGAACTCGGCCTTTGACATACATGTCTTGCCGTAAGATATATCCGCTAGCCGGAAATCCGATGCAGTGTACCGCTTCCCAATCACAAAGTCCATTAGTAATCTATACTGCACATTACTATACAGCTTCGCTGTAAGTCCGTCCATGATAGTAGCTAGTACTCACGTGTACGGAAGTGTGAGAATAAGCATGCACATGGGACAATTAAGAAAAGTAAAATGGTTTAAGCTCAGCGCTGGGTCGGTATTTATATTGTCTGCTGTTAGAAAAACACAATTACTCTTGCCTCCACCACCGCAGTGGTATGCATCATTATCGCACTCCATAGTCGACGTCCTTAGCAGCAGTGCATTCATGTATGGACATGACCATCCTAACGTGCACACGTCACAGTCGTCTTTGTTTTTTGTGTACCATGCTTTCGATGCTATTCATGACGGGCAGTTACACTCTGTCTGTAGATCACATAGTTTTATGCTCGTACCGCAATAAATGCTCAACCATCTCTTCTGCTCCCAACCGGCCATGAAGGCCACATCGTATGCCTCCATGGTCAACAATTCTGTGAGTACATCACATTTTTTATCGTATTCATCGCCATCGTCCATTTTGAGACCGTGGTAGTGTTTGTCACATATATTCGTCACCTTACCTTCCTACAGAGTCGCTATGCTGCCGTCTACATACACTATGAATATGTGCTTAATAATGAACCCACTAGGTGACATGTAGCCTTGAACGTCCATGAACATTGTGATGCATGTTGGTTGGACTAGGTGCTAATTATTAAAGTGTAGGCCTGAGTGTAGGCTGGGAAATTCTCAAAGGTAGTCATTTCAGTCCTGCAGTCGACTGTATCTGACTTTATCCTATTATCCTATTTATTAACATCAAACAGCAGCAGGGGGCAGTGTTCATGAATTCACCAGGTTCTAGCGCTGGTGACTGTGGTTGCCCATTGTACGATCTCCGAAAGTCTGCGTACATTTGATATGGTACCATATACATACCGTTTGTGAAATCTATGTTTAAGTATCCATATGGGCAACACTCATAGTTGAGGAATACTTAAATGTTCTTTTATGTTCGCACGATCGAATTTCGAGCGGTCTGGTTGCCTGTCTAAAATGCAACTATTATGTAGTAAGGTTTCTCGCTTGTGTACTTGTTTTGACATTACAATTTACGCTTGCGGGCCCGAGCGCAGTACACTAGGGTACGTTTCTAAACTCCATGTACGAAACACAATTACAACATTCCTGCATTTCTCTGCATATTTCAAGAACTTCACGCACTCTAAAGTTTTACCGGGACATGTGATTTAGCCACAATGGATCATATTGTCTGTGACCTGACTTTTGATGCAGCAGCAGTTTCCAAGATTGTGTTTGTTTTCGTATTGGCTAAGAGAATAACTGGCTCCTGCTTGAAATTAATAATTATATGCCTGTAGTCTACAGCGAATCCTAGCAGCACGGCTAGCGGAATACATACTTCGAATTTTTCGTTACCGCAGATGGCAACTTAAAGTCCTCTTCGAACCACCAGACTGCGATTTTAGCTGCTGGCATTTTGTCGGCCACTGATACGAAATAATTTATTTGCTGACTTAATTCTTTTAACATAACACTTGAGCTATTTATTGAAAGCAAAAGATTTTAACGCCACAACGTAAATACTTCCGCTTTTGCTTCACGAGGGTCAAATAAAATGGCGGACTGCAGCACACAACAAACACCTTTACAAAGTGGCAGACATGTGTCAATTCATTTCGCTGAGGCGACTGTTATATAAAGGCACCTACGACGTTCTACATTTAATGAAATACGCAGATACAGAAATAATGAACTGCATAATATTCCGACACCACCAAGGAATTCTCGCATATAGACAAATTTTGACGGAAGAGAAAACAATGGCAACTGGGCAACAGTATTTCGCCGGGCAGGTGGAGACCATAAACAAGGGCGATGGGTGGAAACTTTTCAAATAACTGTAATGTTCGTATGCTCTTTTATAATATTTCATAATGTTCTTAAAACCCTTGCTCTATAACTCACAAAAGTTGTACATTAGTTTATGAGCGTAAATGTAACCATAAATGTTGTAATTGTCATTAAATTTGTACATTTTAATTTTTTATGTTGAGTACTTCTTTCTTCTACACAATCATTGCAAAAACCGTCAACATAATAACGTGCATCCTGCAACAACCATCAGCTGACACAGTACTTGGCCTATGGTGGTGTTTACTGTTTACAAATTAGTGTAGGTTGGTCACAGCGTCTTTCAAATTTTACTGAAGTTATATGAAACATAATATAGTGCCGTATTTAATGTGTGGAGTGTGTCGTAGACGATCCACAGACGAACTATTTTCGCAGTGTTCGTGGGATCCTTGTCTCGTTGGGAATAAGTCTGTGGCTCGGCCATAATACTATCAGTGAAGACAAGTTCTGCCACACCAGTAGCTGCCATGCAACCCTATACCACATCATTAACATTTCCATATTTTACAGTAGGTTGAATATTTTACAGATACTATTCTGTATTATTTCCGTGATACCAATATCCGCCCATCATTCTGAAATGTATTGAATTTACTTTCGTTGGAAAATATTACCTTCTTCCAGAATTGAGCCCTTGGGTACATACGAATCGACAGCCTGAAAATGTTAGTGTATTATGTATATTAGTGTATAATGTAGTAGTAGTCTTCCATAGTACACGTACGTGTTGTATTAAACAGGATGTCCACCCACAGGGAAAAGTCGGGGAAAATGTCAATAATCACTACTCTGCAAAAGTTGTTTGTTGTGTGAATACAGGATAATGTAATAGTGAGCACATATATTATAAGATTTTATTGTTTAAGTTTGTGAACTGATAATAATACATCTTTGCCATGTGACAGGGCCTATGGGCACTTGTGTGAAGTCAAAAGTTTGTATCGGGAGAAATATCGTTGAGCTGAATAAAATGTTGCCCTGCTTGCTTGGTCTGTTGCAATGTTATTTAATTCTACTTCACCAATAGCTTATTTGTTCTGTCAGGGGTGGAAAAATGTGGTTTTGGGAGGTTTCGGTCCTGAAATTAGGCCAGGGGAAATGGTAAGATTTTGACTGGAAAATAGAGAAAAGTCAGGAAATTCCAAAATGGAATTCCAATGGGCACCTTGTTTAAGAATTTTCCGAACGGTCTGGGAGATGATATGTTTCCATTGGTGTTCTTGCAATTCGGTAGATTTTGGTGTTGCCGTAATTCTGAAATTCCTGTTATGACTATTTGTATTTGCTCCCCATTGTCATTTATTTTAGATGGTCGCCCAGTTCTCACTTTTGTTAGCAATGACTTGTTTTCATAGCTGATAATCGTTTGAGATGTGTATAGACTTATGTTGACTATTTTTGTAATTTATCTTAAGATTTTTGGTGACTATGAAGATAGTACAACGTTGTCGCCTCCTTTCCTTTGCGTCCTATGGTTGCCTTAACAGGTGTACGCATGCGAACTACACTGCATTCAAGCAAATAGTACTTTTAAAGCAGTGTGTCCTGTACCTGTTTTTCTCTCTCGTCACAAAGGGCCTTTACTGAACATTGTAGGATATCATTTCCTCACGTACCTTCTATACGAGTGCTACATGAAGTAGAACTGTACAATATAAGGACGCTAACTGTTTGTCAGTGAATCGTTTCTTTGATGTATGTGTGTAGGTAGGTATGTATTTCGTAATTGTAATTCTTCTGTGCGAATACTTTTGTCCGCCACTGTACGATAATGGTGTACTCAATAGAGCAAATGTTTCCGACACGAATGATTATTCCATACCTGCGAAATTAACTAATATAATGCGCACATAGAGCTTCTTTGTAATGTTTAATAGTTAGTCTAAATCACAAATTTCACTGCTTGTATGCTTCACATGGTGATGTAAGTTTACGAAATTATAGGGCTTCACGAACATTTGCCATTTTGCGTTTTACGGAGCAAACTCAATAGCCATTGTTGTATTCGATCTCTCTCGCTCTCTCCCCCCTCCCTTCTTCATCTTCTCCCCTCCCTTCTTCATCTTCCCACCATGTTTCCTATCTCACTCCTTCCCTCATTTTCTCCCCTGGTTTCCACTGATTTGGCTCCATTTACACTTGTTTAGGTTTAGTGTTGGCAAATGTCCATCATTCTGCTGCTTATTTACGGACTTAAGCAATAGAAATTAATTGGAGCGTTATTGAGGGGTATATCGCTATAAATACTGTATATCCACTAACAAAAAATGTCCTTCCGAATGAATATGAAATGCAGGTATAAATAGTTGTATGATATGTGTAGAAGTAAGCCCTTTCGGGAAAGGCATTACACATGTTTGACAGTCATAATGTGTAATTTCAAAATAAAGCTACACTAACGCAATTAGTGGATGACGATGATGATATAGTAATAATAATAATTATTATTAAAGGGTTTAATTTCATTCTTTTTCCGTCATCCATAAAATTTCTGCGACCCCTTAAGGGGCTTGTCGACCTGTCACTGCATTCTAAAGGTGTAAATTTTTTTCCCCTGCGAATCTACAGTATTATATGTGTGCCCGATGTCTTGTGATTTGCGAAAGATTGCCTGTCGATGGCTTTTACGCATTACAAAAACACCATTTCGGAATACTCCAGCATTACTTAAAACAGCATTCTAAAAGTGTTGTATCTCGACATATTGGGGTCAGATATATAGTACTGGAGGGATGTACGTTGAAACCCACTACACGCTTCCCGGAAGCTCAGATGTCCGGCGCGTCGTTTCCTGGATTCTCGAACGCGGGAGTCAAGCCGGACGATGCCTCTGATTCTCGCACGCGGGAGCCAAGCCGGACGATGCCTCTGATTCTCGCACGCGGGAGCCAAGCCGGGCGATGCCTCTGATTCTCGCACGCGGGAGCCAAGCCGGGCGATGCCTCTGATTCTCGCACGCGGGTGCCAAGCCGCGCGATGCCTCTGATTCTCGCACGCGGGAGCCAAGCCGGGCGATGCCTCTGATTCTCGCACGCGGGAGCCAAGCCGGGCGATGCCTCTGATTCTCGCACGCGGGAGCCAAGCCGGGCGATGCCTCTGATTCTCGCACGCGGGAGCCAAGCCGGGCGATGCCTCTGATTCTCGCACGCGGGAGTCAGCCGGACGAAGCTTCTCGCACGCGGGAGCCAAACCGGACGATGCCGCTGGTGGGCGGGTTTGTATTCCGGCGCTGCTCTGCCAACTCAGAGCCGTGAGCGTAGCGTCGTCGGCGCCTCGATGCGCGTGGCAGAAGCGTGGCAGGGGTAGGTAGGCGGACCACTTAAAGGCTCTATTTCACGATACCAGATTCCGCAAAAGCTTGTGCAAGGTGAGCCATAGCGGCCGGTATGCGGGCTAATGTGGCACCCGTCATGGCAATTTCCCGCCTTGTACGGCCAGATGTTGTACCAGGTTTGGAAATTGGGCACGTCCTATTTTTCGTGGCAGGTTCCATACCGGTTCTCGTACTTGGCCAATCACATCGCAGTTTCTGAACGTAGGGTGCTCCTCATGGCTACTACTTGAAACTAGTAGAAGAAGAAATCGAAAAGGACGCCTCCGTCTTGATTATACATCCGTGAAGTTGAAACTCTTTCAAATAGATTTAAAATACGACGACAAATAATATTGGCTATGACAACTTTCAATTACTGATTAAAACAGTTCACTATAGCCATGGAACTTTTGGGCGAGAGTTCGAAACTCAGCCGGACCCTAACTTGTTTTCATTAAATTTTACTTGCTGATAATATCCCAGTACGTAAAGAAAAAATTATATTTTGCAACCGGTCAGTAAATTTCTTCAAAATTAAAAATAACACACTAGTAGTCTTTAGTGACTTCACGACATTTTCAAGAAATCGAATGAGACCATACTAGTAAGCAATTAATTTATGTTAAAGGCGAACAGTAATGTAGCAATACTAAGATGCGCTAGCTAGTACTTTTATAGGTCTACGCAAGTTACTAACTGGTAGCAGTTCTACAAATGGGGTTTACATTTACTACAAACCACACACTGCGCACAGAGGCGAGGGTGCCAAATGTTAGTACGCAAACCGCTGTAGTGTAATACGAATCTTATATAGCGGCTGGTATACCGGCTCGTGCAGTAGGCCTAGTAGAAGCTTGTACAAGAGTCGAGTACGGCCGCAGGTATCGTGTAGTATCGGTCTCACAGAAGAGTCGCTGCAGTGCCGCCGTAACCGAGGATTGGCAATGCACGACGTCACTGTGGCGGTGTTGGAAATAGACGGCGCGGCGCGGCGCTCAGCTGGCCGGCCGTGACGTCGCGGCCCACGGGTTACAGGCCTGCCAGGTGTAGGGGCAAAGGAAAGGCAGTCTCTTTCTGGCGCTTAGTGAGCTGTCAGCTGAAGCCTTAAGTGGACGATATGAAGGCGGTCAGGGACGGGGCAGCTACGCCTCTCCGCTACTCCGGCTCCGCCTGTCTTCGATTAAGTCTCGGCAGTCGTTCCTCCCCCGGTGAGTTACTTACACGTGTTTCCTTCGCAGCCGTGTCCGTTGCTCATATTTCTCAGCACCTGCAAAAGCTATTTTTAACTTATTATTTTAATTTTGTACTACACGTTTTTATGCCATTTGTGAAACCAACCGCTCGTTAAGCTTAGTTCAATAAATATTCTAGTGCACTATTAGGTCCATACCAAAATATCAGTATAGAATGAAGAATGTTTGACCTATGGAAGTTTATTGTAAGCGAATCTAGTATGTCGGCTAATGTTCATGTTTTGTAGCGTTACTTGGGTCAATACTTCAGCAATATTTTACTTCTAGGTATTCCTCTCATTTGTATGGCGAAGACAATTTTGGCTATGTAGTTACATCATTTCCAGACACTTTTGCTAGAATACCAATTCAGTAAATTGATACACATGGTTGCTCAGCAAAATTTTAAGTTTTTAATTTTCCGGTAGTCTATAAAATATATAGGGTTGTTTTGAGAGTATTTTCACAAGGTAATCCAACTGAACAGGGCATTTTCTTATGTTCGCTTAAGATTCGTCCTTACGTCAATACATTAACCTGAGCCGAGTTTTTTTGTCACGTTTGTGTAGCGCTGGCCGTTTGGTATGCTGTGGCCACGAAATTGTATTTGTATCGGTAAACCATGGCTAGACGTTGCTAATGTTTCTGCGCTGGACGAACCGGAGCATTTTGTGCTCGTACATGCTTGCTACTACCCGCCCGAAAATCGACTGTCGTGGCTGCTCAATCGTCAACATGTTTTTAGACTGTTCACGGTAAATTGAGCTCTTTTGAAAGCACTGTTTAAGATCTACTTGTATGCACGCTGTATACGCTGCCGCTTTATGTAAAATTAACATTGCTGTGGGCCTCATCACTTTATTCATGCATCAGTCAAGTGAAACTGTGAAATTATTATAAAACTAAATATTTTACAAATCTGCTCATTTTCACACTTCGGTGCTTAAAAAAACAAACAAAAAGCGAAATAAATAATTTAAGTTAACACAGATGGTTTCATAACACTTTTTATTCGACGTTAAGATATGGAACTACTTTCCACCCATCGTTAACTAACTTTACTGGGCTCATGCCACTTAGTGCGCCTATTAAAATATATGCATTCAGGGACAGTAACTTTTCGCTTAGGTTGATTTCAAAAGTGCTCACTTTATCGTGAACAGCCTTTATATTGTAAACGATGAGGAATTTCTGTGGAAAGCTGTTTTAAGTTTTGGTGTACCCGGCGGGGGGTTGAAAAGGGATACTAGTATAAATGCACGTTACGCGTCACGTATTAAAGCTCTGTGTTTAAATTTAAGCAATTATAACAGGGAAGACAAATTGTGTATTGCGTTCCTTTCCTGTTGATTTAGCGTTTGCCTTCTTCCTCGACATAGACGGCGCATTGAAAAACTATAAAAGGTTTTTTTTTTAAATTTAAAACGTATTGTTGGTGCGTGGTTCAGAGTGGTTGTATAAATATCTTTTAGGCACGTTCTACGATGACGCGCGCGGATACGTATCACGTAAGCGGACGCGTAGCACAATCTACAATGAGACGCATGCAGACGCGGATAACGTAGTACGGATACACTTAAGAAAGCTCGGCAAATCCCAACTCTTGCGTGTCCGTGAATCCGTGTAGCCAATAAGAATCGAGTATTTGGTTTGTTGAGTCGTTTTTATGGCCATTGTGGTATACACGGCAAGTGCTTCGATTTGGCGTGGTGATTATAATTTTTGTTTTAATAAGTGCACACGGTTCGGCAGTAGTATCTACGTATTTTTTAACACTGTAAAAATATACAAAATGAGATGTATATTATGAAACATGTATCAGTAATTTGCAACAGCTGAGTATTTTTGATTTTGTAAGTGGCAAGACCGTACGTGTGTTTGTATTGTATGGTTAAAATTCATCCCGATTAGTTCTGTTTGTTCCGCTTGCCTTTCCGAATCCGTTTTATTACGTATTGTAGAACGAGCCTTAAGGTTGCGTTGCCTTTATTTATGCATCCAGTTAAGTTGTGTTGCTGTTATTCTGGCCGCCGTGTAAGTATAGAGTAAATATATGGGAAATGAACTGGTGTGTCGGTGTCTTTTATGTCGACGAACTCGGGCATATCTTACTGCGTTTGCATGAAAACAGAACTACTTGGTATTGCGATACTTAATTCTAATTTCGTTGCATTTAACAATTTTGCTGAGTACGGCGATAATTAACTTCAAAAAATTTACGATGCTCACGTTACCTGTAGATCGGGTGGTTTTTTTTTTTTATTGTAGCATACAGTAAATAGTTTTACTAATTAACTGACAATTACCTAACGTGATAAAATAAATTCAGTACACCTTGATGTGTTAAATAAATCACCACAACCACATCCACACAGCTATACAGAAACAGTTAAGCAATTTACAGTTAAACATATTTTCCGTACATGAAAGGAATGCAACGTGTCTATATAAGGCATAATGTGGCTCGTCAAATGCAATTAGTGTGGCAAGCGAAGGAGCGTGTGGATCTGTCCGCCATCTTGAATGGTCACGATGGGCGTCTTGTGACCTTGACCTTTGTGTGTGTGTGTGTGTGTGTCATCTTGTTCCCAGTTGCCATGTTGGTTTAGTCGTCGTCCACTAATGTGTGCCTCTATTATCGGTCATGTGGGTTCTGTGGTTCATTAGTGCACCTCTTGTCAAAACATGTTGGTTTTCTCGTCCACTAGTGTACTACTATTGTCGGCCATGTTGTTTAGTAATTAGAAATAGATATCCGGGCCAGGGACTGGGGGCTGCTGACACCGGCCAACATCTTGGATTTCCTGCATTTTGCACAAATAAAAAACCTTGTTTTTTGCACAGAAAATTACCAAAATCGCCAAAAATGAATACAAAACCGGCAAAATTCCGCGAAATAATAGTGTTTTTCGCACACCTAAACTTTATACTCTTGAATTCCGCCGATGACGCCTCAGTGTGGCGCTGACTCCTGTGTGGGGTCATTCTGACAGCATTTCCCGCTCTTGCATTCTGGTCGGTGTTCTCTGGGTGCTCCTAACAGTTTCACTGACTATCAAAATGACGCCCGAGTCCACACACAGCGAAGCAAGGCCCCTGTTGCTTGTTAGTGGCTCCTTGCGGTCATATTGGCACCAACTAGCAATATGGTGTCCCACTCCACTGACTTTCAAAATGGCGCCCGATTATACTCAACGAAGTCACGTGTCAGAAATATCTCCTTTGGCTCCTGGCTGTGGGCTGTCATCTCGGCACTGACTAGCAAAATGGAGCCTGAGTCCACATAACGAAGCCACATTTTTCGAACTGTGTAAGATAGACCAAATTCATAACATATACATCACCCCCGACTGTTAGAAGGCTTGTATAGTTGGTTGTATTTTCCGAACCGTTGAAGATATATTCGCCAAATTCATCAATAGGCATCGCCCCAGACCAGAAGACTCGCTGGGTCAAGTACGTCCTATGGAACAATGGATAGACCTAAGAGAGCCGCGAGGGGATGGATTTGACCTTAAATTTCCCCGCAGCGCAAAATTATTATTTCCCCACAAGAAAGCGCACCCTCGCAGCAGCCATCTTGGTTGTGTACTTCCTGCTCTATCATTCCAGAGCAGGGGTAAGACGGCCGCTATCTTGGAGTGTTCACAGAATAGCACCAAGTCCGAGTCCACACACAACGAAGCCTCCATGATCCCTATCGCGAAGCTCCTGCCCTACCTACTGTCCTAGCCAAAGTGTCGCGCTCTCAGACGGCCGTCATCTTGGAGCGCTTACTGGCTAGCATAATGGCTCCTGCTGTCTAGCAAGATGGTGGCCTATGCACCGTCCAAACAGGAAGTCGCACTTATAAGCAAAGTGACTGTAATTACTGAACCATTGGAGATACAACTAGCAAAATAAATCGTAACATAAGACATTCCCAAGTATCCCCAGACAACGAAAAGAAACGATCTCCGGACTCGCCAATGATCTCCTCAACACGCATTGTACGATTAGAAATACCGGTGGTGGCCTTTGCACGCACCAGACTTCGTGAACCGACGAGATATTTTTCCTACTGGATACATCTATGCTAATGATGTTAACAGTGAAGATGTTCACACACACCACCACCTGGTTGCAGAAGGATAAGTTATCGTAGGTGCGATTCCCATAGAGAGTCCAGCCATTTCACAGGCGGTAGTAACGACCATTACATGTTCGCCTGCTATCAATCGTTCGTCGGGAAGCGAGTGGAAGCAGTGCCCCACTACCAAAACGCCACGAAGAGCCATCGCCGTGTAAAAGTCCTAACCATACGATGCGGACGAAATGTGTGTGCCTTGCACACAGCAGGAAGTGTTCCAACTAAGTTGATCATATGAGAGGCCACTTCATAGCCAGCTGTCGAAACGGGCATCACAGTGATCGTAGACAGTCTGTTTCCGACTTGTACTCGTGTACCGAGCCTTTTGCAGGCAATCATGTTCCTGCCTGCGCTCGAACCTTCAATGCATATACATACAGGCAGTTTCCATACAGCCATCAATGCATGTTCAGCCCAGCATACATGTATAGCGTGCGAAGTCTCGAACTCAGGTCCCGCATACTGATGGCTGCCAGTCATCCGCTAGAGTGCACGAAAGGAAAATAGTTACAAAGAAAATGGTTTGTGTGTGTGTTTGTTTGTGTGTGTATGTGTGTAAGTATCGAGCACATCACCCATGATAGTCATTTACTCACCTCCCTACCCCACCACCTAACTTATACAGGTTGTTGTAATATTCTATGACAATGCTTCGGGAAGACATTCCTCACATCTAGAGGATGAAAAAATGTTATATGAACATAGGTCCACAAATGCTTTCTTTCCGTACTACAGCCTATAACACACAACGTACAGTGTATGGCCTGCAGGCTGAATCATGTTAGTATGGAATACCATCGCATCTGTAATTGGCAGCGCCATATCAACATCCACTAGTTTTTTTTAAAAAGAAATTTAAAGGCACTTGTGCATGCGATCCAAATTGACGATGCGGGCATCCTCCGTAACCAAAAGTGTAATGGGCTGCGAAACAATCAGGAATTTTTAGGGATTCATCAATGCATCCGGATGTCCATGCAATGGCGGGTTGATGTATGTGTCCGTGCTGATAGAGGGCATTTTGAACACTTCCTCTAGTGCCGACGATAAGCTTTCACACGTGTGTAACTGATTCGTGTATCAGTTCCTACTGTTCTAGGTGTAGGTCGTAGTGCGAGGTGTCGTGTATTATACAAACGAAAGCTGCGATGGCATTCCACAGTAACATTATCCAGCCCCCGGCCATACACTATATTATGGGCTGTAGTACAAAAACGAAGCATATGCGGACCTATGTTCATATAACAGTTTTTCATCCAGATGTGAGGAATGTTTCCCCGAAGTATTGGCATGCAACATCCTGTATAGTGACAGTTTTCCCAGTGCACTCCAGATCCCTGCACATGTAATTATTAACTTAGTGTGCTCCTGCACACGTGACCAGTCACTTACCCTCTTGTCTCATCACTCGCGGGAGCCCGCTGTGAGCGTGGGACAAACGTAATAAGAAAGACAAGTGTAATTGAAAAAAATGCTTAAGTGTAACAGAAGGCAGATGTGCCTTAACTGTGCCAAATAAAGATTAATATTGTTATTACTACTATTAAGTGGAAGAAACGGCACAGAACACTAGGGGAGAGAGGTGTGTGTGTATGTATGTGTGTGTGTGTGTGTATATATATATATATATATATATATATATATATATATATATATATATATATATATATATAGATAGATAGATAGATAGATATAGAGAGATATAGAGATAGAGAGAGGTGACACTGCTACACTCCGAGGCAAACTGCAAAACGCATTTACCAATCAATGCACGAGCGCTGAAACGAAAATAAGTACCATTTGTGAATTGTGTGTATGTGGGAACGATAAGGTCAACACTGCTACATATCTATGTATAGGAAAAATCGTCAGCAGTACTTGCCAACCAGCACAATTACACAAGTGTAGAGTGTGTGTGTTAAACGATGCTAGATAAGAACAGGCTGCCCTAGCCAGAACAACCCCCCCCCCCCTCCTTACGAAACGAAATTATCACATGCACTCGTGTACTGGGCCTTCAGTGCTCGGGAGGCAATAAATAGTAACCTTATAAATTTTTATACTCAAAACCTGATTTAACATAGTCCACTAAAAGTATGCTAAAATCGTGGGTATTGTTCAAAATGCAATATTTAAGCGTCGTAAATCTGGATAAAACATGAAAATGGAATATTCTGTAAACAAAACGTTTCTAGATTCAATACTTTTCACGAAGCAGCATGAAATGTTTTAGGTATTGCCCCGTTTTGTGGCTCCACACACTGACATTACAAAAAAGTTTACATATTTGCAAACGTACGTATAACATAGCCTTTGTGTTCAACTCCTGGAGCATTTTTATGAAAATTGTTTGCTCGGCAAATAGTTTTGATAATCATAACATTAGGTAGTATTAATTCATTAGCCCAATTTAAAGGTTCAAACATAGTTGCCTTTATTTGTTTTATGATCGTGTCAAACATCCAATCGAATCAATGTTCCACAAAAAGCACCTATAATCAACACATGTATGGGCCTACTATATACTATGTCCTATAGTCTACCATATTATCAGTATAGGCTTTTCACGGTAAAATGAGCATTTTTGAAAACCCTGCTAAAGATCTACTTGTATGCACGCTGTGTACTCATTCGCCTTACCTAAAATTAACATTGCCACGGGCCTCAGCACTTTATTAATGCGTCGGCCAAGTGAAACTGCAAAATTATTAGGAAAGTAAATATTTGAAAAATTCGCTCATTTTTACACTTGTGTATTAAAAAATCAGAAAGGTAAAGAAAAATATTATCACAAATGGTTACCGAACACTTTTTTGTTCGACGTTAAGATATGGAACTACTTCCCACCCTTCGTTACCAACTTTACTGGACGCGTGTCATTCAGTGCGCCCTTTTAAATATATGCAGGCAGAGTCAGTGACTTTTTTTAGGTAGATTTTAAAAGTGCTGACTTTATCGTGAACAGCCTTTAACGATGTTTACTTATGTTCGTTTGATTAATTACATCAATAAGCATACTTTCTTTGGTTACCGCAACACAGCGTCACTAAGATGATATGATTCAATGCCAGACGAATTTTGATAGTGAAATGTAATACAATAAACAAAATTGATATCAGAAATAAAGGAAAATGTGGGGTTCACACTGATTTACAATATGAATAGTCACATAAAAATGTAATTGGTGGTTTCGTTAGTTTAATCAACAAAAAGCAATGTGTTTCAAGATATTCTATCTTTTCTACTCCTTGTTTACAGCCAAATTACTCTTCTTTCGGCGTTTCTCTATCTTCTCGAGCCAGATGTGTCTCCACCATTTTACTACGAAAGCCCGCACGTTGTTGCATGGACGTATTTTTGAGCCATGAAATGTGCACGTTACTTTGAATGCATAGATGTAATAAGCCACTGCCCATCCTCTGGAGCAGAGGAGCATTCACGTGCTACTGCAAATCGTGCGTTGTCTTGGGACGAGTTTCATCAAGATTGTATCGGGTCATCACCACACCCAACTGACGTAGGCAGAAAACGCAGTCTCAAAAACAGGTCGCGGGCCGTGAATCCATGACACGTGAAAGACAACAAAGAAACTAGTTAACGTATGTCGATTAACGAAGTGTAAAATAGCACACATAATGTACGTTTTTACGGTAAATAAATATAATATATTCGTAAGCGACGCGGCGTATGATGAACATAGGAGTTAGAGTACGTACATTACAACAGATAAATCAGCAAACGCGATCTAGTAAAAGTTCGTTTTCTATTACTGTTTACTTTGCATCTGCATTGCAGTAACTATTTCCACTCTATGGAGACCGCTGTAGTTAGCGCGTGAAGTCACCCAAAACAAATTTGCTTTTTAAAACCCAAGAAATCATATCTCAAAGTAATTTAAGGCCGCGGTCACACGGTATACAGAACTCTTCCAATTTAAACATGTTCAACACTGCAAGCGGTTACACGGGCTCCGAACTTGTTCCGATCGCAGTTACTTCTTGTTCAAAGTAAACAGGTTGTGTAAGTACATCGGAACGAATTGTCGTGTGTGTTGTGCTCTCGTTGGCTGCTATGAAGTATATAGGCAGTATAATTTAAATGGCTGAAATTGGCGGGAATTTCTGCATTTGTTTAAATAATTAATAAACCAGGTCTCAGTTTGCCAACATGTTCAAACATGGCTGTCGAACGAATTTACAATAAATGCGTTTAGACCACTCGTGTTAACCGTAACCATTTACAGTAAATAACTATACACACATTTTAAATATACAAATGTCGTTGAAATGCTATGGTAGCAAGAAAATATATGTAACCTATTTAATAGTTATGTATTTAAAGAAAAAATATGAATAAATAATTAACAATGAACAACAACATATATGTAGTCTATTTGGTATAGAAAGTCAGACGTTGCAAACACATTTCTCTTTCAAACGAAATAAGCGTAAAATACGCGAACAGTTTAAACGGAAAATAGTGTTAATCAAATATGGCTTTCGTTTAAAGAACAAAAGAAAGGAATAGTATAGCTCACTGTCAGAAGTTAAATAGGCATTATCTTTACAACATATATATGTATATATAATATATATATATCACACTAAAGATATAGAACTTCAGCCAGTGGTAATGTAAGCCTAAACAATCGATTAATAGCAAATATCTCTTAGTAATTCCAGTTAACTGATGCAAGTGCACAAACCCAAACACTATTGTTATGGTGACAATTATGTTACACTGTTCGTGCAATCTCACAAATTACGGAAGTAGGACCCCAAAACATACGAAAACAACTAAGTGAAAACATGTTTCATTACTATATCTAGTAATACAATATAATTACAATGATGCACACTCCCTATGTGGAACGCATTACGATTTTTGTTCTTTTTTTAAGAATAGCTGATTCTTTGCTTCAGTTATATATGTAGGCTCTTGAATCGTATATCTTACTGGGAAAATAGGTTCCACGATTTCTGGCAACATGCAATGCATATAAAATCGTCACGTTTTGGAGTCATTTCCTGCCCCAGAATGTTTCATCCGCCGATATTTTTTCTGTATGAAGACTTTTCCTGCTTGTCATTACCAAAACGTAGCAGAATTGGCGCCCAGTTATGTTCAGTACTCCTTGCGTCTTCTTACTTTTTAAGATATTGTCGGACGTCATCTCCAAAAAGAAGTTTTTTTTTTTTTTGTCTAGCAGTCTCCATTAGGACTAGTGACTTAGCAGAAGTAACGAATTTCACCTGGACTAGAGCACTTTCCTCTCTAACTAAACCATAAGACCTCGTCCCCAGATAACCACGTTCCACATCAACAAATATGTCACACCTGTCGACATTCAAACCAGTTTGTGCCTCACTGAGCGAGGTAGCACAGTGGTAACTCACTAGACTCGCATTCCTAAGGTTCGATTCCCGGTCCGGCCATCCTGATTTCGGTTTTCCGTGATTTTACAAAATCACTCCAGGCGGACGCTGGGATGGGTCCCTAACAAAGGCCATGGCAGATTCCTTCCCAATCCTCCCTCGATCCCTCTTCCTTGTGCACCTTGCACCATGCCAGATTACCTACAGTCATATTTCTGCCTCGAAGCGCTTAATAGCGATGAATTCATTATGTATTCCATACTCCATAGCTGTTTTTATAATATTAGGTTTGTACAGAAGCTGCTTAAGGAAATTACAACAGGGCGTGGAATTTTTCCGCCGGCAAACCACTCCAAAATTACTTGAAACTAAACGACCGTGTCTGTTATCATTTTATACTTAAATTCTTCTTGGTTCAACCGTTTGTACTGCAATTCTGCCCCATTTTCCTACAGTAACTTGCAGCGATGCAGCAAAAAAGCGTGTATTTTTGCTGTAGGGCCTCAGTATCTTAAGGTACCAAGACATTTGGTCTATAGTCTTCAACTGGAGGAGCCAACACTGTGTCCTTGTTAGTTTATTGCTAGGGTTATCAAGTATACGCCGTTTGACTGCTTCATGACGCTACATTTCCCGCCTGATCAACATTTTGTGTGTTCGTTCCTCAGGGTCTGGAATGGGCTAAGTTCTCAGGAATGACCTCGTGAGTGTTGTAGTCCAGCGACATAACACCTTCTTTGAAATAATCCCCGTTGCGTTAATGTGATCCTTTTTCCAGCATCATATTCGGCCAAGAGACACACACACACACAATTCAGCTGAATTGATAGTTTTACTTGTAATGAGTTGTGGAGTGTTTACTACGAGGCGATCGACAAGAGCTTCGATTTATTCCATTAGTTTCTCCTTGATAATTGCCAAAGCGTCACTTGACTATTCTTTGTTGCAGAAATTACCTCAGCACTCTGCGCGCTGCCCAAAAACACGATAAGGGTAATTTTTTAGTTTTTCATGATTTCTTCAACTTTCTCTCCAACACTAGCACAATGTCGAATAGCCCCTCGAGCTGCTGCTGTCAAACGAGGGATACACAGTTTGAGTAATCTACCTTCTATTGCGAACATTTTATCAGCAGCTATAATGTGTAATTGTCGCGTATAGTTCTTCACACATGGTGAGCACACACTAACTTGTGAATAGAGCAACCGTATGAAACATTTTGAACAAGCCTGATATACACGCTCGAATCTCCATCGCTGATAACATACTTTAATCGAAGACCTGCATAATTTCACTGCTTTTAAACCCTTCTACGACTATTTCCTGCTCCATTGCTGATCACGCTTTATTAGAAGCCCATGTTTTGTATCATGTGCGTGCCCTTGTACTACTGTCAATGGAGTAGTTGCTGTCACAAATACAGCAGTATTTGTTCCTAATTCCAGGAAACGGCAATTTCGCTGTTTCCTCTCGGATGATTACAACCTGAAATAAAGACAGTTTACAAACCCGTAAATCTGTATATCGGAACTATTTTCATAGTACACAAAACTACATAACACTACATATTACAGTATAATAATTATGTAGTTTCTGGCATATCGGCACCTGGCACAGGAGCTAGGCGCCGGGGATCCGCTATGTTGTAACATCACCTGTCTATCTTTTTTCCCATTTCCCCTAAAAATCGACCAAATTTCCCTAAAAAATTTTCCCTTTCTTCCCATTTGCAAAAAAAAAAAAACCCAGAAAATCCCCGTTTTTCCCGGAGTATGCGAGACGGATCAGTGACTCCAAGCCAGAAGAGTGGGACTCAGGGCCCATGACCCGTGACATTCAACCCCAAAAATCAAAACATTAAACAAAATATTTAAAAATTAATCAAAAATTAAATTTCGTTAGGTTTACTCTCATCCTTACCAAACAGATTGGTCGGCAGTCTCCACCCTTTCGACCTAACCCAGTGGCTATATTGGTGCTGTCAGCCAGTGTAGCAGCCATATTGGATGCAGGAGACCTTGACCACATGGCCTTGAATGACCTTTAAGAAACAAGAAAAATACATAAACATCAACAAGCATATTACATTACAGACCACTGCCACCATATTGTAAGTCAATGGCCTTGACCATCTGGACCGCATGACCTTGAATGACCTTGAAATCAAATACTCAAGAAAACATGCATGGAATTTAAAAAAAACATTGCATTACAGACCATTACCACCATATTATAAGCCAGTGACTTAGACCTAGACCCCGTGACCTTGAATGACCTAGAAAACAATAACTCACATTTACCACATGGTCTTGAATGACCTTGAAAACTAAAACTCGAGGGAAAATGCATAAAAGTCAGCAAGCATATTATATTACTGACTACTGCCACCATATTGGATGCTGGTAACCTTGACCTTAACCCCGTAACCTAGAATGACATTGAAAACAAACATTGGTGGAAAATCTCAATAATACCCGAAAAACCGTCTACACATGACCCAAGAATAATGACCCCTAAAGACTCTTTGACACCTGATTGTGGTGCATGTGGTGCTGATCGTTGTGCATGTGGTGCAGATCTTGGTGCATGTGGTGCTGATTGTGGTGTGTGTGGTGCTGATTGCGACTGTGCTAATGATTGTGGTGCGAGCATGTGGGCCACAAGTTAAAAAAGTTCCTCTGGTTTAAAATTAAATTATATAGTCCTACCTCCAAAGGCCAAAAGATAAACATTTTATTTAATAATCTTGATTTAAAAAAAGTACGCCATGTCCCTCGATATACTCCATCGCTCCCTGAGTAAACTTTATCTGAACTTTGCAATAAAAGTGCCTAGAACTACAGATGGCTCCCACCACGCCTCACCATTGGTCGATGCATAACTTGGACTTTGTACTGAACAATGCATCATCACAGCAGAACCCCACCATGCTAACTGCACTCATTCCGCCTTTAACATAAACTGCCTCATCATAATTACCTGTCGAATCGGTACCCATCGATACAGTAAGAGGTATTGACGGCAACTCCCAGAAGACGAATACTTGCAGATCTCTGTATGTTCTTTCAATGAATTGTCTTGCATAAACTGCATGGTACCAACCTCGTAATGCATCATCGCGCACAAAAGACAGCACAGGCCGTCCTCGACACTAGCGACAACCAGGTAGCGATGATGCAGGTCGCGGCTCCATGTTAGTTGAGGTCAAAGGCAAGCCTTCGTGATAAGAGAAAATAGTGCTTCGAAATAGATGTTCACCTCGTGGTGTCAGAAAGTCAGTTGTCAATTAATTCTATATAAAAGCAGTTATATATTTTTACAGTAAAGAGCCTAGCTTGTACTCAGCGAAGAACTTCCACCATAAAATTCATGTGTAAAAATAATGAGAGCACTCTGAGAAAACCCACATACTCGTTCGCCCCAGAAGGAAAACATGCAGATAATTATGTGTATATAAATATGTAAATATAAAATTATTTTCAATTTACTTCGTATATAGTTATTTATAGCTATATATAAATAACAAAATTTAAAATATTTTCAATTTGTTTTATACATGTTTATGAATAGATACATAAAAATATGTATAGGTATATAAATACATAAATATAATATTTCTTCACTATTTTTTATACCAAATTATGTATAGCAATATATATGTATAGATATATAGATACATAAATATGGAATAATTTTATTTTATACATAATTATATATAGCTTTATATGAACACGTAGATATAAAATTATTTTCAAATTATTTATATTTATTTATGTGCAGTTATATAAAATACTAGCGGACCCGACACGTCCTGTACATATGTCTTAAATCCGAAAATTTCAAACTTTTTTTAATAAGTTGTAACAATCTGGACGTCGAGTGTTTGCAACTTGATCTCTTAAATTTACATTATCCGTCGAGTGTTCAACTCTTCTATTCAATCGACGATTATTGACCAATTGCGCATTTTGGGTACGTCGACCAATATTTTTTGCTCTTCCGCGAAGACGTGGCATTTTTCTGTAAAAATAAAATACTGTAAAAAAATACACAACTAATATGAGTAATTTTTTTAAGATAAAATTTTAATTAAGTATCATGACTGAAAGGATTTATTGTACCAAATTTTAGATAAATAATGTATAATTTTATTTCTTATATTTTTTATTTAATATTTCCGATAAGTAACAATTTAAAATAAAAACAATATTAAAAATTTGCTATGAAATCAATTAACTACACAAATAAATTTGTAGGTTAGGATGATTGTTAATCAACGCATGTGTAAATTTGATAGGAATTTATGTAAAATACTCACTTCAATACCGCACCGAATTTGCACAATGTATAGTTTTTATCTACACTTCAAAACCCTTCACACACTAATTACATCTGAATGTAATATTTCAATTAGCACGCAATTTATTTTAACACAATAACAACACAAAGTTACGAAATTCTCCTGAATCTGATCGCAGCGCCACTATCGGGACAAACTGGAAGTAAAATGAAATATTTTTGGATATTCGACACCGCGATCGCAGCGCTGTCTGCCGGATACAATGCAAAACATTCGAAGATCAACAATAACTTATAAATAAAAAATTTATTAAAAAAACATTTTGTAGTGGACCGAATTGTGAATCTAAACCATTCTCGAATCCACTTGAACACACACAAAAAATTTCATCAAAATCGGTCCAGCCGTTTAGGAGGAGTTCAGTGACATACACACGCACAGAAGAATTATATATATATAAAGATGTATAGGTATAAGAATATTTTCAATTTGTTGTATGCATAAGAATTTTTAGGTATAGGAATACATAAATATGTACACATAAATATGGGAATATAAAATTAATTTAAGTATATATATATATATATATATATATATATATATATATATATATATATATATATATATATGCTTACAAGCATATGAAAATATGTATGTAGCTGTGTGTTTTTCTTCTGGGGCGAATATGAGTATGCGAGTATTCTCAGATTGATCCCATATTTATTTAACATGTACATTCTATTGTGGACTTTCTTTCGTGAGCACAAGCGAGGCTCTTTACTGTAAAAAATATACCTGCATTTATAAAGAGTAAGTTAACTGTTGACTTCCTGACACCACGAGGTGAACATCGATTTGGAAGCGCTATCTCATTATATATTGAGGGCCTGCCTTTGACCTCGACTAACACATAGCCCCGACCTGCATCATGGCTACCTGGTTGTCACTAGTGCCGATTCTCTGATAGTTTTCACATTTGGCCAAAATGTTCGTCGACATGAGAGAATGAACAGTACGAAGAGAGATTTTCGCGCAATTATGTATTACGACATTGCTGCCCCCCCCCCATCCATGCAGTTTGTGCAAGGCAATACATTGACAGAACATACCGAGATCTGCAAGGATTTGTCTACTGGGAGTCAGCAAGTGTTGCTGTCAATACCTCTTGATGTATCTATGAGCACCGATTCGACAGGTGATTCATATGAGAAAGTTAATGTTTTAGACAGAATGAGTGCAGTAAGTTTGGTGGGGGGGGGGGGGGGGTCTGCCATGGTGCTGCATTGTTCAGTACAAAGTCCAAGTTATGCATCGACCAATGGTGAAGCGTGGTGAGAGCCAGCTGTAGTTCTAGGCACTTTTGTTGCAAAGAGCAAATACAGTTTACCCAGGGAGCGATGAAGTATACCGAGGTAACTGGATATATACTTTTTAAAGCGGTATTATTAATAAAAAATGTTCACATTTCCACCGGAGGTAGGACTATATAATTTTATTTAAAAATAGGGGAAATTAATTTTAACATGTGACCTACATGCTCGCACCAAATTCAGCACCACATGTACCACATACCACATGCACTACAATGAGTACAACATACACCACAATCAGTGGTCATTGTGTTATTAGGGGTCATTAATAGGATGTTAGGGGCCATAATGGGTCATTGGTCTTGGGCCATATGGTCATGTTTTTGCTGGTGCCCCGAACTAGAAGTGGGGGGTTGCGGGGGTTCTCCCCCAGGAAAATTTTGATATTAAGGTGCAAAATGGTGCTGTTTAAGCAGTTTTTGAACCTAAACATTTAATATACAGCTGGCAGAAATTGTAATATTTTTAAATATATAATTTGTTTCAGTGAACAATTTCATCACACAGCATCTAATTTACTTACTGCAAGTTTACAAAGCCAGTGCAAAGCATATCAGCATCGTTCGGGATGAATCCCATATGCGAAAATCCGGGAGTCGCCCGACCGAGTATTGAAACCAGATCGCCTTGGTGGGAAGCATGCAGGATAATCGCTCAGCCACCGTGGCCCCCTGCATGCAGTAGTAGTCCTTCTGACGTGCTTCCTGGCTGGACGTGTTAACAGATCAGCCACCACAAAAAACAGGGCATTTATCATAAAGATAAATCATTAGTTCAACAAATAATGTTGCGAATTCACTATGAACTGTTATGTAATATATATATGTGTGTGTGTGTATGTATATATATATATATACATATATATATGTGTGTGTGTATATGTGTATATATGTGTGTGTGTGTGTATATTCCAAAAGCTTATTTTGTTCTAGGAGAAAAGGTAAAAAAAAAAGGGGGGGGGGGGATCTCTGAGAAAACCGGACGACCAGCTTCCCACATGATTTCCACATGGAAAAAATCCGTGTCCGACAATGGAACTTCAGTCAGTAATTTGTATTCGGGGATGTCAGGTGCCTTGTTTATTCATATTACACATCTCACAAACTTTACTGTATTGATCTAATGGCATATTCTGAAAGCATATGTACGGACTGCGTGACGTCAAGGTTCAGATTCGGGACGTGGCTTCGTTGTGTGGACTCTGGTGCCATTTTGAAAGTCAGTGGGATGTGACCCGGGCGTCATCAGTACCAAGATGGCAGCCAGGAGACACTGGGAGAGATTTCTGTCACGTGTCTTAGTTGTGCGGACTCAGGTGCCATTTTGCTATGGGCTGTTGACGGTAAAATGAGCACTTCGAAAGCCCTGCTTAATGTCTACTTGTGTGCATGTTGTATATTTTCTGTCTTATGTAAAACTAACATTGCCATGGACCTCATTACTTTATTCATGCGCCGGTCAAGTAAAACTGTGAACTTATTAGAAAAGTATATATTTTACGATTCTGCTCATTTTTACACTTCGATGCAAAAAAAAAAAGTAATAATATAAATTAACACTTCTTGTATGCAGTTAAGATATGAAACTACTTTCCATCCATCTTTACCAACTTTACTGGGTCCATTTCACTCTAGTGCGCCCGTTTAAGTACATGCAGGTATGAGCAGTGACATTTTTCTGAGGTGTATTTCAAAAGTGCTCACTTTATCGCTAACAGCCTTTAGTCAGTGGTCGCTGTCACCTTGCTAGTCAGTTCCGAAATGACAGTCCACGGCCAGGAGCCACGGGTGAAATTTGACACGTGACTTCGCTGTGTGGACTTGGGCGCCATTTTGAAAATCAGTGGGGTGGGACACCATATTGCTAGTCAGTGCCAAAATGACCACCAGGAGCCACTGTAACATACAGCAGGGGCCTCCCCCGTTGTATTTGAACTTTGGCATCTTTTTGATAGTCAGTGAAACACTCTTAGTAGCACCCAGAGAACACCGACCAGAATGCAAGAGCGGGAAGTGTTGTCAGGGTGACCCCACACAGAAGTCAACACATTGAGGAGTCGTTGGTGTAATGCAAGAGTATAAAGTCCAGGTGTGCGAAAGACATTATTCCTTCGCGTAATTTTGCCGGTTTTGTAGTAATTTCTGGCGATTTTGGCCATTTTCTGTGTGAAAAACAGTTTATTGTGCGAAATGCAATAAGTCCAAGATGGCAGCCGGTGTCTGCAGCTCCTAGTCCATGTGCTGGGTATCTCTATTTCTAACTACTTTGGTTGTTTCGTCTGCTAGAGTACGCCACTGGTGTCCCATGTTGGTTGTCTCGTATGCTAGAGTACGCCACTGGTGTCACATGTTGGTTGTCTCGTATGCTAGAGTACGCCACTGGTGTCACATGTTGGTTGTCTCGTATGCTAGAGTACGCCACTGGTGTCCCATGTTGGTTGTCTCGTATGCTAGAGTACGCCACTGGTGTCCCATGTTGGTTGTCTCGTATGCTAGAGTACGCCACTGGTGTCCCATGTTGGTTGTCTCGTATGCTAGAGTACGCCACTGGTGTCCCATGTTGGTTGTCTCGTATGCTAGAGTACGCCACTGGTGTCACATGTTGGTTGTCTCGTATGCTAGAGTACGCCACTGGTGTCACCTGTTGGTTGTCTCGTATGCTAGCGTACGCCACTGGTGTCCCATGTTGGTTGTCTCGTATGCTAGAGTACGCCACTGGTGTCACATGTTGGTTGTCTCATATGCTAGAGTGCGCAACTGGTGTCTCGCCATCTTATTTTCTCTTGTAGTTTGCCACAGTGCACCACCACGTGTCCACTAATTTTATGACTGCTAGGCGATGCTGCATCCTCGTTTGTAAGGTTGTCTTTTGTTATGGTAGTATCTGTTCTCTCGCCGTTATGTGCATATATATGGCAAGATGAATAAAAATAACTGCCTCCCGCCTTAAAATGGTGGGGTGGCGAAATGCCGACCTTTGGGTCGCTGGCACTAGCCATGAGCTATCGGGGCATGTGTCGATATAAGGGTTTAAGTGTTTCGTATGCAGCATTGACTGTGTGGGGTGGAAAAGAATGAAGTTATTATAGTTATAGCCCTTATGGCTCTTCTTGAAGAGTGCATGATGATTATATTAAAAATATGTTTTGTAAAACAGGGTGTCCAGCCAAGTTGAGGAAATGTCGGAATTGCCGCCTGGGTCATGGAAAATGTAAATGGGGCTATTCTGTAAAAATTTGTTAGTTGTGTGGATATGGGATACTCTAGGCCTAATAATGAGCATATGCATTTTAAGATTTAATTTTTTAAGTTTGTGTACTGGCAATAATACATCTTTGCCAAGTGACGTAGGGCATATACGTATAAATAAAATATTTGTGTGTTTGTAATGGTCACTCGTGGAAGACAATAACATATATCGCAAGAAATATTTGTGGGCTGAATATAATATTGGCCGTGCTTTCTTGGTCAGTTGAAGTGTAATTTAATTCACCCTCACTGTTAGCATCAAGGACGATATAAGTAAAGAAGACCGGAAACTCGTATCTCAGCTGAAGAACGACAATGTTAGGCGACAGTGCTGCTATCTTTTAATTCATAGCAGAAACTCATGGTACACTCGGTTGAAAATTTGTAATGAATAGATTCATAAATGTTAGGTCACGATGTATCTAAGGTATCGAAAGTCGAAATCAATCGATCTATTGATATCTACACTATCTCATTGTCATCGGCTGCTCGCTGGTTTCGGATGGAGTGTAAGGGCGATGTTCTGTGTGCTGTATGCAAACACTCGCCTCGTATAAAAACCCACGAAGTTAAGCGGCAAACTGACTGACCTTTGATTGGTAGGCAGACGCCCTAGCCAATTGAGCCACCAGGACACAACTATCAGTAAAGATCTAAATGATGTGTATATAGAAATTACTACGTGTCTACGGATTTGTGTTTTCAAAAATAATTTGTTTGTGATGTAACATCCATCAATTACACAAGAAAATGATTTTATAAATAAACGTTATGTTTTTAATGTAATATATTTTATTTTACTGTGAAAACGTGCAGAAAAGATTATGCCGAGCTATGTGTCTGTGAATTCGTATTTTCAAGACGGATTTGTAGTATACGATGCAACACCATCGATTATGGACAGACATCCTTATATATACTTACTACTATTATATAAATGCGAAAGTGTGTTTGTTTGTCCTTCTTTCACGTCAAAATGGAGCAAGGGATCGACGTGATTTGGTGCACAGATATAGTTAGAGGGTCGGAGAGTGCTATAGGC
Organism: Dryococelus australis; assembly: GCA_029891345.1. Classification (NCBI taxonomy): domain Eukaryota; kingdom Metazoa; phylum Arthropoda; class Insecta; order Phasmatodea; family Phasmatidae; genus Dryococelus; species Dryococelus australis. Next base: position 85,476,764 of record CM057002.1, on the reverse strand, counting down.
TATTTTTTATTCCAGGAAAATATCTCGTTCCTTCAGGAAAATACTTATTGTTTATAGGTACTGGATCAAGCTTTTCTTAAGATTGATTACTGCATAAAAAAGCATTGTGAAAAAAAATTCGACAATTCTCATTTATTTTTTATCTATGGGCATTAAACATTTTCTTCCAAAAATCTGTAGTGACCCAGTGGATAGATATATATCAAGTGCGGCCGCAGAAACTCGGTGGGTAGAGAAGCCAATAGTGGGACCGCAGTATCTCAGTGGGTAGTGAACCTAATAGTGGGGCCGCAGTAGCTCAGTGGGTAGAGAAACCAATATTGAGCTTTACAAAAATATCATGCAAACGAAGTCGCACGGGTCATCTAGTCTAGTAGTTCGTAAATCAAGTTGTGTGTTTAAATTAAAATATTCTTCTATTGTTTGTTGGGACAGTTGCTTCAATGTTGACTATATTTTTGTTTCTGCACGATGTGACACATCATCTGGATATCTGTGCGTGATCTTCGGCATTTTTAACATTCGTAGATGAAATTATATTCACATTAAGTAAATGTTAACTGTGCGATAACACATTTATTGTGCAAGTACGTAAGTAGTCTCTCGGTACATGTAATAAGTTATTGCATCATTAAATATTACATTGCATGATTACATAATCTAATTATTTGTTATTTATTGCACATATTCACCTTAGACGGCTACCTGCCCCCTCTCTCCATCACTTTCAACATCACCAGTTGCCCAGCTTCACACCTCAGTCTCTCTCGGCAGCCGACGGGGGAACATGTATACTTAGTATGTAATTACATGTAATTATCCTCGGCAGGGACTCGAACCGGGCACTACCTCCTCCTCTTCCAACATAGTCGTTATGCAATTTAAACATATTTTTGTTATTTTTTTTACTTGAGGGGGTGTAGAACCATGGTCCGAAACCTTAAGCCTATACCCCCTCACCCATACTTAGTCGTTATATGGACAATTTTTTTTTCTTCGTTGGGTATCGAACAGAGGTCCGAAACCTTGATATGCGCTATGCGCTCGCCTAAAAGAAAATAAAATGCCCATGACTCGTCACATAAAATTTAAATTGCGTCTTGGGAATTTCAGAGGAATAATCAAATCAATTACAATAAAATATAGTCTCTATGATGGAGAACTTCATTACAATTTAACTCTCCCAAATCAGCTTGAATATGACTGTTAAATGTAAGACTTTTGTACATATCGGTACAACAGCATATATAAAATGCATCACACACACATCAAATTAACTGATTAAGGTGTAGATTACCATGAGAAAACATACTAACTACAACAGAACAACGAAACACTTGTGAAACTAAATTTTTTTCATAAATGAAAAAATAAGCGATAGTGAATATCTCTCTCGCAACACGGAGAAACAATGGAACATTGTGAAACTTTGCTTTCTGATGTCGGATATTGCTGAAAAGAATTCCATACTATTACACATATATTCAATTCGTTAAAAATTGACCTCTGATACTCATGCCACAAGACACAAATTCGTAAGCAACTGGATCTTGATAAAACAATTAAAAATTATAATTTGAAGTTATATATTTTTTGCTTCGTTAGCTAGTTCTGTTCATGAGCACACATTGACCTAATTCTGAGACCACTGGTTATAGTTTGAGTAAGGAAAAATTATTCGTATTAATTGTTAATATGGTAATACGTATTTTAACGTTTTTACGCAGAATATTTTATCAATTTTCAAATAAATTATGGCAGACTAGTTCAAGATCCAAATCGCAGAGTTACTTTTATTGAAATTGAATCATAAAGTTAACTGATTAATGAAGGATGACAGAAATTTGCAATCGTACATTGGTTCGACCTTACTTGGTTTTGATACTTGAGTTGGCTGCGGTATCTTCCAGTCCTCGTAGGAATAGTAATCTCCAGAGTTTTTACCAAACTAACTCCATGCATGGTTTCCTCGAACTGGGGTGCGCCTCTGCAGACATCTAAAACCTGGTCACCTGCATCGACCTCTGCGTAAATCGCCTCCGGAATGGCAGCACAAAATCTTGGTGCGACCATCTTAAATGACCCGGGGATACGATGCTTTACACGGAGTTTTCAATAGTACCCCCTCGTTTTACAAAGGAAATGAAATTCATTGTCATCACTACGTTAATTGCGTAGATAAAACAGGATAAACTCACTTCTATTTTGGCTAGCAAAAACCTAACTCATACAAAGGAAGTTAAAAGTAAATTTAAGGCATCTTCCAAAACTATGTGGTCATTAAAATTTATGATCTAGCACTCGATTTCAATAGCAATTAAGATCATAACTATGTAATGAAATTTTCGAAACATAAATTATACAACTTAATACATTTAATTATGATGTAAACATTAGACAAAATAATAGGTAAACATAGATATTATTAAACCTTTCTGGAGGGGCTCCAAATATATGAAAACATAAATAGTGTAATGTAAATAAAAAACGACAATCTGTACTTCGTCAAACTTGGCAAATTTATTCCACTTCTAAAATCGTCAGTTGACCAACACCACACCTTATACTCTCTCTAGCTGCCGACTAGCCAGCACTTCTTGTTAATTACGCAAGTGCGCAAAAAATCTAATCACACTCTCCGGGAATCGAACCCAGTACCAATCTGCTCACCGGTCGTCAGAGCTACCCACTCTGGCAGCTCCCCAGTCCATGACGCCCACCAAAACAACTCACACCTCGGATCAGGGGGAGAAGTGCATGTACAACTGCATTCAATGTGCATTCAAGATCATGGGAAAAGTAGGTGATGGGGTCAACAGAGGTTATTTGCATCGTAGTAACGGCACACTCATTCTACTAACATCTCTCCTTTATGATACTGCTTAGGCGAATCTCAAAATGCTAATTGAGATATTAGATCACAGTGCCCCATTTTATCAGATTAGGTCTATTAACTTGACCATTGAAATAAGAGTTGTTTCGTCTCTTAAAACAATGACGACTTGCGAAATTATAGTCCTTGTTCGTTTGAATTTCCGCACAGGAACTGGTAGCATAATGTTATTTTGTGTCAATGCTCTTACCAGCTGCAGTTCACAACTGGTATAATGCATAGATTTTGCGGACTTATTGCAAACATTTCCTTAATTCTGTCGACAATTTCCTTGTTTACACTTGGCCGCTGGCTGCACTTCTTTTCATACACTGACCCAGTCTATTCGCATTTACTTGTACCAACAGTGGATGTTCTTCCGAGAAAATTGATTACTACGAGAAGGAACTCTAACATTTCTGGGCACTATTTAAATTGAATCCATCTGTATTAACTCTTAACACACACTATGCCTTCTGCTGGTCACTCACCATTTTGCTGCATTAGTGATTCCAGCACCCCTGGTAGATCAATGGTAAAACGTATGTGCCAAGGAGGAATGAAACTTCCACAGTTCTGCATGGTTTTATATAATCAGTTATGTCGTAGCTGTGAAGTTGTTTGTAGTTTTATTCAATTTTGCTTAACCTATATAGTTTTCACTTATTGACATTTGACATACTATACAGGATGAGTCATCAGCATTGCCATAAACGGCGAGAGGACGTTACTTGCAGAATTTCAGTTAGAAAATGTCTGACAACGAATGCCAGGAATCTACTCCTAAGGGTAGGAAACTCTTGCGAAGATGGGGTTGCAATTATGAATTTTATTTAATTACGCCGCAACCATGTGATATTAAGGGATGAATTTGTGTAGGCATGCCAAACAATTCAGTCACTTTAAAATGCAAGTATCCACGTTGACCTACCACATAACCTACATAGTAAAATGGGGGTTGCCATCCATGCATATAGTGAAAAAGGATCTTCATACATTGTCACGTACATTATGATTACGGCCTATGAATTACAATTGCAAAACTTGAAAACAAGTCCTCTTGATAAGAAAACCCCCGACAAATGGTTTGCGAGAAAACAGACCTCCAAGATATTAAATACCACATAATGCTTATGAGGCATTTAATATCTTATATATCTGTTTTCTCTTAAACCATTCGTCGGAGGTTTTCTCACCAAGATGACATTTTTTTACGTCTTGTAATGGTAATTCGTAGACCGTGATCATAATTTACAAAACGGAGAATGAAGACCCTTTTTTCACTATATGCATGGGTGGCAACCCCCTTTTTACTATGTAGGGTGTGCGGTAGGTTAACATGGATACTTGCATGTTACAGTGACTGAATTGTTTGGCATGACCACAGAAATACATCCCTTAATATCACATGGTTTCGGTGTAATTAAATAAATCTCATATTTGCAACCCCAATTTCACAAGAGTTTCCTGCCATTAAGAGTGGTTTCCTGGTGTTCATTGTCAAACATTTTCTAACTGATATTTTGCAAGGAACGTCCTCTCGCTGTTTGTCGCAGATCTAATGACTCATTCTGTATAATTTGCCATCTTTATTTCAGTAATTATAAAAGGAATTAAAGTATCTGCATTAGCATAAATTTCACTTTAAATAACTTGTTTTTTATATTGGAAGTAGATATAAATTAATCAGTTATGATAAATCTTCCTACTCCCACACTTCTTACATAGAGGTGAGGATTACAGTCACAAGTGTTAACTCTTCTCGACCAGCTTACATATATGCAGACTGATTGTTCCATGTAGCAGATACGTATCTCAGCCATTGATGCACATCTGCATGCAAATGCACCATCCCTCCCATGCTTGTCACCGTTGTAGCAAAGTAAAAGTTTTGAATTATGCTGCCAAGTGAGGTGGCACTGTGATAAACTTCTGGATATACATTCGGGAGGATAGAAATTCATTCCTGGTCGAGCCACAGACATTTTAGTTTTCCACGGTTTCCCTTCATCACTCTATACAAATGCTGTAATAGTCTCTTAGTATAGGCCAAAGTTTATTACTATTCCTGCTTCTTGGAGCAACTCTCTCTCTCCCCCCACCCCCTCTCCTCGAAATTCTCTCTCCCCCTGATTGTCCCCAGCTCCCTGCTTGTCTAACCCGCTCTCCCTGCGCCTGCCCCCCTCCCAACTCTCCCTGCGACTCTACCCCCCCCCCCAACTCTCCCTGCGACTCTACTCCCCCCCCCCTCGTCACTCCTTGTGTTTGTCTGCCTCCGCTCTCGTGTGGTGCCCCCGTGTGGTGACTGGGTTTTAGAATACCACCCCGTGCTTGTCGTAAGAGATCACTAATTGGGATGCAGTCGGGATCTGCAATTTGTTCAGACCATCATTTCATGCTTCTCCCTTCGTCTTCTTCTCTTTTGTCATCCTTTTTCTTTCCATTTCACCAGGTCCCGTCGCTTCTTCCTTCTTTACAGCATCGTATCAGGCAAGGGCGATGTTCTTCCTAATAAGGGCCTGTCCTCACAAATGAGTGCTGCATCCAAATTGTGTGACCATATGCCTTTGTTATTGTAGATCTAGCAAACCATTTTCACTGGCCCAGCAGGCAATTCTAGGTGCGGAGCCCTAATTCCCATACATGCACACCCACGTAGCACCAATTGGCGCCTTCTTGGCAGGATGGGTATCGTGGCCGACTAGCCCATGTGCCCAAACCTGCCAGGAAGATGTGTTACCGCTGTACGAAGGAGGCCGGTAAAATCAACACAAGTCCCCTGTACTGGCACCCAATGGTGTCCTCTATAATGGGGAGCCTTGGATGTTTTTCCACTTAGGGAAATAAAATCGGCCTCGCTCAGTATGTACGATTTTCTCTTGGTTTGCAGTGGTGTGCACTTTGGTGTGCTACTGGGGCATTAATTTGCAGTGAATTGTGGCGAAGGGTAGCTGTTCCTATGTACTACTTAGGTCTGTGGGAGGTTGGTCCCCCTCCTAATGGCAACATTCCATGAGGTGTTTCGACTGCTGGCTTCTTATATTTCCACGCCCTCCCCCCCTGAACAGCAGGCTGAGGCTGATGAGTCCCAGTTCGGGGGGGCCTTCACCATGTCTTCTAATAGCACTCCCAAAAAGGGTGGCACCCACAACAGCTACTTGTAATGGCACCACGATGACACAGGCAGTGATTCAGATTGTGGATTGGTTTTTAATGATTCGACTCTGGTGAAGTTACCTACACCATGTTTTTTGGTTATACGTGGTATTGAAGGGTACATGCTTGAAAAGGTGTCTACTTTCTAACTACAAAAATTTATTGATGGAGCAGCTGGTGGTCTAGTTGCTGACTGAAAGAAGATCGGCGAAAGGCGCGAGCTCCTGGTAGAGACATTGAATGCCGCCCAGTTGCGGGGGCTCTTGGCGATGATGACTTTTAATGGGGCAACTGCAAAGTTCCCTGTTGAGGTCAAGTCCCATGTGTCCCCCAATTTCAGCAAGGGCGTCATTTGGTGTCCCGACTTAATCGACATCCCGGAACAAGAGATTCGCTGTGAACTGCAAACATTATGTCATAGATGTTCACTGTGTGCTGAAAACTACTGATGGTGTCAAGTCACCTACTGCTACTCTCATCTTAACTTTTGGTGTCCGTTACCTTCCCTCCATTATCAAAGTTGGGTACTTGAACATGCATGTAAAGCAGTTTATTCCGGCTCCTCTCCGTTGCTGCAACTGTCAACCGTTTGGACATTCCTGTGTAAAATGTCGGAATACACCAACTTGTCCGAAGTGTGCTGACCTGCCGCATCCAGATGCTCAGTGCAGCAAGCCGCTTAAGTGTATGAACTGTGGCAAAGGACATCCGGTGTGGAAGTTAAGGATGCGAGTACAGACAGTTGATGTGGCTACCCAGACTGAATTGTCTGCGAGTTCACCGAAGCCACAGGTAGTCTGGACAATCCGGGCTACATCTGTCTGTATACAGTGTAGACCAGCTGAGATGTAACTGTCCAAACCTTCTGTTAGCATATCTCGCCAGGAAGCTGCTGCGAAAAAGATAGACAAGCCAAAGACTGCATCTCCTGTCCCCCTTCCTACAAGCAACTGTGGTTCACGGGAACACGTCAATTCACCCACTTGCCGTCCTGTCTCCTCGGAGCCAGAGTCCAAGATGGTGGTTTATGTTTATCCTCACAACACAGGTGAAGGCTCAGAGCGCTTTAAGCCCGTGTTAAACAAACATAGAGGGAAATTGAAGTAGTTGTTTCCTCATATTTTATTTCCATAACTTAGCCCCTCATACAGTAGAACTACTGGGGATATTTCAATTATCATGACGAACTGAAACAACTAATAGTGTCCCTCGCCACTACAGTCATTTGCCTTCAGGAAATGCACCTTCGTCCTACAGATATGGCCCTTCTTTCGAGGCCACACGATTTACTATCAGCATAATGTGTTGGTGGACCGTGCTTGTGGCAGTGTCTGTCTTGTGGCGAGGAATTCTGTTTACAGTGCAGCTGTTGCCCTTCGCACTGTTCTGCAGACAGTGGTGGTCAGGATCTTCCTCGGTATGTTTGTCACCTTTTGTAGCATATATGTACCTCCCCACTAGCATGTACGGATGGTCCCACCTCCTTTTCGGATCGTTGGCGACTTCAACGCTTACAATCAGATATGGGGTTCAGGCCACAGGGACGGCCGGGGTCGAATGGTAGTCGTGGCTCACCAGTTCACATGTTGTCTTGTTAAATACTGGCACTCCTACACACTTCACCACCCATACTGGCACTTCATCATGCATCAGTCTTTCTTTTTGTAGCCCAGCTTTGGTCACCCACTTTGATTGGTCTGTATTCCCTGATCTCTTTAGAAGTTACCATTTTCCAATTGTGTTTTCCAAAAATGTTCTTTTGCAGCCCCATCGAAACCACCTCATTCGGTGCTTAAGAAAGCAGACTGGGCACATTTCCAACATTCCCTGCACTTCCCTGTCGAGGTTCGTCTTGATGTGAATGTGGCAGTGGAACTGTTCAACTCTATTGTCATGTCAGCTGGGGAGGCCTCTATCCCGCAATCTTCACCTTGCGGTCATAGGCGGGTTCCTTGGGGGGAATTACGAATGCAGGGATGCTGTCCATGCTCGACGACGTGCTCTCAGCCGCTTTAGTGCTCACCCCACTCAAGCTAACCTAGAGCTCTTCCGTAACTGTCGGGCTCGCACTCGACGTGTCAAGGACAGCCGGCGGACATCCTGGAAGGACTTCATTTCATTGCTCATAGTACATGCTGCCAGTAAATTTATCTGGGACAATGTTTGGAAGTTGTGCGGATATTCTCTCACCACACAGGTTTCCTTCCATCGGGTCAACAACACTATCATTACCGAGGGGACATACATATCATGTGCATTGAGTCAGAAGTTTGCAGATGTTTCGAGCAGTGCACATTTCACTCCTGCATTCCAAGCCATCAAGGAGACGTGCGAGACAGTGTGTGTCCACTTTGGTGGCTCGGGTGAGGACTACAACCAGCCTTATGCTCTTCTCGAGTTAGCTCAGTCTTTGTCATGTTCGAATAATAAATCTGTTGGCCGCGACATTATCCATTATGTTATGTTGTAACACCTTCCGCTTGACGGGAAATAATTTCTGCTAAGAATTTTTATTAACATTTGGACCTCTGGTGTTTTCCCTTTGAGTTGGTGCAAGTCAACCCTTGTGCCCATATTGAAACCAGGGAAAGTCAAAGGGAAGTTTCGAGTTATCGTCCTAATTCCCTCTCCAGCTGTGTGTGCAAGACCATGGAGGGTATTGTTAATTGGCGTCTGGTATACTGCCTTGAGACCTGGCAGCTATTATCACCTCTCCAGTGTGGTTTCCACCAAAACCATTGTGCGGTGGATCATTTGGTCAGCTTGGAGGAAGCCACACAGACTGATTTTTTTTTGCGTGGGCAGCACCTCCTTGCTGTTTTCTTTCATCTGGAGAAGGCATATGACACTACATGGAAACATGGTATCTGAGACAGCTGCCCATTTGGGGTTTTCGTGGATATCTCCCAGGCTTCATACAGAAATTTGTGTACTTCCTTACCTTCAGGGTTCGCAATGGTGCGTTCTATTCTCGGTAGTTTGTTCAAGAGAACGGTGTGCCACAGGACAGCATATTGAGTGTTACCCTGTTTGCTATTGCCATCAATGACATTGTATCTGTCATTAAACCACATGTGGGATGTGCACTGTATGTTGACAACTTTGCTATCTTCTATCGTGCTGCATCTCTGGGCATGGCAGAACGTCAGTTGCAGCTTGCCGTCCACCGCCTTTGTGGTTGGACAGACAGCTGTGGATTCCACTTTTCAACCGCCAAGACACAGGTGATCCATTTCTGTACACGACGTGGCATTTGTTCTGCCGAGGTTCATTTGTACGACTCTGTTTTGCTTGTTTCTATTACCGTCAAGTTTGTAGGCCTATTGTTTGACAGTAAACTTACTTGGAGGAATCATATTCAGTCTCTGAAGTCTCGCTGTGTAAGGGACTTGGATCTCTTGAAAATTCGGAGTGGTCATGACTGGGGTGCTGACACAGTCACCCTTCTTCGGCTGTATCGTGCCCTTGTCTGTAGCAAACTAGACTATGGCAGTGCTGTTTATTCTTCTGCTCGGCCATCTCTTCTCATGCCATTAGCAAGTGTTCTCAATGCTGGTATACACATTGCGACTGGGGCTTTCTGCACAAGCCCGGTTGTCAGCCTTTGTTCTCTGGCTGGCAAACTTCCCTTCCATTACAGGCATGACCAAATGTTGCTTTTGTATGGTATGCGGGTACGTTCGGACTCTTCGTTTGCACCTTCACCACACTACCTTTCTCCCCCCGTCCAATGAACTGTTGTACTCCGCTAGGCCGGGTTCTCCTCAACCGGCGTCTGTCCAATTTGCACATACCCTGAGTAGGTATGATATGCCTCTCTGTGTGTTACCTTTCCCTCGCCGTGAACCTCTGTGGCTGACGACGCAGGTTGAGGTGCGCCTTGACCTGACGGAATTTCCTAAGCTATCGACTCCTTTTGTTTACATGGGCCTTTTTGTTGATCTTGTGTCTTTTGTGTTCCGTGGTTTTATTTGCTGTTTTACGGATGGTTCCAAATTGGATAAATCAACTGGGTGCGCTTATGAGATTGGTACTTCTCAGTACGTTTTTAGACTTCATCCGTCTTGCAGTGTTTTATCTGCAGAGCTTTTTGCTATTTTCAAGGTTCTGTGTTTTATCTGTTGGAGGTTTCACTATAAATGCCTTGTGTGCTCCGATTTGATGAGTGCCTTGGCAGCCATTTGATCTGGCTCCACAGCTCATTCGCTTCTTCCCATGATCCAGGAAAAGCTGGCAGGGGTTGTGCAGATTGGTATTCGTGTGGTCTTCCTGTGAGTTCCAGGGCATGTAGGCATCCCTAACAACGAAGCAGCGGATGTAGCGGCTAAGGAAGTATGCAGTCTTCCACCCTGAGATCGTCGTATCCCTATGTGCGATGTTCTGCATGCAGTTCGTGGCCTTGTCCGGCATGCTTGGCAGCAGGAGTGGACATCTCTCCTGCTGTCAACAAGTTACGGGCCATCTCGGACTTGGCTGTTTGTGCTCATCCTGTTTCATGTACCCACAGGGAAGATGTAGTGCTTTCTCGCCTTCGCATCAGGCACACTTGTCTGACACACAAGTACCTGCTTTGTGGTGAACCCCCTCCTGAGTGTATTGCTGGCGGCACTCCCTTGACTCTGTGGCATATTTTGTTGTCTCGCGGGTATGGCCAGGCTCGTCACACTTTTAATCTTCCTGATGACTTACGGCGAATGCTTTGTGATGGGCGTACGTCTGTGAGCGGCATGTTCCCATTTTTTCGTGCGACGGGCCTTTTTAATGTTATGACTTTTTTTTTTTGTTCTTGTGTTGTTGGGGTTTTTATCATTTTTTTGTTTGTTGTTTTTGTGATTGTCCTTTTGCCTCCTTGAGATTTCTGCATTTTTTTGGCCTCCCATGGAGGTTTTTCTTTTAACCCCTGTTTTTGGTTTTTGCCTGTTATGGAGGTCTTTTTGTGTTTCGTTTTTAACATCTTGTGGGTGCTAAAGATCTCGCTGTCATGCAACCCACAACTCCACTCAGTCACTCACTCCCTGGGTCTGTCGCTCGCCCGCTATCGCTCTCCCTGGGCCTGTCGCCCCACACTCTCACTTACTCTCTGTGCCTGTCCCCCCACACTTGTGCCTGTCCCCCCACACTTGTGCCTGTCCCCCCACACTCTCACTCGCTCTCTGTGCCTGTCCCCCCACACTCTCACTCGCTCTCTGTGCCTGTCCCCCCACACTCACTCGCTCTCTGTGCCTGTCCCCCCACACTCTCACTCGCTCTCTGTGCCTGTCCCCCCACACTCTCACTCCCTGTCAGGGTGTCTAATGGGGAAAACCTGGAATTATCGGGTAATTTCGTGTGTCAAGGAAATGTGAGGGAAAAGTCAGGGAATTTTGAGAAATAGCCTGGAATTTTTTTAGTAATGTTAACTATTATTCATAATGCACAATTTATACATTTTCCTATTTACATAATTAATTTCAGATTGATTTGTGCACTTACATATGAAAGTTTTGTTTAAACCACGCCAAAATGGTTTTTAAAACCATAAACTTATCACAGTGTGTACATGCAATGAAACAGATGTTCTCTTGGTAGCTTCAATATATTATACTGTTGAACAACCTTTTCGAGAGTTACTATCCATTGATTGCTTGACTTGTCAGTGCTGAATTTTGAAGAGTCGGATACAAATTGTTGGCGGGAATTAGCGAAATTAGAGGTTAGGGAACATATTTTCGCAAGTGTTCGTGTCTAGATGTGTGTGTACATAAAGTGTGTGTTTGGTATAGTTTGCATTATGATGCCTGAAAATTGCTTATATAAGCAGTATCCCTATGTGCAGTTTTATTTACACACATGTTGCTTTTTAACTGCAATCCACCTGCGAACTTATATTTTCTATCTGTAGCATGTTTTGTGAATCAAAATCGCATATTATATGAATGTTTATATTTGAATTTTTTTAAACGTTGGTAGGCTGCTACCTAGAATTGACACATTGTTTACATAATTTTGTTAATGCACTAGCACGATTGTCACATTTCATGAATGATTACCTGTTGTAATTAATTATTTTGTGTAGTTTATATTTTGGTGTAGCAACTATATTAGTTATGTGATAATTTAACGTTTGCAAATACTTTCAGTTTAAGTAAATCCCGGAACAGTCTAAATTAATGCAAAGTTAATAATAGCTAGACTCTGCATGTGTCCCTACCTCAGACTTTCACCACCTACCTTCTGTCACCACACTACCTGCTTGCCTTTCTGCCTGCCTGCCTGCCTGCCTGTGCTTGCTTGTATGTCTGCACGTCTGCCTGCTTGAATGTGCGTACCTGCATGTCTGCCTGCTTGAATGTGTCTGCTTGCATGCCTGCCTGAATGTGTCTGCTTGCTTGTTTGCATGCATGCGTGCGTGCCTCTTGTCTTTTTCACTGTCGATTACATATTATGGTCTACCTACCTTTGAATTCGGTTGCACAAAGTTTAAAGTTTATTTGTGCATTAAGGCAATCTGGCCACAATGCACTATCTTGTATGTGCAGGTGCTGGTTTATATAGTGGTTGTGTGGGTGCATGCATGTGCTTGTGTGCACATACATGTGTCAATGTTTACATTTCCCTCGCCTCCTTGCTAATATAATGCCTTAACAATGAGAGGTATTTCTTGGAAAGGAAATGTTGCTTTGCTTTGCTTTGCCTTTCCGGTCATGGGGTTGTCACTTCTCATGATGCAGGACTTGCTCCATAAGCAATTTATCTTGTTAGCATCACACCTTGGTTCACTCAGTCCCTGTCTGCATTTTCAGGCAGCCTGGCGAGAGTGTCCAGCATGGCAAGTGTGAAGGGGGATGTCCAGCGACGTATCTACCGTACACCATGTAACAATAAACAGGCTAGCAATTTGCAAACACTTGCATATACAAATCTTGTTTGATTTTAAAATTTGGGAAACTTTCGTGGGAAAGTGGTAATGAGGGTTTTGTGGTACTCGACTGCAAAGAAAATTGATCACCGTGAAGGTGCTATCGCTGGGATCACAAGGTGGTATAGGCACAGGATATGGTAGTAAGTATTCAGAAAACATCAATATATTGTACCACATCAAGCATATACTGCAGGAAACTAACATTTGCAGGATGCATTTAATATGGATTAGGAACAACAGTGATATGGTGAGGTGTGGATGCACACAGTTGTCTGTTTTCGTAAGGAAGATACTGTCGTAGTTGGTACAACTTACAATCCAAATCTACTGTAGTTGCCGTTAGCCGAAGTTGCCGCTAGCCGAAGTTGCCATCCAATCGGGTCCCAAATGTTTTCGATGGGGAGAGGTCTGGCGATCTTTGCTGGCCAAGGAATAATGTATTGAAGACAAGCCAGAGTTACCTGTGCTGTGCGAGGCTGGACATTTTCCTGATGGAAAATGGGGTTTTTAAGTTGCACCAGGAAGAGTTCATGGTCGCGGAATTTCGTGGACGTATTGCCACACTGTCGGAGTTCCATCAATCACCACCAGTGTGGTGCGGGAATCATAGGAAATGTCACCACACATTATGAAACCTCTCATTGGAGCAGTGTGCTTGTCTACAAAGAAGCATGGATCACGGTTCTGGTCAGGACATATCCAGACTCAAATTTGGCGGTCAATTGTATCCAGACAGAACTGCATTTTGCTGCTATATGCTGCTCTTTCCCAGCAGAAGGTCACACCTGCTCAGCGATGCTCGGCTTATAATGGTAGACGACTTAATGGATGCGACGATGACAGATCCACTCTGCAAGCTGCCTGGATAGGCGTATCCCTAGCTGCTATGACATCTCTCTGGACGGTGTGCACACACACTTTAGAGTGCTTACAGCCTGTCACATGATGAAAAAACCACATTAAACAAAAATGGGACGTGCCAAGCTATGGCAATAATGTATGGCGACGTTTGGTTTACTATCATACTTCGCTCATTGTAATATTTTTTTTTTTTTTGCAAATGAGTAGTTTCTTTAAATGTTTTTTTTTAAACTAAGTAATATAGTAATATTGGTTGCTGCAGGCAATCAGGAGCATCTGCATCATGTTTAAGTACAATAATCATTGCTATTTGCATATTTCATCTTATTTGTATTTTTTTTTTTTTTTGCATTTCATTTTCAGTTGTATGTAAACTTCGAAAAGCGAGGACACTTTTCTGTGGTCTATGCTGCAAGTGTGTATCATATTTGAGCATGTTTTAGTATTTCTTTATCTTTTAGCAATTTGTATTGTAGTGATTATCTTTTGATGCGCATTGGTGTTAAGGAGTGGAATGCAATTACTGTAGCAGTCGTGTGGACCAGTATGTGTGGTTTGTTTGTAGCGGACCGGCCTGTGTACCAGCGCATGACTCGACAGCAAATGCGGCAGACTAATATAATGAATGGCCATTCAGAACAGCAGCAAAACAACACTTTGCGTGTCGCAGAGAACATGGCACCCACACCCAGCACCTCTAACCTTCCTGTGGCACTCAGGCAACAGCATCAACAGCAGCAGCAACAGTTCCAGACGCCCGCCCCGACAGGTTAGTATTGCTAGTCACCTGGCAGTTGTGTTGCTTCTCCACATCATACCATTGGATGGTGACTGCAGAACCATCTTGTCAGGAGAACTCTGATGTACCTGAAAAGGTAGTGTTCAATAAAATCTTAACTATTAGTAAATGTTTATAAGATTCTTTCTGACCTTTACATGGTATACCTATTATGCAGATTGACACATCTAGTGCTCACTAATCATTTTCCAAAACTTATTTTTGTATTATTTAAAAAAAAGAAAAGATTTATACTATTTTTGAACTCTGCAGTGGTGCTGAATTATGCTGCAGTAGTGCTGAATTTGCTTTTTCCATTCATTATGATGGTAAATAAATTGTCTTTGATGTCAGATTGTCACTAAGGTGTGGGAGGCACTTCAGTGGATAGCATTCTTTATATCTTTGTACTTTTTCCTTTTCCCCTGCATCCCTGCTCTGTCTTGGTTTATCCGGGATAGTAGTTTTTGAAGCACTCTTGCATCATTGCAACCTCCAGGTATCTTGGTTGCTGCAATGGCTGTGGAAAATGCTCTGCTTTGAAATTGCCTTCCTGCAACTTCAACCCGCATCCTTCTTTCACTGTAATCTTGGGGATGGTGGTAGTTAGAAAATTTTAGTTGTGCCAGGGGTAACCAGTCTACCAGTTGGGGATCCAGCATTACCCTGCACAAACAGGGGAGTCTTTAGTAGCCTCTACTTGTTAACACGTCTCTTCAACCATACAGTACTGGGCATCACCTTACATTTGCTGGATTGCCAGGAGATTTGTTATTGTTGGGCCTAGTACCATAGGGCTGCAGTTCCTCTTGCAATGATTTGGATTACTGTGTTTTATCTTCGCCAGCATTGCTTTTTTTTATACTTTCTGTTCCCATTACTTCATCGTCCCACATACACTGACATGACAAAAGTAATGGGATAGCAATATGTAACTGAATGACTCGTGGCACCACCACTGCAGAACGATGTTGCACAGCCTAAATCGGTCTCAGTTGTGAACAGGAGGTCGTGTCATTCGGATTAACTTTTGTTTACATGCTCATGGCAATGCAGCGTGAGTTATCAGAGTTCTAACGGGGCATGATTGAGGGTGCCAGAAGGATGGGACATTCAATTTCAGAACTTGTGGAGACTTTCAATATTCCTCGATCCACGGTGTCGTGTGTACTGGGAATATCAAAATCAAGGAATTATGATCCACTGTGGACAACACAGTGGCCATCCAAAGATACTCGATGACTGTGACCAGCGGAGGTTGGGTAGAATTGTCCGTGCTAACAGAACAGGAACACTTGCTCAAATCACAGCCACATTCAATGCAGGTGTCAGGCATGTATCTAGCAGATCTGTGCAACGTGCAATAGCTTCCATGGGATATGGAAGTAGAAGATCCACCAGTGTGTCCCTGTTAACAGCACGACACTGGGCGCAATGCTTCACTTGGGCTCGTGACATTGATAATTGGACCCTGGAGGACTGGAAACATGTGGCCTAGTCGCAATACAGGTTGTTTCTGCCTGATATCAGGGTTCAGGTATGGCGCAAACCCAATGAGACCATGGATCCCAGTTGTCAACAAGGCACCATGCAAGCTGGTGGGTGTTCCATAATAGTGTGGGGTGTGTTCATATGGCATTGGTTGGGCCCACTTGTCAATTTACCTAAAAAAACTCAATGGTAACGGCTACAAATGCTCCTTGGTGACCATTTGCAGCCGTTCATGGACATCAGTTTTCCTGTCAACAATGGAATGTTCCAGCGGGATAATGCACCATCTCGTCGAGCTGCTGATGTCCAGGACTGGTTTGAAGAGCATTGTGGAGAGTTCCAGCGAATGGAGTGGCCAGCACGTTTCCCCGACATGAACCCAATTTAGAATTTATAGGACGTGATGGAGAGAGCCATTCGTACCCACGACCCTGCACCTTGATAACCAGGAACTCTAAGCAGCTATTCTGACAGCATGGCTTAACATCTCTCCAGCACCACTTGTCGAGTCCTTACCACATTGAGTTATTGTTTTTCTTTGGACTAGAGGAGGCTCTACATATTATTAGACGGGTATCCCAAGACTTTTGTTGTCAGTGTACACAACTGCATTGATGATGGTTGGGTATAAAAATAGGTGATGGAATGAGGAGGATGGATGTCGCCTGGTCCATAACTAGTGTAGCACATAGGCAAATCCTTTATGCATCAGTCATGCTTGTACTGTCACTAATGCTTGGAAGGTTCTTCGCCTGCATTGTGAACAACTTCTAAGATTCTCATTAGCAATGTGTTTATTTGTACAGACTGTTAGGCTTTAGTTGTTTAGATGCTTGAGTGTTTTTCTACTTGCTATTTAATGTTTAAGCCACATGTTACCTCAAGTCTTGATGTGTCAGTGTTGGAATTAACTAATTTTGCCAAAGCACAGTGTCTTCCAATAGGGTCCTCATCTCTACAAACAACACAAGACCAGGTAGATTGTTTTGAGAGATGGCATGTATAACCCCAAGCCACATAAATGCAGCCAACTCTGTTCACTTTTCTGTGCATATTTGCCTATGGCCCCATATGTTCCAACTAACTATACCTGTGGTTCACTATCCACTTATGATTTTGCAGCTTCCTACTGTAGTGCCGTGGGCACTCCGCAAGCTTTCCAGTTCAGAGAGAGAACATTTTAGTGAAGTATTTTCGCAACTTATCAGGTTCTGCGGTGCCTGCGACAGGAAGCTGTATACGCTCTAATACTGCCTGCTGTGATTTCAGCACCGCATGACTGCGATTGCTAACCACGTTGATGGGAAATACGTCCTGTTTTTCACTATATTTTCCCGTCGCATAATTTCGATACCACACGTTGGGGCTGTGTGCAAAGTTCCAGTTCATTGGTTGATGCCCTAACCTTGCTCTCTCATTGGTTGGTGACTCTTCTCGCCATGACTTCTCATTGGTGAGAGACTGCTCATGCGCGACTTCTTGGTGGAGGGAGACTTCTCCCCTCTACACTCATGTTGCTTTATTATGCCATGCACGGCCTGAGGAGTAGAGACTTCAACAGAGGACACCAGAGACTGCACATCACCGCCTGGGATGACTTGCCTGAGCTGCGCTGAGAATCCACTGTCCTTCACCACTGTTGTTATATCATGTTTCTATCGTTCATATTTTATTTTATGTTAACAATTCCCATGTCGTCTTCTGCCACATCGCCAAGTAAGTAGATGTAAAATTAAAAGTGTAACCATTTCAGTGTTTGATTTAATTATAAGTGTCAAATTGTCTTGGATTATTTCTTATTGAGTGTTTGTGCCAGCCCTAGACCGCTTGGGCACCACACTACCATGGTGCATGGTCTGAGTAGTCTCAAAACTGAAGCTCTTACACACTGCTACTTTTTTATATTTTCTGCTGGCTGTGAGTGGATGGTGATAACCAGAGAAGAAACAAGGCATCACAAGATTTCCTCTTTACACCTATTTCGCGTAAGGTTGTCCTTATAGAATGACTACCAACTGTACTGCCAGTATTGTCAAATTGTAGCCCGCTGCTTCTCCTGCCAGACTGATTAGCAGTACCCACCAATTGTCATAAACCAACCTTGGGATTCCGAAATTGCTTGTTACTTAGCAGCTGAGCCAGCAGCACTGAACTTGGAGCCTAATTTTAAAATTCATGTGCCATCACACAACAGTGTGTAATTTTGTTTTCAATATGTGAAAGTAGCTGTTTTCCTAAATGATATGTCTATAATGACCTAAATACATACTGTGTGTACACACATTTGCTGGAAAACTTGCCTATTGCTGGGTTTGATGGATGTGCAGTGTTTTGGAAAGTGTATTGCATCTGTTCTCAAAATATTTCTTCATATGAATTATCACATTATATAGAAATGTGTAATATATATATATATATATATAATATAATTTATTTATTTCCATGATAATGTTGATAGGCAGATATCAAAATTTAATTATTACAAGTTAGAACCTATTATATACCAGACCATCGTAGACTGATAGATGTGCCGGTATGACTTAGATCATGACCTTACTTCTGTAATCACCCTGTTTAGAATGATGGCAAACGTATTGTTTTATTGCCCTGAGTGAAAATCGGACCAAAATTTACTTGGACAGTTTTTCGGTTGCGTTGCTGGCACTTTGGTTGTGTAAAGTATTTTTGGAGCTGCTGTAGTTGCTTTCAATTTTATGCCTGCCCTTTCACCAACTCTCTCCCTCTGTCCCCAGCTGTGCTGTGTATTCTTTCTCCAGAATTGACAGGTGCTGAACCTGTATCAGGCACCAGTTTTTAATTATCATAAATAGAGCATGCATACTTGCTTATTTTTCTTGTTTTAAATCCAAATATTTGTATAATTTGCTGTGTTAATGAAGTTGCATTTGATTGGTCAGTTGGGTTGAAGTTTCATACAAATATTTTAAAGTTTTATCATATCTGTGATTTTGGTATTTTCTTGTCTCTGCTCTGCCCCTTATCACCTCATTCCTTATTTCAGGCTGTCCATGTGTGTGTTTTTTCTTCTTCAGTATTCAGTAGAGTGAGTTCATACAATGTTTTACGTTCAACAGTGTGTGTGGCTTCTTTTTTTGTATTACTTTAAAAAAAAAAATTTGAGAGAGGGAGAGAGAAATATATACTTTCAATATATTATGTAAATGGGATCAAGTATTTCCTACTTGTGGAGGGGGTTTTGTCAAAAGAGGAAAAAAGTCATGCTGGACATGTGAAGGTGGTAGTGCGATGATGTGGAGGTGGTGTTGCAGCAGCAGCAACAGCGGCTGCAGCTGCAGCTGCGGTGGCTGCAGCAACAGCAGCAAGCAACAAGGGCCGGCGCAGCAACGTGGTGAAGGAGGTGGAGCGACTGAAGAAGAACAGAGAGGAGCGGCGACAGAGGCAGGCAGAGTTACAGGCAGAAAAGGAGTCTCTGATGAGTATGGACCCAGGCAACCCAAACTGGGAGTTTCTTGCCATGATCCGGTGAGTGACTCTTTGAAGGTGACACACAGTTGACAAAGGATACTTGGGACCAGTGGTAGAGCTCTGTGAATCAATTTTTGTTTATTGGATCAAATCTAGGATCATTTTAGAAACATTCACAAATTATGACTGAAACGGAGTGTAAGAATTTGTTTTGCAAAAGTGACATAATTTTTTAGCAGCATTTAGTATTTCAGCATTTGTCCCAACAGTTGATGCCATATGCACTAGAATCATTTTTTCAGTCTTTAATTACAGCGGGTTTACTTCAATCTAGTTATGTTCAGTCCTATCTCGAATTGACAGGGTGTCAGGGAAAAATCAATGTTGCATTATTGGCTTACTTGTCTTTTGGTGTGTGGGAATTTTTGAGCGTGACCATTATAGTGAAATTCGAACTGCTCATTGAACTTGCACTATTTTCCTGACATTCTTGAAGAACCTAGGGTTATCTTTCTGGCCTTCTTCCCTTTCATTATTGCCATTAACATGGTTGACTCCTGGAACTGTCTCAAAAATATTGGCTAACACTTCAATTGTTTCTAATGACTGTGTGGGACATGTTGCTTATGAAATAGCAAAGTTGAACTTCGTGGAGTGAATTGTAGTAATATGACTGAAAGTTACATTCTAGTTGCCATTGTCGGATGTTACATATAGTGCTATTCGAAATATTGATATATTGATAATTACCTGTATGAAAAATAACTTATTGAATGATATATAACTTTGTAAAATATCGGTATAACTTATTAATATTTCTATATTACCTAAATTTCCAGTATTATCAAATATTTTGGTATTAACTATTATTTTGGTATTACCGAATATTTCTGTATTATCGATTATTATGGCATCATCAATTATTTTGGTATTATAGATTATTTCGGTATTAATGATAATTTTGGTATACCAAAAATACAGAGTAACTGTTGGGAAAAATATATCAATATTAAATTTTATGATATCGAACAGCCCTAGTTGCATACTTGTACCTAGAACCAGCAGCTACCTCTTGTACCTATTGCACTGTGAACCTTGCTGCTTAACTACAGCAGTTTGCTGTATCAGGAGCTAGCAGACTGATCACCACATAGGTCCAAAAGCACAACCATCTTGAGTGGAATGTGTATAAAGCACCGAGAACTGTACCCCTATCACCAGAACACATTACAAGTGATTGGAACTAGATCATATTGTGTTCTGCTCATTTCGAGTTTTGCCTTTTTCAAATGCAGAAGTATAAATTTAATACCGTCTTAATTTTTTTTTCAACACATTAAAATAATTTATGTAACTTATTACATATGTAAAAGCAGTTCCCCATTTTTATATAATATGTTGAATTTTATAAAAAAAAAAAAAAAACATAATGTTTGTGGAAGAAATATTAATTGGATAGTTTTTAAAAATTATGAAAAAAAAAATTAAATATTTCCTTATAAGTGTGGTAAAAGGTTTTGTTTTACCTCCGGTAAATAGGCTGATGATATTGTGGTGTGCGTTGCAGAGACTACCGTAGCAACATTGAGTTCAGGCCTCTACGTGAGAGTGACCCAGTGGAGGACCACCAGATCACTGTGTGCATCAGGAAGAGGCCACTCAACAAGAAAGGTCAGTGTCTTATGTAAGTTTGCTGCAGGTACACATTTGTTTTTGTATATGTTAAGGGCTTTACCTGGCTGGTGCATGTTTAAAAAAAGAATTTAAATTTGGTTGTGTTTCAACATGTAAAGTATTTTGGAAATATTTTGTACCCAACGACAAGTTCCATGTCTCATTTAAAATTAAATGCTTCATAATGGCCTAAATGTATTTATAGAATCATGTTTAGCTGCTAAATTTTTATAAAGAAACTCTAGCTAATCTAATTCAATATAAAAAATTACCACCCAATGCACGGAAATGTGTCAAAATTCGATTCACATCTTGTAATAAGGTGTTGATGTGTGCTACTTTCTACACATTATTAAAACTAGTACGACTCATCACTAGACAAGTATTTTTTACGTAACCCGAGGAATGGTCGAACCCAAGCCAGTAATTCTAGAGTGCCTTTAAAATCGCCCTTAATGTGAAGGGCAATCCCGGACACATGAATTGCAAGTTGCATATGCAGTAGAGAAACATGTAAGCCTCCCCAACATGTGCGAAAGGTTAGAAAGCTGACTCAGAATGGTCCACTATCACTAAGTACCCCTGAGCCAACTGCCAGAAGGTGGCCACACCGGTCACGAAGCGCAAACTGCCAGAAGGTGTCTCGGAAAAATTAAGCAGAGTGCAAAGAGTGATTTCCCCTCCCCTCGGCATCACCCCAGCAGTTGCTACAGGCCCCGGCGTGGTCAGGCTGAGCGCACCATAAAAGGAAATGTGGTGCCGAAGATGAAAGTAATTTTCTCCAGTAGCTCACCTCAACACCTCCTGTGGTGGGGGTCTCTAATGTTAGCCAGGTCCTCATGAACCACTAAGACTCCAGGGTCTTCACCAGCAGTCCCAGAGGCTGACACCAACTATTACTAACAGGTCCAGTGGCTGCAACCATCACTAATTATCTACCAGAAACATTCCAGCAGTAAGCCTGCAGACATCTGCGCAGCACTTGCCGTCGTCGATCCTACTGGTTTGACGACCACCACTAGTATTTTCTGGTAGTGGTAACCACACCCACTGCTCTTCTGGTAAGTGGTCGCCTTAGTCTCTTCTGGACATCCTAGTTACAGTTAGCTAATTTTGGGTTTTTATAGTATTCAAAACCTTTTACTACCTTACGCAGCCTAGGAGCAGGTCACCTTCACCTGTCTAACCATAGCTTAACTTCTGTTCATGCTTTGCTTGATTAGGAGATAGTACGTTTGACTGTATTTATTCTTATTAAATAAATGTGTGTTTGTATCCTATCAGAGAGTCTTTCTTTCTAGAATATCTATACTGATTGCCAGCGAACCTTATGCTCTCCCAGGAGTAAGCAGTAGACTAGGATTGAATATACCATTGTGAACCATAGACTAGGACTACTAGTTCCATTTCTGGGACGTCGTTACGTCGGAACACACACCTTCGCCGGCCACTCATTCTGTACACCCTGGTGTATAGAAAGGTAGAGCTTAGCACTAGGAACTCGTTCAAGAGGTAATTAGGCAATCAGCCTTAGCTTGTTCTTTGTGCACCGCACCGACGATGCCGGAGGGAGTATACGCTGGGACCTAGGGGCCTGACCCCTTTTGCGACCACGCTCTAGGTCTGTGCGCTGGTGGTGCAGGATTGTAAAAAGCACAGGGTCCGGCCGTCAAAAGCTGGTGGAAGTACAACCTACCTGCTCACTTCTGGTGAGATTTGGTATAACTGAATCAATTTTACCTTTGTGCCACTCTCACGAGTGGGGCTCAAAGGGAGGAGCAAAAGGCAGCTTTTATTACAGCTAAGCTAGTGTGCAACCAAACTCCCACTGCATTGTGCAGTCTGACCCCATGGGTGAGAACTCAAGCCGCCCGACAACTCGAGAGGCCTTCCTCTCTAGTTCCGTCCCCTTCTCTGATAACAACTCCTGTTCATATTTGAAGCAGCCAGCACCCCTTCATCGCCCACCTCACAGGTGAGGAGAGACAGCACTGCTAGACCAATCCCTGTCTCCCGAGATGTCGAGCAGTCAGTCTGCCTAGTGCAGAAACCGGCTCCTAAGCTCCCTAGTCAGTAAATATTCCCAACGTGGGGAACCCCACCTTAGCCAGAGCTTATTAAATGAGGATTTGTGTTATACCACACACGATATTAGTGTTTCCGTTCTCTACGACTCCCCTTTCATAGGTTGATCAGGTTGATCCTATTTGAGGTTTCACTCCTAGTCTTCCATGTACACCACAAAGCTTAATATTGCCCTGGTTAATTTCCAACTAGTTGTACCAATGTGGGGCATACTTACCTCACCGGTACCATTCCTTCCTTACTCGATTAAATTTAGATTACCCAGACGGATGGGCATCAGGGTGTATATCCAAAGGTGGGCAGTCCTCAGAACCAATCTCTTATTCCCTCCAACGACAGTTCAGTGTCTATATACAGATTGATACACTGACATTATTTACAGAATCAAAGATCATCGTTAGTCACCCACAACTTGATAATCTCTTAATGTTCAAAAATCACAGTTGCATCTTGATGGTTCTCAAGGGACATGCACATTAGATTGTTTTTGTAGTCACTGTACTGGTGTGGTTTCGTGTGTTTTTGTAGTCACTCCACTAGTCAGGTTTCGTGCTAAGTTGTGTTAAAATAGTTAATTTTAGAAGTTTAATTTCAAATAGTTTTGCAGAAGATTAATTAATTATTTAGATAAACAGGCCTATCTGATTTGATATCCAGCAACCAAGTTGTGGTAATTTATTTCTTGGACTGAAAATTATTTTTTTTTGTGTTTTGAATAAACATTGGCCGAAAACATTATTTGAGACTTAATTTTAACCGTAAATTTTTTGTTACTTTCTTTTAAATTTAATCAGTTAATTTGCATTTATTTTAACTTTAACTTTAATCAGGTTACCTAATGTGTTAATTTTTCCAAGTATGAAGTTAAGAATTTAAGGAAAAATGATAGTTGTCATCAAAGGGAACTTTTTGATTAAGTTGTCATTTTTAAATTAATATAATTTTTTAATACTGTCTTAATGTTTTTCAGAATCTTGTTTTAAGACTGTGTGAAATATCTTTAAATATACTTTATGTAGTAAGATGTATTTCCACTCTTAGTGTGAATAACAAATTTTATTCTCCAAGTATGTTCAAACACAATAAAATACTGACGCGGGTCTTACCTCGTGGGGTAGGGGAGAGACAGCTGACTACCCTTTCTGAACACTAGATGGTCTACCACTGCGATTAATACTAACTTTTTGAGTCTGGCAGGGCATGGCTGGGTTAAGAACAGTAGGGGGTCGCTTGCTGGTAGGGTTACATTTGGTTCGAGGGGAATCAAACCCCAGAGTGAGGCAAATGAACGTAACTTTCCGCCCAGGGAGCTCTATTCTCCTCACTATTAGGGTCGCCAATATACAGGATGCCAGCTGTCCTAGGAGATTAAATGGTGTAATTAGTCGATTGTGGAGGTAGGGGTGAATGTTCTGGCAGGGGAGAACTTTGTAGGACGGGTGGGTCGTCGTGTGGGAACAAAGTCGAGTGAAGGGGGTACCGCACGAGTTCTAGTGTCTGCTTGGACGGGAGTTGAACCCGTACTACCTTCCCAGGCGGTAGCTTCAAAGTGCCAAAACTTGGGAGCTCCGTGCCTTCCGAATGTGTAACCCGGATTAGTCTGCCTGAGTTAAGCTTGACAATGCTAGTCGTCGGTGGAGGCTGCCTAGCTACAGTGTCCGCCAGAGTAGTACAAGCTACTTGTCATGACTGCTGTACTTGGCTTATGTAATCACCAGTTGGGTATCCGGACCAACAGGTTTCTAGGTTGTGATCCAGAGGTGTGGAATGTTTTAAGGGAACGAAAGGGGAGATGGGTCGATGGATGATGTCGCGGCTCTGCGGCCGGGGTTCGACCTCTGACGTTGTACTTACTGGGATGTCAACTCTCTCTGCTAAGGCGTGGCGTTCCTTGTGTTGCTGCCTACTCTGGATTCCTTCCCTCCTGTTATACATCTAGGCCACAGTTATACACAATAAGTGGTTATGCTACACCAAAAATACAACACCCTAAGGAACACGGGTAGCTAAAAACGGATGGTACATGATCAATTAAATCTGACGTAGTATTTATTATGCAGTAAAACCCTGGAGAGTCCCAGCAAATAAAAAAAAATTCAAAATGGAATCTGATTTAGCTACCTGGCTAAGCACTCTAATAATTACTCAAATTACGTGATTGTAATATAATATAGGCGAAGGCGATCCTGGAAAAGATAATAATAAAATCCCAAAAATCCTCAGACAATATCTATGGTATGGCTACGCAATTTTACAGCGTGCTCAATCTCCTGGTAGTTAATAAGAGAGGTAAACTATAACGCGCCGGCTTGTTACCGCAGAGTCACGGGAAGTTGACTGGGGTAAAGGATATTGGGGTTAAGGAGTGGTTTACCTAACGAATGGAGTAGCTGTCTCTCAAGCTGATAAAAGCTGCAGGTCTTCACAGTTTGCGGAGTGGATGGTGCGCCATGTTGCAGGTTGCGGAGAGAAAAGAGTCCTCTCTAACTAGAGAGAGCCTTGTTTCAAACTGAGGAAGTCTTCGCAGACTAAGGAGAGGTGAGTCTTATCAGACTGAGGGTGGGGAGTCTTCGCAGACTGAGAAAGGCTCGCGTACTTTTTGGCCGACAAGCCTGGCGGATCTGCTGGTGCTGGATGCTGGACTTCTATTTATATGAAAGTTTTTCATATCAGCAGTTCTTCTGGTTGCCGGGGCCGGGGGGGGGGGGGGGGGGGGGTTGTTGCATAACCTTTCACGTTAGGGTGCAGGAGCGCCGCTCATTTTGTATTACCCCGCGTGGAGGTGACAAAAAATTAAAACCCCTATCTTCGAGGCGGGCTGGTCGTGACGCCACAAGCCCACAGGGGTGCTGCCACCTCTGCGTGTTGCAGGAACTTCTTCCAGGGCTAAGCGACGAGTAGTAGAAATTCACAAATATTGATTTATTTCACAGGGGTTCCTTTTGCATGCATAAATTTGGATGGGTAAACGGGATTGTAACTACGCACGTAATTTACAATGATGTATTCTGCTTCCTAGGCTTGTGAGGTTTCCTTGTTCGATACTTTTGATTCAATTTGCCGCTTATATATTTTTCCCCTGATCTCAGAGATGGGGCGAAGTCGTCCGTAGAGTGCGCATCCGCACAGCGCAGCATGTTGACATGCGTCAATACTCATTGGAAAAATATACATTTTTATATTTATTTTATAAAAATTGCAATTCTGAGATTTGCTTATATACAAAATGGACAAATTTGATTCATATCCATAAACAATTCTACCTGGCCGTGGAAATTAGTATTAGTTTCAAGACTGTTAGCATTGAACTTCCGAACCTGAGTAATGTTAGTGTGATGTAATACAGAATCACAGCGCAAGGAGGTGGATGTGATCTCTGTGCCGACTAAGGACCAGTTGGTGGTCCACGAGCCCAAACTCAAGGTGGACCTCACAAAGTACCTGGAGAACCAGCACTTTCGCTTCGATTACATCTTTGATGAAACATGCACCAATGAGCTGGTCTATCGGTGAGTCACTACAAACTGTTGCTCCTTCTTGCAGAGTTATTTCACACAGTTGATTCCTTACCAGTTTAACTGTAATTTTATCACTATAGTCTGTGTAAACTTTTTCATAAAATTGTTGTTAAGATAATAATTAACCAAATTAACCTTTGTCTTGACGTTGTGTATAAAATGTTAATTTTCATACTTATTCAAGAAAATATTTTTGTGATTTGCAAAGAAGGCATTGAGGTTTAAAAATATAACATTTCCTTGCTTAATTGAATTCATTAAAAGATTGTTAGCCATTCACAACAAATAACTTTTCCAGCTAAGTCGACTCTCATACCGAAAATTCACATACCAATAATCAGTTTCCACAGTTAATTTTCAGTAGTCCCGGCAAAACTCTTATATAAATAATAATAAAGCTAACCGCTTCTGTCGTTTATGGAATGTTGCATTGATTGAAGTATATTTAAAGTACCGTCGCCTAAGATTTCCCGCAATGATTGTCTATTAGCTGGTGGTTTATACAAACGTCTAGTAACTAGATGTGAGATACGTCATGCGTGCCACCCTTTGACACTGCTCTGCAGTGCTTTGTCTCTTCCCAACACGACACATGTGCGGCGTGGTGTGATGTGTTTTTGGCTCGCTATTTCCCCTAACATTGCAAATGAGAGGGGAAGTGGTTACATAGCAACCAGTGTGGCAACCTAGCATCCCCTCTCTCTACCTCTTTGTGTCTATGTCTTACTCCTTCCTTCCCTCACAAACCCTTGAGAGGGGAAGCTTTTGTGTCTAGCAAAAGATAAAAGCAAGTCTCGGCCGCGCGCGCTTGCTCCACATGCCGATGGTCACAGAGCAAATAAATTGCGCCTGGTGAAAGCAGAAATTTTATCAAGATTATCCATCTTTCAAAATAGTTGCACCTATAATGACAAGTATTTCAAAGGAAATGGTTTCACCAGAAAATGTTACGCAAACCATTTTAATAAGAAATTATTATTTGCAAAGATGTTTTTGTTTGTGATTAAGTCTTTTTTCCTGTAAGGTTGATGTTTTGTTGTATCTGGCGTAAAATCGACATGATTTTAAAACATAATATTTATTTAACTCGAAGGACAGCATCTTTGCAAATATAATTATATGCCCAGAAGCAAATACTTAACCTCCCCTTCTCACTAAAATTTGTTTGAACATAGAGCGACTTTTATTATGAGTGTAAAGTTCATTTTCACTAACTTCTTGCTGGGAAATGGGAGGATTTATATTTATTTATTTCGGTAAACTGATAAAATGTAAGGGCTTATTTGAATTTTTTCCCCCATCTAATAATGAGTAGGTATGCACAGAGTTGACTGCAGCGTAACTCATGACAGGGAAAATCAGAGGACGTGGTTTTGAAATAATTTTATAAAGACAGTGAAGAAATCAATTATCTCTTTATTTATTCATTTTTGTCTTAAAATTACAAGTTTCCTTTGCAGTTAAGTACAGTAAAAGCCTTATATAATGCGGCTGTTTGGGGACATTACTCAGACCCGTGTTATAGCTTTCAGCGCTATTCTGGGAGTGACAGAGTACAGTAGCAAAAAAAAAGCCAGTGTTCTAATGGGGCATGGCACCTATCTGTCAAACACGGGGCAAGTGTTGTTATTTACCGCTGTAACTCATGAAACGTTTAGCTTTAGCCCCTTGCTATCGGAACTTTTTTTAAAATCTGGATCTCTGGACTTGACAGTACCCAAGGGAGGAAAACAGAAGAAGAGAAACACTCTGTTTTGCATTCAAGCAAGAATAACTAAAAAAATATCACATTTTCCAGGCAAAGGATGTACTTATTCCACCAAGGGCGGTGTTTGCTGAGAGTTATTTGTCACGTGGGTTGGAGAAGGGGTTTCACCCACCGCCCCCTGCTGACGCTGGTTGGGAGGAAGTGAGAATGAGAAACAAAGCTCACATCCAACTAAAACTAAACAGAGGTCGAAGTACGCTTGCACTGCAGATGGGATCTATCGCTGCCTCACATTATGTGAAATATGTCACTTGCTCGTCGGATTTGCATTTTACAAATTAAAACTTAAAAAAGCAAATTATTTGTGGCATGCAAAGAAGGGACGCTTTTCTGCATTAAGTCTTGTCTACAATAGCTCGCCCGATCGGAATGTTTTTTTCGAAAATGGGAAGTCATACTGAATAGCTGCTATATACACACTATAATAAGTATGTAATCTACATAATAATAATAATGATTACATAGAGCTATACCCTATAGGAGATTAGTTATAGGCCATAAATGACTTAAGCACGAATTTCGATGTCCACCTCAAATTTTGTAATTTTTTTCCTGAAATTTGGAACACCTACTGATATAGCTGTTTATACACATAAAGTGTCTGCAATATTATTATGATTAAATAGCAATGTATCCCGTAGGTGATTAATTATAGGACTGTAAATTACTTACTACCTACCTTACCCAGAATCTGAACCCAGCCTCTCGCATTGCAAGCCAGTTTTATACAGAATGTGTCACAGAAGTCGGCATCCCATTTACGACCGTATTTCAGTGTATTTTAACTTACTTTAGTTAAACATTTTGGCATTAAATAATTTTAATTGTTTAAATGTGTTACACTATACAACACATGCACATTTCATGTTAACTTGTAAGTGCCAGTAAATGTGCGATGACACGAGACTTGCAAGTATGATATAACGGCTTGGAGTGTAGCCAAGCCATCCCCCCCACACTGATCCAACACCCAGATAAGATGGACAGGTTCAGTAACAATTTTTTTTGGTCTGTTTACAACCAAACAGCAGAACAATTATAATAGGGTCACGTAAAAAAAGTAAGAACCACTAGGAATTCTTCCGTCAACTAAATCGTACCACGCCAACAAATCTGATTACGGAAAACCATTCAATATTGGCTGTAATGGATTAGAAAAATAGATCTCTGCGCTGAAAGGAGGGAGAATACGTGCCCACTCCCTCCGCCTCATCCATCAACGTCCCGACTCATGACCATTTGCCAACAGATCACACACCTACCTGACTGCACATTTTCCACTTATTTGTTTTTCAGGTCGGGGGGGGGGGGCATACATTGACTGGCGGTATAACGGGCCACGGTTTTCCAGACTTAAACTGTATAAATAAGTAGTTACTATAAAAGAAACATTTAATACAGGCGCAAGGTGTCTGCGACATGTAGCGGCGCCACCCCTCCACCACCAGCCGCCGTGAACACACTGTCTAATCGATAACTTCTCCATGCGCTCTCAGCTAAGTGCATGCGGGACATTCAAAATTTGACTTTACACTCAGTTTCAAATAATTTTC
The DNA here is from genome assembly GCA_029891345.1 of Dryococelus australis. Taxonomy (NCBI): domain Eukaryota; kingdom Metazoa; phylum Arthropoda; class Insecta; order Phasmatodea; family Phasmatidae; genus Dryococelus; species Dryococelus australis. Next base: position 85,446,660 of record CM057002.1, on the reverse strand, counting down.
ATTTTCGTAGTGTTTTAAAATTTTAGGTCAACTTGCATTTGGTGTCGGATTGCAATAAATTACCTATATACACTTTATTTTGAGACGTTATTTCCTTTTATCAAACGAGTTTAGGTGAAATGTTTTTTAATGTATTATTTACAGTTACACTAATACAGTCGTACTTTTTCTAAAATACCCATTTTTGTTGTGTTTGTTACATAGACTTTATTCACAGATAATGTACAGCATTCATTATACTCAAAACAGTCTAATAAGTTCAGAAGTTGTATTTTATGGATGTACATGTCATAAACCTCATCTACTGAAATCTCGCATGTATGGAAATTTTTTGGCAGTCCTCTTAAAAATGGTAGATATGGTGTCAACTCTTATAGTGTTTTTTTGAGTGCATTGGAAAGATATGTAAACAGATTTGTTCATGATTGATTTTACAAAATGTAAGAGACTGAGATTGTGTGAAACGTATAATAACAGTGCTGCTGGTGATGTCTGAAATGGTTTCTTATGCTGTTGTAGGTACACAGCGCAGCCCCTGGTGCAAACTATCTTCGAAGGTGGCATGGCAACATGCTTTGCGTACGGGCAGACAGGCAGTGGCAAGACTCATACAATGGGTGGGGATTTCCATGGCAAGACACAGGACTGCAAACGGGGGGTTTATGCCATGGTGGCCAAAGATGTGTTCAGACTGCTCAAGTCGCAGCGCTACAAATCCCTCAATCTGGTGGTGTCTGCCAGTTTCTTCGAAATCTACAGTGGTAAAGTGTTTGACCTTCTAGCTAACAAAGCCAAGCTGCGCGTTTTGGAGGATGGCAAGCAGATAGTACAGATTGTCGGCATCACAGAAAAGGTCGTAGACTCAGTGGACGAGGTGCTCAAGCTAATTCAGCACGGGAATGCTGCCAGGTAATGTGGCTTCCTAAAGTTGCCTTCTTGTTAAATTGTTTTACTGGCTATGAAGATGACTTGGTTCTTCACTAGACCCATGCTACACATCTGTAAAACAATGATGATTTTGTGTAGATTAATGAAGTCTGTACGTATTGCGTGATGTGTGGATACGTAATGAAAAAATGGGCTTTGTTTGTTGCCATATCATCTAGCTTACATTTTTTGTTACTTCTAGAAATTTTTTAGCATAACTGACATTTTTGCTGGTTGCTGTACATTTTAGTATTGATGGGTTGAGTCTCGAAAAATTGAGTCGAGCCAACAAGAATGACTGTTGACTCGTAGTTTTTTTTACAGCAAACATCAAGCTACTGAACGTGCAAGTCGAGTCACAGTGCTTTTAGGTTAGAAACAAATAATTATTGCACCTAAAAATTACCTTTTGTGTCTCTTGAATCAATAATTTTATGCATCCGAGGGAAGTTCTGTTGCCATTTGTATGTTTAACGCGTGTTGCTTAGACTAGTCAATGTTACTTTTAGTGAGTGCTAGGCCAGGCACGCTCGGGTACTCAATTACTGTCACTTGTGACCCGCACTGGTTGGGTAAGCTGGCAGCTTGGCACGAAGTCTGCTGTGGGCAGTACCACAATATTTCTTACTACCACTTTAGCCCGTTGAGGCAGGGCTGACTTACCAGGGTACTCACTCACTGATCTCCTGGGTTCCAGTGTGGAGGTAGGCCACCTGGGGCGAGCAGTTGCCTGGGTGGTGCTAGTTGACAAGATGCCATACGGAGAGGTCAGGTATCTCTGGCTCCAAGTGATGGCACTGCTTCCACAAAACGAGTTGGCAATACCAAGTCTGGTGTGCGAGGGGAAATAAACTTCGGTGGGGGGGGGGGGGGGGGGGCTTACTGAAGGGGACTGCCTCTCCAGGTGACAGGGGCGGTCTGAGCCCGTTCCAGTGAGGTATCTGCACCAGGTGTGAATGGGTTATTGGTGTACACTTGCTTAGCAGCAAAGAACTCCTTTTTTTCCTCCCTTCGAGCACAATGCCATTCTCTGAAGGGCATAGGGGCAGTATTGACACTTAATGTACTTTCAGTCTGCACAAGCAGATAGACAGAACCCTAAGTGTATAGCCCAACAGCAGTTGACGGAATGAACCTTGTGCTCCTATAGTTCTGCACCATTATGCACAACCTAGAGCGGTAGGTTATTTGGGCTGTCTTCCTACTACTGTCAGGGTGTGGTCCAGCAACAGTCGGGCCTCCAGTCCCAGGCAGAATCCCCCTGCCAGCACCCTTGGCGCTCCAGTCAGGGATACAACCCGAGGTGGCTGTCCTGCTCCTATTGGATGAGTACCTAGGGATTTGTGCTCTACCTTTCTGTACACCGGGGTGCACAGAATCGGTGGCCATCGAAGGTGATGTGTGTTATTGACATACAGATACCTGAAGTATCTATAGTCACACTATGGTTCATATTGTTATTACATCCAGTTACTTGCTTGCTCCGCATAGAAGTGGAGTTCCTAGTATCGGACGGGATATACCTCTAAACAAACTTACTCTCTGGATAGGATAAAAATGGAATTTATTAAGAATATTAAATACTGTTGACTTTTATCTACTACTAAACAGAGTGCATACGGAAGTAAGCTATGCATTAACAGATGGAGGTGACCTGCTCCTAGACAGTATAGAATGAACTCGACGGCTATGAATAGAACTCTTGACACAGTTACTCTAACCTGTGGAGTGTAGAAGACCTTACAGCAGGGCCACTACCAGAAGGGCAGTCATTGTAGTTGCCACTTACATTAAGTAGTGGCAGCTGTTGATCCAGGAGGGTCAACAGCGGAAGTGTGGAGTGTTGTTGAGCTGGTTTATGGTGTTGAAGAACTTCTGGAAGCTGCTGGTGCTTGATGTTTTCCGGAGGTTCTGATAGGAATTTGTAGAAGTCTCTGGTCATTGGTGGCAGAAGCCACTGATGGTCGCTGAAGAACTGGAAGCTCTTGGAGAGGACAGTGAGGGTCTAGATCAATAGAGAGCCCCAGCACAGAAGTGTTGAGGCGAGCTTCTGGAGATTAACTACTGGCGTCTTCGGTCACGCACTGCCTTATGTTGTGCGCTCGGCCGGCCCATGCCTGGGCTGGAGTGGGTGGTGTGACGTCGCTCTGTAATGTCTGCCTGGAGCGAGCAGGGTGGGACAACTTCCCTTACGCTCGGCTATATGGCTTCTGGTATTCGGCCATCTTGGGAAGGCTTGGCGGCACTCTGTCTAGTAGGTGCTTCGGGGAGGCTGACATGTTCCGTGGCAGCTGGGAACAATGCTTATTTCACATGCTAGGACCGCCCGCTAGGCTGGAGGGATCCTGTGTGCACTCGTGAATAATGTGCTGGGTTTGACCCTTCCTCGGGATATGTGGAAACTACCAATTACTGAGTGGCACATACATATGGCATGGACTTTACTCTCACGTGGACAATAAATTACGTCATAGACAAAAACAGAAACACACAGAAATAGATAACTATCAAATAAAAGCAACAACTCCAATGTATATATAAATGTGAATATATACCTTCCAGGAGGGGTGAAAATCAAATTGAAGAATGCTTAACATAGATTTACACTACAGTAATGTTTGTACAAATGCTTCAATTTTGCTTTTTGCCACAGAATGGATCAAAATTAGTTAAATACTTTAAAATTGGCTACGCATTATTTACAATCTCATTGTCATGATTAAGAGCAACAAAATTGTGAGATATTCTATGAATATATTGAGGTTTCTTGAAACTTACTTTCATATTAATTGCTAAACAAATAGTACAATTAAGGAAAGAATTCCCTATAAAAAAATACCGTCTAAAATTACATGTCTCTTTAAGTGTACAAGTTTTAAATTTTACTAGTTTGTATTATAATTAAAATCTACTTGCGTTGAGAATCTATTAAATAATAACTTAAACACTGATGCATGCCCTACCTCGGCGGGTAAGTGATTAGGACGCTGATTGCCCTTTCGAGATAGTTAGGTAACCCTACCTTGGCGTGATTGGTTAGTGTTATTGGCCCGACGGGTCGTGGTGGTTTTTGATTCCATGGGAGGCCGCTTTACGGAAGGGTATCATCTGAAATGAGGGGTCAAGCCTCAGAGTGAGGCTGAATGAGATAGTTTCCAGCCCAAGGAGTTCTTTTTTCTTCATTACCATGGTTGCCAATAATCGGGACGCCAGTTGTCCCGGGGTGTATGAGGTGGCAATGCAGTTTAAGCGATTCTGGAGATGGAGGTGGATGGTCTGGCTGGGGGAATCTGGACTACTCAAATGAGCAGAGTGGGTTGCCATGCGGGAATGTAAGGTGTCTGGGGTGATGCCGCACGTGGTTCGGGGACTACTTTTGGAGGAAGTTGAACCCGTATGGTTTACCCCGAAGCTAGTTTAATTAGGCGGGTATTAGGTTTGTCCTCCGGAGGGGCTACCTTGGTGACAGTAACGTTAGCTACTGGGGGTGAAGGGTTCAGCTGAACAAGCTGATCACTATCCAGGTCATGTTTTGTCCATCAGGCACCTAAATATTTATATAAGAGGTTTCAATGCTCTAGGGGAATAAAATGGGAGATTCGCAGAGGAACTGCAGTACTTCAGTTACTGATGATTGGGGCTCGACTTTATTCGTGTCTCCTTGAGTGGGGTTGGCTTTGAGAGTCATTTCTAAAGCACTGCATTCCCTACGCCAACGACACTGGACTCCACCCTTCTTATTAAACATTTGTTCAGTCCCGTGGCCTTCCCACGAACATGCAGCCCTGGGGGCATAGCTTAATCACACACACCCTGACATGTAGAAGAGCAGTGCGGTATTTGGACGTCACTGAAGGTAGGTGCAGATCCACTGGAAACCCAGGAGCTCAGCGTGTCGTTTGCAGACTGATGAGTGCCACTTTATTGTACTATCACCATTCGACTCAGACTCATCTCGCACCACATCAGTATTTCTACTACATCCCAAGTGAGATTCGAACCCCGCCAACTTGTACACAGATGTTGCGAGCGCCACAAACTTGGAGGGCGCTTCCAAACACGTGGATACCAGGGTTGCGCAAGCCAGCATCACGTCGTTCCTTTCCCCCGCACTGAGAGCTTACAAGCCGTCAGCCGCCTCGGGGCACAGCCGAGCGCCACCGAAGATGACAAAACTGAGAGCCAGATGATGGATAGCTACTCCCCATCCCCCGGTCTTGCGCTAGTGAGGCGTCACACCTCCCACTGCGACTCGCCGCTGCACCTACCTTTCTGACTATATAAGTCAGAGTGCGACAGGGTTCGAGAGTTATTTCTTCCAGTTCCTCGAGCATGCTCCACCACTTCTTTTGCTGAGACCTTCAATGACTACCAACGTCTTCAGCAGCCTACCAGAGTCTGTTCCCATTGTAGACAAGTCGTCAGCAGCCACCACCGGCTGCTACCATTGCAGTCACCAGAGGTGCCTGCAGCAGTAGCAGCAGTCACCAGAGGATTCATTGACATCAACAACCACTTACCAGAGCCCCTTCATTGCTGACAGCCTCCATCTACCAGAAGCTTCTTCTGTGACAGCCTTCAACACTAACACTCTCTGCTACTGGAGCAGTGCACTGTTAACTTCTTCGTCTCGTCTAGACAACCCAAAATTAGTTAGCAACGTTAATTAATTCTTACTTAACAATCAAGTAGTTTCTTTACCGTTTATCCTGACACGTGATAGTCACGGCTGTCTGACTGTCCCCGCCCCTGGGTGACTTAGGGGTTACACGTGTCTTAACGGGCTTACTCTGACCTGGCAATGAAGGCCTGCCCGGTGTATAATAGGGCCTAGTGGGTTGGCGACTGGTACGAAGTCTGGCTCTACAACCTTGATATGACGAGGTGCAGGTTTTGATGGTGGTGCAGCAGTTCGGCGAGGTGGCTAGTGTTTGCTTGCACGCTTTCTTTTTGCTGTGACCAGTGTTGCACTCGACTGAGGGGTTATCGGCTCGGGTACGGAGCCGTCTGCGGTTCTGGCGTGCTTGGCTGACGAATGACAAATAGTGTCTGCTGCACTACAGGGTGGTATGCCTCCGCAATCCTGGTGTGTGGCTCAGACATTCCTATAGGGATGACGTCGGGTGCTGGTACGCTGAGGCGTCGTAGTAGCGCAGCTTGTTTTTGTGGAATCAGCAACCTGAACCTGCTAGGAAGGATACGTAACCCCTGGAGATGCTTAGAAATAGCTCTCGCCTTTCTGGCCCGTTTCTCAACTCCACTCCTGTGGGTATATGGCATGAGGTACTTGATCGGCACTGCAGATACTACACCCAGTTGTAACAGGAAGGCGGCCCATACTGCTCAGCACTTCTGGTCTGGTGTGCCTGTCAAGGCGGGCGTTCTGGAGCACCGAGCTCGTGGCGGCAGCTGCTACTGGCCGTACTCTAATATAGGTAATCGTTTTGCGTTTGCAGTGCACAAAATATCATTTAGTTGTGAATCACACACTATGCCGTTGAAGGTGAGGTACAGCTCACGTCGAGAAGAATAAGACAGCTCACTTCGCTGCCAAGCAGCCGGCTTTAATATAATAGCTCCACCGACATTGGAAAGACAGGCGGAATGAGATCGCACTGCCTTAAACAGATGGTATCATGTTGGCTGACACTGTATCATTGACCTCAAGCCAGAGGACGGCACCACTACAAGTTCCTGCCACTAGCCAGCCACAGTTCTACAATCTGCCGAAGCTACGTCAAGTAAGTCGGGTAAACCCGACATCTCCTGCGAGGTACCGACTTCGGCAAGTAAACTCGTAGTGGGTAGTAAGGTAGTTATCCGTAAGTCACTAGCCAGCCAGGCTATCGATAACTTTGTTCCAACTTGAAAACAGACATGCCCTGTCAATGTAATTGGCAGTAAACGCCAACTGGAGAAGTTAAATTCGGAATGCCGAGTGCTTGGTCTGCGCACTCAGTCATGACGACCGTGCCGACTAGTCATTAACCCAGGCACGCGTCAAGTTATTTTCTGGAACCCAACGTGAGGCGTCAGAGTTATTAACTCTTAGCAGCTAAAGCCAAACCAGGCCAACTGGACCCAGCGGCGTAAGGGTCAAGCCGGAAAGTGGAGTGGACTTCGGGGAGTCCGATAAATACCCCGTGTCACCCGTAGCCATTATGTCTAAAGCATGGTTTAGCACTGGCGAGGGTGTCAACCATGACTGAGTGAATGACATTACAGAAAAGAAGTGTAGCTATGTTCACTGCTCCGGTACTGGCTCACTTCCCATAGAATGCAACTTGGCGCATGCTGCTTATACATCTAATCTAATACGATTACAACTTATCGCCATAAATACCTCTTCCATCACTACAAACGTGGACGACATGTTGCTTACCCTACAGGCAACAGGAACTTATGAGCGAATCCTTCTCATCTGGAGGATGCACAATCCGGCAGGCATGCTGCCCACCCCCTACACCGCGTTGAGAGCCTACAAGCTTCCCAGACCTCGGGCAAGGCCAAACACCTCTGACGAGGCATGAAGCACGAAGCAAAAATATAAGTCTGGACACTTCCGAGCTCGAGAGTCATTCTTTTGCATCTCTAGCAACCTCCCACAGCACTAAGTCAGTGCTCGGGATGTTCTGAGGATCTTGTACTCCCCAGTGGCTACTTACTATGTACGTTGACGACCAGCAACCCTACGACCAGTGAACACAATCACATATTTATTTAACTTCACGTCGTCTCCTCTAGACACCTTTTTCTTAGCAGTTTAACTTTAACTAATTTGTATAAGTCTAGAACTAGCTTTTCCCTTTTTACTTAGAACCAGCTCGCTTCTACCTGGAACCGCAGTTACCGTCAGCTCTCCATGACTTGGTAGGAGATAGCACAGGTCACGTGTTTTTTGACACGCATTGTTATGCTGTTCATTTCCAGGGTATTTTTTTGTATCAACAGTTTGAAACGGAATATGTTGTGTCATATCGACAGGAACTGGGAGATTTGTTTAAAACGAGTTAGCCTGACTGTGGATCCCTTTCAGGTATCTGCACGTCAGAAGATATACATATTAGATGGCTACCTGTTTCTTCCCAGTCACACGTCAGCATTAAGTCAGTGTTTGTATGGGGTGAAACAGCGATGCCACGACCACTAGAAACACCTTCACACCGTGAGGCATGACAGACTCAGGTTGCTTCTCACCATTTGCATTGTCAGGGTGTGGTGACCGTAGTCTGAAGTTTTGCCGTTTAGTGCGAATGCACAACCAGTAGAGGCTTGGCAGCCCCCACTGCTCCATGTTATTTATTGGCCCGCGTACTGTGGGGGATCATTGGTGACTCTGTATCGAGCTCGTGCCAGCAAGTCACTATTGAGTTGTACTGTTAACCTTCCTGTCTAAGTGCATAGCGTAAGTGCTTGCCTCACGAGAAGAGGAGTGGTAGAAAATGTAGGGAACAATTCCTGGCTCACTGTGCTCTCCAATTGTGGAACGCATTACCCCATTTTACGCAGGAAAGGCTGGTGCAACAGGACAGCGCTGCCGAACTCTGTCAACAAGCAGTCGCACCTGCTTCGGTTGTAATGCCGAACAGCATCTCCATCAGCAACCAAGACGACTGTGTTCGTCAATCGCTAACACCCCTCGCATAATACCGCCCATATAAATTATACCATTCCGCTTTTGGTCTAGTGGACAAAATCCTTAACCATCGTGCCTGTCAGTCTAACCGGACACGCGTCAAACTATTGCAGAGTGCGAAACCTGCCGCAGACAACCAACCATGTTTTGTAATGTCATGTGCCTCGGCCTAGGCATCAAGAAGATACGCTGCATGACGTGTAGCGAACCCTACCATCATGCATGCAAAGACTTTCCGGATGAACAGTTCACTATGCCCGGTATGACCTATCAATGCTAAAGGTGTAAAAGGAAACACACCTCCCACTCCTGCTGGTCAAAACAGTCACATATATTTATACAGCCTGGTACATCACCAGGACCCCCAGCGACTGGACGGGTTGATGACGTCTAGATTACGGACTTTGTGGGCCGACAATATGAAGACCCGGTCGCATTCACGCAGGAATGCCAAAAAGAATTTAGAGAGACTGATTTTCCCTTGAAGCGGTGGGTAAGCCAGGTCTGGTTTCAGTTTAAAGGGTGTCGTACCAATGTGGGGGGAACGCTATGGTGAATTACTCACTGAGTGGAAACAATTACGCAGCCGACTAGCTATGGAGTTTATTGGTGAGGTGTTTTGGCGAGATTAATCACGCAATTTTACAGCCAGACCCAGGTACCCGTAGATGAGGCCGAAATATGTATTGGTCGAAAGGAACAGATGTTCCAACAAGTATTTCCTAGGGTTGACGAAGTGGCATTCGTCCAATTGTTCAGCCAAATACCCAGCTTAAGGAATGTCCTACTAAGAGCTAAACTGACTACCATTGACGAACTGGTATAACGCTCACTTGAGGCGGAGCAAAATTTTACGGCTCAAAGAACCCCAACCGGTAAAAATGCCAGAGTCACGACCTCCGCCGCTTGAGGTGCCTAAGAATGCACCTGCCCCCACGCTACGCATGAGGTTCGTCCTGAAGTGCTGGTTCTGTCCCGGTAGCAAACAAATTCAGGCGGACGGAAACCCCCATTCAACTGAATACAACGAAGGAACCTGCCCCGCTACGAAGGCGGGAAATAACTCCGCCAGGGTGCAAAGCGGGCTGCCATCACCACCGGACCATAGGGCTTCTAATGAGGAAGTGTTACTTCCCATCGCCTCGCATATCGAAATAGAGATTAATGGGAACAAAGTCCTCGCATTGCTTGATCTAACCGCAACCAAAACTTTATCTGTAGCAACCTGCTAACTCTTGAACAACTATCCGTGATGCGACCTCAAACAAACACTGTACGAATGGTCAAGCATGATGCCACCGTGCAAGTTGATGGTAGACGTACCCTAACAGTGTACCTACACCATATCTCTGCGCGAATTGAATTTGTGGTGTCACCCGTACTCTCTGAAGCGGTTCTTGACTGCCCTTGGCTTAGACAGCAACAGTATATTTATTGACCATGGGCAGTACCACGTGTACTTAAGCGATAAAGACAGAGTTACTGTGAACTGGGACCATCGTACCAATGTTCCAATATTTCATAGATCCTGCTCGAATAAACCACAAACTGGTAGAACTGGAATTTAACCGTCTGATACATGTATTGGACGAATATGCTAGTGCGTTTGGACATTGAGGGTTGTTAAGCGAGACTATTTTGATTAAACACGAGATCAGTACAACCACCGATGTCCCTGTATATAATCGTCCATACCGGGTATCAGCGCTTCGCCACGACCTGATACTGGAACAAGTGAATGAGACCCGTGGTCCTTGTTCCAAAAAAGAAGGGAAGCTCAGGTTTTGTGTAAATTACAAAGCCTTGAATGAAGTAACGCAACCTATCGCTCCCCCAGCTATTGATCTAACCCATCCCCTGAGAGACATTGGCAAGGCAAGAATATTTAGTATCCTGGATATGGAGTCCTGGTACTGGCAAATTGCTGTACATCCAAACAGGCGGTAGTACACAGCAATCACGACACCCGAGGGTGATACTCTGCAATTCAGAGTGATACCTTTCGGATTGAAAAATGCCCCTGCCACCTTCCAGCGCCTAATGTCCGCTGAGGTATTGACAGTGTACATTGGAGAGTTTTGCTTTGTCTATCTCGTTGATGTGATCATTTACTCCAAGGTCTGGTATAAACACCTCTGACCTCTACAGAGAGTTCATGAACGCCTGGAACTCCATGGGATGACTTGCAATCTCTCCATGAGCTATTTCAGCAAGTCATCCATTGACTACCTAGGTCATGTGGTTTCCCCTGAAGTAAATTTCCCACAATGAAGTTCTATACGTGCTATCGAATAGGTCGAAGAACCCACCAATAAGAAGTGGCTACATCGGTACCTGTGTCTGTGCAACTGGCTATGGTACTTCATGACAAACATCGCATACCACATGGCACCACTTCACCTGCTCCTTGAGAAGGAAACCCGTTGGCATTGGCGATGGGGACCGGAACAACAGGCGTTCCAAAATCTGAAGGACAGTTTCAGAAACATACAACTCCACCGTCCTCAAGGAGATTGACCATTGATTCTACAGACGGACATGTCAGACTGGTCTAGGAACCATACTATACCAGCAAGATGCAGATGGCCATCCACATGTGATAGTGTATGTTTTGACCTGGTTGAACTAAACCAAGCAGCGCTATCACATAAATGAACAGGAGTGTCTGGCAGTTATCTGGGTGGGAAGAAAATATCGGTATTACCTCGAAGGGCAGCACTTCATCCTATGCACAGACTCTTAAGGCTCTCCAATGGCTACATGAGTCACTGAATGCCAAGGTCAAACTCGGACGGTGTGATATGTTCCTCACTGAGTTCGACTTCGAGGTACAACATTGCCCGGGCAAGACGAACGACCTGCCAGATGCCCTGTCCTGCTTCCCAACACTGGAGAAGGACGAGAAAGCTGAAGAGGAAGAAGGGGAGATTATGTCCATTCCTCCTCAGATAGAACAAAGTCCGGAATAACAAATCCGCCTGAGATCAAGCCCGTTCCAGCTTCTATGAAGTCGATCTGACTTAGGAAGTGGTACTACCCACCGCTGGGCCATCAGAGTGTGAACACGCCACGGGCCCTAAGCCAACTTACTTATTGAAGGAAACGCCTGGAACAGCGGTCAAGCTCATTCGAGCTTCCATGAAGCCGACCACTGCTCCTGACGAAAAAGAAACTGCAAGGGGCATCGAGCATAGTTGTCGATAGTGCTGCCTCCCAACCTCCTGCCACGCAGCAAAATCCCACCCTTTGGCGCCATTGAGGACGAGATGCCCTCTCTGCCTCCCGTTCGATCGGCAGCCGATGAAACAGGCAGCGAGACAGTCGATGCCTCCAACTACCCGGACCTTTAGCGAGGAGCACCATCAGCCGAGGTTGAGGGTGGTCGTCCGCCACTCCCTCGCACTGCTACTTCACAGAAACATCCTGCCGTACGGGTAATAATCCTTGCAGTCGGTGTGCAGGACCTTCCTGTCACTCCACCGCACTGCCTCAGCATCCCTTGAACGTGTGCGCCCCCCCCCCCCCCCCCCCTTTGTTGTGGCAGAAGCAGACACCATGATGCCCCAGGCTGCTCCATGACGTCTGATGCCCCCACGTACCGCCGAGGTTGCCCACACGTCTGGCCGGTACTGGGAGGCCCACAGCCGGGTGTATGTGGCCATACCCTTTGCACGCTGCCCTTTGTCCAAAGGGGTGGTCAGTTGAAAGTGAAAACAAAGATCGCCAATAAGTGCGCGAAGTTTAAAAACAGTGTAGTAGTCGTAAACCACTACTTTGTGCATGTGACAAAAGGACTCGTTATAGACCGGTCATGTGCACCATGTTTAATTTGTCTGCAAGCCAAAAAACAGTGACGTAAACAGAACAATCACAATTAGGCTAAACTAAAAGTATCCAGTAAAGTTTCAGTAAAAAGAACCGAGGTAAATGAACCAGTAATTAGTCACTTGACTACGTTATAATTAATTTTTTTTTATACAGCAGTAAAAAGCTGTACGTCAATAACTTTTGACAGACATTTTACTCCTCGTGTTTCAAGTGTTTCTGTGGCCGACAGCCCACTTAAGTAAGTAGCTTTACGAATAGACGCTCGCCACAGTGACAGTGATTAAGAGGCTTTGACATTACAGACACATTTAGCTTTTTATATTTTTTAAATTATCATCTTTAAATTTTACTTGATGTGTAGGTAAACCTGTATATGTCACTATACGTTTTGAATGTGTCTTTGTGAAGATCGCTTACACAAAGAATGCCATCGTGTAAGAGTGTGTTTTCAGCACGAACAAAAGTGAACATTCCTTAGTAACTTACCTTGAACATTCCAATGAAGATACACAGTGGACATGCTAGATGTTAGACCTATGATATAAGATGGACCGCAAGGGATAGCTAGGCCAATTTTTTAAATGCTTTTAAGCACTAAACAATTGATGTGTAGGCACACTTTTAAATATGAGATTACATTTTCAAAGGGTATATGTGAAATTGCCTACAAGAAAGAATGCAATTTTGTAGGAGAGTATTTTTATGTATATGCTTTTAGTGTGTGCTTTTGTTTGCAATATCTTGTACACCTACTCAGTAACACTCTGACAGGGTGGCTACTCTTCTGGAAAACAGGGAAAAGTCAGGGAATTTTATTCATCACGGAAAAATCAAGGAAAAGTTGGTGAAATTTGTAAACATTTTAAAATCATTATGGAAAAGATTTTAAGAAAACCTTTAAAGTGTGAATTTAGTATTTTAAATTATGGAAATTGTTTTCCAACAAAGATATTTGTGTGAAAAGTTTTAAATTATTTTCATCTATTAGGCTTGATTTAAGTGTTTATCATTAATATAAATGTGAATAAACTATTACCATCTCAGTGCAATTCTTTATAAAGTTGTTAACATTTTGCGTTGTATTAATTAAATTTTTTTGAACCAGTCATGTTTTAAAATAAAAATAAGATCTTCATGTATCCAGTAGATGTTAACAATATAAAAAGAAAATTACACATATTCAATGGACAATTTTTTTATTGTATACTTTGAGTCATAATATATTTGTTGAGTTTATATTAAATTCTAATTCCGTAATCAGGTTTTCAAAACATTTTCACAGTATATTTTTAGCTTTATAAAGACTAGCTTCATTGCAAATAATTTGTTTGCAGTTTTTCTTACAAATTACGGTGATAGTAAATGTAATATGCAGTTTTCTCAAGAAATGTATTTATAAATTAGATACTTTACAAATAAGAAATGTCTGAGTCTCTCAATTTATTTGGGATAAAACTGTAACACAAACTCTTTTACGTCATAGCTATTGTTAAGCCTAACATTGTGTACACAAGTTTTTGGCTTGAGGGTTTTTGTTCACCAAACAGCATTACATTATTATTTAGTGAAAATTAGGTTACTGACTGCTGCACGAAGGTAAGACTTTTACTGTTCTCATCGCATTATACAATAATTGTATAAATTATGATAAATTTTCTCGTATGCAAAGATAAAGCCAAAATGAGCAGTTAGGGAAAAAAAAAATTTGGTCTTGCAAAGTCAGGGAATTTTGATAAAGAATTTGAGTGGCCACCCTGCTCTGAGTGTTAAAGCTCCCTTAAAATGGTGCGAGATATTTTAACTTCCATTTTTAAGTGTGTGTGTCTTGTATCAGTGACCAATGTGCGCACAATTTGCAGCGTTAATTATGCATGTAGTGTACTCTCTTTGTATTCGTCTAGCCAGTCAACCCAGGTATTGAGGGGCCTGTGGTTGACCACTTCGTAATATGTCACACACAACTATTTAGCTTGCTGACAGATACAAAGGTTCTCTGGAAAGATTTTACTTTTTCTTTATTTACTCACTGCAGCAAGCTCCAGGATAGTAGTGGCGTTTCCCTGCCTTCCACGTGTAAGACTTGTACATATTGTAATTATTTTTACTTTAAACTCCTTGTTTTGACGTGCCATTATTTATTTTTTCTTTCAGTTTTTAAGTACAATTTCCTTCTTATATACACCAGCACTATGCTGATTTTTGTGAATGGCACGCATATGAAAAGTAGGCCGGTGGGATACCCGACACAAGCGGCTTCCTAACCCAGTAATCTTTACACACTGGGGAATATACATTCTTGCCATATCAGCAAAGCCCGATAACCAGGGTGAGGGGCAGAGGACGCCCGCCCGCCACCTGCAATAGAGAAATAATCAAGGTCACCAGTCAGCCGACACCACTCCACGTCTTACACTTTTCGCTTTGCCAGCTGGGAGCCCTGAGCGCAAAGAACACGCTGCTACAGGGGTCAAGCAACTCTACCTTAAGGGTCCCGCCTACCTGTCTACAAAAAATTTTTTTCTGTTACCTACCTCAGCACTTATACCGACGTCTACCCAGACCTTCTAGACCTTCCAGACAGGGGTCCTACACCTTTCTCAGCCACCTTTTCCACGATTAGTCTTCAGTACAACCGCGGGGGGAGGGGGGCAAATTGACGCATCCCACTTATACATGTAATCTAATAAGATTACGACTCAGCTCCTAGAACACCTCTTCCATCTCTACAGACGTAAGAATCATGTTGCCTTCCCTACAGGCAATGGGAACTTACAAGCAATTCCATCTCACCTGGAAGATACGCAACCTAGCAGGCATGCAGCCTCACTCCAGCCTCTCACTCGTAGCCTACAATCTGCCCAGACCTCGGGCAAGGCCGGGCGGCTCTGACGAGGCACGAAGCAGAATCGCTGACAGGAGGATTCTCACGCCACCTAGGGCCGGCAGCCTAAAAGCTTCCACTATTTAAATGCGGCCGCTACTGGATTCGGCAGTCTCTGTTTCGCATCTCTGGGAACCTCTTACAGCACTCCTAGTGCTCGGGATCTTCGGTGAAGTTTGTTACCTTACACGTACGCCCCGGTGGCTACTTACTACGTATGTCAACGACCAGTCAACCCTACGACATACAAACACTTCACGTTATCTGCTCTAGGCACCTGTTATTGGCAGTTTAATTTCACTCATTTATATTAGTCTGGAACCAGCTTTTCCCTTCTACTTAGAACCAGGTCACCTACACCTGGAACCACACAGTTACCTTCCGCTATCCTAGACTTGGTAGGAGGTAGCACTGGTCACGTGTTTATTGAACTTTCAATAAACACACATTGCTCTCTACCTTACTGCTTTTATTTCCAGGATATTCATTTTTATGTACAGTTGAAGGTAGACTATGCTGTGCACTGTCGACCGAAACTGCCAATTTTATTAAACCGCATTAAGACATACATATTAGACGGCTACCTGTTTCTTCCCTGCTACACATTAGCACTTCTAGTACTCGTGGGGGAGAAACAGTGACGCCATAACCACTGGAAACACCTTCACACCAAGAGGCACAACAGACTCAGGTTGCTTCTCACCATTTGCACTCGTTAGTGTGCATTGACTGTGGCCTGTAGTTTTGCCGGGCATCCTAGTGTGAACACACGACCAGTAGAAGCTTGGCGGTCCACATGCCTCCACGTCCCTGATCAGTTCGCCTATGGTAGGGGATCAGAGGGGAATCTTTTTGAGCTCGAGCCGGTAAATCATTATGGGGTTACACTGTTATTCTTTCTGTCTAAGGTGCACTACGTAAGCTAGAGAACTGTTGCCATATGCCTCCTGAGAGTAGGAGTGGTAGAAAATGCAAGAAGCTTCACCTGGCTCTCCCTGCTCTCAGGCCGAGGATACATTACTCCATCCTACACAGGATAGACACATGGAATGGGAGCCTGCCGCCGAACTGAGACGACAAGCAGCCATGCCAGCTCCGGTTCTAGAAATTGATGTTCCACAGTGTGTCCGCATATATACTTTGTGTCACCTGGTTGTCAACGGACTCCTGACTGGTACTAATGTGCGAGTAGACTGGGACAATCTCATTTTCTGTTCTAAAGAAGCTTGTCTGTGGAACATCCGTTCCAGCATCTACTAAATTCGTCCTGCCTACACATCAAATCATATTACAAAAATCTGAATTATCTACTTCCTTTACAGGAGTCCATTATGTTCGTAGGGCTAATACTAAGATGAATTATCGGTGAAGTCTCAGTCTTCATTTATCACAGGCTCTGTGGTTAGCATATATACGTGATACGTCACTGGTGTAGTAATTACTAGTACTGTGGAGTGTGTCTCTCAAGTAATACTACGCAGTTCAGGTGGGCTGTCGGCCACCATTTTATGGAACCTTATCGTCGGTGAGGTGCAAGTCTATTTGCTCTGGTCGGTTTTTAACAGCATAATTATTGCTGTTTTAAGAGTGCAAAGTTTGACACTTAGTAGTGTGTCTAAAAAAGTAACACCTTGGTCTCACCGGTTCCTAACTTCCTCTGCTTGATGGTAGCTGGATAGGCTAACATTACTTGATTCACACAATTGAACTAGCCTTGTGAGTGTGTCTGCCTATCTCAATGTCTTTGACTAGTGGCTAGTTTACATTAATACTGGTTACAGGTCTGTAATGAGTCCTGTAATGATATATTGTAGTGGTTTAAGACTACGTGTATTGTTTATATCTCGTTGAGCACTACACCTACTTGTGTTTTTTGCGGGTTGCGGTTTGGCTGGCCTTCCTCTTGGACAGGACAATATGAGCCAGGTATGGCCACAGGTATCTCGACGTGGATCTCCACGGTGATTCGCAGTACCGGCCAGGCGTAGAATCTGTTTTGGCTTCACGCGGTGGCATCAGGTGTCGTGCTATGTCAAGGTCTTTAGTTGAGGCAGCATGAGGGAGGAACTCGATCTCGGGTGCAAGTATTGCACTAGATGATGGATCGTGGGCGGCATCGACTGTCTCGACGCCTGTTGTGGCAGTGCAAGGGAGTTGCGGTAGACAGTCGCCTTCCACCTTGGCTGCAGTTGATGCATCTCGTAGGGACGTGTCGTTGGAGACATTGATGGTCTTGATGTACAGGTCCTTTGGCTAGACAGTGTGAGGGAGACTGGTCTCGATCTCAACTGCAGCTGTTGGACCAGATGAGTGGTCATGGGTGGTATTGACATTCTCGCGACGACTGATTGAGCGGAAGGCAGAACGAGTCTCTCATCCTCAAAGGCACAGATGGGTTGATTTTCCTGCGTAGCATGAGTTTGCGATGGATCACTGTCATGGACTATGTTTGACTTCGGCTGCACTCTCTCTTCATCATCGGCAGGAACAGTGGTCTGCTTCGTGGAAGCTAGAACGACCTTCGACCACTGCTCCAGACGTTTCTTGCAGGTAATATGGCGGTTCTGTTTACGCTGTGTATGGGTTATCCGGTGGGCTAGTGGCGGGGAGTACTTAATCGTCGGAGCCAGAGATAGACTTCGTAGAAGTTGGAATGGCCTTGATTTCTGGTTTCGGAGTTGTACTAGGTGGAGGGGTAGGCGCTCGTTTTGTTCCTACCCCCCTCAGTGGTGGTGCTTCTGACCTTGTGCTGATGTGTCTTGATCTGCGGGTTGCCTGGCCGTACTCTCTGTCTCGGGGATTCCGCATAACACTTCGGAGCAGTTAGTGATCACTTTGTTGTGTCGGGCTGTGACTTTTTCTGTGTAGCTGCGTGGCGTTAAGGGCAGTGATCTTACGCTAATTGCTTTTCGGCTTTGCTCTATATCCGGCCTCCATTGTGCTTCTTAGCTGAGCTCCCTGTCAGTGTCTACAGGTCTCGCCTGGGGCCTCTTCATTGGCCGTGGCTCGACTTCTAGAATTGCCCTTCTGGGTGTCGGTTCTTCCTAGTCTTCAGAATGTCCCGGTGTTTCCCCTATGGTGTCGCCGTTCTCAACTGGTGGCATGTCGCCTGGAAATGGTCATATTTGGCCTCGGGTGGCCTCCCGGATCCATCCTTGCAGGTCTTCGGCCCAGTAGACGTTGTTTCTCTTGCCGACAATGCGATACAGTTCATCCCATTTGTCGGCGAGGTAAGCGCTGAACTGGTTACTGGTCTTCCTGAGGGGATGCATTTTGAGTAGTACTGCTTTGGCTAGGTTAAACTCATGTACCCCTGTCTTCGGCAGGGGGTATTTCCATCGGATATAATAATCCTGGGCCTTATGGGCTGTGGTGGTGCTGGCTAGCGTGGCTAGCCAGATGTCCTTTGGGTGAGGCATATCGGTAGGTTCTCTTTCCCACTGCCAGTCGCCTGGTCCACGCAGTGTTTGACCCAGGAGGAGTACCCTTGGGCTGGTGTCTACCGCTTCGTTGGTTCGGTGACGCAGAGCAAGCAAAATGGTTGGGATGTGTTTATCCCAGTGGTGGTAGTTGTTCTCTACACTGATGCAGAGGTACTTCTTGATCTCCTGTTTCCTTCGCTCAGTGGGGTTGGCCTGTGGGTGGTATGGAGAGGTAGTCTACATTTCTACTCTCCATCCCTGGCATGTTGACTGCTATTGGTGACTCGTGAACTGAGTGCCATTGTCATTCAGTATAGCCTTTGAGTATCCCCGGCGTGCAAATATTTCGGCTTCGATCTTTTGCACCATCGGGGCGGTTTCCTAGCTAGGTAGAGGGAAGCTCTCTACCCACCTGGAGAACTGATCGGTAACTACCAGTACCCCTCTGTATTTGTACTACATTGGTATGGTCGCATCAAATCGTTGGCTATGTGCATCCGCACCATCTTGTCTTTCCTTGGTCATGCTGTCGGAGGGGAATCGGGTAGGCTTTGCCGTGGCAGCACGTAACACAGTTGCTTACATACTGCTGGACGTCGCGGCTTATTCTGTCCCAGAGATATCGGATCCCAAAGCCTAGCAGGGTTTCTCGAGTACCCGGGTGTCCAGCTTTAGGGTGTTCGTAGTGGTGTTGGCATATATCGGCATGTAACTGTTGCGGCATACACTATCACATGTGGTTCGCCGTCAATGTATTGTTGATATAGTACAGCTCCTAGTTCATTCTGGCACGCATCGGTTTGCAGGATCAGAGGCTGATCTCCTTGGGGACGGTAGAGTTGTTGTATATTGCTGAAGTTAGTCTTCAGGTTGTGGAACGCCTTTTGTTGTTCCGGTCCCCATCGCCAACGGATGTCCTCTAGGAACAGGTGAAGTGGTGCCATGTGTTGTGCAATGTTTGGTACGAAGTCGTGCAGCCAGTTTCACATACCGAGGTACCGTCGTAGTTGTCGCTTATTCGTTGGTTTGACAGCCTTTTGTTGCCACGTATCTAGTTCTGCTGTGGGAAGTTTTTCTCAGGTGAGAGAACATGCCGAAGGTAGTCTATGAATGTCTTGCCGAAGTAGGTCTTTGAAAGCTTACAAATCATCCCATAGAATTCCAGATGTTCAAGAATTTGCTGTAGGTGTTAGAGGTGCTCCTACCAATAGTTTGAATAAATGATTACATCATTGAGATAGGCAAAGCAGAACTCTCTGATGCAACCCATCAGTACCTTTGTGGACATTAGGTGTTTGAATATGGCAATGGCATTCTTCAATCCAAATGGCATGATGTGTGTCCGGTTAGCTAAGGTTGGATCACAGTCATGTGGCTTTGGTTGCACTTCGGCCGGTTATGCGTACTGTGGTTTCTGTTCGATATGGTAGCTGTGTACGTTGCCTTACGTAAAGGAACAAAGTTCTCGATGTTGCGATTGACAAGTCCCTTGGATTGGTCTGCCCTATGGCTGGTGGCGTGACTAGTTACTGTAGACTGGTGGGAGGTACTAGCAGTAGCAGGCTTAGTAACGTCGTGAGTACAAGAACTAGCTGGGTATACTTGGTTGAGCCGATTGTTCTCTGCCCGGGCTGCAGCGAGGGTCCGGTGTGTCACAATGTAAAAACTACCATTCCACCTGGGACAGCTGTTGAGCTCCAGAAGTTGGCATTGGAGATGCTAATGTGTTGCTCAGTCCGTTTAATTAACCTATACACCACTGGGTGGCAGGCAGGATGCGTACGTTGAGGTGATGATGAGAAAGTAGCTGGATCCTCTGCGGTAGATGTAGGTCGTTCTAATGATCTGAGCAAGGTGGCACAATCTTGTTCGGCTCGTCAGTTACCTATAAGAGGGACTGAACCAGCCGGCTGCTTGGTAGCAAGGCACTGAACTCTCTGCTCCTCCCTCTTTGCACCGTGTCTCACCTTAAATGGTATAGAGCGGGCTAGCTGTGCTGAGAACTATGAATCGAGCACTACGGACACAAGTAGCCCTATAATAGTGTTGCCCAGTAGTGGTTTGGTAGCACGAGCCCGGTGCTTCAGAAGGCCCCCCCACCTTAGCGGGTGAACCAGAAGCGTTGAAACCGCGTGGGTTACTAAGACTATTACTAGGTGTGCGATCCCAACCAAGGCTAGGCTGTAGCACCTAAGCAGATACCCCCGCCAGCACCCAGGTGCTCCGGTAGGGATATAGCTCAGGCATACTCTCTCTCCCTGGGTGGAAAGTGTTGCTAGTGGTCGGGGTTCCTCTATTCTACTCCTCCAGTATCTGTATACTTGGCAGCTTGAATAGCTGGCCGTCAAATGTGTGTGTATTGCAACTGGAGCCGCCTGATGGGAGTATCCAGTTGTAGCTAGTTCGTAGTAATAATTTCCTGTTCCTGGTCGGCACTCTACACGAGGTTCTCCCAGCAGTTGGTTTACAAAGTACTCTATGAGTGAGACTCAAAGTTAAAATCAGTGTTTTTTAAGAGCTTAGTAAACAAAGTGACGTGTGCTGTCCTACCAAGAAGACCAGTGGCTGGAAGTAAACCTAAAGTAGTCAGGTGTAGGCGACCCGGTCCTAGGCTAATGGGCGAAGTTAAATTAAACTGTCGAAAATTGCTTACTACAAATCTAACTCTAATCGGGGTGTCTGTAGGAAACAAAGAAGTTAAATATGGTATGTCTCATAGCTACAGAAAGCTTCTGGTAGTAATTGGCGATTGGCGTCACTGGAGCATCGGTTGCAGGTGCTGCAGAGCTCTGACGGCAACATCAATGGAGGCAGCCTCTGGTGGCTGCTGAAGAGTGTTGAGCTGTTGGTTGCACCCTCTGAGAGGGCTGCTGAATATCTGACTGGTCGGAGGGCCACAGCACTGGACGTGGCGAAGCGAGCTCGAAGACGGAAAATCAACTGGTGAGGTCTGCCGCTCACTGAATATATAGTCAGGGTAGCGCATGTCTTGGCAGCCACGGGGGAGGGCGTGTGATGTCCCTCTTCTGCGAGGTCGAAGTGGGGGTAGCACCCTCTGGTCATCTCTCGGTCTTCGCGTATTCTCGGTGGAGCTCCATGCATGCCCCAAGGCAGCTGATGGCTCGTTAACTCTCAGCGCGGTGGGAAAATGGGGAGGGGATTGATGCACCGCTGTCTTGCACAACCCCTCGTATCCACATGTTCAGCTGCCCTCCAGGAATGTGACAGGCTGCGACTTCCGTGTACAGGTTGGCGCGGGATTTGAATCTCACGGAAGTAGTATAGTAGGTTGCTGTGAGATGAGTCGTAATCATTGTACATAGTTGGAATAAGCGGTACGCGTTACCCTAAATTGGAGGGTTTTGTCTCTGGTGTAGTAAATGGCGTATACTGCCGACTATCTGGGTGTACTGCAATTTGCCAGTACCCGGACTCTAATTCCAGGGTACTAAAGATCTTAGCCTTGCTAATGTTGTGCAGGGTGTGAGTTAGGTTGATAGTTGGAGGAGTGATAGGGTGCGTTACCTCGTTCAAGCCCTTGTAATAAATGCAGAACCTAAGCTTTCCGTCTTTCTTTGGAACTAGGACCATGTGGGAATTGTAGGGTGAATTGGATGGTTCCACAATCCCCTGGTCCTTCATGTTGTTCACTTGTTCCATAATCAGGTTGTGGCGGTGCACTGATAACCAATATGGTCAGTTATATATGAGGACGCTGGTTGTCATCCAGATCTTGTGTTTTATCGACAGTGTTTGACGTAGCAACCCCCCGTGGCCAAACACTCTAGCATGTTCGTTCAATACTAGTTGTAATTGGTTGAATTCAGTGTCATTGAGTTCGTGATTAATCCGTGAGGGATTTATGGGCGCAGGTACAATATTGTCATAGCTGTAGTCCCAGTTTACTGTTACTCTGTCCTTCTCGCCCATGTACACACAGCGTTACCCATGATCTATAATGCAGTGTTTCTGCCAGAGCCATGGACAAATGAGTACCACCGCTTCAGAAAATGTGGGCAAAACTACAAATTCTGTTGATGCCAAGATACGGTGCAGGCTTACTGTTAGGATAATTCAGCCGTCAACTCGTAGGGTAGCATCGGGCTGTGCCATTCGGACAGTTTTCGTTTGAGGTCTCACATCTGCTAGTTTTTTCGTGGTTAGTAGGTTGCTTCGAATGAAATTCCAGTTGCAACTGAGTCAAGCAGTGCAAGGACTCTGCTTCCGTTAGTTATAACCTCGATATTCAGGGCTATGGGGAGGAACGGTTCCTCAATTAAGCCCTGGATAATGGGCCCTTGTGGAGTGGTGGTGGCGGCCTACTTTGCTTCCCAGCGGTGGCATTTCCCTGCTTGATAGTGGGGGTCAGTTTCTCTGTGATCCTTGATGCCATTGGGGCACTGCCATCAGATCAAACTTGTTAGGTGGAATCGATGATCCAGCCGGTTTGCGTGGATAGTATTTGTTCCAATGGTTCTCTGGACAGAACCAGCATTTTGGCACGAATGCCATGCGAGACGGGGGAGCAGGGGCATTCTGGGTGATTCGAATGGTGGGGCTCGTGGCCCCGGGATTTGTACGTGTCGAGGTTTTACAAAGCTTGCTTGCATCGCTAAATTCTGCTCCGCTTCCTGTGCGTGTTCTACAAATTCTCTATGGTCGTCGGTTTAGCAGTGAGGACGATGTTTCTCAAGCTAGACAGCAGCATTTGGCTGATTGATCGGACTGCTGTCACGTTGTTAACCCCGGGAAATACGCGCAGAAACATCTGCTCTGATAAATATCTTGGCCTTGTCGTCTGGTACCTAGGTCTGACTGTAAAACTATGTAGTCAATCTCGCTAACACCTGGCCAGTGAATTTGAAAGCAAGTCTGTAGCTAAATTGCTTCCAGTCGGTGAGAAACTCGCAGTATCATTCGCACCACGTCAATGCCAGTCCTTCAAATGCAAATGGGTCCTGTCTACCTATTGCTTTGTAGGTAGGTCAGTCTCTCAGAATGCCTTCTCACACTCTTGCATAAAGGCCACCGGATCCTCGTGAGATCGGCCCGCAAAATCCGTGATTTGGGTATCGTCGTCGTCTCTTCCGATCGCTGGGTGCCCAGGGGCTGTCCCGGGTAGTTTGTATATACGAGATGGTTGTGAGCAGCGGGAGTGGGAGGTTTGTTTTCTCCTACACCTCTCTCTGATATGCCATAGCCTGTATAGTAATACGCTTGTTGATGCCATACCCTGCATAGTAATGCGCTCGTTAGGCCATGCTACGCACAGGTGATGGTACGGCTCGCTACACGTCGTACAGCGTATTCGGTTGATGGCTCGGCCGGGGCAAGTAATCTCGTTTGCAGAAGATGTTCTGTTGTTGACTGCAGATTTCGCATTTGTACTCCAGACCTTCTGTATCACGAGCTTCGTCTCGCCAACCTAGGCATACAGGGTGGAACGTCTTTGCGCAGTAATTACACACTATCCGGAGTGAGCCAGTACAGACTGTCTTCATGGCTACCCTTCGGTTCTGGTATGTCGTTTTTTGAGTCACGGTCTGTAGCCGAGGTGGCGTTGAGCTCCGAAACTGACATGTGTATGGCTTATGGGTGCCATGGGGTTTTTTCTGGACTCCCCGAAGTCCAGGTGGTTCTCCTGGCTGACCCCTAGCTCTTTTGATCGGGTTGACCTGGTTCGGCATTCTGCTGCATACAGTTAATAGTCTGACGCCCCACGTTGGGCACCAGTAAATAACTTGACCCTTGCCCAGCTTACAAATATATGGAACGGTCGTCGTGGTTTTGGTATGCGCAAGTCAGCACCCTCTTTCTGTTCTTTTCTTTACTCTGACGTTTCCAACAGGAAACCTTCACGGGACAAGTCGCCCTACATGCCAGAATAAAGTCTGTGATAGCCTGGTTGGCTAGTTTGGGTTGGTCGTCTACCTTCTTATTTACTGTAGGTTTGTTCGGCAGGGAGGTAGTTTGGAGGGAGGTGTTGGGATTACCTGGCTTACCCTAGGACTCTACGCCCAACTGGATAATGGTGGTCCTTTGCAGACTGGAGTCGCTGGTGTAGTCAGTTGGTGTTGAAGTGATGGCACCGTGCCAGCCAACACGTGAGCTGTGGCTTACCTTGAACAGCATATTGTGTTAACTGCTGCTGAATGATACAGGTCGAGCACCACAGGCGCGAAGTAGATACCTAGAATAGTGTATTCCCAATAGACGTTGGTAGCACAAGCCCGGTGCTTCAGAAGGCCCCCACCACTGGTGGGCAGACCAGAAGCGTTGAAGCGGTGTGGGCTACCACTTCTCCTACTGGGTGTGATATCTAACCAAGGCCAGGCCATAACACCTAAGGAAATACCCCAGCCAGCACCTAGGTGCTCTGTGGTAAGGATACAATAGGTGGCTGTCTAATGTGTGTTTTTCAGCACTAGAGGACTTCAGAAGGGGGTTCCCAGCTGTAGCTAGTTCGTAGTGAAATTCCTGGTCTCGTCGGCAGTGCACAACTCGTAACATTCCTAGCAAGCATATTCAAGATTACTCTAGAAATTAGACTTGTGGCTAAAAGAGCAAAGCTGTGTTTATTAAAGTTGTAATAAATTCAGTTACTCGTGCTAACTCCTACCAAGTATACGTGTTTCTGGATGAAATACGCAATCCAGATGTTGGCGACCTGTTCCTAGGCTAATCGGGAACTGAACTGACTGACTGTAGATTTATTAAATAAAACTAGCCAACTTGTTAACGGGATGTCTATAAGATACAGTGAAGTTAGTCCACTGCTCTAGTAGCTGGGTGTGTTGAATGTACAAGTTACCACAGAAGAGCTTCTGGTAACTGGTTGGCAATTGACGTCACTGAAGCCTCTGGTAACTGTGGCTGCAGAAGCCTCTGGTGATGGCAATGGTAGCAGCCACTGGTGGCTGCTGAAGATAGTTGAAGTCAGCGATGGCAGTCTCTGGTGTCTGCTGCAGGCTATTGAAGTCAATGGTAGAAGCCTCTAGAAGGTTGCTGAAGAGTTCGCAGTTGTAGGAGGCTCCAGCACTGGAAGTTGTGGAGCGAGTTCTAGGAACTGGAAGAAGATTCTCACGAGCCCGGTCACGCACGGACTTGTATAGTCAAAAACTACAAGTGTGGGGGTGTGCCACGGGGGTTGGGGGCATGACGTCCCTCTGCTGCAAGGCTGGAGTGGGGGTGGTAACCATCGAGTTATCACTAGGTTTGGGGAATTATTGGTGGCGCTCGGCCGTGCCCCGAGGCGGCAGACAGCTTGTTGGCACTTAGCGAGGGGATGGGGAGGGCAGCATGCCCGCTGGTTGCATAACCTTGATATCCACGTGTTCGGGATTGTTGCAGTCAGCAGAGTCAGTGTACAAGTTTGCTGGTTCGACTCTCATGTGTTTTGAAGTAGGAATACTTGAAGTGATACGATGAGTCATAATTGTTTAAAGTAGGATGATAAAGCGGGCATGCGTCGGATGGCTAACTAAAAGGATGGTACACAAACTCTGGTAAAACGTAATTTTTATTACCTTATATGGAAAAATGGAGAAGTCCCCATCTAATCCAATTACAATAAAAATTGAGCTAACTATATTCCATTCCCCATTGGAAGCAACTTTCTCAGAGCCCTGCTAAATATCTACTTGCAGTCCCTTTTCGTATCCTTCCGCCAAATGTAAACAAATATTGTCATGTGACTGCCATGTAGCATCTGTCGAAATCAATGTTTACATGCTATTGTGTGTGTACATGTGTTCGTATACTTTCGCTACGCCTAAAAATAAACATTCAAATGTGACTCAAACGTGTTGTTTATTATTTACAGCTTTTCAAAGAATTCTGTCATATTCCAAAAACCATTCTATATGAATATTCACAGTTTAGGCCTCTAATATTATTTAGGTCAGCTTTATGAAGTTTTAAAAATGCCTGAATTGAAGATACATTAATATATTTGTTTTCCACGACGTAGCTCAATACATGTAATGCACGTTAGTATTTTGCCACAACTGTGTTTAACACTTACAACTGCGAGGTAAAAGGCTGTACTAATTGTAATTATCCTTTTGTTATTGATATGTGTTGGGTCATTTCTGTTAAAGGACGGTCTCAGTTGGAATAAATATTAAAACGAAGGAACAACCAGTGAAAAAGGCACATTAAATTCAAGCATGCATCTCGTGTTGCTCATTTTTGTCATACAAACTTTAAAAGATAGCTGTGAACATGCACACAAATAAGCTTACAATAACTTTTATTCAGCTCATATTTCTATGTATTGTTACTTACTGTTTATTAAGTTTATTGAAATTTATCGGGCTGGGCCTAGTATTTTTCTTCTGAGATTGTTGCAAATTACATTACACACTGTGTTTCAAACCCCTTAGGGTAAACGTACAATGTTGTGGTAAATAAACAGATGTGGATGTAAATAAATAACCTCATCATAAAAACAATTCACATTTAAAACGTATAAATAGTACTAATCAAATATTTGAAATCACGCACACACGGGGGGAGTGTATTGACAACGATGAACTAAGGTATGCCATTTCACAGATGCAGCGATTAACAAATCTCACGTGAAGTGGTAATTTGAAGTATTTTTTGGAGTAAGAATAATTAGGTTTCGTTTGGCAAAAAACAACACGCCATGACATGGCTTGCCACGTCTGCCTACTTCACTAGGTAACTGCTGTGCCATCATATCTAAATATATTAAAATAAGTATTTAAACATTAAAATCTCTTCAGTTGTAAATTACAAATTCAAAAATCATTATTTTGCTTAAACAAGTATGAAATATGCTACAATGGAAAACATTTAAAATGTCGCAACGTACTAGCGAAGTGAAATCTTCCGACTGTGAAAGAGACAAAGAAAGAGTAAAAGGGTGACAAGTCTTGCCAGCAGACATTTTTTCAATTGCTTTCTCACTTGATAAAACAATACCGTACCATTACGGTCTACTCAGGATATTTTCCACCGATATTTTAAACTGTAAAAATGAGATGTTACCATCGGGGTTACTTAAATATTTCAATCCCTTTAATTTACAAATAGTATACTAAAAAATGAGGTTAAAATAATATTTTAGCTGTGAACTATTTCTTACCGGTTGTTGCCAACATGTCGCTGCATTCGCTGGTGTTAATTCATATTTAAAAAAGAAATAAATATTACAAGTTATAGAAGATACTAAGGTGAAGTTTTATTTATTCAATAATACAGTACTCTAAAGCTAACCACAGTGTATATATATTTGTGGAATACAGGTTATTGAAAAAACAGTTGACGTGTTATGCCTAGAGTGTTTATTCAAAGGTTGATTTTCATAAGTCACTTCCAATCTGGAATGGACTATAGCAAAACACTTCTACATAAATTAAATTATGTAAACGTAATCGGGTGAAGGCGAGCCTGGTGATAAAATTAAGATCTTCTAAAATCCCTCAAGCAAAAATATTTTCAATGGTAAACGTGGTTGAAGCAATCCACTACCGGAATGTATCCATGTGGGGCAATTTAAAACACGATAGTTTGCTACCTCGGAGTAACGGAAGTTTTCTTGGGTGCAGAATTACTGTGTGTGGGATCAGGATTACCTATGACGTGGAGTAGCTGCCCTCTCAGTCAAGCTGTGTGGAGGCTGCAGGCTTTTATGTTCATGCGCCCTGTTTCAGGTCGTAGAGAGAGAGAGAGGCTTTGCAGTCTGAAGGATGTTGTATTGCAGACTTAGGAGAGTCTTCAGCAGACTTGAGGAGTGGAGGGTAGTCTTTGCTGACTGGGGATGGGCTCGTGATCCTTTTTGTCCGGCAAGCCCAACGTATTTTCTAGTGCAGGGTGCTGGTCCTCTATTTATACAAAAAATCCAGTCGTTAGCGATTCTCCAGTGGGTTAGCGTAGCCTTGCAGCGCAGGGGTGTTTTTATCTGCGCGATGGAGCGCCGCTCTTTTTATTATCAACCTGCCTTGAGGCGATGACAAATTTACACGCCTCGGCCCGAGGTTGGCGGGTCGTGACGTCACAAGGCCACAGGGGTGCTGCCATGTCTGGGGGTTAGGAACTTCTTTGAGGACTAAGCAACGAGTAGTAGAATCTCAAAAATTGCGGGGTTGACCCTGCATGCTTGAATTTGGGCAGGTAATGTGGATTGTAATTATGTAGGTTAATTGCAGTTGAGTATTCCGCAGTCCATGTGCATCGAAACTTCTTGCTCGATACTTATATTCATGTTGCCACTAAATTTCCCCTTGAGCTCTGATCGTTCGTAGATGGGGCAAAGTCATCCACAGAGCGTGCATTTCAAACAACGCAGGATGTTGATATGCGTCAGTGGATAGTTCTTTAATTTCTGTTCTAAAAATTCAAAATAATTATTAAAATTATCCACAGATAATTGAGGAGGAAGATACATATTTCCAATTAAAAATTTAGTGTAACTACTGCTGGTAATATCCAAATAGTTTCTGTAATTTTTTATGGAAAATCAAACTTTTGTTCAAGCTGAGAAAAGTAGTTTTGATTTACCGCCATTAACACACCACCACCTCTATTGCGTTTAGTAAACTTGCAGTCTTGTTCGTTACGGAAAATAGTATTATAGTCCGGGAAATAATATGATTTAATACTACTCTCTTTAAACCTTGTCTCAGATAAGTAAATTACTGGAAAATTAGTACCAATTAGATTTTGGAAAAAAACAAGAGATTTTGTCCTAAAACCCCTGACATTCTGGTAATAGAGTTGATTCCAGGCGGCTCCTTCTCTGCTCCAGAACCTGGCGTTGGAGATCCTGTACTTGACCTCTGATTTGTACACTAAACCACTCAGGATGAGGTGGTAGTCTAGGTGTGTACGGACATGCGGTGGAAACAATATATATTGAAATACAGGAGCAGTCTGTTTCTCTAGTAGCCTTACTAAGGCAGCGCTGTCCCATTCTGCCTGTCTTTCCTTACGAGAAGCTAAAGCAGACTGCTGCTTGGCAGCGAGGTGAGCTGTCCTTTGCTCTTCTCTCCGTAAGCAGTGCCTTGCTTAAAAAACATAGAGCGTGTTCCACTGCTGAACGATAAAGGTCATGCACCACGGATGCGAAACTATTCCCTAAAACAATGTACTTCCAGTAGCAGCTGCGGGCACAAGCTCGGTGCTCCAGAAGACCCCCCACCACTGGCGGGCAGATCAGAAGCGTTGAGTCGTATGGGCTACCTTCCTGCTACTACTGGGGGTGGTATCGCAACCAAGGCCAGGCCATAGCACTCGAGCAAATACCTAGGTGCTCTGGTAGGGATACAACTCAAGTGTACTATCTCTCCCTAGTTGAGGACTTGCTAGTGATTGAGGCTCTGCTGTTCTATCCCCGGAGGTGTAGAACAGGTGGCTGTCAAATGATGTATGTATGGTACGGGTGTATTCCAGAAGGGAATCCCCTGTCGTAGTCTAGTTTGTATTAAAATGACCTGGTCTCTGTCGGCAGTGCACAGTGCAAATTGTTCCGAGCTGGTGAAGTAAATATTACTCAAGAAATAAAACTTGTGGCTAAAAGAACAAAGCTGTGTTTATTGAGAGCTCAATAAACGCAGTGACACGTGCTATCTCCTACTAAGCAGACGGTATGCTGAAAGTAACATACGCTTTTCAGGTGTAGGTGACCTGGCCCTAGGATAGACGGGAAGTAGAACTAGTTGATTGCATGAAATAATACTGAACAAAACTAAGTATGGGATGTCTATTAGAGACCATGAAGTTCGTCCACTGCTGTAGTAGCAGGGAGTGTTAGTGTTAACTGCTGTTGCAGAAGCAGCTTCTAATAACTGGTAGCTATTGCTGTCACTGAAGCCTCTGGTGACGACAATGGTAGAAGTTACTGGTGGTTGTTAAAGACTGTTTTTCATCAATTGGGAGCAGCCTCAGGTAGGGCGCTGAAGACTTGTAGGTCGCTGGAGGCCCCAGCACTAGAAGTGGTAGAGCGAGCTCGAGGAACTGCAAGAAATAACTCGTGAGCCTTGCCATGTACGGACTTATATAGTCCGAAGCACAGGTGCGACGGTGTGTCGAGGGGGGGGGGGACCATGTTACGTCCCTCTGGTGTGAGGCCGGAGTGGGGATAGCAACCCGCTAGTCATCTCTTGTCTCCGTGTATGCTTGGCGGCGCTCGGCCGGGCCCTGAGGTGGCTGACGGCTTGTTGGCTCTCAGCGTGAGAGAAGGTTAGGTCCGCTGGCTTGCGCAATCTTGGTATCCACGTGTTTGGGCGCCCTCCAGGATTGTGGCAGCCCGCAATGTCCGTGTACAAGTTGGCAGGGTTCGACTCTTGCGTGGGTAGAAGTAGAATATACTTGGCGTGATGTGAGGTGAGGCGTAATCGTATTAAGTAGTAGAATAAAGCAGCATGCGTCAAATCCTTAAACTGTACATTGTACCCTTAATAATTCTTTTGGTTGAAAATAGAATTTCATAATATCTTAACCGAAGCCTTAATAAATGTCTTATCCTAAACATGAGTTACATATAAAACTATTTATTTACAACCCTCTTATCCCTATGTTACTGTTGTCAAGAAGTCAATGTAGTCACGTCAATGAGATCCCAATTCGTGTCACT
Source organism: Dryococelus australis (assembly GCA_029891345.1). Taxonomy (NCBI): domain Eukaryota; kingdom Metazoa; phylum Arthropoda; class Insecta; order Phasmatodea; family Phasmatidae; genus Dryococelus; species Dryococelus australis. Next base: position 85,415,365 of record CM057002.1, on the reverse strand, counting down.
AACATTTAATTCATTAACAACAGCAAGAAGCTAACCTATCCTTACCAATATACATTCTTTTTATTCCAATTTAACCTTAACATGGCTGGATTCATACAAGAATGCACACTGGCGGAGGGTTTTAGGATTATTAAACCTTGTCAGACGTTCTGAAAAAAATATGTCCCTGAGGTGAATCCTATTATAACTCTAAGGGTATTTCTTAACTTAAAATTTACTATTTACAAATATAGAACAAAGAAAGTGATACGTCTAGAAAACAAGAAATTTATTCATTTCAATTTACAGCACTCTGATGAATTACAAAACAAATTCTGCTTCCGGAGCGAGTGTGCCAATTATATGTTGCTTATGTCCAACTCATTATTTCTGGATGTCGCTTGAAGCTCTACTGCTTTCACTCTCCTATATTATTATTAAAGCTGTTTAGGCACACTTATCTCCAATTCAATTTAAATTAACCTATACAATTTACACTGCCCTCAATTATTTTGTTGACCACTGTCAATCTTTTATATTGACCTGAACGAAGCACGTGCAGTGTCCTGTCACTGGTGTTGTGGTCTTGCACTACACAGGTTTTACACTCTGATGGTGCGTTCAATTCCTGATGCTGTGTCTTTACACTATACAGATTTTACACTGTGATGTAGCATTTAGTCACTGCCTTACTATTTGTGCATTTATCAATGTTGATGGTTGCTTTCTGAAGCCTGAACTGAGATATCGTCGAAGTGGTTTTGGTTGCGCTAGGTCAGGCACACTGGATCAAGATTACAGGTTATTGGACGGAATACTGGGGCTTTGGATTATGTGGAGTAGGTAGTTGGCATCTGGCTTGGCACAAAGTCTAGGACTGCGAGCACACCTTACTTATTCGTTTAGGCTTCCTTACCTTGCCCATCTGACTCATAACCTGTTTCTCCAACTGCAGAGGTGGTTGGGTACCACTGGTGCTGGCGCTAAGCCCTGGTGTCTTACTGCTGCTGTCAACTGCTGGAATGCTGGGTTCTGCTCTAGGCAGGCTGGCTGCTTGTCAACGTGTGGTGCGAGTTGGACACACACCTTTTGAATAAAAAAACAAGGCTAGGAACAATACATATTTATGACGTAGTTTAAACAAGGTGGCACATGCTATCTCCTACCAAGAAAAACATGGTTGGAAGTAACATACAGTAAAACAGGTGGAGGTGACCTGCTGCTAAACTTACTTGGAATAAAATTACTTCAAAGGCTATAAAAACAACTAAGTCACAGCTACTCTAACTCGGGATGTCGCGAAGAGACTATTAAGGGGAAACAGTAGCTCTCACTACTTTTAATGGAAGTGGGTGTAGTTGCTTCTACCAGAAAGTAGTGGCAGTTGTCGAACCAGGAGGAACAAGAGTATGGGATTGGTGTCTGCAGGCTTACTGTTGAGCTGGTGGTAGATGCTGCAGAACCTTTGGAGCTGGTGGTAGCCATTGATGGCAGCCTCTGGCGCTGCTGCTGGCTGGTGGTAGGAGCCTCTGGAGCTTCTTGTAGCTGGTGGTAGAAGCTGCTGGGGCCCCTGGAGTTCTTGGAGAGGGCTGTGAGGGTCTAAGGTTCAGTAGAGAGCCCCAGCACACGAAGTGGTGAGGTGAACTACTGGAGAAAATAACTAGTGTCTTCGGCCGTGCATGGCCGTATATATTGTGCTCGGCCAGCCCATTCCTGGGCTGGAGTGGGGGCTGTGATGTTCCTCTGTGACATCTGCCTGGAGCAAGTGGGGTGGGAGAAACTACTCTCTGCTCTCGACTATATGGCCTCAGGCACTCGGCCCTCTTTGGAAAGCTTCGCTGGTGGCGACACACTGTCTGCTGGGTGCATCAGGGAGGCTGACGTGTTACTTCGGCCACTTAGAAGCATGGTTTATTTCACATGTTGAAACCTCCCACTAGGCTTCGATAGATCCTGTATGCACTCATGAATACGTTGGGTTTGAACCTTTCTTGGGTTGCATAGAACTACGTGATTAGTGAGGTGAATTCGGTTCAGGAATCATCAGGAATACCATGTGTCTGTAACTATCCCTCCATGGGAAACAATCCTGTAGCCATCTATGGTTCCATTCCTGGATTGGTAATAACACACTAGGATGAGTCGTAGTCATTTGGTATTACTCAATAATCGGCACGCGTCAGTTTCCTTCTGTCGCACACATTCTCTGTTTTAAGGGAGGTTGAATTTAATTACTGTTTCTCCTTTTTCTATGCGGAAGCATTGCTGGTTAGATTATGCAAAGTCTATTAATTAGCCTTGCCGTATAGGGACTACTACACAACCAGCGGTGTTTTAATTACAATAAGTTTGTAACAAAGGTCACTTACCATTTGCTTATAGGGTGCAGTGTCATTTCTGTTGCCCCTTTTTCTGTGTTCGGCCTTGCTTACGGGGTGGTGGTTGTGACAAGGTTGGCCACAGATACGTAGGTGTGGGCCGCCAAGGGCTTCTGCTAGTTGGGTTGATGGTTTAAGCAAGGAGCACGGGGCTGGAGGTGTATTGAGGCCCTGTACATGTTTGGTAGTCTCCACATGTCCTGCTTTCAAATACCATTGGTATTAGTAGTTGACTTGGCTATTGTAGTTTGCCAAGTAAGATGGGGTGAAGTCGGTCATTTGGAATGTGCTTTCTCTAGGTACAAAATGCATTATGCATCAATGTTTGTGTGTGTTTGCACTTGTTTGTGTGTGTTTGTAAGCATTTGTTCATGTTTGTGCTTGCTTGTGTGTTTGGTATGTGCATGTGTTTGAGTGTGTCTCTCGTAAACAAAAAAACTGTGAACAAAACCTCTTATAGATGTTAGCATTTTTCTTTGTCATTCAGTTTTCGAAATCGTACATCATTTTAGTATTTTCTTGAGGAGTGTAAAATAGTGATTCTACTGTACTTTCTTCAACCAAGAGCTATGAGTATGTGGCTGTACTGCTTGCAGGACGTCTGGACAGACATCTGCCAATTCCAACTCATCACGGTCGCATGCTGTGTTCCAAATTGTGGTACGCACACCAGGTGTGTCACGTATACATGGCAAGTTCTCTCTCATCGACCTGGCTGGCAATGAGCGTGGGGCAGACACTTCCTCTGCCAACCGCCAGACGAGTGAGTAATATGTGTAGCTCCATCAAAACCACCATATTTTTCAAATGTTAATGTTTTTAGTCTGAAAATGTGCAGCATAGTCACTTCTTAAACCATATACAGTCGACACACTATCTACAGTTTTTCAGGGGACTGTCAAAAAATTTCTGACCTTATTGTCTTCACTTTGAGTATAATGAAAGCTGTACATTTTCTGTGAATAAAGTTTAGCTAAATAAACACAGTAAAAATAGGGATTTTAGGAATATTTAGGATTAATATTACTGTAAATAATGCAGTAAAAAATTTCTCTTAAACTTGTTTAAATAAAGAAAATGTTTTATAACGCCATTGTAGTCCCACCCTTTTAGGATCAAAAAATTAGGTCCGGAAAACTGCAACAGACCCAGTCTCAGACCCTAAAAGGTCGCAGAGCAAGATGAATCAAGTTTTCAGATTTCTCATGTGGAGGGCCCTCAGTAATCGAATAAAGCAACAAAAGGCCGAGCACCGCAAGATTTAGGTCGCCTACCTCATCACAAAAATATAACAGTGGGGCACAAAGTATGTGCACAAATTATATATTTTGTTAACCTCAAATTTATTTTTGATATCTACTGTTTTTCTTGTTTCCAATAGTGCATTTAACATAAGCTGCAACAATTTTTAATTCATCCAAGAATAAGGTTGTTAAAAAGTAATGTGAAAATAAATATTTTAAAGAATCATAACAATTTGGAGTTAGCAAGCAGTTTACTTCCACCACAAAAAAAAAAAAAAAAAAAAAAACAGAATAAACAAAAAAAAAACTTACTTTAACAAGAAACTAATGTAATTTGTCCACATCAGCAATGATAACTTTGTAATAAATAATAATAAATATATTTATAAAATTGTTACATTCTTATCTTTTTTTAAATGTAATCCCTCTGCTCTGTTCACTGTAGCAGAGGCTCCTCCGATAATTCATATATCATTTAAGCATTAATTTAGGAGTCCTTGCAGCACAAATTTTACCATTTTAAAATGCTAATTTATGAGGTAAATAAATGGTACATTATATCTGAGACAATATTGTCAATAAAAATTTAAAAATTCACATTTCTGTTTTTTAAGAGATGCTTTCCTGTAATTAAAATTTCTTGTGGGTTGGCCAAAACTTTAATGCAAAAGTAATAAAGTACCCATCATTCCTGTTAGACAGCCTGGAAATGCCCGGTGTGCACCGTTCAAGCTGTTAACATTGCTGGAAGTCAATAGCCATGTTTCTGCGGGCATGCGGCAACTGCCCCACTCTACAAAAACTAATTAAGGGATGTTAAAAACACATTGTCGCAAAAACTAATAATTTCCCGACGAACACCTTAGTTAAAGAAACACTTTATTAACTGTCAGGTGGTACGATCAAATACATTTCCAACATAAAAGCGTGGTTACATGAGAGTAATTAAAAAGTGAAGTTGACTACATCTTGAGATGAAGGGAAGACTGGCTCAGCACCAAATATGTGGAGTGAAAGACTCTTCAAAGGGCACTATATAGAAGTAATAAACTTTAAATTTAATTGTACACACTACAATTTATGCTATTGTTTTTATAAAACAAAAATATTATATCTCTCTCAATAATTTATATTTCTCATTACAAAATTTTACCATAACTTTTTAGAAATCTCTGCAGTTTGTAAGTTATATAAAATACAGATATTTCTTCCCCCATATTTGTCAAATTCAAATTACAGTGGCCGGCTCTGGCTGCGGAGGAGTGGTGCGGGTGCTGTTCGTAGGTTCCTAGGGTAGGTGTGGAGGAATAGCAATATATGATTGTGTTAATGGTTCAGGGGATTAAGTCCCAGGACGTCAATATCAAAGTGTACTATTATCAGCTGCTGTAAAGGTATTCGTATTCTGCCTGCTAATCTGATAGGTGGAGTAAATATTATGTTCTCTTCAGTTCATTCTGGAATTGGTGGGTGTGAGAACTTAATCTATATTTCTCTTAATGCCCTTTTCAACTTTTTCATAAGCCAACTTCTGTGGCTGAATTAATAAAGTTGTCAAACTCAAACAACGTAAAGCGAAGCCGGGTAAGAGGTGATGGCTGTATAATGTGCGTCAAGGTACTGGAATTTCATGCAAGATTCACCCTGCAACTCAACCCCCAGCCGTTTTCCAGCTGATGAATGAAACTACGCAGTATAGGACCCGTATGTCGGCAGCCAATGCCATTAGATTGGTGTGTTCCACTGCGGGTCAGGTAGTTCAGACAGTTCTCTCTTCTTAACCAGACCGTTCCCCAGCCCGCAGATTAGGACGCTAGCCAAATATCCAATTCCACAAACGGAAGAGAATTATGTTAGGTGTGTGTTCCGTTCGGCGATAGTTCGAGTAGCCAGCTTTATCTTACATGTGCAAAGTAAGGTGATTAAATAGGCCACTGACTACCCTCTCGTATCTGTGCATAACCTATCATGGCAAGTATGGCTAACGTTCAGGGCCTGAAGGGTTGTGGACGGAGTGAGTGGCCGTTGGTTGATAGGATACTGTCAAGGCCAAGGGGAGTCGAACCCCAGAGTGAGGCGGATGGAGGTAGATTCCCGACCAGGAGTTGTACCCGCCTCTGTACTAGAGCTGCCAATATGCGGGATGCCAGCTGTTCCAGGAGTATGTGATGGAGATTATGTTTCGTGGTGGTGGAGGTGTAAGGTCTGACTGGGGCTATCCTGACAGGACGAGTGGGTTGACGTGCGGGGGTGAATTCTAAGGAGGGAGAGGTTGCACGGGTTTCAGGACTACCTTTGATGGGAGTCTAACCCGTACCGTCTACCCAGATTCAAGTTTTATGTTGCCAAAGTTTGGCGGTTTAGCTTAGGTCAGGTGTTGAACTCAGATAATTCTGCCAGAGCTGAGCTTCTCTACACTATACGCCTTGGAGGTCTGGCTAGCTATGGTGTCTGCAGGAATAACTTCAGCTATAGGTAGGGACTAGAAAATTTTGCGATCACGAAATTTTCACAAAGTCGTGCAAAATTTAGGGGAAAGTGAAAAAAAAAAAATTGGCACGAAAAAACGATTTTCGATCAATTTTGTAAATTATGCACAAAAATGTTTATTTATTATGTAGTTCCAAGTCATTTAGTTAAACTTAATAGAAAAAGGCAGTGGTCACAGAAATCAACAAATATTTAAAATGGTAGCAAAATTTGAACGTGATGTTCACATACAAAATGTTTGTATACACAATGTAAGCAAACTGAAATCCTAACCAAAAAACTAGAAATCAGACATTCAATACTGGGACTTTTCGAAAGTATTGAGTATAGCGATGTGCACATTGATACATTTAGTCAATGCATGAAATGTTATATTATCAATCTATACATGTATTGCTTGGTCCACCATTTTCCCTATTGTTGTGTAGTGGTCACAAATATGGTAGGACAATATGTGAAAGTATTCGAAAAAGCGTGAGACACCAATGCTAGCACCCCTAGCAGTGTGAACGGTTTGTACGGTGATAAGCTGTTTATACTTTAAGTACATTTTTTAATATGAATAAGCAACTATTATATTATGTTCTGCAAAACAACACGTTTTAATACTACGAGACAAATGCACTTAAATTGCGCATGCCGAGCCGTGTAAATTTGAATTTCCCGGGTATTTGTCATTTCAAGCCACTAGGGACCCTGTTGTAGCATGTCTCGCATGTTGTTAAAACGCCTCAGTTTCCCATATTGTCCTACCATATTTGACGGCCACGTTTATTTTTGTAATGTAGTCAGTCGATGCAGTTTCTACTTTCGGAAAGCCGGTGAAGTGTCGTATGATTGAGCTAATTATTTTGTGTCGATGGCAGAGAAACGTGTAGTAAGGAGGATTTCAACATGTATTCATGAATTGCAAATAGGAATTAAACAGTTAGAATGCTTGAAATGTACGGCATCTAGAAAACCATAATTCTAACTTTGTTTTGCAGTGTAAAAATAGCACGTTTATTGTATGCAAAATGAACTTCGCAAAATATATTTACGACCTGAATGTGTTTAATATTGAAATTGGTACGAACTACATATTTATCGTGTTTTCTTTCGGTGGAGTTAAAACTTTAGGCAAGGCCTATATAATTGGAAAGTTTCTTCATACGAGCAAATTTTCGACTCTTCCAATAAACAATACGTAAATAAAAATGATACGGCCTCATAAGAAGAGGTGCAAAACACCACCATCTCATGAAAGATGTTAAACTAAAGTCTCTCCCAACCCCATTTAATCTACTGGCAATAAAATTAATGGAACCCCAGCAGTACAACTTTGCCATAACAAAAAAAAAGGGCAGGCCGGAATGGTAACATACATTGAAAGTAGCATTTGTTGACATTCGTTGTTTTATTCATAGACAGAGCAGTTGTGGTGCAAGGATACATTGTGGCCACACTAAGTTTCTATTAACTTTCAAAATTTAGTGAACATATGTTCGAAATTCTGAATGCAAGTACATTTTTCAATTTTTTACGTGTCATTTGCATTTGCAACCGGTATTTCATATTTATTTGACGTGTTTTGTATAATCTGTGAAAACTACCAATGCAAAACAACTTTAACAGAATAAGAAATTAATCTCACTTCCAGTAGCGGAATAATTACTGTTGTTTTTCATCTAGCAATAAACGGTTCCCACATTTCCTCTGACTTGAAATTTTTGGTAAAAATGGATTATAAGTAATAATGTCATTCTTTGAAATGGCTTATTAAAGGTTTTTAGTGGGGTTCACAATTCATTTTGGGTGTACACAAATTAAAAGCTCACTGGTGAAAACATCGAAACGAAAATACTGCTTTTCAAGTTCCAAAGCAACAACATTTTCCAGTCCGTAGCTATTGGTGGTGTCTTTTCTGGTGGGTCAATGTATTCTCCCGTAGGATATCCAGGCCAACAGGTGCATAAGTGGTGGTCGAGAGGGGATTTGTGGCTGATGGGTACGAAAGGTGAAATCGGTCGCGGGGTGGTTTCGTTAGTCTGGGTCCCGAGTTTGATCTACGGCTGTTCACTTACTACTACATCTGTGAGTTTGGTTCTGGCTAAAGCGCAGCGTTCTTTACACCATTACTAAGTCTGTATTCCGCCTCTTCTATTATACATCTGATATTATATAACTTTATAAACAAATATGACTTAACAAGCTCTCAACAAAAATGATAGATGGCTAACTAGAATGACGGTAAACATGCTTTGATAGAACGTAATTTTTATTACGTGATTTGGGAAACTGAAAAGTCCCCAGCTAAATAATTTACATAAATTGGAGCTGACTAGCTAAACACTCTGATGAAAATTAAATTACGTACGCGTAATCAAGCGAAGGCAAGCCTGGTGATAAACATATCTCCCAAAAATTCCTCAAGCAAAATATATTCAATGGTAAACTATGACTGACTCAATTTACAGTGTACTCAACTACCTGAATTTATCCACGTCGGTAATGAGCATGACGGTTTGCTACCTCGGAGTCATGAAAGTTGAATTGGGTGCAAGTTTATCAGGTGCGGGAAAGGGATTACCTCTGATGTGGAGTAGCTGTCCTTACAGTCAAGCTGCTTGGAGGGTGCAGTCTTCTTCAGTCTGCTGATAAGGCCATCTTGGAGGCTTCTAGGTATCTTGTGCTGTTATTCAGATTGCGAAGAGGAGAGACTTTGCATTCTGAGGAAGTCTTTTTGCAGACTTAGGAGAGTCTTTAGCAGACTTTAGAAGAGGTGGGGAGCCTTTGCAGACGGAGGAGGGGCTCGCAATCCTTCACGGCTGCGGCGAGCCTGGCGTATCTGCCTGTGCATGGTACTGGTCCTCTATTTATACTAAAAATCCCGTCATCAGGGATTCTTCAGGGTGCGGGGGGTAGCTTAGCCTTCCAGCGCAGGAGTCTGTTTATCAGAGCGCTGAAGCGCTGCTCTTTTCTTTATCACCCTGCCAGGATGTGATGACAATTTTATGCGCCTCGGGCTGAGGCTGGCTGGTTGTGACGTCACAAGGCCACAGGGGTGCTGTCATCTCTGGGGGTTTCAGGAACTTCTTCCAGGGCTAAGCAACGAGTAGTAGAATCTCAAAAATTATTTATTCAATTCATGGGGGTGACTCTGCATGCTTGATTCTGAGTGGGCAATGTAGATTGTAATTACGTGTGCTAATTACAATTAAGTATTTGGCAGTCCAGACTCGTGGAAACTTCTTGCTCAATGCTTTTATTTGTGTTGCAGCTAACTTCCACCTGAGCTCTGTTCGCAGATGGGGCGAAGTCGTCCGCAGTGCGCATGTTCAAACAGCACAGCATGTTGACATGCGTCAGTAGTTAAATAATTAAAACAAATAATTAAATAGTTAGAAACTATTCCAAGTTCTTATAGGCCAACAAAGGGTGGTTGTAAAATGCTAAGAGTGGAAAAATACTAACATTGACTGGACCAAAATATCTTTTTAATGAAGATGTATTCAAAAGAAAAATATTTAAAACACGAGGAATCACACTCTCCTGACCACTATAACAAAAGTGTAAATATTTTATATTGATTGTGTGGAAAATCAGTAACAAATGCCAGGTGGAGGTAACCTGGATAAAACAGGGTGATATGAAGTATAGTAAATCAAAATGGGAAAATACTTGTCAAAAATAAAATTGCCCAATCATATAATTCATCTAGTTGAATTAAAGGGGTTTTTCCGGAAGTGACCTAGAGATGCAGTTTAGCAACAGGGAGGCCTTGACTCAAGCGGTGAAGACGTAGCCTGGTTAGGGCCTTATGTTGTCGCTGTGACCTTCAATACCTAGGTGGTAGAGAGGAGGTAAGAAGTGATGGAATTGGTAGGGACAACATCTGTTCGGCCCTCTTGGTAGCCGTTGACAACTCCGGAAGATGCAGGCGGAGGCCAAAGAGGTGGAAGGCCTGTGGATGGTGACCCTCTGAGGGTTGCTGGAGGCGGCCGAAGAGGTTGAAGGCCTTTAGTAGATGCGGGTCCTCCGGAGCTGGATGGAGAAGTCTTCCACTAGTCCTTCCATGGTTACAGGTGCATGTGAGGGATTCTGCCCTGTGCTAACACCAACGGCTTCTACAGCAATAAGGTGCAGCAGAATCACTCCTGAGGCCTGCTCTAGGATCCCTTTTATACTAAATTTCCCAGTTCGTTGGCTCTGAGGGGTGCGTGTGTGGGAATTAACCCTGCGTTTTGGGCGTAGAGCTTTTTTCATCACACATGGGTTCCTGGATCCCTATCTCTAGTGGCGATCGGCACCAGTTGACGACACATCTTGCCCGCATGTGCTCGTGGAGGCCATGACTGCTGGGCGGGTCACATCCCTTCCGCGGTGAAAAGTTAAAATCTTGCAGTCTTTCTTAGTGGGAACAGCAGAGTGGAATCTGTCGCTTCTTCGGGGAGGGGCATTGACGTGATGGCTTCTTGTAGAGACTAGGCGAACGGTAAAAGCGTGGATCACATGGTTAAAGAGTGTGTTGAGTCTCTGTCAAGTTTGGATTGGTTCATGTTACCCGCCTCTATTATTCTTTTTATGTGAGTTTGAATAGCCCATCAGTGATTGCTAATCAAGATGGGGCAAAGTCGGTTATACAGAGCGTGTTCCCCAGAAGCGATGAAAAGTGTCTTGCGTCAACTGATTATTGGGCTTGGGGACTGATTTACTGGACTGAAAATCAAAGATTTCATCCCCTCTGGCTAATTTTATATTCAATGTTATACAATATGAAAATTTACCGTATTTTGGCATTGTATAGGCTGCACCATAAGTTTCGGTAGAAAATTAGGGTACTTAATATTTCAAGTATAGGCTGCACCGAATTTTTGTATTTGTGTAAATATTGTTAAGTTAAGATTCCGTACAAACCTAATAAATTCCGATTTAATTTCTCCCCTACAAAACATTAGCGACAAAAAATTTGTATTATGTTGCCATGTTTACAAACATATATTGTGCAATTACTATTCCACGGATGGTAACTTGACTTGAGAAAGCAAAACCACGGTAAGATGTTACACAAAGTGGCTTCTTAGCAATGTGCACTTGTAGTGCCGTGGTAGGCGTGCAAACTATAAAAGTTATATTTCTCTTGTACAGGAGAGAAATTTTCTCATGTATGGCATCTATGGCAGAGCTCCAACCTGTTTACATTACACCTGTGGGATGGTTAATTTGTTTATGAACGTGAGTGAACAAATAATTCAAATAATTGCACAAATAAGTTTTTTTTTTCCCCCTCACTTTTTCCTCTTCTCTTGCTTGCTCGCTCGCTTGCTTTCTCGCTCGCTGGCTCGCTCTCCAGCGGAGATAAGTCTTTTGAGAGGGGTGTTGACGTGACATCTTCTGGGTGAGTTTTGGTGAACAGTAAAATCTGGGAGCACGTGTCTGTAGTATCAATTGGGCTGCACCAAAGTACCCTGTAGGCATGTGTCCTGCCTCCATTACCGTTTGATTGGCATGGCTTGCCCCATAAGGATTTATTATGCTCCAAGATGGGGCAAAGTCATTTAGTAGATTGCGCTTGCTAGATGCGCAGAAATGTTATGCATCAGTGCTTACCCATTATTAGACAACTAACGGTGTTGCATAGACCCTTACATTGTAACAGTTTATTCAAAAGATATATGTGTTTTGAAATAAATGTATATAAATCCAATTTCCACGCAAGAAGTTACTGAAAATTAACTTTATTCTTGGGAATACTAGTCACTCAATGTCCAAACAATTTTTGGTGACAAGGGGAGGTAAAGTATTTTCTTCTGTGCGTATGATTTTTTTTTTAAGAAAATGCTAATCTTAGAGTTAAATTAATATTATGTTTTAAAAAATGTTGATTTTACGCCAGATACAATGAAACACCGGCCTTACGGAAAGAGTCCTTTATCACAAAAGAAAACATCTTCTCAAATAATAATTCCTCATTAAAATTTGACGAGTGTCCGATTAGGCTGACTGGACACGTTAGTCGAGGATTTTATCCGCCAAAACAAAAGCAGCTTAGGTAGCTGGGATGAGACAAGGGGTGTTGGCTAGTTCTTGTACACCTTTCTTCTAGTTGTGTATTCTAGGAAGATATGCCCTTAGGCGTGACAAATTGTCGATGCCAGAACGGGTGTTCAACAAACGAGCTTCTTTAGACCAGATGATGTGGTCGGCGCACTTCATTACCGGTCAGAAGTCCGGTGACAATCGTGTGACAGTTTGTGTGGATGCGGACACATGGTGGAAAGTCAGTGAACACAACCGGAGCAGGTGCGACTGCTCGTCATCTGAGTTTGGCGGCATGGTCCCCTTACACCTGTCTATCCTGTGTAGGATGGGGATGCTATCCTTGGCCTGAGAGCAGGGTGAGCCAGGTGATGCTCCCTGCAGTTTCTGACACTACTCCTCTCATAAAGCATAGGGTAACAGCTCTATAGTTCACACAGAACACTGAGACAGAAATACTAACAGTGTAACCCAATAGTGACTTTCTGGCTCAATCTCGATAAAAGTCCACACTGATCCCCCACCATAGGCGGGCTGATCAGGGACGTGGAGCCGTGTGGACCGCCAAGCCTCTACTGGTTGTGCGTTCGCATAAGGATGCCTGGCAACACTGCAGGCCACAGTCACTGCATACTTACCAGTGCGTATGGTGAGAAGCAACCTGAGTCTGTTGTTCCTCCTGGCGTGAAGGTGTTGCTAGTGGTTGTGGCGTCTCTGTTTCTCCCCCACGAGCACTTACAGTGCTGTTGTGTAGCTGGAAGAAATAGGTAGCCGTCTAATATGTATTTCTTAATTCTGTTTAGTAAAATTCCCGGTCTCCATCGACAGTGTACAGCGTAATCTACCTTCAACTGTGGATACAAAGAAATTCCCTGGAAATAAAAACAAAGGTAGACAGCAATGTGTGTTTATTGAAAGTTCAATAAATATGTGACTTGTGCTACCTCCTACCAAGTCAAGGATAGATGAAGGTAACTGCATTGTTTCAGGTGTAGGTGACTTGGTTCTAAGTAAAAGAGAAATACTGGTTCTAGACGAAAAATAAAGAGTTAAAGTTGGACTGCTAAATAAAGGTGTCTAAAGGGACAAAGTGACGTTAAAAGAAAATGTTAGTGTTCGTATGTCATCGGGTTGACTGGTCGTCGACGTACGTAGTAAGTAGCCGTGAGGGCATACGTGATGGTTGGTAACTTCGCCGAAGATTCAGAGCGCTGGTAGTGCTGTGGGAGGTTGCTAGAGATGTGAGAGAATGACTCCCGAGCGACTCCCGAGCTCGACTGCGGCCGGACTTATGTAGTGGTAGCTTGTTGGCTGCCGGTGCGGGGGAGGCATGTTGTCCTCCGGCCTTGGGTGGCGTGAGAATCCTCTCATCAGCGATTCTGGCTTCGTGCCTCGTCGGGTGTGCTCGGCTTTGCCCGAGGTCTGGGCAGCTTGTTGAGCCGGGGGGGGGGGGGGGGGGTGTGCCTGCCGAATTGCGTATCCTTCAGGTGAGAAGGAAAAACACAGAAGTTCCCATTGCCTGTAGGGTGGGCATTGTTCATGCCTGTACAGACGGAAGAGGTGCTCTAGGCGATGAGTCGTAATCATATTTGATTAGATGTAGAAGCTGCATGCGTCAAATGTATTGCATTACACTTTCACGCAAAAACATTTCTTTGAAATGCTAGTGATGATAGGTGCAACTATTTTGAGCAACTGATAATCTTGATAGAATTTCTACCTTCCCCGGGCACCCATTTGCACTGTGGCTGGCGTGTGAAGGCAAGCATGCGTAGTAGAGAGAGAGATAGAGAGATATATATATATATAGACATATAGACATATATAGAGATAGATAGATTTAGGGGGGAGGGGGGACTTGAGTTTACTTTTGCTAGACAACAGCTTCCCCTCTGTCATGTTAGGGGTGGAAGGAATTTGCATGGCTGAGAGAGCCTGAAAGACTAGTATGAGAGAGAATGCTACATTGGTTGGTTGGTAACCATTTCCCCTCTTGTCAGGTGCGTAAGGGGAAGCAACATGTGAGACTCGTCACACCAACCCATAGTGTCACAGACATGTTAAAAAGACAAAGCGTGGCAGAGCTGTAAAATATGGTGGCACGCATGACTTATTTCACGTCCAGTTATTGGACGTTTGCATAAACAACCAGCTTAAAAACTGTTGTTGCAGGAAATCTTAGGTGATGGGATCTGAAATATACTTTGATTGATGCAACATTCTATAAATGATACAAGCAGTTAGCTTTATTATTATTTATGTAGGAGTTTTGCTGGGACCACAGAAAATTAACTGTGGATACAGTTTGTGTACGTGCGTTTACTGTACAATGAGCGTTGACTGTAGTCGTGTAACTTCTATCAAATTCAGATTTTATGCAAGTGATTTGTTGTTTCTAGCATATAGTTACTCTATGAACTCTTTTTCTGTTCGACTATAAGACAGGAAATACTTTTTAGGAGACAATATTTAAGAACCTTAAAAGCTAGTATTTTTTCTCTACAGCTTAACTGAACCTGGGATTGGCTGTTTCAGGCAACACACTTGACCTAAAATATTTTTAGCTTCTGAAAATTTCTTGGCACCATAATTCATTCTGTCATTCCCTCAGATGAATTTTGTCCAGATCACAAAACATGAAAAGTGACCTATCTTACTACAAATGTTTAACTATGACGCGTGACGTCCTATGGGCAAAGGAGGTACACCACGTCTCAAGTGTTTTGTTGGGTGCGATGGCAGACACACCCTGGGGTAACTTGGATCTTTAGTGACTGCGTGAAACAGGAGCCCAACCAGTGTAGATTACCGAAACCACCATTGAGTAAAGGCAGCCAATTCAGCGCAGGAATGGCAGAGAAATGGGAGGGACCCTACCGAATCGTTGGCCGGCAAGACAACGTCTATGGGGTCGAGGACACCAGAGGCCGCATCAGGAAAGTCACCAGATGGCAGATACGCCCCTGTCCGGGTGAAGAGACTGAAGCCACCACAACCTCCAAGGGATCCGTTGTAGATGAGCAAGAAGACAATCCCATAACAGAAACTGCTTCTGCCAGAACACCTTCACCTCCAAGGACCGGAGGGGGATACAAGGTCAGACCTCCAAGTCTCCAGGAAACGCCAGTCCGCATTGAGTTTTCTGCAACACGAGTCGCCACGTCGAAGAGGACTCTATTCTCCACTCGCAGCAGCTATCTATGTCATGCCACCACCCGCTATGCCCAGATGTCTCCTACCATGACTGAGATATCCTGGTTCAGCATGATGGGCTGACAGCCACGTCGTAGACAGCAACCGTAGAGTCCAGCAGCAGAGAAAAGAGAAAAACCCAGCGCCATTGAGACTACAGGGCATCGGGAACTGCCACCTCGATTAACCGCCCCGGCTCTGGAGGGCCAAACCAATGAGGAGACTGTAGCTCTGGATGACGTTGTAGCTGCCTCTGAGATGTCGCCTTCCAAGAGGGAGGAACCTGCTAGAACTCCCAGTGATGTTGAGGTCAACCTGGTGACCCCGACAGAGTTGGTCCCGCTAACCGCGACCTTACTGGATGACATGGTCACCCAGCCGGTCTTGGCATCCCTCGGTGCCGAGGTTTCCACCACCGAGAAGGATGAAGAAGCTGAGCCCCGCCGCCGTGCCGAGGAGACAGAGCAATCTGAAGACACTGCCTCCTTTGGCCACCCAGGGTCTGTTATTGGGGGATGCCGTAACCAACCGCCAGCAACAGTATTCATAGAGGGAGGCACTAGCTGCAGTTTCCAGCAGATATGGGGCCATCCTGGAGGCCTTGGTTCAGCTGGTACCGTCAGCCACGTCCTATCTGACGACGTGGCCAACCTGCCGGTCTTTACAGATACTCTCAACAAGAAATTTTATTATGGAATTGTTATAAATAACATTTCTAAGAATTATTGTTGTAAATACTCAGTGCTCATGTTGTTTGAGGGTTTTGTTTTTGCAAATGCTATTTTTTTAATTATGTAGGTGGGCCCCGTACACCATGTGTTAGTTAATTTCATTTTTAAGTGCACTTGTGTGTGCATTATGATTTAGCTAGCTTCCCGGTGGATGGTCCTGATTTGGCAAACCCTAGAATCATGCACAACTTTTTACTGCTATGCGACATATAGGACAGTCTGGCAGAGGCATGTTATTCTCCACCTTCTGCAGCCACAGCTGGTAATTTATATGTAGCTGACACCCTTCACGAGTGAGGCCTAGCACACATGAAAGTGTCGAGTGTTTTGCGTGTTGCTTGTTTTGCTTTTCTTTCTCAACAGGAAATCACTGTAATTGAGATTTGGGACTGACAGTCAACTACTGCCTACCAGTCAACCTGGGGTTGCTCGCAACCCAGCAGGGCACTTAGCCAATTAACCCCACTACAGATGAGATTCTCTGTTGCACAGTCGTTGTAGCTACCATGGATAAGATAAGTCTGATTGATGAGACTTATGTTGAAGGAGGTGGAAGATTAATGCATAGCGCAAGAGCTACAACGTGGATGAGACCCTCTGAGGGCAACCAGGATCGGACCCCCTGAGGGTGGTGATATTACAGATTGTCTCAAATTGGGGTGCACTAGTTTGCTTCAGTGGTTGGGAGGTAACATAAAGACCAATTTGGGTAGTTTTGAGTGAATATTGATGAGGCCAGAATTTTATCAGGAGTTGAGAACGGTTTGGTTCTTGTCTGTGCCCTTTTGATAAGGGACAATCATGGTGATACTAGAGTTGCTGATTTTTGTTTGGGGATCTGTGGTTGAAGTGGCATGCTGAACTTGTTTGTAAACAGTGGTTCTTGGGTAGTCTTTATTGAGAAATACTTTAGCTATTAGATCACACTGTTTGTTTAATTTAGTTTGAGTGGAGCAAATGCATTTATCTCTGGCAAGACTATACATCAAGTATTTCTTGGCAAAGAATGGAAGTTAGCTGTAGAAATGTAGGTGTTGAAGGTTGCTGGTGGGTTTGTTTGAAAAGGATTTTGTTATACTAACAAATAAATTGAATTTTTTTGTTTAATGTCAAGTGTCATTGTTTATGAGTATTAACTGTATGGAGGGTTAACAGGTGGGGAAAGTTTACAATAAGCTTGAAACATTGTTACGTGGCTTAAGAGGTGAAGAATGTGTGTGTGCATGTACACAGGGATGGAGGGAGCAGAGATAAACAAGTCGCTGCTGGCTCTCAAGGAGTGTATCCGTGCACTGAGTAGGAAAGGAGCGCACCTGCCGTTCCGTGCCAGTAAGCTGACCCAGGTGCTGAGAGACTCCTTCATTGGCGAGAAATCTCGCACTTGCATGGTAAGTTTTCATCCACTTTTAATCATACTGTATTTACTACTAGGAACGTTTATTCTTTTGTGAGGCCAGGGTGAAATCTGCAATACTGTATGGACGCATAACGCTTACTGGCTATTAAAAATAAACAACTTTGTTTCTTCTACATTCTTCATCTACAAGCAACAATGAACGGGGTTTGGACGCATATAATTTCTACAGGAGCACCTACAGGTTTTTCCCTGGACCGGGTATTATTACAGATGTCAGAATTCTATGTTTCAACAATCCTTCTGGTCAGTAAGCCATGCAAAGCGCCACCTCTCCTCACGAAGATGCCAATAATAGATTGTCAGTAATAGATGCCTTGTTCGAACCCCAAAGTAGTACAAGGGCACGCCAAGAAGTTTTGCATGCCAGCAATGGCCGCCCATAGTTCCGTCCGAGATGTGTGCACATAGCACCCCCCACCACTGAGATGGCGCAGCCCTCAGCCAAAGTAGAATATATTCCCGTGCAGAGGCTGGAACAATGTTGCGAACCGTAGCGGAATTCCGCTACACATAGCGAAATTTAAACCTTGGGGTGACAAAGCTGCGAAAAGTGATGGACATAGATAATGTAGCGACTTTATAGCATGCCGCTGACGTCCACAAAAAAAGCCATTGGTTTTTTGAAACTAATCGCAGCAGAGTGAAGTTTTCTTTTTAAAGCTTAAACATTATTTTTAATTAGTAAGTGTTTCAATATTTTTCTAATTTTAACATATAATTTGTTTGAAGACCACGTAATTCAGCGTATGTAACTACTTATTGTTGCTACCATCAATATCACCACTGCGCTGAAGACAGCGGAATGTTCGGAATTCATCTTTATTATGCAATGAATGTCAGGATTTTTGGACCTCAGTGTCGGGATTGCGAAGTCAATTCGCGTGTGTGCCATTTGACCGCCAAGTGAGTTTCTGGAGTTACGATTTTTGAATTCTTGTATTTAGGGAGTTTGTAGTCTTGTTTGTTCATGCTTTTCGTTGTTTTTTGTGATTTATTGTATATCTGGTTGTATGGTAGTTTAAAGGCCAGGTGCTTTTTCCGCCAAATTATTATAATAAAGTAGAATAAAAAATTGTTGTTTAGCAGAATTTTACTATAGCTGTAGCAAAATCGCCTTTTCCCGTGTTGGCAACACTGGACTGGAAACCCCAGTTGTTGGTCTGCCCTCTTTAGGGCCACACCAGATGGACAGATAGCTCCACCGCCAAAGTAAGCCAGGGGGACCATTGCGGGTTCAGAGTATGTCTCCTTGATGCCAATATCGGTGGGCTTTTTCCTAAGTAGTCGCAACACCAATGTATCCTTTTGTTGTTCGTCCTGAATCTGGTTTTGGGTAAGGTTGGTTGGTTATAACCTTAGCCTCAGGCCGGGGTGGGCTCGCGAGTGGCTAGGTGGTAGTAACCTTTCCCAATCCTCGCTGGCTTTGACCCCTTGACCCCTTCCGCGGGATCAGGGTAACGCGAGAGGGTATCCAGTAAATGGTTGAGTCGGCCCGGACTGTGTAGCACCGAGAAGTCAAACTCTGTTAGAAATAATTCCCATATTCCTGGTTTCGCTCGCGTGAACCGGGACTTCTGCAACCATTTTAGTGCCTCATGATCTGTACATAAGATGAACTGTCTGCCCTCCGGCAGGTAACAATATTTACACATTGCCCAAATGACTGCAAGACATTCCTGTTTATTGCTGTGGTATCGGGCCTCCGTATCGCTTAGCCGGGTATTTGCATAGATGACCAAGGGTTGTTGGTCGTCATTCTCTTGATATAGTACCACACCCAGCCCAACTTGGCTGGTGTCTGTTTGTAAGATTAGGGGTCTTCCCTTGGTGGGCTGGTGTAGGCATCTAATGTGTTGGAATCTTTCCTTTAAGTTAGTAAACACCCTCTGTGTCTCGGGGTCCAGTCTATCCTCCGATCTGTACGGAGGAGGGCGTGGAGGGAGGCCATCAAAATGGCTCTTGCTGTGTCTGCATGTTAGTCCATGCATCTCGAGACATTCTAGCACCCTTGTCAGGTGATTGTAATGCTTCTCCCAGGTTCGTGAATATACTATAATATCATCGAGGTATGTGAAACTGAACTCTCCCGTATAGCCAGTTAACATTTTGGCAGTCATTAACCTCTGGAAGGTTGCAGGTGCATTCTGTAACCCGAAGGACACAAACCTAAATTAGAGGATTTCCCCCATGGGTGCCATAAAGGTTGTATATTTTCGGCTTGCGGGATGTACTGCAATCTGCCAGTACCTCGATTGAAGATCAAGCATACTGAATATTGAGGCTTCTCCAATGTCCCGGAAGGTGTTCTGCAAATGGATTGCAGAGGGAGCAATTAAGTAGGTATGTTCATTGAGTTTCTTTTAATTTACACAGAAGCGCTTCCCTCTGTCCTTAGGGACTAGAACAATAAGGGGAGTTGTATGCGGATGTGGAAGGTTCGACAATTCCGTGGTGTTTCATTTCTGCTACTTGTTCCAGTACCTCCTACATGCAGTGGGCAGACATTTTGTACAGGGGGCTATAAATGGGAGGTTCCGTGTTGGGTCAAATGTCATATTGAATTGAGTTTGTTGTAACAAGCCATATGTGGCAAAGACTTTAGCGTGCTGACAAAAGATACATTGGAATTGGGCCAACTAGGGGGATTTCAGTTGGTGTTATATCTCCTCAGGAGGGATAATATAGTCCTTTACCTCAGGTAGTGGGTCCTCCCAACTGAACGTGACACTGCCTTTTCCCAAAGTGTATCCTTCCTTGTCTGTGGTAGAGTATACAGTGTTCTAGGGCAGGCCGTAGAATTTTTTTCTTCATCAATATCCGGGATTGCTGTGAACCACAAGTCATGAATTAATTGACCTATTCCTAGTGTCAGCTGCACTTGCCCCTCAGCCCGTAACATTTGCTGACCTTGGCCGTCCAGACCTCTAAGGGTTGGGGTCTTAAGTCCCGCCCTCTGGGAAGCGGTCAAGATATCAGTTCGGATATAGTTTCTGTTAGCAGCGTAATCTAATAAGGCCCTGTGGGGGAGGCAGTTTACTTCTACCTGAATCCGTGGGGATTCTGGGAACAGCATACCGATGGATTCCCTGATTAGTTGGGAAAATCGTAAGCGGTATAGTATGTGTCTGGTTTCGGGGTGGGTTGGTTCGAATGTTAGCCATGGTTTGAGGTGGTTCAGCGGGTCCATTTCCTTTAGGTGCTAAATGTTTACAAGGCTGCGCGTTTTGTGGGCGAGAAGGAGGGATTCTCATCCTGTGTGTACTGTGTCGAGCAGTCTCTGTTTAAATGCCAGCTTGGGCAATACCAACACACTGGCAGGGGGCGGCAGGTGGAGGAAAGGTCTGGTCTCGCCCTGCGGGCGGTCTGGAGAAGGGGGCTTGGTGGCGTGTGCCAGCTGGACCTTCCCAGAAGGGGGACAGCTATTCAATTTCTCTCTCCCTACCTGCCAACTAGATGGTCTGTGGCCATGGGATTAACAGGAAGTTTTTAAACTCTGGCAGAAGTTTGCGAGCGATACTTTGAACTCTCTGCCTTTCTTTCTGTTCCGGGAAAATCCACTTTTGAATTCTTACCTTTTTGCGAATGAAGAGCTCCACTTCGTCTGGGGTTTGTGTTCTTGAATGAAAATCTGTTATTAACCCCGATAACACCTCGTCTTCTGTGAAATGAGTGAAGAGCGGAGTTCAAAACTGGGCCATCTCCCACCATTTCCAGACTTGGCTGCCCAGTTGGTGGCGCATATGGCTTAGCCATTGTTTGATTGGAACTAGGTGTTCGCTCAGTTCCTTTTCGCATTCGCATACAAAATCCTCGGAGTCTCCGTACAACTTACTATGAAATTTCGGTAATACCATCTCTGTGGGAATTCTGGGAGTTCCGGGACTTGGTCTGGATATCGGGTTTGAAGACCTTTGGGTGTGTTCCCTTCAGTACATCTCCCATTGATAGACCTGTCCTGGGTTCCTTACCTGTTCGTTGGCCCATCCTATGCACCTGTGGTGGTATTCTCTGTGGCAAAGGATACACTGTATCATGTGTTGCCCTTGACCTGCGTATTCAGGCCATTCATGTATTCTTGCTTGTGCTTGCCTACAATCTTGACACCTAAATTCGAGGCCGTCAATGTACGTAACAGTGTCTTCCCATTCTAGCACCCATAATGATACTGTCGGCAACAATACATGCATAGTATGACGTTCACTCCTGTTCCCGGACATGAAGGGATGGTACATTGGATGAGTTGGATCTCTTTGGAATTAGCCTCTGCTACTGCGACCTATTAGCCAGGTAAGCGTTCTTCAGAGCTATACATGACTCTGTTTAGGTTGAGCACCACGGAGTGTTTATATTGCCGCCCCGAAGTCGATAGCGTTGCTCCTCTGCAAGGAGTCTTATGTTGGGGGGGGGGGGGGGGCTGGCTAGGTTCCAGCTCCCAAAGCTGAGCTGTTTGGACCTGTACGTCTCATGTTAGGTGCTAATTGATGCGCTCTTTCCTGCCCTCCTTCCCTTTCATTCTCCTCCCCCTCTTGCTCTCTGGCGAGTCAACCTTCTTTTTGTCCCCTTCCTACCTATGGTGTTGGGGGGGGGGGGTGGGGGGAATTCGGGAAAGAGCTCTAAAGTTGACTTGAAAGTCTGAGTTCCCTCCGGTCGGATGTAAGGAACCCTTCAACTGTGACTTCAAGTTTGATGGGTGTTTTGCCTGGTGGTCGGGGTTTGACCCACGTCGGTGTTCTTGTTGGGGGTCCCACGTAACAGAAGCCTAATGGGTAGTTGGAGGGGAATCAAACCCCAGGGTGAGCTTGACTGCGAATGTCTCCCTCCCAGGAAGCTCAGCCTTGCTCACTGTGAAGGCTGCAAAAATTTATGTTGAGCCAAATTATTTAAAGTCATTTTTACGTGAAAAGAATGGGTCAAAGGTAAATTGATATTCAACAGTATTAAATATTTTTACGTAGCGTTTATTTACACTTTGAGAAAACACTGGGGAACCTGATTGTTTTATAACATAGCCAAGTTATTAATATTTAATCCACTTGATGCCAGGTGAAGGCAAACCTGGATATTAGTTTCCCGTTTTGTCTAGAATTCAAAATTCTATAGCGTTTAACTGCAAAGTACTTAGACTGAGGGGTGAGTTAGGACGTCGCGACGGTCTGCTACCGTGGAGTCAAGGAAGACACCCCGTCTTCCTTGTGTGTGCAGGGTGCGGACGTCATGGTTACCTCTGGAGTATTTGCTGCTGGAGTTGGTGCTGGAGCTGGAGTGAGCTTTTGCAACCTGCTGGCTGGGGGAGGTGGTGGTCTTCTCAGATCCAGGAGAACCTACAGACCATTGTGGTCGGCGGGCTGACGAACTCTGGCAAGAGTGTTTCAGAGGTTACTTATATAGTCCAAATTTCATCTTGGTGGCTCTCCCAGGGATCCAAGGTTTGTAAGCCTCTCGACACAGGGGCTGGTTATCTTCTGTAGTGGACGGCGTTGCATATTTCTTATAGCCCTGGGTGGAGGCTGACTACAGGTTTACCTCCTCTGCCCGAGGCTTGGCTGCTGTAACATCACTGGTTGCAGGGGTGCTGCGATCCTGTGGCGATTTTAACTTTCTTGTCGGAGCTGGCTGCTCCGTGGCTTGTTGGGTACAACAATTTTTAGGTTGAGGGGGTGGCGACCGCGTGTTGGAGTCTGGGTGGGCAGTACAATGCGTGTGGCATGCGTCAAAATTAAGTAGGACGGGTGATCTTTGATAACAGTTGTCAGCCGTGTCACGGATCGCAAAGGTCCTTCACAGCTCTGGTTTTGAAGCCAGTGATAACACTTCATCAGGAGAGTTTGTGTAGTTGTGCTGCTGTCAGGAAGCCACTGATCAGATGTTATTTGTTGTACTTCTATAGTCCATTTGTGGTATCTTTACACATTTTGAATCAAACCTTTAACTCCCCAATGTATGGTTAATTTGGCTGTTCCCTTAGTACATCTTGTATCACAAGCATTTTATACTTCTGTTAACATTAAATTTCCTTATTTATTTTTAAATTGAATGTGTATATATGTTACATCATAATATCTTTATTTATAATTTATATGAATAACATCAGTGAGAGAATATACATGTTGATAATGAAAAAGAAAAAATAGTTCTCGTGCAAATTATTATTATAGTGAGTGTACATAAGTGTGGTGCAGTGGCTTTTTTTTTGTAATTTTTTAGACTAAATTAAGCTTTGTATGCTTGAGGTGTAGCAGTAGCTTGAAAGTACTCTTAAGCAGGGCGTCAGAAAAGTTTGAAGTAACCACAAATGGACTACAGTCATTGAACTGTGGAGAAAGGTTTTTTAGAGAGATATGTGAACAATGTGTGTCTGATAAATTGATTTCTGGTTACGTTGTGGCGAAAGGGAAATTTGTCTGGGGCTATATCTCCTGGTTTGAGTTTAGGGTTTTAATTTAGTCTATTCATGTTGATCTTTAAATGTTGAATTCTTGGCATGTCAAGCAAGACATTTTGGGGAAGAACATGCCACTGGTACTGTGGCAGAAGTTTGGAATTGACCATTTCCTTTATCAATATGATAATTTTCTGTCTTTAAAGCAAGGTCTGTGGCATAGTTGTTTGAAGACAGTTTGTTGGAATTGCTTAATTGGCTTATTTAAAAACCCCAATTAAAAAATATTTGAAATCGGGTTTAAGCGTTGGGTACGTGCCATACCTATTTGAACAACAAACTAAAATTCTTCATGCTGCAGGAAAAATGCAAATGTTCTGCCAGTTGTGTACCAGAAATTAGCAGTGCTTAGCTGGTAAAGCAGACACTAAATAACAGCAATGGGAGTTCAGTAAATTTTGGCTGCATAATGCATGCAAATTAATTGATAAAAAATTCTCAGCATGTGAAATAAACAAGTCATTGTGTTGCTCTGAGAAGAGCACTGTATAATTTTATTTATTTTTCGCCAGAAAATCAAAATTATAACAAAGAGGAGATGCTCATGCATTTGTTTGTTTAATACTACGGCATAACGACTGGGCAAAGTTGTATAACTTTAGTATATAATTTGTGTTTGACATTCTTATAAAAGGTGCTTTTACATCTTATGGTGATCGGACGAGGGAGGGGGTTGTAGTGTTTATTGCTGTAGCTGATGGATGAGAATGTGTGCATGCAGATAGCGATGGTGAGTCCTGGAATGAGCAGCTGTGAGCACTCTCTCAACACGCTACGCTATGCAGACCGTGTAAAGGAGCTGGCAGCCAATGATCCCTTGGAGATGAAAAACTCCCCTGTGGATGACGAGATGCTGAAGGCAGAGGAGTGTGTCGCTAATGGCGACAATGACCTGGCACAGCTGCGTTCCCTCAATGTGAGTGCTAGCCATAACATATCTGTAGTCTTCACACACTGTCCACAGTGCAGTCGCTTATTTAAAAATAATTTTTCCTTTTGATATATTTTTTAAACTTTAGAAGCTTTTATTTTTTTTGTTAGGATTGCCAAGATGCTCTATATACATGTCTTTCATTTTCTAAATAAAAATGAAGGAAAAGGTAGAGTGCATTAATTAAAATGTGATAGTGTAACTTTTAAGAGTTATTTGCAAGACACACAAAATGTGTGAAGGAACATGCTGAGTGAGGAAATGGATGTGGTGTTGGCAGGAGGGAGAGCTGTCTCACGACCTGCTGACATTCCACGAGGCTCTGTCGCATCTGCAGGCGCTGGAGGACGAGGTGCTGGATGCCCACAAGAACGTGATGGACAGCATGCCGGGATGGCAGCAGGCGCACGAGCGCCTTTTCAGCCAGACACATCAGGTGGATTACGACCAGGACGGTGAGCCATCCTGGCACCTCTCGCTTCTGCTTCCACTTGTCTATGGACCTGCTCTCTGTTTTGGCTCCATTTGCGTGTTGTCTCAATCTAGCTGCTCTGCTCACCTCCATTTGCACTTATGCCACATTCCCCACATTTCCAGTGGCTGGCCACAGATTGTTAATGCACAGTGTTACTTAGTTCGATTTTTAATTACTTCATAATTCTTTTGCATTTTATTAAAAATGTTGTGTTATAAATAATTTATATTGTTGTTTTTATTCACTATTTTGAGTTGAGATTCGACCAGTACAGTTCCAATTTTGAGTTGACAAGCCCAAGAACTGGGAAGTCAAAGCTCTTGTTTAAAGGAATTTTATACAGGTTTACCTTTTCACTCACAATTTTAGTATTTATTAATTCACTCAACGTCATTCACATGTAATTTTTTTTATACTACCCGTGGTTAATTGTTTACAGCAGGCATTAAAAATTATTGGATTGATGAAACTAGTACAGTCGACACTTATACCAAAACCGCATATACCAATAAACCGTATCCACAATTAATTTTCAGTGGTCCTAGTAAAACTCCTTTATAAAGAATGACAAAGCTAACCACTTGTATCCTTAAAGGATGGTGTGTCGATCAAGTATATTTTGGGTCCCTTCACCTAAGACTTCCCACAACAATTGTTTTTAAGCTAGTTGTTTATGCAAACATCTAGTAACTGGATGTGAAATACGTTCTGCACACCGTGGTTTATCACTGCTCTGCGGCTCGTTCTATCTTCGCAACATGTCTGCATTGCAGTGTGTGTGTAGTAGTCAACAGCATGGCTTGCTACCTCCAATACGTGCTTGACGAGAGGGGAAGTGGTTACATAGCAACCAGCATGGTGACCTAGTGTCCTCTCTCTCTCACACCTCTTTCTGTGTCTCTGTCGTGCACCTTCCTTCCTCCCCTCACATGCCATCAAGAGGGGAAGATGATGTCCTGTCTCTTTATCTCTCTCTCTCAGCTGCGCATGCTTGCCTTCACACGCCAGCCGCCGAGCAAAGTGCTACTGGTGAATGTAGAAAATTCATCAAGTAGAAATTTTGTCAAGGTTATCCGTCACTCACCTATAATCACCTATACACCTATAATCACTTGTATTTCAAAACAAATTTTTTTTCACGTGAAAATCTTCCACAAAACATTTTAACAAGGAGTTTTACAAAAATGTTTTCTTTTGTGGTTAAAGGTTGTTTTTTCCTGTAAGGTTGGCATTTCATTGTACCTGGCGTAAAATTAACATGATTGTAAAACATAATATTTATTTAAATTAAGGGGCAGCATTTTATCAAATAAAATTATATGCTTAGAGGCATATACTTGACCTCCCCGTGTCACCAAAAATTGTTTGAACATCGAGCGACTTGTATTATAATTGTGAAGTTCATTTTCAGTAACTTCTTTTGGGGAAATCAGAGGATATATATTGGTTTATTTCCTTAGCCATGCATCTTTTGACTAAACTGATCAAATGTAAGGGCCTATTCAACACCTTTAGCTGTCTAATAATGGATAGGTAAACACCAAGCCGACTGCAATGTAACTCACGATGGAAAATTAGAGGACGTGGTTGTGAGCTGTGTTAATGATTGTTAAAAACAGTGAATATATCAATTACAATCACATTATTTATACATTTCTGTCCAAATTATGTTTTCTTTGTAGTAAAATATAATTACAGTAGAGCTCCACTTTAGCAAACTTCAAGTTAACGAACGCTTCACCATAACGAACATATTACTTAGTCCCGCCAAAACACCATACATTTATATGCAAATAACTTTCAGTTATGCGAAATTTTTGGTAAAAATTTATGGGAGGTTTAATCAATATTCACTTTAACGAACTCTTTGTAATCGGAATAAAATTTAAAAAACCTCAAAATTACCCAAATTTCATTATATTTTTTTTATTTTCCATGTTAAAAACACACACAAACAAACCATTTTTTTTTTTTTGGTAGGTAACTCAGTCATAGATGATACAATACATTGGTGTGGCAATAAGACACAAAAAAATCGTAAAGTGCAGCACTACTAGTGTTTATCACAGCAACTAATGCGCTACATCATTGTGTAGGCACAGATAAGAAGCCTGTGGCTTCGCCAAAGTTTTATGTACAACAAAATGCTGTTGCTATATCTCTGGTCTGTTCTCGCATCGGCGAATTTGACAGTGAATTGCAAATGAGGTTACCTTAACCTATAAACGTATTTTCACTGAATTGCAAATAAATTTTACCATTTTTTAACAAGTTTGTTGATGGCAGCTTTTCTTTCCAGTGGTCAACAGTTTCAGGGTCAACACTTTTACTTTCACCTGATATTACATTGTAGACAAGATTGAATAGTTTTTTTAAAACAATCAATCCAAACGTTTGAACATGGAATTCCTGTACGCCGAGGCGGCATGCAATGTGCAGGGCATTTTCTCGCAGCAGTTTCCTGTCTACCAGAACACCTGCAGCGCTTGTGTTAACTAACCATTCATGCAGCAAGTGTTAAAGTTCTTTATACAGCAATGTTTTTACTGCCTTTATTTTTTTCGCCATTGGGTCAGTCCTCTGTGCAACACATGCAATTGACTGTCTCATTTTAACAACTGTGTTTAGAGTTGAATCTGTCAAGCCCAACTTCTCTGTTAACAACATGCGTGTGCCGGTATGTGTGTCTACTTGCTTTAAAATGTTCATCTTTCTTCAATGGAAAGTAGTTTTCATTTCAGACTTGTTGATGTCATATTTTGAAATGGAAGTGAAATAGTACTATCCATATCACTAATGGTGCAGGGGCTGCAGGAAGACAGAAAAAAAACCGAACCACAGATCAACAAAGCTAAACCAAGAGAGAGGGAAAACAATATAGATGTAAACTTCATAAACAACAGGCAGCAAATACAATATTTCTGCATGTCTAGCCGAACATATTTACAAAACAAAGACTACAGAATGTGGGGTGTGGCTTATGTACAAAAGATTGGCATAAAAAAATTTTTTACCCATAAAACATGTTTTAATATACCAGCGTCGTTTCTAAGGAAGTAAAAAAAATAATAAAAAATGAATAGTTTTCACTCGTGAAATAATTAGTTTACTCACTGTAAACAAGATAACCTTCATCCCACACGCTTAAAATGTAAACATGTTGGAGCTTGGCCATGATAAAATAATTTTGGTGCTGTACAAGAAAGATATCTTACGTAGTTTGCACGCCTGCCACTGCGCCGCGCCACAAGTGCACTTTGATAGCCACAATTTTGGGTAGCGTGTTGCTGTGGTTTTGCTTTCTCAAGTCATGTTACCATCTGTGGAATAGTAATCTTGCTATGTATATTTGTAAACATTGCAACATAATACAAATTTTCTGTCTCAAACAATTGAAAAATTGTAAAATGCGGGAAGTTAATACTTTAATTATGTTCTGGGAATAAAAATCATGTTTATAACAATATTGATGGGAACAAAACAAATTGATGTATGATGTGGGGAAGTGTAACACACGGGAATGTATCATCTGGGTTCTAAATTAATATTTTGAATGATTATATTTTTTTAAAAATATTTTGTAGGTAATCTGTTCCTTTATTAGTTGTATTAAGTATTTTTAAATGGTACTTTCTTAGGTAAATAGAGGTCGGCATAGGTGACAGAGGGTCTAGCGCCGGCTACCCACTTAGCATAAGGTCAGACGTAATAGATAGTTGATGTGACACACCTCTCACGAGTGTGTGGAGATTGTACATACTCGTTCCATTATTTTTGTGCTCGCATGTAATTAGTCTCTTGCAGGAACAATCTGTAAATAATTAATCACAGTGTATATAAATAACCACAGCCTTCAACTAAGTTTGTGAGCTAGTGCCAGATAAAAATAAGGAATGCATGCATCACCGACAGCGGATACCATCGCATGACACAGTTTCTTCCCAGGAGCAGCAAATCCATCAGAGCTACACTCCGCAACTGCCAGAAGATTGACGTGTCACCTGGCGGCTAGTCGTATTTCAAGTTTCGATTTTTCTCTCTTTCTGGAGGTATATTTTTCCCGCCAGGCTATTGTTGTCCTCGCACCAACCACCGACGACAATCATTACCTCAGCAGCAGATGCCGACACCAGTCGACGCGTTCGTTGCGAAACAGAATTACAAAGATGCTCTGGACTTTAAATTAAGTTCGTTGCTGTAGTACACGCCCAATAATGTACATTTGGTGAACTCGAAATATTTTCTTTCTATTGTTTATTATTAATGTAATTATTTTGTACTTAAACATAGCCGCTCAACACAGGTTAAGTGATAGAAGTAATCTTTTAATTTGACACACTAGTGGCGACATCAGTATGTTGCGATTTTCCAAAAGTGTAATACAGTCCACCGAAGCGAGCAAATCAAGGTCTGTTGATTCAATTGGAAATTGTACGTCATTGATTTGGAATTATTTCAAGAAATTAAATATGCTCAGTGTAGTGCGTGCGATTTAACAAAAATTGATATAGGCTATTCACATTAAAGTGAGCACTTTTGAACACCCTCTCATTTGGAATAATAGTCAATAAATATATTTTACTTTAGTCTTAGACGTTAACTTCAGAGTGTGGTGGAATTCACACACTGTGTTTATTATGTAGGTAGCAATATTTATTTAAAAAGGTGGTTACAGGATAAAAATGGCTCAAAGAAAAAAGTAACTAGGGTCTCAAAAGTTCTCACTTTACCGTGAACAGCCTATAAAGCAATAATTTTAAGGGTACGCCACGTAAGAGAATATAGAACTGTTACATGTCAAATTGTTTAATGTAGCCTACTGGCAGTTTTATTAATTCAAGTAAAAACTCTCGAGTTAGATTTGAAAGATAGAAACCTTTTTGAATGCTCTTCTCGTGCTCAACTCAAACAAAATTTCAGTGTGCATAAATCCCTAATGAATACAGACGCAGACACCTGCTGGTTCGGCTGGTAGCTGTGGCTCAATTGCCAGGAATTGACTGGGGATGGACTGGTCCAGTTAGTAACACAACATTTTGGAAAGTTCACCTGGAGTTGTTGGGGACACTTGCATGTACACATACATACCTCCCTGCTTCACTTCTACTAAGCTACTTTCTCTCGCACTGTAGATCCGACAAACTAACATTTATAGTGCATATGTCTTTGTTACTTTCGAACAAAAATGTGGCTTTATTAAAGGAGGGTGATTGCATGTGTTTGGGATGAGTGGGTGTAAAAGGTATCTGCGGACAGTGAGGAGAGTGCAGTTGTGTGTTTGAGAATCTATTGGTGTTTGTGCTTGCAGCATACTCAAAGCAGCTGGAGCTGCTGCTCTCTGCGAAGGTGGATATCCTGAACGACTTGAAAGCAAAGGTGGGAGCGTTCCGCGCCCAGCTGGTCGCAGAGGAGATGATAAGCCAGCAGATGAAGCGCCCTGGCATGTCCAGACCCAACTGAGCTGGAACTTGCCCCGCCACTGCCCGACACATCACGCCGTGGACGCCACAGATGTTGCCGCTACCACATCCTTGCTCGGCCGTCCACTGTTATTTCAAATTGTTCCCTCCTTTCTTTACTTTCGCCACATTTTTTTATAACTGCCCTAGTTTTTAACCAATTAAAACATGCAAATGATGCAGCTGAAACAGTGTGTAGTGTGCATGATGAAAATTATTTATGATTATGTCCTGAAAAGGAATGTCTGCCACATTTTAGTTTTGTTTTAAATTTGAAAGTGTTTTAAATCATTGTAAGTGTCACTTGGGTTGTATTATACTGTAACAGAACTGAATGACATTTAGTTTTGTAATTGATTTTTGTGTTATGAGACTTGCAACTTAAGTTTCTGTATTAAATACCTGTATGTAATTATCGCAAAGCAGTTGTAAATATATAATTTATAAATAAATACTTTTGAAAAATTTTGTATTTGTGAATTTAAGATTTTAGTCTTGGAATTAGATTAATTTTTGTATGCCCGAAAATAGAGTTTTTTGTTACGTGGAAATTTTTGAATTTGGCTGTATAACAGGATAGATTGGGATTTCGAGGCTATATATATTCCAATTGAATTTTCTTGAATAGTGGTATTTGTAAAAAATACTGTTAAAAGATATGGTAACACACACATGTTTACTTTTTCAATATTGTGTGGCAGATTGATATCTATTGTTGTTACACTAGTGCTACATTTAATGCTAGTGAATGTATTGTATTTACCCGAAGATATACATAGTCAATTTTCCAATGCGCTCTGGTTTTTTTACGGTTTTCCTGCAATTTTGTGCAGTTCCAACATACACTGGTGTTGTATAACCATTTGTTTAGCTACTGGAAGATTAAAAACGCAAGGCAGTTAGTGTTTATAATTTGGCATAATATTTTCTAAGCTGTTTTACGATGAGTAAAAAACTGTTGAGCTTTTAGAGCATTTGCTTATTTTTTCACCTGTATTCACTTTTAAATTTTGTGTAAACCGTGTTTAACATGTCTAAACTTGCTGTAATGAGCCAATACTTCTACATCCTTCAAGCTATTAGCATTTTATTAATTGGCTGTAGCATTTTGTTAGTTTGCTTTCTGCTGTGTAGCTGTCATTGATACAGTGACTGGCCTTGCAGTTCTCCCAGTAGTGAGACATAAGTTTGTTCCTTATTGTGTACTTTTGGCATATTTGGTTATAACAAATCATTATTTTCGGGTATATACTGTGATACATAGAATAGTAATTGCCGCTATTAAAACACAGTCAGCAATGAAGAGTTGAATTTGCATTTCAAAATCTTGTTTCTATGGGAAGTATGATTTTACAACAATGCCTTTTTTCCCTTCTGAGCCAGGTGGATTTTTTTTTTTTTTTAGTAAATTGAACATATTATGTGAAATTTGGCACTCTTGTACAGAAATTAAGTCTTCACTACATATGAAATATTGTGAAAGTCTGAGTGCTGGTAACATAATTGCTACTCTAATAAGAAGGGTGCTAGGAACGTGCAGCCAGCTACCTTATGTGATAAACATTTTAGACTACTTTAATGGCTGTTAGAATTTTGTAAATTGTGTGTAACATTTATTTGTAATTTTAAGTATGTTGTTGGAATTTTGTGTATTTTTTAAATAATTTAAGTTTTAGTAATTATCATTAAGAATTATTTATTACGTTTGTAAACTGTATTTACAACTAAAAATAAATATTAAATCTGTCACATTTTGCTGTTTTACTGTAGAAAACTTCAGGGTGGTATAGTAGTATTATCCATATAAGTTTTTAGCTTTGCTGAAGGCATCTAATGTTAGTTTAGAGTTAAAAAGTAGAAAATTTTACGCTTATTTAGTAGTTCCCATGTTTTTTAAAATAAATTTTTGGTGTTGTTAAAAATATTTGAAATAGTATTTTTATGGTATGATATAACTAGACCTAATAATTTTATTCCTTTGAATATGCGCTGACTTGGGGACATAAGCTTAAATATACAAAAAATTAATTTATATAAGAAATTATTAGACTGTAAAAACAGTAAATGTGTTCCGGAATGCAGAAAGTAAACAAATGGCAAGCATTCTCCACTATTGCAACTGCATTATTTATTACAGTTACATGCATTGAATTGAAAAATTGATGGTGCCACGGTAGTTGGCAACAATAAGAATTTTAGTTTGAGGTGAAAGGCCAGATAAAGTTAGTTTAAGGAAATCTGCCATGGAGCTTTTCCATGCACTTTGAAGTGTCCAGCATCAATCTATCTTCTGTTGCTTACCGGAGAGAAACAAAATTCTCATGCTTCATTGATCAATTATTTTAATGTTTTTTGTCCAGTGCTCTTTCGTCATTTCAAGCCATGCTCAGTCTCTGTGTTAAAATTACAACCACCTATTTATTTGCAACAATTTTTGCCAACCATTACTTGCAGAGCCATTTCCAAACCCTTAACGGTACTAACAAAACCTTGACAAATGATGGACTTCTGCAGTTGTCTCGTCAGGAGGCCAAATTGATTTTTGTGGGTGCTAGGCTAGAAGCACCCTAATTGCATTTGTTCCTAATCTCGGCGTGGTATAGGAGTTCAGGCCACTCTTTTTGGTAAACGTGGGCGATGTATAATTGGCAGTTGCGGCTGTGCCTGCTGAGGCGACTGGTGGCACACTAAGGGCTGCCCCTGATATGGGTGTGCCTGTCAGCGTAATGGTGCATGTTTTGGTAACTACTGAGTTTTCTGGTTCTCGAGGTGTCCCCGGTTTCTAGAAGGTGATGAGACCTAGTTCTATGTCCTGGCCACTGAGGTGGGCCTGTACGACTGGATGGTAACCGTCAGCGATTCTGATAGGTGGTTCAAACGTAGCTGGTTTGTATGGTGGCGGAATTGGTACTGATAGCTTGTGAAGTTTGGCTGCCTGTTTTTGTGGGCTGAGGTATGTGAACCCGGCCGGGAGGCAATAAAGCTCCCATGGTAAATTAGAGGCTGCCTTTACTCGTTTCATCCTCTTAGGAACACTGCAGTTTAGGTTTCACAAGGTGGCTGGTATAATAGGGGCATTGACATTTAGTTAGAACAGAGGCACTGGATCAATACGAGCGTGAGCAGATGATTGGTTGAACATTTGTGGAACATACATCGCCGTGTGGCTGAGGTTTCATTATCAATAAAAGTTTATAAATTGCTGATTTACATGTGGAGTTAAATTTTCTCTCCTGAGCCCTCATAGCTCCAGCTCTTGGTGCCGAGGCTCAAACCTATCCTTACTTCATAGCTCACCTTGTGGGGCCAAAGTTTCTCTCCAGCGCCTAATCAAAGGAAGAACCAGTGACCGCCGACAGTTAAAACACTGACGTGTGCTGCTCAACCTACTAATTAACAATGATTGCGACTCATCGTTAAATGTTGCTACTTCCATCTTTTCTGAGGGGGGGGGGGGGGAGAATTTCCCACGTGAATTTTCGGCTGCTTACTCTACCAGGCATCAGGAACTTGTGATCGAATTCTCGTCACCTATGCAACCCTGCGGGCACGCCATGCCCCCTACCCCGCACTGATAGCCTACAAGCTGCCCGTTACCGGGCAAGGACGAGCACAGCCGACGAGGCTCGAAGCAGAAACGCTGACCAGGTTTTTCGACTCCCACGCCAACCAGGGCAGAATGCTTGCCCTCCCTGCTTTGAGTACGCCCCCAGTGGCTACTCACCATGCATCTATATTCATCGAACACGTAAACATATTCTTAACTTCTCTGTGTCTCCTCCAAACACCCTTTCCTTAGCCAGTTTAACTTTAAATTCTTTTGCATTCGTCCAGAACTAGTTATTCCCCTTTTTACTGGAACCAGGTCGCCTACACCTGGAACCGCAGTTACTTTCAGTTCTCCACGGTCTGATAGGAGGTAGCACGTATCACATGTTTATTGCATCTTCAATAAACACCCATTGTTCACTACCCTTCTGCTTTTCATTTACAGGGTACTTGCCTGTGACAGTCAGGGACAGAATATGATGTGCACCGAAAACAGAAACCCAGAGTACTGACATCCACATTAGACTGCTACCTGTTTCTTCCCGACCCCGGAGCGCTGACAATGCCCTAACCACTAGAAACACCTTTGTGCAGGGAGGGGCTACAAACTCAGGTTATCTCTCACTTTGAGCACTAAGTTAGTGCTGAAGTGACCTTAGCCTGGGGTTTGGCGTCAAAACGCGGTGCGAACGCAAACCAGTAGACACTTGGGGGCCCTCACTGCTTCATATCCCTGATCACCCCGCATGCATGGGGGATCAGTGGGTGCTCCTGTCGAACTCGTGCCGGCAAGTCACAATTGGGTTACACTTTAAATACCATTCCTGTTTTTAAGTGCACTGCGTAGGCTGTCATCAGTGTGCCCTATGCCTTACAAGGTGAGGAGTGGCAAGAGGTATAGCGAGCGATACATGGTGTACGCTGCTATCAAACAGTGGATAGTATTACTTCATCCTATGCAGTACAGGCAGGCAGAACGGGACTGCGCCATCCAACTTAAACGAAAAGCAGTAGCGCCTGCTTCGGTACCAGTAATCTTCTTGTCACCGTGCATTCGCATTCACCCTTCTTGCCACCTGGTGGTAAGAGGGTTGCTAAACTGAACAGAGACCAGATACAGATGAGCAAACTCCAACTTCTGGAGCTGTGAAGCCTACGACTGGAATCGCCGGTTTGGAGTAGACCAAGCGCTCTGCTATTGGGTGAAACCTTCAACTGCAACACCCAAAACATCTGAATAAGTAAGCAATAGCAAACACCCCTTGCCTCATATCGTAGAACCAGAGTAAACCACCCGGCTTTTGGTGAAGCGGAAAAATCCTCGACATACATGTCAGTCAGTCTTAACCGTCACGCAGCAAAAGATTTTCTGGTGCCTAACGTGGGGTGTCATACATGTAGCTGTTCACAGTGAATGGCCCGAACTAGACCAACCATATCATGAGTAAGGGTCGAAACCGAGCAATTATCTGACTTCGCGGCATCCACGAACACCCCGTGGCGCCCTTAAACACGAAAATGAGACTCGGAAGTAAATGCTGTTTCAGGCGAGAACCATGATAGCAAGCCCGACATACATTGTAGCTGGGCCGACTGTACCGGCAGCGGCATGCTGAAAATAGAATGTAGATACTGCACCAAGTGGTTTCATTATGCCTGCATAGGCTGGCCTGAAAAGGTGCGATTTACTGACGGGCTAGAATACCGCTGTGCCAAATGCCGTCAACAATCGAAGAGCTTCTGCAATGAAGTTACATGTACCGGTCAAGGCCTGTATCACATCAGATGCACAACATGCAACGAATCCTCTCATTAGAGACATATTTTCGGTGAAAATGTTTTCTTCATTTTGTCAGTTTTATTAGATGATTTCTGTGTATTTTTAGTCAGCTTTTTTTTTTATTTCATCACAAATTTAGTCGATTTTAAAAAGAGCGTTTGTATTGAAATATTAAAAAATTATATACCTGTTTACGGTGATAAAAATTGGCAAATTTCATCTCTTTTTTTTTTTATTTATTTATTAATTTAATTATATATATATATATATATATATATATATATATATATATATATATATATATATATATATATATATATATATATATATATTATATATATATATATATATATATATATATATATATATATATATATATATAATATATATATATATATATATATAAAATTATATTCCAGGACTGAAATTAATTATGTTAAACTGTGAACAATTGTACACATTTATTTTCGGTAGCTATTTAATTTGTCAGGTCTATAAAAGTGAAAAAGTCAGATAAGGCAATTGGGAATACTGTATGCAGGGCCTAGGCTAAGCCGTGCATAGGTTGATTACAAGGTAACACTTTACATGAAAACCATTTTAGAGGTTAGGTAATACAAAAATGGTAAGTGGGGTCAGGATTTAATCGAAGTAATTGTTTATACAAATTTTTTTAATACCTGCAATGTACTTATTCATCCACTCCCAAAACTTCGGGTGATCAAAAAGGGTTGTTTGACAAAATAAATGCTTGTTTTTCAACTTTCTTTTATTTTGACAGGGAGATAAGATTGGCATAACATGCTAAATTTGACGTTTTACACCAGACGTTGATGCACCATGAACTTGTTCCTCTTCCATCGCTAAAGCTTTGTTTTTCTTATGAGTAACACTGCCTTGGATGTGCTTTAGACAAGTGTCCATTCTAGACAGTTCTATCCGTACATAAATTTGCACTTAAGTATATTATTAACTTTGCCAAATACGTAAAACTCCTGGTGAGAAAATTCTATGTTTAGCCTTTAGCAACACGTTTGTTTATTGGCGGAAATATTGCCCTATACATTGCATGTGTCACAATATATATATAGAATACTTGCGATATATATAGGAAACTGTGGTATATATTGCAATTCTCACGATACTTATCGTCCAGATGTGTTGTAATTGATTCTATTAGTAAATTATGTGGCGAAATAAGTTATTTTCGCGATTATTTTGCGGATTTATGAAAATTAGTTAATTTCGCGGAGATAAATGGATTTTGTGAAAATTTTGCATAGGGTGGCCAGATGAGCGCTTGTCTGCCAGGAATGGCCTACCAATGCGAGAGATGCCGAAGAGAAAGCATATCTCACTTCCGCAGATCCAAGCTTTGCCGAATCTATATACAACCAGAAATGCACCTTAGCCATCCGTCAACTGGATGGGATGATGATGATCAAATTACCGACTTTGCAGGTCGGCCCCATGAAGATCCGGTAACATTCACACAAGAATGTGAGAAATAATTGAGAGAGATGGACCTGCCGCCGAAACAATGGGTTGACAGAGCCCAACTACATCTGAATAGCTTCGTCCTTACCTGGTGGGAAAGATATGGGGACTTTCTAATGGACTGGAAGCAGTTCAGTAGTAGGTTAGCGGCAGAATTCACGGGCGAGGTGGTGTTGACTAGGTTGACAACTCAATTTTCTAGTCGTATCCAGGGGCTCAACGATGAAGCGGAAATCTTCGTACGGAGGAAGGAACAGATGTTCAGATGTGTTTTCCCCGGTGTTGACGAAGCTACCGCTGTTCACTCCATCAGTCGAATGCTTCTACCCAGCTTTAGAAATGTCCTTGCCACTAGACCGACCACCTTGGACGAACTGGTTAACGAAGCCCGAGAGGCAGAACAAAATTTTGCTGCGCAGGCTAGTCTCAAAAAGCCTATATCACCCAAGACCGCGGAAGTTTGATTTCCACCAGTGGCACCTATTAAAGAGTGCTCCAGCTCCAACTCCCCACCTGGCATTCGTGCCCAAATGCTGGTTCTGCGCAGAGAACCACTGGAAGGACTGCCCTCGAAAACCAGAGCGAGCTACCCTTCCATCCAACCTAGTTGACAATGCCATCAACTATTCCAGCCAAACAGACTGGAAAATCAACTCCCAATAGTAAACTGGGAAACGCAGATGCCGGGGCACGAAGCGGGCCACCAACCCTGGTACACAAGGGCCCACCCTCCAGGGACTAAAGGAAGTACAGATTCCTGTAGTCCCACACATAGAAGTGGAGGTAAACAACAGGGTGCTCGCCTTGATGGACTCAGCGGCGACAGGCAATTTTATACGGAGTGATTTGTTCACACCAAGCCAACTCGCTGAAACAAGACCGCAAACCAGAGCAGTACGAATGGCGCAACCGGAATCCACCCTAGTCGTAACCGTACGAATCACCTTGACAGTTAAAATACAAAGTATTGCCACACGGACAGAATTTATTGTCTCCCCAACCTTGTCCAAATGGATAATACTAGGGTGTGCATGGCTTATCCGCAATCAACGTATTCTAGGTCGCGGACAACGTTGATCTTATCTGGGAGAATCCAACCGGATCACAGTTGACGTGTGGCCGGTTAGAATAATGATCACAACAGTCGAGAATTCTGTCCGCTAGATCAAAAGCAAGGCGATAGATAGATGACGAGAACCGTTGGTTAGTACTCACTTCCTCCTACGTCTTGGGTGCCGTGTTGGTGGTGTACTTTGTCCAGTTGTAGCGGGTTTGACCCACACTGTGGCTGCAATTCCACAAGTGAGGTTCGTTGGTCCAGAAGTGGATGTTGTTCCAACCGAATCTGACCTCCGTATTGTTCAACAATCCTCTTACCACAGGATGGCACGATGGGTGAATACATATGCACGGAGATACAAATAATACCACAACCGAAGCAGTTGATACTGACTCGTGCCTGAGTTGGGCGGCGCGGTCCTGTTCTGCCTGCCTTACTGACCGGGATTATGTTGTGTGGACGCGTAGCGGACAACCTGATGCACCTTGGAAGATCTGGGTCCCACCGCAACTATGCACGAAACCCTGCTAGACATTAAAACACTTTATAATTGGGACGGGATAAGAGCCGCGATGTCCAGCAGAGCGTTAGCAATTGCGTCACATGCTGCAGCGGCAAAGCATACCCGGCTCCCCCCCCCCCCCCCCTTTTTTTTTTTTTTTTTTTCAAAAACCACAGAGACCCAAGACGGCCTGGACCCACATCGCCGCCGATCTGATGGGCCTATATCCACGTAGCACGAAAGGAAACCCCTACCGGCTCGTGGTAACAGAACAATTTTCAAAATGGGTAGAGGTATTTCCTCTACCCAGCCAAGAAACCGCCCCAATCATACAGAAAACGGATATGGAGGTTTTCACACGATGGGGTTATCCGAAGGCCACATTGGCAGATAATAGCACCCAGTTTACAAGCCGTCAATGGCAAACCACCTGTCATGGATGGGGAGTTGGGAC
Organism: Dryococelus australis; assembly: GCA_029891345.1. Taxonomy (NCBI): domain Eukaryota; kingdom Metazoa; phylum Arthropoda; class Insecta; order Phasmatodea; family Phasmatidae; genus Dryococelus; species Dryococelus australis. The sequence goes on along the minus strand of CM057002.1, from coordinate 85,375,770 downwards.
CTGGATTAACCCTCCCCCCCCCCCCCCAGCCTTACCATCCCTAAGCCAATTTCACTGAACGGAGGAACCAGGAGATCAAGAAGTGCCTACGTATCAGTGGGGGAAACAATCACAATCATTGTGATAAACACATCCCTACCATACTGTTTTCACTCCGACGCCGAACGAACGAAGCCGTCAACGCCAGTCTGAGTGTTCTATTCCTGGGGAAAACATTACGCCGACAAGGCGACTGGCAGTGGGAGAGCGAGCCCACCGACATACCTCAACCCGAGGACATTCGGTTAGCAGCCTTGGCCCGCACTCCGCACGCCCAGGAAGCCTACATTCTAAAGAAATACGCTAAACTAAGAACTGGGGTGAGAGAATTCAACCTGGGAAGCCGTCCTGCGAAGTCATCTTCTCAGCAAAGCCAGCAACCAGTTCGGTGCTGGCCTTGCTGACAAGTGGGATGGACCAGACTGTATAGTAGGCAAACAAGAAAACATCTATTGGGCCGAAGATATATGTGGGCGGATTCGCAAGGCCACCTGAGGCCAGATCCGACCCTATCCAGGGACATTACGACATGGGGTAACGACAACACCGAGGAAACACCAGGACAATCCGAAGATGAAGATGAACCTCCTACCGAACGGATAGACCCAGATACCGAAGACCTGCAACAAGACCTGAGCCACCACCTCTCATTATTGACCGGGCCACTAGTTACATCGCGCTATGGAAGCCTGATGTAGAACCATGCCAAGGTGCATTCTCCGTCAGATCAATGCCCTCGATGCCACACAGCTATGCTGAGAAAATCGCAGGCACACGCATTCCAGCAAGAACCAGCTGCTCCGAATTGTTGTGGCGGAGTCCACGTGATAGAGAACCCCGTCAGACACCCCGCCGCTCAAGCAGCATTAGTGAACAGTCTGAAACACCTTTGGTGAGAGGGGTAGGAATCACATAAGCGCCTACCTCTCAACCCAGTACTACTCCGAACCCGGCAGTCAAGGCCATTCCTCCTTCAAGGAAGTCGACCTAGGGCTCCGACAAGGAAGAGCATGATGCCACTAGACCACAGGACACTGGGCTCAGAGCGAGCACAGAGAAGGCGGACGAGGAAGAAACGCAAGGGGCAGTGGCCAAGGACATGCCAGCTTCTACGACTTGGACCACTGCACCCACCAACGAAGAACTCCCGCCACCCAGGACGTCGAGTTCCGACGAGAGTGCTCTGTACCTGCAACCTGCCATGCAGGAAACGCTACCCACCTGGACGTCGAACTGTCAAGATGAAAGTGCTCCGCCCCAATATTCTGCTATGCAGGAATACCCGCCGACCTAGACGTCGAGCTCTGACGAGTGTGCTCCGTCTCAAGGTCTTACTACGCAAGACCTACAGTCGCCCAGGACGTTGAGCTGCCGACGTGGAAGTGCTCCACCCCGCCATCTTGCTAGTATGGGTAGGAATCCATGCAGTCGGGGTGGAGGGCTTGTAACCTCCCCCCCCCCCCCGGTACAGCTTCAATGTCTCTTGAATGAGTGTCCTCCCAATCTGTTGCGGAAGAAGCAGATGCCACGATGCCCCGAGCTGCTCGATGACGCCTGATGCCCTCGTGTACCATCAAGGCCGCTCATTCACCTAGCCGGTACCGGGAATCACCATGGAGACCCACAGCAAGGTACATGTGGCAGTACCCTCCACACGCTGCCCTTTGTCCGAGGGGGGAGACCCCACAAGAAGTAAGGAAAAAGATCGCCAGTAAGTGCACAGTTGTTGCAGACAGTGCTGTAGCCGTTAACCGCTACTTAGTGCGCGTAACCAAGGGCTCGTTATAGATCTGTCACGTACGCTACCTTTAATTTAGCTGCAAATAAAGGACAGTGACGTAGGCAGAACTATCACATTTAGGCTAAATTAAATTCAAAATATCCCGTAAAAGTGCCTCACCACGCTGTCAACAAGAAGCAAGAAAAAAAAGGGGGGGCGGGTGGGAGAAGTGTAAGGAACCAAAGAGGTAAATACAACCGTTAACAGCTGTAGGTCAAACAGAAACTTTTCATCACAATGCAATATAGACATCTGACACTTCAAGGTTCCGTAACTGTTGGTGGCTGACAGCCCACGTAATTAGGTAGCATTGCAAAAATATGCTTATCATAGTGACTGTAATGGCTACCATAAGTGCATCATGTAAAGACACCACAGTGCCAGTGATAAGTTGAAGACAGAGATTTCGATATAACAATTACATTTTTAGCCTGTTCTATTTTTATAATTCTTCATCATTTAAATCTGACTTGATGTGTAGGTACAAAACTAAATATCACTAGACGTTTTAAAAAGGGTCCTATGTGAAGAAAATGTACCAAGAAGGATTCTTTTTAATGTGCTTATATATTTTAAGTCTTAAATTACTCATGTGTTTTAAAAGTGTATATGTATGTAATATCTTGTGCTCCAACTCAAGTAACAAACCAGACTCTAAACCTTAGAGCTCTCAAAACCTGGGGCAAGATATTTGTAACTTCAATTTTATTTCAGTGCCGCGATAGACATGCATGTAGTGTACTGGCTTTGCATTCGTTTAGCCGGTTAACCCAGGTGTTGAAGGGCCTGTGGTTCTCCACTTAGTACACTGTCACATATAACTATTTAGCTTGCTGACCGACACAAAGGTTCCCTGGAAAGATTTTCCTTTTTTTTTTCACAAATCACTGCAGCAAGTCCCAGGTTTAGTAGTGACGTTTCCCTGCCTTTCGCGAGTAAGGCTTGTACATATTCTAATTATTATTACTTTTATCCCCCTCGTTTTGTCGTGCCATTGTTTTAAATAATTTTTGTTTCAGGTTTTGATGAATGATTCCCTTGTATCCACCAGAGATATACTGAATTTTGACAATGGCACTCTTAAATGTAGGCCGGTGGGACACCCGACACATGTGGCTTCCTAACCCAGTAATCATTTTTACACAGGGGGAGTACACATTTCTCCGAATCAGCGAAGCCGCATCACCTAGGCTAGGGGCAGAGAAAGCCCGCCCGTAAGAGAGAGAGAGAGAACCAAGGTCGCCGGCCGGCTGCCACCACTACACGTGTCACTTGTTTCGCTTCGCCAGACGAGCAATCCGAGCACACAGAACAAGCGCCGCTACAGCGGTCAAGCCACCCAAGTTTAAGGGTCCCGCCTACCTGATTGGAAATTTTTTTAAAATGATATCTGCCTCACTTCTACCGACATCTACCCAGACCTTCCAGAGAGGGGGGGCCTATGCCTTTCTCCACCACCTGTTCCACGATGAGTCTTCATCGCAACGGAGGGGGGCGAATTGACGTGTGGCGCACAACGTATTAATTAACAACGATTACGACTCATCGCTAAATGTTCCTACTTACATCACTGTAGCAGGGGAGAGAGAAAATTTTCCCCATGAATTCTTGGCCGCCTACTCAACTTATGAGCGGATTCTCTTCACCTGAAGGTTACTCAACCCGGCAGGAATGCCCCTCCCCCCCCCCCCCCTTTTTTCCCCGAACTGAGAGCCGGCAAGCCGCCCGCTACCGGGCAAGGCCGAGCGCCGCTGCCAAGGCACGAAGCAGAAACGCAGACCAGAGTTTTTTTGTCTCCCACGCCAACCAGGGCAGAATGCTCGCCCTCCCCGCAGCCCGCGCCGGCAGCCACCAAGCTTCACCTATATAAGACCGGATGCTGCCGGGTTCGGGCAGTTCATTCTTCGAAAACACTCTCGTGACATCCCAAAACACTAATTCAGTGCTAGGACCTCCGGGAACTTCGGAAGCTTTGAGTACGCCCCCAGTGGCTACTCACCACCCGTCGATATCCATCAAACATGTACACATATACTTAACTTCACTTTGTCTCCTCCAGACACCCTTTTCTTAGCCAGTTTAACTTTAAATTATTTTTTAACTCGTCTAGAACCAGTTACTCCCCTTTTTTACTGGAACCAGGTCGTTTACACTTGGAACCGCAGTTACCTTCAGCGCTCCATGGTCTGATAGCAGGTAGCACAGGTCACGTGTTTATTGTATCTCCAATAATCGCCCATTGTTCACTAACCTTTTGCTTTTCATTTACAATGTACTTGTCTGTGTGAAAGTCAGGGACAGAATACGATGTGCACCGCCAACAGGAACCCAGAGTACTGACATCCACATTAGACTGCTACCTGTTTTTTCCCAACCCCGGAGCACTAAGTCAGTGCTGGTGGGGAGAAACAGCCATGCCCCAACCACTAGAAACACCTTCGTGCAGGGAGGGGCTACAAGCTCAGGTTATCTTTCACTTTGATCACTAAGTTAGTGCTGGGGTTTGGTGTCCAACCCGGTGCGAACACACAGCCAGTAGAGGCTGGGTGGCCCACACGGATCTACGTACCTGATCACCCCGCATGCATGGGGGATCAGTGGGGACTCCTATCGAGCTCGTGCCATCAAGTCACTATTGGGTTACACTTTAATTTTTTGTTCCTGTTTAAGTGCATTGCGGAGGCTGTCAGACCGGTGTGCCGTATGCCTTACAAGTTGAGGAGTGGCAAGAGGCGTAGAGAGCGATACATGGCTCATGCTACTATCAAACAGTGTATAGTATTACCAGATCCTATGCAGGACTGGCTGGCGGAATGGGGCTGTGCTGCCCAACTTAGACGAAAAGCAGTAGTGTCTGCTTCTGTACTAGTAATCTTCTTGTCACTGTGCATTCGCATTCACCCTTCGTGCCACCTGGTGGTAAGAGCAAATAACAGATACGGCTGGGCAAACTGGACTTTGGAGCCGTGTAGCCTACGACTGGAATCGCCACTTCGGAGTAGACCAAGGTCGCTGCTATTGGGTGAAATCCTCTTCAACCGGAAAACCAAAAACGACGGAATAAGTAAGCAATAGCAAACACCCCTCGCCTCATACTGTAGAACCAGAGTAAACCACCCTGCTTTTGGTCTAGCGGAAAAATCCTCGACATATGTGTTAGACTTAACCGCCACGCGTCAACACTTAGACCTGTTCTGTCCCTTACGGACAAACCTGAGAGTAGAGCTCGTCCCGAGGTTATACACACACCAGATAACTGCCTATCCCGCTAGCTATTCACAGGGCGCCTTCCCCTGTAGTACGATAGGATGTTTACCTTCCTCATAGCTTGTGGGAAATTAGGAAATATCACCTCTGCCATCTGTGTTTATTTCCTTTGAATAAATAAACACCGATCTTACTAGTCTTTGTGACTTTCACTCCGAGCTCCTTTCTTGTGTCATATCGGAGCTGGAGGACTTAACAGGAGACCGGGTTTTTACTTTTCCGAACGCGCACTAACAACACAACAGCACATCCTTGGAAGGCCACCCATTCTGTGCCCCGACAGTGAACGGTAGAGTCACGACTCTAGGATACAGTATACTGGAAGTTGGCTTGCTGGCTCAAAGTCGCCCCTTCCTCATCGCCCCCTGTGTGGTGCAGAGGAGGGGATCTTCTTGGAGTCCGGGGAGACTAGTGACCACTGGACCCTCACCTCACCATTGTTGGAAGGCCACCTGTTCCTTACACCACGTGGGAGGAACGGTAGAGCCACGACACTTTTGCCAGCCAGGTGCTCAACTCTCATCGCTTCCTGGTGGTACCAAGAGCTGCCCACCCCGTGTCTACCTGGTAGTCGTCGAGCGAGGCAGTATTGGCAGCAGTAATTTGCACCTAAATGTGAATACTGACACGTAAACTGCCAACCTCCTGCAGCTCCGATTATTGTGCCCAATGCCTTATACCCGTAGTGGTGGAGTTGACAGATGGGCCTAGAAGGCAAGACAAGAGCTATTGCTAAACTTCCCCAGGGGTACGTATTCTTCCCAGTGGGTTCAGGTTGCTTAGTCCACATGAGCAAGTTGCACTATGTAGATGCCTCACTATACCTGTACCCACCATCACACCCGTGGAGTTGTTCGAGTCATCCACCAGGATCGCGGATTTAGCATATTCAGACCAGCACGCCAAAACCACATTTGGCTCCCGTACCAGATCCGATCACCCCCGGTCGAGTACAAATACGGCAGCAGAAGCTCAAAGTGTGCAAGCATGCACCCAACCACCTCGCCGCCCTATTGCACCACCACCTAAGCCTGCACCTCGCCACGTAAAGGTCGCAGATCCAGAGTTTGTACACAGTCGCCGACCCACTAGGCCCGTGTCGTACACCAGGCAGGCCCCCATGCCCAGAACAGATTAATTCATCTAAGACACGGCTCGTCTAGCGTTGAGTAAGTAACCCAGGAGCGGGGGCAGTGAGACAGCCGGGACAGTTACGCGTCAAGAAGGAAACTCTTTGGCGTCCAACGTGGGGCACCTGTCAAATTTGGACAGAAATAAGGCTGGACCAGGGCCTCATGACCCTGAGGCGAGAAAACTAGCCGGGGCAAAGATGATGGATAACAGATTTCGGGGAGTCGGAAAACACCCCGTGGAACTCAAGACGACCCCAAAGAAGTCGGACACCAACGAGGTAGTGTGGGAACACTCGGAAGAAACTGTGGATGCCCTCCCGCTCAACCAATCGAATCGAATCGAATGCACGCACTGCCAGCGCCAGTTTCACTATGCATGTTTAGGCTGGGATGATATCGTCTGCCACACCAATGGCCTTTAAAACTGGTATAAGGACTGTCGGACACGCCAGACAGCATAATGCAGCTGGATAACCTGCCAGGGGCAGGGTCAGTACACCGTGAGATGCATTATCTGCACAAAAAAATTCCACCACATCTGTGTAGGTTGGCCAGATGAACAGGTAACTCGACCGGGAATGGTCTACAGTTGCGACGTCTGTCAACGAGCCACGGAATACCAGCCACACAATACCGGGCCTGGGAAGACGACTGAAACATGCCATTCAACCGTGGAACTCCAAATTCCAGTCTTCGCAGGCCGACCGCATGAAGATCCACTTCTCTTTTTGGCAGACTGCGAAAATGAATTTAAAGAACAAAGAAATCTGCAAAAACAATGCGTTAAACTCACGCAAACCCGCCTCAAAGGACAAGCACTCGACTGGCTGGTGGGGGAAGTATGGGGAGTTTATAACCGAATGTACATAATTTCGGAACAGGCTAGCTACAGAATTCACCAGCGAGGCGGTACTAGCCAGCTTAACAACGGCATTCTGAAGCCAGACCCAGACCATCGGTGAAGAAACTGAAATAGGTATTTATCCGCCAGAAGGTGCAATTTTCCTGGAGGAAAATGAGGAAAGTTTCGTACGACACGTCACCCGCATGCTGTTGCCACAGATGCAAAACCTCTTAATGTTACCAAAACCACATGACAATGAAGAGTTGGTAGACAGGGCTCAAGAAATCGAGCGCAATTTGCAAGCGCAGGCTCGTCTGGAACACCCACAATCAAGCAAATCTGTGGAAGCAGAGAAAACGACAGAGAAGGTCAAGGCACCGTCACCCGTGCCACCAGCGTGTAATCTCCCCAAGTGTTGGTTCTGTTCCGGCTATCACTTTCATAAAGACTTCCCGACACTGGCAGCGCCACCCGCATGCAGGTAGGAAGGGAGCACAGCTAGTGGTCCGAGACCCACTCTCAGCCTGCTGAAGGGATACTCTCCAGTGGGAAACGGGGACACCAGCGGATCAAAAGGGCCGACTCCGTCGGCAATGAAAGGTCAGTCATCAAACTAATGAAAGAAGAGGCCGAACCACCCGAGACTCCTCATGTAGAGATCATGTTAAACGGCCAAAGCATGTTAGCACTGCTTGACTCGGTGGCCACCGGAAATTTTATCTCCGGCGAATTATTGTCGGCCGAACAATGGAAATTGTTATGGCCCCAACTGAAAACCATCCAAATCCGACTGCGTCCTGGCAGTAGATGGAAGAATCATGTTCGCTTTCACCATACAGAAAATAACCAGTACGGCTGAGTTTATTGAGCTCCCGGGCTACAGGAGATGGTTATACTAAATAGTCATGGCTCTGGCAACAAACATGTGTAATGAACCATGGGCAGAACAAAGTTCACCTAGGCCACAAGCACCAAGTCTCAGTCAACTGGGAACACTGCCCACAGGCCGAAATCGCACCACCATTATTGGCCTGCGAGATTAACCACTACTTGGACCCAACTAGGTTCCAACAATTAAAACCAGTTCCAGACGAGCACATAGGATCATTCGGAACCAAAGGAACGCTTCGCCAGACCAGCATGAGATATGGCAAACTACCAGTAAGCCCATATACAATCGGCCATTTAGAGTATCCGCCAGGCGCCAACAACTGATCATGGATCAAATAAAACAAATGCAACAGCAGGGCTTCATTGAGCCGTCAGATTCACCCTAAAATTCACGCATCGTGTTGGTACCTAAGGATGGACAGCTGCAATTGTGTGTGAATTACAAGGCTTTAAATGATGTCACTCGCCCCATTGCTCCACCGGCCATCAATCTGGCCCATATACTATGCTATATCAGAGAAGCACAGATTTTCAGTACCCTCGACTTTTAATCAGGGTATTGGCAAATAGCCGTACACTCGGACAGTCGATGTTACACCGCCTTTACCAGCACTGAAGGCGGAACGCTACAGTTCCGCGTCATGCATTTTGGGCTGAAAAATTCACCTGCCACCTTACAGAGGCCCATGTCGTCGGAGGTATTAACTGGAAACGTCGGGCAGTTCTGCTTAGCATACCTCGATGACATCATCAGATATTCCAAGACCTGGGAAGAGCACCTGATACACCTGCAAAGGGTTCTCGAACACCTCGAGATCCATGGCATGACCGCCAAGCTATCGAAGAGCACCTTTGGGAAAACCTCAATAGACTACCTCAGCCACGTGGTGTCACCGAGTTGCCACCAACCCCAGGCAAACTCTATACGAGCCATCCAGGAAGCAGATGAACCCACTACCAAGAAAAAGCTCCGGCGATTCTTGGGACTATGTAACTGGCTGAGGGACTTCATACCGGATATTGCCAGCCTGATGGCACTCCTACAGCCCCTCCTGGAAAAGGAAACAAGATGGCGGTGGGGACCAGAGCATCGAACAGCATTTCAAGCCCTGAAACAGACCTTCCAAAATGTCAAATAATTCCACCGGCCACAAGGAGAGGGGCCATTAATACGCCAGGCCGACACCTGTCAAAATGGCCTTGGAATGGTCCTTTACCAGGAACACGAAAAGGGCCACCTGGGGGTAATAGCCTATGCCAACACCCGCTTGAATACAACCGAACAGCGCTAACATATCAACGAGCAAGAATGATTGGTGGTACCATAGGTGGTGCAAAAATACTGGTACTACATAGAAGGTACTCATTTCATTCTTCGAACTGATAGCAAGGCGCTCCAGTGGCTGCAGGAATCAATAGCAGTGAAGGCAAAACTGGGAAGATGGGACATGTTTTTAACCGAATTTGATTTCGAGGTGCAGCACTGTCCCGGAAAAACAAACGACATACCAGACACCCTGTCTCGCCAGTCGGACCTGGACTTGGCCGAGAAAGCCGAGGAAGATTGGGACCGCATGGTACCCGTGCAACCACCAGAAGTCCACCCCAAGGAACAGATTCGCTTACTGCAACTCAGAATCTGCCGGGACCCCAAATAGCGGCCCACCAACAGCAAGACCTGGAAATTCAGGGACTACTCAAAATGCACCAAAGTCGCTTAGAACTCCGCATCAAGATAGTATGCTCCCACAGTGGACGACCAGGGGAAAAATGGCGAATTTGGGTACCTAAAGCCCTCTGTGCTGATATCTGCAACCACTATCACGATCACCCCGAAGCAGCTCATTCGGGAACTAAGGAAACCTTGGCAGACATCATCGGCCGGTACATCCGGGACGGGATGAGCCGAGATATCAGACAATGCTTAGGAAATTGCGAGAAATGCTGCAGGGGGAAAGCTAACCTGGCACCCATCGGCGAAGCCACGATGCCCACAGACGCCCTGGGCGCACGTGGCGGCAGATTTATGGCCTATCCCCGCATCACTCATGGAATTGCTATCTACTCGTGGTCACAGATCTAGTTTTCTACTGGGTAGAAGCCTTTCCCCTCCCCAGCCAGGAAACTCACCACATAATCGGTAAATTTGAGAACAAAATCTTCCCTAGGTGGAGTCATCCACAATGCTTGCTAACGGACAACGGGACGCAATTTACCGGCCGGAAGGGGCTCACTGCCTGCGAAGAATGGGGAGTGGAGACATAGACCACTCCACCATACCACCCCCAAGCTAACCCGACCGAGCGCAGGAACAAAGAAATAAAGACAATTCTGCGGCTGAGCATAGGGGACGACCACAACCACTGGGATAAACACATCCCAAGAATATTGTTTGCCCTACGATGGAGGAAAAACGAAGCCACCAATGCCAGCCCGAACCAACTCCTGCTAGGAGCTACCTTGTGTCGGCCCGGGGATTGGCAATGGGAAAATTCCCCGTTCGTGCTATCGCAGCCCGAGGACATTCGGCTGTCAGCTTTAGCACGTGCCGAAAATGCAATGGAAGCCCAGGAAAGATATATAAAACGCAAGTATCCACAACCTAGGACGGGCATTCGAGGCTTCAACATTGGTGAATCAGTACTCCTGCAGTTGCATCCACTCAGCAAGTCCAATGCCCAGTTTAGCGCATGCCTCGCCGGCAAATGGGATGGCCCATACAAGGTGGTTGGTCGATGGGAAAATGTTTGTTGGGTGGAAGACCTCCAAGGACAGATTCTCAAAGCAACGTGGGGACAGATCCAGCCATTTCTCCACGAAAACCGGGAGGGCGAGGTACGAGAAACAGCCTCTAAAACCTCCGAGGTCTCGGAAGAGCCGGACGAACCTCATCCTCGGTTCCAACCACTCTCCAGACCGGCTGAGAAAATGAAACTCCCAAAGGAAGCCACCGGCTCGCAAGTAACGAGTTACTTGCCACCAGTATGTCCGAAGGAGCCGCCACTAGCCCCGGGACCAATGAGCCGTATGATACCCTCAACCCCCATGGATTTCAAAACTAAAATGGGGACCCCTAGTATTGTGGCCCAGTCCGAGAAGGAAAGATTGTTTTCCCCGGAGCCCAGCCAAGATACAGAGGCGCCCCTACCAAAGGAACTCCCAGCCTTATTCGGTAGTGCCGGTAGTTAGTTCCAAACTACCCCTGCCGATAGCAAGGAGCCCTTAAGATCTCCTTAGCATAACGAGCCTATCACGAGGGCCCTCGTCGAGCTTGTGCCAGCTGCCGCAAAGTACTTGGAAGAACCGCCGTCTGCCTCAAGTACTACCCTGGAGTATGGAACTACCGCGACTGTGGACGTGTCACCCGTGCCAGACCCGGGAGATGCTACAGCATCGACTGGAGGGGCTGAAAAAGAACGCCCGTGAGAAGACGCGTCCCTTACGGCGTCAGCAACCCCGGTGTCTCCCCATACCGAGCCGGACACCTGGGGCAACTGGTTCACCTGGGAGGTGGAAATGCCGCCAGCAAACGTGCGAGGGGGGTGGGGGGAGCGGCTTCCAAGCCCCCACACACAACGCCCTCTGCCATAGAGGTAGTAGTAGCACTACAAGAACCACTACCTCTGGCGGCCACCCCGCTGGCATTCATGATGGGCCGGGAGGCCTGTCAGCACACCTACGCCACCCGCCGGTCAATCCGAGACCATAGGCACAGGGGAGTCTACATCGCAGTTCCTGCCACGCCCACGCATGCTGCCTCATCGCTTCTACTAGGCTGCCGCAGTGCCAGGTCAGTACCGGGTACCGCCATGGAGGCCGCCAACGAAGTTTACATGGCCTACTCCACCACATGTCGCCATGAGAAAACAGGGCAGACTTGTAAAGAAGATGAGAGGTAAGCTCTGCTCCACCATACAACGCACGTCAGTGAGCGATGCACGGCGAGTAGTACTTCCCACACAGATAGTGTAGGCGTACCGTCGACGTATGCAGACGGGGCAGTGAAGTGCTCCGAATCAAATGAGCCCTAAGCTTAGTTGAGGGGTGACCTATAGGCTGTGTTCCTGTAGAAAGAAAAATCTGTGTAGCTATGAGAGGCAGCTGTGAGTAAGCCAGCTGCCAGCATACGGCGCTAAAATGTAAATATTATTTCAATGAGTAAGTGCCATGTATATAACCACTGTATTTTAAGCCTATTGTGATTGGATGGGAGAAAAAAGACAGTAACGTAATTTACTTTTGTTGAGAAAAATTTTTCTACTGGTTGCCTGAACTGTAAAAATAGCTTGAATGCAACTGCTAAATCAGAACTGCTGTAAATAGTGAAAATCAGTAACGTTCTAATTGTTCATAGTGTATGTCAGAAAAACCAAAAATATCAGTTAACCTGTTTGTAAATAAACTCACGTTAGTGTCAGAATTAACGACACATCATTTAAATTAGCCGATTTGTCAGTTATTGACTTTGTTAAAGTAACTATCTCATTCAAAAGTTTTTGGTAAAGTTATTTATTTAAAATGCTTTGAATGAAACCATTATGTTGGAAATATTTGGGTCTTATATTTATTAAATGTGAACTTTCAGTCAAGTGAAAATACCAGTAAAACAGAACCACGCAAAGACATTCGTAAAAGAAAGAACGTGGTGAGAAGAAAATTACAAATCTCAATTTGTTGTAAACTTCAGTGCTCTCTTTGTTGCATGATCAGGGTTCTGTGTCTTTCTTCTCTATTTGATGCAAGATGGTCAAGTGCGACTCTGTTGTCACGTTTGCCCATACACTCGCTTCACCACTTTAGCACATGGACGAGATGACGGAAGGTCTCCGATGTTAAAAACCCCGTAGTTTTTTAAACTTCATTCAATTGTGTGTTAAGATAGGGAGGCCAAAGGCAGGGACTACACACTATACTGCACCGGCGGCCACATCAGTTAGCTATAAAACACGCCTCGCGAGTGGGGCTGTGGGGGCATATTTTCTTTTAATCTATCTATAATTAACTTCCAAGGGTCGAAACTTATTCCGTGTGCCGGCCAATGTGTTTGCTCTTTCCTTCGATTCTTACGAATCATATTGTCAGTAACCAAGCCTTACCGCTGTGATGTAGGTCGGCACACTATAATCAGAAGGCAACGCACGCTTTATTACCGGCAATGGATCCCCCTCATGACGCTTATCTTACATTCCACATTGCCGCAAGGCGCTCCAACCCGCCAGCAAAGAAGAAGAAGAAAATAAAGAGCGAAGAGGGAGGGAGAGGGAATACAGCAGGTGTGTGAGACAAAGGGAGAGATGATGTCGTCTAGCCGACTTCGCTACTGCAAGAAAACGTTCCAGCCCACATCTGGCTCAAGCCGCCTGCCCACGTCTGCGAGTAGACAGAGAAAGCCGCAACCGGCGCATAGCCGGCACCTGTACAGAAGCCCAACCGGAGGGCCATAAATTGCTGATGTGGGGACAGTTCTACATTCCTGCATAGGAATTTTTTTCCTCTGCTCATATCATTTCCCAGATGAGTAAGTCGCAAGAGGAGAGGGGGCGAATTGACGCATGACGTCTCGTTAATTAATACTAAACGACTGCTACTTATCAGCGCAACTGCATTCCTGACACCTTGTCCACGAGTCACATCACTGCCGGCGCCTTCTGCAAGATTGTCTTACCTACCGAGCCAGGACACACATCCCAATAGTTATTATTATTTCGCCCGGTGAGCCACAGAGACCATGCAAGAGGTTCGGGGCGAGTACAGCAGTGTGCCGCTAAATGCCGTCACATGCAAGATGCCTATATCCCGACACACTCCACGACGCTGCTCGCTCAGAGGATCTAGGCACTGGGTTTATACCTGCTGTTCCCCCTCTCAAGACGCCCTATGCCAGTGGAAGAATGGATGATGGAGGAGTATATAAGGAGCTGTATCCCGGCCTCTGTATCGTCAGTTCTGCTACAGTTCTCGATCGCCTCTCCTGAGACCTCATCGCTCCAGCTCTTGGTGCCGAGGCTCAAACCTATCCTTACTTCATCGCTCAACTCGTGGGGCCGAAGATCCTCTCCAGTGCCTAACCGAAGGAAGAACCAGCAGCCATCGACAGTTAAAACACTTAGACATGTTTGGTCCCTTACGGACAAACCTGTTAGCTGGTGCTAGTATAACCTCGGGACGAGCTCCACTAATTGCCTATCCCGCAAGATTTTGCACAGGGCGCCTTCCCCTGTAGTACGATAGGGTGTTTACCTTCCGCATAGCTTGTGTGGAATTAGGTGATAGCACCTCTGCCATTTGTATTTATTTCCTTTGGTCAAATAAACACCGATCTTACCAGTCCTTTTGACTTTCACTCCGAGCCCCTTCCTTGTGTCATATCGGAGCTAGAGGACTTAGCAGGAGACCAGGTTTTTAATTTTCCGAACACACACTAACAACACAACAGCACATCTTTGGCAGGCCACCCATTCTCTGCCCTGGTAGTGATTGGTAGAGCCACGACACTAGGATACCGCCCCCTGGAAGTTGACTTACTGGCTCAAAGTCGCCCCTTCCTCATGGCGCCCTTTGTGGTGCCGAGGAGGGGATCTTTTCGAGAGAGCTGCATCCTGGTGCAGGGAAATCTACTCCCGCGAGACAACACCGTGCGGTTCCCGCAATAATCACCCCACAGCCCACACTGTGTCTACCTGGTAGCCGTCGAGAGCGAGGCAGTGTTGGCGGCAGTAATTTGCACCTAGATGTGAACACTGGTACATCAGCTGCCAACCTCCTGTAACTCCGATTTTTGTGCCTATTGGCCAAGAAGGCGAGAGCTACTGCTAAACTTCCCCAGGGGCTACGTATCCTCCCCAGTGGGTTCAGGTTGCTTAGTCTACATAAGTAAGCTGCGTTACTGAGACGCTTCACCGTACTAGCATCCACCGTCACACCAGTTGACTTGTTCGAGCCACCCACCAGGATCGCAGAGGGATACCACCAAATAATACAGGAGGCTCTATTTGGCATATGTCAGACCAGCACACCAAAACCGCAACCTGCTCCCGTACCAGAGCCGATCACCCCCCCCCCCCAGGTCAAGTACAACTACGGTAGCAGAAACTGAAAGTGTGCAAGCACACACCTAACCATATCGCCGTCATATTGCATAACCACCTAAGCCTGCACCTCACCACATAAAGGTCGCAGAGCAAGACTTTCTACCGAGTCGCCGACACACTAGGCCCATGTTGTACACTGGGCAGGCGCCCATGCCCAGAACAGATTAAGCTCTCTAAGACGTGGCTCGCCTAGCATCGAGCAAGTAACCCAGGGGTGGGGGCAGTGAGACAGCCGGGACTGTCATGCGTCATCACCTTCCAACTCCGGTACCAGAGGTGCAAGTTTGGATGAAAGGCGTAGCACTGGAGAACTTCCCAAATATGGAGGTGAGGTCCTGTTAAAGTTGATCTTCCGAGACTCGGAGAAGTACCCCTCTCTCGGCACTGCTAGTGCGCGATAACTGCAAACCCTCGACTGACAGTCCAACCCCTAAGGGAGCAGTATCCTAATGTTGTTGCTCTACCTATCATCCATGAATGCAGTGAATGTGTGGTCTTTCTAGATTGTACTGATGTTTGGTGTTACATGTCTGAACAGAGGGAATAAAGTTCCGGTCACCTGCTGTCCCTCCCTTCAGGTCTTATGTTTACAAGGAGGTATTTTAACTATGGGAGCGATATTAGTGGTAAAACAGTGTTTATTTTTTAAAATGGAAACAGACAGTGATGGTGAAGTACTACCGTTTATCCATGCGGGTTTACGGAAGTCGAACACCCTATGTGAACAGAAGTGAAGGCTACCTTCTCCTAGACTAATAGGGTAGGTAGTAAAGTGCTCTTAAAACAACTCTGACTTTAAGCTGCACCATGGCTGTTGTTCAGGAGGGACTGGTACTTGTCTCGGTGTAAACTCTGATGCAAGACTGATGAAAAAAGGATATTCGGAACCACTAGTGTGCGATGAAGACCAAAGTAGGAGCTGATGGTTCCTGTGGCACCGTGAGGTGCGGTGAAGAAACAAGTCAGACGTCAATTGCTTGAAGCCTTGTCCGGAGCCTTGGTGCAGCCCTATATTTATACTCCTCGGCGTCATGCCCCTTGTTCCCCTTGCATAGGGGGTTGTCTTGGAGAGGGTAGCAGCTGCGAAGAGCGTGACATAGATCCTTGGCGAGTAACATCATTGGAGGGCGCTGGATCCAAGCTCATGCCTCTGCGAAGGTACTGGTAGTGGTTTATAGTGGCATGCTGCTGTACTAGGTTCATCTCGCTGCATGTCTTCGGTGGCTCGGCTGAAATATATTTGGCGTGCAGCCTTGGGTAGGTAAAACAATTTCTGACGTCACGTTGCTGGTGGCGGCAACTCAAACTCTGCTGAAGGTGCTGTCAGTTCGTTTGCACAAATGAGTAGAAGTTGTTAAAATTATATGTAGAAAGACTACATGCTTCAATTCACCCCCCCCCCCCCCCTTCTGCGGCGTACAAGCATCTGGGCGAAGGAATGAGAAAAGAAAATAATTCTTTTGAGGGAAGGTAGTACTGTTCCTTCAACAACAATTTTTTTTCTCTCTCCATAATCTTCTGTAAGTCTCCTTGGTCAGTGCGTTTTCTGGTGCGATCCCACTACTGCGGACATGGTGGCAGGCTAGTCTGGGAAGGTGGCTTGCGCTGACTCATTCATGAAGTGGTGGAGTGGCTAAACGGAATCCATCTCTTGAGCACAAAGCAAACAGCATGTTCTCTCTCCTTCTCTGCGGTGCATAGCTGGGCCGGCTGCGTGTCGTTACTCGACGCCATATTTTTGTGTAATAGTGTCGCGAGGGATCTCCAGGTGTAGGTGATAACGTGTAACCTTTTTGAAAGTGTACCGCCCTACAGATCAGCTGGAAGGCTTGGGTGCATACAATATGGTTTACAAATTTGACCTGTGGAAAGCAAGGCGTGGTGGATGGCACAAGGAATAAAATCAACCCTCGGGGAAGAATTTAATAATAATAATATAAATAAATGTTGCCTTATGCCCCACTTGCAAAGGCGTGTTTTTCTTAGCTAATCTGCTGTGACCGCCCGATGAGGGAAAAATAAAACTCGTCCACTGCCTTTGGTCATCCTATTTTGCCACACAACAGAAACTCTACATGTAAAATAAGCTAAGGGGTTTGTCAACCCAGACATTCCATAATCTCATCTGAACAGCTAGGTGGGAATGCAAGTGTGTTGACAAAAAAGGGGGTTATCAAAGACTTACATCACCATCGTACACAAAATAGAGAAAGAGACATAGAAGGCACTTCAAACACATCATGCACTCAGAATAATTTTACATATTCATATATAGTTAGTGTCACAACTATTTCTGATGGGTTTGTTAAACTGTCTATTTTGTTTGTGATGCTTAAAAATTCATATTGAACAGACAATTGACACACAGCAAAACAATTGGAATAAATTTACATATAAAAAATATTTCACAAACTTTCTTAATGGCCTGTTAAATTGTATTTTGTTTGCGATTGGCTTACCGAAAGAAAATTGATTGCTCATTAAAAAACATGTGATCATATACCACTAGAAAATTTTGATGCATGTTCTTAGTCTAGTCAATGTAACTGTGGCATGTGATAGGTCAGGCGTGCTATGATTATTGGTTCTGAGCAGACTTTCTGCCAGAGACTAACACTGGTTTGGTTGAATTACGATGCGGTACAACATCAGCTGTGGGTGGTACCACAATATGCCTGATTACAACCTTAGCCTGTAGGGGTAAGGCTGACTTACCAGGGCACACACCCACCGTTTTCCCGGGCTATAGCGTAGAGGCAGGTCGACTGGGACCAGCAGTCGCCCGAGTGGTGCTGGCTGACGAGTTTCCATACAGAGAAGTACGAGATTTCTAACTCCACTCGGTGACTCCATTGCTTCCGATGTAGGAGTTGTAGATGTCCAACCTGATGTCACTGCCAATAACCAGGTCACTAACTGCAGGATGCCTCTTGATGCCACGCCTAGTGTGTGAAGCGAAGTAAACATGGATGTTGGCTGAAGAGGAAGGCCTCTCCAGGTGATGGGTGACTTGAGATCGTTCCCGTGGGGTGTCTCTGCCAAGTGCAGAGGGGATATCTGTGCACACTCGCTTAGCAGTAAGGAACTTCTCCTTTTTCTTCTCCCTTCGACCACCGCCTCTCCCCAAATAACATAGAGGCAGTACTGACACTTCATTTACTCTCAGTCGGGCACAAGCAGTTTACAGTAGACTAAGTAAGTGTAGAGCCCAAAAGCAGTTGATGGCACGAACCCTGTCCTCCTACAGTTCTGCACCTTGACGCACAAACCTAGAGCGGTGGGTCGTATGGGTCGTCTTCCTAATACTGTCGGGGTGCTGTCCAGCAACAGTCGGGCCTCCAGCCTCAGGCAAAATACTCCTGTCAGCACCGGAGGCACTCCAACATAAGGTGGCTGACCTGATTCTGTGTGATGAGTACTTAGTGGTTGGTGCTATATCTTTCTGTACACCATGGTTCACAGAATGGGTGGCCGTCGAAAGTGGTGTGTGTTACCACCGTACAGATTCCTGAAGGGGATCTGCAGTCCTACACTATGGTTCGTACAGTTACGAAAACCCGGTCTCCTGTTTGCTCCATCTAAGTGTCGAGTACCTAGTAGTTGGAAAGGATTTACCTCTATAACAGATTCACTCTTGGGATAGGAAAAAAAAAATGTATTCATTACGATTAGTAATTACTGGCGACACATACTCTTACTACTAAGCAAAGTGCGAATGGACGTAAACTATGCTTTACAGGTGGAGGTGACCTACTTGAGTAGCCTATACTCAAGTTCAGAATGACTTCGGCGGCTATGAAAATAACTCGGACGCAGTCACTCTAACTCGGGATGTATCGAAAAGACATTAAGGAAATAAAGGTGCTACTACTTTTAACGGTAGTGCATGTAGTTGCTACTGCCAGAAAATAGTGGTGGCTGTTGAACCAGGAGGATCAACAGCACAAGTGTGGAGTGAAGTCTTGCAGGCTTAGTGTTGAAGAGCTTCTGGAAGCTGTTGGTGTTTGTAGCATCTGGAGCTTCCGGTCGTTGTTGGCCGCAGCCACTGGTGGGCGCTGAAGATCTAGAAGACCTAGTAGGCAATAGAGGGCCCCAGCACCGAAGTGTTGAGGCAAGCTACTGGAGTGGGAGGTGTGACGTGCTGTGACGTCTACCTGGGGCGAGAGGAGTGGGAGAAATCTACCCTTGTGATTGGCTGTATGGCCTCGGGCGCTCGGCCATCTTCGGAAAGATTCGCTGGTGTGGCAACACACTGTCTGCCAGGTACTTCGGGGAGGTGGATGTGTTACTGCGGCCACTTGGAAACTATGCTTAGTTCACTTGCTAGAACCGCCCACTAGGCTGGGAGCGATTCCGTTTCACTCGTGAATGTGCTGGGTTTGACCCTTCCTAGGGATACATAAATACTAAATGAGTATTGTGACAAAGTTGGGTTTGGAACATCAGGATATGTGTTTGTAACTGTCCCTCCATGGGAAACAATCCTGTAGATATCTGTGGTTGGGGTTCCTGGTACAATATTAACACTTTAGAATGAGCCGCAGTAGTTTGGTATAACTCATATGCAGCTGCGTCCATTTTAACAACTTTCTTTTAAAATGCGTTAGCAGAGAAGTGATTTTTACAAGTTTCCAATCAATATTGATTCACTCCTCTCTTTACTCGCCTCAATAATATTTACTTCTCGCTGGTCGGCTTACTCTGAAATTCCTACCCTAGCTAGCCTAGCGGGCAAATTAAATAATAATATGTTAGCGAGAGTGCCAATTCCCTTCTATTTAGGCGAATACCCTTCAGCAGTGTTGTTGGGTTCTGAATGTGCTTTGCATGGCACGGCCGTAGATCTACCCATGTTGGGAGATCTAGTTGTACATTTGTGGGGGGGGGGGGAGGGTTGATGGGTAGAGGAGGGAAATCAAATCCAGGGTGAGCTTGAAGGCATAGACTTCCCTCCCATGAAGTTTAGTCCTGCTCATGGTAAAGGTTGAGAAGATTCGTGATGCCAGTTGTGACAAATTGAAATAAAATAGTAATAAATCAAATAAAAAGGGGTTAATGGGGGTGCTATAGTTATGAAATGATGAACTACATTTCTCCCGGCAGTTCCTGCTCATCTGTTGTATGCTACCTATGCGTTTATGTGGAGCTGGCTTAGTCTGCTTCTGTAATGGGAGAGTCCGATGAGGTTTTAGCCACCTTACATGTATGTGCCGGGTTAAGAGGAATGACGATCACTTTTCCGGTGGTGGTACGTATTTGACATGTGTTAGGGGGTGTACTATGGACTGGGCACAGTCGTCATGGTTTGGGGGCTAGGTGCCGATCTGTATACTGGGGACTCTAGATAACTCTCGAGTGTTCTTGATCTGGCCATGGCCAACAAATCCCTAACAAGGAATCAAGGAATGAACTACAGTTTTCTGTAATATGTGGCAGTTTCTTGACTAGATTAAAAAGAAGCTCGGTAGGCTGAATAGGCTGTGGGGGCTCACTGGTTGGTCTGAGAGCTGCAGTAGCCGGGAGTTGGCTTAACACTCTTTGTTGGGCCCATCGGGCTAGACATAGAAGTCTGCTACTATGCCCGCCTCCTTTTCGGGACATTAAAAAAAATATTCCTTAAGGGCAAAGAAAATAGCTGGCTACTGGCTCACAATACTACCCTTAGTTATGATGGAGCGCTCCCGG
Source organism: Dryococelus australis (assembly GCA_029891345.1). Classification (NCBI taxonomy): domain Eukaryota; kingdom Metazoa; phylum Arthropoda; class Insecta; order Phasmatodea; family Phasmatidae; genus Dryococelus; species Dryococelus australis. Next base: position 85,355,040 of record CM057002.1, on the reverse strand, counting down.
TCTATCCAGCATAGCTCAAGCCCTCCTGGGTTCGGTCTTATTCAGATGAACCGAGGTAATGAGCAGGTTAGATAGTCTAAATAATCGTGAGCGTATCTCTAGGTAGGCTTGGATGTTCTGGACACCTCTCAGGTGTTCCCACGTCTTATGGAGATTATAGCCTTATTCAGGCTCCAGGAGTCCCAAGAAGGTTCGGCCCACTCATTTCTAACCCAGAGTGGTCACTTGGTTTTAAAGAGTGACAATATTCACTGACACACGATATACCTGGTAAATGATGGAGGTGAATTGAACAAAACTATACCTACAGTGCTCCTTGTGGCAGGTAAATTGACATGTCAAAATGGTGGCCGACGAGGAGGATTGATAGAGCACGAAGAAATGAAACCAAAATGGCGACAGGAAACAATATGGCGGCAGGAAACAAGATGGCTGCTGGAAATGACGCAATTCAATATGGCGGCTGTCGGAGCTGGAGCCGGATCCTGGCACCTGTGTGCCTAAACCTACCAAAGCATACTACTATAGCGTCTATGCATTATTGACTGATCACACTGGAAAATTGATAGCTTACAATGTGTATGCTCATAATTACATTATCGTGTATTCAGACAACTACCACTTTTTGCAGAGTAGCAACTATTTACATTTTCTGTGACCCAAGTGACAATTCCCTATATATCCCTGACTTTTCTCAGTCACATTTAATTCCCTGACTTTCCCCTGTTTCCTGTTTACAATCTTTATGTATATAAATGCTCTATTGAACTCAATTTAACATGGAATGCTTTTTCTCTACAATGTCTAAACACCCCCCCCCCCCCTTCGTGGCATCAATTACTTTTCACAACATACAGAGTGTATTTGAACAGTGCACTCACGAATGTTGGTAATTACGAATTACTTTGTTTTTACTCTATATACTGTTATGGGCTGTTCACGGTTAAGTGAGCACTTTCAAAGCCCTCTCATTTATAATAATAGTCAATAAATACATTTTATTGTAGCCTTAGACGTTAACCATCGAGTGCGGTGGAATATACACACTGTGTTTATTACTTACATGGCAAAATTTATTTGAAAAGGTGGGTGAAGGATAAAATATAGCGGAATGGAAAAAGTAACTAGGGTTTCAAAAGTGCTCACTTTACCATGCACAGCCTATACCACTGTTTTATTCTAACTTTTAGGACAACTGTACCATCTGTTGTATGAAACAAATGTGTTTGTGTGTGAGTGTGTGTGAGTGTGCGTGCATGCGCGTGTGCCCGCGCGCGCGCGCGCGTGTAACCACATAGGGCCAAGAGAGACTGGAAGAGTGAAATTAAACATAACCTGGCAGCATTAGGCTTATGTTGGTCACACAGGTTACAGATGCTATTTATTATAAATTTACAACACAATAGCAGGGATATAGAAATTCATGCACCTTGGTATCCTGAGGTTATGCTTATCTGTTCAGCTTCTGTTGATTTCACAAATATTCACACCACACCAATAGCCTTGCGATATTACTTTATTGCGTCATTAGAAGATTGTAAACACATTAGAGGAGTTATGGGATTTTTTACATTTATTTATAATATGTAAATGGGCATTACACAGACACTGGCATCATTCCCTCTTTCCCCGATACCTATCCTGTCATGTGTTTGATACCAAAAGAGATATAAATATTATTAAATGATGTTAGTACGAAATTGGAAATGCTAATATTATTTGTATGTAAACACGTCGGAAATATACTGCAGAAGCCTATAAAACGCACAGATTGTTATTCATATTTCTGTGCACATTTATTAACGGACAATTACTGACACATCTCATTCACGGATATATACGCATTGATAACAAAAGAAAGATAAATACAATTCAATGGGGTTTGTAAAAACTTGGATTGAAACTGTAATATTACTTGTAAGCATACATCTGGGAAATATGCTGCAGACGTCTACTAAACGCTCAGAATTTTATTAATAATTTGAAGCACATTTATTAAACTAACAATTATTTACACATCCAACAGAACAACATTTTGTAAATACTATTTACTAACTTTTAAAACTTGCGAGCATACGCAAGTATACAATTTCAAATACTTACCAAGTATCGATCCTGTGTTATATACTGGGAATTCGAACAGCGCTAGTATACACATGGTGATGTCACTTCCGGGGAGAAGTACGCACAAGTATGCATTTTTTGAGAATTCAGAAACTGCCTTTAAGTCCTTTGCGGCAGAGGAAGACACTACTGAGACTTTTTATTTTCAAAGTAAAGTCTTCTCGTCCTGTATTCGACAATTCGACATATGTTGGCGAAATTTAGGATGAGACAATAGTCCCTTAACTAACCAACAGACTTGAGGAGTTTAGTGCGCGAGGTAGCAGCTGGACTTTGCATCTAATATTGCTTATGGATGGCCATATTTCCCAATATAGGGCATTCACAGTCGGTGCCGCGCACACTAAGTTGCCCAAGTTCATTGCCAATAGGAAAGCCTGCATTAATATGCAGTGCCCTGAGGGATTGTGTTTCCATTACGCCGATACATCAGTTTTATTCCCTGCCACAATGAATGTTAGTAGATTATCTTCATATCCAAATCCTCCAGAGGTTTTAAATACTGAAAGTCTGTCGGCACCTGTAGTATTACAGGATATTCGCAAGTTCTAGAACAATTATATCTCTATCAATGTCTACTGTGTTGTGGACAAAGATAGCACTATAATTTATGAGACTTTCAATAAGGAAGGGGTATCATACAGATGCGTATTTCTCCTGTACGACATGCCCGCTATGTAATTCTATTGACCGTTTGCGCTAATAGTAATACCAAGCATTTGCATTTTGTTAGTACGAAAAACCTAAAAAGGCTGGTTGGGAAGTGTAAAAAACAATGTTTGCGATAATTGTCTCCAATACTTTGTCAGTGAGGAGAAGCTCGCAAATCATACTATTCTGTCAGCAAAAAAAAAAGACTGTTTGCAGTCCTTTCCCTACTGGGGACAAGTACTTGGAATTTGAAGATTATAGCAAACAGCAAAGATAAATGTACGAACTATGTGAACATGCGCAAGAATGACTGTGATGTATGAAAAGGAGCTCAGCAGGGTAGATATGTCCACACTCTCCAGCGAGCACCGGCCAGCCTGGCTACGTATGAGAAGCTGATCTGAACCATTACAGCGCTTTTGGTAAGGAGCGCTCCCCTCTAACCCATTCCCCCGCCTTCCACACTCGCTCTCTCTTTCTTTATCTCTCTCCTTCTCTCTTTTTTTCTCTCTACTTTTTCTCTTTCTATCTCTCTTTTTCTATCCTTTTCTGTCTCTCTTTATTTTTTCTCTCTCTCTTTCTATCTATCTCTCTCTTTCTATCTCGCTTTCTCTCTATCGTCCTGTCTCTCTTTCTTGCTCTCTCTCTTGCCATGTCTAGACCGTTGATTCAAATAACACATCCCCACTGATATTACAAACGGAATTACGTTCCAACTAACTTTAACCAACACAATTCCAGGAAATATATCTTTACAATAAAGAAATATAATTAATCGCACACTCTATCCCAGGACAAATACTCCACAATATGTCCCTAGTGAGTGTTACTAAATTGAATATTGTGCGATTTGCTGTCCACCCTAATATATGTTTCCTAGAACAAATTTTAAAATTCTTCATAATATATACAAAAATGTATAGACTAGCCAGAATAGCTGAGCCGGGAATCAAACCTGTGTTTTGCCTGAGTTGTACCGTCACACCTGCGCCCACTCGCTCCGTACAAAACAATGGGGAAGATATTTTAAATGTCACCGAAGGTATATACATACTAACATGCGCAATTTTCATATCAAACACTATGCTGGAATTGTTTTATTATAAATCTTTAGAGAATATATTGTTAAAGACCAATAAATTTTCCTTTTAAAATGCGACCTTTAATCTTACAGGATAACATTGTTGCTTACTTTATAACCTCCTTTTTCAACTCAATTGGTATAAAAAATACAGTTAAATTAAGAATGTACATTTCAAATGTGTGTATTTTCAAGAAATAGGTAGGCCCACTGAAATTTATAAGCTACAAAATCATTTTTAGCTTTGGTAATAAATTATTTATCTTCCTATTTTGTATTTAAATTGAAAAATAAAGTATATTAGTTCAAAATATATCCAATCTCTCAAATCAAACAACTGCTGTTTTTATGATTATTCTTCATATCCTATTTATTGCTCCTTCAACATCATTGACAGGAAGATTTCTAAACAATTCAAATAATGATATTTAATTACTTCCATAAGTTTAAATTATTTAAAATAAATATACATAAATAAATGCATTATGTACATATAAATATATACATGTAGTTTATAATTTTCTTAAACTTTCCAACAATTATGCATGAAGTTACTTAAAACTTAAACGATTTGCCTTGAATTAAATTAATATAAAACATTTGTTTGATTAAATTAATATAAAACATTTGTTTGGACTTATTTGCATGGTCTCAATTTCTCAACACACATTTTTGTTAAGGGATAGAAAATAATTTGCACGAGATATTTTCAAATAATTTCTGTCAACAGCCACTATGAAAGGAACCCTTTCAAACTTATGTTTAACATTATTATATTTTTGTTAGGACTGACTGTTAACTTTTTTTATTAACATGAATGAGTGAATTTCTACATGTAAAAATGGAATTCACTACAATAAAGTAAAAAAGTTAGAAAGTGAAATATAAATTACTAACAGGTTCTTTGCAAAACTTATATTTACTAGAACTATTAAGTTTTGGTAATAGTTATTTTATGCAGTTTTAAACAATAATGTGTTTTTTTTTTGCGATTGTGGAAAAGTATTTTTGTTTTTATATGATAAAGTAATAATGTTTCAAAGTATTTAATGTCGCTGAGAATTTAATATATCATGGTAAAATCAACTAATTTGCATTTTGCTAATTATGCATGGAAATATTATATAATTGAATAATAATGTGAGTTTGTACAATTATGAAATAATCCGTTAAAATTGGTTTTCATGATTAACTCTCTGGTCGAAACTCGCAGATATTAAGCAATTCGAAGAATTTCGTTAGAGTTCCACCAAAAAACAGGTGTATATAACTTCAAAAGCGAAATTGAAATTTTAAAGCATGAGTTCTTTCTAGTAATCATGAAATGGCATCTATATAAATTGAATACAAAATATGAATTAAGATTTTTTATATGTGTCAGCGAAATGGAGATGTTTAGAAGTATCCAAGTGAATATATTAATTAAAATGAAGTAAAAGATGGGAATTAAAACATTCTGAAATTATATAGTGAACAAATTAAGATAAAATAACCCATAAAATATATTACTACCCGATTCACTAATTTATAAAATTTAATTATTCTGCTTTATGAGGAAATCAACTTATGCTGTTCTTTAAAGTTTGACAATAACATGTTCGGAATATTCATACTTTAACTGGCATTTCTCAATTTTCTATGATTACTATAAACGTGAACTCCTACCTAACATCACATACAGTATTAAATCACCCTATTTAAAACTATATTCTTGTAAATCCACAAATAACATTTTTTTTTTTGCAAAATTACCCATCAGTGTGACTAGATTTGATTAATTTCACAGTAGATTATATATTTTAAGTTCCTCAGTCGTGACTTAATTAAGCTGTGAACATAGTAGTATATTCTATTTCAGATTGAATTACGACTACAGTACTGCAATAATTACATTTTTTTTTTTTTTTACAAATTGAGAAAATATTGATGTTTTACTACAGCTGGCACTATTGATGTTGGTATTGTTTTAAAAGTAAAATATTTAACATTTATTATTATTTTTAATTCGAGTGTTTTATATAGTGTCTTAAACTTTTAATTTACACGAATATAATTATATTGATGAAAATAATAACTTTATACAAACATTTGAAATACATTTAAGTAAATTTAAATACCGCATAAAAATGTATTTTCATTCCAAACGAAATTTTTAGATAAAGGGCGGAAGTGAAAAATACCGAAGAAAGTAGTTTCAAATAAAATCTTCGAAGCTGTTTTACATTAAAAATCATGTGTCATAAAATAGAGCATTCCATATTGAGGACTGTGTATTGGCAATAAAGGTATTACAGTAAAAATTAGTCAACTGATTTTGCTGTTAGAATTAAATTATAATTTGGAGATAAACAATGAAAAAAGAACAAAATTGACGTACCAGTTTACCTAAATACATAACTGTTTGGTTACACAATGTAATTCAGAAATTGATTAAAATGCAGGATCTAAAATAAATTATTTTTCCTGCAAGGTTTTATAAAAATAATTATGGTTAAAAATTAAGATATTTTTATGATTTAAATAAACCAAATATTTATTTAAAAAATTCAATTATTCATAAGCCTACTGGGTTGGTTGCTGTCACTGCTTCGAGAGGAGAGAACATTTTTTTGCTTGTTTGTATGTATCAAATATAGATGTAATGGTTATGCTTCGTTTTATTCAGTTCAAAATATGAACGTATAAAATCAGAAAAAAACTATAAACCTCTAGGCATCAAGCAAACTATAAATTCATATGTTTATTTAACTGACAACATACAATACTGCTGTGCATACTTAGAAATATACGAATATAAAATTATTTTATGCGATTGAGGCATATGCAAAATTATACGAGTATGTATAAAGAGTTCACCGTATAAAAGAAATTTGAAAAAAGTGTTCGAAAACGTATTTTATTTTTTAAGAACGGAGATATTGAGAAATATTTAGCTAAAGTACACAAACCAGGACTACAAACATGCTCGTTTGAAAAATGAAAAGATATTACGAAAGATTCTGCTTGAGTTTACTTGTGTGTATTAATACTTCCAAACAACTTGACTCTAAATTTTTTAGAATGGTTTTTTAATGTTTTGTCTTAATTTGTACCGAATTGTAAAATTCAAAGTGAGCAATCAACCTAATAAACTTGTATTAAAGTGGTGGTGAGTGCAGGGTAGAGCTTGTGTGGCAGGCAGTGGGAGGACGCCGCAGTGCTGGCGTTGTCATGCCTCGCTTTGCACGTCCTCGGAGTCTTGGAGGTAGAGGACGGTGGGCGCTGGAGGCAGGCACTTTATCTCCACAGAGGACGTGAAGCGGCGTGACGCCGGAGTGATGAGCGCGATGGACGTCTCCCCGTACCGCTGCGGCATCAGCCGAGTCTGCAACAACCCACTGATCTATCACCCACTTCTCCTAACACACACACAGCACGTGTACGCAACATGCGTGGGACACATGACTCAACAAACTGTCCTCCCACTAACCCCGTGGAGCATTCATAAGCAGTTGACTATCTTTTTACCAAAACTCAGTGTGCAAATGCCATCAAAATTGTTGTCATGACAGCAAGGGCAGGTCTTAGCTCGACGGTCTGCCTGAACACGCTACCTCGCATAGATGTGTAATCATGCCAGCTGGCTGCAAATTCTACTGCCCAAGCTTTCTGATTGAAATGGCAAGAATCTCTTCCACCGTACTAGGAACCAGAACAAGATTGCACGAATCTACTACGGTTCCATTTAATACCCGACGTAGCTCAATTCATGATCACAACCACGATAGGCAAGTAACTCATAATCCACTATGATATACAGACACGGGTAACCTTGAAACTAACACTCATAGAAAATAACGCACTGAAAGAGTGTCTTAGTGGACAGAGAGGCATCTGCCACCACACACTTGCAGTAATGTGGTTACTTATCACCCGACATCACACCACAAAATGTGTAGCTCATCCAGCTGTTTGCCAACTTTATTGCTAAATGATACTAATCAAACATGGCACTGTCATACGAATGCTCCATACTTAAGATGATATAGCATTTCAAATTTAAGAAACTGTGCAATTCTGTTTTGAAGTTTTTCTAAATGTACGTTGATTACAGTGAAGAATCTGTGTGTGTAGAGGATGGCAGACAGTGTTGGCAGCATAGTAAACTTACTTTGAAGTCTACAGTCTCTGTGTAGCGTCTCTTGGTGGAGCCCAGTTGCAGCTCCACGGTGCTGGAGTACCTCACTGGGACAGGCTGCGCCGTAAACCAACAAGTTGTCCTGAACCTGCAACCACCACATTCCTGCTCCGTATTTCCACTCCTTATAGTCTTCGATCATGGTCTGTGCGGAGCCTTGCAGACTGCACTAGCTCTTGCCTCACACACAGCGCCGTAGCCCGGGAGGGGAAAGAGTTCGGGGGTTGTAGATCCCCCCCCCCCCCACAACACTTCTTTGATAATTAGGGTTTCAACAACTAGTATTACAATATTATTGATGACCTTTTAATTGCGCTATAAATATGCAGTCGCTGTTTAATGTGACGCATTTTATTATACTGCAAGGTAATTGTTCCCTATAATTTGTCCTATTAACCTGTGTTAGTACCGCTAACTTCTCTACAGTCAGTCCAGTATAACTAACCCTCCCTCCTAACCACTCTGCCCTTGGCAAATTTCTGGCTACGCCACTGCAACACACACTATTATCCAGTTTGCTATTCCGGGGGTCTATGTTTCCAAAACCACAAACGTTCGTATACCAAGAAATCCCAAGTGTTTAGTTTCGTAGACAAACGTCCGTTTATGGCATGCTACACTGCTTCACGTTAGCAGACGAATCCACTATTCAAACACATATCGGCTGTACTGGCAGTTGTCTCTCTCTCTCTCTCTCTCTCTCTCTCTCTCTCTCTCTCTCTCTCTCTCTCTCTCTCTCTCTCTCTCGTACCGTGACATAATTCCGCGGGAACTAGCCAACCAGAAAATTAAACGGTGCTCTTTTGCGTCAAGAAGTGCCAAATTTGTCAGGTGGCCAATCACTTACCTATCTAAATACTTCAGTCGTTTTAACATGGAATGGAAATCAGCCTGTCTCATTGAATCGCAATTAACATTTTATTTTATCTCCGGTTCGGAAAAATGTGTACGAGTATTTGAAATATGTCACGATAATGCTAGCAGAAATAACACAGCGAAATGAATGCAAACTAAGTCGAAATCCGATAGGACTATAAAATAAATGTTTGCTTTTGAAGTATAAACTTACATTTTACACATTTGTTCCGGGAATTATACTAGCCGGTCTATACAGTTCGTTCGATCTCGACCACATGAAGGCGCAATTGGTGCTCGAGTATCTCGAAACTGATTTTCAGTGGGCACGGCGGGCAGTTTGTAGAACTCCAGCAGAGACTGCCACGTCTCTCTATAACCAACCTCTCAAACCTTAAGTCAGTTATATTAGGAAACAGTTGGTTCGCAACGTGCATGTCTGCAGTCATGTCATGATAGATCAAGCTACACGACATTCTGATGGGGAAAATATTGGTCTACAAAATTTGAAATCAAAGCATTTGGAAAGTCTGCAGTTTGAAAAACTGAGTTCGAGGAACTAAAGTAGAGTTTATTTAACTAATTTCATAATGTTAATGAACAGCTTCTTTAGCAACAGTAAACATTTTTTTATTGTTTCGAATAATTATAGCAACGTACCACCCCCCCCCCCTCAAATTACATTTTATTTTTAGTTCTCGTTACCAATTGTGAAACATTTTCGTAAACCGTGTCTCGAAAATATTTTGTTATAGGAATTAGGAATTATTGTATACCTTATTAATCTATATAAGTCTAAAACGAAAATGAATAAAAACATTTGGTTATCATACTTAGGTGATTTGATTTCGTATTCATAATTGACTCAAGTTATTGAGAATAGAATTTTAAAAATACAATTATTTTTTTTTATAACATAGTTTTCAAATAGCTAATATCTCACTTTCTTTATGATTCCTTTTATGTAATAAATATTACACCACACTGAAGACGATTTTCACCAGTTCTGGTAAAATAATTTATGAACTCACTATGTTACTAAACATAATTTTACAAAATTATATTATATTTGTTCATATTTTGAAAACGATAATTGTCGCATTTTTAACCTTTTTTGGGCCTTCTGGAAAACTTACATTTTCATTTTAAGCTACATTTTCTAAGAACTGGTCACACTTGATAACTGAGGAGATTTAATTAATTAAAATTTAAAAATAATTCATTCAAAACTATGCTTATCTTATTCATTCACCAAAATGGATATCGCCTTAGAAAAAAAACGAAAATTCTTCCTATTATGAGAATTAAAATCAGTGTTTTCTTTTCAAATACTAGGCAAGTAGTAGGGTTTGGTATGTTTGTGCGCAATGGGCTCGGGAATAGGAGCACAGGAGCCGGCCAGCCACAATGTCGTTACATCACTGTCCGCCATCTTGTATGTAATTGACCTTAATCTTGACATTTGATCTGTGACCTTGACCCCAGGGACCTCGGACCTCAAAAACCCACAAAATTGCAAATTTTGCAATATATATATATATATAAATTCTTACAAAAATTTGATTAAAAAATAGTTTAAAAATTTATTACAAAACATTTTTATTAAAAAATCGTTTTAAAAAGTATAGTCATATTTATTAAAAAACTTACATTTCTGGAGGTAATTAGTTGCATCTGCTCCACCACACCCCCTCCCCATCACCAAACCCACACCATTCTCAACAGATGACTGACTCCCTCATATCCACTCCCTCACCTTTACTCATTCGGCCATCTTGTTTTTTGTTGGTCATTTGTTCTGAAGACCGCCATATTGGTAAGCATACTTTGTTTATACATTACTGTATGCCACCTATGTTCGCCCGCCATATTGGTAAGTGTCACTGCTAATTAACCACCATCATTCCATCAATTACTTACTTTAGTTCGACTCACCATATTGGTAAGCATGAATTGTTTACATGACCTAGGTAGTGCTAGTATATTAGGGTATCCACCATCTTGGTAAGAGACTCGACCAAATAGTGTTTAATAATCACACCTCCACCATGTTAGGCCCCATCATCTTGGTAAGCATAATTAGTTTTTTTGTTTGTCATTTATTTAGACATTACTGTCTCTCTAACCTTCGACTAATTACTCATATCCATTCGTCCACCTTCATTCCACTAACCCCCACCACTACAGCCTTGCAATATATATTTAAGTGCCCAATTACCCCCTCCATTCGTTCCACCCGATCAAACAGATGCGTTTGCACCACCAATTACTTACCATCGTTCGATCCCCACCCCTGATTCCCATTGGCTAATTACCTCGCAAATATCTCCGATTGGCTAATTACTCACCTCTGTTCGATTTTCGGCAGGCCTCCACCCATGTGACAACCCTCCCGATTGGCTGATTACTCAAGTATCTTCGGAAAACTTCGTATCACCAATGTTTCTCGTTGGCTAATTAGTCATGTGACAATCTACCCGACCAATCATTGTTTAGTTGGCAAGCCTCCACCATATGTGCTCCCTCCCCACCAATGTTTCTCACTGGCTTATTAGTCTGCCAATGCTTCGCATTGACTAATTAGTCGGCAAGCCTCCACCATGTAATAATGTACCCGACCAATGAATGTTTAGTTGGCAAGTCTCCACCACCTCTTTCGATCCCCTTCAATGATTCTCATTTGTTAATTAGTCTGCCAATGCTTCCTAGTGGCTAATTAGTCGGTAAGCCTCCACCACCTGTTCGACCCCCTTAAACTCTGGCTTTATAAGATGCATTCCCGAGGGCCTCTGGGAAAAAGTTGTACTTGGCTATTTCGAGAGAAGAGCCCATAGTCATAATTTTGTTTCAAACACCTGTTACAGTAGCCATATCATCAAGTACAGAAGAAACCATCAAATGCAGAAGACATAGGAGATAATGTTCTTCAGCTCATCCATATGATATTGGCACAAGGAGTAATGCCGTTCATTTCATCTCCTAGCATGAACCCACTACCATCAAACAACCTGCATCCACCAGTCAACTCGTACCAGACCCCGGAATAAAGTGTATTCTCGCCCAGCTTTGCAGAGAGTACCATCAGCTCCGACTTCGAAGACAGCGACATCTAAGAAGTGACAGTCGCAGAATTTTCTTCATTCAGGTTTGAAGACATGAGTAACTACAGTGAACTGAATTGCGGTTACCGACGCATAAGTTTGAGAGATTCTAGAGGTGTTCTGCAAATTCAATTTTGCGATGGCGAAATTCACTGACTATGCTGCTACCATGAGTTTGAAGGCAGTTACATGCTGAACACATTAATGTGCGAATATAAAAATTGTAACATCTACAATTTATGTCCCGACTACGCATCCTTGTTCGCTGGAGGAGTAGGTAAAACAAAATTGTAATGTTCACGTAAGCAAGGCAAGACCGTACGAAAGCATATTGTACGAACTGTTCCGGAAAGGTAAAAATAAACCCGTGTGTAAATGGCAGAAGAAATGCGATGGTCATAACCACATTGTGAAAAGGCAAGGATTTCCGTACTGGACCTCCAACTGCATGCCTTTCGCATGCAAAGTGTACCTAGGCTCGAGGCCAAGACCTTTCACAAAGTCTTCTCGCAACGACGGAGCACATCCCGACGACAAGTTTAATCCAGAGAAATTATATCTCCTCTACTGCACGGCGTAACCTACATGGACCAGCCGTCATCTACTGTAGCGATGTGACGACGAAAATGTTCATTTCCTCCTCCTCGAAATAACTATCATCTATGGTAAGGCATTTGAATTAACAGTGCAAGATTGTGATAGTGACAATAGTTCATTTGTGTCGCCCACAAACAAAGTTCCCCACAAACATTGGAAATACAAAAAAAAAAAAAAGAAATTGCAGGCAAAATATGGTCAACCAAGTACGGCAGGGAAAATTGCGAAATTATTTACAAAATTAAAAAAAAACTACAAACTCTTTAATGTATGTTCGGAACAATGTGATTGTGCTTGACACAGTTTGGAGATCGCAATAACTTCGAACCTATGGCCAGAAGTGCTTGTGTGCACTTGCGCATATGAGCTTTGCTCTATCTATAGAAAAACCCAGATTATGAAAACCTCCCATTCCCCCGAAATTTTGTTTAGTTGAATACTATATAAACAACATATCGACGCACATGATTAATAGTGTGAATGGGGAAAGAAAAGTATCTTAGGCGTACGGAAAATCGTTATTATGTCATCTTTTCAGTAAATTGTTCATCTTGTAAAATGTGTTTACCAAGTTTGTCAGTAAATATGTTTATCTTGTAAAATATTTTCTTTCATATGTTGAGTTAAAGTTGTTTTTTGTTAAATTTATATTTACCTTGTAAAATATTTTCTTACTATTTTTTGTTTGTAAATACGATGTATGCAAACATGTATCATTTTCTTTCAATTTTTTTGCCAAGTACAATGTACGTAAGTATGTATTTTTTTCATGGTTATTTGCAACTATGATGTATCTATATACGATAAAAAATAAATATTTTGTATCTTGCAAGTATTTGTGTAATTTTTTTTTCGTATCGAAATCATTTTTTTTTTAATCACGTGTATCACTGCTGGTGTTGCCCTCGCGTGGCATGGCAGAATGAAGGTCGCCCATAAGCACTTCCTCTCTCCATCAGCATTCTTGCTCCCCTTTCATCTTCACATACTTTCAAATGGTAGTTAATATATGTCAGGAACGGTTCCATCTTGCAGAGAGAATGTTTTTTTTTTTTTTTTTTTAAATCAACACCCTTCATTAAATGGCTATTTGCTAATAACATTGCACCAAGTTATTTGTTGCAATAAAGAAATAAGCTAAAAATTTGTACGTTAATTTTAAGTTTGGTTTATATTGCAGGTAATAGGATGTGTTATAAAATAGGTATTGCAAGTACTTGTCCCGTTCTATACAGATTGTTTAAAAGAAACTATTCCACGTACTTGTCCACGTACTTTGTATAACAACATACTTACATTTTTTTTTACATGGAGGATTAAAAAAATTAAGTTCTAAACACACATAGTTATAAGTTAAATAACATGTATTTGTATTTAACTCAAAAAACAATACAAATAACACACTACAAAATTAGGATAAATGCGTGCCTCCCCCCCTTCTCTCTCTCTTTAAAATCACATTCGTTTTACATTCGAACAAATGTCTCGATTGAGCTGCAGACTTTTGATCGGTAGAAATCGATTCACTAGTCGTTCCATGATACATTTAACCTCTGTAAGACATGCACACAGTTAGACAGTTCAATAAGTGCACATCAGCAACATTGTTACATAATGCGAGTAACCTTGTTTCAAAGTCGTTTAAACACTGGCGAATCTCATCACCGTCGGGTCGAAGGGAGGGAGAGATAGCATCGAGTGGCAGCTGAGACTGGTGAGTACCGTACCGGCACGTGTGAGTCCGTCACTCTACGCATCTCCATTACTGTTGTTTGCACATGTAAAACAGTCATCTATAGCGATCTACATTCTCGCTGTGGTACACGGACAGCTTCCAGCTGCAGGGAACCCTCAGTTATGGTGTCGTTGCATGTATCCAACTCACCCATCTGGAAACTGTGAAAGGGTGGGGACTGTGAGCCCTGGAAGGTCACCGCCTGGAAGGGTGTTACCTGGATGGGTACTGACTGGAAGGGTGTCGGAAAGATCCTCCTCCAGAAGGGCACTGTCTGGGTGCTCTGTAAGGATGTCTTCGTCGCGATATCAGACACTGCTATAGGTGCAGCGCCAGATTATACCATGGTCTCCGATGGTGCTGCGCCGCACCATCCTGAGATGGAGTCATCCATCTTTTCGAATAACTTCCCCGCTGTAATTAGGAGAGCATTGTCACACTCGGATCATAAATCGACTGTCGACTTTACGAAGACAGGTGCTAGCTAATTTCCATAGCCGTAGCACATATTCTTTGACGCCAATACGATGCGCGAGGGAGGATAATGCCTAGTGCGGCGAAATCACTTATCGACTGTAGGCCACGACCTCACAAAAAAAAATTCGTGCATCTTCTTACAAGTGTCATACCATGGCACGGCATCATAGTCTTTTGGCACCACAGCACTCCTTACCTGATGCGCCTCGCACCATACACGGGGGTGCGGTTGCCGGGGGTAC
The DNA here is from genome assembly GCA_029891345.1 of Dryococelus australis. Taxonomy (NCBI): domain Eukaryota; kingdom Metazoa; phylum Arthropoda; class Insecta; order Phasmatodea; family Phasmatidae; genus Dryococelus; species Dryococelus australis. The sequence continues at coordinate 85,340,000 of CM057002.1, read as the reverse complement.
ATAGGATCTATTTCGTACCAATTACAGCCTGTGCATAGTGCGTACCCTTCAAAACACCTCAAGCACTTTGTAATATTCGCCGATATACCTTTCACAGCGCGATGCAGTACAACAATGGCGCATCAACGCCCAAACTAAAGCTTATAAACGAGTGTCCAAACCCCCCATCCTATAATGCTCTGAATACTCCAGTAGTATATGGGTATGTTGAGGACAACCCAATCTAGGCCCTAAAATCCAAGTATTTTCCTCGAATTTCAGGCTTTTCCCCTCCGAAATCAAGCTTTTTTCCTCGAATTTCGGTCAAAAACAGTCTAAAAAATGCCTCATAGATGCCTCAATAAAGCATTTAAAATGCCTAAAAACCACCAAAACCAGGTTTTTTCAAACCTGATTTTTTCATACACTGAACACAAACAGTGATTTTAAGCTAAAATCAAGAAAGTTCGCAAAATCAAGAAAAAAACACACATTAAGAATTTTTAAGCTAAAATCGCATAAAATTAAGCTAAAAATCAAATGAAATATTATGCTATTATTCATTATAGTTTACATTCGAAGCTCTACTAATTTTTAAAAACTTCTTCTATATGCTCAATATCGTCACAAATTTCTCGACGTTCATATTTATCGTCAATATTTTCTAAGATTAATAATTGTAAATTTTGTAAATTTGAATGAAATTTGAAAACTGATTCTCTTATTTCGTCAGATGCATGATCTAATCTATAGGAAGGCAAATTTGAAGCACCACCACCTTTTAAAATGTTAATCAGGCTGCAAGGTAACACAGGCATGTTCTATTTTATTTATAAAGAAAAGAAATTTATTAAGAGCAAGAAAAACTCATTTATAATTAGGAAAATTATTTTTTATTCGATAAAAATAAATCAAGTATACTTATAAAAATTCGTAAAAGTTTTAAAAGTAATATATTAACTATAAGTTAAAAAAAATTGCTTTAAAATATCGAAACATTTTGTTGATTCTGTATTATCGTTTACTTCTTCCATTTAATAATATTAAAATTTTATATATCTTCACAAATCCTTTCTTTCAAATAATCATAAGTTAAATTCCTTTGGTTAATTAGAATAATGTTACGAATTATTCCTGCTTCAATAGGCTTATCAAAATCCGCACTAATTTTTAGGTTTGTTTTTTCTTTAACACGAGTTGTTTTACTATGTATACATTCAATAACATCTAATGGTCTTCGACCCCAAAATTAATAATAATTGGTAGCACCATCAAAGTTTAGAGTTCGTTTATAGTAAAGTTCATTATTTATATATATAGTATCTAGTTTTGTTTTAGAATTTCTAAAATAAGCAAGAAAAGCTCTATCACAAAAATTTTGGAAAAATTTCATTTCTTCCACTTTTAATATAAATATTTCTTACATTACAGTGATCAAACACAGAAGAATGTACATACTGTTCAACGCGATTTTTTCTATGAGTTTGAAAACCTACAATTACAAAATCGGGCATATCAAATTATAAATTACTAAACTAATCTTTTATATCAAAGTTAAAACCAGTTGTTCCTGTAGGAACTTCTTTTTCTAAACTTTACCAATAATCAAAACTAATGTGTATTTTAGGATTTTTTGTATATTTTTTCTTTAATTGCAATGGATTTGTTAGATTCATATTCAACAATAGGTCACATAATGTCTCATTTTTAATTACAATTTTACCAGGATCAGCATAATCTCTATCAAGTGAACCATCTGCTTTCTCATTTTGAAAAACATATAAACAATTGTTATCAGATGAATTACGAATAAAAGTAATTTTATAACTGCCTTTCCAATAAATCTCATTGTTATCTTGAATAAAACCATACAGATATCTCAGTGGATAGATTATTTCATTTGGTTTAGCACAATGGGTAGCTTTTACTCGATAGTAATCATCAACACAAGATAATTCTAAATAATTTTGTTCACTTGGAGATCTTAACAAAGTATTCATTATTGTTGGTGATGTTACTGGATTATCACAGCTTCAATAATATGTCCATGTTTTGAGATTTCTATTCTAGAAAACTGAAAAGGAAAAAATTCAGAACAAACATCAATATTATCTAATTGATTGTATTTTACCTCATTTCCTTCTTTATCCCTCTTTAGTAATCTAAATTGTTCATAAACATAAGCATAATTTGGAAAAGAAAAGTCACCACCTATAGGAATATCAAATTCAACTCTATTATTGTAAACATTTAAAATACTCCTAGTTTGATCAGTTGGGGCAAAAGTTTTTCTATCAAAGCTCTCTATATTTTTATAACTCATTTAAAAGTAAGAAGAATATATATAAATGAAAGATTCAAAGGATGTTTCTCAAGTTAAGTTACTCATTGAAAAACATAGAAATTACAAAAAGAATCATAAAGCAGAGTATGAAAAATAAGAAGAAAGAGTTGCCTTTAATCGACGAATTACGAAATATTGGTAGAAAAAAAAGTAGAACTAGTGAATGAAGAAAATAAAAATTTAATAACTACATTAGTTCCAGTAGCAGCAAAAAATTTAGTTTATCCACCAACCCCACAAGAAACATTGTTTGAAAGAGAATTATTTTCAAAATAAAAATCTCCTAATTTGGCACAGCCAATGGGAATTGTACCATTGAAAAATTTGATGCGACGCGCATCTGATTCTACTGTAAATCTCGGAAAATGAATTGCAAAAAGAATAAATGTTATTGGTACTCAATATCCTTTATAAGGAGATGAGAACAAGATAAATAATATACATTAACAGAAGGACTTTCTACTTTGTTAACAAAAGAAAAAAAAGATCTTTATGATAAATGTACCGATAATGACTATGAAAATTACACAGAAATTATTTTATCAACCAATGCTGCATTCCAAAAATATAATCCAAAAAAGAAAATAAACTCAAAAAAAGTTGGAAATACATAAATATAATTAAACCAATTTATGATAACTATATCAAAGAATCACAATCAAGATCAATGTCAAACACACCCAAAATAATGATATCTCAAAGAACTCCTAAATCTGGAGAAGGTAAAAAAAATACAATATTTTACCAAAAGAGCGTATTTGGGTGAATGATGTTAGAAAATTAATTGATAGATTGCTAGTTATTCATGGTAAAGAAAATGTAGGCAATAACAATTATTACAATGAAAAAGTTAGTATTATGAATATGTTGAACAGTAAATTTTCTGTTTTTGTTGTTAATAATCCAAAAGGAATTTCATATCTAATAAGAGTTTTAAATGTATTTCCACATTCTTTGTGGAATTCTGAACATTATGGTAAAGGTGATATAAATTGGGCATTAAACAATTTAAATTTACCTGAAATGCATTTGCCAGGCTATAATTATTGTGGACCAGTTACAAATTAAACGAAAGTTGGCAAAGAGGTGATACAGGTATAAATGAATTAGATGAAGGATGTAAATATCATGGCATTGCTTATAGAGATCATATAGATTTAGAATCTAGACATGAAGCTGATAAAATTTTACAAGAAGAAGCAAATTAAATTATGTTATATAAAAATACTCCAATTAGTGAAAAAAAAATTGCTTCTGCTGCTGTTGCTTCAACAATGTTTACAAAAAAAATTAGGATGGTAGAAATGAAGATAAAAATATAACTTTTGATATACCCATTGATCAATTAAGAGATTTGTTATAGATAATTTTTTAACAAAATAACAACTTGAGAAAAAATAAAAAATTAAAAGAAGGGAAAGATTTCTTATTAACTTATTAACAAAAAATTATTAAAATAAAAATCAGAAAGTGGTTTAGATCATGGAGGATTTCTGCCAATTTTATTTGTGTGATGTGATGCACGGAAAATCTCCCATTATAGCTGGACTGTTTCCCAAGGTATGTGAAATTGATGTTTCGGTATTAACTCTGAAATTGGAGAGCAGAGAAAATCAATTATTAGTATTGGAATTATGCGAACAAGTTGGTAAATAGGCTAAGACATTTGATCGCCTCACAGTCTGCAGGAAAATGCTCGCACACCAACGAAATAATCTCCATCATCGAAGAACTCTCAGAGGCGGACTACATTTCGAGATGAGCAAGTATGCATTTGACGACGAACTGCACAAATGCGCTAGGATAAATTATCCATGCAGAAAATACGTCATGAAAGGGCTGGACGATACTTTCCAATCCGACCTGATCGAAATGCAAGACTTTGCTAGTGCGAATAAAGGCCACCGCTACATTTTGACCTAGGCCAGATTGCTCAAATCGAAGAATGCACGCGACGTAGCGAAAGCTGTGGCGAGTGTATTGCGCGAAGGGCGCGTACCGAAAAACCTCCAAACCGACGACGGTAAGGAATACTTTAACACTATTTTCCGTGCACTGATGAAGAAACATAACATCGATTACTATTCCACATTCTCTGGGCTCAAGGCCAGAATTGTCGAGCTTTTTCGCAGGACTCTGAAAGCCAAACTGTGGAGACATTTCACGGCGAATGGAAACTGCAAGTGGTTGACATTGCTCCCGAAACGCATACGCCAGTATAAATATACTGTTCATTCTACCACTCGCATGAAGCCCGAAGAGATGAAGAACGACTCCCTGCTTCGAACATGGTATGCTACTCCGAAGAGGAGGGACCTGCGAAAGCATAAAGTAAAGATCGGTGACTTGGTGCGGATTTCTAAAAAAAACGTGAAATTTTCCACTAAGACTTCCATCAGAACTGGTCTCTAGAGCTGTACAAGATGGTGCGTATACGACATGCATACCCATGCATGTTTTACCTCGAGGACCTATGTGGCGAACCCATCATTGGTGGATTTTATGCCGAACAGATCTGGCCTACACAGTTTCCAGACATGTACTTGGTGGAGAAGGTGCTGAAATGGGGTAATGGCCGTGCGTAAGTGCGGTGGCTGGGTCACTCGAAGTGTGATGGTTCCTGGGTCGATGAGAAGCACATTTTGTCGTAACAATCCTGCTATAACTAACATTCAATGTAAAATGTATAATTTTTTACTGCGATCAATCTTTGCATGTTTTACTGAACTGTCTGTTTTTTCATTTATATATCCTTCCCAATGCCTACGGGTTGTTGTGTATGCGCTCATGAGTACAAACAATGTACTTGTTTACATTAAAAACAAAAACCACGAAACTGATGTATTTTCAACACCTTGGGATGTGCACGTATTTTTTCGCTTTTATATATAAATATACAGTGTTGTAGTCCCAAATTTTACAGTGCCGGAGCTCTTCATATTTCTGACCCTTTGGTTTGCCGTGTTGGATTGGGGGGGGGGGGGGCAGGTGTGGGAAGGGGGGAAATTGAATTTTAAAAAAATTTAGAAAGAAACAGCACACAATAGTTACATTTACATTAGGGGATCTACAATATATTATCAAACTACAACCCCATCACATGAGATTACATAAAACATCTGCATTCGTCAATATTCAACATAAATTAGCATAAACATTATTTTTTCAGCATCTTGGTGTCGCCCTTTTGCTACGCGGGTTCTGGTATCATCTGCTGAACGGTGCGATCTCAACCACGTTGAAATGTAAGGCTCGGGGTTACAGTATTTGAGGAATGGTCCATGCAGTTTGATGAACATTAGTGAAGATACATGTGGTATTAGAAGTCTGTTCCTAGTAGGAAATAAGACGATAATCATTAAACTGAACCCCCTTTCGCACTCAGCTGAACTGCACGCTATCAGTTTTGTGCAGTTCATTAATAATTTCGACAGCACTATATTGAGAATGTAAACCAACACCAACATTTACCCCATTTAGCTTCTGAAGCTCAATCAAACCGAAATAAGGTAGGGTCATTTTGTGCAATGTAATAAGCTGATCTAAATACCGTTTTCGTTGGTTCACGCTGAGCTGCACTCATAGATTCACAAACATTTTCAATTGATTGTTTCTGAGATGTTTCAACAATTGTCTGTGCTATATTGTGAGCATTAGATTGCTTGTGTTCGGTTTTTTCTTAGTGATTTAAGCTGAACTGATCTGTTATATACGTAATAATTCACTGAGTATGAATGCCATTCATTCATTAGCAATAGAAATCCTCTCTTTCATGAATGCACCTAATTGAGTTACCTCAGAACATACTTTGCAGCCTAGCTTACCTCGCCTGCAATCGATCCATGGGAAAGTTTCTTTTTTTCTTGACCACATTTCTTCATTCGAAACATCTGGCCAGTGTTGCAGTCCCACACTTGCAGTCATACCGGAACTGTCTTCATCTTTCATAACGAGTTCGTCATCGTATCTAGGCGAATCATTGAGTTGATTAAACAGAACCCCAAGGTGCCTGAGATACATGTATCAATATCGAGAGTGGAGCACCAACACTATTAGTAGCAGGAACGACGCGAGAAAAGAAAGAGGTAAACGTTTTTTGTTCCGGCTTTTGTTCCATTATTACTGTAGATAAATAGCTAGAATTGTTCAATTTTCAAACAGCTGTCTTTTCCTCATGCTGTGTGGGTAGTTAGTTAACTGTCTAAAACCAATCACTTATTTACTAGTAACATAGCCGTCAAAAACTACAAACCACAGCACTTAACATAGTCTACAAATGCGCGCAAATTAACGGAACAGAAAACGAAACTGAACTAGGAATGTAGCCAGTTCGCACAGGTGCAGTGTTTGGTTTCGCAGCTGCCTTGCGCAGTTCGCTGCTATTCGATAAAAATTGAAATACAAGTTCGTAGCATATTTTGCGCTTGCAGTTGTTTTGTTTTGAAAAATACCACGACCGGCTGCACGTGACTAGAGAAGCCTCGGTATCGCATTGCATGAAATATAATATGGCGAAAGAATAGGAAGTTCTAACTCAATGTTATAGCGCAACCTTGCACGCACAACGAGAAGTACGCGTCATACACAGCAATCAAAAAATCTATAGAAAGAGTTTCAGTTAAGGGCACAGTGAGTTATGGGAGAAGCGATGAAGCGATAATAACGACATTTACACGCCCACATCAACAACCATTCGTACGAAATTATTTTTGCATATTTCTTTTTTTTTTACACAGAAACAGTGGCTGGTCATAAAGTTTTTTTCTCTCGCATAAGTGTTACACATATTTATATATAAATGAATTTTGCCGATTGCCGGGACAACAAAACATTTTTTAATGGACGTCATTTAGAATTTGGTGAGCATTGGAAAGTATTCCTTGTCACGACAAACGTACTTATACCATGTATGCACGTGTATGTATTTCTATATAGAGGTTCCTTAGGGGTGAAAAAAAAAGGGGGGGGGGGGTTATATGCGGTATGCGCACTTGTTTTAGCGTCGACATGTTCCCCACCTCTATTGCACCAGGTGCCGAACCTCTCCCTCCCGTATGTTATGTCTTGGTGACGTGTATAATTTATCTCGTCAGTTTGTTCCCCCGGCAATGTAGTAGCACATACTTAGTTCCGTCTGTATAATTAAAAAATACTGGGTTTATTCCTGCACAATCAAGTGGTGTGTATTTTGTCCCGCCTGTATACATTTTTGTTGCCAGTACTGTACCATACTTTTTCATATGAGTATTGTAACAGAGATGTTATTTTTCGTCGTACTGTGTGATTTTTTTTTCTTATCATTTTGTTCTCCAGCTTGTCCTCTCAGTATTTTAACGTGAATAATTTTCTTTCCTTATAAGTTTGCTATGTTCTGTATTTGCCCCACCAGAATATTTTTTTCCATCAGGTACTGCAACAGTATAGTTTTTGATAAGGATTGTACCGAGATTTTTTATAACTCAGTATGTCCCCACAAGTGTAATTTTTTTGGTTCGTGTGTGTCTGAGGTGTACCAGGGGTCGAATGTGGACCTTACTTATTCCCGACTGGGGTGTGGCGAATTACGTGTTGTGTGGATATGCGATTGCTCGCTGTTGGAACGCTACATGCGTATTCTAGACATTAAGTGTGAAATCATTTAAGTTCCTTGATAGCTGACGTGAAGGCGTCTCTCTGCCGGCCGGCGACAGGAGGCTACATTTCCGCCCAGGTGCGAGATTGATTGATGATCTGGAGAAACCCTTCTGGTCGACACGTGTCTACAGCCGCCTTGCGTTGCATGCGAGAGACTATATATATATGTGTGTGTGTGTGTGTTTGTGTGTGTTGGCGTGGTCTGTCTTCCTTTATACTGTACCTACACTAACTTCATCGACAGTGTGTTTTATCAATACAACTTATATTCTAAATAATTACATTCTTTAACAAACGTGTTTTTTTTAAACATTGATACAAAACATTTTTTACAATATGGTAAAGCTGGTACAAAACATTTGCTTTACCAACAGTTTTTGTTTTAAATATCGATACAAAACACAAGATACGCCATTTTTAAAAAACACATTTGTTCATTTACACAAGTCAAAATATTGTTCTACGTTATACAAAACTTCTTCTCCGCGTCTGTATTACACACAATGCTATTTTTCCAGTGTTTGAGATCATTAAACGTAATATTTTTTTATATGTACCACGGATTATCGCACGTCGAGAGCCTTAATGTTAGGGCATCGCACAACACACATCTTTCATTTTCATAGTCGTGAAGCCATAAAACATACGTATCTACCAGCTGCCTTAACAGAGGACTTCTGCGTTGTCTGTAGAGGTCCCAAATTTTCGTATCGGCAGGACACACACTGCGCATCGCCGACTCTTGGCGATTCACGTACACGGGGTAATAGGGGTATTATGGCTTCCTCCAACTCTTTGCGAATGTCCCCGTATGGAATATTTCCATCGACCCAACTAATTCCGTGCATACGTAGGCGGTGTGCCTGTTGCACAGTGCGGTCAAGGTGCTCCCATTGGCATGGTGGTAAAAACATAAAATCTTTGGTTTTCTCATTGTCGTCGCTGTACGAGATGGCAATCTGCTTGATGGTGTAAGAGTCCAGCGCGCGAAACCCTTGGATGTTGCAAGATATTTTTTTTCTCCACAGACACTATACTTTTTTTTACAAAACCATTTCACACAGTGTTCACTCGTGTTCTGGGCTTGATTCCTTGTCACCGGGTAGTGCTTGCCGGTAGAAAACTTACACGGAGTCTTCCACGCGGAAGGCGGGCGTTGCAAGGGCATCTTCTGCAGGTATGGCTTGTGCGTCGTGGGGACGGCCCTTGGGGACGCGCCTTATAAAGTCAGAGTTTAAGGGGGTCGAACAAAAGTGGCGGAGGCTTGCCGACTAAACACTGATTAGTCGAGTAGATTGTCACATGACTAATTAGCCAATGAGAAACATTGGTGAAACAAAGGTTTCCGAAGACACCAGAGTAATCAGCCAATCGGGAGGGTTGTCACATGGGTGGAGGCCTGCCGACAGTCGAATAGAGGCGAGTAATTAGCCAATCGGAGATATTGGCGAAGTAATTAACCAATGGGAATCAGGGGTGCGGATCGAACGACGTGAGTAATTGGTGGTGCAAACGCATCTGTTTGGTCTGGTGGAACGAATTGAGGAGATAATTGGACACTGAAATATGTATTGCAAGGCTGGAGTGGTGGGGGTGAGTCGAATTAAAATGGATGAATGGATATGAGTAATTAGTCGAAGGTGAGAGAGGCAGTAATGGATAAACAAATGACGAACTAAATAAATTATGCTTACCAAGATGGCGGGGCCGAACGTGGTGGAGTTTTAACGAATAAATACTACTTGGTCAAGTCGCTTACAAAGATGGCAGATACCCTAGTACACTAATGGTACCTAGGTGATGCAAACAAATGATGCTTACCAATACGGCGGGTCGAACTAAAGTGAGTAATTGATGGAACAACTGTGGCTAATTAGCCATGATGCTTACAAATATCGTGGGCGAACATAGGTGAGAGAGCCAGTAACATATAAACAAATGTTGTTTACCAATATGGCGGCCTTCGGAACAAATGACGAACGAAAAAACAAGATGGCGGAATAAATATAGATGAGGGGAGTGGAGGCGAGGGAATCAGTCGTCTGGTGGGGAGGGTGTGGGTAAGGGGGGTGGAGCGAACGCGAATAATTACCTCTGGAAAAGTACGTTTTTTAAATAAATATTTTAATACTTTTTAAACGAATTTTAAATACATATTTTAAAAATGCGTTTTTAAAAATAATAATAAAAAAACTAGTTTTTAAACAAATTACTTCTAAGAAATTTTTTATAATATTTTAAGAATTTTTTTATAATATTTTAAGAATTTTTTCATAATATTTTGGGTTTCTGGGGTTAGATGTCTCTGCGATCAAGGTCACTTTCAAGTGTGTGTTATTGTTCAAGTCCAACAAATGTGTGAAATTTTTTTTTGGAATATTAAAATATATTCTTCCATAATTTGTTTAATTTTTGCATTTCCAAAAAGTTTTTGTTCATTAAATTCACTGTAACATTCTTATGAATCTTAAAATTCTTTTTGTGAGTGTTATAAATTCTCCAAAGAAAACTTTGGATGTATCACTTCTAACACAATTTACTGTTATTTTTTGTTTGTAATTACCACACCAAATTTGACATGGAAAACAGATTGGTTTGGGTTTTTACCATTCCATTTTGTATAATTTTCCAGGGCTTGGTCGACACCTACTAACTTTCCTTAATTAAAATGCCCGCTATCCAAAATTATGGTTTTTTGAGTATATTCCCATCTCCCGATTTTTGGCATTTCGATTCTCACAGCTTTAATTTCACATTTGTTTGAATTTTCTTAACAATACAATATTTCTAAACTGCAGTCAAAATAAAAGGCTTTTGCTTTAATATTTTGTCTTAATATAAGTTTCGATAAAAATATTTTTAATGACTTTCTTATTAAAAATGTAATATATTTGAAATAAATATACTGTATAGTTTAATATCATTTTTATAAATAAATCTTAAAGTGTCTAAATAAGATATTATGGAAAAATCGACTTTTGTTTTAAACTTTACATTTTATCTGTTTTAAACAGCACTTAAAAATTTTCGAATTTTATAAATTTCCAAGGAAATATTTCTATATTTTGGAATTATGAACAAGATTGGTTGCTCGATATAATGCATATTTTATAGCCTTCAACTATTTCTTAATATTTTAAAATTTGCAATCTTTTTTTATTTTTCTCAGACAGATCAAGAGATCGAATATTTAAGGGGTTATATGAATTGAAATATTTTCCAAGACTGTTTACTAAAAATTATAACAAACCAATTCTCTACTTCGAATTCTTCAAAAATGTTAAAAATTTACTATGTAATTCGACTATTGTATTATTTATATCTGTGAATCAATAAATGTTTTATTTTGGTATTTGAAATACATTTTTACTATATTTTTATTATTCAAGTACACATCTAAACACAACTTCTAATTTAATAGCACATTAATTTATTTGAAGTCGTTTTTGTTTTACTATTAGATAAATATTTTTTTTAGAATTAATTTTATTTATAATTAGTTATAGGCATTGATAAAGATTTTAAAATAGTATTTATTTTACGTTATAATTATTTAAATTATGCAGCATTTCTTAAGATAATTTTTCAGTAAATTTATTACTCTTAACTTTGGAAACACAATTTTGGAAAATATTTCATATACAAAGTGCTCTACATTTTCCCCATACATTATAATACCGACTTTGAACACTAAGAAATTGTGTCATAAATATGTCAGGTTTTGACTTTATTTTTTCGTTTAAACAATTAAATTTTCATTGAAATGTGAAAAAGTTTCAAAACTTTAATTTGTTTAATAACATTTTATAAGCTTATAATAATTTTGTTTTTTTTTTTCCTTTGCTAGTTTTTTCAATACAATTATTGTTTTAAAAATTGGCTTATAATGAAAGTGATCTCATTTTTAAGTATTTACATTCCAATGTAAGCATCATGAATAAAATTTATCAAACTAATTTGAATTTTTCATTTAGGAAATTCTTTATATAAATTTGTTTATAGCAATATTTTACTTTAGTATTGTGAGATATGTAAACGTTTAAAAAACAGACCTTCTTAACCGTCATATCAACGCCTCCATCCCTTGTCACTTTTAGCACTATTTATTTAATATATTAATGTCAGAAAATTAAAGTTTCGGCAACTTCAACAAGTAAGAACCTAATTTACTAGGTTGGCACTGAAAAATACATCCAAAAAAATTCTATACTATATAAACACAAAAATAGTGGAGAGATTTAGACTGCTCTGAGAACGAGATCTTGAGAGCCAATGAGGGTGAAACAAGGCGGAAATGGCGAAGCGCCGGAATGAAATGACGGGGAAAATGGGAGATTACCCAAAAAAACTCACCCAGGTGAAGAGGGTTTGATTCCCAGTGGGGTCGCTCGCTGGTTTTCACAGGTGGGAATCGTGCTGGACGATGCCGCTGGTTGGCGGGTTTTCTCGGGGACCTTCCTTCGTCCTTGCATTCCAGCGCTGCTTCATACTCACGTCACTTCAGAGTCATCTGCTCTCAAGGCCCTCCATCATAAGAGACGTCCGAATTTCTCCACTCCACTCTTGTCACATAGTTTTACTATGCTAGAATAGGCTTGTGATATGAAAGTTTCACGATTTAATGTCCAAAGAATAAAACTCTCAGATATTCATTATTTGTAATTTCGTTACATTCGAAAACCGAGGAAAAACTGCTAAGAAAAAATGTATCTAAAGCAGAGAGTCTTTTTTAAGGCGTAAGTTTTGCAGTATAATATCAGATATTTATAATATTATGCGCTATTTGTGTAAAACCTGTCGTGAATAATTTTGAAAACTTAAATCTAAATATTTTATGAACTTAGAGTCAGTCACGTAAGAGTATTCCAAACTACAAAACAATAATCTAACTTAGATCTCATTAGAGAATAGTACATACATAAAAATGTGTCACTGTGTAGAACATCTGGTAATAAGGCCTACAGGTAAAATACAGTTACAATATAAGGCTATCTATATGATGAAATTAAAGCTTCTCGTCGAGAATATCACATAAATCACGCAAACACGACACACATTTAACTTCATGGTTATTAACGTAATATGCAACTAGTTTTTTCTAGTAAATGTAATGAAATGTATTTTTTCCGTAATCAAGTTCCATAGTATTTTCAACACACCACTTGTGTGCCGCGGTAATACCCTGTTGCAATTTCCAATAACTATGAATGTTTAATATAGTATCTATGATTTAAAATCAGCGTAAAGTAAAATATTTGGCTTTGATATAGCAAAATGTATGCCTTCGAGAATGTATCAAAATGTAAAGGAGATAAGGTGCAACCCCGGGTAACACCAGAATGTACAGGATAACAGTTTGAGAAAGTATTCACAATTCTCACCTTTAAATTTCTTCCATTAAGACAAACAAATTAACGTAAATTTGATCTAGACCCTGAGCTGACACTTTCTGTATGAGTGTGTATTGACAAGTATCAAAAGGATTGGTAAAATAAAAATAAATTGCTTTCTTGTTGGGACATATATATATATATATATATATTGATAATTATAGTGGTTTTACAAGAAACAGTGCCATTTTGTTTAGGAGAAAGTAATTTAATAAGGTGAAAGGAATTATGCTTATATGTATTTTATATTTTCAAAAAATTTTGGAAAACTTGCATAGTAGCGAAATGGGTTTTCAGATATCAGAAAAATGCTATTTTGTAGTTTGCTTTAATGGCGAAATTACGGATTTAGCAGTTCACGGATTGACTAGATTTAAGCAATTTTATGTCACAAAGAACAAGGCTACTTTCGACTGTTGGCACTGTTAAGTAATTGGAAAGACTAGGAAATTTGTCTCGATTTGATTTTGCCAATACTTTGGAGAGGAAATTACAAAAATTATTAACAATCGATTCAGGATCAATGACTTCCTAGCCATTTATTTTCAGAGTGATACTATCATTGTACTCATGTACCCATTATACTTTATTTTAACAAATTCCAAAACGTTTTGGAATCCACCTTAATTTTGTTGTTATGGTATAACCAAATCTTCCTACCGAATTTTAATCCGTTCTTCACCAGTTTACGTTTAGTAAAAATAAAAAAATGAAAGATCATATCAGAAAGAGGGTTTGTATTTTGTTTTGTTCTATGTAAATCACCTTTTTTTTTTTCATAAGTCGGATGAGAGCCTTAAGAAATAAAAACATGATATTTACTTGTTTTATGGGTATAAAAAGGAATAAATTTATTAATACAGTTTCGTATTTGGGTTGTTCACGTACAATTTTGTTGACATTTCTATCATAGACTGGATTCCAGTCAACAGGATTAAGGGTTGGATTCACCCCTATGGCAGAAATTCTTCGTTTTCGTGTCATTATTTCGGATCCATAGTAATTATTGACAATGTATGATTATAGAACATTTACATTCGTAAAATCGTAAAATTTTTATGATTTGTTTAATATTGTTGTACGTGATTTTAATTGTAGGCCCTATGTTATCTGCTTGTAAAAATTCGAGAACATATTTCTATTTCATCAATAAGTCATCACCTTTTTGCAAGCAGAAAATAACACAGTGAAAATGAGATATAAATGTATTAAAATACTCAAAACTGTCCACGATAAAGTGAGCACTTTTGAACCCCTAGTTACTTTTTTATTTCAGTCATATTTTATCCTTTAACTAACTTTTTAAATAAATACTGCAATGTAAGTAATTAGCACAGTGTGCATATTCCAACGCACTCGGAAGTTAACGTCTAAGGCTACAACAAAATATATTTATTGACTATTATTCCAAATGAGAGGGCTTTCAAAAGTATTTACTTTACCGTGAATAGTCTATAGTAAGTTGTAAATTTTCTATAAGCAAACATTTCCAATACAGTAGTACGCCTGAAACTGAAATTATGACACCGAATTTCTGCAAAAGAGGTGAAGCCAAGTCTTAGGTGCGAAGTACAAAGATATAGCCCATTCACAGTTTCTTCGGCCTTTTTGAATCAAACCTTTGAAAAATCTCCCCATGTATGACGTGTTTAGTTATTTCCTAAATACGCCCTGTATCACAAGCGTTTTATATTTGTGTTCATAAAATTTACATTTTTTTTCCTGTTAAATTGAAATATTATTCATATTTTATCTATAAATCATAATGCTTCGTTTATAAATAATCTGAATAAAAATCAGGGAGAAAATAGGTATGTTGGTAGTGCCTAGTGAGAAATAGTCCTTATACAAAATACTGTTACACTCAGTGCGCACGAGGTCACCCAGGTCACTCCAGGATTAATTAAGCTTAGTTTGCACGAGGCGGAGGAATATCCTGGAAGTAGAACTTTAGCAGGGCTTCAGAAAAGGCTGAAGTAACTGCGAATGGACTATAAATAACATTTTGCATAAAAATCATATATTAAATATTACATTTACATAGCAATGCAGTATGGAATCTATTATTAACCAGCATATTATCGCACTAGAATAATTAATTGAAATATTCATTGGTAAAAATAAAGTCTAGTGAATTATTGTGATTTACAGTAAAATTATTTTAAATTTAAGGATGTTCTTGATGTCAACAATATTTGCGCTTTAATTTTACTATAAATATAATAAGAAATAACTTGAGTGTGTTTTTAAACAACCAATTAACTCCAGGAACATTTAATCACCAACGAAAATTATTTGACTCGGATGGTTTTGTTTATTTCGATTATAAAAGTCATAATTTTGAAAAGCAACGACATAATATCAGGAGGATATAAACACTTTGAAAACATTTTTTATAACTAGGGGCCATAGAAAGTTATATCCAAACTGATTCAAAGTTATTTTTTAATGTATTCATTGTATTATACAAGGAAAAATAAAAATACAGTTCAATGACTAAACGTTTTTAGTGCTTTAACTTTATCAAATGCATTTTACATTTGTTGGTTTTCTGATTTATAGCATAAGTTGTTAATTTTATTCTGTGGCGAATTTATGGTTTTACATTTTTTTGCTCATTAATAACTCATTTAAAAGTAAAATATGTATTTGTGTTATTTTTGTTATGTTATATTAAACTATAGCTATATGAAATCGCTTTAATTATGCATTTTATATGCAAATATTTACAATTTTCTTTTGTATATATTTACTACAGTGAAATTTTATTTTTAATGGTTAGCACAACACAGTGGTGTTCAGTGTTAACATAATTCCCCCCCCCCCCTTTTAACAATATATTTCTATAATATAAAAAAAATAGTGTTACATTACTATATTTTAAATACACGAAATAATTATATTTAAGTTCTGAAAATATAGTACAATTCAGCATTTGTTCCATTAAAATTCGTACTGAGTTTTATAAACCAAATAACCAACAATGTTTCACTATATATTTCTGAGTATGATTTTAAAACCATTTCTAATGCATCTACTATCAATTAATCTAAAAACCTCCATAAAACATTGCATTTTTTAAACAGTTTTGTTTCTGTTGTTATAAAATATAATCTACTCTTTTTTGTTTTTTATTTATTGTTTATCTTTTTAACACACTAAAAATTTTTTGAACACTGCATAAACTTTTATTAATAAACATACATTTTTTAGTAAAAACGATATTTTTACAAATAGTATTTTAATTTATGTATTTAAAATCGTGCTAAATATATATATATTTAATCAGACAAAATATATTTATAAGAGAAATAGTAAAGCAAATCCGAAACTTTTCGAGAATTGCCACTAAACATACGACATTAATGCTATCATGCAAGAGTAATGTGATTTTACTTCCAATCAGACTGGTCTTACATAATGAGCTGTCCTCTGGCAATGAGTAGGCGCGTACACACATACTTACCTGTGCGGTGATAGTGGCATAGAGGCTGGCCTGGCCTCGTCTGGCAGCGTGTCCAGCAGTTCCTCGGACATGGTTCTGGATCGTAGTCTGTAGAGTGGCCTGCACGGCAACACCACACTCTCCTTACACTCATTGTCATTTTTACTCTGTCTCAGAACCCTTTATATATTTTCTACTAAATCCCGCTCTTAAGGTGGAAGTAAGTGGCTTACAATGGAGCATTGCACCCGACTGTACAACATGCACATCTCGTTAAGAGGTGGTAGTACACACACTTTCAAAAGTGCCTGGATACACTATTAGTGTATTTTTGTGGTTTGTTTATGAAGAAAAACATACAATAGCATTTTTAACCTTTTGTATGGCGAGATCAGAGAAACAAATTGACTGTATTAAATCACTCGTCGAAAAGTTTAGAAGATATAAATTCACACAAAGCAGATTATGAAAGAAATAAATATCAGGACCTTCCTCTAATTCACGAATTACAAATAATTGGTAGAAATGTAGAGACAGTAGCTAAAGAAAATAGAAATTTCATATAATTAGTTCCAGTTGTCGTTGAAAGTTTCTACTGTTCACCAATTCCAAAGCAAACTTCATAAGCAAGAGAATTATTCCGAGATTTCAGCTCACCAGATTCAGAAAGAAGGGACTGTTCAAAGAAACAGTTGACAGATTTTGAAGAACAATTAGTAATAAAACGATTAAATATTCTACCATTTATCTCGGTTAATAAATTATAATATAATGGAAAATATGGTTTATAGGGTGATGGACAGATTTGATATTGGTGACACCAAAGTAAACATCGAAAATAAATTATTAATTCACGATATCAATTAACACAAGGACTTTATATTTTATTAATAGAAAACCCTTAATGACATTTAATATATACTGATAAAGACTACGATAATTGCATTAAACATAGGCTGATCAAATTTTACAAAAAGGAAGATAAGAAAAATGTTATGTGAAGATACTACTGTAGGTGAAAATTGATTCTGCTGCTGTTGCTTTAACTATCTTCGCAAAATTAAATTACTGCTAATAACGAAATAAACTTATATATATATATGTATGTGTGTGTGTGCGCGCGCGCGCGTGTGTGTGCGTGTGTGTAAAGATAAACATACCATTTAATATACCAATGAACTGAAAGAAAATAAGCTTGAGAAGAAAAAAAAAATACAAGGAGGTAAGACTGAAATTAACATTGCCAATACCCACAATAAAAATTATAATCTCTAAAAAGAGTGGAAGTGGGCTACATTATGGTGGATTTTTTACCACTTTTGATTCCAGTATTAGGCGCATTTGGTACTTTTGCTGGAGGTGAAAGTGCTATATATATATATATATATATATATATATATATATATATATATATATATATATATATATATATATATATATATATGCAAACTTAACCCCCTTATACAATATTGGCATTACAAATTAAGTAAAAAAATTATAGATTAATATTTTTAGAAGTATTTATATGATATATGAATTACCAACTAAATTGTATAAAAATCAATGTGCTACTGTTAACTCAGATATTTAATCATATCCTGCTACCCACTGGGTTTGTTATAAAAACAAACTTTGATTCATTTGGAGGTAACATTCCTAGTTAACATATAAATTACTTAAAAATTAACATTTAATATAATTATGATTGAATTCAGTTACATCTCTCCTTTTATGTTTGTTAGAATTGTTTTCAAAATTATATATTTTTTAGCATAGTTCTAAAAATTTAATTAATTTATATATTTGGGAAACCACTGATGTAATCTTTAAGTAAACACTTTAAGTACACTGAAAATGGTTATCCAAAATCTATTCTGAATAATTATCCTTTAATAACGTATATTTATTTAAGATACAATATAATCGTTTCTGCTTAACAGCATCAACGTAGCGAGGTTTCACATGTACAAATGATTATGTGCACCTTCAAAATCGAAGAATTAATAATATGGTCTATGCAGTATATGGTGTGCGTTCTGTTGAAAAAGTTTTAGACAAAAATGTTGGTGAAATATATAAATATGTTAACGTTGTTCTGAAGTCAAGATTTACAATATACAGTGATTGTATTACTAATAAATTAATTGATGTAATAAAACCGATTCAAGTGATCTCAATACATCTATCATTATTCAGTGCGATACACTTAATTTAAAAATTCATAAATTAAAATAATAGAATCTTGACTGTGTTATATTTACCTGCAAAGCGGAGCAAAAAGAAAAATATTGTTCATTTAGATAACCGCCTCATTTTAATAATTCTTTTATCATGGATTGCACTGCTTATAAAATAATTATCGCTAGTGTAAATATACCCTATTCATTTTTTTCATGTTTATGGATATAAAAATATAACAAAAGAGGTTATCTTGAAAGGTTAAAATCGGTTTATATATATATATATATATATATATATATATATATATATATATATATATATATATATATATATATATATATATAATTAGAAAAAAAAAAACGAAGTTCTTAGTTCCGATAATGAACTAATATCTATAGAAATAAAAAAAAAAGAACTTTTTATTGTTAAAACTTGAGTCTAGACAGTTTCAGTTACCTGATACTCTGTGTTTAAAGTGAAAGAAAGTTACCGAAAATAATAACATAATATTAGAAAATACGAAAAATGGTGAAGTCGTTCAATAAAATGCGTAAGCAGTTTGCAAAAACAAAACATTCTTTATATATATATATTATATATATATATATATATATATATATATATATATATATATATATATAAATATATATAAGCGAGGGTATCATAAATAAATAATTTTATAAACTGTAAGGAAAAATTATCATTTAATTAATGTTATTTCGTTTGGTGTAAATCATTTATAGGAAGTCGACCATGTTGGAATGTATAATGAAAGTTTAAAATGAATATGATCTAGAAACAAAAGATTTAAGTATCTTATATTAGAAACCAAATTTTTTTTCTATGTATGCATTTGCTATACTTACTAAAGGTAAAACAGGGGAAAATAAAGTTGCGCTTACTTGTATTAGAAAAAGTATTAAAAAATAGAAAACCTTACAACATACAAAGTGAAGATATAAAGAGTTCTATAGTAATTATTCCAATGGATTTATGAAAAAATATAAAAATCATTATTACCATACTCAGAACTTAAAGCAGGCATGGTCAAGAGGTTAAATAGCTCATTAAAAATAAATTAGGAAGAAATTATCTTTGAATGGTAACTAAATTGGTACAAATTTTAGATGATTTAGGAAAAGAATATAACACAGAGCATACTTTTATTGTTAAGAAAACTATTGAAGTTAATAAAATAATGGACAAAAGAAAATCAGAAATGGTGAAGATGGTCCCTGAACTCAAATATAAAGTTAGGGGATGTTTTGTGGCATTTTTGTATGGCATCGTTCTCTCCTACACATTGTGTGTTATTTGGGACATTGTGGCAAAGCTTCCTTTTCCAAAAAACCTTCATTATTTTATTTATTCATGATTATCAGTCAAAGAAAGTTATTTTATCAACCTTACCTTTATTTCTTTGTTATTTTGACAGTGTCATTAGCATTTCACATTATGTATGTATGTATGTATGCATGTATGTTTAATTTGCTTAGTAACTTTCAATAACAAGATTTTTTGGGTAATTTTGTCAGTTTTGTGTTATGAATACCTACGTAATGTTATTGTAATAATTAATTGTTCATGTGTTTACATATGTATCTGACGAATACCGCTTGACATACTGATATTATCGATTTGATAAACTAGAGTTGTGTGTTCCATCACGTTTGTTTAGAAAGCGTCCACTTCCTCCTTCAACCTTCATCATTGCGTGATGCAAGATACCCATTGTTATTCATACATCGGTTGCAATCATGAGTTGCATTGTTCTCCATTAAATGTAAGTGGTTTTTCACTTAGTTATCTTGTGCACTTATTAGTAATCTTTTTTAAACAGTTTACTCAGTGCTGTACCCGCTCTTTGCGAAGTTGCTACAAAGCCTGTAACTACCTTGTGGGCGTGATCATGTCCACGCTTCTTGGCCCATCACTTTGGTGCGGCTGCTTAACTCATTCCATTGCACATATAAGCCAAAATATTTCTTGTGCGTGATGAGATCACACAAAAATGGTAACTTTTAGTTAACAAGATTTATTTTGGTGCTGGAAATCAATTTAACAATCTTATTTTGGAACTTTGAAACTAAGTCAAAAAGAAATTTATTATTGCCAATAAGAAGGAAGAAAAAAATTCCAAAGAAATTGTAATTTGTTTTAATGGTGCTTTTATTTGTCTAGGGTGCACCCTCTGTCATTGACTTTGTTTAGTTATCACTGCCTAGTTCTTTTTTATGCCAGTATATATTGTTTGTCACTATTTTAATGATGAAAATTATTATTTACTTTATTCAAAGAACAAAATCATACGCAACACAACACTTATACATATTTTGAAAGTAAAAATAACAAAATATAAACACACTTATCACATAGATGTATCTATGTGTCTCACCCTCACCCTTTCTTTTACGTAGTTTATTTAATCAAGCTGTCTTTCCGGCCAAGTGAGGAATACATTTCCCAAAGAACAGGATAATATCGATGAAACGAGCGATACCTTTGGAATGACTAGGTGGCGGAAAATTCCCAGTGGCCTTTGTACGTTTTGAATCAATGGAAAAACTTCTTTTATATGAATGTCATGCTAAAAAAAAAAAGGCTATTTCTTTAAACGCAAATTTAATTTTAGATGGGTTAACAGCGAGACCAGCCTTTTCAAACACAGGAAAAATTATATTTCAAAGTTCAAAATGTTGTTCGAAATTTTGAGAAGAAATTACTGATCATCCAAATAGTTGTACACACATTTGAATCTTATGTCATGTAAGATGCAATTCAACAAACGCGTGAGCACCTGGCCACCAGTGGTCAAGTCAAATGGGACACCATAATACTTTTTATTTCGTAATAAAATAATGTTACTATAAAATTATTATTAAAGAAAGAAATTCATACCTGTCCGACATAATGATTACTATGGTTATATGTAAGAAAATATTGGTACTAATATTATATATTTTACTAACTGCTTTTCGTTAATTCGTTTCAGATATAAAGATGGTAACTTTCGTGGCTAAAATAAGTGTGAATAAAATCAACAATTAAAAATCTTATAAATATGATTGCTGAATTTTCATCACCTACAGTCAGAGTAAGTATGATTGTCTCGCTTAAATTTTTTGGATAATCTATTTTTTAAAGCATTCAGAATGAAAATACATTTAAATTTCAATTAAAATATAGTCTTATTGAACGTATAAACATTTCATACAATATTTTCATTTTAGACAATATAAGTATTCAGCTTTCAAACGCACCTTCACTCGTATTTTCCTGACAGTCATGGCAGTGTATGTACCGAGCTCTACAGGTTGGTGCAGTCCAGTGCAAGCACTCTCCTACCTGAAGTCTCTACTTGTCTCCATCTCAATAGGTACCTACCTACATTTTAAATATTCGTACGTTGCATATAATTTGTTTTTGGCTTTTTTAGCACTTATTTTTATAACGCTCTAGCCATTTGTCATACTCGGCAACTCTATTACGCCTTAAAATTTGTACTTAAAGAGTTTTTCCATAGAAGTTACATTAACTTCTGGATTTGTTAAGTAAAATATGTTTTCGGATATTAATTGCGTTCCCACCTGTTCTGACAATCCCTAGCATATATTTAGTGAGCACCTAAGATCCGAAACTTATACTTAAACAACGAATGATTTTCGGATTCCTTAATTACAAGAAAATAGATTCTGCCTTAAAAAAACTGCAATGAGTAAAAGAGTCGTTTAGGTTATTGAGAGGTTTGGCTATATCTTAAAATATGCAACTCAACAAAGTGAAAATCATGCGTCTAAGAGAAACAAGTATAAAACTGGAGAAAGCAATAATGGAAAAATAACTTAATTTCAAACATACTTTTTGCGACTGAAGCCAAGAACGTTCTGAATTTCAAACTCAGTCCCGTCAAAAAAGGGCAATGAATGTAAAAATATAATGAAGCTAATTCTATTCTATTCTTAAAAGTGCTTTCTGTAGTAAATCTTTGTATAATTTTACTCTTTTGCTACATATATTTAGCCACAATTTACAAAACATTGTGTCTAAGATTAGTGATTTTGCAATTAACATGCATTTTAGGGCAAAACATATTACACCATTTAATCTCCACAAAACTTTCTACAGGATATTTTATAGCATTTAACACCATCAGCTTGTAACTTTTTAAACATTTTTATACCATGCTGCGAGAGTACAACGAATTTTAATTTCTAATGAATCAAGTTTAGTGAATTAAAAACATTTTGTAAAACTTTGTAGAAGAAAATT
The DNA here is from genome assembly GCA_029891345.1 of Dryococelus australis. Lineage (NCBI taxonomy): Eukaryota > Metazoa > Arthropoda > Insecta > Phasmatodea > Phasmatidae > Dryococelus > Dryococelus australis. The sequence continues at coordinate 85,316,758 of CM057002.1, read as the reverse complement.
ACTAAATCCTGATTGAACACACATTTAAATTTTGGGGGATTTTGTTGTGAGAAGATTAGAGATAATTCACAATATTCAGCAACAATCTCTGGGCACTTGAGACTTGCTACAAGAATGTACTTTTCGTGCAACATGAAATTCTGTAATGTTCAATGGGTGCAGAGATGTTATCTTTTTTAATAGGAGCCAGGTGACTTCCCTGCTAGTCTGTTCACATTTCGTTTCCCATCCATTTCTAAACTTTAGAGAAACTTCTGAGGAAAAGACACACAGAAATTAATTTTCCTTAATGACTTTGTAGAAGAGTGAAATTTCAGCTCTGGAATAAAATTATTCTCCTAGTAGCAAACAACTGAAATTCAAATTTTCTCCACCCTGCCACGTCCAGCACCAGGACCATCTTCAAAAGCAAAACATCCTCTGGAGAAAACTCTTAGGCCGGAAGTAATGACAGTAAGAAAGAATTTATTCAGGAGTTTAGGTACCAGTTCTGTGACATCACGGAGAAAATTTATTTCCTAACCTGGCTTCCTTTCCTCAGCCCGAAGCTGTTGTACAATATCATTGTTTTTGAATTCATGGCCAAGTTCAGAAATGGGAAATTAACTGTCGACGACAAACTGGAGTTTTAAACTCGTCCGAATGCGATATCTCCTAATTCGTTCAGATTAAAACCTTGTACATCAGAATACCACACAATTTTATGTGAATGACACGAAGGTTGCACAAAGAAAACCTTGGCTGGATTGTTCAGTGATCTGTAAAAATTGTAATGGATTTGTGTTTTGAATACAACACTGGCATAGAACAAGAGGCACGTGATTAACTTGTCGGCATGCAGTTAGAAAAATTTCGCTCTACATAAAAATAGCCTGCTCCTCCTTAAAAATTTTTTTTCAAAAGTATTACAACAGTATCAGGCCTATTGTTTGTTTTTCTACAAAGTGTTACTAGACTTTCTAGAGTTTTTATTATTCTACTATTTTCATTATTTTATTATTATTCGATGTCAACAGCCCTGGCTCTTTTTAGTGGACAGCAGAGGGTAGGAAATTAATTGAATATATGCAATAATGTTCCAGCATTCGTCTGAAGAGGGGGGGGGGGGAGGGTCGTATAATCTCTTTGGAGAAAACCACCCCCAGTAGTGCACACAACCACTTTGTTACACTTCCTAATTTTTTTTTTTTTAATATTCTGGACCAATAATATTTTCCTTGTGTTACTGCAATCCTATTCACTCGTATCAATGTCCCCAATGAAATATACTATTTAAAAGAACAACTTTTCGCCTCCCCCTTAAAACACTGTTCCTGCCAGTTTGAGCCATAGGTCCCTGCGAGGAAGGGCTCAGTTGCGGGTTGCAGTGGACTGGACTGAAAATAGAGACTGTGTGCAGCTGTAAGATGTGAGGAGTGGAGGCATGTACTCACCCCGGTGGAGGAGGAGGGGGTGTTGTTCTGTCGCTTGACACACTGGATGGAGTGCGACTGCGTGCAGGCAGCGAGCTTGTAGACCCTCTGGAGCGACTCCTGCGTCTCTCCCGGACTGCAACACGCAAAACAACATTACTACTACGTCTCCAACCTGCCTCGTAACTCGCATACACTCCGCCATTTTATATTACTTACACACACTTCACTTCAGTTGGCTTTAAATTTCAACGATTAGGAATATATAATTACTCACTAACCACAGTTCTTGCTCCTCGCTCACAGTTCACATCATTCTTAAGTTCTGTCAATAAAACCTTGCGACAAGCCTCTACTTTCTTACTCTTGGTACAAAGACTATTATTGTGAACATAATTCACTACTGTAATCATACAAATTCTTGTACTCGCGCCTTTAATATTTTATAAGACTTACATTTCTGTGACTAACAGTTTCCCACCAACACAGATTTATTTGTTAATCACTCGAGTAAAACTCAGCCACGCTCATGAACTTCTAATTTCTGTTGTGAAACAACACGTTAAACACCACACCATAATAACTTTAACACATAAGTATTCAACTATAAACTCAGCAGTAGAAAGATTTATCCAGTTCTGAGGCGACAGGACCTGGGACTGTAGCCGGAGCCGGCCAGCCACCATGTTGGAATTTCCATTTTTCTGTTTTCCCTCAAAATTTCCCCTTTGCTCTCAAAACAACTAACTTTTCCTAAAAATTACCCTTTTCCCCAAAATTTTTCCTTTTTTCCCCTAAAATTGTCCCTTTTCTCCCTAAAAAAAATCCTGTTTACCATAGATCAGGAGAGGCAGATCTGTAATCCTGGGTGAGGCAGTAGACCAGGATTTCCAACCCAGGTGACCAGGATTAATAACCCCGTGCTCACGAGAGCAGGACACATGACCATTGACTTTCGACTCCAAAAATTAATATATATATATATATATATATATGTAAAATATTTAAATACGATTCGAAAACTATTTAAGTAATTTTAAAAATGTTAAAATGTGTTAAAAATTATTTAAAATATTTATATATCATTTTAAGAATTATTAAAAAATATATTGAAAATAATAAAAAATATTTTTGAAAATATTAAAAAAATTTAACAAAAAGATACTAAAATCATTATTTAAAAAATTATTTTTTAAATCTAAAAAAAAGCATTGAAAAGTATTTAAAAGTTGTAAAAAATTATCAAAGTGGACTAAAACTACAAATAAAAATTATTTTTAATCATTTAAATTTTATAGAAAAAATATCTCAAAATTAAAAAAAATCATTAAAAATTGTAAAAAATTATTAAATAATAACAAATTATAAAAAATATTCTAAAAATTACTTATACAACTTATAACACATTAAAACAATTATTTGTAACATTATTAAAATAACTATTTAAATAAACTTAAATAAATCTAAGAATATTAAAAATATTAAAAAAAATTTTTTTTTAATATTTAAAGTTTATTTTAAAAGATTAAAAAAAAATTAAAACATTACTAACAAATATTTCTTATTTTTTCCTAAAATATTAGAATTTTTAAAAAATATATTTAAAAAATTATTTTAAAATGTTTAATAAACTTTAGTTTAAAAATTATTAAAATAAAAAATACCAGTCGCCTGACGACCATTTCGCTTAACAATTTCCTTTTTTTCCCCTACAAATGTCATATTTCTCGCAAAAAATTAGTCTTTTTTTCCATAACAATTTCCCTTTTTTTCCTAAAAAATCCCCTTTCCTTAAAAAGTCCCCTTTTTCCTAAAAAAAATTCCCCTTTGGCCATAAAATTTCCCCCTTTCCTTAAAAAATTCCTAAAAATCGCAAAAACTTCATAAAAGTCAACAAGTGTATTACATTTCAGACTACCACTGCCATCTTGGAAGCCAGTGACCTTACCCCATAACCAAGAATGACATTGAAAATAACCTTGAGAAAAATGCATGTCAGCAAGCATATTATCTTACAGACTACTACAAATATTGGATGCTGGTGACGTTGACCCTTGACTTTGTTTGACCTTGAAACAAAAACTCGAGAAAATGCACAAAAGTCAGTAAACATATTACATCACAGACTACTACCATATTGGATGCACATGACCTCAAGCTTGACCATAAAACCTTGAATGACCTTGACAAATGAAATTCGAAAAAATCCATAAAATTAGCAAGCTTATGACATTTCTGACCAATATTATCATACTGGATGCAGGTGACCTTGACCTTGACCCCATGGTATTGAATGACCTTTAACCCCAAATAAAGTCATAAAAAATTCAAAAAAATTCTTAGATCATCCCACAAATTTATAAAAAATGCTGAAATAGAACTATTAAAAAAGTGTTCAAAAGTTAATTTAAATCAAAATACATTTCTGGAGGCTCCTCCTTTCAGCTCCACGCCCAGCAGACGACTGACTCCTCACCTCCACTCCTCTCACCTTACCTGTACACATTCTATCGTATGCTGCCTTTTTGGTTTTTTCGTTTGTCATTTGTTTATACATTACTGGAGGTTGTCTCTCACCTTTGTTAGACAACTATATTGGATTTAATATGTTTTCATCACATAGGTAGCGCTAGTATAGTGATTCACTCACCAGGCGACAGTCGTATTTGTTTATTAGTTTTTAGGCTTATGTTGCACTGTAGACATCCTCTATGATGTGAACTATTTTTAACACACAGTTTTAGGTAATTTCTTGATTTCACGTAATTATACATATAGTACACTGGTCCTTTGCATAATACTTTTAATTTATTTCTGTGCCTTTTAAATTGTAATTATAATCTGACAAATTAGGTAAACATGAAATAAAACACTTTATTTTTCACACACTTTTTTTTTCATTGATTTATTACAGTCGTTCACAACCTCGAACAAAAAATTTCAATATCATTCAACAGATATGCATGTCAATACATGCAACTTTGTTGAAGTTTATAGTTTTTTATACATCTTGCTATTAACACTCGTCTTGCCCTCATGAAAAAATGACGTGACATTTATTACACCAACACACTGTGCAGGGCAGGTTAGGTACATAACTACACTTATGAGGACATGTACCAAAGTCACAACAGACATTCTTGCAGCAAACCAAGTACTGAGGTACTGATGAGAAATGCACTCCGCCTTTACATGTCTCTGCATGTCTAAGTAAATGATCGCTATTGCCTATCTGCATACCGCACATATCGCACAAATATGACATCCAACAAGGTTTTTTTTGGCACAATTAAATCACTCATGTCACCGAGCATTACAACTTTTACTGAAGGTCTTTTCACAGAAGCCACACTGATGACAACGTAGTGGTTCAGGCAAAGACTCGGACGGACCTGGTGGAGTGTAAGGTGCTGTAGCTAAAGAAGCAGATAACGCCGACAATGGTGTTCTAAGTACCTCAGCCGAAAATTTCAAGGTTTCATAGACGTAACACCTGAAGAAGTCGATGGTACTGTTGCATCTGTAGATTATCGTGCTGCACTGGTGGTAGTAGATTCTGGTAGTGATGTAGCCATCACAGCTTAAGAAATTGATAGCAAGAAACCATTGGAGGGTAATATCCACCTCTTTTTAACGTAACTAGCCATGGATTATCTGGCATAGAAGTAGCCGGGATGATGTATCTCTCACGACAGTCTTTGTAAAACTAAGCCTATCAGCTGACCTCCCTACTGCTTATAATATACGCGTATGCAAGCCCAATGATGTCATATCGACTTTGAACCAATCGTATTACACCATTAATACATTGTGCGGACACCGACCAGCCAATCACCAAGTTGCCATGTGGTTGAAGCTGGCCAGTCATATAAGGTGATGGTGGTGGTATTTTGGAGTCAGTCAGTAGAAGTCAGTCGGCAAATTGGAACATTTTGGACTCTCTGTGTTGGCGTGAGTGTGTGCGTGCATGCATGTGTGGATTGCAAATTAAAATTAATTTTCCCTATTTAAAAATAAAATTATATACTTCTTCCTCCAAAAGCTATTTAATAATCTCGCTTTAAAAAATTACACATCCAGGTCCCTCCATATATTTCATCGTTTCCTGGGTAAACTGTATTTACACTTTGCAATAAAACTACCTACAACTAAAGCAGGCTCCCACCACTTTTCACTATTGGTCTATGCACAACAATGACTTTGTACTGAACAATGCAGCATAATCGGCTGGCCACAACCATGTTTCCCAATTGGTCGTCACACGAAAATTACTCTTCGTACAGACCACCCTCTCATGCCGAAGGACATTTCAACCATAACACAGAGAGTCCGAAATATTCCAATTTGCCAACTGACTCCTGCCGACTGACTCCAATATACCACAACCACTACCACCACCAACTCACATCTTCGGCCAGCTGCAATCACGTGGCAACTCGGTGATTGGCTGGTCGGTGGCCGCACAATGTATTAATGGCGCGATACGATTGGTTCACTGTCAATATGACGACACAGAGGTTGCATACTATTATATTATAAGCAATAGGGAGGTCATCTGAGAGACTTAGTTCGACGTATGTCATGAGAGATACATCATCTCGACTACTTCTACGCCACGTAATCCATGGCTAGTTACACTAAATTGGAGTTAATATTTCCCGCCCATGGTTTCTCGCTATAGATTTATTAATCTGTGATGGCTACATCACTACCAGCATCTATGACACAAGTGCTACATGATGATCTACAGATGCAACAGTACTATCGACTTCTTTAGCTGTTATGTCTACGAAATCATCAATGTAACCATCGAACGTTTCGATTGAGATACCTAGAACACCATTGTCGGCATCACCTGATTCTTTAGCTGAAGCACCTACACTCCAACAGGTCCATCTGAGTCTTTTACTGAACCACTACATCGTCAACAGTGTCGCTTCTGTGAAAAGACCTTCAGTAAAAGTAAGCATGTAAATATCTAAAGTCCTTCGCGGTGGAGGAAGGCACTACAAAGACTTTTTAATTTCACAGTAAATATCTTCCCGTCCTGCATTCGTCCGATGTTGTCAAAATTTACGATGAAACAATTAAGCCTTACCTGACCAACAGACTTTAAGAGTTTAGTGTGCAAAGCAGCAGCTGGACATTGCAACGAATAACACATTAGGATGTCCATTTTTAGCAATATAGGGCGTTCACCATTTGTAACCTCGCACACTAAGTTGCCCAGGTTCATTGTCTATAGGAAGGTCTGCATTAATGTATAGTGCCCAGAGGGATTGTGTTTCCATCACATCGTTATAGCATTTTTGTTTCCTGCCACAATCAATGTCAGCAGAACTGCTTCATATGCAAAACCTTACGAGGATTTGGACACTGAATGTCTGTCAACAGCTGTAGTAATTCAGGATATTCGTAAGTTCGAGGAGAACAATTTTATTTATATTAATGTCTACTGTGTAGTAGACAAAGATAGTAATATAATTGACGAAACTTTCGATAAGGAGGGGGTAATTGTACCGATGTGTATTTCTCCTGTATGCCATTCTCGCCATGTAAATGTATTGGCCATTCGTGCTAGTGGTAATGCCGTCCCTTTTGTTTCAATTAGAAGTTTGTCAAAGTTGGTTGGTAGTCAGCTGAGTAAGATGAAGTGCAAAAAACATGTTTGCGATCGCTTTCTCCAGTATTTCAGAACTGAGGAGAAGCTCACAAGTCTCTATTCTCTGTTATCAACAAAAGGCTGTTCGCAGTACTTTCCCTACTGGGAACGATAAGTACTTGGAATTTAAGGATTAGAGTAAACAGCAAAGATTGGGTTTCGTTGCCTATTGCGACACGGAGACATGTTTGAAACCCTTATTCACTGGCTTGCTCAGTAGTGAAACGAGTAATACAGCTACCATAACCCAACATGTTCCATATGCTTGTAGCATCTTGTTGGTCTGTTCATACAATCAGGCTTTATATAACTATTTTGAGTTAGTGGGTGAGGACTGTTTGTATTAATTAGTAGATAAATTAGTTGACTTGACTAAGCGGGTTGCAGGAATATACAGCATGACTGTTCCGATTAAGTCTAAAACCCCAGCTGATGAAGCTAGTTTGGTGGCTCAGAAATGTTGTCATATTTGTAAGGAAGAGCTTGGTACATATTTTGTGGTCGACAACGACCATCTGACCAGGGAAATCAGAGGTTGCACACATAAAAAATGCAACTTTAACTTCAGACTACCCAAGAAACCACTTGTCACTGTCTTTCATAACCTGCAAAATTATGATGATGCTCACTTTTTCATAAAGCCTTTGGCTGAACGTCACATAACACAACCCGATCGGACCATGGTAATCGAAAGCCTGGGTAAAATTCAGGTGATTGGAATGACCCTAGAAAAATACAAATCCATCATCATATAAATTCCCAGTGGGATTGATTTGAAAGGAAATGCGCAATATTTCAAATTACGTTTCATTGATTCATTCCAGTTCATGAGTACCTCTCTGGAGACTTTGGCAGGTAAGTTGAATACTGCACAATTGAGTATCTCACACTCGATGATTTCAGACAATACCCAATATGAATTAGCAAACGGAAGGGAGTTTTCCCTTATGACTTTGTTAAGTCGACATACAGTCTGATGTGCATATCACTCCCACCAAAGGACGCATTTCATAATGTGTGAACGGCGAAGGCATCAGCGATGAAGATTATGATCATTCCCAAGCCGCATGGGATGCATTCAACTGTGTAAACTCGATGCAGTATGCCATACAATATTTACATGTGGACACTTGTTTGCTGGCAGAACTTTAAGAGAATTTCAGGACCGTATGTTTGGCTCATTATGGTTTTGACCCTGCCATGTACGTCACAGCTCCATCTCTTTCACGGGATGCCTTATTTTCAAAGACAGGTGCGCGTCTAGAGTAGTTGACCGATCCCGACATGTATCCTTTTGTAGAATGCGAGGTTAGGGGCGGCATTACCCAGATTTCCTGAAGGTGTGCAGAAGTCAATATTATTCACATGGGTGAAGAGTAAGACCCCAGTGTGGCTTCGAAATATATTTGCTAATTCGATGTAAATGGACTGCACAGTCACACTATGAAGTGCATGCTTCCCATTGGCAATTTTGAGTGGGTTGAGTCTGAAGTGTTTTAATCGTGGGATTTCACAAACACTGTGAATGGCGGTGAAACTTGCTTTTTCGCAGAAGGGGATTTGTCTTTTCCGGACTAATGCCATGATGATCTAGAAGATCTGCCTTTGGTCCCAGTAACTGGCATACCTCCGAACAGCTTGCATGAAAAACTACTTTTGACACTCACACTGTGGAAAAAATATGTTATAAGTGGTGAAACACTGAGGCAGTATTTGATGTATGGGACCAGCCTTGACTCTGTTCATTGCATTCTGCTCTTTGAGCAGATGGCTCCATACATCGAATTTAACATTGACAAACGTGCCCAGGCTGCAAACAAATTTGAGAAATCGTTTTTTAAATTAATGAATAATTCAGTTTATGGAAAAACCTTGCAGAATGTCCGCCGAGAATGGGAAATAAGTCGTTTCCGAGTACGACATGGATTACAGGGCAGCGGAATAGTTAGGTCGTCCTGCATTCAAGGCATGACAAATCATCGATGAAAATCCTGTCCGTATCGAGATGTCAAAGAGCTGTGTTATGTTTAACAAGCTTTTGCACACAGGTGTTGCCATTCTTGATTTGTCAAGATTGACTCTTTATGAAATCCATTATCAGTACACATATAAGAAATTTCCTCTGCCAGCATTGCAACTCTTGTACTGTGATACCGATTTCCTCATTTACAAAGTTAACTGTTCTGATATTTATCAAGCAATTGCCCCAGATTTAAAAGCATGGTTTGATACATTTAATTATGCACTCGATAATTTGCGAGAATTATCATGCCATAACAAAGGAGTGACTGGAGTGATGAAGGAGGAATGTGCCGCCCGTTTCATCACATTCTTTGTAGGTTTACATTTCAAGCTTTATGCATACATTGTTGCAAATGAGCAGTGTGTATGTAAGGCAAAGGGCATAAAATCTAACACATTGCAAGCACTCTGTTGTGAGGATTATCAGGATAGTCTCGATCATTGTACTAGGGTTCTGGGGACCCAATATCAGTTCTGTTCATGTAGCACAACATCTACACCGAACATGTGATCAAAGTGGTGTTATCGGGGTTGGATGATAAACATTTCATTAGGTCGGATGGAGTACCAACTTTACCTTGGGGACACTACCGCCTCCCTAACTAAATATTGTCCCAACACTACACTCACTACCACAACAACTAGTGCCATGCCATCTACTGCAAGTCGCACCACAGCTGCCATGCCACACGAGCAATGATCCACAACAGCCTTGCCAGTAAGCTGCACCACGACTAACTACATTATCTACAACAACGAACTGAAGATCCCTCACCATTCGAGATGGTATTTCTATCAGCTGAACAGCTAGGCATGCTTGGTGTGCCTCTGTTTGCCTGACTAGAGGGCATGCCGACAACTTACAGCTGCCTGCATATCTTGGTAACAACATTCTTATTCACAATTAACATCGAACCAAGAACCTGTCTCCACTACATTATCCCCTGTGGTCCAGTATATCTTGGTAACAATGTTCTACATCATCTGTCACCATTAACATCGAACCAAGAACTTTGCTCCGCAACATTAACCCTGTGGTCCTGTATATCTTCACAGTGTGGGAACACATAATGTATTGAAAAATTTCAATCTACGAATATACAGTGCTACAAAGTTACCTGCCCTTTCCTACATATGTTTGTGTGAGTGGGTCATCGTTGGTGAGTGCTTGGCAATTCCCTGAAGAAACATAATTTACCCTGTTGTGAGAAACAGATGTCCCATCAGTGCGCCGTGATTTGTAATTTGTAAATAGACAGTAAGATAATTTTTTTAAAGAGACGCCCATAGGTGTGCCATATTTTGTAAATGGATATTGTGATGTTAAGAAGATTTATTTTGTTGTAAATATTTGATGATTTGTTTTTAATAATGTGGAGTAATGTTTTTGTTTTGTAAATAAGTGATTTTTTGTAAATATATAGCATAGTTCAATTTTGAAGATGTGAAATAACTTAATGGTTTTGTAAATAAGTCTAAATAAAGAATTATTTGTTTAAAGGTGTGGGGGGAAAAAATGTATGTAAATAAAATGCACTGGTAATAGGGTTATGTGTCTAGTTATTTGGTGATTTTAGTTCCGCTCTGTGTTGCAATACATTGTGTGTGCAAGTTACATCTCTCTACATGTATGAATGAATGATGAAGCGATTGAAAGATGAAGTGATTGAGCGATGATGCGTACAAAAGATGAAGCAAATGTTTAAGTATACTAAAATGTGAATTAATTGGCGATGAGGTGAATTGTGATGATGTGAATGAGAGGATGTAGCGAATGTCTTTTATACTAAATTATACTATCCTGATATCATTAAGTGAAGATATTTGGACGCCTCTTAATATCGAGGACTTAAGAGTCGATGAGGGTGATTGAGGTGAGTATGGAGTAGCATTGGAATGAAAGAGCGGGGGAACAGGAGAAGCCCATGAAAACCTATTAACATGTAACAAATCTGCTGGCAACCTAGCTGGGGATTGATCGCCATGGTAAGCGGCGAGCAGGCTACTTGCGCAGCCCCCACACTTAAATAAATATTACTTACAAGGCTAACTTGATCTGTTGTTTATAACAATGCTTTCATAGTTACATTTATATTTTTAAAGAAAAATTTCGTTGACATTTTAAGGAAACAAGGTAAGGTTTCGTTATTGGAAAATATGTAGGCCTCAGTGGTTGTGAGAGCGATGAAAGTTTTTTCTGGAGCATTCAGGTAGACATTTAATGATATCTTCCCCAGGGCAGCGGGGTATGGAATTTTTAGTGATGGCGCTCAACTAGCTACACTCTAATCTGAAGGCACGCAGCGGATTTTCCCTTGCTTGTCTTGTAACTTTAATACATACAAGTAATTTACACAAGCGGGATATCAAAATTAAAGTATTATGAATCATTTTCCAAGAACAGGGAAATAATTTTATAATTTTATAAGGGCACACGACAGGGTTAAATATGTAATAATCAATCACTCGCCACATCGGGTCTTTTCCATTAGAAAACTTGCAAAGCAACGCACATGTACTACGACTGTGAGTCAACACAAGGATGCTTGCTTATACATCTGGAGTTTAGTATAACACACATACATAGTACATGTTGACAGCTCCGAACACCCAAAGACATTTGACGTATACATTTGGTTATCCTAGATATGAGAGCCGATCAGGGCGAATTGTAATTTGCGTCTGATTTGACTAAAGGATTGCTATGACACACACACACACACACACACACACACACATATATATATATATATATTTGTGGGGCAGTAAAGTAATTCTTCCATGTTTAAATAATATTTTTAATTTATGCTTCTTACTTCAAACATTGTGTGTTATTTATCCTGTTGTTTGGCATATATTATATTGATAGGGAAATAGGATAGTAAACTAACTTTGGCCATCCTTAATATTTTAACATTTGGTCCATTCATTACGAGTTGATACATCCCTGTGTGCATTGTAGGAGTTTCGTGTAGTTGTTTCTGTTATTTGTCATAAATTATATTGCTAGGAAACAGGGCAGGTCAGGAAACGTGTGCTTTATTAGTATTTTGAATGTGTGGTAGCATGTGTGTTTTTTCGAGTATATAATTCATTTGGTATTTTGGTGAGTAACCTTGGCTGTGTGTTTTACATGTTATTCAGAGCAGGTCCTTTTAATGAATTTAAATGGGATAGTAAACTATGTTCTGCCGTGTGTGATTCAATCAACAATTGGTGACACTTATTTGAGCTTAAATCATGTTCATCTCTCTTTATGTTTTATTAATTTGTGATAAAATATGTCCTGTTTGTATTGTGTAAAGTTTCTTGTGGTTAAATACGTTGGTAATCATTTGATTTCTCTGGAATGTATTCAATCTTAAACTTCGTTATTTTAAAACAGTTATTTATTAATATGATCGAATTATGCATTTTTGAACTCAACTATTACACGTATCTAGACCTCAGTATACATGCAGACAGCGAACTGGACAGACCTTTGCTCCCATCACCCAGCTTACCATTTCAGTCCTCCATGGACAGCCCAAGCGAATGGACACTCCCTCCCTCACCCTGCTCAGTCGCCTACCAGAGAGTCAAGGGTCAACACATATACTCCTACACCAACAAATTTAAAACTTATGCCACTCTTCCCCCCCAAATAAAACTTATACCACTCTTACACCTAACCCAATACATATATACCCCTACACACACACCTCACACCTCAGTCGACTGTCAGGCATCCAAGAATGAACATCGATGCTGCTCTCCAAAAAAGAACCCAATTTCACATACATATAATTCCAAAATAAAAAAATTAAGAAAATTAAATTTTTCTAACCTTTCTCTAAAACCGATTAATCATATTTGAAAATTTGCAAATCAGATTTGATAATTCAATAATATGATTTTTGCAATTTTTTATTAGCAATTTTGCAAGTGTGTTACATAGGTCCTTTTTGCACAAGTGATCCAGGACCCCTACGCCCCTACTACTTGTGCTGTATAATTGAGTAGGATAATCTACTTAACAAAAAATGTTCTGACAATATGGAGATTTTTGGACATTCACCATTGCGATGCAATGGTGAATGTCCAAAATGTCCAAAAATCTCCATCTTCTCATTCACCCCCATTGCACTTTTCATTCAAAGATTACGAAAATGTTCTCTTGTTACAAATGCCTAAAATGCACACAAAGTTTTCAACGACGATACATGATTTATATTATATTAAATTTAAACCTTTTTGTGTAAATAGAATCGTTAAGCATTATCATCGCACACTTGGATATTTAATTTACTACTTAGGTATGTTATTTTGGTATCCTAATATTTCGAGATTAGTATTAAAACCAGGGTTAAAAATAAGGTTCTATAATTTAAATGAGTATGGTAAAGGTTTTTTTTTTATTCCAGAAACAGTGCATATATTGTAGTCCCAAAAACGTAAATCAAGTTGAAATTTAACATTACTAGAATTTCTGTTTTGATGTGACAAAAGAACGATTTTAGTGTTTTAATAACAAAATAAAAAAAATTGTTTGTGTTATAGTGTAAACTATAATAAAAGATTTTGTGAAACGTAACAGCAATCTCTAGTTGGTCGTACATATCCTGTACGTAAAACTGAACATTGTGTAACGAATTATGTCAGTGCAATTACAATGGTCTCCACACATACAGAATTGTACTTTTCTCGTCAACTGTTTTAGTGTTTCACAGAACTCGCTGTGTTCAGAGTAAGGATGTTGTTTATGTATAGTTAACATCTGGAAAGGCCCTAGTCGGGATAGGGGTGAAGCAACTTCGGGGAGAAATAAGGTTGAAAGAGGAACATAGAAGAGCGCATTAGACTAGAGAACATGAATGTTTGTAATGTCTCTGCAATCATGATGATTTTTTTTGCAGTGCGTACAACAATGGTACGGCTGTACTAATCGCTGAAACAAAAATCCTATAAATGACACGTAGGAAAGTAAATTTACGATATTAGTTACTTCATTGATTATAGCCATGTCTTACATTTATATCGAAACATAAGAAAAACATTTGTACAGAGAAACAAGAATCAGGATTAAAAATAATAAAAATTGAATCATACACCTTCGTTTAATAATACTAAACTGTTTTTACCTCCTCAATCGACGTTATAAGATTTACTCTGAACATTACGGAACATATTTTAATCTCTAATATATTATATCTAATATCATTATTTTGGACTCATTTCTTTTACACACTTCCAAAATAATTATACTGAAATATTTTTCTATTTTACAAATTCTGTTATGATTGTCATTGCTTAATCGATTAAACATGCCATGTTTACAAATAATTTTGTGGAATTGATCCGCATGATTGTCAATTAACTCGGTGATAATTTCCGCTTAACCATACAGTTTGTCGCGCCCGAACAGTGGCACTAGATGATGAGAGTAATTCACATAACTTCCAACATAGATGCAAATAATAAAAACTGAATTTACACGAACTAGCGTAGTAGCTGAATTAGTTAGAGAGTGGGGTTGTTTGACTGTAAAAGACCAGTAGCCTAAGACTTTGACATTGCAAGACTTTATTACATCTTCACCAACGTACATACAGACGTCCGTCCGCCACCACAGCGTACCATCATCTCCCTCTTTCAGTCACATCACATTACATTTATCATCCACTGTGTCACGCTGTTACCCACGTCATAGCCAAGGGTATCCCCACGTGATCCTCTATCCCGGAGCTCGCCTGCCTGGACGGAGTTCGCAGGTGCGCATGACTAGTTGGTACACAATTGATAGTCTAAGTTAACAATCAACAGAACTCATGACCCGGGGCACGTCATCCAGGACGATGCCCTGCGTGACTGAACACCTCTCCACGAGGGTATGGCGTGTGTGGCGCAACGCTCTCCTCCCCCCTTAATTAGACGATTTTACCAGGTAAATTTGTGCCAGCGCTACCTGGTCCTAAACTTCCTGGTGTCCTCTAGCTCTTCCAATTCACTCATCACTTTTGTCTCATCTAACTGTCTACATCTTGATCGAGTTATTAGAGGGGAGTATGCGTCTCCACACTGTCTCCTTTTCTATTTACAATTACAGGTTTGAAAGATATACTAGCAGGACAGCAAGTGTCCTTACATCGTTTGGTCCACCATCCACCACACCTACATTTTATAGAACAGTAAATAATAACACACAGTTAACATTCCTATTACATAGGTAGCCTCGGAAAAATAATTCAACCCTTTCTTTTGATTTATGTCATTTTCCTCCTGGGCTATTTATTACCTGTTATACTTCACTTTTATGACTGACAAGTTTCAGTTCGCCTGTATCATATAAATGATTCGTATCCACTGAACCTATCTTGATTTCATCCGAATTCCTCATTATACCTGCATCCTCACAACAATCATAATAAAATGATACTAGATGACTTATGTCATTATCACTCTGGTTAGTGGTACGAATTCCTTGTCCCGGTATTATTACATAATAACCACAATACTTACAGTTTTGGGCTAATGTCATTTTACCCGTACTTATTAGACTAAATTCCGTAGGCCCGGCCCCCTCAAGTAATACAGTAAGTTTGTTCACATTCGCAGCGGCGTACAACCATCCATTATCACTCAGGCCTATCGATAGGGTACTGGTTAGTTCCATTATTATTTTATTGTAAACTAACGGAATCTCTGTTGGTTGATTTAGCAATTTTACTTCACAATTACCTCCAGCACGTGCGCTTACTAATGCTGCAGTCTGCCTACACACACCTTTTATCTCACCCACTCATCCTTTCATAACATTATGTAATATTGCTGAGTTTCAGCTATCAACAAAAATTAGTTTGCTGGTTCGAAGTACACAAGGGAAGGGGCCTGTGGTCCCTTGAACTTGCACCAGCAGGGGTACCAGTCTGTATGAGGCATGCCATTGGTTGTCCACCTAGGGCACCTTCACCACATAACCTAACATGTTTTTATTTATAAACGCATCCATGCCCATCACCTTCAATATCATATGTCCACTCGTCACACTCAGTGGGAAAGGTAGGCTTATTGGTTTGGATTGCTCGAAACTCACTGCCTTCAATTGATTCATTAAATGGGAAGGGGAAATAATGTGTGGTTGCATTATCCCTTTTTGAGCATGTACAACATTTTCTAATAAGAGTTTACACTGATCCAACACTTCCTTGGACAAATGCAACAAGGTATTTAAATATTCATCCATTACACTTTTTAACCTTCATTTATTAATGGATTTTACCATACTGGACTCATGCTGGTTCACCTGCCCTAGCAGGGCCTCCATGTTCTTAGTTAGCTTTACCTTGTTTTCAGTTACCTTACTCATAGCATAGTTAAACACTTGTATGGATGACTTTACAATCACAACTTGTTTCTTAACCAAGTGGAGGAAATATAATTGCTATTGCTCTAATTTGTTTATATGTTCAGTGTAGTTATTAGCATCGTCTTCATCTAATGTGGCGAATAGCACCTCACTCAACCCACCAATGATTTTATTAACTCTCTTTCCTTCCGCTTGGAGACTACCTGAGGCACAGCTAACTAGTTTAACAAGTCCTTCTCCTTATGAATACTAATTAACATTTCCTTTCCATTCTTATTTCTACATCTAGACCTATTTACCAACTCCATATATCGGTTAAATAGTTGTTCTGTCACAACAAAATATATCTGCATTACCTCATAATTTACATTAAAATTTGTAAAGTTCACATACGTTACTATCTTCCACTGTTGGTATTTATAGTTGTGCTGTTCGAGCATGTTGGTAATATATCCCTGGGGACTCGGTGTAGTTATCTATTCCGACATTCGATCAGCTAGCCGCTCCCAGCAACCACAGTATCGCCCACATCGTGACTCTAAAACACACGATTGTCCACGATTTTGGGTGCAGGTGACCTTTGACCTTGAAAATACGAAATTCTACTTTAAAAATATAAATGTAACTATTAAAGCAATGCTATGAACAACAGATTAAGTTAGTCTTGTAGGTAATATTTATTTAAGTATGGGGGCTGTACAGGTTGCCTGCTCGCCTCTCACTGAGGCGATCCGGGTTCAATCCTGGGCTGGGTTGCCAGCAGATTTGTTATATTTTAATGGTTTTCTCGGGCTTCTCCCATTCCCCGCCCTTTTATTCCACTGCTGCTCAATACTCATCTCAATCACCCTCATCGGCTCTCAAGACCTCGATGTTAATAGCCATCCAAATATCTTCACTTAATCAAATCAGGATAGTACACTTTAGTATAAAAGACATTAGCTGCATCCTCTCATTCATGTCATCACCATTTGCCTCGTTATCCATTAATTCACATTTTAGTATACTTAAAAGACATATATTTTCGCTTCATCGGCCAATCTAACCTAACAACTTTAAAATGGCCTATCCTCTGACTGGAAAGTTTCCTAGAACGTTCCCTACACACAGACTTATCTTACAATAACACTTCATCTCCTTCAGTGAAACTGTATTCATTTACCCTTTTATCAGACTTTATATTACTCTTAACCTTAACTGCCACTAATTTTTCCTTGGCTAGCGTATTCCCTTTCTCAAGATGTGCTTTTAGTTGCCTAACATACTCGTCATACTCTTCGTAGAACCCCGTCGGCTCTTTCTGCAAAGTACCTGGTATGTTAGGGTTCTGTCCAAACATTAACATATGCGGGCTACTACCTGTGCTCGAATAGGGGGTGGTGTTAAACACGAACGTCGCATATGGTAGCCACCTTTCTGTCGTCCTGATCCTGGCTAATATACTGTCTTAGGTATTCTACCAGCATTCTGTGTGATCTCTCTACAAAGTTTGACTGTGGGTGGTAGCTCGATGTGCGAATTCTTTTTACCTGTAATAATCTGCAAATAATTTTAATCACGTCACTCATGAAATTTGAACCCTGATCTGTGAGCATGCACTGCGGTTTTCCGAACACCAACACTACATGTTCGACTAAAGCTTTTTCTATTGATTCTGCGTCTTGTTGCTTAATAGGCACGGCCACTAGGTATTTAGACAAACTCTTGACATGTGAGAATGTACTTATTTCCTGCTTATACCATTTTTGGGTGCTTCTATCATCTTTGAGGTAAAAACGGGATCTTTTAAAGGGAAAAAAGGAAATTTTTAGGGAAAAAGGGAAAAATTTAGGGTATATTAGTCGATTTTGAGTGAAAAGGGAAACTTCGAGGGAACAAAGGAAAAAAGGGAAATTCCAACATGTGGCTGGGCAGTTCCTGCGCTCCTATCCCAGATCACATTGCTCCAAAACATACCAAACCCTACTACTTGCATCACTTCTTAGTATTTGGTGACGCGGCCGTACCGTTAAAATCTCAACCAGCAGCAGCATAATGTATAGTGACGTCTTAGGTACATCATAGTAGCGGTGTCTGTTTCTACCGCGCAAAACTGTAGTCTCTTAATAGTGCTTCTCTCATGTTATACACGTATTAATAAAGAATCACTGCACGGAACTTTAAATGTATCACACTATCACGCGGTTAGCCGAAAATAAAACATCAAATATCCCCATTGCGTTATCTGCCAGCCATCAAGTCGCACTGCAGTAGCACTGGCCACTGTGCATTGATGGCAGTAGATGGCAAAGGAAATAACCGCCGCCACCCACAGGCTATGTTATCACTGTACTGGTGACCAGTCGTGACCCTTGCCGCCAGATAAGCAGTCTGCGTCTCGTGTACACATACTTCACATACTGCGCGTCCTGAGCCGACCAACT
This sequence comes from Dryococelus australis, assembly GCA_029891345.1. Classification (NCBI taxonomy): domain Eukaryota; kingdom Metazoa; phylum Arthropoda; class Insecta; order Phasmatodea; family Phasmatidae; genus Dryococelus; species Dryococelus australis. The sequence continues at coordinate 85,297,894 of CM057002.1, read as the reverse complement.
AAGTCTTCACTACTAGTACGCCAGCCGCGTATTGACATAAATAGAACTTTAATAAACGTAGTCTCGTTCGATCTCCTATACCAATACGAAGCCAGCATGATCTTGGCTGCGGCCACCACCGCCCTCCGTGCAGTATACGAATCTCCCGACTCCGATGTATAGCGCGCCCACGTTTATGGCAAACGAACGATCTCATCTAGTTCTACCGGTCTAAGCCATAAAAGCCAAGCAACCATTTCGCTGCTTTGTGTTTGCTCCCATACAACAAAGAAAAAAAAACCTGCTTAACGCAAACGTATTCATGTAAAATGCCCAGATATGTCCCCAACACACAGTGCTGTGAGCAGGAGGTAGATATCCCTGTGCCCAACACAGTGCTGTGGGCAGGAGGTAGATATCCCTGTGCCCAACACAGTGCTGTGTACAGGAGGCAGGTATCCCTGTGCCCAACACAGTGCTGTGTACAGGAAGCAGGTATCCCTGTGTCCAACACACAGTGCTGTAAACAGGAGGTAGGTATCCCTATTCCCAACACAGTGCTGTGAGTAGGAGGTAGATATCCCTGTTCCCAACACAGTGCTGTGAACAGGAGGTAGGTATCCCTGTGTTCAACACACACTGCTGTGAACAGGAGGTATATATCCCTGTTCCCAACACAGTGCTGTGAACAGGAGGCAGGTATCCCTGTGTCCACCACACAGTGCTGTGAACAAGAGGTAGATATCCCTGTGCCCAACACAGTGCTGTGAACAGTAGGTAGGCATCCCTGTGTCCAACACACAGTGCTGTGAACAGGAGGTAGGTATCCCTGTGTCCAACACACAGTGCTGTGAACAAGAGATCCCTCCGGTTGATTCAGTCGGAGAATGTGATTACTGCGCTTCTCCAATTGTCTCCGGCATAACTGACGGAGGTGAAACAATTGCAGAGCTCCGGAGGTAGTTGTACTTTTATATAGCCTATACGCATCCAATATTTTTTGTTTATCGCCGACTAAATTTTTGCCTTTATTTGTTTAATTAATGCATGTTGTAATTTCATAAATATAATGTATTTCTATATTATATATGTATAATGTACATATAGTGCGTATATTAACAATCTCTTTGCAATAACACTTTCGTACTTAGAGTGTGTGATGCTGACTGGTATAAGGGATTTCATTACAGAAATTATTTATTTATATTTTTGAGTTAAGATCCGCATGCTTTTTATGTTAATTTTGTTTTCAGAAGTTACTTTATGTAATTTTCTCTCCTTTCGTTGGCTTTGTTAACCTAATAATTCACCTTATTTGCATTAAGTATGTATGTCTTCGTTCTATGTTGCTAATTAAGGGATACTGTCACATATACTTAGTAGACAACACAGCACCGAAAGAAGTATAACGTATCCATTGGTAAATTTCAATTGATTCATAGCATCATACAGTATACTAGATGGCCAATGTAACTGTTATACGTATTGCTTACTTGTAATATTCACCTAATTAATTTTTATAATTGACTTTTGCTTTCCGCGGTTTGCGTTACGAACACAGACGTGGTGACTATAAACATGTAATATTGTCAATTACGAGCAGACGACGGAATCAGATTGGTTTGTAATTGCCGCGCTGTAAATCACTTGTCAATTAAACCGGAGGCTCTGATTGAAAGTGCGGCGAAAGTCGCCTCCGGAAACTAGCGCTCCGACACAGCACTAATGACACAACCATCTTCTTAGATTTAATTTGCCAACCGTGTAACACTAGGTCCAACTATTATACTTTCTAGTCACATCACTATCATTCATGTGGTTTTTATGACATTTGTATTTGGAGAAAAGGGGAGCAGGAAGGAGGTATTCAGATACATTTGCACTCAAGATTAAAATTAAATTTAAAATTTGTTGCGTTGACTATAAAACTATTATTGATAGGATCAAGCCCGCTATCTGCGAGAAAGTGAAGGAGTCAGATTTTCATGGGTGACCGTAAGGTCATTACTAGGTGCAAAGGCCAGCTCTCAGAGCGTTTACGAGTCTGTTGTGTACAATTACGATTCACATATAATGGCGTACTTCTCAGCACTATATCGGTTTCTCTAATTTTGTGACATCACAGTGACGACAACTCCATGGAATGGTACACAAATAAAGTGTTTTATTTCCTCTGAACAGCGATTAATAAATATAAATCCATACGGAATCATCTGAGAATTCGTCTGAAGTGATCTCGGGAGCTCGCGGAAAACAAACAGGATGGCTTATAACGGCAATCAAGCGAGTTAGTGTAATTTGAGTGCGAGATTCTCACACCCGCGCAGTTCCTCGACGGGCGTCTTTCGTCCATGCCGCCGCCAACATAAAATTGTATAGAATATACGGTTTTAAATTTAAGATTCATGCTTGTAGCTGTGTTAGCATGACAATATTTGGTGCTCAAGATAGTGGAACTGAATATGAGGTTTGGGAAACTGGCCGCTGTTTGACGTTTTCAGTCGTCTAAATAAATCAGATCACAAGCGCTTTATATTTCTTTTAACAGTAACACGATTTTTTCGTTAAATAATACTGTTCGTATAGGCTAGACGTAAAAAAGAGTCATTTAAAATATTGATTATGTTTTTGTAAACAAAATGTCTATTTTCTTATTTAGGTTTCCACTGCAGTATTTCAAGAACATTTCATTGTTACGTGTTATAATATTTCTGCCTGCCAAACGCACAAAACCATGCGTTGATTCAATGGCCTTTTCTTCTATGCATAGTCTGTTGGAGGTTTCTTCACACGTCTTGAGTTAAACTTTTGAAGAATAACCCCATGCACGACGTATTTAGTTATTTCCTAAATATGACATCAAGCATTCTATACCTCTGTTGACACCGAAGTATCTTATTTCGTTAAATTTATGTTTTACTTATTTTTTATTCATTATAACATTTTATTTCTAATTGACACGCATAAAACAGCGAGGGAAAAAAACTATTGGTAGCACCTAGTAAGAAATAATTATGCAACGTATTATTTGTTACAACTGAGTGCCCACGAATTCGGTGCGTTGATCTTTGGTGTAGTTTGCACGAGGCGGAGGGATATCCTAGAAGTAGAACTTTAGCCCGGTTTCCGAAAAACGTGAACTAGCCATGAATGGATTATAGCGACTATTCCGAAAGAGGAACCCCGAGCAGGGTTTCAGGAAAATTTGCAGTAACCAGCGTTATCTTATCGTCACACACATGAAGTAGTTGATAAGGAGCACCTTCACGAGGTATATCGAAAGGTTACTTAAAATCGCATAACTTCGGTATCCTTTAATCCAATTGCCCACGTTGAATTATTTTTATTGGTACGTCATCACTACGGCCTGGCGAATATAAAAACATTCCTCTGCTAACGAACTCTCGAGTACACAGGTGAGGAAGTCAGCGCAAGTGGCTAGGGCACGAACCTAACGCCAGTTCACGTTATTTGCAGTTCAGTTGACAGCGGAAACCGTAAGAATGAAACCTGTCTTACGACGATTGATGTGTGCTTTCCCACAATACTTTTCATACCGCCTACGATGTTTGCGGTTAATTATTCAGTACTTTCGAAAGCTTTGTTTACGATATACTTGTATGCACGTTGCGTATTCATCCGCCTTATGTAAAATTAATATTGTCATGGGCCTTATCACTTTATTCATCCGTCAGTTAAGTTAAACTGTGAAATTATTAAGAAAGTAGATACTATACAAATCGGCTTATTATTACACTTCGTTGCATTAAAAAAAAAAAACAGAAAACGAATTAAATAATCTTTACGTTATCGCAGATGGTTGCCTAACACTTTTTGTTGGACGTTAAAATATGGAACTACTTTCCAGCTCGTGTTACACTTTACTGCGCGCATGTCACTCAGTGCGCCCGTTAAAATATATGCAGGCAGAGGCAGTGACTTTTTTCTAAGGTTCATTTCTAAAGTGGTAACTTTATCGTGAACAGCCTATAATAGATTTCATTGAAACACTAGCCAAAGTATAGTCGACTTGTGTGTTACGTGAAGTGATGGTAAGTAATCCTGGCCTAACTCAGGCGACGAGCATGACTCGTCATGCACAGCAACTACGCTGGCCTGAGCTGCCTCACGACCAAGTTACAATACGACCTGGTGTTGACACAAGTTTCACACTGTGCCGCCATCGCCAGCGACCCACTCTCGAGCCTGTCAGCTAGCGCATAGGAGTGCGCAGCTTTCTTCATTAGGGTCTACACGAAGAGGATTGCCACTCCACTGTAGGCTATCGGGACTTTCTCCCTCGGTCATTTTTTTTATTCTAAAGTTTAAAATTCTGATAGTTCGGAAAAATATGCTAACATAGACTACTGTACAAGACCTCATTTCGCTAATTTTTCCTAAATATTCAGTATATATATATATATATATATATATATATATATATATATATATATATATATATATATATATATATATATATATATATATGAGAAGTGAAATTGAACCATTCACAGAAAATTAAAATATGAAAACACATTTTTTTAAATATGAAGAGTGAAATGAAAACATTGATAACTGTTGAATTCATCGACTTATATTTACTTCAGTTTTATAATAAATTTTTTTTATTAAAATATAAAAATAATTTATATATGGACTAATTATTTCAAACTACATTTAATTCAGTAGTAATAACTATATAGTACATTACAAATCCATAGTTACTTCGCATGTCAAGATTATTTTGACACGTAAACCATGTTTGACACAGATATCAGACACAATATTTCTATCCTTAAGCCCCTGTCACACCTTAAAACTTTCACCTTAAACTATGTTTACCAATAGAATTTAAAAACAAAATGCAGCCATCAAATTTTTCCTTCCAACAAATTTGATCAAATAATCTTTAATGTGTGTGAAAATGTGTTACACTCTAAAACTTTTTTTACTAGGAGGGCCTAATTTTAATTAATATTAAAAAATAATTTTCACTGTGAGATATTGCAATTTGTATTCCACGCAGTTCATTACAGGTAGAATTGAAAGGAACATTGTAATTTATTTTCGCTTCTTCATCAAATTGAAATTTTATTTATCAAGAGGGGTTTCCTGCACAATGAAATTCAATACCTTTGACTTCGTAATATTATGTTAAATATTCACTTAACATAGTATACATGCCCGCACAGTTTCTACAAAAATTAATTATCTTCATAACCTACTTCATTTTCAGCAATTGTTCCTTATGTGAAAGTTTCTTGACGTCCGTTTTTGTCGTGCACGACTCTGATTGGCTGAGATCGTCAAACATCAAATAAATTCTAGAACCGGTCCAATATTTAAATGTTTTGTGGAAACTGAATCCATACAACTTTTTCAAACAAATATGGCGGCCTATAACGTTTTGATGAAGTCATATTTGTCGAACTTTATTTGACAAATCTTAGTGAAAGCAGTTTGATGGAAAAATTTGACAGTGTGAGAGGAGCTTTGCCTGGGCACAGCCTCTGCGCACGTCTGTGCTAGGCTACCATTGATATAACACGTTCTATTGATAACGATAAGCATATACACAATACAAGTGGAGTGACCTCGCTTAACTGATATTATGCTGACAATATTAGTTTTGTTATGATGCTGTATTTAGTACAGGCTGGGCAAATTAAGGTAATAGTTGTTAGAATTTATTTTCGGTACACCTGAGACATTTCATTTCCATATATAAAATTAGTTACGTATCGATAGTTATTATTATCGCCACTTAAAAACATTTTGTATTGCGATATTAGGCCCCCTACTCTTCCTAGTTTATATAAATGAACTCCCACGTGCCTTAACCCCAGACAATAGTCCAATTTTATTTGCAAACTATACTAGCATCTTAGTCTCTGGAGAATCAGTAAATGATCTTATTCAAAAAACAGACACGACATTTACAAAGATAAACGTATGGTTTACTGCAAACAAATTAAATATGAACCTAGATAAAACATATTTTATGAATGTCCTCACAAATAACAGAAAAAACACTTATTCATATGTTAGTAGTAAAAGAGACAAAATTAATGAAGCAGCAGTGACTAAGTTTCTTGGCTTAAAAATAGACAATTTATTAAAACGGAAATCTCTTATTGCTTATATTTGACCTAAACTAAGTTCAGCCTGTTTCGCTCTGCGAGGTGTTGCAGAGGTCTAGAACAAAAATATAACGTAAATGGTATATTTTGCATATTTCCATTCCATTATATGATATGGTATATTTTTTGGGGTAATTTCACTGACAGTAAAAAAGTGTTTCACATACAAAAGAGAACTGTAAGAGTAATCAATGGCAAAAGAAAGTGTAGACCCCTTTTCAAGAACTCGGAGATGTTAACATTTGCATGCGAGTACATGTTTTTAGTACTTATGTTCATGTCCAAAAACAGTAATTTATTTCAGAAAAATGAGTCCTTTCATAAGCATGACTTTAGAATAAAAAAACACTTACACGTGGCTTCAGTTAACTTAAAACTAGTCCAGAAAGGGCCGTACTAACTTGGTAGTCAACTTTTGAATAAATTACCACAAAACCTTCAAGAAATTTGCTTCTCTAACCAAAAACTCTTTAAAAATAACTGAAAGAATTCTTAATTAAATGTGCATTTTATAGTTTAGATAAATATCCAAACTACAAAAATTAAGAAATTACTGTATAACATTTCATTGTAAGCATTTCTTGTTCCGGTTTTTCTTCTGTTTCAGTAAAACGATGACGCCCCACAGCATGTTGGAGGAAGATTAGTCACATTATGAAGAATGATATGATGTGCGTACGTGCAATCTGACGTGTGTGTGTTTACTATATCCAGTGTATAAAATTTGTATACTGTAATTTTACTTGTCCAATATCTTTGTACAGCTACGTATTGAAAAAAATATCTTATGGAAGCAATAAAACAAACAAACAAGCAGTGTTCCAAAATTAATAAAAAGCAACTTTGCATGGAAAGTTAACATCAATTGTAGACATGTCAGTTTTTTCTGGTAACTTTCAGCGTTTAATGTTTAGAATCTAGTTGACTATAGACGAGCAGTAAGTGAGCAGCGTGGACGCGATCTGCGTTAGCGCATGCAGAAAGGAAGCAGGTGTTACCTGAGTGAGCAGCGGCACAACATGCAGCTCCGTTGCGGCGCCACTATCTACACGCCGATACCGCGCAGACACACTGATGGCTGTCCGCACGTTGTGTGACGTCACTGCCGCTATAACACCCCCCCCCCCCCCACATGATGCCTCGTACAACAAAACACACGCACTGCTCGCATACACACTCGTGTAGGCACAGTCCACTGCGGCTCCACACGGAGTCATCTGCAGCAACACAATCGGATATCGATATCTCGAAATCACTACCTACCTCATGGTCGTTTGCGCGCGCGAGAACACAGCCAGCACTAGCGCAGGATTTCAAACCCGCCTGTGCGTATCCAGGATCTGAACTCTGAAGAAGTGAAGGGAGGGGGGGGGGGGAGGCAGCCCATGTTGTTTGTTTGTTTTATTGCGTCCATAAGATCTTTTTTCAATACATAGCTGTACAAAGATATTGGACAGGGCAAGTTACAATATACATAGTTTATACACTGGATATCGTAAACACACACACATTTATATGTCAGAGTGCACGTACACCCGTAATATCTTTCTTTATAATGTGACTCATCTTCTTTCAACATACTGTGGGGCGTCATAGTTTTACTGAAACAGAAGCAAAAAGGAGCGAGGAAAACCGGAACAAGAAATGCTTAAAACTAAATGTTACACAGTAATTTCTTAATTTTTGTAGTTTAGATATTTATCTACTATAAAATGCAAATTCAATAAAGAATTCTTGCAGTGGTGTTTTAAAGAGTTTTGGTTAGAGAAGCAAATTTCTTGAAGGTTTTGTAGTAATTTATTGAAAAGTTGGCTACCAAAATATGACGGCCCTTTCTGAACTAGTTTTAAGTAAACTGAATCCATGTGTAAGCGTTTTTTTATTCTAAAATCATGCTTATGAAAGGACTCATTTTTCTGAAATAAATTACTGTTTTTGGACACGAATATAGTATCGAAAACATGTGCTCATATGCAAGTGTAATATCTCTGAGCTCTTGAAAAGAGGTCTACATGAGTCTGACTTTATTTTGCCATTGATTATTCTTACAGCTCTCTTTTGCATGTAAAACACTTTTTTACTGTCAGTGAAATTACCCCAAATAATTATACCATAGCTAATGATGAAATGAAAATATGCAAAATATACCATTTACGTTATATTTTTGTTCTAGACCTCTGCAACACCTCGCAGAGCGAAACAGGCTGAACTTAGTTTAGGTTAAATATACGTAATGTGATATTTCCAGTTTAGTAAATTGTCTATTTTTAAGCCAAGAAACTTAGTCACTGCTGCTTCATTAATTTTGTATCTTTTACTACTAACATATGAATAAGTGTTTTTTCTGTTCTTTGCGATGAAATTTATAAGATATGTTTTATCTACGTTGAGATTTAATTTGTTTGCAGTAAACCATGCATTTATGTCTGCAAATGTTGTGTCTGTTTTTTTTGTATAATATCATCTACTGAGTATCCAGAGACTAAGTTGCTAGTATAGTTTGCAAATAAAATTGGAGTAGTGTCTGAGCGTTAGGCACGTGGGAGGTCATTTATATAAACTAGGAAGAGTAGGGGGCCTAATTTTGAGCCTTGTGGGACCCATGCTTGATTTTTCCTGGTTTAGAGTAGAATGGAGTTGTTTATCCTTTGATCCGGACTTGTTGTCGGTTTGAAAGTTATAAGCTTATTAGCATATTGGGTGTACCTGAGACTCCATAAAACGTTAATTTCTCTATAAGTATGTTGTGATCTATACAGTCAATTTCTTTAGTGAGGTCGCAAAATATTCCATTAGATGGCATCTTTTTATCAATTGCATCATTTGTTGAGGTAATTTTCCTAAAGCCAAACTGAAAATTTGATAAAATTGTGTGATTCTCAAAATGCTGCAGCAACCTCCTGTAAATTAGATTTCAGTTACTTTTGAAAAGGAGGTTAGAAGTGAGATCAGTCTATGATTTGTTACTTCGGTCTTGTTACCTTTCTATTACAATATCTCATTTGAGTCTGCCTGGAAACAATCTAGCATTGAAGATAGCATTACAAATATGACTTAATGGAATACTAAATTCAAAAGCACATTCCTTTAATAACATGCAGCTTATGCCATCATAGCCACTTGATAATTTTGGTCTCAAAGAATTGATAGTTTTCTCGACTTCTTTCGGAGTTGTGTATGTAAAAGATATAGCACGGCATTCAGCACCCTGGAGTGTAGAAAATGGTTTATATATGGTGTAATATTTTTGTTAATTATGTTTTATACAACATTTAAGAAGAATGCATTAAATGTATCTACTATTAATTTAGAGTCTGACGATATACAGTTATTTACCTTTAGGTTTAGAATTGGATATTGCTCTGTTGTTCTTCCTGTTGTGTTTTTTTACAATATTCCATGTGACAACAAAGTGTTACTACTGCTCGATGGAAATAGTACACATAGCAAGAACTTGGAAGTCTTACTATCCACTCGAGACAATGGTGTCATTCCTTTGCAACTTCCTTCGTATGCTACACATTGAATGCAACCACTTGATGTAGCCTTCTTCGAATTACTTCAGACTTACTATGATCAAGCTGTGAAGTGACTGAGAACACATCCTGGGCTCACTGTTACCATGTTTCAGATAGCCGGGCTGCTGGGAGAAGCATATGAACAAACTGCTGTCATTTCAACAGCTGCTAATGGTTTTAAGAAATCGGGAGTGTGGCCGGTCGACCGTGCAGTATTCACTGACCAACATTTTGTTGCTTCAGATATTTTAAACCAAGACATTGAGGTAGAGAATGATCCAGCCACTTATTCGCCTCAAGAGGTCATTGCTCCCATAGCAGATGCAATTGCACTCACCCCAACAACACGACCCAAGAGCAAAGAGTGGTTTTGAATGTTACATTTGGGGGAATATCGCCTGATCCATTTGTCCAACATAGGAAACTGAATAGAAGAAGAGCAGGAACTGCAACTGAACTAACATCCAGCCCATACAAGAATATCCTCGTCCATGGAAACAAAAAACGGAAATAAGTGTGTCCATTGTACCAAGTGGGTTCTTCTAAACATGTAAAATGAGTGAAGGAAAAAACAATTGAAGATGAACGTAGATGGTTCTGCAGTTTGTGTGAAGAGGAAAGCATTTCACGATATAGTACAGTGCATAAAGTATATGTCTTGGGTGCATTCTACATGTGTAAGGGTGTGAAAAAACATTTATGTCGAGAGTGTGATGTTAAAAAATAATTCAGTACACTGTAGTACCTCCTAAATACTTCAGGTAGCTCATTATCTAAGTGGTCCAATTATGGAGACCGGCGGTCCAATTTAAGCAACCAGTTCCCTAAAGTTCCCTAAATTGGACCACGTGCAGGCTCCAACAAAATGATATATTCCTGCACCTGTATGTATTGTTTTGTAACACTGGCGTCATATTATGTTACCGAAATACACACTGCTCATAATACATGTATGTAATTATTTGTAAACTTATTTATAAGTACATAAAAAACGAATTACAAAAACTGGTCCAATATAGGCAACATTCCCCTATTTGTCTTACGCTAAATTCCTTTTTCATTGCAATTTATACCACAGTCCAGCTCTGCAGTGATATCTTCCAACACATAAAACCCTATAAGGGAATCTAGGCACTTTCGTACATCCGAGTTACTCATTTTTATCATGGAGGTAATTAGTGAACGTCTCCAGTATTCATTGTCACTGCCTGCCAGAGGGTGGCTCCTGTGTTTTTGCTTATGAGCAAGATATGGAACAGAACTTTCTACTTCCCATTCCATTACAATGTCTTGTGATTTGTGAAGTAGTTCGTCAGTGACTCGGTCTGCGCCCTCACTGTATTTTTGAGTACGTCAAGGGTTCCTGTAATGTGTTCTCTCACCATGATCAAATCCATGCTCTTTGCTTGCAAGGCATTAACTACTAGCTCCAATACTGTCCAATATTGTGCTATTGTATCTAGGGCAACGATGAACGATGGTTTCGTAACCGCTGAGGGCAGCTGGCACACCGATTTTGCTGTAGAGAAATTTCCCTAGGTGGATAATTTTTCCAGGGCTTTAGCAAGCTCGGGGAAATTTTGTGAGAATTTTCGAATGTTTTTGCAATTTTTTTTCCATTTTTATTCTCTTTACATGTACGTTTATAGATTTTATTTTTGAGCTTCTAGAGGCATGGCAACTGCCTCCTCCACTTCATCATGCTGGGGGCGGGGATGGTAGCTACCCCCCACCCCTTCTGCGCCATGCTGGGTACGCCTTTGGCAGCGCACTTGCCGATGGCGCATGTGTTTAAAGGCTGTTCACGGTAAAGAGAACACTTATGAAAGCTCTGCTGAAGATCTACTAGTATGCACATTCCGTATACTTCCGCCATATGTAAAATTAATTGTGCCATGGACCTTATCACATTATTCATGAGTTGGTCAAGTAGAATTTTGCACTTATTAGAAAATTATATGTTTTACAATTTTGCTATTCATAGACGTTTATGTATTAAAGATATATAAAGTAGAACAAATAATTCCAGAATTCACAAATTATTTGCTCTCACTTTTAATTAAACATTTAGCCATGGAACTACTATCTTACCACCGCCACCAACTTAAGAGGGCACATGTCAGCCAGTGTACCCGTAAAAATACACGCAGGCAGGGTAGTGACATTCTTCAAAGGTTTATTTCAAAGGTGCTCACTTTATTGTGAACAACCTTCATAGACAGATAGATAGTTGCTTATAAACAGTGCCACCGCCGCGTTATGCCGGTATTCTATGCGCATATTGCATACGGGAGGTTTATCGCTCTGAAAGGCCAAACCAACTTGGCATACAGTTCGTGGCTTATCCGAGGTGTAAACTTGAATCTTAGTGTTTGAAAACAACGTCGAAGTGACATCGAGCCCGGAGCTCGTCTACCTGGTGCTTCAACCATTAAACCTAGAGTGGACTTCGCACGTTAACCCAATCCAGCAGGTAAGAATATGTAGTTCTTGCATTGAACACCACGTAGCGCTAGTCTATTTACGCGGCGGCTGCATGGGGAAGTCAGTAGTGTTGCCACTGTGGCATCAATAGAATGAGCACATGCGTCCTGGCTCACAACTGGAATGAGATGTGGATGGGTGCAATATGCCAAAAGTGAGGTTAGGTTCGGTAATTTGCAGGTTACGTTTGGTCGTTTGGAGGTTAGTTTCCGTCATTTTGGGGTTATGTTCGGTAATTTATTTGGGGGTAAGGATTGACAAAAGTGAGGTTAGGTTCAGTCATTTGGAGGTTATGTTCATAAATCTGGAGGTTATGCTGTGTTCCCCCTCCCCTGCCCCCTGTACTATGATTGGTCACCCTCTTCCCCCTACCCTCTGTGCTATGTATTGGCTGTTGACTGAGGCTGGTCATTGGAAACATTTAGGGTTATATAGGTATCACCCTTCGATGTCTAGTGGATGACAGAGCTCAGCATAGGTTTTTTGCCTGTTCGGAGGTCGGCGAGCAAATGAGGTCGGAATTGTGCAATTAGAGTAATGACTATTACAAATACAACATTTGAATAATAATGAATTGCATAATGACCATTGCAAATTTGGCAATTGATCATTACAAATCCAGAAAATGTATAATGACCATTACAACTGAAGTACCAAGCAATGAGTAATTACTTAGTATTCGTAATGAATAATTAGCAATTGTGCACTAATTAACTACATGTAGCGATACTAAGTAAACAGTAAGTACAGAGAGTAATTGCACACGTACAGAGACCCTAATTGCAGTCCGCACCATACAACTCCCGATTGCAGACTGCACTCAGATTGTGTATATCAATAGCTTATAAAATCCAGCCCAGCTGCTGCTCAGCCCAACTGCCACAATTACCACAGCTCACCACCGCTCAGCTATCTCAACTGTCACCAGCAGTCCAACGGTCCCAACACCTCTTATTTTAAAATATTAAATAAAGTGCGTGAATTTTCAGTAAAGTAAAAGTTAATTTTACATCTTATTATTTGAATAAAGTCCATTCCTTCGTGTTTCCCACCATTTTAGTAAAGTATAATTTAATTTTATGTTTTATTATATAAAAAGATTGTTCCTTCAGGTTTCCCAATATGCCAGTGAAGTTTACATCACCTCTAATAATATTTCCCACCTTGTGTAGGTAAAGAATCATTAAAAAAGACTGTTCCTTTATGTTAACATTTAAATTTTACATGTAAAAATTTATTATAGTAGCCATGGTATAGCAAGGTTTAGCACGCAGGCACACCGCAGCCCGAACTCAGATTGTGTATACATTTTTACTATAAATTTCGCCGGCAGCATGCGCGCCACATCAGCTATTCCCGAGAGTCATGTAGCAGTTCGTTTCGCCCTACTGCACTCACGTTTTCGCTAGACTACCTCCCGGCACCACCAAGCGTTCCAACACGGCCTCTGCTAACCCGAATGACGTTATGCACATTCGTATGCTTATACTATTATAGTTAAATTACGATTTCCTGCAAGTTAAATTTACATCTCTTCTTATAATATTTCACACCTAGTGTAACTGGCAGAAACTCCCGAGCATCTGATTTATGACTTCTTTTTTTCATCTTATTATTTGAAAAAAATTATAAAATGATGAAGACTTAATTCACATTTTGTTAAAAAAAAAAAAAAAAAGTCTGTTTTATATGTTCCTTCGTATTATGCCTGTTTCCCAACATGTCAGTTAAAGTTTTATCACATGAGTTTAACTCAGGAGGGTGGTAGGGCGTGCGAAGAGCGTTCCTACAAATACTTACACTGAAAGCGATGCATGACAAGCTGATCGAAGTACATCTCCTGCTATCCCGCTGTGACTATTCACACACTGTTTATCACGCGTTACAGCTCGTTTGAAATGAAAATTTCAAATTATATATTAATAATAAAAGTGTACTGGAGTTCGAAATGCACAACTACTACTAAACTCTCAGCTACTTCGTTCCCCGACTACAGGCTGAATTCTTTAACCGACTGCGTCATGCTGCACGCCTGACATTCTTAATATACAAACCTATATTTACCTACAGTTCTTGTCTCTATTTCAGTAAAGTATTATTTACGGTAACCTAATTTTCATTCTACATAGAACATTATTAAAAAAAAAATTTTTAATAAGAAATACTGTCTGACAGGTTCCTTCATGTTTACATTTAAATATTACATGTAATAATAAATATTGTAGTAAATGCTAGCAATGTTTACCACGTAAGCATACTCCAGACACAATGCAAGCCAACAGCCACCGCCTGTGGCCCGCTACACTGGTACATCATGCACAGAGTTTTGATAGCTCTGCTGGCCACCACGTCCTTCACCCTCATCGGCTCTCTCGATATCTGTGCTGGTCTGTGCTATTCCGGTGACCTGCATGCTCCAACACCATACTTAAACTTTTTTTAACAGTTATCAATACTGGTTACTGGTTATTAACTTTCATTTATTCTAACATAAACATACTTCAATCATACACACACATTAAAAAAAAATAACATTCACTTGAAATCGTACTAGTAAGTTTATTATAATTTTATCTTATCATTTTACATTTTACCTTTGTTAAATATTTTCAGTATACATTACTACAGAGTACTTTAAAATCAAGAGTGTTAAATCTTATGAGACAATGGCGTTAGCTATGTAATCATTTTACGTGTTACCTCTGCTAAATATTGCATTCATTATTTTTTATTTTTTGTTTTCATCAATATTTACTTTCCAGTGATTTGTGATGTTCCGGGACACTTTGTCTTTAGTAAAAAAATTATATGTTTGTATTAAAACTACATTTGCATTATTATAAAGTCTCTTACGAGCACAAACAACAATTGGTGAGATATATACTATAGCCTGTTCACGGTAAAGGGAGCACATTTTAAGGCCCTGCTGAATTTTTCTTTTCATCACATTCCTATCTTCCTTTCACATTGCCATGTGAATAATAAACACAGTATATACATTTTACTACTCCTAAAAGTTAATGTCTTCTGGGGCTGCAATAAAATATATTTATTAGTGGTTAATGACTGTTGAAAGGGCCTTAAAAAGTGCTCACTTAACCGTGAACGGCCTATAATGTGCCTTTTCTTCTCGCTCGTCATGGCCGACATACTCTACAGAGAGGGGGCACGCAAGCGACCTGCCGACGCAATGGAGCTCGGCGAAGTAGTGTTTAGTTCATATTCCTGCCGCGAGGTGACGCCAACTCTTGAATAGCCCCCCGGCCCCCCCTTTCCTACCCACTCTCTTGCCATCTTCTCACGATAGTAGGATCTCTAGAGACCAGACCTTCCCGCCTCGAATCGTTGGCCGCACATGCAAAGTTAATCATTCTCTCTAGCCAATTTTGTTATTCATTTAAAAATGTTTGGATTTGCTAGCTCACATAATTTCCTATATATATATATATATATATATATATATATATATATATATATATATATATATATATATATATATATATATATATATATAACACACACACACACACACACACACACACACACACACATATATATATTCCTTTTAAGCAAACTTGTTACGTAAATATGACTTTAAAGCTGCGATTCGGGTTTTGAACACTTTTTATTATATTTTCAATCAAAATGTTACTCAAAAATAACGACACGCGACGGAATACTGCATGCGTAACCCGAAGAGGCAACTAACATATAAATAAAAACAAAGTGTTTTTACAATTTGCCTAATAATTTTGAAACTGCTTAACTTAGGTTCGTATAACTAACATTAGTTTATATTTGTTTAAAGTTTAACAGTGCAACGTAAAATGTACGTTACTTAGTCTTAATGCTATTACGGTTTGTGTAAACCGTTATTCATTGTTAATATAATTTGGAAAGCCGAAAACAACAGATCGCGGGAACAGTAATAATCAGTGACTATCAGTCATAATACTATAGCAATAACAATACTATTAAAATGCTTCGGTTCATATAATACAAACTAAGTTATTCAACTCTTAATAGTTTATTACTTTAACAACGAGTGAGACCTGTAGATGGTAAATAGATTTGTGTAGTAAGTATTGTATAATACCATGCAAGTAGTATTGTATAATTACATGTTAGTAGCATTGGTTCGAGACTCCTCGGAGACATGTATTTTAATCGCGCAATGAGAAATTAATAAATACTGAATTATTTATGTCTTGTACAACTAGCTTGAGTAAAGTACACATCCTACCCGAGTCAATTAACACTTCCGACTGTCCTATGATTTTCTTATATGCTGTAATTATGAAGCAAAGTGTAGATCGAGCTGGACAGACGATACGATTTTCCCAAAACCCTATTTCAGTCTAACTTCATTTCTCATGGTAAAGGAGACATTCCGAGGTTCGTCCTCTACCCAGTTCACCATAGCGGCACCTCCTCTCGCATATGTCACTCAAAACACAGCAAATATCATGTTAACATTACGATCCAAACTTCACAGAGACTCGCGATACAAACTGAGTAGAAGTCTACACAAAACTACAGTCAGCAAGCATATTTTTTTCACAGACTGCTAGCCCCATATTATATTCAGATGACCTTGATCACATGTCCTTGAATAACCTTGAAAACAAAAACTCGAGAAAAAACATACAAGTCAACAAGCACATTATGTTACAGACTACACACACGTCAACAAGCACATTATGTTACAGACTACATACACCATATTGGATGCATGTGACCTCGACATTGACCCCATGAATATGAATTACCTTGAAAAATAAAAACTCAAGAAAAATTAATGTCAGCAAGCACATTACATATACTGTCTACCACCACCATAGCAGGTGCAGATGACCTTGACCTGGATCCTGTAACCTTGAATCACCCTGAATACAAACAATTCCCCCAAAAATATAAAAAATCCAAAATTATTCTACAAAATCCCAAAAATTTATAACAAATTCATTAATAAAAATTGTTTAAAATATATAATACAGAACTTATCTAAAAAAAAGTTACATTTCCGGAGGTCCCTCCAGCACCACGACTATTTCCTCAGCCCCATTACTCTCATATATACTCATTCTATCATATGCCACCATCTTGGTTTTTTAATTTGTCATTAGTTAAAACATTGATGGAGGCTACCAGCTTGGATTTAAAAGGTTGTCAACACCTAGGTGGCACTAGTGTATTAATTCACCCAACTGGCAGCAGCCATATTTGTTTATTTTTTTAAGTATAGGTTGCTCTGACAGCACCCTCCATATTAGATTCACTTTTCAACACTTAGGTGGTGTTAATTTCTCGATTACGCCACCTGCTGTCGGCTTGTACCGATTGGTACCATTGGCCATTCTTACAAAGTACTTAAACTGTCATATTTAATATTTTTTTTGTTTTATTCCTAAATGAGAGTATTTTTATTTGAACTAATATATATATATATTATATATAAAACAGAGAGATTTTTATAAAATAAATAAAAACAGCATATCTAATATTTTTTATTTACAAAATTGTACATACATACAAACAGTTATTTGCGATGATTTTCGATGGCAAGATGAGAACTTTATATTATTTTGTAAGTGAATTTAGCCCACTAGTTATCAATTCTGGATGATTTACCTAATAGAGTGTCCAGCCCGAACAGCCAAAGAACCAGATGGCTCTGCCAGTGGTGTGGCAACTGCTGGAAGGCTCTCCATGGAGTATTCAGTTGATGCGCTGGCTTGTGTGTAATCTGGGATGGTATCCACATGCATATTGTCTACCAGCATCACAAGTTCCCCATCGTTTCTTAGTACAAGACAACCTCCATCGTCGTCTTTGTGAAGACGCAGTTTGAGGCAACTTTGCCCGAATTTCAATATTGCTGTAATTCATTCTAACCCAACCTCCTCAGTTACTCGTCGACCACCGAACAAACCTCATCGCTCGTCTACCTACAAAGAGACAACACCTTTGCAGCAACTAACCACCTCTCCCCTTCCCCTCATCTTCCATCAGAGCTCAGTTGTGTTCCGACATCCATAGAAGCAACATCAATACTACTCAGATGTCCCTTGTACCATTCTCGCTCTCACAATCAACTGCCAATCACAGAACACCTCGGCGAGTGGGGGGGGGGGGGTAAGCCATCTGCAGGAAATGGTAGCCCATCAACCAGGAGGGGTAACCCCTCCACCAACCAACAGCCAACTACAGTACACCATCTGGCGATGGGCTGGAAGGGGAGGGGGTCGCCAATCACAGCACATCAGCGGGGAAGGGGAGGGGAGAGGTGGAGGGATACATACATTTTATCAAATTAAACTTGTACCACTGCACTGATGGTCCAAAACCATCCAGTTTTTCTCTACTATTGTAATTCTAAAATAAGAAATTTAAAAACATAGCCCAAGTGCCTTCCATTACTTACTGATCATTCTTGATTGCCAAGGAATGTGCCCCACATTTAGAAATTAATCCTGATATCTGTCTTGAATTGTTAAGTGTTATCTGATTATCTGTTCCTTCCAGGCCTAAACAGAAAAATATTGGCCATTTAATTGTGTGAATGCCATGTTTCTGGTATAACTATTTCTTAGTTAACGTTGTCTGTGTCTTCAAAATTTTAAAGGGATATTGCCTTTCTGCTCGACGCATCCAGTAACCGAGAGGGTAACATATGTACTGTAATCAATACCGTCTTATCATTGGTTTCTACGACTGTTGCTATAGGCATCTGAAATAAGCAAAATATGTACCAGTGGAGTTTTATAATATGTGCTTGCTCGGTACAGTGGATGATTATACATTTTCTGACCATTTGTTAATTGTGTACATGAGTAAGTTTTAATTAAAACACTTTTCCCATGAATGCATAATTACTGAAACTACTGGGTTTTAGTGAAGCATTTCTGAATCTGACAACTTAGTACACTATGAGCACCAACGTCAGTGTAAACATGACCAGCTGGGCCTAGGAGGGAAAGGCTGGAATTTTGTAGTTGAAGACGTTACTGTCATTATTTGAAGGAGCTTGACGTCAATTATCTCGTAGCGATTAGGAAAATTCCATCTTGTCTGCAGACTTTCTTCACATGCTTCCCTCCCTTCATTGAAGGAAGCTGAGTGTAAAATATAATATTTTTTACTTCACAATCAGAACCAGACTGCTACTAAAGACAGTGGTGCTACCCACGGCATGATGAATTATGTGATTGATGATTCTGTTTCTGATTCTACATCCGGATTATACCGTCAGCACTGGGAGAAAACTCGATTAAACGAAATTAAAGTATATGTATACAAATGAGAAATGCCGTTAAGAAATTGTAACCACGACAAGAAGACGAATTAGAAATATTTAGCATTCATGTTGCTAGTAATCTAATAACGATTATCATTCGGACATTAGCCCGATGCCGACATCAGGACCTCTGAAGTCAAAATGTTTGAGGGTCAATCACTACCGGCACAAAGCCCTTTCATTCTCCTCGTACTGGAAACTTCGTCATATATTTGAAAAATCCAAGACTCTAAATATTACATCAAGTGGCATCACCCGCCTCTGTCACTCCATAACTATCACCTTCTTCAGGAGCAGAAACTGAAGATTGAAGTATTTATTATTCATTCCTTCTTTGCCAAAACAGTCATCGTCACTACCTGGAAACAACGACATAAAAATTCAGGTCCTCAAAACTGGAACTTTCTGCATCAAGTGACATGAACCACTGCTGCTTTACGGCAGTCATCTCTAACGTCCATACACTCGCGCGCGCACAAAACATTGATGTATTCTTTCAATTCCTCGTAGAGTGCTTTCAACAGGCCATTTTGAATCATGGCTGTATCGTAGTAAATCGAATATACCTCTTAAATATGATTTTAGTTAGAACTATCATTGAAACTTGGTTCAAATCACATCTTATTTGTATTGGTTAGCATAATGTGACGTAAGTTTACGCATGATGTCTTCTCTATCATAATAAACGACTGCTACTCTTCAGTCAACTACACCCCTTATAGTTCGTCCAGTAGTCACGTCACTGCCGCCGACGTCTGCAAGACTGTATTACTTACCGAGCCAGGACAAGCGTCCCATTGATAATTATTATTTCGCCCAATGAGCCACCGAGACTATGCAAGAGGTCCGTGGCAAGTACCGCAGCGCACCGCTAGATGCCGCCACAGACAAGAGACATAAATCCTGGCGCTCTTCATTACGCCGCCCGCTCGGAAGATCCAGATGCCGGGCTCGCACCTGCTGTGTGTCCCCTCCCCAAACGCACTATACCAGCAGAAGAAGGGATGGCCGAGAAGTATAAAAGGGCCGGCAACCAAGCCTCCTGATCGCCATTTCTTCTCAGTACTCGATCACTTCCTGGGCTGTCACCGCCCCAGTTACTGGTGCCGAGGCTCTAACCTCTGCTAAGCTTCATTGCTCTCCTCGCAGGGCCGAAGATCTTCTCCAGCGGAATCCTAAGGATGACCCAGCGGCCGTCATGAAGTTACACTTAGACACGTTCGGTTCCTTACTGACAGTCACCTGAGAGTAGAGCTTGCCTCGAGGAAACACGCATTAAGTAACTGCCTAAGCCACCCAGCTTTGCACAGGTCGCCTTTCCATGTTTAACGATAGGGTGTTTAACCTTCCGTATACTCCATGGGGGAATTAGGAGTTAGCACCTCTGCCATCAGTGTTTATATCACTTAGTTAAATAAACACCGTTCTTACTAGCCATCTTAGCTTTCACTTCAAGCTCCCCATAGGGGCTGCAGGACTTGGCAGGAGACCGGGTTTTGATACTGCCGAACGCACACTGCACAACAGAACAAGTACATCCTTGGAAGGCCACCCGTTCCTTGTACGTTGTAGGAGGAACGGTAGAGCCACGACATTAGGATACCGTCCTGTGGAAATTGGCTTGTCAGCTCGAAGTCGCCCATTCCTCATCGCTGCCTCTGTGGTGCCGAGGAGGGGTTTTTCTTTGAGTTCGGGGAGACCAGTGACCCCTGGACCCTCACCACACCACCATTGGAAGGCCACCCGTCCCTTGCACCACGTGGAAGGAACGGTAGAGCTACGACATTAGGTACGCTCCTAGTGGATTGGACTTGCCAACCAGGTGCCCAACTCTCATCGCTCCCTTAGTGGTGACGAGAGGGCTGCAGTCTAGTGCAGGGAAGTCTACTCCCACGGGACACCCGCACACTGTCAAACTGTCCAACTCCTGCTGCTCTGATCTATACCTCATGCCCTACACTCACAGGGGTGGAGTTGAGAGACTGGCCAGAAAGGCGAGGGCAATTGCTAAGCTTTCCGAGGGAGTACGTATTCTTCCTAGCGGGTTCGGGTTACTCAGTCCACGGGAACAAGCTGCGCTTCAACGACGCCTCAGTATACCAGTTCCAGACATCGTTCCCGTCGGATTGTTCGAGCCACCCATCAGGGTCACGGAGGGATACCACCCTGTAGTATAGGAGGCACTCTTTGGCATCAGACAGCCGGACGAACCCGAACCACAGCCAGAAGAACCCGTGCCGGAGCACACACCCCAGTCAAGCGAAACACCAGTCAGTGCGAATACACGGGTACCCGCCAACCCCACGCCATCTCGCCGAACTGCTACGCCACTACCCAAGCCGGTACCTCGTAGGGAGGTTAAGGTCGTAGGGACTGACTTCGTGCCCAGCCGTCGACCCACGAGCCCCGTACTGTAAACCGGGCGGGCACCTGCGCCCCGGACCGAGTAAAGCAGATTAGACGCGACTCGCCTAGCGTCGCCCAAGTTACCTAGGGGCGGGGGGCAGTCTGGCATCCGGGGCTGTCACGCGTCAAAGTATTGAGAATAATTTTAAGTTTTAATTTAATTATTCTGTGTTAAATAAAACGTGAAAAACCCGAAAAGGATCGTAATTAATAGCGTCATGGGTGCTAGCACGCTCTTTTTAGCGAAGGGTCTTTTTTTGTGAGTGTCTTGAGAGAGGAAATATAGGCGAGCTTTCTTAGTTATACGTGGGGCAGAGAATCTACACGCCCAGAAGACGGGGCAAGGACCCCAGCAGAAACACTAGAAATTATTATTGATATTATAATAAAAAAATTTAACATATGTATACAGATTATATTAGTGAAAACATATTAATATTTAATCGATGTGAAATTAATGTGGCATCCGAAACCGACAAGTATGTTCGCTAATGTTTGTACTGGGAGCTTCTTCCTGGCCAGGCCATTTTGCAACGTCTTCGAGACGTGTTCATAAGAATGCTGTTGTTTTTCACACTCGCTGTCGGAGAGTTACCTAGATGTCGTGGGTGACTAGCGAGGGCGTGCGACCCACGGTTTGTGTATTATAATAGCTAACCGACTTTCGGTTTCTAAGCAACCGTAGGGAAAGAAAATTGGCGTGTTTTAGTCCTGACTTCATATAGTAAACAAACAGAAAATTTAAATAAATCACCGAAATGATAGTATAGATGCGCATTTTCTGCTAAAAACCAGAACGCAGTAAGGTAAAGGAAAGCGACAGTCACAAACTTCACAAATTTTGTTATTATTTTAATATACTTGATTTACACACTTTAAACAGATTTTGAAACCACATAAAATTGACACTTGTTAAATGCAGTAAAGCTATTTGTAGTTTTATTGTAGTTTCAAACTACTATTTTAACTAGGGCAACCTGCATCAAAGTTTCGTTACTGTGAATGATAGGTAAACAACTTTCTCAGAAAGTCTTCGAAATATTCAGCTAACATCAAGCTCATCTTATATTCTACTAAATCACCCACTGACGGTCTACGTGCTATCATTTCCAATACAAAGTTTTTATTCTTATTTCGAGTAATTATTCTTATATTATATTTAACACATACTCGCACACGATATGTCGTGGCAGCTGCACTGGAGCCCGTGCGTCATGGTATCGCCAGCAACACCGCAGGCCTCTCATAGCAACGATTCACTTAATTTATAGCTACGTCAATTGTCGTACAAGGTATGCAGGTAGGCAAGACTTATGTCTCGGCAACTACGAGGTCCATTAGTGAAGGAGCAAATTGCTCACACCCAGATAAGCAGGAAAGGGGAAGGAATGGATTTGATGTGGTCGTTATCAGTTTTGTTTTAATTGATAAACACGCGCGCAGGGTTTGACGGCACTTTTTACAGTATATTGAGCATAATAAAAGTACTAATATTTGGGTTTGTTAAAAAAATTATGTCAGTAATGTGCAACACGAAGTTCTTCTTGTTTGTTTATTTATTTACTTATTACTTTTAATATTATATGTATTGATAGCTACATTTCTGTGTATTGTAGGACTGGCGAAGTTAATCCCGATTCGTTTACGTGTTCCCTTGTCCGCTTTCATACGCATCCGTGCATTCTAGAAAGGGCTTTACGATATCCACTTTTGGATATCGTTTCGAAACATGTTGACAATATCGGTATAGTAGCGATATTTCGCTCCGGGAAAGTATTGCAAATTGGTGGCGATATATCACAAATAAAGCTAATAGTAATATCACAAGTATCGATATTTAAAATATCGATCATATTAATATCGCAAAGCTCCGACATCGCATATCGCCAATCTCGCACATCGCTGAAGTCGCGTATAGCTAACATCGGGATACACCATTGGACCAAATCGCAGCTGCGATATTTCAGAAATATTTTTTCGTGGATCGATACATCGCAATAACGCACAGCCCTACCCACAAGTCGAATATATTGTCCGACCACTTAGCCACCTCAGGTCTTCATTTATCTCGTACGTAGCTTGTCCCTCGACTCTTGTGGATGATGCTGGCGACGCTAGCTCTCGGCACGATCTGCTCTAGTGTTTATTAAACACAAACGTGACGCGCGCGCGAAAAAGTCGCCTCGTATTTGGCGGTGACGCCACAGTCACAAGTGGCTGGGAGCTACGCGTGTCAACACGTGAGATGACGCCAGAATATGCCTAGAGTTGTGAGCTGGTGTTGCGCCGTGCTCGCACCACGGCACACCTCCTACCACACCAGTCCTCCACTCTGCCACCTCGCATCTGCACGTTGTTACCATACCAGCAACAACCACAGCCACCTTTCTGTCCTCATTAAGTGTCGTTTCGTAACATCGTCTGCTTTATAGTCTGTAGTTAGGCGTAACCGATAACCACGTTTCCAGCTTAGGAACGGACAAGCCTTTCAGCGCTGCTTCTCTTTTACAGAATTATTATAAAGTAGCTTTACAACTTTGAAAGTATCTAAAAAATATATAATTGGAAGGATTTACGATGTTTATAGCAACGTACAAATGAAGTCACACATTTAAAGTTTAATGCACACGTATTGCTCATGGTTAAATGCGACTTCCATTGGTTATATCTGAAGTAAGTAATTCGATTTCGAAGTTCGGCCACATTTGCTGTCGATCTTTAATGCAGCTCCACAAGTAGAAGGAAAAATAGAAGTTAGGGTCATCAGCGTCTAGCACTGGAGCTCGGAGAGTTCATGTTCTGTCATTCCGGTCCCCGACGGCCATTTTGTACGCCATATTGCATGCAGGTGACCTTGACCTTTGGCCTTGACCACGGTGAACTTGAAAACCCAAAAAATCCTCGAAATCTTAAAATTTTATAAAAAAAACTTATTAAAAAATTTAGTATCAAAAACTATATAAAATTTATCATTAAAAATTAACAAAATTAATTAACATAAAATTATTAAAAGTCATTTTAAAGAGTATTAAAAATCTATTTAAAAACAAAAAAAAATTATTTAATGAAAATTTACATTTCCGGAGGTCCCCCCCCGCACTATGTCCAGCAGACGACTGATCCCCCTTCCATTATTTCTCATTGGTTAGTTAGTCGGCTTACCTCCACTCCCTCACCATTACTCATTCCGTCGCATGGAGTTAGGAGTATACAGGAGATGGCATGTTGTGACGTTGATGAAGCCGCTGGAGATAGGTGGTTTTACTATGGACTCTAGCCGCCATCTTGCCAGTATCCCAAAACACTGTGTTTATTTTAGAATGACGTTGAGAGAACAGTTACATTCGAAGCATTTCGTGTTGAACAAAGAAGCTGATGAATAAATAAATATATATTACAATTCACGCGTGAAGTTTTACTAGTTTATTATTGGTTTGTGTTAGTTGTGCAATCAAATAATTTCATCATAACACTACCGATCGCGAGTGTGTGTACTGCGGACCAGTATTGGGTTATGTGCGACAATAAACACGTGTTTTAGATATAGTGCTCATGTATTAGGATTTGTGGAAAACTATTTTTTGAATAAATGATTGAATAAAGCATAACAAGCGTGCTACCGTTGTCGTGTAATGTATTGCAGGTTGCGTATCAGTAATGAGTGGAACAAAACGGCGACCAGCAGCCTAGCTTAATTTCGGGAAGGCAAAGTTCACATGTTCCTCAGCCACGAATAAATAATTATTTGCTGGCATTTATATTTAAATTCCTAACACTGACAATGACTCGAGAGGTTTGTTTCATGACTTCATCTCCTCATACATATTTAATGTCAATATAGTAAATGGTTTCTGGTAAATGAAATAAAATCCCGTTTAGTTATTCCCTCTCTTTACATTACATTAGTTCTCTGTTATGATACAGTTTTATACTTATTTATGTGTATGCAGAAGTGGGCACGGGGGGAGGGGGGATTTGCAGGTGGACATTGACAAATGGTTTTGGACCAGGAAAAATAAAATTACAAGAAAGAAGGTGATAAGCAGGGACAGCTGGTACTTATTAATTAATTCGTTTTAGAGATAGATGAAGCAGCAGAATATAAGTATCTTGGGATTGTACTACAGGCAGACCTCAGATGGAAAAATCAGGTAGAGAGGGTGGTTGCAAAGGGAATAAGGGTATGCTGGGAAGGGTGCTGTAGAAGACGTATGGCACAATGGTACGGCTAATGTTAGAATATGCTGCAGCAGTATGGGACCCGTATGTGGAGGTGGAGGTGCGAGAACTGGAAAAGGTGCAGAGAAGGTCAGTATGATGGGTGACGGACAGGTGGGGAAGGCAGGGGCATGATGATGAGGAAGAAGGGAACTATACGCCATCAGTGATGATGAAAGAAATGGGGCATGATGATGAGGAAGAAGGGAACTATAGGCCATCAGTGATGATGAAAGAAATGGGGTGGAGCTCATTGAAGGACAGGAGGAAAGTTGAACGGCTAGGCAGCATTTACAGGATGGTAAATGAAGATGGAGGGTGGGGAGGGCTACACTACAAGCTAAGTAAGAGGGTATTTAGAGGGAGAGGAAACAATAATGAGAAGTTTCAGAGGGTGTGGAGGAGAACGGAGCGGGGTAGGGAGTCCATGCTTGTGAGGTCTGTGAGGGAGTGGAATGTGTTGAGGGAGGAATTGGTATCTGTGAGAGGGGTTGGTAAGTTCAAGAAGGGAGTGGAAAAGGAGTTGGTTGGGTGAAGGAGAGGTGAATGTCCAGTGAAGTATCTGCACTGGACATTCAAGTATTTTATAGGCCGTTCACGGTAAAGTGAGCACTTTTGAGACCCTAGTTACTTTTTTTCTTTCAGCCATCTCTTATCCTTTAACCACATTTCTAAATAAATATTGCCTTGTAAGTAATAAACAGTGTGTGTGTATATTCCACCGCACTTAGAATTAAACGTATAAGGCTAAAATAAAACACATTTTTTGACCATTATTCCAAATGAGAGGGTTTTCAAAAGTTCTCAGTTTACCGTGAAGAGCATATAGAAAGCTTTCGGAAGAAATTAAAAGGGGGAGGGACAGCAGACATTTATGAATAATTTTATTCCCTATATCTACAAAAATTGTGTTACATCTTTCTATAAAAGTGCAATTTAGTAGCAAGGGTTTAAGCCCCGGCTACAATCACCGTAAGAATAAAAAATAAAAAATTGAATCCGCACTTGTATATGGCATCAACTACAACACAACATAACGGCGTAAGATGGCGGCCTACTCGCGGTAGCAGCGTTAAAAGGAATTAATATTTTCAGTTCTTTTATGCCGAGTTCTGCGCCGGCCAATCACTAGACAACATTTCCAACCACGAGAGTCATTGCAGTGCAAGCTTATGGCAAGAACATAGTTATTAAATTAATTTTGCGGTACAGTTAAGATTTTCGATTATTTAAATAGTCAACGCAATTATTAACATGCATACCACACTTTAAATATCCCGAAACATGATTCCCGCGAACCTTTCTTATCACAAGTATATAAACAAAAATAAATATCAGGCTAGCCAAGACACTGTTTGAAAATTTCCGAGATACATGTACAGTCTGTCTTTTTTTTTTTGTTTGTGTTCGTTTGTCATTGGCTGCGTAACAGTTTTCTTACTGCGGTTGTAGCCAGTTCATTTTCATACGTCCATGGTAACGCCACTGTTATTTGGTTACAGGAACGCTATGGTGATTGTAGTTTAGGCTTTAATCAGTCAATAGCCACAATTTTAATTCAGCCCAACATGTTAAAGAAATTTCACATTGGCAGAGAAAACTACAATAGGATATTATTTATATAAATATACTTTTAGAGTTAATAAAGGAATCACCCTGTGGTTAGGTTAAAATGTATGAAAACTTATTCGCCAGCATTTTAGGTTACTTTGGGTAGTTTAATTAGATTAGGATGCATTGTTGAACTACACTGGATGAAAGACGCATGCACCGCAATGATATCGATAACAAGTGCATATGTACTAACCACACACAAACACTTGTGACGTCATTTCTTTGTTGTTACCTACCAACTTGTGCAATTATTATTTTTAGTGTGAAATTCTCCTCTCAATACATTAAAAACTATTCAGTTTCAATATATCAGAACCATGCTGCAGAAACCTGACAAACAAACATTCCTTTAAGAGAAAGCATTATCGCTGAAGAAATTAGGCTCCTCTCCTCCCTTCCCTAATGGTGAGGGGATTTGGGGGGGGGGGGGCTGCAGTGGGCATAGTGGTAGGATGCTTGCCTTCCACCAATGTGATTCATGTTTGTTTCCCTGTGAGATTACTCACAGATTTTCACCTATAGTAATTGTGCTGATTGATGCTGCTGGCTATGTTTTCTCGAGGTTTTCAAGTTTTCCCCCACCCTTGCATTTCAATGCTGCTCCATATCTGCCATATTTCACCCTCATTGGCTCTCAATACCTTGGTTGTTACAAACCACCAAACATCTCTCAACTACTCTCGTCTTAATATGTTGGAGTCCATGGTGGTGTAGCGGCTAGCGTATTCGCTGTTTCATGAAACACGCTTTTTTTTTGTATCCCATATACATCCAATACACTTTGGAAAGGACTTGTCAATTATTATTATTAATTTGTTATGCAATATGGATATTTATACACAATAACATTAACATAAAATATATAACAGATAAATAATATAATTTACACACTTATTAATTCTAGCAGCTCTACAAATATGTTAAGACTACATTTGGTTACAGTACAAGTTGTTACAATTCCTGTACAGATAGATATTTAAGTATAAATGTGTAAAGTGTACATTAGATTGAAACACAAGGTATTACATGAAGTCTCCTTATATCAGTCTTGTTCTGCGTTATAGCAAATTATCTTTATGTAAATATTCTTCTACGGGATAGAAGGCCTTATTTAAAAAGTATAATTTAACAGCTCTTTTTAATTTCTGTAAACTATTAATTTGCTTCAAATGACTGGGTAGGTTATTTATTAGTTTTGCCCCAGTATATAATGGATTTGATGTAAATGTTGAGGTTCTGTAGGAGAATAGGTGAAGATGATTATCTTGTCTGATGTAGTAATGGCGTAGATCACTATTTTTAACTTTTTAAATGTTTTCCATGTAAAAAAGAATACTACGGTATATATATACATGCATGAAAGAGTGAGAATTTTGTTATTTATAAATAGCGGCCTACAATGGCTTCTTTTTCCATATTACTTATTAATCTCACTATTTTCTTCTGTAATCTAAAAGTCTTTTTCCATTTTGTTGATTTACCCCAAAATATTATTCCATAATTGATTATGGACTGAATATTTGAGAGACAGTATGCAAGTATTGTATTATTATTACAAATCTTTTTTAAGGTACGTACCGCAAAACACATTGAACTCAATTTTTTACAGACACTATCAACATGCTCATTCCATGTTAAATTACTGTCTAGAATGAGACCTAGAAATTTAGTACTATTTACTGTCTGTAACCCGTCTTCTTCTATTGCTGTGCATCTTTCATCCTGCATTACATGTTATTTCTTTGCATGAAATTCATGAGCACATAATTGTTTACATTTAATAGGCATTAATTTATTATACTGGAACCAACTGGACATCTCAGTCACTGTTTGTTGTATACATATATATATTTTTTTTTTTTTCTTCAAAAATAGAGTTAATTGAACTAGTTACCAAAATGTTTGTGTCATCCGCAAACATTATAGCTGAGCCGTTGGTTATTTGTTCTGTAAAATCATTAATAAATATTAATAATAAAATTGGTCCCAATATTGATCCCTGTGGCACTCCTACTCGAGTAGTTCTGGTATTGGACATAACATCTGTAATGTGATTTTTGCCATAATATCTTATGGAGGTGATCTGTTTTCTGTCTTCAAGATATGATTAAAACATATTATTGTTTACACCTCTTACTCCACACAGTTAAGTTTTTGCAATGAAATATTGTGGTCAGCAGAATCAAAAGTTTTGAAAGATCTGCGAATATACATGTAGAGAATTGTCTTTTATCAAAAGAAGTTAATTTTTTTTTCAGTAAAACTGTAAATAGCTTGATCTGTGGGTCTGACCTCTACAAAGACATACTGATACAATGAAATAACCTTGGTTTTTTATTATTAAGAATTGTGTCAGTTTATTTGCCATCAATTTCTGTAAAATTTTTGAAAAGGCCGTAAGAAGAGCAATATGCCTATAGTTATCCATCAATGCCTTGTCAATTTTTTATGTATTGGTACTACCTTTACATATTTGAGTCTATCAGGGCAAGACATTCTTTGAAAATGCAAGTCAAAGGCAGTTTTATTAAATAAGAACAATTTTTTTAGCAGTCATAGGCACATCTATTACACAGGAACTTTTACTTTTATTAAAATTTTAAATTACATTTATATCTCCTTCAGAGATAGGCGTGAAAAAACAGTGTGTCATCATTCCAACTGTTAGGTCTGTAGGGTATGTGTGCAGGACTAATATTTGTAGCTCTGTGTTCATTTTGCAATTTTAGTGGGATGTTTGTAAAATAGTCATTAAAACTATTAGATATTTCTTGCTATCAACTTTCAAGGAATGGCTAACATGTCCTTGACTAGGTTTCAATTCATTATTAATGTTCCACATTGCCTTTGTTTTATTTGAGGAGGAGGCTATTTTTCCCCATTGTATTTCTACTTTGCTACTCCGAGTAACTTGTTATATAATTTTTCGTATTGCTTACAGTAAAATGTTTGTTTGTCCCCTCGGTTCTTAGCATTTTACGTATTGTTTTTAACCTCTATCCTGAGACTGTCAGACATTTACTAATCCACTTTATTTTCGGGCTACTGCTACATTTTACAGATTTGAGTGGAAAGGCATGATTAAAATGACAAAGAAATGAATTAATAAAACTGTTCCAGGCAATGTTTGGTTCAGTTAATACATAAATTATGTTTTTTTCTGGAGAGGTTGTTCGTTGTTGTTTCAGAAATGATGTTCGTGGTGGTTGTAGAAAATTTTGTTCGTGGTTGTTCTGTAAACATCATTCCATTTTTCATTTACAAGTAGGCTTTAAAAAAATTTAACATTTTCTTCTAAATATCCATGATTCATCATCGATATTAAAATAAGCTTATGTCCAATTAGTTGCCCTCAAAATTAGAATTTTAAAAATCATTAAGAAGGGTGAAATAGAGTTGAAAGAAAATCACGTGATGGTTTTCTATTTTGCAGATGGTGTAGTTATAGGAAAATATTGGGTTTATCTAAGTTTTCTTTATTTTGACTACCTTTGTAAAACTATAAAATGTATAAACATGTCATTTACTGTAATGATTATAGCCTACAATTAAATATATAACTATCTAAACACACAAGTAAACTTTATTTATTTAACTTAACATCTTGTCGACAGCAGGTTGATTAGAGAATGGTAAACCAAGAACACAATGAAGGGAATACAAGGAAGGAATTGGTCAAATTGTCTTTATCAAGTCACCCCAGAAATTGTATGGAGTGGGTTCGAGAAACCATGGAAATAGAAAAACATGAAGGCTACATTCAGTAGCTATTAAAAATATGAGAACTGATTTGTTTGCAGGCCTATATTCTTGTATTGATAAACAGCTGATTCCTTGTTGTCATTGCAACTCTACTGACTTTCTTGCCATTACTAACAAATGAATTCCATAAACTTCTACACTGAAAAATCAAATCGGCATTTAGAAAATTATCTGCAGTTTTATAAAAGTACCTGTGCCTCTAACGAGTACGCAACTTACAGGTTAGGCCTTAAATTCACGGCACGTTTGTAATCGCAACCGCACTTGCAAAAATTAAACACACTGCAGTTCTTAGTTTACAAACTTACACAGATAACATATCCCTATACACACAATAACTGTGCGATATCTTTCACGAATGTATCCACGGTATATAAGAATACACTAAACATCGGAATCGCATGGCCCAGCTCGTGCACATTTTCATACATTAATATTAGTTTTCGTTGGTCGCCGAATAAATAAAACATAGATTATAGTTTTAAGGCGTGTTACATGCCAAATTTACATTTCACAAACGCAAGAATAACACAAATTTAGAGAAAATTCAGAACAACTAGTGAAGCACTCGCAAGGCTGTTCAATGCCAATGTAAACAAAAGTTGACTCTCTCCCGTATGGCTACTTCACTTGTATCGCACTCGCAGACGACTTCAATATCGTATTATATTCGATTTTAGTGCGGTTAAAGTTTTATCATAACTTTGAAAAGCTCCTATAGTCGTCAGATAATTATTTCCTGGAATATTTTCAAGGCAAATATATAGGGAATGGGAATCAAATCAATCAAAACACCGTATACAACACTTCCATTTAAATGTAAATAATCGATAACTTTACATATTTAACGGCGAAATTCATATCTAGTTATCTGAGACAAACACACTCACGCTTTATGTATGTTATAGTTTATGTCAAAAACGGTTATATATTAATTTATGTCGATTTTAATACTCATCAAAATACACGTGAAAGATAAGTCAATACAATGTTTTTGGCTACTGGTGATCACGTGACCATTTTTACCGGAAAAAACAACCCGCTAACTCCACGCGATTAACTGGCTTCACTTGTTAACACTGCAAGGTATAGGACATAACCACCCCCTGTTCCGTCGTATGCAGCCATCTTGATTTTTTCGTTTCTCATTTGTTTATAAATTGGTGGAAACTGCCATATTGGACTTCATATGTTTACTTTTATATCACCTTAGTGGTGCTATTTTCTTGATTTCATCAACAGATGAGCTGCCTATTTAGCCACCAGGTAGCAGCCATATTTGTTTATGTTTCTAAAGTATAGGTGTTGCTGTTGGCACCCTCCATATTGGGTTCTATTTTCAATGTCTAGGTAGAGCTAATTTCTCGACTATGCTGTCTGCTATCGGCTTGTACCGAATGGTGACAAGGACCATTCCTGCAAAGTACGTAAACTGTCATATTTAATTTGTTCTTTTATCTTTTATATTTTGACATAAGTATTTTTATTTAAAGTTATCTTTTTATATAAAGTGGAGGTTTTTTTAAAATAAATGAAAAAAAATTTACACAAAATTTATTGTACGCATAGTAAAATACACATTATTAGCAAAAAATCAGCAATTTTTGTTAATATTCCTTGAATAGAGTTTAGATGACATGATTTGAAGGTATATTGTAAAAGGCTGAGCAATTCACCTATGTTGGTAAGCAGCAGTGCTCTACGAAGGGTTGCACGAATCGCAGGGTAGCTACGATGACCCCCTACACAAGCAGGAATACTTGTTTACGATTCACCATTCATTGCATTATAATTGCAGTTAGACTTGACTCCTTTTTGATCGATGGTTCTATGATGCTAGTACCAACATCCGGCTCATCGACACCGGGTCTGTCGGTATCCTCGGGAGTACACATTGCTGATCTTCGGCGAGTGGGTGCAGGTTCATCTTTGGAACCAGAGGCAGAATCATCCATGATGGGTACTGACACAAGGGCTTGACATCGGCGATGCACTCGGTGGCGTCTGATCGTCTGGTTGGTGGCATCCTTCTTTGACCCAGGTAGCTGGGAGTAGTCCGATGGTTCGTGTCCTGCCTGGAGTGAATCCACAGCACAGTCCGGCACATAGATGGTAACATGAGTCTGTGCCGAGGCGATGATTTGGTCCGTGGTGCACAGAAGCTGCATCTATGGCCTCAACGCAGGCCGATGCTCCCGGAAAGTCCAATTGAAACTGTGTTGGTTCGTAGACGATTGGAAAATGTGCTAATCGCCAATGCTTCATACCACTACCATCGCAGGTCTCGGTGTAGATGAGCAGATATCCATTTTCTGCGATGAAACTAAACTCTACGCTACTGCAATCTGGCTTGGTGCTTGCACAAATGTTCGTAGGGCAGCATGGAGTCATGGGGACGATCAGATCTCTAGGCGACGACTAAACGAGCTCGTCAATTTTTCCCATCTATACATAATATAGATGTCGATCAGGTGTGCCAACATACGAAAAACTAAATACCCTCACATCTGCGAAGATAGAGTGACTTCGTGTCTAGTCATAGGCAGTCGATTCTCAGTCCAAGTACGAGACACACCATTTTTGCAACAGCAGCACGTTCTTAAGTGTGCAGGCCCAGTCGGGTTCTGACGTTTCACAGACATGATAATGCCAATCTCCATAAAGTTTCGTCAGCTTGCGAAGCGAAGGACATCCGTACTCAGCCTGCACATCGATTATTTGCACTTTAAATTTACACAAGTCGCTAAACCATTTTTTTGCTCAGGTCTCTGGTCCTGCTACGTAACTCGGGCCCTTCGAGTACTGCAACAGCAAGTCTTGCATTACATTTCCCACCTGATGGTATGGAAGCTTGCCTTTGTTCCATTCCAGTCCATGGAAGTACTAGGTTAGTCAAGTGTTGGTTTTCTTGCTCTTCTCATCCAACAGTTTCCACAAATAAGGGGACGGAAAGAACATTTGCATGCTTTGCAATCGTCGTCGTAGGACACTGCAATCTCCTTGAGCATGAAGCCATTTTAACTCTGGAAACACTGCAGATTACAGCACATCTTGAAGCTGAAGATGCTTGAAGACGAATAAACAGTTCTAGTATGTAAACAGTTATATTTATGTATTTTCAGCTGCACTCAAGCTGCGCAATCTCCCCTGCTAAACCAGTTTACACTCCAGCTTTATTTCAGTTCAGACAAAACACACTAATAGCTGAAGAACACGCAGAAAAGTACAGTACATTCAGTGGAATGAAAACAGTAGCTGCACAGAAGGATCAACATTTAAACATCTTTTTTAGGCGAAAAATACTCAATACGAGAAAAATTTGAATTCGCAGTCAGTTAATTTACAACAAATTCAATCTTGATGCATATCTGCTTAACGATAACACGAAAACAGTAGTCTTTTCTCCCGGAAGAATATCGAAGTCCAAACAACCGGGGGTATACAGCTGACCAGCGCAACCTAGCGCCTGAACGACGCAACCGTCTGGGCAGGAATGTCAGGGGGGTTGCATGACGAGCAGCATCCAGCGATCGAAGAGCGGCCGCACCAACCAGCACCCGGACGATGCAGCGCCACTCAACACCTCGTGACGCCCCGGTAGGATAAACAAAGGAAAACAATGGGGTGTGAGAAGGATAAATATAAAAAAATAATAATAGAGAAAGGGGAAAAGTAAGGGTAACATATGCGTGGTTACAAGCAATTGGTACAGCATTTCTTCAACAACGAGTCAAAAGGAGAACAATCTGCAACACAATTAAAACTAATATTTAGAATAATACCTTTTGTGGTGACTCACGTGAGCATTCTGGAACTCATGTGACGTCCCCACAAAACTTAATATAACTGTATTATAACCTAAATATTTTGTGATCTGGGAGGGGCCAATGAACTTCGGAAGAAATTTGGTAAAAAATGTCCTTCCCGCTGACGGCCAGGAAAAAAATTCTAACATAACACCTTTTAGCCGACAGAAAAGGGAGGATCAAACCGACCTCTCTCAAGGTGCGCAGCTATTTCACGTTTCGCGTCGTTCAGGCGACAAGCAACCCCATCGAGAAGGCGATTAAGTGAGGGGGTATCCAGAGGAGGAAGGGGAAGGTTTCAGATATGCAGCAATGGATGTGGCAAGTGTCGACCTAACAAGGGAAAGGAACGGGGGAGCCAGTCATATCATGTACTGCCGAGTTAAACACTACATTAATAAGTTCCAAGTCGCAATCCCACAGCACGTGATACTGATTATGAAATATCATAGGATAGTTTTTGAAGCTTTTATTAAATGTTCGACTTGGTTGCCCTATGGAAAGCATGGGCCAGAGGTGTAGTGTTTAATCGCCCATTTAAAACACGTATATTGAAAACAGACTAAAACTATCGGGCGTTATCTGTAACTAACTCCACGGAAACACAAATAAACCATCATACCTGCTCTTGTAACGCCTTACAGATGGTCGGGGATTTCATATTTTTCGAAGGAAGCTGAATTATGAACTTCTTAAAGGTGTCAAGAAGAATTAATAAACAAATGTTCCCTCTCTTGGACCTAACTAGGAGCCCGAAAATATCTAGGTGAACAACATGCCAGGGACAGTGCGGCACTTGAATCTGGGGTTGACCAAAATTAATTTGTTGTCCCTGTTTACAACGTTGATATCCGTCACATGTTCTGACATACTGAGTAATCCTGTCTCATATTCGGCCAGGCAAAATGCAAATAAATCTTTTCAATAATTTTGCTGGTACCCAAATGACCGCCGTAAAGGAAGTCGGGAAAGTACCTCAACGACAAGGGTCTCGAAGCTTCAGGAACTACCAGATTCTGGGCGCAACCCGTTTTTCCAGAAAATTACAAACGGCCATTTTCCTCAAAATACAGATATTGGACAACTGAACTCAAAT
This sequence comes from Dryococelus australis, assembly GCA_029891345.1. Taxonomy (NCBI): domain Eukaryota; kingdom Metazoa; phylum Arthropoda; class Insecta; order Phasmatodea; family Phasmatidae; genus Dryococelus; species Dryococelus australis. The sequence goes on along the minus strand of CM057002.1, from coordinate 85,261,574 downwards.
CCCTTTTCCACTTGTTGACACCAGAAGTCAGAACTCTGAGCCTCACGGAGCTGGACGAAAAACTCTGGGAGCCCCTGTATCAACCCGAGAGAAGATGGTGGGTCTAAGGGAATTTCTTCAAAATCATTAATATTGTACGTGCGGGAAAATATGTCCGCAACAAGATTATCAGTATCCCTTACATGGTGGGCTTTGAATCTAAATCTAGACAAGCACAATACCCATCTACCCAATTTCCCTAACTGGTGGGTATGATTCAGCACCCAGCTCAGGGCCTGGTTATTGGTGAACAAATCACACTCATCATGTTCTATGTAAGGACAAATTTTCTTAATCCAAAAAGGCACACAAGGGTTTCCTTTTCGTAAATTCACAAAGAATGCTCCGGCTTAGACAGAGTCCTACTCGCAAATGAAATGGGATCAATGTGACCGTCACACCACTGTCCCAATGTTGCGCCCAAGACCAACGTTGAAGAGTCCACCTGGACCACAAAACTTTTTTCAAAATCCGTCAAGGTCAACACTGGCGACGAGCTAAATGTTTTCTTTAAAAGAATGAACGTCTGTTCCTGCTCACGGTTCCAAACAAATTCTACTAATTTCTTCTTATTCCGCTTAAGGGGAGGTGCGATATCCGAATAATGTTTATAAATCGCGAGTAATAACTCATCAAACCCAAAAATTTCTGAACCCCTTTTAGGGTATGTGGACGGGGAAAGTTGACAATTGGGGCTACTCGCTCGGGGTCCCGTAATAATTTGTTCTCACTGATAACATATCTAAGAAAGTTCACCTTATTTGCAGCTAAAGTTTCTTTATCAGGGTTTACAGTTATTAAAACCTCCCTAAACCACTGTAACACTTGACGTAAATGGTTTAGGCAAGCCTCCTACATTCACTGTACGCGATAACATCATCTACATAATTAAACACAAACTAATATTTAAAAATTGAGAGTACATGATCTAATACTCAAGAAAGAGCCTGGCACACATTGGAATCCGAGTAAAATTGTACTGATTTCAAGGAGTGCTAAAGAAGGTGTATTTGTGGCAAGAAGGATCTAAGAGACATTGGTAGAAAATATTATTTAAATCAAGGTTGAAATAAACCTTAGAATGTCCTAGATGTTGCAAAGCACAATCAACTATCGGTAGGGGACAAATGCCCTTATGTATTTTACGATTAATCAAAGTACGATTCACTACCAGACTGTATTTGTCGCGATCTTTATTCTTGACTAAAAACCATGGGGAGCAATAATTCTATGTGGATGGTACAATAACGCCTGTGTGCAACAATTTCTCTATCATTTATCCGAATGCCTTAAGTTTGAGGGGGGGGGGGGTGGACATCTGAAGTGACGGTCACGAACGAGCATGTCACCCACAAGGGTAAACCTGTAGAGGAGTACGTCACAAGTCCTCATTTTGGACGCAATGCTGTCACTATACTCCCGTTTAAGTTGCACTAAAGTTAATTCCTATTTTTTAGAAACGTTTGTGGCGACATCGAAACAATCAGAACTCAAGTGATTGATCTGGGTAGCTCCCCGGAATAAAAACGAAAGTTTATATGGGGAGCGAAACCAAAAGATAACATAAAGTCCACAAAACTTATTAAGGTCCATGTGTGACCCAAAAATTCAAGACCCAATATAAGAAGCCTATGATTTAAAACCGGAGAATCCAGAATTGGAAATGCAAAAAAAAAAAAGACCTATTTTAAAATGCATTTTTACAACATGGGAGGCAATTACCACTTCTCCACTAGCAATACACAACTTCAAATCTTCGGCATGGAGAACATGTGCCTTAGAAATTACCTTATTTTCAATCAAATGTTTGACAAATTGCCAGCTGACGACACAGTGTGTAGCGCCGGTATCTATTAAAGCAGGGTACAAGATGCCGCCTCAAGCGACTTTAACCATGAACGTGGTATGCGGAATTTTACTTGAAAACGAGCGGCCACTGGAAACACCGCATTTGTTCCCAGCCATCACTTGTCTCTCGACCTAGGACAAGAAATACGGACGTGACCTATAGCTCCGCAGCCTAAGCATTTTCTCTCATTCCACGGAACACGTTGTTCAATACAATCGCGGCTCACATGTCCGCGCCTAGCACAGTTACCAAAATGTACATTTATACTACGGTCAATTGCAACATGTGGTGCTTCCGCCTTAAGTAAAAAAGCGTTATTTTCACACGAATTTTCCTCCCGCGTGGTACCTACACTTTGAATAGGAAGAACGCTAGCGCGGCCACTCATAGCCCGCGAGTTTACTAATGTCTGATTAGGTGAAAGAGAAACAGAATTAAATTCCTTTTCTGCTGCCAAACAACTCTGTATTTCCACTGCCCAGGTATGCAGTTCCTCCATATTACACGGAAATTGAGACAGCGAGCACGACGCTCGAAGATGCGGCGTAACATTTTCCAATACAATTTTCACAATACCACGTTCCAACAAATTAAGGCTTAAGGTTTGTTGATGGGCTATAATGGAATGAATAAATTCACTTAACGTCTCATCCAGGCACTGAAAGCGATAACCTAAGTTCATTCACACACGTGTCTGACATGTGAAGGAAAAACTTGCGGCAAACCATTTCAATGAAAATTGGAAAACCTCCAACTCTCAGAATTATTATCCTTTGTGATCAACTGGAGAGAGTGACCTTCATATTTCAATGCGAAGGCCCGCAGCAAGGTGACTTCATCACAGATGTGCACGTTAACGACCTTCGCGACGGCAATGAAAAAATGTAACACAACACGTGGCTCCACAAGGGTCAAATAAGAAACAGCTCGAATTGCTTGGAAATATATTTTAGAGGAACAGGACTGTAAGGCAAACAGACTCACCAAAACCGCCTCCCCGCTGGCGTGGTTTGCTTCCTGCCTGCGGGATCTCCAAAACTGAATGGCTAGTATCATAATTTGATCCATGGTGGCCTCCGGCGGAAAGGACACTTGATTTTCCTCAAGGAATACCGTCAAGCCTTCTTTATTGAAGGCGTAGACAAACGAGACGCCCTCCGCCATATCCACATTCATGAAAAAAAAACCCAACAAGAATTATCAGAGTACAGCACAATTTAGATGTTGTGACGTGGTAACACAAGATCATTGACAATTCTTTCTAATATAAAGCAATTTATTTCGACAGAACCCTGTTAAAAAGTTTCACTGCCTTTCATTACATTTATTATAAGCAAAATTGATTAAATAACACACATTTAAAGTGCTGCCCGGGAACCCCAAAGGGCCAATCATAGCCAAGAGCATACTAAAAATTTAAAATATTTAAGGCTATTAAATTAATTCTGCATGAAGTTCAATACTATTTCAAATCTGTTTCTGAGACTTCAATACATTTACCATTTAACATTCAAAAAGAATAAATGGTAAACACCTACAGTCTTTGACTAGCATGAATACACAAATTATCTTTAATAATACTCATACATTTGTTGGAGCGCAAAAGCTTACCATAGCCCAAAAAATTAAAAGCTACACTGACTAAAAACAGTAATTTAAAAATTATTTTTAAGGCTGTTCGTAGCACCAAAACGATTCTCAGAAAATAAAGATACAAGTGGGTTATCAAAACGCCCAAACTCACTGTGCAAGTTGATGCGGTCCCTTTTTACCTCGCCATCAACATTTCAGGCGACTTGCTGCAAAATCTACATTACAGAAATCATTCAACTAGCAAGCACATAAACTTAACGGGCACCACACAGCTAATAAGTTAATACCAAACCAAATTTGTTAAACACCAAACCCAAACAGAATTTCGATTTTCAACTACATGCGCACCCAACGTCCCTATGCAAGCTCTTACATACTACACCACACTTAAATACTTTCGGCAAACCCACCAGATCATTATGTCTCATTGTGACGAAAGCCTGTACGTGTCAGCTCACAAGTAATACAGCGAAGCCTAACCAGAAATTACAGTCTCACACGACGGGCCATAAGCGGAAAATATCCAACAGGTATTTACTGTAGGCTGACCAGAGTAGCAGTGGACGAGCCTCTCGCCGTTGCTAAGGCACTCCACTGGAAATATTACATCAACCAATAACAAAGCACCTGCTCGCGCATGCGTGGGAGGGTGGGGAAACCAACAAGAAAGGCAGGAGTAAGGAAAGGGAAGGCATCAAAGGCTATCGGAGGGTGACCAGCAGTTCCAACACTTTATTCTTGACAGCGCTCTCTATGTACGCCGTCCAAGTGCACCCGAGCTGCACAATTCTAAAACTTGTAGCACTGGTTCTCTGTAGCTGCAATCAGCACCGCAGTTAGCACCCCAGTTAACACTGCATACACTGCAGTTAGCACTGCATGCACCACATATAGCACCACACACACCACAGTGAGCCACACACACACACTGCAATTAACACCACAGACAGCAGTTAGCACTGCAGTTAGCACCATGTGCACTGCAAGATAGTAGTGGTAACAGTAGTTAAAGCAGGGCGGTTTTATATACCTACAAATAACCCTTATGGTCTCCTTACATAACGGCAAGATGCAATTTTTGCTTCCCCCTACCACTCCCTGGTCTAGAGCCTCCCCGTGATTTTTCTTCTCCTGGTACCCACCCCGCTGGCATTGTTTTGTGTCACAAACTAATTTCGGGGGGTTGGAATGTGCAGGTGTTCGGTATATTGGAATGAGGGTAAAACAACTGTTTGGCTGTTTTGGGGAACCCTCTTTTGATTGACAGGCCACTAAGAGCTTAATTCTCACTTTTAGTGTCACAAACACATATCTGGGGTTTGAATGTGCAGGTGTTCGGTGATTTGTGGAATGAATTTTTAAGTGTTTGCTTCGGGGAACCCATTTTCTTTAGATGTTCGGCGGGTTGGAACATGGGGGAAAACAACTACTTGTCTGGTTCGGGGAACCACTTTTCTCCAGGTGTTCGGCGATTCGTGGAAAGGAGGAGGAAAACAACTATTTATCTGGTTTAGGGAACACTTTTTCTCCGGGACTGAGCTGAGATGGTGGGCGATGGGAAGGGGGTTGGGTGTCGGGAGCAGCCGAAGATTGCATGGTCGGTGTCTGGCGAGGGACAAACTATGACGGTCGGGGAGGGGAAGGGAAGGATGTCGGGAGCTGTGGATGCTTAACAGCTCGGTGTCTATCGGACGACTGAGCTCTGAGGGGGTCTTGAGAAGCATAGGACTTCTGTTCGGAGGTCGACGAGCAACTGAGGTCGCGATTGTGCAGTTAAATTAATGACCATTACAAATCTAGTGTTTGTAAAAATAACGAATTTTGACAATTAAAAATCCAGAAATGAGTAATTACTAAATAATTAGCAATTAAACAATTATAATAACAGGCTCTGAGACAATAATTAACTAAACAATTACAATCAATAAGTACAGAGACATTAATTTAAATAAATAAATATAGAGAGAATAATTAACAATTGATCAAGTGCAGATACATTAATTGCACATCCACACCTACCACTCCCAACTGCAGACTGACTCAGATTGTATTTATCAATAATTATAAACCCCGAGCAACTAGCCTGCCAGCCATGTGCTCAAGCAGAACCAGTCTGGGACCCGATCCACTATGCGTCAACGGCTAAGCGAAGTCGCCAACCGACCTGAGCTACCCTGGCCACCGACATGCCCTAGCACATCAATTGCTATTTTAAAATATTAAGTGAAGTGTTTTCATTCATATTTTCCATTAATTTCAGTGAAGTATCATGTTAGCCCTACTGTTAATTTTACGCCCTATTATATCAGTAATGTTCAAGCGTGTTTTCCATCAATTTCAGTTAAGTATTATTCAGTGTTAAAAGTTCCCAAAATTTGTTTAAGGCAATTTTACACTTTCTTGTAACATAGTAATTAAAAAATATATACTTTAATGAAGTGTGTTAGACATACATTCCTACAACTACCAACACTGAAAGCGATGCATGGTACGCCGAGCGAAGTACATCTCCTACTGCGACTATTCACACACTGTTTATTATATCTCGATTGAAGTTAGAATTTTCCATTATAAATTAATAATAAAAGTGTGCTAGAGTTTGAAATGCATAACTACTATTTGTCCGATGCACCGACTACTAACTAAACTCTCCACTGCTTCATTCCCCGACAGCCGGCTGAATACTTTAACCGACCGCCTTGTGCCGCACACCTGGCATTGTTTTTACTATACAAACATATACTTACTTACATTTCTTCTCACTATTTCAGTAAAGTGGCGGGAGGATCCAAGCACCTCTTGACTGCCACTGGGAGTTGGAAGGGTCTGCCAGATGGTGACAGAATCAGTCTGTAATGGGTGTAAGGCATGGGCTCCCCGGTGGTATATGCTCGAGGATAGAAGCGAGCAACCAGCCTGTAATGGGTGTGTAAGACATGGACGTGCCATGTCGGCTGCTGTCCTTATACGCGGGAACAGCCTCTAATGTGTGTAAGGCTCTGCCTGGTGGGGGTGGTGTTGACTACGGGATGTACACTTCCTCTCTGTCCACTTATTGTTGGCTGCATGCACTTACTAAGGTCTGGTTGGGATTCGATTGACTATGGGAAACCAATCATTCGTCTGCCCCTGCCTCCGTCTTGGTGGGAAAGGGAAGTCAACTTACTCTGTTGCCCCTGTGGGCTTGGCTGGCGACCTGTGGGGTAATAAGAGGTTGGCTGATGTGAGATGTGTCGGAGCTATTGCCAGTTGTAGTAACAGAGAGCAAGTCGATGCGTGAAACCGGAATTCGCTAATGACGCGTCTCTTATAGCTTCTCCTAGCCCAAGGGGATCGCAACTTTATACTGTCAAAAGTGCATGGTACCGTTTATACTGGAGACACGGTAAATCCCGGCCGTGCCTATGCCAGTATTTTTTGAAAGGGATATCTGCCTCCCAGGCTAAGTTTGAATCATGTGCAATCATGATGGTGGTGCCTGGTGGCGAATCAGTCGACTCATTTACGGCCAGTGGGGCCCTAAAGATGGATTTCAATTTGAAGAAATTCAGACTGGAGCGACCACTTTCGAGTTCGCCCACTAGTGGAAAACCCTAGATGGAAAGGAAGGAGGGGCGCAGGCTGACCTCTGTTTCCCTGCTGGATTCCTTTGGAAGGCCCAGATATCAGAATGAAGTAGGACATGTGCTGGCAGTGGTGAGTGCCTGGGCTATATGTCCAGGTATCCACTGGGTAGTGGGTGTTCTCCATGAAATAGGAGAACTTGGAAGGCCAGGTGAGAGATGGCGAGACATGAGAATGTTCCTGAGTAATGGGAGGAGAGTCAGGGCCCGAGTACAGGTTCTCTGCCAGGTCCAAGTGTCCTGAGGTCCTGAACCTGCAAAATGGACAAACACCTACAAGATATTCCAAAAACCCTGATATGACCTATGGTTAAGAGGAGTAGAGAAGCTCAATTATTTATTTAGTTCAGTAAAGTATTATATACCGCAGGTTAATTTTCATTCTACATCACCTCGTAACAAATTATTATTAAAATATATATATATTAATGAGAAAGTCTGTCTGACATGTTCCAATGGGTGTTTGTGGCGTAAGAGCAACATTTTCAGGAGTATTACGTGAGTAGTATAAAAAGGGGCGTTCCAGAAAACCAGGCTGCAGGCTGAGGATTGGAGGATTGCGCCAGGCCAGGCTGTAGCCATCTTGGTAGCGGTGATGTATATCTACTCAGGATACTTGGAAGCCACCTGAGGATGGATGGAATTTTGGTAGCCAGTGGCGGCAGCAGGGTATTATAGCGGCGGCGGCGAGCATCAAGTCGTTGCGAACATTCATTATCGGATTACGCGTAACACTCCAGACGCCTGTGTGTGTGCATAACACTCATAAGCATAGTTGGCTGTAATTTCCGAAACATTTAAGTTATAGTTGCCAAATTCATAACAGAGACATCAACCACGACTAGCAGAAGGGTCGCACGGTCAAGTACACCCTATAAAAATCTATACACACATAAGCATAGTTGACTGTGCCAACCAGTAAAAAAAGATTTTCCCACCATTCGTCAAAACTCGATTTCCTAGTACCCCAATGAGCACATACGACGACGATGGCGGCCACTTAGGTAGCCAGTCGAAAATTGTATATGATAGCTACAGACACTTTGGGAGTTAGGGGTGCTGTTGGCCATGTTGCCTAGGGCAGGCCACTACATCATGCGATTGGATGGAGCATATAACGACGACGATGATGGTGGCCATTTCTGTTGCCAGTCGATAAGCACATAGGATTGTGGGGCCCATTATGGGAGCCAGCAGTGGCCATGAGGTGGGCGACGACATCGCGTGCGCGCATGTACACTACATTCTCCAGCGGTCTGTCTACAATAAATGCTACCGATGGTGGCCACGTTGGCAGCCAGCAGGGAACGAAGTGCATCACCATTCCTCAAAAGCGATTTCCTAGTACCTCAATGAGTGCATATGACGATGGCTGTGTTTACTTTGGTAGCCAGTCGACATAAGCATAGGATTGCGACAGCCATTTTGGGACACCAGCGGCAGCCATGAGGTGGGCGACATTGCATGCACGCACGAACACTGTCTCTGCTGCCGCTGGCAACCATCAGCAGCCAGTTGAGAAGTCACCATAACAGCACTTCCAGCTCTTGCATTCCGGTCGGTGTTCTCTGGATGCTCGCAAACTAAATTAGGTTTTTTCTTTCATACCAAAAGTGTGCAAATACTGCTCACACATTCCATGTGGAGGGGGAGAGACCTCATTCCAAGACACCCTGCCAGCTTCAGGTCAAGTATTAGCTATGCCTCCATATAAGCATAGTTGGCTGTAATTTCCGAACAATTTGAGATACAACTACCAAAATCATAACATATGCATAACACAACCCCCCCCCATCCTCAGGTGAGAAGTGGCTCATGGACAAATGTCGGCCTCCCCTTTCTTACTCATCTCTCTCTCTCCTGTCCCCTTGGCACTATGGCAAGGCCACACACTTCCTTGCTCACTCTACCCTTTCCACCACAGCCAGCCACCTTATACACTTCCTTACAATCTCTAGCTCTTGTCCTCCCACCATCTACCAGCCACCATTACTCCTGGCCATATTTCCTAGCATGCTCGCCAACACCTGGCCAAGCTCCAACGATTCCCTGAATGCCGACCTCCGAGCACTCGTGTTACAGAGAGCAGACACCGTTTCCGGCCCTCGCAGTCGGGTTACCGTCCACATGTAATCATGTATGACCTTTGTATTTGTATAAGAATAGGCGGCTGTAATTTCCGAACCATTAGAGATACAACTGCAAAAATCATAACATAGGCATTTCTCCAGGCAAGGAAAAGTACCAAAGCGTCAAAAGTGATCTAAGCTAGCATATAAACATAGTTGACAATAACCTGGGAACCATACCATCAATGCACATTCTTATTTCCAGACAGTCTGTTATTATCAACGACCTTGCACTCGTGAGCCATGTGCCGAGACTTCGATGTATGCATGCATGTAATGAAGTGTCCCTCGCAATTAATACGTGGTCATCACTAGAAAGCTGAGCATCGAGGTATCACAGGTTCGATATCCCATAGAGAGTGGTAATACAAGTCATCATCATAAAAAACCACCATTGGATGTTCCTTCATAGAGGGGGGAAGCCCAAAGTCATGAAGAGTGTAACTGCAATTTCCTACATCAGTGTTCGGAAGTACACACAGTCCCTGACCTGCACTTGCATACCAAATACAACAAACCTTAAAAAACATCTTAATAAACCTACTGAAACAGAACCAGTTCTCACGACCAGACCGCGACCGACACACTCGTGAACAGAAGCTTGTAACTACAGTCAGTCATACCCCGTAAAGCACCTTCAATGAACTACAGTCATTCTTCAACCCACACTTGTGTGCTAAACTTTCAATGCTCACAGCTATTCTGTACACTCACAACAACAACTGAGGACCAACCTGCACTTATCGTGTACCTAGAATTAAATGTACATCACATACTCAACCATCGACGATTCTAGACAACAGAGTAGAATCGAATTAGACTTGCTAAGTAAGGAGATATACCAATTCTAACTACAAACGTACTCTGTTTGTAGAGGAGAAGACCTTTAGATCGCGACGTGATCTCACTGGAAGCTCAGAGCACAATGATCGCTCTGTCTTTCCATGAACAGTATATGGTACCGACCATGAACGTACATCACAACCACTCTGTGACAAAATGCACGTACTTGAAAGTAACTATTGTATGTAACATGACGACGATGATTGTTTATGATCCTTGAAAAAATAAGGTATCGAGGGTTCGATTCCCACTGAAAGTGTATGCTGACATGACTGCAAACACTTGTTCCTTGTTGGTCCCACTGTCCATGAAGACGAGCATGTAGCGACCATGACAGTCATACTCCGTCCCCGACTTGCACTCGTGTACCGGACCATTGCAATTACAGACAGTCATACTCTGACAACTTTACCTGCACTTGTGTACCAACTGAGCCTTATTATATTTACAGGAAGCCAACTTCTGCCAGACATGCCCGAACCTTCAATGCATGTGCCAAGCCTTTGCAATTTTATATGTTCAGCTGTTCCACTATGATAACTGTGATGTTGTGTTTACTAATAACGAAAAGTCTCGAATCCAAGTCCCTACATATAGCTGCATGCTCTCCACAGTCAAGTTTCGACCAATAGAGTGCACAAAAGGACAAACGAAATGGCTAGTAAGGAGTACATGGGGCAATGTATGTTCATCACAAATACTTGTAGACATAGGTCACACACACTCAACCCGAGACACGAACTGAGTGAGGTGGTATCGCAACACATACATACATATGCACACACGTCAAATATGTATGTACTCTGCTCTTAGACGATGCAGATCAGAGGTTTTTGTCTTAACCAGTTTAGCTGTTTCAGAAGACCTGCAGGTCGCGACCACTTATCATCGTTGGGAACTCACTGGAAACAATGACCACCCTCCCTTTCCGTACATGCAATACATTACCGATTACATGATCACCAGCAGACAATCGTTCGTCTGAGAGGAACCAAGGTCCCACTGCCAAAACGTTACAAAGAGATATCATCTACAAGCCCTAACAATACAATGCAAGCGAAGTGTGTACCTTGTATGCACACCACAGGAAGTGTGTTCGAAGAAAGACTAAGTTGATCGTGTACGAGTGTAAAGAGGCCAATCTCACTGCCAGTGGTAGAGACATCGCAAACTAACATGCCACGTTCGTAATTATAGTCATACTCTGTCTCTGACCTGCAATCATGTACTGAGCCTTTACAATTACAGACAGTCATGATCCTATCAACACTGGTGTACCGACAGAGTCTTTGCAATTACAGACAGTCATACTCTGTCGACCCTGCCTATGCTCGAACCTTCGATGCATGTACTAAGACTTTCCAAGTAAACACAGTCATACTCTGTCGACCCTGCTTGCTTGCACTCGAACTTTCAATGAGCATACGTACAGGCAGTTTCCACCCAACAGCCCTACAATTCTACTCTGATAACTGCGATGCCAATAGTAATAAGCTGTGGCATGTCTCGAACTCAGGTCCCTACAGGCAGCTGTTTTCTTGTTGGTGTGTTAACCATGTTAGATAAGGATGTCGTGTGTGTGCATAAAACGAGTGTATATACGTAGTCACACAAGCTCTTTGTCTCATTCGCAGTTAGTCTGTTGTTCGAACTCGGACAGACCTCAGAGTGTATCATTTCAGGACAGCAGTTTGTACCATAGCTATGCCAGGAATTTGTGGAACACTGTGAAAATGATGGCATAGTTGTTCTAATTCTCAGATATTTCTAAAAGCAATTGTGGCGTATGGAAAACATAACTCATTTGTAGCACTCGACAAAGAAACTGAGTTCGCATACTTGCCTAAAGAATTCCTTCTACATATGCGCGACATGAAATATGGTATGTCTACAAATAACTCCCCACAGATCTACAACAGGACAAAGACATACGCAACTGTCTCCCGTGTACAGAGTGTCTGCAAGGATGTATTACTGTAATGGACACATCACATTCAAGGGGTTGGTGTAATGCATGTCGGAAGAGTGTTGAAGGAGCAACCAACACTGATTTCTTCCCGTAGGTACTCATGAAGGGCACACACACACACAATTATATATATATATATATATATATATATATATATATATATATATATAGAGAGAGAGAGAGAGAGAGAGAGATAGAGATTTCCCTGGAGCAGCTGACGAAGTTGTCGTTCGAATGAAGGTTCGGCTGACAGTCACCATTAAGCTTGTATTTTGGCCCCTGCAAGCCCTTGGTACAGTGATAGAGATGTTCTGGCAGGGCGCACTCTCTCAGTTGCTCCTCCTGCCTGCGGTTGACGATAGACACGAATCTCACAGTAGTAGTTAAACTACCAATATGATGGTTTTAGTATAGGGTTGGCCAGCTCAGTTGTCATCAAGACTTCGACGAGTGAACATCGGCTGTGTATAACATGCTCTTATTCATTGATGAAACAGGACAGTTATTCGTGTCGCTACCATAAAAAAGTATTCGCTAACAAAAACATCTACAGACAGTATGAGGTTGGGTGTTATCAGAATGCGGGGTCGTATTATGCTCGGATGTAATGAGTGGAAACCTCTATTTGGTTGTCGAAGTCATTTGAAAAGACACCGTACATCATGCAAGGGCTACGCTGCACCACCTGACAAGCGACATCTGACGCTATTACCCGCTCAATGAAAGTATTCATCGGAGAGCAGTTCTTTGGTCCCACCATGGTGTCAATGCAACTATTGTAACAAGACATATACATATGCATACAATGCAAGGAGACATCTACAAAGTTCGTGTAAGAAGAGCACTATCTGTATGTGTTATCGATGTGATAAGTGCCACAGAATGTATGTGCATGTAGATGTTTTAAAAATACATGTGAAACTGTGTAAGTCACAATAAACAGTTTAAATAGACATAAAAAACTTTATAACAGAAATTATACAGGGACTGCTGATAATGAACAGTCTCAAAGTGATCCTGCATCTCTGAAGCCTAATGTTAATGACGTCTTCCTGATGGACCCTACCATTATAAAATCATCTAGAGCTGAGACTATGTGGATACTTTCCGCTTAAGGTATAGGCACATAACGATTCCCCTCACTCCACTACAGCTTCGTTTTATCTCTGACAAGCAGAATGAAGGCATGAAGTACTGCAACAGCACTGCACTGGAAACTTTGTAAGTTACAAAAAAAACTTGCTCTCAAGCTGATACTAATAGTACCCTCGTCAAGTTTTCATGACAGTAAGGTATAAAACAGTCCAGAATAGACCAGTTAGGTCAGTCACTGGTCAGACCTCGAAGGGAAAACATCGGCTGCGGGTAACGTGTTCGTATTAGGTGATGGAACAGGAAAGTCATTTTTGCTGCTACTATAAGATGAGCTTTTCTATAGTTCCCAGCTGCAGACAATATGAAACCGGTTGTCATCAGAATCTAGACCGTACTATGTTTGCATGTGCACAGTGTAAATCACAATTTGTTCGATATGGCAACTTGAGAGATCTTGCAACCTGTTAGGGTAGCCCGGCACTGCCTGCAGGGAGAAGATTAGCAAATAAACATGCAGGTTCATCTGCAAATATCAAAGCTAGTTCTTTTCTCCTGCCAAGACATCCATGCAACTATTGTGACAATATATTTACATGTGCATATGATTCTAAGAAACACGAAAACAGTACTTGTGTGAGGAACACCATTCGCAGGGCATATCAATGTGATAATTGTCGACCAAGGCATGCACATGATGGGGATTTAAGTAGTCATTTGAAACTTTGTAAAGGAGAGACCATTGATAAACAACCTTAAGAATATTCACCATCTATGAAGATGAATGATAATGGGGTTTTCCTAAATTGATCTGCATTCAGGGGACTCTTGAAAGATTTGGTCGCACCGAATATATCAACTACACCACACAATGTTTGCTCTTTCCTGACAAGTATGAGCCTTAATATAATAAACCAACTTATCGATGAGGCAGGACTAAAATGGTCTTGTCAAATATAATATGTGGCTGGACTGTAACTATAGAAAACCAGAGCCTCATGATGACGATAATTGTACCAGAATCTGCAATACTTCGGCTGTAACTGTGTCGCGTCCTTCTGCAGCAGAAGATGCGATTGTTGATAATATACACAATATATGTCAAGAAGAAGAATAAATGTTGGCCAAGGGTTTAGGTTGGACCCTGACTTCGAGAATGCTCTAGAGTTGAGAACTAGTGGGTACAAACAACTTTACACATAGACACATACCAATTTTCCCTCACTATGGAGAAGATGACAACATAGGTCCGTCTGCAGCCATTAGAAGGAGAGGTATAAAGTACTCCATCAACAGACATTCACACACAGTAGCTAAATTGACTTGTACGACATCACTACTGCAAAGAGTCATCTGAGAGAAGCCAGCATCAAGGAGTCATCCATCATCCAAGAGGAGTCAGCCTCAAGGAGTCATCTGTGAGGAGTCCTGTGAGGAGCCAGCATCAAGGAGTCATCCATGAGGATTCAGCACCAAGGAGTCATACATGAGGAGTCAGTACTACATATAGTACATGTGTGTGTTTGGATTTCTCATATATGCTTGAAAGTCATCCTCGAGGAGCCAGCATCAAGGAAACATTTGTGGTGAGTCAGCATCAAGAGTCATTAGTGAGGAGTCAGTATTATGTAGTAGTACACGTGTGTATTTGTGTTCACATATATGCTTGAAGTGGATGCAATCGTGTATACCTACACGTGAAACTTCCCAAAGCAATCAACACTTATGGGGTAAACATTGTAGTTACTGCGACATGTTCTTCAGTAAAATTTGCAATGCTCATCGTCATGAACAGAGCCACTATACAAGGGCACCGACCTCTAGAATACAAACCTGTGATATATGTGGTGCGACATTTGGTAAAGGTGATGATCTAAAGAGACATACTGGTACATGTGAAGGTCCCGTACCTTTGCTTGACACGAGAAGGCACGATAGGTGCAGTCTTTTTGCTGATTCGCCATGTACACTAATGTTACTTCGAGCACCCTTATCATTACATAGACCTACATGGTGCCCAAACCAATGTGTGAAAAAGGGACCACGAGTGGTGTAGAGCATGGAACATACAGATCATCAGAAGCTGTGAACAACACTCCTGTGCAGTTATCATGTAAAGTGAAAAACGAAATTGCTACCCAGAATGTTGAGAACGACAATGCGACTCCCAAGTCCACTGAGAGAGATAATGTGACTTCCAAGTGTGCTGAGAACGACGATGTGACCTCGAATTCTGCTAGTGATGACGTGGCGACATCTGCAAATTGAAAGTGTGGTTCTGAGACATACTCAACACGGAAGAAGAACATAGATGTGGTCATGTATATTGTGACCCCCAAGACTGGTGCGGATGGTAATGTAATTTCCACGTCTGCTGAGATCGACCATGTGCTCTCCAAGTCTACTGGTGATGATGTGCCGACATATGCAAAGCGAAAGTGTGGTACTGAGACATACTCAACTCGGAAGAAGAACATAGATACAGCCATGTATCGTAAACCTTCTGCGGAGAGTGACGCGAAGTCTGGCTACTCGGAAGACCCCAATGACCTAGTTGATAGACTACAATGGTTGGTTCATTACAGAGAGGTGGATATCTGTCTGTCATCGGAGAGATAAATTCGATTATTGATGGACTCAGAGCTGGATGCTTTATTGAATGATATATGTTCATGTGCGTACATATGTACGATTTGATTATGTACATAATAAATATAAACATCAACAATACATTTATTTTTCTTTAAATTCCTACCATCTAAGAAAAGTACCTACCACCATGTGTTAGCTGGTGTCTTGCTGCACGTGCTTCCTGATGATGATGATCAACACTTGGTGTGTGCATATACAGGTTATCACCAGAGGTAAACACAGTGGACTGTCCCTGTCTGAGCCCTGGCTCAGAACACGAGTGTGCAGAGACTGCCTCTAAGTACGTGAAATGATGGTTCAGTGTGCAGGCTCGATACAAAAGTGTGGGTAGGTCATGAAGACAGACTATGGCTGCCTGTAAGTACATAAGTGTAGGTCGGTGTATGACCGCTGTTAATTGGAGGCTCGGTACACACAAGTACAGCCCATTCCCGATTGGAAGCGACTTATAAATATCAAACTTTGCAAAACAATCTAGGCATAACAAGTCATCCTGTTTCTTTCAATAACCTATATTCCACAAATATATAACACTGTGGTTAACTCCAGAGTACTGTATTATTGAATAAATGAAACTTTAGCTTAATATCTTCTATAATTAGTATTATTTATTTCTTTTTTATTATGAATGAATAACAGTGAGAGCAGCGACGTGTTGGCAATGCCCGATAAGAAATAGTTCACAGTTAAAATATATTTTTACCTAGTTTTTTTAGTATACTATTTGTAAATTAAACGGTGCCTATTAAAATATTCAAATATTTAGGTAGCCCTGATGGCAACATATCTAATTTTTACAGTTTAAAATAACAGTGGATAATATTGCGAGTAGGCCGTAATGGTACGGTGTTGTTTTATCGAGCGAGAAAGCAACTGTCTGTTGAGCGAAGCTTATCACTCTCTCTCTTTTTTGCCTCTTTCACACCAGGGAAGTTTCACTTTGCTAATAAGCAAGCATATTATACATGTTTTCAATTTAGCATATTTCATACTTATAACAGCAAAATAATGATTTTTGAATTTGTAATTTACAACTGAAAAGAGATTTTATTGTTTGAATACATATTTTAATATATTTAGATATGATGGTGGGTAGAAACAAAGTGAAGTTGGCAGACGTGGCGAGCCATGATATGGCGTGTTGCTTTTTTACCAAATGAAGTGCAAATTCTCCGAACAATACTTCAAATTACCACATCATGTTTGTAGACGTTGTGTTTTTTTTTAACCTACCTAAGCAAGTTTCGATGTTTTGATAAATCTGTATTTCCGTGGCAGTAATAAATATACTGTTATGGTGTGTTTCGTTAACCGCTGCATATGAAATGGTGTGGCGTGTCTGCATAGTGATCATTATGCTGGATCTGCGTGCATGCTTGATTTCAAATATTTGATGTTAACTATTTATACATTTTAAATGTAAACTGTTTTTATGACGAAGATATTTATTTTAATCATGCCTGCTTATTTATCACAACATTGTACCTTTGCCCTGGGTGTTTGAAATACAGTCGTGTAGCATGATTTACCACCAATCCCAACATAATAACCAGGCCTGCCTCAATAAATTTCAATAAACCTAATACAAAGTAAGTGGCAATACATTTAAATATGAGCAGAATAAAAGTTATGGTAGACTTATTTGTGTGCATGTTCACCTCTATATTTTAAGTTTGTATGACAAAAAGTAAGCGACACAAGTTGCGTGCTTGATTTTAATGTCGCTTTTTCGTTGGACTGATTATTGCTTCGTTATTCAAACTGAGGCTGTCCTTTTAAAGAAATAACCCAACACATATCAAGAATAAAAAGTTAAATACTATATTTCACTGCCCCGCAGTTGTAACAGTGTTAAACACAGTCGCAGAAAAATATTAACGTGCATTACATGTAATGTGCTATGTCGTGGAAAACAAATATGTTAATGTAACATAGCAGTAAGAACTATCGTCATTCTGGTATTTTAAAAACGTCATAAAGCTGACGTAAATAATGTTATAGGCTTAAACTGTGAATATTCGTACGAAATGGTTTTTGAAATAGACCTAAGACAAAATTATTTGAAAAGCTGTAAACAGTAAACAACACATTTGACAGGTATCAAAGCAGAAGTCACATTTCAATGTTTATGTTTTGGTGTAGCGAAAGTATACAAGCATATGTACACACACAATGACATATAAACATTGAATTTGAGAGATGCTACATGGCAGTCACATGGCAATGTTTGTTTACATTTGGTGGAAGGATAAGAAACTGGGCGGCAGGGCTCCGAAAAAGTTGCTTTCAGTGGGGAATGGACTATTCATTAACTGGTGAATCTGAAAGGAAGCCAGATGATCGACCGATGACGTAGGCAGCTGAAGGCCCCAGCCATCATCTTGGACCACACCTTCCTATTCTGCCATCTTGGTCTGCCCTCTTGGAAGTCAGTCTGGCAAAACAGAGGTAGCTGGTTGGTGGGCAGCCATTTCGGCGGCCAGTGCACCGACAGCTATCGTGGACCAGAACTTCCTGCTCTGCCAATCAGGTTCACCATCTTGGAAGTCGTGCTGTCTGGCAAAATGGAGCCTGCTGGCGAGCAGCCATGGTGGCGACCAGTGCATCGACTACAACCATTTCCACAATGGTGGCCACCGGTGATGGGCAGCCAGGGCGGCCATGTTGGTGGCTAGCAGCCATGTGTAAAATGGCGACTGCCAGTGTCGGGCAGCTGGTGGTGGGCGGCTATGGTGGCTGCCAGTGCACCGGCGATGGGCATTGCGCATAGGTCATGATAACAGAGTATGACCACCTGTTAGTTGGTGGTGGGCAGCCATGATGACAGCCAGTGCGCTGACAATTATTAGCAAAATTTCGGATGGTGGCGGGCGGCCATGGCAGTAACCAGTACACAGACGACGGCCATTTTGTTGTAAGGATGAAGGCTGAATGCAAAATCTCGGACGTCGCACTGTCTAACAAAATCACGGCTGGTGGCAGGCGGCCATATTGGTGGCTAGTACTCAGGCGACGACCATAGGAGACCACCAGAGGCAAGCGGCCAGAAGTCTGAATGTGGGCAGCCATGTTGGTGGCCTAGCAGTCATGTGCAAAATGGTGACTGCCAGTGGTGGACGGCCAGAAGGGGCAGTTGTCATGTTGGCAGAAAAATGGCAGGTGCTGTTGGCCGGCGCTGGTGGTGGGCGACAAGATTTTTGAATACCACCTTTGACCTTAACCTTGACCTTTGTCTGCCCTTTCATACTTAGAAAATTTTACCGCTTAAAACAAAAAAAAAATTTTTTTTAGAAAATTTTTAAAGTGTAAGAACATGGCGATGGCTTTGTCTATGACGAAGCCGAAGTCAGGGGCTTGCCCCCGACTTCCGCTCTAGATGATTTTATAATGGCAGGGTCCATCACGAAGACGTCATTAATATTATGCTTCAGAGATGCAGAATCACTGTGAGGCTGTTCATTATCTGCAGGACCTGTATCCTTGCTGTTACAAGATTTTTTAAAATATCTTTTTAAATTCTTGATTGTGACTTACACAGTTTCACATGTCTTTATAAAACATCAACATGCACATACATTCTTTGGCACTTATCACATAGATAACACATACGTATAGTGCTCTTCTTACACGAACTTTGTACGTCTCCTTGCATTGTATGCATATGTATATGTCTTGTTACAACAGTTGCATGGATACCATGGTGGGACCAAAGAACTGCTCTTCGATGAATACTTTCATTGAGCGGGTAATATCTTCAGATGTCGCTTGTCAGGTGGTGCAGCGCAGCCCTTGCATGATGCACGATGTCTTTTCAAGCAGCTTCGACAACCAAATAGAGATTTCCACTTTTTACATCCGAACATAATACGACCCGCATTCTGATAACACCCAGCCTCATACTGTCTGTAGATGGTTTTGTTAGAGAATACTTTTTTGGTAGCGACACGAATAACTTTCCTGTTTCATCGATGAATAAGAGCATGTTATACACAGCCGATGTTCACTCGTCGAAGTTTTGATGACAACTGAGCTGGCCAACCCTATACTAGAACCATTATATTGATAGTTTAAATACTACTGTGAGATTCATGTCTATCGTCAACCACAGGCAGGAGGAGGAACTGCGATTGCCCACCCTGCCAGAACATCTCTACCACTGCACCAAGGCATCTCAGGGACAGAACTACAAGTTTGATGGTGACTGTCAGTCGAACCTGCGACGGAATGACATCTTCAGCTGCTCCACTTACACATATCTCTCTATCTTTCTGCCCTTGATGAGTACCTAAGGGCAGGAACCATTGTTGGTTGCTCCTTCAACACTCTTCCGACATGCATTACACCAACCCCTTGAATGTGATGTGTCCATTACAGTAATACATCCTTGCAGACACTCTGTACACGGGAGACAGTTGCGTATGTCTTTGTCCTGTTGTAGATCTGTGGGGAGTTATTTGTAGACATACCATATTTCATGTCGCGCATATGTAGAAGGAATTCTTTAGGCAAGTATGCGAACTCAGTTTCTTTGTCGAGTGCTACAAATGAGTTATGTTTTCCATACGCCACAATTGCTTTTAGAAATATCTGAGAATTAGAACAACTATGCCATCATTTTCACAGTGTTCCACAAATTCCTGGCATAGCTATGGTACAAACTGCTGTCCTGAAATGATACACTCTGAGGTCTGTCCGAGTTCGAACAACAGACTAACTGCGAATGAGACAAAGAGCTTGTGTGACTACGTATATACACTCGTTTTATGCACACACACGACATCCTTATCTAACATGGTTAACACACCAACAAGAAAACAGCTGCCTGTAGGGACCTGAGTTCGAGACATGCCACAGCTTATTACTATTGGCATCGCAGTTATCAGAGTAGAATTGTAGGGCTGTTGGGTGGAAACTGCCTGTACGTATGCTCATTGAAAGTTCGAGTGCAAGCAAGCAGGGTCGACAGAGTATGACTGTGTTTACTTGGAAAGTCTTAGTACATGCATCGAAGGTTCGAGCATAGGCAGGGTCGACAGAGTATGACTGTCTGTAATTGCAAAGACTCTGTCGGTACACCAGTGTTGATAGGATCATGACTGTCTGTAATTGTAAAGGCTCAGTACATGATTGCAGGTCAGAGACAGAGTATGACTATAATTACGAACGTGGCATGTTAGTTTGCGATGTCTCTACCACTGGCAGTGAGATTGGCCTCTTTACACTCGTACACGATCAACTTAGTCTTTCTTCGAACACACTTCCTGTGGTGTGCATACAAGGTACACACTTCGCTTGCATTGTATTGTTAGGGCTTGTAGATGATATCTCTTTGTAACGTTTTGGCAGTGGGACCTTGGTTCCTCTCAGACGAACGATTGTCTGCTGGTGATCATGTAATCGGTAATGTATTGCATGTACGGAAAGGGAGGGTGGTCATTGTTTCCAGTGAGTTCCCAACGATGATAAGTGGTCGCGACCTGCAGGTCTTCTGAAACAGCTAAACTGGTTAAGACAAAAACCTCTGATCTGCATCGTCTAAGAGCAGAGTACATACATATTTGACGTGTGTGCATATGTATGTATGTGTTGCGATACCACCTCACTCAGTTCGTGTCTCGGGTTGAGTGTGTGTGACCTATGTCTACAAGTATTTGTGATGAACATACATTGCCCCATGTACTCCTTACTAGCCATTTCGTTTGTCCTTTTGTGCACTCTATTGGTCGAAACTTGACTGTGGAGAGCATGCAGCTATATGTAGGGACTTGGATTCGAGACTTTTCGTTATGAGTAAACACAACATCACAGTTATCATAGTGGAACAGCTGAACATATAAAATTGCAAAGGCTTGGCCCATGCATTGAAGGTTCGGGCATGTCTGGCAGAAGTTGGCTTCCTGTAAATATAATAAGGCTCAGTTGGTACACAAGTGCAGGTAAAGTTGTCAGAGTATGACTGTCTGTAATTGCAATGGTCCGGTACACGAGTGCAAGTCGGGGACGGAGTATGACTGTCACGGTCGCTACATGCTCGTCTTCATGGACAGTGGGACCAACAAGGAACAAGTGTTTGCAGTCATGTCAGCATACACTTTCAGTGGGAATCGAACCCTCGATACCTTATTTTTTCAAGGATCATAAACAATCATCGTCGTCATGTTACATACAATAGTTACTTTCAAGTACGTGCATTTTGTCACAGAGTGGTTGTGATGTACGTTCATGGTCGGTACCATATACTGTTCATGGAAAGACAGAGCGATCATTGTGCTCTGAGCTTCCAGTGAGATCACGTCGCGATCTAAAGGTCTTCTCCTCTACAAACAGAGTACGTTTGTAGTTAGAATTGGTATATCTCCTTACTTAGCAAGTCTAATTCGATTCTACTCTGTTGTCTAGAATCGTCGATGGTTGAGTATGTGATGTACATTTAATTCTAGGTACACGATAAGTGCAGGTTGGTCCTCAGTTGTTGTTGTGAGTGTACAGAATAGCTGTGAGCATTGAAAGTTTAGCACACAAGTGTGGGTTGAAGAATGACTGTAGTACATTGAAGGTGCTTTACGGGGTATGACTGACTGTAGTTACAAGCTTCTGTTCACGAGTGTGTCGGTCGCGGTCTGGTCGTGAGAACTGGTTCTGTTTCAGTAGGTTTATTAAGATGTTTTTTAAGGTTTGTTGTATTTGGTATGCAAGTGCAGATCGGGGACTGTGTGTACTTCCGAACACTGATGTAGGAAATTGCAGTTACACTCTTCATGACTTTGGGCTTCCCCCCTCGATGAAGGAATATCCAATGGTGGTTTTTTATGATGATGACTTGTATTACCACTCTCTATGGGATATCGAACCTGTGATACCTCGATGCTCAGCTTTCTAGTGATGACCACGTATTAATTGCAAGGGACACTTCATTACATGCATGCATACATCGAAGTCTCGGCACATGGCTCACGAGTGCAAGGTCGTTGATAATAACAGACTGTCTGGAAATAAGAATGTTCATTGATGGTATGGTTCGCAGGTTATTGTCAACTATGTTTATATGCTCGCTTAGGTCACTTTTGAAGCTTTGGTACTTTCCCTTGCCTGGAGTGATGCCTATGTTACGATTTTTGGTAGCTGTATCTGAAATAGTTTGGAAATTATAGCCAACTAAGCTTATATACACGAATAGGTTAAATTTGACCCTTCAATCCTTTTCCTTTCCTGGAGTGATGCCTATGTTACGATTTTAGGTAGTTTTATCTCAAATAGTTTGAAAATTATTGCCAACTATGCCTTCAAGCACCAAAAGGTAAATTTGACCATTCGGTACTTTTCCTTGTCAGGAGTGATGCCTAAGTTACGATTTTGGCAATTGTATCTTAAACCATTCGGAAATTACAGCCACCTATGGTTATACATATACAAATGTCATACTTGATCATATGTGGACGGTAACCCTGACTGCGAGGGCCGGAAAGGGTGTCTCCCTCTGTTACACGAGTGCTTGGAGGTTGGCAAACAGGGAATTGTTGGAGCTTGGCCAGGTGGTGGCGAGCATGCAAGGCCAAGGGAAATGAAGGCTGGCCATGGGGGGAGGGCAAGATTTGGAGAGCGCAAGGAAGTGTACAAGATGGTTGGCTGAGATGGAGAGGGTAAGAGTGAGCGAGGGAGTGTGTGGCCTTGCCATGGTGCCGAGGGGATAGGAGAGAGAGGTGAGTAAGAAAGGGGAGGTAGGCAAGCCAACATTTGTATGTGCTCCACTTCTCGCCCGAGGGGGAGGGATGTTATGCATATGTTACTATTTTGGTAGTTGTATCTCAAATAGTTCGGAAAATACACACAACTATGCTTATAAGATGACATAGGTAATATTTGTCTCTGCATCCGTTCTCGTCGTTGGGGGTTCTTTATATATAACGATTTTTAGTAGTTGTATCTCAAACGGTTGGAAAATTACATCCAAGTATGCTTATATGCAGGCATAGCTAATAATTGACCTGAGGCTGGCAGGGTGCCTTGGAATGAGGCCTCTCCCCCTCTACAATGATTGCAAGAGCGGAACATGCACACTTTTGGTACGAATAAATAAAGCTAATATCGATATGGAGCACCCAGAGGAACACCGACTGAAATGTGAGAGCTGGAAATGCTGTCAGCGCTTAACCCCCAACTGGTTGCCAAGATGGTCGCCAGCTGCTGCAGAGGCAGTATACATGCGTGCATGCGATGTCACCCGCCTTATGGCCGTCACTGGGCCCCAAAATGGCAGTTGCAATCCTATGCAGTTATCGACAGGTTACCAAAGTAGCTGCTGCCGCCATCTAAATATGCACTCTTTGGGGTACTAGGAAATCACTTTTGAGGAATGGTGGCGTACTTCAGTCCCTGTTGGTTGCCAACATGGCCACTGTCAGTGGCATTTATTGTGGACAGACCGCTGGAGGAGGCAGTGTACATGCACGGGGGCGATGTCATATGCGCCGTACATGCACGCGATGTCATATGTGCCGTACGTATGAGATATCATCGCCTGCCCTTGGCTACATGGCCAACAGCACCACTGGCTCCCATAATGGCCATAACAATCATATATGATTTTCGACTGGCTACCAAAATGGCCGCCGCCGTCGTATGCGTTCATTGGGGTACAAGGCAATCGAGTTTTGACGAACGGCAGGAAAAATTTTTTTTTTTACTGGTTCCACAGTCAACTATGCTTACATGTGTTATAGGTTGTCATAGGGCGTACTTGACCCCACGATCTTTCTCCTAGTTGTGGTTGATGTCTATTTTATGAATTTGGCAACTATAACTTAAACATTTCGGAAATTACAGCCAACTATGATTGCGAGAGTTGTACATACATACATACTTCTAGAGGGGGCAGTGTTACGTGCTATCCGAAAATGAACGTTCACAACTACTTGATGCTTGCTACCACTGTGATGCCCCACTGCTGCTGGCCACCAATATGGCCGCCGGGAATGAACTCAATTTGGCAGGAATATCTCAATTTCTGCATGATTCGTCCACATTGGGCAAAACTCAGCCACATTGGGCAAACTTCAAGATTATGCTAATTAGCACTGGCTGCCAAGATGGCCGCCACCGGTGGGCGGGAAATTCAGGAAATTGTGCGGGAAAAGGGGAAATATGACTTTTTTGTGCGCGAAATTGCCCATTTTGGACGGGAAAAAGGGAAAAAAGGGGAATTTTTTTTACAATCCGATCCTCAGGCTGCAGCCTGGAACAATCCTCCGATCCTTAGCCTGCAATCTAATGTTCTGGAATGCCCCTTTTTATACTACTTAGTGGTGAATGTGTGATGTCACGTTGAGTTATATTATGTTCTGTACTGTCTTCAATTACCTCGTTATGATGTCCGTTATTTACCAAGTCTACATATGTCTTATCTAACGAAACCTGTTCACTAATAAGCTGTTCATTACTCTCGGTATTTGTCCGATTGTCAGTGTCCATGTTGGCACTCCTCATAAAATATGTGTTGCTAACGTTTGGATCCATTTTAAACTGCTAAGTTTATCTTTAGCCCCACATTGGGCGCCACTGTCGTAGTCTTTTATAGACTGTTGCCTGTACGTTGGTTGAGTCACTGTAATAATTTGGACTCTCTCTCGTTGAATAATATTTTTTGTTGTGTGTGATAATATTATTACTGGGTAGTCTGTTAGGGCGCCAATTACACCATTGTAAGATACATCCACTGGTATACTTACACACTGTATATGTAAGAACAGAAAAAACCACAAATATACTCGTGTGTTGGGAATTATCTTTGGAATACCTGTGTGTCAATACCTTATTACACTTATACGCCTGTTGTGCACCTTTAGTTACTGGATCTCTGAAATTTTCATACACAACACTGGCACTCGTAAGACACTGAATTGTTATTTAAAGAATCATTTTATAAAAATAAAATCTGCATAATTCACCATTAAAATAAAAGAAAACTAAATCTTCCCAAAAATCTTTTAATTAAAACAAAAATAAAAATCAGTTGGTTGAAACTTGTAGGTTATGTGTAATTAATTAAATGAAATGATGTTCTGCAAGTAGGCTAGAAAAATAAAATACTATCAACATTCGAGCAGAACATGATTTACAGAAAACAAATAAAATAAAAATAAAAATGGAAAATAAAATATATTAAATGCGGCTGATTGCAATTTAAATAAAAGTGAAGTTCGATTAAGCTGCTCTAGAATTGATGAATTTCTGTTAAGTGCCTCTTATTTTTGTTGTATGCAATGAGCTCCATTAGGAAAAGTATTTCCAAAGTTCCGATTACTTTCCCACATATAAAGTTCTTCTGTAATTCCTTTAGCAAAAATATTAAGTGTTCTCCTGAAAAATAAATGAAATGTTTACCACAGTAAAATAATAATTTACTCGTCAATAAAACAATTAAAGTCAATGGTGCTGTCACTAGCTCAGTAAGGTCAAGAGTTACCTTTGGGCTACTTAGCTACTTAACACTTTAAATCTGCAACTATGTCTTTATACGGAGTGACATCCTAACTCCAAATACTCTGGGTCATCTTATTACGGTTGAAAATGATAACTGGCTCAAGCCCATTGGCCATAAAACTGACGACGTCACCTTACTTAATATTCGCCACACTCGTCTCAATGATGGCGTCCTGACGTCGTGATGCGTCCTCGGCGACAGCGACCACTAAAAAGTTAAGCTAAGTTTGCTCATCTTTAGCCCTCTTCTTTAATAGACTAAGTCAGCTCTAACATATACTTACTTCTGGGAACTAATTAAGCTGACTAACTTCGGTCGATGCCAGGGATTTTGCTCGTCAAAATCCCGGCGAAAAAAATGCCGCCCAGACCCCTTAAGGTCCTTCCCCAGAAGCCTCCTACTTCCGGCTTCTTCCTAAATTTATCACAAAATGTAGCTCAGCTATTTCCGGTCAAAATGACATAACTAAATCTAAAACATTAAAAGTACTTAAAACTTGCAAAAGAAAGAAAATAATTTATCTTAAAAAATAAAATAATAAATTCTGAAGCATAAAAACTTATACAAATAAGTAATTAACATAACCAGGTTAAGTCACACGTTACTCAGAATAACACATATTCATACCATAGAGTACCAATAATAAAATAAAAAGAATGGTGATTCCTAAATTGTGTTAAGTGTGAAAAATATTGATATTAATATAAAAAGAATAGGAGGGTTAAATTTAATTAAGAATTCACAAAAATATATACAAAATACTGTGTCATAATGTCCAAAACAACGTGTGTGCTTATTTACATACCAGTCCCTGCAAACATACAAATGACTGTGAACTAATACACTACAGTAGACCTACACATATTTTACAGTTGCAATATACACTGCCAATATACAAAATTAAGTGGGAATAGATTATATGGCATCGATGATAAAGTTTACTAAGCTGAGATGCTAATGTGGTCTCCATTTAAAAAATAAGTCTCCGACATACTTAATACATACCATTTTACATCATCTGCTGCAGTACAATTTGTTTGCCAAGTTTTGTATGAATCGGTTAATTTTTTCCCATGATATGACATAAAAATGTACCTATTTATTAATATGACGCTATCTTAAAAAATGATGCAAGTAGCTACATGTAGAAACAGTTCATGGTTCTAATATCTACTGCCAGCATACAAAGTTAATTTGGAATTCATTACATGGTTACGACGATATAGGTATCATTATAAATTCAAATGTCTAAGTGAGCGCCATTTTGAAAATAAGCGTCTGTCATTCTTAAAACACTCAATTTAACAACATCTTCCACAGTACCACATTATTGCCAAATTTGGTAGAAATCGGTCCATTGTTTCCCATGATATGACATAAAAATTTATTTGTTCATGTGGCACTATCTTAGAAAATGGCAGTCAAAAGAAGCTCAGCATATACACAGTTGATAGTTGTAAAATCTATTGAATGTAAGCATCGTTAAGTTGGAATTGATTTCATGATTTCGACGATATAACATTCTAAGCTGAGATATCTATATTGGCATTATTTTGAAAATAAGTGTCACACCGTAAAAATATAATTTAATATCACATGCTACGGGACTACGTGTTTGCCAAATTTTGAAGGAATCAGTTTACCGAGATATGACAAAAATTTTATTTATTCATGTGGAAATATCTTAAAAAATGGCTGACGAAAGAGGCTGTGTTGGCATATATCATGCTTGTAATAGATACATTCACCATACAAATATTGGTAAAAATTGGGTAAATGGTATGTATATATACCAAATACACATTAAATATTTGTATGGCTGCTATTTTGAAAAATAAGCATCTGATCAAGATCAATCACTTACGTTTTCCTTGTCTGCCATGGTATTACTTACATGCCATATTAGGTCAAAATGACTTAATGAAAAAGTTTTATTTCATCATTCGGTGCTATCTTCCAAAATTGTGGACAAGCAACAACATCCATTTCAAAATTTAATGCTTACTCTGCCGGTATACAAAATTGGGTTTAAATCGGCTGAATGGTTCCCGAGATATGACATATCAACCTAATTATGAAAATTGTCGCCATTTTGAAAGTAAGTGCCTGGCATAGTCGAAAACTTTAAAAGTCAAGTGTACTTACTAATTTCAAAATGTAAATGTGCAGTAAATATGGACAGTGCTGATATACACACAATGCCACCACATTGGGATAGCCACAATTTTATATGTTAACTGTGTGTATCAGATTAGTATTGGATATGTAGCGACGTAAGACTGCGTGACAGTACAGTATGGTAAGCACTGATTGATGCAGCTCTTGCACATATACACATGACACAATTTTTTTTTACACTATGTAGAATATCTGTTGTAGTCAATTATGTATTTACGTATGAGTTAGAGTGTGATGCGGTGTTGACATTTACTACATTCTTCACACAAATGACGTCTCTTATTGTTGACCACAATCAGTAAACACATGTATCGTGAGGTGTAGAAAAATGATACAAAAAACAATTAATTGCAAATAAATGTATGTCAGTATGTGGTAGACCCAGGTAGGAGTTATTTGCCCTGTCCATGCCTAGGCAGAATAGAAGAACCACTTAGAGTAACTCATGCTTCGTTCAGCAGACCAGCACTTAGTACACCATTTGCGTACATAACCAATCATAATCAGTATTAAAATATGCAATAATATTTAGCATGAATTCAATATAAAATGGGACACCAGACAATGCAACTCTACATGAAAGCCGGACATGGATAGTTTGATATTAGTACTTTAATTCAGCTTTTGATAAAATAATTTCTCTGTACTATTTTCTGAAATAAGTATTTTAAGAACCTGATGGAAATCATATGAAGATAAGTGGCAACACAACAAAAATCCAATTGCAACAGAAAGTGGCCGTACATATAGTCCATTCCCCATTAGAAGAAACTTTCTCGGAGCCCTGATAAATATCTACTTGCAGCCCAGTTTCGTATCCTTCCGCCAAATGTAAACAAACATTACCATGTGACTGCCATGTAGCATCTCTCAAAATAGGTTATTATGTCGGGATTGGTGGTAAATCACCTTACACGACATTGTACATTTTAAATCCTAGTGGGTTATTTGATCCTGTTTGATGAAGGAATAGTAAATGTACTACAACTATTCCTAAAATTACAAATGGCAGTGGGAAGTGGATAGTAAAAAATCGAGTTAAGGTTGCGTTGTCTACTGCGAAACCCCCTCATACTCATTGTACTAAATCTGTTCCTAAATATGGCACTGCTGATAGTAGATTGGTGATTACTGTAGCCTCTCAAAATGATATTTGCCCTCAAGGTAATACATATCCTATAAATGCTGTTATTATTACTAGCAGTAAAATAACTACACCTGTTGATCATGTTTCTAAATACGTATATAATCCATAGTATAAACCTCGTCCTACATGTAGATAAATACATACAAAAAATATTGATGCACCATTTGCGTGGATTGTTCGTATTAACCAACCGTTAATATATTTGCGGAATACAGGTCATTAAAAAAACAGGTTGACATGTTATGCCTAGAGCGTTTTTTCAACGGTTGATTTTCATAAGTCGCTTCCAATCGGGAATGGACTATAACTGGAACTGATCCCATTGCTAACGTACTCATATATTGTTGTTGTCAATAATAAAATATATTACATATTCAAAATGTTACTGCTTCTCAAAAATAAAAAATATTAAGTCACAAAAATTGATGTCAAAGTAATTTTCGGTGCCTAGCTCAGTGAGCTCACAGAAATCTTCTTTAGTTTACCATGAGCAAAATAAGTTGGGATGCTGTGTACTTGCAAATTAAAAGATAGCAGGTGCGAAAACTTCTAGAACAATTGGTCGACGCTTTCAAGTACCATCTATAGACCATACTCATAAAAGCTTATCTGGTTGTTTCGTTACTCTCGATGCGAAGGTCATCTTTATTTTGCAAACAAAAGCTGGAAAGTAGGATGTAGGACAGAGTGCTTGGACGTGGAGGTTCTCGTACATGTTAACATAGCGAAGATACTCCTACCTCCTATACCATAAAACATAGCAAAAAGGGGCAAAACTAGGCTTTTATTTATTGCTGGTGACAAAATACTTAAACTGTAGTTGGGGGAAGTATATAAACACCCTAAAATCTAATTAAAAGTCATACACTCAGCCCACTTAACAGGCGAGGGTCCTAGCCTACATCCGATTGTTATGGAAGCTGATGGAAGAAAGAGAGAAAGAGTGTGTGTGTGAGAGAGAGAGAGAGAGAGAGAGAGAGAGAGAGAGAGAGAGAGAGAGAGAGAGAGAGAGAGAGAGAGAGAGAGAGAGAGAGAGAGAGAGGAGAGAGCTAGGCTCGATTGACTGGAGCTATCTAAAAGGGGATTACCATTTCAGCCAATCACAAGAAAGGATTCGAACCTGTGGCCCAATGGGTAGCTAAAACCTTTCAAAACCCGTTACGAACCGCTTTCAACGGCCTAATTGCTAAAAAAAAAATTAAAAAAAAAAAAAGCCTAAAGCATAAGGTCTCAACGGATAAAAAAATTAAATAAAATCACAAACATTCACAACAAGAGACCAAAAAATAAGAAAAAATTATTTATATAAAAATAAATACAAAAATGAAAACTAACTAATATCCTATATTAAACATAATAAGATTGCCCCGTACACTTAAATTAAAATATTCTATGTGCGAAATAAAATAACTATTAGAAATGAATAAAATAAAAACAAACATGAAAATTACATAAGTGACATATGTGGACATAAAGATTTACATAAAAATGTACATAAAATATTAAATGAATGTTACAAGTATGAAAATAAGTACATGTTATTAATATGCGTGAACAAAGTGCATTTTGAAAGTGATACACTAAGGGCCGGTTTCACCATGCGAGATAACGATAGTTTATCAAGATAAAGTGCCAAATTATCTCCATTATCTGTATGTTATGTTTCGCCACACACCTTATCTCGATTTTCTATGTATATAGGGATAAAATATTTGGACCACCGATTTTGGTGGATAAAGTCTCTTTATCGGAATAAAACTGTAAAACATAAACGAATACATTAGACTACTTGCAAAAGAAATTTTAAAGTGATAGAGAAGTATTATTTGTTGATTATTAGCATAACACTAAACAGTAATAAACACATAATCTGGAAATGGTAGCAAAATTAGTGCAAGAGTATTCAGGATAATGTCGAGGTATAGAAACTGTTTTGGGAAACAGTAATTGCAGTGTTATCTGTTTTCTATATAAAACATTTTTATTAAATTCTGATATATATAATATTGCCAGATTCTTGCAGTTTAAGTTTATTCGTTGCATATGATTCGATAAACAAGAATGCACTTAATATGAGGTTATAAGTTTAGGCCTGGATGTAAAACACGTAAACGATCAAAACTTCCAAAAATAATAAAATATATGAGCTACGCAACAATCTATAATTCGGACACAAAAATAACACTAACTCATGAAACATATATTTAACCCGTATTTTCAGAGGTTTAATATTCCTCGTATGGCGTTTATTTCAGCATGTTTGCCTGAATAAGTATATTTCTTTAAATAAGTACTTTCCGCCCTTTATAAAAGTATGTTGTAAGGAAAATAACATTTAAACCATTGATAATATTCCATTTTGTGTTGATAGAACATTTCAAAAAATGCAATTTTCCGCGCATTTTAGATTATGCTGATACCTTCCGTAACTACCTCTATTAAACAGTTTTTTCTTTGTAATACATATTTGTTTTGTTGTTTTTTTTTTTTTCGTGAAAATACCATCTCGACTACTAAAAAATATTCACTTTACTAAACGTAAGATATACCGAATATTTTATGTAGACTGAGCCAGCGAAGTAGAACATCGCGAATAAGTCAGAATATCGAGATAATTTTAACGAGATATTCTTGACGGCGGATAATATGTGCTGAAACGCGCTCAACATTATTGAGATAAAAATCGAAGTTAAACCTTTTCTGGATAAAATTATCTCGATGTTCCGAAAAGTTAATCTTCGTTGGTGAAACCGGCCGGCCCTAAGTACTATTTATGTACCGAGTTTTGTGATATTCTGTTAACGCGTTCAAAAATTGAAAGAGGGTGACTCTCACATGTACAGCCATACACAGAAATACACACAGACATAAAAGTAATCTCCTAGGACTTTCTTTCCTTCAGAAAGTAGGCTAAAAATTAAATAAACGTTGATCTGAGCGTCCGAGAGCACATACAACCCGATAGAGTAAACGAATCGACAATTTCGCAGAAAAGGAACCCTATAAAAGGGTGGTATCAATTGCTTCAGACATCTAGCAAACGTTCAAGATGGCGAGTGCTCAGACTGTATTCGAAATGTTTTTAATGGTAGATCTCCCAGGAACTAGCTGTACAATTAGGAAAATAAGCGTCATAAACGCTTGCATTTTGCTAATAAATGCATCAACAAGCAGAAAAAAGTTAACTTTGTTCGGATCCAAGAAAAAGAAGAAAGTGTGACGCAAGCCTATCACAAAACTCCACTCCAATCCAAACACATTCTTCCAACCGTTAAACACGAATAAGGTGCTGCAATGATTAAAGGACGTATGGTGGCTTTTGAAGATAGAGATCTAGCTATAATCTAAGGTACAATGGAGCATATGAAATGCACGGAGGTGTTGAACGGTAATGTACACGACAGTACTTATGAACAAATTGGGAGTTGATAGGGTCTTTCATATCCAGCATGACAACGACGCGAAACACACCGGAGGGAAAATGCAAGAGTGATTACTATGCAAGGTTCCGCAAATGATTAGTGCCCCAAAACAAATTCTTTATTTTAACCCACATGAGCACCTCAGCACACAAATCATAAAAAATTTGCTCGTCCGGAAAAAAAATAAGGATGTACCCTGAAGAAATTATCTAAAACCCCCCTAGCAGTTACACAGAATTCGATTAAGAGCATGCCACAGCATCTGGAAAATACTGTGCCAGATAATAAATATAGCTCACACAGAAGGATGCATTGAGTGGTACTGAAACTTTAAGTTATAGTGATACATATGAGTAATGCACATTATCATAAAAGTAGAGCAGCAGGACGATTTCATGTGGATATGTGGTAGCGATCCAGTCATTTCAATAGCGGGACGTACTCCCTCGCCTTCGATACTGAAGAATCTCATCCACACACGACCGGGCCATCAATGTTTCACGTGACGCGCCTAGAGCCGATCGGCTATTGTTGGCTATTGTCGGGTATGGCTCCCAGACCAAAATTCCTGCTGTGGGGGAAGTGTGCTTCGTGATAGCGAGATTGGGATTGTAGCGTTCACTAGGAGTGCGATAATCATCATTCACCAGTCGCCATAACGAAGCGGCAGTCAACACCACACATTATCAGTCTGCGGCGTTCCACTCTGCTCTGGCCTGGCTCCGATGTAAACGGAGTCACTGCACTTACATAGTTAAAGGCAGCAGACACAATGAGCGCTGTGAACGCACATTTGCCTTCGCAAGGCGTCGGGAAATGGTTCGTGGGGACATAGGATCCCCAACACAGGTCAGTATCGTGGACCGCGCCGCCATGGTATCTCTCCGCGCTAGACTGGTAGTCGGCCTCGTCCATCCTTAGTTGGTATTCCATGTGTAGGTGCCTTCACGCATCTACTACTACCAACAACATGTGACAGTATGGTCCAAACGATCCACATGGCGGTGGTAAGATCACCCTGCGGTTTTCAGCCCGTCTATGAGTCGTCTTTCGAAGTCTGTCAATTGCGCAAAGCGACGTCTTTGGCGCCTTTCCGGCATTTTTCTTTACTCTGTATGTTTACTTGGTATCGTCTGATGTTCCTCTCGTTAATGTCGCTTCGACTACCCGCCAGTGTCTACGACTGCTGGTTCAATGCTTACAGCGCCACTGCCGTGTATACGGTCAATTGCAAACGCACCAGCATGCGCTCACCAGCCCGAACTCAACGGTATTTTTATATATTTTCGCGGTTGTCGCATGTTTTGTTCATGGTGCGCTATTTACATTGTCCACAAGAGTTCGCTAGCATGCAGGTTGACTATTATGTGAATTCTAGCGAAGGGTGCTGCTGTATTATGAGTGCCAGTAATTTTTTGTCGTGCAGGATCGAGACGTCTGTTTTTTTATAATGTATTTATTTATTTACAGGCAATATGTGCATAAATATATATTTCATGTGATGGACGTGAAGAACGGCAGCGGTTACCTACCGCTTCATTAATAACCAGCCTGTAAAATATGAGTACTCCAATATGTTTTGGGGGGACTGACTGTACATACATACACTTTATTTGTCTTTTGTAATCTTAATTGTGTAATATTTTCTTTCATCCTGCCTATCAATAAAACCAATATATTGTTATATTTGATCGTAGTTTAGAAATAACAATTTTTTTTTATAAATGTACCCCCAAAGACTGCTCCACTACGGCTCCACGGCGTCTTGCTCTCTGTGCCAGCTTGCAAACTGTTTCGATTTTCTCTACACGAATATGCAGGCCGAAAAATTTGCTTTGTCCCATTGGCTAATTTTATAATTATGGAAAGTACAATGAGAAAAAAAATTGAATTCAGCTGAGTTAAGTACGCTTAAAAATGCCCTTTTGAAAATGGGTTGTCACAAAATATCATTACCAAACATTCATATTCATCGAAAAGATTAGTGCATCACAATTTTACATCGAAAGATTAAACTTTGAGGATGGTGAATTATGAGGTGATCAGTTTTTTTATTCTACCGGCGGTTCGCGGTAAATTGATTACTTTCCAAATGAACGTTTGAAAACTGTCACTGTCCGTATCTGCGAATATATTAAGAGGCGAACTGACTGGCATGCGTCCTGTAAAGTTGGTACCGACGGAGGGAGATTATTTTAAAGTCTTCGCACTGAATTTAAAGCGTTAGGAAAACATTTGTGAATTCTTGAAAGTATTTTACATGCAGATTAGCAAATTTGCAAAGCATTTACGTTTCTAATAAATTTTCAGTTTCACATGACCGAAGCATAAATTAAGTGGTCAGGATCATTGCAACTTTAATGTGCATGCAAGTAGAACATAAGCTGGGCTTTCAAAAGTGTTTAGTGTGTTTACCTTTCTTGAAAATGAATTTAGAGCGAGATTATGCTACCTGCTCACTTTCTTACAGGCTGCTAAGTTAAGCATCGCGAGTTACCCCGGCCAGGCCCGAACCAGTAACCTCACGCGCTCTAAAATACTGTTTGTATTTGTTCAAAGAAATCTGTGGCAACGAGTTTCCGAAGAAATTTTTGTAACCAGTACAGAAATGTTTTACTGTTACGGATCTTACTGTCCGGTGTGAGTGTACAGTAAAGACCAGTGACAAAAAAACATTTTGATCATAAGTGTAACCCGAGATACGTGCTGAAATTCTCGGTTCTCAAGTTACGAGTCGTGCTAATGAGTAATGTGGAACCATTCGCGATTCCATCAGTAGTGAGATGGAAGAGCGTGGTTAGTGGCAGCGGAGCACAGCAGGGCTGCCAGCTCGCTCGTGTAGCGTGGAGGCGACCATACGTCCAACCACTCTCACATCTTACAGTTTCGCCTTCGTATAGACCACGAAATACATTCTAAGGCAAAATACAACCATATAATGTTACCAACAAACAAATTTGGTAAAATAATATTGAACGTGTTTTAAAATATGTCACACTGTCCAAGTCCTAGTCAGATTTTTGAATAAACTTAACTTTCGAAGCGGGATAATGCTGTTGTTACAATTGAGCTCATTGCAGGAAATTACAGGAAGGTTCATTAACAAATTTGGAATTTATTTTCACTCCTTAATTCCATTTAAGATTTATATATCATGCATTATCACGATAAAAATAATCACCTTTGATTTTTCGCTAATTTTGTGTAATATGCACTCCGGGAAACAGTCTTGTTCTGATAAATATCGTACACTAAATTAATTACCTTCACGATCATATTTGATTTATAGTTGTTAGTTGCAAATTTAAAGTTTGTGCGCAGTTCTGGTTGACTGAACACGTCAAACATCCATGAACACGTCCATCATACATAATGTTTGGTGGGAAATGGAGCCATCCAACTTTTCCAGACAAATATGGTGTCGTTTATGACGTTTCGCTGACTTCATATCACTCCAACTTTATCTGATTAAACTCATTTTAAGCAGTATGACGGAAAAACTTGACAGTGTGAACACGAGCTTAAAGAGACCAAATACCCGGTGCTTGAGTTGTGTTGCAGTGTGTTTGAGATACACGCGCGTTTCCTCACGGAACTATTAAATGTGCGTCCAGTGTGCTGAGAAGACACACTTCAGACGAGGACCTTTCACATCATTCCAACATAGCTAAAAACTGATTTTTCAAAGCTCTGTTTTTTCAAAATATATGCTTTAGATACATGCAAGAATTTGCGAGGAGCCTGCATTGAACGTCGCTGCAGATTTTCAACCAATGACATTATAAGGTGAGCGCTAAACTTCCCATAGGTAGACGCACACAGCATGACAATACTGCACGCAGTGCCGGTTGAGAGTTTGCACTTAGTAGCGATGGCACAGCTCATGCAGTGTAGCCCTTATCGCTCCATGGCGTCCTCCAATATTGGAAAACAGCTGTGAGGAAATATTGTTAGCATTATAATGGAGCAGAGAAGAGAGAGAGAGAGAGAGAGAGAGAGAGAGAGAGGAGAGAGAGAGAGAGAGAGAGAGGCAGACTCACTGGTGCAGTAGATGCTGGTCCAGACGGGAGAGGTAGTGGCGGCTTGCGGACCACCATTCCTCTGTGTCCAGAAGCTGCGGGCTGCCTGTGCGTGTCGCTGTGTCACTTGGAGCATGCCGCGAGTGCACTGAGTAGCGCGGGCCGCACGCTCATCAGCGCCTCCGTGACGTCACGTCGCCGGCCGTTCTGACAATTGTCCAGCGCCGGACCGAGCCGCCCACCCACTCGGGGTCGTCGCCCCACGCCTCTGCCTCTGCAGCTAGCTACTGGCTCTCTGCATCTCACTGTAAGGTAGTTCCACTTTATACTACTTGGTATGAGTTGGTTCTCTTAGAGTGGCTCGGAGATTGAGTTGAAGGTACATGTTCCAGTACCGTTTCAAAAACCTCGACGTGAACTTGTGGTGCGTGTTAAAATCTTCTCACCTGAATAATGCGCTTCAGGTAAGCACAACTTCAAGACATTCAGAGATACCTGATCAGACGAATTGAAAAATTGACGGGATTCAACAATATGCTTTAAGAACGTCACCGAATCTACGGTGGTTTTGCTGTGATACGTAGGAACATCTCTGACTCAATGTCGGGCAGGGTGATACAACTAAGCTTCTGTGGCATTGACCAAACTGTTGGTGTGCTAATAGTTCCCTAGCCTGGTTGTTGTCCCACTGGTGTGTAGAATTTTCTATAGTGTCAGTAGAAAGATATAGGGAAGTCGAGCACAAAGGCACCTGGCACATGCGCCAGGCGCCGACTGGAGGACATAATGCTCTGTCATTCCGATTGGCCGGCGGCCATCTTGGATCCATGAGACCTTGAAATTGACCTTTGACCTTAACCTTTAATCCATCATCTTTGACCCCAAAAATCCCAAAAAAATCCAAAATAAAATTAAAAAACCAAAAAATCCTACCCCCTCCCAAAATGCCAAAATGAACACTATTAAAACTATTTAAAACATTATTCAGAAAATGTTTTAAAATAATGAAAAAAATTACTTTGAAATTTATTTAAAAATTTTAGTCCCCAAGCAGCAATTTTTTGCAAACAATTTTCCTTTATCCATAAAAATGTCCCCTTTTCATTAACCATTTCTCTTTTCCCCTTAAATTCCCCCTTTTTCATAACAAAATTAAAAAATTCGCAAAAAATTCATAAAAGTCTACGAGCCTATTATATTACTAACTACTACTTCGATATTGGATGCAGGTGAACTTTGTCATGACTACATGACCTTGAAAACCAAAATTCAAGAGAAAAATACATAAAAGTCAGTAAGCATATTACGTTACAGACTACTACCACCATATTGTATACAAGTGACCTTGAACCCTTGACCTGGAAAACAAAAACTCGAGAAAATGCATAAAAGTAAGCAAGAATGTTACATTACATACTACAAGCGCCATATTGGATGCAGGTGACCTTGACACCGACCCCATGACCTTAAATGATCTTGAAAACAAAAACTTGAGAAAAATGCATAAAAGTAAGCAAGAATAGTACATTACAGACTACAACCACCATATTGACCTTCGCCCTGTGACATTGAATGACCTTGAAAACAAAAACTCGGGAAATTATACATTAAAGACAGCTACCATCTTGGGTGCAGGCGCCATTGACACACTGTGCAGGGCAGGATATGTGGATAACTACTCTTCTGAGGACATGTACCGAAGTCACAAGATACCTGCTTATAGTAAACATGGTACCTAGGTACAGTTTGCTTAGACATGCAAAGACCTTCACAGGTCTTTGCATGTCTAAGCAAACTGTCAGTACATTTGAACTGCTTACCGCAAATGTCACACAAATATGACATGTTACAGGGATTCTTGGCACAATTAATACGCTCATGTCGTCGTACATGATGATCAAAAGTAAATGTCTTATCACAAAATTGACGCTATGACGACGTAGTGGTTCAGGCAAAGACTCGGACGGACCTGTTGGATATGTAGGCGCTGAGGCTAAGAAGCTGGTAACATCGGCTGCACTGGTGAAAGTAGACGTTGCTAGTGATGTAGCTATCACAGCCGAATACGTCGCTGGCGATAAACCATTGGCGGGGTATATCCACTCTACTTTAACATAACTAACCATGGATTACCTGATGTGGTATGTATCTTTCACGGCAACCATTATTAAACTCAGTCTCTCAGCTGACCACGTTACTGCTTAAAATACACGAGTGTGAAAGCCCTATAAAGTATTATTGACTTTAAACCATTCATACATTGTTCGGACGCCGACCAGCCAAATACCGAGTTGCCACGTGATTGCAGCTGACAAATAGCATAAAGGCATTGAGACATTACACACAGGCTTTAGATGCTAGTTCCTTGATCACATTACCATGCAGTTATATCTTCAACAGTTTCTTCCAGACAAGTTCTTCGCTCAGATTGAACTAAGGCTCCGCAAATGACCCCAAAGTTACCGAAAATGATCCCAAAACGACTCATTATGACTCTAAAACATTCCTGAATGCGATTGTGGTGATAATTGCAATTGCGGTGATAATTGCGATTGTGGTGCTGATTGCGGTTGTGGTGCATGTGGTGCTGATTGTGATGTGTGTGGTGCATGTGGATAGCAAGTTAAAATAAATTCCCTCTAGTATAAAATAAAATTACATAGTCCTACCTCGAAGAGCTGAAAGGTGGGCATTTTATTTAATAATCTCTCAATAAAAAGTACATATCCGGGTCGCTCGGTATGTTTTATCATTTCCTTGGTTAACTGTATTTACACTTTGCAAATAAAAGTGCCTAGAACTACAAAAGGCTCCCACCACGCTTCGCCATTGGTATATGCACAACTTAGAATTTCTACTGAACATTGCAGCACCACGGCAGGCCCCCACCATGCTTCCAAATTGGTCGTTACGTGGGAAGGACTCTTCGTAAAGTCCGTTCTCTCATACCAATGTAAGGTACGAGAGAACCTTACAGGTGTTTCCATAATGTCTTAGTGATCTTGTTTATTTATTTTTCGTTTCAAGGCTATGTTTCCAGAATATAAATATTATTGTTTATTTATCCCCTGCGATATTTTAAATTTCAAAGCTTGGAAGTTAAAAACGTAATATTTATGCTATCAGCTTAATCAATTACTTGAAGTAAAATCAAGTGTTTACATTGGAAAAAGAACTTTGAGACATTCATTTTTTTATAATATTTTGGACACCAATGAACTCAGTGATCATTCGTTATAATTTTATGAACTGGTTAAAAACCACCTGGCTTCTCCATGAATAATACCTTTATCCACGCAGTTCTGTTTTGTGATTCGTTTTTGCCGAGTGCTACCAAATTCAAACCTCTACAATGACATTAAAAAACTATTTGTTGTAAGAACATTCATTAAGAACCTAAGAGGTTCACTAAGAACCGAGTGAGGCAACACGTCAGTTCGAGGTCTCCGCGATGGCGCCGTGTAACAGCGAAAGTCGACGTCTGGATGAGGTCCACACGACGTAGCAGAGGCGCGACGAAGCCGGGACCCTGTTACCTGGATTGGGGTCACGATTTCTGTGCTGATGCCGTTATTTTCCGCCGGACGTCTGGTTATACGTCAGCTGCCTTCTCTGTCTGCGGATGCACGCAAGTAAGGCCGACGCATTTTCTAAAACGGTGTTTTACTGCTGTCAAGTGTAGGAGTATGAATCATGTCGTTGCCTGTTGGAACAATTATTTGAAAGAAACGGAAAATTTTTTGAACTTTTCGTTAAACAAGACAAATTTCCCACCTAAATTGATTAACGTCAATATAACTTAGTAACTTATGAAACCCGAGGAACTGAATAAGTGACATAAAAATGTTTGCAGAATTACAAGTCACACTTTCATGCATATAGCACATCTGTGTTAACTGCAGTGTTACCCGTTAGATAAGATTTTAATGTTTCCTCTGAGCCATTTTTCTTATCTACTCATCTCACTGACAGCAGGCTAAAGTATAATTTTTGTGGTAATATGATATTGGAATTGAAAATGATTTTGTTCTGTTGTGGCGCATGGTATTTTCTTGTCTTCTAGCAAACTGCTTCATTAGATGTTTAAAGTTATATATCTCCTTTCTGATTTCATAAGTGATTATGTCTGCTAATTTAATCTATGACTACGGAGTGCAATGTGTGTTGAAATATTCATATTGCGAGGTATACTGCAAATGTGTTTCAATACAGAAGTCATTTTGAACACTTCATGATTTCAGAAAACTATTCTGAAACTTGGTACATCAAAAATTAACTATCGAATTAAATGCTCACGCAGTTTAGTCACACAGCAACTCAACTCTCCAAACACATACACACACTCTAATTTATCTATTGCCATTGCAGATACGTACAGTAGCAAGTGAGTAATAATTCCTTAAATCAATGAGCATTTTGACCATAGGTGAAAACTCGATGGCAGGATCGGCAATGGCGACAGCCAGTTAGCGATGATGCAGGTCGCGGCTCCATAGTCGTTCAGGCCAAAGGCAGGCCTTCACATTCACAATTCGTCTTCGTGGAATGGGAGCATTATGAGAAAACCCAAATACTCCTTCGCCGCAGAAGAAAACACAGAGGTATAAAATTTATTCTGTGATAACTTCGTATATTTATATGGTATATAAAAATCTGGAACTACTTTCACCCCTCCCATCATCCTTGTTCAGCGGCTCACCACACGTTGCCCCTACAAAGAAGCAAAGCTCCCGCCCCCCCTCTCTCTCTACTAGTATTTCCAACCCTATTAACTAAGAGCATGTTTTACAAACACTCTGTCTCCTGTAGCATTCTATTTTATTTTATTTAATGCATGCAATAATTTTTGAATTTTTACTTCTCTGTCGCAAGGGTTTTTACGTCTCTCTTGACGGGTTTTCCCATGCTCTTCGTAGTTAAGACAAGCTCTAAGTACACTTAGGGAGGTAGTCATGGCCCCAAAGTGCAGGCCATGGCTGCCCAATCCCTCTTTGCCGCGATGTATGTCTCCTTGCATGATTTCCTAGTAGGCGTAAGGGGTTAGCCCTAAGACGCAATAAAATCCCGCCCTACCTTCGGGCCTTAACTTCACATGACACTTAGATTAAGGTAGTTTAGAAAAAAGCCCCTACAAGGGGTCTGCGACAGTTACGAGTCCGTCTCTTTGTTCAGCTAGTGGAGGGGGGTACGACCCACGCGCGCTGGCCACAGCCGGAAGTCGGGGAGGGGGCGTGGGCAGGGATAGCGGTCTGCACACACCTAGAAACACTTCACGAGCACGCGCTACAACACATTATTACACGTATTTTTAACATAAATGAATAGCATTCTCAAACAATGTTATACATATAACAAAATTTATACATTGCTGAAGTTTCACCTCTTCAACTGTATTGCAGTGCGATTGAAATACACGTTTTTCAACGAAACTAATAAACGCGCGTTCGGTGTGCTGATTCTACGAAAAGAACACACACACAATTCAGACGAATGTTGTTGAGTGCTTTCAAGAAATCACGTAAATAAAAATCAATAGTCCAAAAAGGCTAAAAAATGTTTTTTTTTTTCTTTTTCCAAAACGTTGCATCTCAAAATATACGTGTCAGATCCATACAAAACTATTCAAGGACTCTGCATTGAACCTTCCTAGACTTTCAACCAATAAATTAATAGGGTCACCTCTGAAAGTCCCATAGGTACACGCAGCATAACGAGAACACTGCACATATGTTCAGAGCCTTGCGCTTAGCGGCGATGGGGAACTTGATATACATAACAGTGTCGCCCTTATCGCTGTCGCGCTCCTCGGTCTCTAAGGGCTTGCCTGCAATTGCGCTATCCCAACCTGTCTCTTAGGACAAGGATGCGCTGATTGGTGCACGTGACCCTCTGACGTCATGGCGCTGTGCCAAGTCAACCTGTGTCCCAAGTTGAAGCATTCGGAAAACTGAACTTTTGTCCGAAGTTGTGTCCTAAGCTGATAGAAAAAGAAGACTTCAAATACTTTCGCGCGAATTCGTGAAATGTTTTCGCTATTAATGTAAACAATGGATATGCAAGGTGGGCTTTATCAAAACAAATATGATGAAATGGTAATAAATAATTAGAGATGTCTTCGTTCGGTCTGAAGAATTTTATTTGAGGGCTAAAACTTTTAAAACATCAGTTAGAAAATATAATTTGGATGTCAGTTGGCGAACTTATTTAAAACTAAACCGTTAAGGTGTTTATTATAAATAAATATTCAAATCACCCAGTTGGTAAACATTAAATTATCATAATACATCAAATTTAAACATCAATACCTAACAACGAATAATATGTCAAATTTAGTGCAATCTAGTGTCAGATTCTAAAAGTTCACTCCAGACAATACATTTATAGACCATATTCAGACTGCGTCAATGCGACGTGACGTTACTTGACGCCGAGTTTCAGACACGTCCTCGTCCACAGGGACGGCCGAGTGTAGACAGGCCCTAAAGCGGGCAAACACTATGGCCGGTTTTCCCAACACATCTTAAAATTTAAGCGCCACGTAAACACTGAATAAGCTGTCCCTAGTGCCTTGTACCGCTTCACCAACTTTAAGCTCTTCTTAAAATGTTTTAAGCAGCTCTTACTTTAGGCAGCCGAAACCGGATGCTCAACTCTTGAAGCTCTGCTTGAATCATTGTGAACAAATTAAAAGGAAAATGGCTGCTACTGAAACAGTTGTATGTACATAACCTCATATGTGTTATAAAGTATTTAATTTTATATATTAATTTTTTTGTAAATAAAAATATGAAATTATTGTGTATCAAATTTATTGAGTCTGGGTGCAAGTCCCTATTTGCTGAAATAACATATGACGACGGTCGGAAACAAAACTCGTGGCAGGCACATATATTTGTTATGTGTGTTTTCCACATATTTTCAAGAGGCAGAACCAATATATACATAGAAAATCGAGTGTAAAGGCAGGTAGCTGATTGATAAAATATGATTTTATTGAGTACGCGCAAGTTACGGAAGTATTTGAAATAAATGGAAAAAATGTTTGCCTTCACTACACTGCATAATTTTTACAGCGAAAATGTGTTTACATTATGCCTGTATGTACGAAATATAAAAGTATATGATTACTTTGATTGAATTTGAGACTGGACTTAATATAATGCATTTACAATTACGTTTTATTACACATGACACATTTTCAGTACAAGTTTTGCACGCATTCGACTTTGTTTTGTATTAGAAAAGCTAACGAGAGCCCAATTAAAGATGTAATTCAATTGTAATTGGTGATAATATTATTTATTCAAATTCGGGCACACTGGGCGTTTCTAAATTGCCCATGAATATCGTCAATGCTATTATCAACAAACTATCACATTTCCAAACGAAATTTGTACCGAATCTTTAAAACATAGCAGTAATGTCGTTCGTAAAACATAAAACAGTTCTATTAAGTAGAAATTTCGGGATGGCCTTGTAGACTGTAGTAAATGTATGCCCAGTGTTGTTTTTCGAGAGCGATACGATTTTTTCACGGAATATACATTACGTTTAGGGAATATTTAATCGATGACTAAACAAACAACATTTTAAAATTTATCATTAACCTAACGTATTATTTTTATAAAGCATTTAATATATAAATGCTTAACGAAAGCTACGTAAATATATGTAAC
This sequence comes from Dryococelus australis, assembly GCA_029891345.1. Lineage (NCBI taxonomy): Eukaryota > Metazoa > Arthropoda > Insecta > Phasmatodea > Phasmatidae > Dryococelus > Dryococelus australis. Next base: position 85,216,863 of record CM057002.1, on the reverse strand, counting down.
GAGTATAAAACATTACTCCAGTAGATAAAATATTAAACAACATTCTGACTAGTAAAAAACAGCCCAGTTCTAATATAGATCGTTGTAACTTCTGCTGCGACAAATCACACTTGGCACTGATAACTAATAAAAACTAGATCACAAAACATCACAGAATTGCAACACAACGCTTCACAATAGTAAATTAGCCTCGAAAAACTAAAAACTTATCTATTCACGTACGTAATTTTAACATACATAAATTTCGGTACGCGTAGTTAGTTGAACAAATCGAATACACAGATATTTTCCGTATATGCAGTGACATATGTTTTAATTGATTCCTAACATTCGTCAGGCAAACGATAAAGCTTTAATTGCTTACTATGAAACAAATATTTGGTTGTGATTTGTTTGCTCATAACAAGTAAACACAGCATTTCAAGGGGGGGGGGGGGATGTTTTTCTTCCCCCTTTTCTTTGAAATAATTCTCATTGGTTCGTTTAGTCACATGACCCCAACGTACCACTACCAACACGAGAATATTTACAACTTGTTTCTTTAAGCGACGCTTAGCTAAGACGCGCTTACAAAAATGAGTTTTACAGTGGTGAAACATCTCGACATCCTTAGCCGGGGCGGCTGTTGATGACATGGTACGAAGGTCGATGGGCGGGGGAGGGGGGGGGGGGTGTTATGAATGCTGTAGTGGGAGGAGGAGCACGGTGTTTAACAAAGGCCGCGCACGCGACGTAGCAGAACAGCTTGGCTAGAGGCGATAGCTGTTGTCCTGTATTGTGTCTGGGGTATGCTTGCACTCAATACATCTACTGCAACACTAGTATTATAATATGCATTAGTTTGCACAATATTTAAACGTTTACACAAAGTAATATATCAAACAGTCTTTCTTATTCAAATTTATATATTTTTTTTTTAAATTTGTTATGAGGTGAGATAGAGTGAAATTTAGGTTACGATAAATACTACTTATTGAAATAGTGAGAAGAAACGTACGTAATTATAGTATAGGCTGTTCAAGATAAAGTGAGCACTTTTGAAAGCCCTCTTATTTGGAATAATAGTCAGAAAATATATTTCATTTTTGCCTTATATGTTAACTTTCAAGTGCGGTGGAATATACACACGCTTATTATTACTTAAATGGCAATATTTATTTAAAAAGGTAGTTCAAGGATAAAACACACCTGGAATAAAAAGTAACTAGGGCCTCAAAAGTACTCATTTTACTGTGAACAGCCTATAAGAACAAATCTTGGTTAGTTGACAGGTGTCGCGCCCGGTTACAGTATTAAAACGACGTCCTGGGAACGAATCAGTGGAGAGTTTAATAGTCGATGCGCCACGACTCGCTTTCAGCGATAGTAGTATTTGTACATTTTAAACTCTAGCACACGTTTATTATTAATAACATATATAATTAAAAAAATATAATTTCAAACGAGTTGTAAAAAGTGTGTGTGAACTCGTAGTAGGATATGTAGCTCAGTTGGTGCGTCATGCTACGTTTTCAGAGTTAGTAGATGTAGGAACACACTTCGCAAACTCTGTCAGACTCAGAATTTTCACTGCAGACAAGTGCGTATACCAATATTTTTGAATGCCTACATATATTGCTTGAGAAATTATAAAAAAATAACTGTTGAACTCACATACAATTACTAGAATCTTTGCAGAAATAACATAAAAGTAATTATTAAAAAAAACAAAGGTGGTTATATATTAGGTAAGAACTTCCGGGAGTAATTTTCATCACAAACTTCCTTTTGCCATACATGTGTGTATTTTGTTCTGAGAACGCAGTTTCGCATGCGGTTAGAGAGATGACCTGTGTCTTAGAGGGCCCACTGGCATCTTGCGCAATCCTCTGGAAGATCCGAGGAGAAAATCTCTATTGTCTGTTTTGAAGTCGTTACAACTCGTCAAAGCTGGGAAATGTAATATATACCAGGGCTGTCTGTCATCTCATGCATCCCTGGGCACTCTATGGGTGTCTTTCGCCAGGTCGGTGAGTAGCGCGGATAATGGCCTGTAATGAACTCGTTCCGACACGCCAAGACTTGTCTTGCATGATGCTGGATTTCGCCTTACGTGAATGCCTTTTTATTGGACTGGGATAAAATCTAAGATTATATGTATATCTCACCACCTGTAAAAAACATTATTGCAAGCACATATTTTTTTATTAATTATTTTAATAACATTATTATTTTACTTGTGCGAATAAATAATTCCTTTCTCATAATAAGTAAAAACGGAAAGTGATTGATTAAATACTTCATTACCGCATACACAAGTGCGCAAGTATGCGATTAAAAAATAGTGGCTGTATTACGCCTGTCGCAGTCCACAATCCTACCTCTACCACTTAAAAAATTAGACTGAATATTTTCTACATAAAATCCATGCGAAATGTATTAAAACACAAAGGAATATGGCTGCCTATGGTGCATAAAAAAATTCTGTATGCGTACTTGTGTAATTAGAGATTGTAATTGCGATATGTACTAATGTATAATTAATTGCGCATACGCAAATGTTCGAATGTATTTAATTTATATAATTGTATATTCACTGCGTGGATATATTACCAACATGGCTGCCGGAGTTATAAGCATTAATACTAGTGAGTGGAGCTCACTCTGTACTGAGGAACGACAGGGTACGGATGTGCAAATAGGCTCTCTGCACACATAATTAGCTTTAGTACTTGTGATTAGTACTCTCTCTCTCTCTCTCTCTCTCTCTCTCTCTCTCTCTCTCTCTCTCTCTCTCTCTCTCTCTCTCCCTCTCTTCTCTCTCTCTCGCTACATACAAGACTTTCATTAAAGATTCAATGTGCATAATAATACATAATTACATATTCTAATTAAATAAACTTATTATTTATTCAGTTGGATATGTAGTCTCGGTATCTTTGATAAGTAATTCATTATAGTATATGCAAGGACGTACATACCCCAATGCACATGCAAGTGTGCATAATAAGATATTACAGTTGGAAACTAGGTTACGCAAATCGTTGGGGAGCCGACGGACTGGTCCATTACACATCCCGGGGAAGGGGTAAGGTAGGGAGCGAGCACGCAATACCTTCCCTGCACAGACGGTACCTGCTGTCGACCAGCGAGTGCAACTAGCCGGCGTGGCGAGGCGGGATGGAGGAGGGGAAAAGTGCATTCACAAGGGACACACGACTCCTACATGCAGCACAATGCCTCTCTGTGAGTGGAAACTGTCGCTGAGCAGCGAATGCATCTCCTCGGGGTGGTGGGAGTGGAATAGTGCATTCAGAAGTGCTAGGAGTACCTGGAGGGCTGGGGCTGGGCGTATAGCCCTTTCCTACTGGAACTCAGTTGAAAGCGAGCAGTGGTGTGGTGCGAATGTGCACTTAGGCTCTCGTAATTGTTCATTGCGACATGCAATAACTTTTCTATGCAACATGTACTCTCTCACTCTGTCATAATGCATTGTTGCATACGCAAGTGCGCGATTAAATTATTGCATATATGTATAATTTAATTAATCCAATTATTTATTACATTCGCGAATAAAATCAAAACCTGTGCAACTGCATTACCTCCCATCCCTCTCCACAGCAAGTGCATCACAGTTCATTCCGTCGCCAGAGTCCGAAGTGTCAACATCTAAAATGGTACTTCTGTCATTCTTGCTCTAACACCAAAATTACCAATCAGAGAATGGGTAAGTTCATATATCCTGCTGTTCCCAACCCTCACGCCTCATTTAGTACCCCCGGCAAGCATCGAACCAAGTACTGGCCGCTAAAACTCCATCCTGACGACCAACAACCCAACAGCGCCCACCAGAACACCCCTTCACATCTCCGGTACACTCCCAGTGTAAGGAGGAAGGGGAATGGGGAAATGCAACAGCATCACCGCCATTTCGAATAAATTAAATACAGTAGCGAAAATGCACTTGCAATTATGTATGGTGGTGGAATGGGGAATGCAACTGCATCGCTGCCATTTTGAATAAATTAAATACAGTAGCGCAAATGCACTTGCAATTACAATTACACATGCACCCGAAGTGCAACTGCACCAAAATGCACTTACACCAGAGTGCACTTGCACTGGAAGTGCAACTGCACCGGGGGAGGGGGAAGTGCAACTTCATCGCCACCATTTTGAATAAATTAAATCTAGTATTCCCGTGTGCCCCCTGCTTGCATAAGTTATACATACTCTGATACTATTGGCATTGAAGTATCATAATTATATACAAATTAATACACTTACCACAGTAATTCAAACCAGGCATTCATGCTCGTTCTACTATTGGAAGAAAAATCGTTCACTTATAGCACACCAAAATGTAATATTTTTGTGAATAACTAATTAATTGATATATTTTTTGTATTTTTACACATCATATTTTATGAATTAAAATGTTTTAATGATTTTCATATTTTAATATTTAGTGTAATTTTTTTTTATTATTGCATGTATGATGGCAGTTATTTATGTGTTTAAGTGGGTTATGTTAGCTACAGTTTCTTTTCTGTTTATACAGGATGAGTCATCAGCTCTGCAACAAACTGCGAGAGGACGTCCCTTGTAAAATTACAGTCCGGGTATATCTGATAACGAATGCCAGGAAACCACTCCCAAGGGCAGGAAACCCTTGTGAAGATGGGGTTGCAATTATAAACTTCATTTAATTACACTGTAACCACGTGATATTAAGGGATACAATCCTGCATGCATGCCAAACAATTCAGGCACTGTTGCATGCAAGTACCATGTTGACCTACCGCATATCCTACATAGTAAAATAGGGGCTGCCACCCATTCAAATAGTGAAAAAAGGGTAATCGTACATCGTCACGTAAATTATGATCACAGCCTATGAATTACCATTGCACGACATTAAAAAAAAAGTAGTTTCGGTAAGAAAAAACCTCCGACTAATGGTTTGCGAGAAAACAGGCCTCCAAGATTGTAAATGCCACGTAATGCTTATGAGGATGGCTAAATGGCTGATAACGACACAAAAGTGCAACAGTGCCTGAATTGTTTGGCATGCATGCAGGATTGTATCCCTTAATATCACGTGGTTACAGTGTAATTAAATGAAGTTTATAATTGCAACCCCATCTTCACAAGGGTTTCCTGCCCTTAGGAGTGGTTTCCTGACATTCGTTATCAGATGTACCCGAACTGTAATTTTACAAGGGACGTCCTCTCGCAGTTTGTTGCAGAGCTGATGACTCATCCTGTGTGTGTGTGTGTGTGTGTGTATATATATATATATATATATATATATATATATATATATATATAATTTTATTTTTATTTTGGTCTCGTATTTGTGAATGTTTCTGGACTTTTATTTTGTATCGTCGCAATTTTGAGACCACTTACTCTTTGATATAAGGGCGTTAGAATCGTTAGAGTGGTACGTTTGAATATATTTAAATTTATAGCCATCCAATTAGCAGATCAGGAGTTGGAAGGTACCATAAAAGACAGTTGGTCCGTGGGCTGTAAGCTTACATGTATGAAGACTGCTCTACATGCTTTTCGTTCCTGCCGCAGGAGAGGTTTACATTCAATGAGTTCCTGTTGTCATTAAAGAAATTTCTACAAGCTAGTCAACCTACAACAGATAATACTGAGTTTTTATTTTCAAATTAATTATCACAGTGACACGTAATACTATCGCCTATCCATTTGTTCTTGCAGCTCACAATCGACGCCGTTTTGATTTCTATTAAAGAGTATGTAACCCAGCATCTAATCATAGCGAACCCGAGAGAGAGTTTTGTGTTTTCACTGAGAAGAACTGGAAAGTTTCATGCAAGTTTTTAATTATTTTCTGGAAACTGTATAATTTTTGGAAGTTTTTAGTTTCTTTTGAAAGCCAGTTAAAGACATTTTCATACTAGCTCTTGGAGCGTAGGTACACAGTAACGGCCACTACCCAACGATCGTAGATTAATCTTCTAATTAAATTCTTTTTGCAGTTGCCATCAAGGATCATTCTGAAACATATTTTTCATTATTTTTTATTTTGAAATCTGGAAATTAATTTTCATTAAAAGATCAGATTTCGAAACAAGCCGTGGTTTACGACACTCATTCAGTAGTGAGATGTTTATCCCTATTCCTCCTAACCATAACTTTAATATCCTTGTCTGAACGGGTTTTTCTCACATGTGTGTTCATAATCGCGTAGAAATGGTGTGTGCAATGGCAGAGTGTTCGTAAGTAAAAGGTGTGCCTACTGTTCAGCAATCTGCACGGTACCGGGCTACAGTTACCCATCAGGTTGGTATAATACTGTCCTTAAGTACTCATTCCCTACAATTCTGAAACATTTGATTGAATTATACAGTAGAGGTAAAAAACGAAGGCACTGCTGTTACCAAGGGGAAAAAAAACTGCGCAGCTAATATTCTCACTCTACCGAATGACGGGGTATGGCATTACTAGTTGCTGGGCTGGCTCGCAGTAATCTGTATCCCAGTAATGGTATCTTCTGCTCCATGTATTTTCCTCTTGCTTGGCGTTATGCTGTTATTGTGCCTGTTTTGAAGAAGGGAGCTCGTAACCACCTTTCAACTTCAAATAGGCCCATCAGTATGTTGTCTGTCCTTTCTAAGGTTGCTGAGTGCATTATTTATTCTCCGCTTCTCTCTGAAGGCGAAGGTCTGTCTCTTTTGCCAAATTACACAGTTTGGTTTTCGCCTCAGACATTCAGCTCCCCACGCCGCTGCCATTGCTGTAGATCACACCACTGCTAGTTTGAATGCCCACAAACACTCTGCTATGGTCCTCCTCGACATTTCCAGGGCATTTAACTCCGTGCACCATGACGCCCTCTTCACAAGCTCTTTCGCCTAAGGATTTCTTCACATCGTTTGTCTCTTCTCCGTTCATTCCTTGCTTCCAGCTACTATGTGGTTGGCGTGGAAGGTTGATGTTCAACTGCATATGGTGTCGTGCTGGCGTTCTACAAGGATCTCTCTTGAGCCCGCTTTTGCATGCATTAATTACATCTAATGTCTCCCAGCCTCCGGGAGCTTTGGTAATGCTTTACGCAGATGACACTGAGCGTGCGGCCCGCGGCACTCAGTGCACTCGCGGCATGCTCCAAGTGACACAGCGACACGCACAGGCAGCCCGCAGCTTCTGGACACAGAGGAATGGTGGTCCGCAAGCCGCCACTACCTCTCCCGTCTGGACCAGCATCTACTGCACCAGTGAGTCTGCCTCTCTCTCTCTCTCTCTCTCTCTCTCTCTCTCTCTTCTCTGCTCCATTATAATGCTAACAATATTTCCTCACAGCTGTTTTCCAATATTGGAGGACGCCATGGAGCGATAAGGGCTACACTGCATGAGCTGTGACATAGCTACTAAGTGCAAACTCTCAACCGGCACTGCGTGCAGTATTGTCATGCTGTGTGCGTCTACCTATGGGAAGTTTAGCGCTCACCTTATAATGCCATTGGTTGAAAATCTGCGGCGACGTTCAATGCAGGCTCCTCGCAAATTCTTGCATGTATCCAAAGCATATATTTTGAAAAATCAGAACTTTGAAAAATCAATTTTTAGCTATGTTGGAATGGTGTGAAAGGTCCTCGTCTGAAGTGTGTCTTCTCAGCACACTGGACGCACATTTAATAGTTCCGTGAGGAAACGCGCGTGTATCTCAAACATACTGCAACATAACTCAAGCACCAGGTATGCGGTCTCTTTAAGCTCGTGTTCACACTGTCAAGTTTTTCCGTCATACTGCTTAAAATGAGTTTCCTCAGATAAAGTTCGAGTGGTATGAAGTCAGCGAAACGTCATAAACGACACCATATTTGTCTGGAAAAGTTGGATGGCTCCATTTCCCACCAAACATTATGTATGATGGACGTGTTCATGGACGTTTGGCGAGTTCAGTCAACCAGAACTGCACACAATCTTTAAATTGGCAACTAACAACCATAAATCAAATATGGTAGTGAAGGTAATTAATTTATCAGAACAAGAATGTTTCCCAGAGGATGCTCCTATTCTGCATGCCCGAGTTCAGAGTGGACTCAGCTCGCTTTCTCATTACTATGATCACTGGGGTATTCGCCCTAATCCGGCAAAGATTTCTTATGTCTTCTACACCAAGCGGTGCAGGCGTCCACCCCCTCCTCCTACTCTTTAAGCTGCTGTTCTCTCATGGCCACCTGTTGCCGAATATTTGGGCGTGCATTTAGATGCGACACTCACCTGGCATCGCCACATCGCAGTTATGGTGGGGCGGGTGAAGGGACTCCTCTCACACTTATCACCTGTGTTGACTCCATCTCGCCGTTTGTCACAAGATGACCATGTGGCTTGTAGCAGGCGCTGGTGCTCCCGGCCCTGTCATACACCGCAGTTGTCTGGGCCTATGATCAACCTTCATGCTACCTGCAAGAGGTATGGGCTTACAATGCTGCTCTTTGGCTGATCGTGGGACGCCCATGTCGGACTGCGGTCGCCGCCTTGTACAAGATGGCTGATGTGGAGATCCCTGCTGATCTCATTCGTCGGCTCACATCTCGCTTCTAACATCGGGCGGCTGATCACTTCAACCCCCTCATCGCTGAGATTGGAGACTACTACGTCGAGTCGCTTGGGCCTCACCGATGGATTCATGATTTCCTGTGTGATGATCCACCCTAATGTTGGGGCACTTATTCAGCGAACCAGAACATGTGCTCCATAGCATCATTGCATCATCCTGTGGTGCTCATATGTGTGGAGTTATTGCCTTTTCGTTTCGCTCACTGATGAGCTTTAGCGTGTGGGCCCCCATGGGCCGAAGATCTTCCGTGTGGACCCCCGAGGTCTGATATCTAGCCTGTGAGCCCCCGTGGGCTAAACCATTGCGTGTGTGCCCCATGGTTAATGCTTCTTGCGTGTGGGTCCCCTGGGCCAAGCCTATGTGTGTGTGCCCCTGTGAGCTGAATTTCTTATGTATTCATGTATCTTCTTTCTACTTTTTAAATTGAGTGTCTTTTATGTTTCGTTTTGACGTGTACATGTGTAAATGAGAGCACTGTATGTTGCCGGTTGATTCCCGACATGTGGCTGGGGTCGAGCTTCGGATGCCGACCTTCGCGGCTGCTTATGTGAGGGTGTCCCCCTCCCAACCCCTACCACCGCCAATGTGATCCCTGGTGGCCTTGCAGGCCAGGATCACTTACAGCCATCATTTCTAGAATAAATAAATCAGTATTTTTATGATTACTATGTTTCGCTTGCTACCCCTCTTTGTGTTCTTCTTGATTACTTGTAATTTTATTAACGAATAAAAATATTTTCAGTGTGTTTATTTTCCCCATTTTCTGTATTATTGATTCTGATTGATGCAAGGGGCTCCTCTAATAATGTAATTGTTTATTGTTTGCAATAACTGTAACTTTAAATTTCTCCTGTATTTTTTTTCTCTTGCGCTTTTCAGGTGAACTGTGTTTTTTTTTTTTTTTTTTTCCCCCAACACTATTTTATTTTCTGTTAAAAATTGTAATTATGTTCTCTTCTTCTTTTATCTTCGACTTTAAGTGTGGAAGAGTGCGAAAGCACTGGGACTCATTAATTTCAGATTACCTAATGCTGATGTATGCCCCACGTGGGCAAAATTTGTAAATTATGATCAATAAGGCCGTTTAATTATTATTAAAATAACTATGTTAAGCACTGGAGGTGTTTGTGAAGTATTACTAATAATTAATTAGCGCCTCCCCTCAAAAATCCCTTTAAAAATCTCGTAATTATATATATTTTTCACAAACTTGATCATATCAAACAGAATCGCCTTCTCTTTCGGACTGTGGGGTGCTTTATCACTAATTTTTACTCGCCGCCACAAAAAAATTACAGCAAAACTGTTCCCAACCTGCTTTTCCAATAACAAATTCAAAGTGCAAACATAACATAAATAAAATTTGTACGCAAACATGCGATAAAACAATGCCTTGAGGAATCTTCAACAGTGGTTCAACCAAAAAAACCTTGGCTAGGTTGCCAAATTTCGAAGTGGAGAGGCACCCACATCCCATTCGTCCAGCAGTCTGCTGGTTGACAACTATATGAAGGGTGGAGGACCGCCAGCAAGCCGCCGAACGAATGTCTGCCAACAGCTTGCCGCTAGAAGTTGTTTATAATTACGGCCCCAAAGCTGAGCCAGTGGTGGGAACCAACTCCCAGGGCGACTCATGACCTTACAAATAATTGGCAATCAAGTGATTCAGTCTGTACTCAAATAAGTAAAATCAAGATGTTCTGCCACGTCTAGCTAACCTTTGCACAACCAGGGGATGTAAAACTCAATGTTACACGAGTTATTTTCTACATGTATACTTCCACAATAGAAAAAAATGCTATTAAGATGGTATGCACGGATTTGTGTTTGTATATTTTGAACAACAAATACTAATACAAATACCTAAGCTCTTTCAAATGAAATGGGAAATGTGAATTTTCATAAAAATATATTGTAGTTCCTAATCGTCCTTCAAGTCCTTATAAATGATCCAAGTTTATCAAAACAGAGCGCAAAGACTGGTCGTTGTAGGCAATACACAGTATGTCAGTTTGGCTCTGTCACCAACCAAGCCGCAGAAACCACAAGGGAAGCATTCACTCCCAAAGAGTAATCTTATCGGGAGAAGAGATAACGAGCCCCTGCTAATGCCCGGTTGCACCAACATCTTCCCCGATCCGAGATAGAATGATCCTAGTTCCCAACCAGGATCCAGTTTGATATTGGTTCTAATGTAAAAGTGTTGCCTCAACGAAATTTCTTGATTTTGGATCTCCGATTCGTCGATCTTGGTTCCCAAGTGAGAGATCGACATTAAGTATGAGACAAATTTTGCCATTGGTTCGTAATATACGATGTCATGGAAGTAGGCGTATTTTGCACTATACATAGAACTGGATTTGCGATGTTTGATCTGTTTTAAGTGAATTATTGTTGTACGAATACTACGGAATGATATTCAAGTGCGTATAATGTTGTTTTAATTTTCCAATAATATAATCGAACATAATTCTATCTGTTGGCGTATTTTCAAACTACATTTGCCTACGATGACTGCTGATCTCGGATCTAAATTTCGAACAGCCAATTTCGGTAGTTCGAAATGAACGTCATCTCAGTTCTCCAGTCCAGCTCTGAACTCGAATGGTGCAACAGTTTCCTATGTCGAACTGAGATCCTATCTCGGATCGAGTTTCGAACCACGATGGTGCAATCGAGTATTAGTGGCATCCCCATTCCTTCCACCTGCTGGCCACTCGCCTGTAAGTAGTTCCGCCACTCGCCACCACCATCATCATTTCCAACAGCACTGCATTGATGGGAAGTAAGTCCTGAATACTGAACGGAATTGTCTTGAAAACGACCGATTTTGTGCTTCTAATGAGCGTTAGTTTAGCTCTTTCGGACACGGCATTGATGCGTGGCAGCAATAAAAATGTTGGTTATTGTTTCTTCTTTGCCCTGCCGTAGTTGTTACTCTGGTCCACTGTGTATGTGCGGAGTGGGAAGCAATTTACTAGGATCCTGCACTCATCGCTAGCGAAAATTTGACGCTTTTCAAATTTGACGCTTTTCTCAATAATTTTTTTTGGCTTTTTTTGGATGACATAAAGGTGTTTTCTAGCCATAAAATCCTAGCATAGTTACTTGAAAGTGTCATATCCTATTTTTATCTGTATCCACGTTTTGTATAATGTATAGTGGATAATTGCTCTTGAAGTCTGCACATTGGCCTTATGCAGAGGCATAAATAAATATTATTTAGTAAAAGAAATATATTACTCAAGTAAACCTAATTTCATATGAGCAAAGTAGGAGGTTTACTTGATCAAAACCTCGTACACATATTTTCAACAGGTCTAGTATTATGAAGCTACATATTAAAGAAATTTATTATTAAATATCTCCATTAAATATTTAAAAAAAAATGAGCAAAATCAGGTAGGTAGTATACAAAAGCCGATTCTGGCACACCTGGCATCAGGCAGAGGATCGGAGGATTGCAATTAGCATTATTTCTAGCGTCGGGCTGAGGACTGTTTACCGCCGAATCTTCTTTTTTTCTTTCCTTTTCCCACCAAAAATGGTCGATTTCGCCTACAAAAACGTCACTTTTTTCCATTTCCCCCCCAAAATCCCCCAAATTTCCCTCCCACCATTGGCGACCATGTTGGCAGCTAGTACCGGCTGCCATTTTTTAAATCATAATTAGCATAAACCAGGGCCGAACCCACATCGTAGTGTTTGACTCAATGAGGAGAAGGAGGAGTTTGCCCTTCGTGGCAGAGGTTTGCCCAACGTGGCTGAATCGGTCGGAGAGTCTCTCAAATTCGTAGCTTCTCAAATGCCTATTATTCCCAGCGGCCATCTTGGTATCGACGACCTATGTCTACCCAGGACAATTGGCGACCAGCTGAGGATGTCGACCATTTTGGTGGCCAGCGCCTCGCCGGTAGCGGTGGTGGAGCATCAAGGTGTCCCGAACGATCGGATTTCGTGTAACACTGCCTCCTCATTAAGTCTGTGTATGTGTGCATAACACTTGTAAGCATAGTTGGCTGTAACTTACGAACCAATTAAGTTTTAGTTGTCAAATTCATATCATAGACATTCGCCACGACTAGGAGAGGGGTCGCAGGGACAAGTATGGCCTATATCAGTGTATAAGCATAGTTGGGTGTAATTTCCAAACCATTTGAGTTATAGTTGGCTAATTCATAACATAGACATCCACCACGGCGAGAAGAGGGGTCACATGGACAAGTATTCCCTATGTTAACTTATAAGCATAGTTGGCTGTATTTTCCGAGCCATTTGATTTATCATCACCAAATTCATAACATAGACATAAACAACGTCTATGATAGATGGTTGTAAGATACGCACCACCATTCGTCAAAAGCGATTTCCTAGTAGCACAATGAATGCATACTGGTGTGGTCACCAGTAGACAAGGCTGGCAGGCGACACATGGGAACGTAGGATGATGCGACCTCGGCGAGCCAGCCAAGCTGTTTAGAAAACACCCGCATCAGGGAAAGGTATTGAGGCTGGGAGTGGCCATATATAAGTCTGGGGCGATAGCAGCTTGCAGTCATCTTGAATCCAGACGACAGCAACATGACTCCCGGAGAGGACCATAAGGCCCATGGTCCCACTTCGACTCCAGCCTGCTACCGCCGTCGAGGAGGTCTACACGCTGGCGATGACGAGAATAGCCAGGGTAAATATAATTCCAGTAGGGTGTTCTAGGTCGTGACGAGTTAGGGATACTCGTGTTAGAGTTTAAACTCCATAAGAGTCAAAGAGCACTATATTAGACGCTAACCTTGCCGACAGCTAACTTGTGGGTATAACCTGAAGTAAAGTAACATGTTGGGCGATTCATGTATTAAGCTGTATAGTGATGTGAGTAAAATATACATAGTGTTTTGTACTTGAAGTGCTCTATCTATCTGACTATTACCATCTCCCTTCTTGTGTGACCTGACCCATCCTTAGGATAGGCCACAGCAATACGATGATGGTGGCGGCCATTTCGGTAGCCAGTCGACAATCGCATAGGATTGCGATGGCCATTTTGGCAGCCAGTGGTAGCCATGAGGCGGGTGACGACATCGCACACACATGGCATGTACACCTCCTCCACTGCCGACAGTGGCCATCCTGGCAGTCAGTTGGGGGTCACCCTGACAGCACTTCAAGCTCTCTATTTCCGGTCAGTGTTCACTGGGTGCTCCCAACCGATATTACATTTTTTTCGTTCGTACCAATAGTGTGCATGTTCCGTTCTTGCATTCCACTTGGAAGGGGGGACCCCATTACAAGACACCCTGCCAACCGCAGGTCAAGTAAGAGCTATGCTTGCATATAAGCATAGTTGGCTGTAATTTCCGAACCATTTCCGAACCATTTGAGATACAACTACCACAAGTGTAACATATGCATAACCCCCGACGGCGACGAGAAGGGGCGCATGAACAAATCTCTTCCTGTCTGTCTCCCCTTTCGTACACACCTCTCTCTCACTCCTGTTCCCTCAGTGCCACGGCAAGACCACACACACTTCTCACGCAATCTCTTCTCTTCTCACCTCTGCCAGCAACACTTCCTCGCACTCTCTAGCTCTTGTCCTCACCCTGCCCGCCGCCAGCCACCATCACCACAGGTCATACTTCCTCGCGTGTTCGCCATTGCCTGGCCATGATCCAGCTACATCGCCGCGCGCCGACCCCCCGAGCATACATGAACAGAGAACAGACACCCTTTCCAACCCTCGCACTCAAGGCATAACATAGGCATTCACCCCGACTAGGAGAAGGGTCGTGGATCAATTATGCCCCATGACAACATATAAGCATAGGTGGTTGTAATTTCCGAACCATTTAATTTATATTTGCCAAATTCATAACATAGACATCAACCACGAATAGGAGAAGGGTCGCAGGGTCAAGTATGTCCTGTCGACATATAAGCATCATTGACTGTAATTACCGAACCATTTGAGATATAGTTGTTAATTCATAACATAGACATCAACCACGACTAGGAGAAGTGGCACAGTATGCCCTATGTGAACTTAGAAGTTTAGGTGATGATAATTTCCGCATCATATAACATAGGCATCAATTATGCCCCATGACAACATATAAGCATAGGTGGTTGTAATTTCCGAACCATTTAATTTATATTTGCCAAATTCATAACATAGACATCAACCACGAATAGGAGAAGGGTCGCAGGGTCAAGTATGTCCTGTCGACATATAAGCATCATTGACTGTAATTACCGAACCATTTGAGATATAGTTGTTAATTCATAACACAGACATCAACCACGACTAGGAGAAGCGGCACAGTATGCCCTATGTGAACTTAGAAGTTTAGGTGATGATAATTTCCGCATCATATAACATAGGCATCAATTATGCCCCATGACAACATATAAGCATAGGTGGTTGTAATTTCCGAACCATTTAATTTATATTTGCCAAATTCATAACATAGACATCAACCACGAATAGGAGAAGGGTCGCAGGGTCAAGTATGTCCTGTCGACATATAAGCATCATTGACTGTAATTACCGAACCATTTGAGATATAGTTGTTAATTCATAACACAGACATCAACCACGACTAGGAGAAGCGGCACAGTATGCCCTATGTGAACTTAGAAGTTTAGGTGATGATAATTTCCGCATCATATAACATAGGCATCAATTGTAGGTGTGTGGGGGTCACCCTGGCAGCACTTCCTACTCGTCGGTTTACTGGCCGCCATCATGGGCACCCACCACCGGCGGTCGTCAGTACAGAAATAGCCGTCCTCGGAGCACTGCCCGCTTCACTACCAGCTCCATTATTTTTTTGACAGGGCGACCTCCAAGACTCGGTATTCAGACGTAATCTGTAAAAAAAATGACAGTCGTCTTCGGTGTACTCCCTGCCTCCATGCTCCCCTCACCACCCTTCATGTGTGCAAATGGACATCGTCGGCGCACTTGTCACCAGCCACCATTTTGCTAGACAGTGTTTTCCAAGATGGTGGACCGAATTGACAGAGGCGGAAGTCCTGGTCGTCCGAACTGTTTAGTTGTCAAATTCATAGTCCAACCATATTGGTAAGGAAACACAACATCCATCAGCTCAAAAGAAAGCATTATAAATGTAACTGTTTTATCTGGTAGACACACAAGCACATACGAACACACGCACATGTACGCCCGCCTGCACGCACAAGTTGTCACCCCACACGTACAACACATGCTAGAACGATAAGCTTCATGTTACGAAACGAATTATCCCCTACCTTAACTGGTGTAGCAGTGAATACTCATATGCCACGAAATCGTACTTACTTCTAGACAGCCACCCCCCCCCTCCGACTCTTCAATGTGCGTATGTACTTCCAGACAGATGGTCAGTACCACCTCACTAGGGAGGACCGAACTTGTACTCGTGAGTCGTGTACTGAGACTTCGTTGTTTGCAATGCGATGTCACTCACATTTAACACACACAATCATCACTAGACAGCAGAGTGCTCGCACATACAACAACACATGTTAAAATGATAAATTTATTATTACGAAACAAATTATTTCCTACCTTATCTGGGGTAGCAATAAATACTCATAGACCACGCGCACAGCCCGTCGTCGACGTGACCTCGCTGGAAGCGGAGACCGCAATGACCGGTCCCATCTTTCCTTTCACGGTAGATACCAACCAACTACTGCATCTCCTCCACCCCCTCCTCTTGTCAAAGTACATAGCGGTATGCTATTGAAAAGAAACAATGCATGTGCCCTGAACAAACCTCGAGGTATCATAGGTTCAATCTTCGTAGAGAGTGGTAACACAAGTCGACATAAAAGCCGACATGTTGACTACAACAGTGTTAATAATTAAAGTCAGTCCCCGACCTGCACTCGCGTACCAAGCCCATCAAACGCACATACACATACTCAACCCACGAACTGCTAATACCATGCAGAGGAGAGGTTTATTTTTACCTTAACTGGTGTAGCAGTGAATACCCATAGACCGAGAGCACATCTCGTCGTCGACGTGACCCAGATTTAAGCGGGGTAGTGTGTGCGCCCGTGCTTTATATTTCATATTATTTTTCTCGCACCACTGTAAGAAATTTCCTTGCTTTCTGACTACCAACTTGGAGGAAGCTGTTGTACTTACTGAGCTTTCTGCCTACTTGATAACTTTCTCACTTTAAGGTTGTGCTACTTTAGCCATACTGTTCATTAGTATCGCAATTTTTAGCACTTATAATAAATGCCAACTAGCGTTATTGTCAGAATTATAATGGTGGAACAGCTGATGTAATTGTAATGTTCCCGTGAGAGGACAGAGAACATTTGCATCTGACGAATTGCAGACCTGGTTTCCATGTATGTATTAGTAGGCAGGTCCATGTGCGTTATCTGCCACTTATCATGAATTGTACCATTTACTGAGTATAAGGAACTACCTTCACTTGCTTTTAACTGCTGAGCTTCAAAGTTGTTATTTTGCAACCATTGTACCGGCAATATGGAGTATGCCTTTCCATTTTTTAGGGCTCTTAATATCACAAATGTGGGTGGCTTTAATAATTATTTTATTAGAGGTGATTTTGCAGCCACTTGGTATGTTACGTTCTATGGTTCCGAACTTAGGGTTGGGAATAACTTTACTTAGTGTTTTATTTGTGCATCTAAGTATCAGTTCACCAGGCACATTTGTTATGGCATAATGATGGGGTTCGGTCGCATGGATATAGAGTGAGTTCCCTGGCTCGCATTTGAATTTGCAGCTTTCGAATACGATGTGCAGATCTTTGAGATATATGGCAGCTTTCAAGCAATGTGATTGCGAATTGTTCACGGCCTGTTTAGAGAGGAATAAAATACCCTGGTTTTATTCTGTGGTATCATAAAGTTCCCTCGTTTCTTGCGTGTGAATGACAATTGCTATAATGTTTGATGGTGTTCCTACTGTGCATGTCTGATAATTAAATTGGTGTGGTACGTTCGTAGACCTGAAGAATTTCCACATACTTTTTATATTTTTCAAAGGGACCTGTACTTTAATTAACATTTGAGTAGGGGACAGCATGCATTCTGTTAGTGGGGATGTGTAGTATTTTAACATCTGTGTGGTTGGAATACTTAATTCTAGGCCTAGGGTGCGAATGTGCGAATATTTCTTTAGACAATGCTTCGATTGGCAAGAATTTTTGTTGGCATTGCTGCATGTATGTACTATGTCTTAGTTCATTGATAACATCATTTATTATTTGTAGTGCCATACTGGTGAGTAATTGAGATTGAATTTGAGCATACTCTAATTCTTTGTTATGACTATACAATTGGCGTGACATCGCCCCTGTATTTTGACTGAGATCATTTACCTTGTTCTCGACCTTACCTTTTATTTCCGATATACTATGAATAGTAATATAAAGATTGTTGTTGGATGTAATGGCATTGTTTTCCAATTAGTTTAGTTGCAGGGATAAGGATTCTTCGTTAGTAAGGAGTGTTTTTAAGTGTCGGGAAGTGAGAATGTCGCAGCACCATGTTGCGACATCCCCCAGGAAGGTAATGCCACATTTTCTTTTATTTGACATAGATACTTCAGATATAAATTCTTGTACAATGTTTTGTGTAGTATCAGTAAAGTATTGGCGCAAGGGCTCGGCGTTTTTTTCATACTGTCGAATTCTGATACATGCCTGATGGTACCACACATCAATGTTGCTAGAAGCTGCAGGTTGGTGAAGTGGCATGTTGTAGGCCAGTGGTATTGTCTCTTCGTAAGCAATGTCTGGAGACAGTTCTAGGAAGTAGATCCCACTGTGCATCTTTAATATGGGATCTCCAGGTGATGCTGTCACCGCGTAGTATGTAAGTAACAGCAGGAACCCCACATTCATATTTCCCATTGCAGTAACTCATTATCTGTAACATACATATGAATGTTAATTTCTTATATTAGCAATTTTGATATTTCTCGTATTAACTGTTTCTGTTTTAGTTACCCCTCGCTTTTTAATTTCGATTACTATTGTCGATGGCCCCAATATGTACTGTATCCTGTATGGGCCGTGATATTTGAAGGTCAATACCTTCTGTCTGGCATGATTCACTTGTGCCTGATTACGGGCTTGGTGCAGCTGTTCGCACCAGTCCTCTGCATGCTGTGAGAAGGTGTGAGCGATGACATGGCTTGGCTGAACGGCCTTGACACCGTGTAATAAAAAAATGGGGAGTACTTTGTGCTTCTATTTATAGATGAATTGTAATTAAAAATTATATATTTGAGATATTTGTCCCAGTGTGATTGATCCTCATTGGCAGATGCTGTGAGTTGTTGCGACAGTACTTAATTTACTTGTTCCGTCATCCTGTTGCAGGACGGGTTATATGCTGTCATTTGCAATTATTTTATCTGTAGTTTCTGTAGTAGCTCCATGATAAGCTCGTTGTTGAAATATGTTGCACAATCTATGAGGATGGATTTAGGACATCCGTATGTCAGAATGACATCTTTGATAAACTACATGCACGTGATAGCATCTATGGATTTAACTGGTTTGGCCACCACATATAGTGTGAAAAATTCCGTCATTAGTAGTATGTATTTATGTCGCTGTTTGTAGAGGGCCTTTTGTATCGATACCCCAAGAATGGAATATGGGGGGTGGTTTAATTAGGGTCATGAGGCCCATTGGTTTTTCATTTGCTATGTTTGACCTTTTGGCAGGTGGGACAATTTTTTATATAATTCTTGACATCTTTGGCCATAGTGTCCCAATGGTATTGGTTTTTTATATTTTGTAGAGTTTGAAATTGGCCAAAGTGTCCCCCACCTAATAAAGCGTCATGGTGTGCCATAATGATTTCAGGGACATAGTACTGCGGTACTAACGCGAGTCTCTTTTACCCTATTGGGGGTATGGACTTTGTAAAATATTTCGTAGTTGTCAGTTATGCCATAACATCTTACTAATCTTAAGTATTTGGTCGTTGCCTTTTGAGGGTGAGTAAGTGCCAATTTGAGTTGAGCAATGTGAGGGTCGTTGGCGTATTCTGCTAAGAATGGTGACGAATGTATTTGTGTGATAGGGGCCAGGAATAAGTGAGTGTCATCTTCGACCTTAATATATTCCTGGCCGTGTATGCAAATGGGGTGGTATAAGGGTTGAGAGTTCTCTATAGAGATGTCGATTTTACAATGTAATCTTGGGTCGATACAGGTTAATTTAATTACATTAGCGTTACCTTCCTTCGTGATTTCAAATTTTACATGGTATATTGCTGTTGTTATTTTTGCAATCGCTTCAGGAGGTAGATATTCCTCATTTATAATTAATTTTGTTACACAGCTTTTGTCAGTTGTCATGATTTCTGGTTCTTCCGATTATTAGTTATGTATTAAGCTATATTATTCTTTACTTCTTCTTCAGCTTTGTGTGGATTTTGTAGTAGTTTCCGCGAGTGCTTTGTAAAATGATGTGCAGTTAATGAATTCTGGTTTTATGGGATATTGTTGATTCTCTACTTTAATGTGAGTTATTTCCAATTTACCTGTTGTGGGAATTCTACTCATGGCATCCGCCAATATACTTAACTTCCCTTTGACTATTTTGGGTTCGAATTTGTACTCCGTTAATGCAATCGCCAGTTTATGTATTCGTACATTATGTTCGACCATTGTTTTCAAGTTTCTTAGGTTGGCATAGTCAGTTTCAATACTGAATTTTCTACCATATAAATACTGTTTGAAATATATTACAAAATATTTAATGGCCGAAAGCTCGCATTCCATTGCTGACCATTTCTTTTCATCCAGCGAAAGCTTTTTCGACGCAAATGAGATTATATTATGCTCTTTGCACCCTGGAATTTCTCGCATCAGTTCTGTGCCTATCGTTGTCTGAGATGCATCGCATTCTGGTATAGTATGATGGTCATCCTGAAACATTACTAGTATCGGCGGATTTAATAGGGCTGTGCTTAGTTTAATAAACACTATCTGGTGTTCGTCTTTCCATGTAAATGGTGTTGAATCTTTTATGAGAACTGTAAGTGGTTCCGCTAATTTGGCATTATTATGTATGTACCTTCGTAGGTATGATGTCAGCCCCGAAAACGTGCCTAACTGCTTAAGGTTTTTGGGTTGGGCCATTTGTTTTATTGCCTCTATTTTATCAGGGTCCGTTCGTATCCCATCTGGTGTTGTATAGTGACCTAATATCTTAATCTCTTGTTCTGCAAAGTTACTTTTTTTTGCATTAATTTTGACGTTAAATTTGCGTAGTCTTTCCATGACTTTTCGCATATTGTCCATATTTTCTTGAAAAGAATTGTCTAAAATTAAAATGTCGTCTATGTGCACTACTCCTGTGTTCCAGCGGAGGGGCCCAAGCATAATGTCCACAAAATTTTGAAAGTATTTTGGGCTTGTGGCCAACCCCATTGGCATACGAGCGTATTCGTATAAACATACGCAGTCCATGCTAAATGTATGTTTTTCCATATCTTGTTCCCTTACTAGGATGTCATAAAACACGCTGAACATATCTATAGAAGAAATGTACTTGGAATTTTGCAAGGTATTAATTATATCTTCAGTTCTGGGGATGGGGTATTGAACTTTTTTAAGATGTTGATTGAGTAACATAAAGTTCGTTAAGAATCTTATGCCACCCTGGCATTTCTTTATTACAAGACTTGTTGCGGCATAAGGCGACTTGGAAGGGGTGATTATCTGCACGTCTAGCATCTGCTGGATTTGTTCCAGTACTTGTTCACGTAGCTGGGGATTTATTCTGTACGGCTGGTATGAATCGGTTCCGTTGTTGTTAGTTCCAATTTTATCTCATGATCTTTTGTTTCAGTTTTCTGTAATTTTGCCTTCAAACCGGTCTTTGTAAGTGTCGAGAACTTATTTTAACTGTTCTCTCATGTGTGCGGACAATTTTTCATTTATGCTAGCTGTAGCTTTAGTTTCGCTCGGATTTCCTAGTGCTTCAATTTTGTTCATGTAATATTCTATGCAATTATTTGTTTCGTAATACAGTTGATTTGTGTTTATAGGAATCTCAATGATGCCTTTGTTATGGTATGAGTGTACATACATTATGTCTTTGGTGAGTACTGGCACTATGTCGTATCTGTTGATAAAGTCCACTCCCAATATAATGTCCAGTTTTAAATTGTCAATGAGTAGGAAATCTTGGTTAAAATTGTATCCTGCTGTATTGATAGTTAAATATGTTCTGTATTTAGGTATTTCGATGTCTGTTGTGGCATCCACTAATGAAAATTGTTCGGTGAATGTTTACAGATAATGTTTGTTAACAAGTGTAGTGGCTATGCAAGAACGTGAGCATCCTGTGGCAAGCAACAGATTATAAGACCTGCCCGCGAGCCGGACAAGGACGTACAGCATCGATGTTTGCACGTATCTCGCGCGACAATTGTCCTTGCCGGTCAGCAGGCCTTGGATGTTATGTGGCTCAGTTTCTCTTTGTCATTATCGCCAATTTTTTTCATGTTTGTGTTTTTTGTAGAATGTTGTGTGTTGTTAATATCAGTTAACGGGATCCGTAGTTTAACTTCCGTTAGGCCGAAACGTCTTTTGAAATTTTTGAATCTGTCCTTTATGTTTGTATTGAAATATTCTGTTTTATTTGGAAAGAGCGGGCATTCCCTGGCTCGATGCCCTTAGTAAAAGTTTAGCGCACACATCATGGCTGCCAGCGACCGCGGTACAATGAAGGCAGCATGTGCACTGATATCACAATAATGATAACGCGTGCATTCCACGGGCCCGACCTCGACTTGCCGCGCCACTTCCGCAGTGTCTACAATCTCGGCTTTCATGGGCGCCGTGTTTTGGTGATGTGATGCAGTGTCCTTGTGTGTGGTGTTGGGATTACCCTGTTTGTCCCTTGAACTGCATTTTTGAGCTTTGAAGGTGATACCTGACATCCCAGTTTCGGTGGTATCGCATTTGGTTCGTTCCTGTGTAACTTGACTTTTATGTACCTGGGGTTGTTGAAATTTCACCGGACAAAAATTGAATTTAGCAATTTCCACATACCATCGTATTGGTACTCTCTTGCTAAAAAGCGCCTCAAAGGCATTAGTTACTTGTCTTACATTATTTTCCGGGCTCATATCTACTCTTGACTGACTTTCTGTGGAATTTACATCACTTGTACTACTCTTTATGGTAGTATAGCCCCTGTCATTAATTTGAGCTCGGTTCTTTTCGCCATTTTTGCGATTTTCTGTACTTGTCATTTTTCCTGCTTAAGGCCCGTTTGTTTTTGTAATTTTTGTTTTACCACACCTTACTTACTGTTTTGTCTGTGGGTGTGGTGATTACTGCCCCCTCGTATAGGAGTTTTTTTATCCTTATTTTCGGGTGTTGAGTAGTACATGGTTCTTGTTTGCATGTGATTTTGGCCGTTATTGTTTTGTGACCGATATTTGTGGAAATTGTTTGGATTCTAAAATTTTGTGTTTTGTGGTGGTTTTCTGTTGTTCTGTTGTGTGGTGTGAAATCTTCGTGGCAGCTGTACATATTCTTTCACAATGATAATTGGTTGGTTTTGTTGCCCGTGCTTATTATAGTTTATGTATTTTGTATTTTGTGTGACATATTATCTGTTTTGGTTTCTGTTGTTAAAGGGCTTTTGATTTTGCAGCATGAGATTTGCTATCTCCTCTTTTAGTTTTATCATTTCTGCCCAGAGAGTCTGTTTCGGCATGACTTTGTTGACCTGAGATTGTCTGGTTGTATTGAAACAATTCTACTTCAATTCTTTGGATATTAGTAAGGAGGTCGTCAATCATATCGTTCTTAAGCCCTACTATCTTGTCCGAAATGGCAAGGGTAGCAGAGAACGCCCCAAAATGCTTATGAATTCCGTGTCAGTGACCATGGGGTTGTATTTCCTTCTATAAAACAACACGTTTTCTACACTGTTAGTGCACTTTGATGCAGTTTTTGTTTTGTCCTATATATAAGATTCCATAAGTGTTCTTCTTTGGCAGGAGTCAAAAAAGTTTTTTTTTTTCAATTTAGTAATTGTGTCGGCTGTGTTGCTTGTCCTGTGTGGCTTTGTAAATAATTCTCTAGTGTGTGTTTGGCTGAGCCTGTAAGATAAAATTTCAATCTGCCTAGTTTATCTGTGTCATCCCAATTATTATTTTCGGCCTCGTGGTTGTACTGTTCCAAGAACTTCGACCATTTGTCGCTACCTTCGGCCGAAAATTTGTTCACTGTCATGGGATGTTGCACAATTACATTTATTGGTGGTAGGTTCGCCATATTGTGTTATTGTGCCGGTATTGGTGATGCCAAACGTGAGTTCTGGTAAGTATGTTCAGTTGTGGTGTCAATTTTTACAGGTGTTAGATAATACGTGTCCTGTTTGTCAGTGTTTTCATATGAGGGTGGGGGTGTTGATAGCAAAAGGCCGCTATGTGTTATTTTGTTAATGAGGCTTCGAGTTAGCCGTGTTGATGTAGTGTCAAATTTGTCTAGTATATCAGCGTTCTCTGTTAATAGTTTTTCTACCGATGCTATGAGATTTTGGAATTTTTCTGTTCTGGAAGTAGTTTGTTTTTTAAATTTCTTCTGCGATTCAGTTAGATCAATGGTGGCCTGCTTTAGTATGTTTTGGCAGTTTTGGCAAGAAATGTAGTAGGTTTTTCTGACATGTAAGTTGTTTGTGTGTAGCATGTGTAACATGTGTGGTACAACTCTGAATTGTAAAGCAAGCTTTTCTACTATCTACTATTTCCACATTTGCCACACTGTGTTGGAAATTTGCAGAAACGAAATTTACAGGACGGTCCAAAGAGCTGATCCATGTTTTAAACATGCATAAATTTTTTATGCAGGCACACACTCTTATTCTAAGACATAAACTTGGCTACTGTTCGGCCTGGCAGCTTTTCGCAATGGGGCAACTCTGGCTCGTGTGCTCTGGTGCGGCCGCGAATAAAATGCTGACTGACACAACAACACTAGCATGAATGAGTGCTTACTATTGCTTAGAACGTTTACTATTCCGGATGCATTGACCCGGTCTACACCAGGGAATTCAACCCTGGATGCAGGTGGATGGCACTATACGTTTTTACGAATTGATTTACTTTAGTTTATTCAAATTTGTTACTTTATCTTTAAGGGGAGGTTGGGAGAGCCGAGTGCTTCCACCATTTGCTGTGGCCTCTCGTAGGGAGAGAAGGCTACGCATTTAATACGGGGATCAAGATAGCTCAAGGATAAAGCACTCATATACACATAACCACATTTATTAATGACTACTCAAATAACAGTAAGCCTCAGGGAGGATCTTCAATCTCCATCAAGGAACTTTAAAATACAATAGCAATTTGCGAGTCTACTACACCATTTCACTTCAAAGGAGCGCTGATGCCCTTAATTAGGATTGGAATAACGTTATTTAATTACGGCTAAACAGTGGTCATATGGAGCTTACACTGTCGGGAGTCCTGCACACTATCGTGACTTACGTCCCCTTACCAGGGATTCAATATATACTCTTTGTCTCGTCGAAGTAGCACAGTTCTCTCGACAACGGGCTCTCGTCTGGCATCGATGGTGGACCATGGACTGCGGTCCTCTTGTATGGGCATCTAATGTGGGCAGCGCCTCTGGCGGCAGCAGGCAAGATGGCGCCCACAGCCTCCAGCACCTTGAGCTTATATACGACCTGTCTGACCTCGTGTTCGATCCCCTGGAATTTGTTATTTAAAATAGCGGCTTACCTGGCCGAGGCCACCCCTCGCTTCACCTCAGTGCGACGCTGGGCTACCCTCACAGGAGCTAATCCCAGCACTTTGCAATAACAAGCGGTCATACTCATGCCCGAACTGTCAGAACCAAACCTTTTAAATCACAAGCAGTCGATACTCCTGTACCCTACTTGAAAAAATACAGTATCGTAGGTTCGATTCCCATCGAGAGCATGCTGACACCCGTGCAGACAATCGTTCGCCGTCGGTCCCGCTGACCACGAAGACGAACATGTAGCATCCATGACAGACATACTCTACAATTACAGACAACCATAGTCTGTCAGCTCTGCCCGACTTGTCAATCCATGTACCAAGACTTTACAATTACAAGAAGTCATACTCTGCCCGAACCTTCAGTACCAAGACTTTGAAATTACAAGCAGTCGACACTTCCCGAACCTTTAATATATGCACAGTTTCAGTTCAGCATTACATGTTCAACCATTCCACTGTGATAACCGCGATGTTGTGTTTACCCAAAATGACAAGTCTCGAACTCAGGTACATACAGACAGCTGCTTGCTCTCCTCAGTTGCCCAATAAAATGCATGAAAGCAAAAAAAAAAAAAAAAAATACACGATACACAATTAAAATTCATATGCATGTTCATTCAAAATACTTGCAGCCAGAGGTTCGAAAAATGTGTAGGGCATCAGCTACACAAACACAGCAATAAGTACATTGCCTAGACAATAGGAATTAAGTAAAAAAAGTGTATTATTAATGTATGTATTTACATACATAACCTAATCACACACAGACATGCACAAATCTATTATATCGTTCAATAAAGAATTTGGTTCTGAGTTCATCAATAATTGCATATATTTCTCCGATGACAGAAAGATGTCTAACCCTCTGCTAAGAAACCAACAACAGAAGTCTAACAACTAGGTCCAAGGGGTCTTCAGAACCATGTATAATCCATTGCTTGGCAAATGTCAGGAATTCATCGTCATTAGTAGAATATGCATCATCACCAGCAACATGATTACACTTTTGCTTTGCAGTTGTCGACACGTCATCGTCATCAGTAGACGACACATCTACGTGATCAGCAGACTTGGAGGTCACAGATTCGTTGTCGATGTCCTGTGTAGTATCTGTGGTTTTCCCTTCATATTTTGGCAGTGCAGGGCTAATATTTACAACTCCTGACGATCTGTCTAGTTCATGCCCTGCAGCACTCTTAGGTCCTTCTTCGCACACATCGTGCTCTGCAGCACTCGTAGTTCCTTTTTCACATACATCATGCTCTACACCACTTATAGTTCCTTCTTTGCACACGCCATACCCTGCAGTATGTGTAGTCCCACCTTCGCACAATGGTTTGGAACACCACACAGTCCTGCGTAATGTTATGGGCGCTCTAACGAACGTTAGTTTACAAGATGAATCAGCAGGAAGGCCAGCCTTGTCGTGTGGAAATGCATGCCGTCGCATGGCAGGCAAAGTCGTGTTACTTTTACTTGAACCAATGTGTCTCTTGAGATTATCGCCTCTACTAAATGTAGCACCACACATATCACATGTTAGTATTCTGGAGGTCGGTCCTTTTAACAGTTGCTTTTCTCATGGCGACGAGCATTACAGCTTTCGCTGAAGATCATTCCGCAGGAACGACACCGATTTCCAGTCATGGAGGAAGTTACATCCATAGAAGTATGCTCTATGATAGACATTGTATCAGTTAGCACAATATTCATGCAAAACAAAACTGAAGTTCATCCCAAAGTAGCTGCTCTATATAGCTACTAACACACATTACATCAGCCAGACTTAAGCATTGTACCAGATGTCATTCACCCAGCGAGACTGCACCTCAAGCACACGACTGCCCTGCACTCAGTACATCATATTCTAGTATCCTGGAGGTCATACACAGTGCTGACCCCTCCTGGTTGACCCTTCCAGGCTGACCACTCCTGGCTGACCTCTCCCGGCTGACACCTCACATAGTAGTAGTGATGTCACACTATGTGTGTGACGTTCTGCTGTTGTAGTGTGTTATACATCCATTCTGCTGGTCGAAGAGGGAGCTATGCTGTAGTGTGGTATGCACCTAATTGTGAAGTGGTCTAAGTGAATTCGTTCCCAAGTGTAGATGATCTATACTTTGTAATGACCCATCGGAACCCTATCCCATGTACTCTTTTTCCACATTACAAATCTTCTGTATACTAGCTTCAATGCTGTCTTCGATGTTAAGCATGTTATTCAGAGTCACATTCGAGGCCTTGAAGGCTCTCCGGATAAATTCATCATCGTGTGGTTCTGGTTTGGTATATTGACATTCCAACCATATATTATATTTTAACACATCTTCTTTTTTCCACCTCATCTGCAAGTTGATCTATAATATTCTGCTTCATTTGCTTAAGGTATGTACAAATATTTTACACAATGCCCGATGCAACATATGTCTACATTAGAACACAGAAATCAGATTCGTTCAGGATGAACCCATTCTCATTGGGTTAGCGTGCAGCAGGTAGTTGTGGTGTAGTACATTCTTTTTCAGATGTACATTTCTTCATATGGTTGCCACTTATGTCACGAAATAGTTTTTCCTGATAGTTACATACTTTGTGTTGTGCTTCGACTGGAATACTGCCTGCTGGTTGATAACATGCGAACTCGTGTTTGCATCTATAACACTGGTAAGTTAAGAGTCCCCAGCTCGACTTCATCGAACACTGACAGGGTTTCTCATGTTGACATGCACTGAATCTCTTACTGAAGATCCTACCACAGTAGCAGCAAAAATATCTTAATGACTGTGGAGACTTGTACATGTCCAGGATCCGTGTTGCCCATGGTGACGGTGCACGAGTATCCACTATAGCAGTTGCAGTCCATACTCTTGATGCTTGCGGAGAATGACCTGCAACGTTCAAGTCAGATGTCGATGATGAGAGTGTATCCAATGCGGACCTACATCGCTTAGATGGTATGGAAGAGAGTCCATCACATAATGCAAGATGTCTTTTTAAGTTATCACGTCGTACAAATTGAAATTTGCACTGTTCACATGTTAAGGTAAATTTCATGGTTAACAATATAATAGATAACATAAAAGATAAAGATACTGAGCACGCAAAAACACCAAACGACCCGACGCGCTATTTACAGTGTAGGCCAAACTTAACAGGCGAGTGCTTGGCAGCAGGCTGGTTATTTTTATCTTCCTCCTCGCACTTAAGGTCAAATCTACAGCCTAGAGGAGGTGAACGCGGCAACTCATAGTAACATTAGTGAGCTAGCTGCGCGCTCGAACAAAACACAATTGCTCATAGAAGCCGAACCACTGTACCGAATTAAGTCAAACAAACTGCAATGTGCAAGGCCTCGAATGTGACTCTGAATAACATGCTTAACATCGAAGACAGCATTGAAGCTAGTATACAGAAGATTTGTAATGTGGAAAAAGAGTACATGGGATAGGGTTCCGATGGGTCATTACAAAGTATAGATCATCTACACTTGGGAACGAATTCACTTAGACCACTTCACAATTAGGTGCATACCACACTACAGCATAGCTCCCTCTTCGACCAGCAGAATGGATGTATAACACACTACAACAGCAGAACGTCACACACATAGTGTGACATCACTACTACTATGTGAGGTGTCAGCCGGGAGAGGTCAGCCAGGAGTGGTCAGCCTGGAAGGGTCAACCAGGAGGGGTCAGCACTGTGTATGACCTCCAGGATACTAGAATATGATGTACTGAGTGCAGGGCAGTCGTGTGCTTGAGGTGCAGTCTCGCTGGGTGAATGACATCTGGTACAATGCTTAAGTCTGGCTGATGTAATGTGTGTTAGTAGCTATATAGAGCAGCTACTTTGGGATGAACTTCAGTTTTGTTTTGCATGAATATTGTGCTAACTGATACAATGTCTATCATAGAGCATACTTCTATGGATGTAACTTCCTCCATGACTGGAAATCGGTGTCGTTCCTGCGGAATGATCTTCAGCGAAAGCTGTAATGCTCGTCGCCATGAGAAAAGCAACTGTTAAAAGGACCGACCTCCAGAATACTAACATGTGATATGTGTGGTGCTACATTTAGTAGAGGCGATAATCTCAAGAGACACATTGGTTCAAGTAAAAGTAACACGACTTTGCCTGCCATGCGACGGCATGCATTTCCACACGACAAGGCTGGCCTTCCTGCTGATTCATCTTGTAAACTAACGTTCGTTAGAGCGCCCATAACATTACGCAGGACTGTGTGGTGTTCCAAACCATTGTGCGAAGGTGGGACTACACATACTGCAGGGTATGGCGTGTGCAAAGAAGGAACTATAAGTGGTGTAGAGCATGATGTATGTGAAAAAGGAACTACGAGTGCTGCAGAGCACGATGTGTGCGAAGAAGGACCTAAGAGTGCTGCAGGGCATGAACTAGACAGATCGTCAGGAGTTGTAAATATTAGCCCTGCACTGCCAAAATATGAAGGGAAAACCACAGATACTACACAGGACATCGACAACGAATCTGTGACCTCCAAGTCTGCTGATCACGTAGATGTGTCGTCTACTGATGACGATGACGTGTCGACAACTGCAAAGCAAAAGTGTAATCATGTTGCTGGTGATGATGCATATTCTACTAATGACGATGAATTCCTGACATTTGCCAAGCAATGGATTATACATGGTTCTGAAGACCCCTTGGACCTAGTTGTTAGACTTCTGTTGTTGGTTTCTTAGCAGAGGGTTAGACATCTTTCTGTCATCGGAGAAATATATGCAATTATTGATGAACTCAGAACCAAATTCTTTATTGAACGATATAATAGATTTGTGCATGTCTGTGTGTGATTAGGTTATGTATGTAAATACATACATTAATAATACACTTTTTTTACTTAATCCCTATTGTCTAGGCAATGTACTTATTGCTGTGTTTGTGTAGCTGATGCCCTACACATTTTTCGAACCTCTGGCTGCAAGTATTTTGAATGAACATGCATATGAATTTTAATTGTGTATCGTGTATTTTTTTTTTTTTTTTTTGCTTTCATGCATTTTATTGGGCAACTGAGGAGAGCAAGCAGCTGTCTGTATGTACCTGAGTTCGAGACTTGTCATTTTGGGTAAACACAACATCGCGGTTATCACAGTGGAATGGTTGAACATGTAATGCTGAACTGAAACTGTGCATATATTAAAGGTTCGGGAAGTGTCGACTGCTTGTAATTTCAAAGTCTTGGTACTGAAGGTTCGGGCAGAGTATGACTGCTTGTAATTGTAAAGGCTTGGTACATGGATTGACAAGTCGGGCAGAGCCGGCAGAGTATGGCTGTCTGTAACTGTAGAGTATGTCTTTCATGGGCGCTACATGTTCGTCTTCATGGTCAGTGAGACCGACTGCGAACGATTGTCTGCAGTCGTTTCAGCATGCACTCTCAATGGGAATCGAACCTACGATACCTCATTTATTCAACTAGGGTACAGGAGTATCTACTGCTTGTAATTGCAAAGGCTTGGTACATGCATTGATGGTTCGGGTAGAATATGGCTCTCTGTAACTGTAGGACATGTCTGTCATGGGGTCTACATGGTCAGTGAGACCGACGACCAACGATTGTCTGCAGGTGCATAAGTATGCACTCTCAACGGGTATCGAACCTGCAATATCTTATTTATTCCAGTAGGGTACAAAAAATGTGTCAGGTGCAGGGATTCGAACCCACGGCCCCTTTTACTGGAACCAGGCTTAATTCAGGCGCCTTAGGCAGCTCAGCCAACTCGAAAATTTATATAAGTGATGCATTTACATAGCTTTTGTCGAATGAAATACGTTGTGTGGTTTTGCCTAGCCATTACTTGTGCAATATGCACATGCGGGTTGCTATGTATTTCTCCTTTCGTGCACTCTTGCGGGCTACTGGAGAACATACACAGAGCAATGCATATGACTATCTCTAATTGTGTGTGGTGAGCTTGGTACGCGAGTGCGGG
The DNA here is from genome assembly GCA_029891345.1 of Dryococelus australis. Classification (NCBI taxonomy): domain Eukaryota; kingdom Metazoa; phylum Arthropoda; class Insecta; order Phasmatodea; family Phasmatidae; genus Dryococelus; species Dryococelus australis. The sequence continues at coordinate 85,185,504 of CM057002.1, read as the reverse complement.
TCAGGGACTCTCTGTATTTACGACCACTGTTGTAGACAATGGTGTTTATTATCTTCGTGTTGACGTTTTAGCATTGGGGCCTTTGCTCCCACCTTCGATGAATGTACATCCAATGGTATCTTTTAAGATATATTGTATTACCACTCTCTACAGGAATCGAACCTCGAGGATGGTTCAGGGTACGTGCGTTGTTTCCTTTCAATAGTATACCGATAAGCACATTGACAAAGGGAGATGGGTGAGGGGATGCAGTACTTGGTCGGTATCTAGCATGCACGGTGAGGCGGGACTATAATCAAGGTCTCCACTTACATCGGGGTCATGTCGACGATGAGATGTACTAGCTGTCTACGGGTATTCACTGCAACACCAATTAAGGTAAAAATAAACGTCTCGTCTACTTGGGTTGTGTGTGTGTGGGTCTGTGATGGATCTGGTACTCGAGTGCAGGTCAGGGACTGACTGTAATTATTAACACAGTTGTAGACAACATGTCCGCTTTTAAGTAGACTTGTATTACCACTCTCTACGTGAATCGTACATGCGATACCTCGAGGTTGGTTCAACGCACATACATTGTTTCCTATCAATAATAAAGCACTATGTGCTTTGGCGAGGGGTGGTGAGGGTGGAGATGCATTACTTGGTTGGTATCTACTGTGTACGGAAAGGTGGGACTGATCATTGCGGTCTCCACTTTCAGCAAGGTCACGTCGATGACAGGATGTGCTCGCGGCTTACAAGTATTCATTGCTATAGGCTGTTCACTGTAAAATGAGCGCTTTTTAAGGCCCTTCCAACAGACATTAACCATTAATAAATATAATTTATTGCAACTTTAGACGTTAACATTTGAGAGTGGTGAAATGTATACACTGTGTTGATTATTCATATAGCAATGTTTATATTAAAAAATGGCGCAAATATATAGATTGGTTGAAAAAAAAATTAGGAGTTCCTTAAAAAGTGCTCACTTTACCGTGACCAGCATATACCCCAGAGAATGTGCGGGATAAATCGTTTCGTAATAATAAGCTTATCGTTCTAGCATGTGGTGTTGTATTGCGGGGACTCTGTTGTCTAGCGATGACTGTGTTTATTAATTGTGAGTGGCATCGCATTGCATACAACGAAGTCTCGGTACACGACTTACGAGTGCAAGGTCAGTCCTCCCTAGTGGGGTGGTACAAACTGTCTGTCTGGAATGACATACGCACATTGATGGTTCAGAAGGGGGGGGGGGAGACTGTCTGGAAGTAAGTACAATTTCGTGGCTTACGAGTATTCACTGCTACACCAGTTAAGGTAGGGAATAATTCGTTTCGTAATAGGTAGCTTATTGTTCTAGCATGTGTTGTACGTGTGGGGTCACAACTCGTGGGATCACGTGGGCCTGTGTGTGCGTGTGTGCATGCGCATGTGTGTCTATCGGTTTAAACAGTAGCATTTATAATGCTTTCTTTTGAGCTAGTGTATGTTTTGTTTCCTTACGATATGGTTGGGCTATGAATTTGACAACTAAACAGTTCGGACGACCAGAACTTCCTGCTATGTCAATTCGGTCCACCATCTTGGAAGACACACTGTCTAGCAAAATGGTGGCTGGTGAAAAGTGCACTGATGGTGTCCATTTGCACACATGCCTGGCAGTGGCGGGGTTGGGGGCATAGTGGTAGGTGGTACACCGAATACGACTGTCGTTTTCGTACGGATGATGTCTAAATACCGAATCTTGGAAGTCGCACTGTCTAAAAAGTTGTGGTGCTGGTGGTCGGGCGGGCAGTGCACCGACTACGGCCATTTGTGCAATGACGACCGCCGGTGGTGGGTGCCCATGATGGCGACCAGTAGGCCGACGAGTAGGAAGTGCTGCCAAGGTGACCCCCACACACCTATAATTGATGCCTATGTTATATAGTTCAGAAATTACAGCCATATATGCTTATATGTTGTCATAGAGCATACTTGACCCACGACCATTCTCCTAGTCGGGGCGGATGCCTATGTTATGCCCTGAGCGCAAGGGTTGGAAAGGTTATCTGCTCTCTGTTACACATATGCTTGTGGGGGGGGGGTCGGCGCATGGTATCGTAGCTACTGGAGCTTGGCCAGGCGATGGCGAGCACACGAAGAATTAAGACCAAGTGTGATGGAGGCTGGTGGAGGGGGGGGACAAGAGCTAGAGAACGAGAGGAAGTGTGGCAGGTGGAGGTGCTGAGGGGCAAGGATTGTGCAAGGAAGTGTGCGTGGGATTGCCGTGGTACTGAGGGAACAGGAGAGAGGAAGAGAGAGGTTAGTATGATAGGGGAGACAGGCAGGCCGACAATTGTCCATGCGCCCCTACTCGTTGTTGTCGGGGGTTGTACATATGTTATACTTTTGTTAGTTGTATCTCAAATGGTTCGGAAATTACAGCCAACTATGCTTATATCCAAGCATAGCTCATACTTGACCTCTGGCTGGCAGGGTGTCTTGGAATAGGGTCTCCCCCTCCACATGGAATGCATGGGAGGGACATGCACACTTTCGGTACGAAGGAAAACAAATATCGGTTGGGAGTGCTCAGAGAACACCGACCAGAATGCAATAGCTAGAAGTGCTGTCATGGTGAACCCCCAACTGACTGCCAAGATGTCCACCATGGGCAGTGGAGGCAGTGTACAAGTGCATGTGCATGCATTGTCGTCGCCTGCCTCATGGCTACTGCTGGCTATCAAAATGGCCATTACAATCCTATGCGATTGTTGACTCGCTACTGGAATGGCCGCCACCATCACCATATGTGCTCATTGTGGTACTAGGAAATGGCTTTTGACGAATGGTGGTGCGTAACTTACAGCCATCTATAACAGTCGTGGTTGATGACTATGTCATGAATTTGGCGACAATAACTCAAACGGTTCGGATATTACAGCCAATTGTTCTTATAAGTTGGCATAGGGCATACATGTCCCTGTGACCCCTCTCCTAGTCGTGATGGATGCCTATGTTATGAATTTGCCAACTATAACTCAAAGAGCTCGGAAGTTACACAAAATTATGCTTATACAATGACATAGGGCATATTTGTCCCTGTGACCCTTCTCCTAGTCGTGGCGGATGTCTGTGATATTAATTTGACAACTATAATGTAAACGGTTCGGAAATTAAATCCACCTATGCTTTCTAAGTTGGCATCGGTCATACTTGACTCCCCGACCCTTCTCCTAGTCGTGGTTAATGCCTATGTTATGAATTTGACAACTTTAACTTAAACTGTTCGGAAATTATAGCCAACTATGTTTATTATAAGTGTTATGCCCACACACACATAGACGTAAGGAGGAGGCAGTGTTACACGAGATCCGATCGTTCGCGACACCTTGTTGCTCCACCGCCGCCGCTGGCGAGGCTCTGGCCACCAAAATGGTCGACATCCTCAGCTGGTCACAAGTTGTACTTGGTAGACATAGGTCGTCGATACCAAGATGGCCCCTGGGAATGATAGGAATCTGAGAAGCTCCGAATTTGAGAGAAGTTCCGACCGATTAAGCCACATTGGGCAAACCTCCGCCACAAAGGGCAAACTCCTCCTCCTCTTCAATGAGTCAAACGCCACAATGTGGGATCGGCCTTGGTTTACGTTGATTAGGACAATAAGACGGCGGCCGGCACTGGCTGACAACATGGCAGCCGACAGCGGGAGGGAAATTCAGGAAATTTCGAGGGAAAAAGGGAAAAAGTGATGTTATTTAACCCGAAATCGTCCATTTTGGACGGAAAAAAGTAAAAAAGGGGAAATTCGGCGGTAACCAGTCCTTAGCCCGACGCCTGAAATTATGCTAATTACAATCCTCTAGTCCTCCGCCTGAAGCTGGGTGTGCCAGAATCGGCCTTTTTATACTACTCATGTATACACAACAAAAATATCTTAAATTGTGTAGGAAGTTCCACTGCGATCAGCCAACAAATCTATAACTAGTGCTCCACCTCAACATACAGCTCTCCGGCCGCGACGCGACTGCAGCGGAGAGAAGCGAGAGAGTGCAGGTTGTTATGTAAGAGTAGTTAGTAGGAGACAGTAAGTACTGTACCTGGGAAGGTGTGTGCCCGGGCAGGTACCTGTGAACACAGCCGCATAACCTGACTAGTGGCGCCGTCTCTGGGGTGGGCGGGCTGCTAGGGTCCACCATCTCCCGGCGCGTGCACCTGCGCACAGACACACACACCACAGCCTCTGTCACCACCCCTAATCACGTGGAAATTGTAGCAGTAAAGACCCAGCTACTATCCACATTACCATAACCATACCAATTAATGTGGGTTTACGATTGATTTAACAGAATAAGTTCGCCGTGTGCATAAGATATGATTCAATGTATTCAAGGGTATTAGTTTGTGACGGTCGTGTGCGGATCTTGACGGGTCGTGTGCGTTCTTGGTGTGACTTAAGAGATCGTTATATTTTATATCTTAAGTACAAGTCAATACAAAGTAGCCAATTATAGCACAGCGACGGTTGTTGTTGGCGAGAAACTGTATATACAACTTGTATTTAGGTTATGCCGTATTGTGAAATCGTATGAATGTAATTACTTTAATTGAGAGACATTATCCTCTTAATTTAAATTTAAAGAATAGTTCGTGGTCATGTTTTCTTTCGTGGAATAGGTTGTTGAATTCGCTTTAATTAACCTTTTCAGATTTATTGATGTAAATGCCTCTATTGGCATTGGCTTCCCCTTCTATAATATTTCACGAGGTTTTTTTTTTTTTTTAACGATTACACAAGCAGTAACCACAGATAATTAACTATATATAAATTGTCCATTTTCTTCAGACTATTTCGGTTGCTTACATCTCCTACAATTTTCATTGGCTAGACTTAATAGTTGATAATTCAATCACAAACTGCAAACCTTCTTACTGTACATTTGCCGTGAGCTTATTCTTAATTCTTCAGTCTTTAATCGTAAAGCCACTTTAACAGTAAAATGTTTATTACCTTCTATAAAAATTGTGCTTACTACACCACGCATAACAATACCCATTACTAGGGGCGTGTATTTTTCACGAAAAGTTTCTGCGACTAGTTAAACTCCACAACACTTTATCTCAGATCCATTTTCAATTGGATGATTTTTTATTATTATGGCTGTCCGTAAATCACGGGCGTTAAGTATTGGAGTAAATTATCCTTACTGATTCAGTCACGTAACGAAATATTTTATCACAATTAAACATAGCCAATAACACAAATTACTTGTACAATCGTCCTGAACTATTATGTTTGAAAATAGATTCAATGTATGCAAATAAAACAAACAAAAGTAAAACTGCAAGCGTGCATGCACGATATTGAAGTTTCGCATGCGCATAAATATTATCGCGAAGAACTGGCGGCCATAACCACAACCATCACCAGTGCAAGGCTGTATAGCAAGGTGGCACATTTTCTTGTGCACTCGCATTAAATTCTCCATTTCCCACCCACATTTGACTCAAATTATGTTTCTTTTCCTTTTGTGTGTTTGTTTCTTTAGGATGTGGTCTGTGTAGTGCAATGCAGCAGGGACGCTATCATTATGAAACTATGCAAAACCAACATGTTGTGATAGCCACAATTTTATGTTATGCAATACATAATAATTTAGTGTACGATGTTGGCAACATTTATGATTGCAAATTAGCGAGTAGAAAGAAATAATTACCGCTCCCAAGAAAAATGTTTGCTCAGCTATACTCAGATCAGGAACCAGTACATAGCATGCGTAGTAACTCACTTGTGCCAGCCACACTCTATTTACAGGCAAACAATTATTTGCCACCACAGCTGTGAAAATTATTTAATATAACTACACACAAAGCAAGACACTGGTTTAATGATTTTGTACTGAAAACGTGTAGGGGAGGGATAGGACAAAACGTGCATACTCAGAAAATATGCCAGACGTCTCAAATCCCGCAAAAAAATTATTTGTTGAGAAAAATATTCAAAAATGTTTAAATTTAAAAAATCTCTGTTTGTTTTAAGCTTGAAAAATGATTCAAATAAATCAAATCTCCCTGAATGGCCATGAGCAAAGAAAAGAAAATAGTGTTCAAACTAAGCTGTCGTTAGGAAGTGGTCAATACTTAACGGTCATTTTCAAATACCCTTGCGTGGCACGTGATTAACAGTCTGACTTAAACAATTTAAATGTGCGTAGTCCTCTCAAGTAAAATATCTTGAATTTAGTTCAGAAAAAAATATGTAACTGGATTGTCTCAAATAGGTAGAAAACACTTAACTTCTCTCTCAGGTAAAATTAGTGGTTGAAGTGTGCTGAAGCTAAATTAGGCGCCTTGCCAACATGGCGTCGTGTAAAATGTTCTACGCCAACGGCGTAATGTAGCAAAGTCTAAAATGAAACAAAGTTTAAAAACTTGACAAAAATAGTTCTTGTAGTAAAAATACCAGGTTATGGGCGAAGGCAGAACGGTGTTTCTTGTAGAAGGGAAGGAGGTAGGATTTTCATATCTGGGTGCGGTGCTATTATACGTGGCTAACCGGCTCACGGACATTACAATACAAGTCTAGCTAGCTACCTCAAACTCCTGAACAGCTGCGTAAATAAAACGATGCGGAGTGATTACTCTCAAATCGACGCAACAACACAAATAAAAACAGAAGCAAGCTGTAAGAGCTAAAACACCCTAACTTCTAATTACAAAATCTCTGCTACGCCCAACTGTAGGATGAGCGTCCTGTCCTAACGTCTTACTCAGTTGAAGGCCAAAAATGCAAAATATTAGTTACTAATTAAAATATAAACAAAAGAAAATCTAGTTATCTCAATTAAACATTCATTATTGACATTTGTACATCTAAGTTTAAATATCCTAACAATATTAAAATTTTAAAAAATAAAAATTAAGAAAAATAAAACATACGTGTAACGTAGGTAAATAACAAGTATTATGCATGACATTGTCCAATGTGTGAAACAAATATTAATTATGACAAATACCAAAAAAAGGGATCGTGAGAAATGTTACGTTACGTCTGTGAAACTGAGAACCGCGACAGCTAAAATAATTGTTCTATATCCTTCGACTGTTTGATAACGAGATGGTCTACATATATGTAAACGAATTTAAAATTTATAAGACATCAGCCAACTTAAATGAGTGAAAACTGAAATACATATTCGTGAAAGTTTCAATATAGAAACGAGAACCAATTGACCAACAAATGAAAACCTCCTATTGTATTATGTCAATGTAGCACAACATTTTTACTATGGCAATGTTTACAGGTATGGATATAGTTACGGTAAAGGTTATTTCGATTGTAGCATGGACTTTATTAAGGAGTTAGCTAGAAGAAAGGCCTTAGGAAGAAAAAGAAATTTTAAATAATGGCAGGTGGTTCTCTCTAAAAGACTACAATACCTAAAAGACGAATAAAACTACTTAACTATAATTTTTGGAATGAACTAAAGTAAGTGAAGAGTTATGGGCCGCTCTCACGAACAAGAGTTTGAGTTGAGAGAAATGAAAGCAAAGAATCATACTAATTTATCAAGAACGGAAGTTTTCGCACAAAAAACGCTGTTTTTGGAGGGCTGCTGTAAGCATACGGGGGTACGGAGGGGGGAGAGGTGGCGGAAGCCGATCCCCCCTTTTTTTTCATCCTCCTTCCTTTCTCTTTAAAACCCACCCCCTCCCCAAATTGGCTCCCCTACCCCACCATGGGAGGAGGGAGAGGAACAAGGGGGGTTTGTTTTCCATTTTGTGCGGGATTGGGGGTGTGCTTTTCGCCTTCGAATCGGCATGGAAGGCATATTTTTCGAACAATTACCTTCAAATTTTGGGGGAGGGATGCCTTTGCGTGCCCCACCACCCCTTTGGCAGTTAGGCCCTTCGTAAGCCGAAGGCATAAGTCTTATACCTTACGATTTTAATCTTACGTTTTAGGTGTTAAATTTTAAGGATTAAGTCTTAAGTCATACTTTCACTATAATTGCTACTGCATGTCGGAATGTGCGAGCGAGCACCGATAAGCGCTAGCGAGCATGTACCGACGAAGTTTCCAGACGACATAGCACCATAAATACTCATTCGTACGGTTTAGTATTTATGGTGCTGGAAGAAAGCGAAACAGGCCAGATCCTTGCGACGTACCACTGGTGGTGGCAAATCCGCTGGCCCAGGAGTGAAGGCTGACATCGGGGTGCTTCCAAGGTCCGATGCATTCCAATCCATTCATCACGCATCTGCAGTCGGCAGCCCGAAGAATCCAGCAGTGAGGATCGCTACACTTCGCATGCATTTTTCAGCACCTCAAGATCCTCCTCCCCGCCTCCGGCAAATGCGCTTATGCACCTCGCTTTCGCTGGTTCTCAAGTGGCGGGCAGTTCCCAGCGAGCAAGCAGCCACGAGCGCGAAGTTCATCCCACGACAGCTTAGCTCGTTCTTTATACATGCATATAATGTACGTATATAGCTGGACAAGAAACACAAGATCCTTCTCCGTTTGCCTTATGCGTAGCAGCGGCCTTCCCCTACCTCGGCACGGCTGGAGGGGTGGAAAACCGCTTCTCGGTATTCGAGTCCGTATTACACGAGCAAAAATGGAACTCACGAATTTTATTTCACTATGCGTTCATCATCATATTTTGAAACATGTTAATTTTTTCAAATGTAGCCAGCATAACTAAAACGGTTTTTCCTATACTTATAGTGGTCATAGAAGACTGAACAAGTGATGTTAAACGTTAATGTCTTGATTCACTGTTTGTGCCACAAATCTGTAGATAAACGTCTTTAAGACGAGCATAAAATTGTATAAGCACCTGCAAGTTTATGTAACTAACTTGTGATGTGTTCTAGCCCAGTCTATGGGAAGCTAACAAAAACAAAAGCAAAAATTTCGAGATGGTACTCTAGGGCTTATGAATACACTAAAATAGCAAAACCAAGAAGTAAAATAAAAATTTGTAAACCAACACATTCACGCCGCTCATAGAAATTTTGCCACACAGCACCGCATGTAAAATCGTCTACTTCAATTAATTTCTTTTGTCGTTTTCTTACATTTAGGTAATGAAAAGTCTGACTGGTTTTCTTGTTTACCCTCTGCCAAATTCGTTTCACTGTTGATTCTGAATTTCCTGTTACAGCACTTGTAACTCGACGCATCCTCAGTTACTGTTGGTACTGCAGTGCTGGTTCGCCTACACGGCAGTATTGACAGTTAACACAACTTCGAGGGCGCCTGCACCCACACGATGATTGGCATCGGCGCGGGGGCTGTTCTGTACTCCCACATTACACGCCAGCTGCGATCTTATATAATTTCACTCCTCATGAAAGCAACAATATTCTTTCTTCCCGTATTAACAAATGCCCTACTTTATCCAGCCCTAATGCAGTTAAAAGAAATTATTTTATCCTCCGCGACTGTCGCATAGATTTTCCACGGCCCTCTCCGCTTTGCCTGGTTTGCTATGCTCTTCCATCTAGACCCTTATTATTTCGGGGTGTGACCATTGCTACAATTGCTGCCATGGGACTATAACCCTGCTTAGCCGCGATGCATGCACCCATTATAATAATTAAACCCGACCTAAGGCGTGTAGGGCTTGCCCTGAGACGCATCCTATTCTCCAACCGACTTATCTACTAACATGCATGCCGGAGCGTACACAGAACTGTGAAGGCGCATACACTGGCGTAGCGGGATTTGGGGGCTCGCCAGATTAAAAAAAAAACTATGTATAAAGAGTTTTAGATGCGGACACTGACAGCTAGAAATATTGCTGCACATGGAATAACCATATGGATATTTCTTTTCGATGACTTAATTTCCTAACATGCTAATTTTCAACTTGGGAGGAAATGTTTTTAATGATGAACGCCTATGCCTTGGTGAGGGGGAATGCATGGAATTTTTCACTGTGCATTTCGCATACCGCAGGGGTAGCGAAGTAGTTTTAACACTATTCTTAGTTGTTTCGAGCCATGATTACTTTATAGATAGCTGCATAATGCATCCGTACAAGACACATGGTTTTTTCCAACATACATCTTAGACAAATATTTTACTGAGTGGGGACCAGAATGTTGCTTAGAGAGGAAGGGGCACTCAGTGATTGAATTTTCGTTAATATTTACCCTTAAACACGATCTTTGTATGCTTCTTTCTCGTGACGTGTATTCCCAGTATAAGGTTTTACTTTCTGTTCGAATACGTACCTTTCATTGAATGGGGTCCTATTGCAAAGCTGTGTTCGAGTCATACATTAAATTTTATTGGTGGCGTTGTTATGTGGAGAACCAACAACTATGTTTTCCCCCATTCGAACTAAACATGTGCAAATATTCTTCTAATACCCGCTCTCGTTGTGGAGGTATAGATTTATAGACTGTGATGGAATGCAGTTTGGGCCTCCACGAAACCATTGTCATTAACCAACCCAGACCCTGTCATGATACTTGGGCATGATGTTTGCTGGCACGATGGTGGATGCTCATCCTGGACCTTTGATTTTGTGGGAATTACACTCGTACGCTGCTGTGAAGGAGATTTGTACAAGACGGATTTTGGCAGGTGAAGCTCCTACAGCTACGAAGGTTTCGGCATGCAAATGCCTTTGCAAATTAAATCGGTGGTAAATATATACATAAAAAACTAAGTTCTAGTAGGGTATTTTATGAGGTTACATGTTCCTCCAGAGACTAACTGACCCAATCTGATACTTCAAATTTGAGCAGATTTATAAGTTCGCAAGAAAATATACAGTGAATTACAGTGAAAGTGGTACACCTTGTAGGAACTGACATTAGATTGGAAATGAATATTCCCTCTAAATGAAAATTACTGGTACCCCAGTTTATTTAAAGCAATACATATCCAGCTTTTAGAATGTATAAAGACACGCATCATTACGATGATTATAATTTGCATAAGATGGAAAACACTAAAACAACTGCAGATTGAATGCCACAGTGAAAGTGGTATACTGCCCAATACATGCCCCCCATTGGCCTACCAGGCGTTCCATTGCAGACTCACATTCTGAACCACACGTACCTTCGTTCTGTGCGTGAAAGAAAGCTTTACATTCAAGTAAGCTTTCGCAGAGCAACATGGAATGTGAAAGGGGTCAAATGTCTGTGCCGGTGAGAAAGCTAGCAGTTTTGTATTACCAAAGGGGTAAAACTCTGCATGAGATCGGCAAAATTGTGAATATCAATCATTCTACTGTGTAAAATATCATTCGTCACTTTCATCAGCACATTAGAATAGATAACAAAGAGAAGGATAGTTCCAGAAAAGTATTCACTGCATCAGATGAGCTATGGATTCGATCTCAAACAAAGAAGAATCCCGCATTAAGTGCACCAAAACTTTCCAAGGAAGCAGAAGTTGTCTTCGGGGAAAAAAACCTGCCCAGAAACCGTGATGAGATTTCTTCATAGATAGAACTTCAATGGTCTAGTAGCACGCAATAAACCATACATTAGCAAGAAGAACACACGTATCAGGTTACAGTTTACCACAGACCATGCTGATAAATCTTTTGATTACTCGAAAACAGTATCATTAACAGATGGAAGTAAATTCATTGTGTTTGCATCGGATGGAAAGGTCAGTATCTGGCGTAAGCCAGACACGGAGCTTGCATAATGATATCTCCGACCAACGGTGAAACATGGGGGTGGGTCCATGAAGGTATGGGGATGTATGGTGACTTCGAATGTAGGGAAACTCCATTTCATAGATAGTACTATGTATCAAGATGTGTATTGGGACATATTGAGGAAAGAACTGACACCGAGCGCAGAGAAACTAAGCTTGCGAGATTGTTTCACATTCTACCAGGACAACGACCCGAAACATAAGGCCCATAAGGTATTCATGTGGTTACTGTATAATTGCATCCATGTACTCGATACCCCTCCACAGTCCCCAGACATAAATGTCATTGAAAATTTGTTGAGTGTGTAAAAAAAAATCCGCAAACATCCCATATGTAAACGGAATGACCTCAAAATTACCCTTCATACGGAATGGGATAGGATTGAGCCCTCTTATTTGGTTCGATCTATGCCAGATAGGCTTAAGGAGATGAGAAAGAATTGTTGTCTTCACACTAGGTACTAACTATCCACACATGCCCTTCATTGACAAGAAATATACAGACTGTACCATATTCATTGTGGTGTACATCTTGACCTAAGAATGTTCAGCATTTTTTTTTGTAAATTTGTATATTATGATGTGAAGATATTTTCTTTTTGTATCTGTTGTATGATGATTGTATACATGTATTCACCAATACACTCAATTTTCATATCCAAAAGACTTGAAACAATGAAATATCATGGGCTAGATGTACCAATGTCACCGCGAGTCACTGTATGCATATTATCTGCAATCTTGATAATATCGTGCGACCTAATATAATTAAATATATGAACTGACCAGTCAGAATGCGAAAAGACGAGGGGTGAGAGAGCGAACTGTCACCTCTGGCATCTGACGAGAAACTGTGCTTAGGATATTTTTATTGATTCTAACCTACTTTAAAACTAAGAGGAGAATCGAAGTTTCAGGTTTCAGGATACGGATAGGTCCTAAGTGCGTCTCAGGTCTGAGCCTCGGCTGTCTAGGCATGCAAGATAGTTTCTGGCCACAAAGGAACATGCTTGTGGCTTTACTGGGATTGGGAAAACTTGGCCGCGACACGGGCCAAGTTTACATTCCAAGCTAACTTAACCTGAACTACAAGGGGTGAGGAAAAACCAGTATTGGCAACGTAAAAACCCCTCGACAGGAAATAATTGCAAGATTACATGCAATTTATGAAGTAGGAAAAGATCCCTATTAGAACAGAGGATGGGAAAGGATAATATTTATCGAAACGGTGTTTGAAACACTAGAAGAGAAAGAATGGCCAATGGGTCGACATTGTTCCCATTATATAGGCTGTGTCTCAATTGGCCCAGAGAGCACTCTCTCATGCTCTCGCTCTCGCGACGACGTCATCATGACGTCAGAGAGAACGCTCTCTGGTCGTCTCAATTCGCCGGAGAGAGCGCGAAAGAGCGAGAGCACAGAGAGAACACGAAGTTGTATACTAGTTGGCGCTCTCTCGCCAGCGCCATATTTGTTTACATTATTTCCGCGTTTGAATAAGGCTATAGCAGCTTTCTAGGTCAAAACCACTTTGCATTTGAACTGCAAATGAATAATTCAAATTGTTTTAAACAGCGAAATTATATACGCAACATGTATTTATAAAAATATAAATACGGATTTTTGACTACGTCTCTTTTTTTTTGTCACTTTGCTGTAGCATGACAGCAAAATAAAAATAAAAATAATTGTTTTATTATGCTTTAATGAATATTCTGGCAGTGCTATAATTATTTGTGATTTATTTTGAACACACATTACTTACAATAGTTATTTGACCGCGATTTTAGCTTAACATGATTTCCCGCCTTTTAGCATCAGCTGTTTGCCTGACGTCGGAGAGAAACGAGAGAGCGATTGTCTCAATTCCCAGAGCGAGAGCACGAGAGAGCACGAAGCAGTGCTCTCGCCAGGTTGTACGAAAGAGTGCTCTCTCGAGAGAGTATTCTTTAAATTGAGACACGGTCATACTTTCCCCACGCCAGCACACACTGGTGGACAATGCTGAAAACAAGGGCAGTAGAGGTACGGGATTAAGCAAGGGTGAATAATAAATTAGTCGGACTAAAGTGGTGGGGTGAGGGGAAACAAAATAAATACTCTATTTCAATGGTAATTTAATCAGCATTAAACCGAAAAAGTTTTTCTAGTCTGTCAAAATTGAAGTTTTTAATACCAAAACATTATCGTTTTAATAAATCATGAATGTAGATATACCACCGATTGGAAAAATAAATTTTAAATAGGATGAAAAATTACAGGTAATTTTATGTCTATAGAACAAAGAGTGCCATTAGCTCACTTTCTGGCTAAATCGATATAATGAGAGGTTACCGGCAGCTCGCCTGGCAGTGAAATCTTGAAATTAACGCCACCTATGTTGAAAATAGAATCCAATATGGAGGGCGCCGACAGCACCACCTATACTTTAAAAACATAAACTAACATGGCTAGCACCTGGAGGCTATTTTAGCAGCTTGGCTGGTTACGAAATCAAGCAAATGGCACCACCTACGAGTTGAAAAAAAAAAAAAAAAAAAAAAAAGATGGCATGTTGAGTATAGGCAAGAGAGAACGACAGCTCGTCTGGCGGCTAAATCGTGAAATTAGCACTGCCTGGCGAGTAATTTGGTAATTAATACACAGTGCCACCTAGGTGTTGAAAATGTAAACAAATGACAAACGAAAAACTACCAAGATGGCTGCGTACGATGGAGTGAGCAAAGTCGATGAGAGTAAGAGTGAGGAAGGAGGAGAGGGGTTCGAATGAAGATAAGTAATTGGTGTGGGTGATGAAGAGTCAATCGAACGTTAGTAATTAGTCAATGAGAATCAATGGTGGAGGTGAAGCGAACACTACTAATTGGTCGAGCGAAGGTTTCCGAAAACACACAAGAAATTAACCAATGGGAATCATTGGTGGGGGCGAGTAATTAACTAATCAGAATCATGGGTGGGGGTGAGACATTGGGCAATTGAATATATTTGAAGGGGATCGAACGATGGTGAGTAATTAGCCAATGAGAAACATTGGTGGTGGAGGTGAAGGCCTGCTGACTAAATAGCCAATAGCAATTGGTGGTGGGGGTCAGTACTCTGCTGGGCGTATTGCAGTGGATAGGGAGGGGGGAAGGGACCTCCGGAAAAGTAAAATCTTATGAACACATTTTTTAATAGCAAACTTTTAATATCCCATTTTAATATTATTTTTCAATAATAATAATTTAGAATAATTTTAACAGTAATTTTTAAACAAATGTTTTATACATTTTTGGGATTTTTTGGGATTTTAAGGTTAAATTCCACCAGGATCAAGGTCCAAGGACAAATTCAACGGCATCCAACATGGCGGACAAGATGGCCACCGGAGGACCGGAATGACAGAGCATGAGCAACTCCGTACTAGTAGCTTCTGTTTCTTCTGAGTCACGATAGGTGGACGGCCATTCCTTGCAATACTTCGGTATTTTTTGTTCGTTAAAAGCTGTATCTAATCTTTTTCACTGTTGCGATTAGCCTGCATATAATTTCACTTGTTTATTAATAGGATTTACTAGCATTAAATTGTACTACGATACGTCTTTCTCCTGTTGTTTTCTTGCCTTTCCGGCCCATTCTTCCCTACACTTTGTGCTATCAACAAACAACTTTCCCCATTGTGCGTAATCTGTATCTGCACTGGCTAGCCAATGGTATGTGTGTTACTGCATGCGGACGAACTCATATTGGAGATTACAACTGTTAGGTAGTTTTGAGACGTTTTGTTAATTAACTCCGTAAAATGTGAATTGTTTTGATTGCATTTTAAATATTATAATTTATATTTATTATAAATTGGCACCACCATGTCTGTACCTATATTTTATTTTTAATAAATACTTGCAATTGTGTAGTTACAGTGATACGAATACTTATCAGACCCATTGTATATCCAGTAAGACGACCGCTTATGCTGTTAATTAAAATATAAGGAGAAAATTATGTAAATATTCATCCTTATATTCACACAGCTCGTTCGTATGTGGGTAATTTTTACGCTCTTAAAGCTTACAGTCGAAGACAAAACTCCTATATATTCAAAATAATGCATTTACAACGAATAAGCGAAAAACGAATCACAACAGCGAAAACAACGAATATCTATGAGCAGCCCAGTTTAGCTGCCACTAGGTGTGAATTTATAAAAAATCACTAAAAATAACAAAGTCTAACACAGGCATAGAGGACGTGCTGCAACTGTTAATAATATAAAACAAGTGAAAAATACTTGCAACCCGACTGGGACATACGCTAGAACATTAACGCACATACAGTTTTGAAGTATGTGTACTGTAATACCGACTAACTATAATTCGCGCGAGATCATGGAATGTTAAATAATGTACTAGCATGGCGGCGGTATTTTATAAGTTTATTTATTGTTCGTATTATTTCAAGTGTTTAAGCGTATTGATACTACTTTTGTGTTCCATATAGAATATAAATAAATTTCAAGAGCTCTTAATTTTCCCTTAAACCAACACACACAGTTACTCCCATCCGCCACATTGACTGAGCTGATGGTCAAAGCATAGCTTAAGAACAAGGCCTTCCACGCTTTTAGGCATGCCTGTACCTATGAAAACTATTATACTGAGGACAAGGCACCTCGGGTTTCAGGCACGGAACCCAGCCACAATGGCCTGCTGGTCGAGTGACTGGTGGCCTATAGCCGCTGTGAGAGTCTACTGCGTGCAACCACGAGGCTTATTTAAGAACGTCGCGCCGTCTGGATGTATTATGCTTTGTCCAAGGCCTAAAATCGTGAGACGCTTAAGGGCGACCTAGATAAGCATATCGAATATCTGGCCGCCTTTACGCGAAATGCACTGAACTGGCGCGCACTTACTCTCGCCAAATCTTTTCATAGGATTTGCAGCGGCGACCCCATATTATTTTATGGCGTAGTGATACATTTTAATTATCTGCTTAAGTAGCCTGTACCGTAAGTCCCATACCTAAAGAAAATAAAACACTCGTATTAGCCCTTTATCACTTTAAAATATTCACTTTACAGACGGAGATAGAAAACGAAAACTAATATTCGGACATAGAAATTTCCTTAAATTCTATTGGTAAGTGAATACAGCTCAAAAATATAGAACAGTTTTTAAATGAAAAATTTACGACTGAATGTGTGCGCTCTGTTCAGGACTTTGGCAGACGACGTCCTTCACGCTCAACCTGTCATGTGACATATGACATACTGAGCCCACACGTGAACATGTGCCCTATGTCCCTCTACTACCGCTACATTTTTATACAGGAATTTGTAATTTTTAATACCAAATTGAAGTTACATGTTTTAACATTTACATTATTTAAAAAAAGATGAAATTATTCCTGGCTAAGGGCGTGACTCAAAGGCGAGTCGGTGTGGCGCCCTGCCGCACTCGTACCGTAAGGTCCTTACACAATTGAAAACTTAAACACTTGACTTTACGATTTGACTTTACGTTTGCTTTCCGACATGTTGTTTCTTATGGAGCTTGACACAATGGAATTGTCCAAGGTAAAGTCAAGCGCTCTTGACTTTACGAATTCGAAAAGTCGAAATTTGAAGTCAAAGTCAAGCAGCCATTTTGCCGAGAATCTAAAAGAGGTTATTTGGAAAGTGTGTTATTTTATTGTAGGGTGATTTTAATCTCGGTATATTAAACAAAGCTCGTCTTAAAATTAAATAAATTACAAACAAATATAATGTGAAGAGGAAATACATGAATTTACATATTTTACTAAAGTAAACAAATGAGTTTTTGTTTTGAAATAAACTTTTAATATAAATTTTAAGCCTTTCAAAAAGTACGTAAAATGCATTCCTGGATGACATCATAATTGTTTACATAACAAAATACTTATTTTTACGAAGCTCGCAGAATCGATGTTCAATTGTCTCTTTACAATTGTATTGTGTATTGGTGGTTTCGTCAAAGGAAAGGAAACGTAAACTCAGATGCTAGAGTTTTCTATTGTGTAAGAAGCTGTAATCCTTTGCTGTCAGTGTGTTCAACCTTGAGGTATTACAACACTTTTTTTAAAGTTGTTGATGAACTTCAAAAATGGTGGGGCGATGACCAGACGTTTTATACTCGCAGATAAAATTCGTTACTTAAAAATATATTTTTCCGTGTCACTAAATCGAAGTACAAGAAGGGCGGTAACCAGAGTTATGCCTAAGGCCTAATTTTACGACGTCTAAGGGCACTACGTAAGTTACAAATAATTATTTAATGTCACGTAATTCAGACACTCACGGCTACATTGTCTGTTCACAGCATCTTCACACTTATCCAATAAAACCTTTGAAAAATCACCCCTGCGTATGACATAGGCCGGTTGTTTCATAAATACAGTATGTTACTTATCACAAGCGTTATATACTGCTGTTAACATAATTATAGTAGGCTATCTTACATTCGGTTAAATTGAACTTTAATTTATATTTTTATTTATAAATTATAATCTCTCATTTATAATTAATATGGTTAACAGGGAGAAAATAGGTTGGGTGGTAATGACTAGTAAGAAATAGTTCTTATGAAAAATATTATTAAACTGAGTGCACACGAATGCGGCGCGTTGTCACTTTGGCTGAATTTTCTAGACTTCGCTAAGATTTTCTTGCATGAAGCGGAGAAATATCCTAAAAGCATAACTTTAGGAGGGTTTCAGGAAAGTTGGAAACAACCACGAATGGACGTTCGTTGTACTTAGTCATGTAATTATGTAGTACGTAGTCATTGTAACCTAAAAGTTTACTCATTGTTCAGCTGTACGTAAAGTATTGTCCAAAATGTTAGTATGTTAAGTAAGAACCAAGCCAACACAACTACTAAAGTCACATAGCCAATAGTTATTAACGTGTTTCTTTTATATCTTAGTTTTAAAAGACAAGCACTTTTATGTCAATAAAATACTTTTGACAAACCTAAATCTAACCAAACTGCATTACAAATAAGTTACAAACTTCTCATTGAGACGCGAGATCGCTCTGCCCCGTGTCCATGCGGATTACAGCGGCGATCGTCGCTCTTTGCGTCTTACAATGAATGCTGACCTCTCTTACTGACGAACATAGTTCCATGAACGTGCTAGAAGGGACAGGGCGATCACTTTATTTACGTTCGATCGTTTTTTCCCACGCGCATTTGATTTTTGAATGACGTTTTTTGCTATTTTTCACATTCTATGTTATTGTAATACAAGCATATAAAGAAAATACTAGTTTCCCTGTCTTTTTTTGCGCCTGCGCAGATCGACTTGGCATTTTATTGGCTCGTTCATTGTGCCGTATTTATTGATAGCGAATCACGAACACCGTGCCGAACAGCTGCTTATCAGATGCCGACCCCAAGTTAAAAGTTGGTTAACTTGGCGGAGCGCTGCATTGCACAGTGGCACTTACGTCACAGGTCGTGTGAAACCTCGCTGGCTGCGCACAACCAATCTCCGTGCCCCAACACTGAACCGCTTTTCTGCCAACACGTCAAGGGAAAACGGCATGGTTTGGATTTTAGGTTAGAAAACTGGTTTGTAAACAAGTGCTTCGAGATGTTTTTACACTTCCTCTAACCAATTCGTAATGCAGTTTGATCACATTCAAATTGGTAGAAGTATTTTATGAATAGAATAGTCATTGTCATTTAAAAATGAGATATAAAAAACACGTTCATCACTTTTGACCATGTGACTTTGACAGCTGTGTTCCTTTGGGGTAGGTAAATGTTGAGTACAGGCGTAGAAGAAGAATAATTGGTCATATTTCAGAAACGCGTTTGCGCTGCACGTCATTATCCCTATGCAGCAGGGCCTTAACATTGGCATGGACTCTTTATCACTTTATTCATGCGTCGATCAATAGGAAACTGATAAATCGTCAGCGACGTCTTACTGATATGTTAGTTCTGATGCTCATGCACATGAAACCAACAGACAATACAGTGAATGAATTTACTGTGCACACAATTGAAGGTCACATTTTTAAAACGACCTTTTCGCATGGCTGTTCACGGTAAAGTGAGCACTTTTTAAGGCCCTTCTAAATTTTTCCTTTCATCCGATTTCCATCTTCTCGCTGCTTTTTAATGTAAACATTGCAATGTGACCAATAAACACAGTGAATGCATTCACCACACTCAAAATTTAAAGCCTGAGGCTGCAATAAGATATATTCATTAGTGGTTAATGCCTATTAGAAGGGCCTTAAGAAGTGTTCACTTTACCGTGAACAGCCTATACCAACTTTACCGGCAGCATGCTGCTAGTAAGCGCGTATAAAAATAATTGTAGTTAAGGATAGGGAATAATATAAAATGTTGTTCAGGTGTACTCAGTTATAAGCGGAAACGCTATAGTACGGGGGACGTCGTTCCACAGACGGGGCGTGATGTGTCCTCTCGTGTAACATTCGCAGACGCTTCACCGCATGCTACAGTGTCATCCATCACGCACGCACCTACCTACGTTCTCTGGGTCACGTGTTTCATTGTATCTGTCAAATAATTCTTTCTGCAGACGTCCAGCATGTTTGTGTCTCTAGCGAGGTTGTTGCGAAGCGCTCTGGCAAGAAACTAATAAGCTTTGCTGTATGTGTGTTGCAGTGAGTGTTAGGGTCGCGCCTTACCGGCACATTGCAGTCGAGGTGGCGTGCTCCTCTTCTCGTATCTTCACGTCTAACTCGCACCCCTTGTCGTACGCCGTCCAACAACAATGCTGCTGCAACAAACCGCGGAATGGTTTTCCCGGGCCGCGAACCTGCAGGCTTCTCTCGGTCGCCTATCGATCGACGCGCTGCGAGCGACTGCCACCTATCGGCGGCCGGCTCAACTACCTCATTTTCGTCTGTGCGTGTACCCAACATTAGGTTGTTTCTGAAGTCTCAGTATATACATGTTAAGTATATACATTTGCTTACTAGCAGTGATGTGTACTAGTCTCGTACTTGTTGAAACTATTCGGACATTTAATCGCCTCATCATATTAGACTGGCCGCGCATTCTGGTGGAAATATCATACACTATGTGAAAACAGAAAATTTGATGCATGGTGTAATAAAGACAGTACATGTTCTATGGTTCTTGATAATGTAAACAAATAGAAATAACGACGAGGACAAGCGCGGAAACATGTTTTAAATAACCAATAATAGGAGAAATATTGGGCGCGTATAATTTTCATGTCACTAATAATGAAGTTATGTTTCATTTGTTTGTTTGTAACTGTGTAACATATAATCACTCCAGTTATACACTGCCATGCACGTAAACAGGGGCGGATCTAGACTTTTGTTTTGGAGCGGGTCATAACTAAAGGCGGGGGGTCATGGGGGTCCTCCCCCGGGAAAATTTTGAATTTAATGTTCAAATTAGCGCTATTTAAGCAGTTTTTGAACCTGAACATTGAATATACAGCTTTCAAAAATTGTAATATTTTGAAGATATAATTTGTTCAAGTGAACAATTTTTCAAAGTTACCTATATCAAACCCGGATCCTTGCACCCTTCCTCGTTTGGGGGCCCCTTATGATCGGTGGTCCCAGTGTGATCGGGGCAGCCAATGTGTTCTGCGAAGCTGTTCATACAAACTAATTATGAAAAATGTAAAAGAAACTCCGATAAAATTAAATTTTGATGTAAAATAAATATACAGGAGAAATTCAAGTCGACTTATATTATTATTTGCAAATTTTCACCATCATAGGCTTTGAATCTAAAAAAAAACCTAAAATTAGTTATTTAGACAACCTTTTAAAGCTAAGAACACAACAGTATGTTATCAGGTTAATGGACTATTTAGGATAACAAGGAGTGAAAAGTTATGTGTCGTTTCTACATGTATCAAAAACACAAACTATAAATAATGTGATTGTAATTTTAGTGCGCCGCATCGTTTTAATACAGTTATTAGGTAAACTTTATTAGCAATTCTCTTGTGTCAATAAAACACACATTGTTTAGTTTTCAAACGATACAGCCTGAAACATTTAAGTTTTGTCTTGGGAAAATATACTGCAAATTTAAAAATTAGTAATAATTTTGTTTGTAATTGATAAATCACCCTTTAATGGGAATGTACCACATTAAACAGTTAAAAAGTACCTGTTTCAATAACTAGTTAATTTTTGTAACTGCTGTAGTCATAACTGTTAACGAAAAGTAACTGCTTAGCTCATCCATAGTTTCGACTTACTCGGATGTGCCTTGCAAATGTGCGAGTTAGGCCGAATGTACACGAACGACAATTGTCGCAGTGGTGCAGTGGCGGCATCGCCGAGCGTTTTAGCTAAACAGACAGGGTTGCCAACTGGGTATAAAGATATCCCTCTGCTGATGGTTTAAAACACCTCTGAATCATTTGAAAAACCTCTGCATTTTCTCAAATTTTAAGAACTACCTTAAAATGTAAAAAAATATGTATTACATAGCTATTATTATTTAATTTATTGATAAACATGCAATAATGAAATATTTATAATGAGGCAAATAAATGATTACTTAAAACCACAATCTTATATTAAAATATTTTGCACAATAATACCTTACCCTTTTCCAGCTAAAAGTGATTTATGCTTCTCTAAATACTAAATTATTACAAAACACTAGAAATTCGAGTCATATTTACTTAAAATTGAGTGACTAAAGACTAAATAAGAAGAGGTAAAAAAAAACCTGGAATTAACTTACACAAATCCTTTAGATTTCCCTCGAGTATTTTTTCCCCTCAGACTGACATGAAAAACCTGCGCGATCAGAGGGAAACCTCTGATGTTGGCAGCCCTGAACACAGACTCGAATGGTTGCCTGCACACGAGTGTCGTTGCCGCTGCAGTGTCGCTAGCGTGCCGCCGCGACACACCACCGACACGACTGCAGTCGCCTATCTCACGCTTAAATTGCAGTACAGGGCTTATGGCGCTCACTGTTGCCAGATTGCTTCAGCTTTGTGACGTAACTGACAAGCTGAGAAACAAATGGGCGGTGAAGGAAACGGCCTGATTAAGAGAATTTTTATCTGTTTACCTCCCTGCCAGCTCTTAAAGGAATCAAATCCTGCGACGCAAAGCTAAGCGGCTCCTTTGAAACTGAAACCTGTGAGAAACCCTATTATTGTGATTGCATGGCGCGCACGCAACGAAAATGGCATTTTTTTTAAAGTCTGGATAAAGATAACACATCAGCCAACAGTGTACGCAGGAGCAAGGACAGAGTTAACGACAGAAACTATGTATTGGAAAGAGAGAGTGAATATCCATTACACCGCACACTGCAATCTAAGAGTGAGACGCTCTATAGTAAATGGAACAGTGCACACGAGCGACATTTTGTCGCCAGTCTGTCTGCTTGTGCGCAACTTACATGATGGACGACACTGATATCGAACAAATTACTGAAGAAGTGAAATTGAATCCTGCTATATGGGACACATCTGACAACGTGTACCACGATAAAATAAAGAAGAAAATAGCGTGGTTGAATGTGATAAAGGTGTTTTGTCCAAACTTTTCAGGACTACCAGAAAAAAGAACGTAACGAAATAAGTAAGTGAATGAGTGTTGAGAATTCTTAAGTTGATACACAGAACTAGCAGAAAGGTTACGAATATTTATTTATTTTCCACCCTTATCACATATGTATGTTCGGCAAGTGGCAGCTTGTATATTAACTCGTGACGACTCCAGTAGCTATGTTTAAACTTGGCCTGTTCTTGGAATTCATGGTTCCTGACGTTAGGTTGGAATTCATAGACGGTGACTTTTATGGCAATATGCATTAATAAGGAGCTTCACTTATTCTTAAAACAAATCTTAGTTGAGCAAAGAATTCATAAAGGAAGTCTTGGCGGAGTAATATTTGATTAAGTATTACTTATTCGACCCAAACAGTACTTGTGTTGTAAAGAGGGATCGTAAACAAATTTTGATTATGATGTACAAAGACAAAATGTGAAGTGCATTTAAATAATTATATATGGTAATATGCAAGGGCGTATCCAGAAATTTTTTTCGGGAGGTGCTGGTTTTGCTGTTGAAGAAACATCCGATAACTCAAATAAATGGAGGGGGGCCGGAACCTTCTCCCGGGAAAATGTGTTTGTATGGTGCAAAATGGTACTTTTTAAGAATTCTTCGTGCTTAAACGTTTTGATTATACTGCTGGTATCATAAAAAAATTTGAACAATGTAATTTTTTTTTGGGGGGGGGGGGGGGAGGTGGATACATCACTCCAAACCTCCTCCCTGGATAAGCCCCTGGTGCTATGTATATTGATGTAGTACAATTTGTAATGCATATGATATTGTTGCATTTGATCTGAACAACTGACGCATTGTAAATTTGTAATATTATGATTTTTTTTATATTTACAATATCTATATAATAAAGGAATACCCAATAAAGGGACCCAGTGCAATATAGGTGAGTAGCCATGATGTTTTGCCTGCAATGCAATAAACTTGTTTGTTCAAACCATTGCAATAAAAATACACAATCAGTAGCAGTGTTACATGCATTCCAAATTACTGCTAATGCATCGTTGGTTCATTTGAACCACCAAGGACGTAACAAAACTCTTCCTTGGTCCCGTTTGTTTGTAAAATTGCAGGAACTTGGCAAAGCAAAAAAGTTTTACTTTATTTTTTGTTACTTGCAGCCAAGAGAGCTCTGTAGAGGATGGATACGATGTTAGAATCGAAATTAAGAAATACTATTTCGAAATTGACAGCATACAATGACTACATTTTACTTTATGCTAAACTTATTGTAACCACGATACCCATATGGTACTAGAGTTATTTATTTCTGTTCAATTTATTGCTATAAATTCCGCAAAACAAATAAATAAAAAGAGTTAAATGTGCACCTATGAAAGTGCAGAAAGATACCCTTCAAGTATACTGGACAGGCTATTGTTATTAGTATGAACATAATGAATATAATATCCTGCCACCTTTATCTGTCTACGAACGTTCTATAAGCTTAATGTAGGTCGCATTAAATACAGTTATCTTGCCGTGGCAGTTTTCCAGCATCGCTGAGGAAGTAATGGGCTAACCTATTTCTGTTAGCATTCACCGATCGTCCTGCCTGCTGAAATTCACTTGTTCCTATGTCCTCACCAAGGCCTCGCACTGTCAGAGTGCCTTCAAAGACAAATCCGAACATAGTTATGTAGAACACAACATTTGATGACATCAATGGCGAACACCAAATCTAAATTAATTGCTCTGTGAAAAACCCTTCATTTGTTACTCAGGGTACCAAATGTGCACTCCACAAATCGTCGGGCACGAGAAAGTCGATAGTTAAAGACAGCTTTGTAGTGAGGAAGAAATTTTCCGGTGTAAGGTCGCGTTACGTGCTCAGACAAGGCAAATGCCTCATCACCTACTAGCTCATAGGCATGGCATATATTGCAAAGATCCACTTCTTGGCGGTTTCACTATCCTTACATGTTTACCGTCTATGCTGTCAATGCAGTTCGGAAAATTTGATCTCTTCTGAAACCCTTCCGACTCTTCTTGTCATGTTTGTTTCGTAGGTATCGGTAAATATTTTTCCCACATTGTACTCCAAATTGCTCTACACACCTTTTTTTGTAATCTTGCAAAGCGTCGTGTGTCCGATGCGGTAAGAGTAATGCAAGTCGATCAGGTTGCAACCCCTGCCCAATTACCTGGAAAAAAAAGTGATTTACTTTCAATTCCTAGTGTAATAAATTAAATAGTGTACACGTACCCAATCCTTTATAAATTTCAACGGGAAATGTATTGGTCCATGATAAGTTTCTGTGATTATTAAATCGTAATTTTTTTTCAGGGAAAAAATATGCGGACAAGTGGAAAAATATACGGGACAGCTACAGGAGGAGTATAACAAAAAAGTGTGTCTGGTAAAGAGATTTTAGTAGGAGATATGTTTATGCCAGACAACTTTCGTTTCTAGAGGGTTCGACACCAGCTAATGTAAGCACAGGTTTGGATCAAGATGTACTGGACAAAACTGAAGCAAGTGTCGCTAGAGAATATGCAGTGAAAGATTCGGGCAAAGCAAGTTACCAGACAACTGCAGAGCTTCATGCCAAACCTTCTGTATCAGCATCCCGGAATGCACCAAGACGATCGTCTAAAAGACAGCTCATGTCGATAGTGCCCTGATCGATTTTATGAATACACCAAGACTGCTACCGGCACCTGCTGAAATAGATGAAGACAGGGCATTTTTTGACTTGCTTCTTCCAGCTGTCAAGAGGTTTACGATGGACCAAAACCTAGAATTGAGAAGTGATATTTTGAACTTGGTGAAAAGAATGAGACGGGAAAGTTCTATTATTGCATAGCAGATCTATCCCCATTGTTTGCAAATGTCAGTACCTTCAGTTTCATTTCCTCTGCTAGCAGATGTCCAGGATTACAGGTTTCTGATTCATAACGACCACTACTCATCAACTCACTACTAATCCGTCACCCAACAAGTCTTTTGCGCAACGGTCACCAAATGCATTGACGTGAGTGTAAAACCAGCATCAGTTACGTTCTCCAATGTGCATAATGTCACCAAATGAGGGTAATGAGCAGTTACGGAACCAAATGTGCGTTATGTCTCCTAACAGAGTCTGTGCAGCTACATCATCTGCTGAAGAATCAAGTGATTGTGTAGAATTTTCTGATCTAAAAATTTAATTTGTCATAATATGTAGGCTATCTACTGTTTTCTTGAAATTATTCTTAACTAATATTTTGTACTAAATTCACAACATATTTGCGTCTACAAATTTTTACTGAAACAGCATATTGTGTAATTTTTTTAAGCATCTAAATTTAATATAAGTTATATAATTTTTTTTCTGGCAATTCGGTGACAATTCTTCTCAATTATTGTGTTTATGTAATGTCTGTTTTGTTTTCTAGAAATAAATATTAAACTTACATTTTTAATACCAAGAATATTACAATGTAAAATCTAACAATTACATTTAAGCTTCCCTCTTCTTAAAGCTAATAAAACCATTATTGACTTACCTCAGTGTAACTGCCAACATTTCGAGTGGTGGAATAGCAATTCTGATGTCAGTGTTTTTACTTCGAATCTTGTCACTTACTTTACATGCTAACTCATCGAATGACTTGATGCTCATACGGAAATAGTTAAAAAAAACTTGTCTTCGTCATTTCTCAAATCACTGAATATTGTATAAAATGTGCCATTTAACAGACGTGAGCTGTCAAATGGGTGAACCCAATGTTTTCTATTTATATTATTTCTGTATTTTTTCGTTACTAGATAAGCAAATATCACGCGTTTCTTCTTGTAGGTTTCCATAGCAGCTGTATCGTTCTATGGGACGAGTGACAGTGTCAGACAGCCACTGCAGTGTCGCTTGTAAAAACAATGCGCCTAGCAGCAGCGACAGCGACTGCGACTGCGACAATTGTCGTTCGTATGCATTCAGCCTTAGTTGCAAGTGTGCGTTACTACATTCATCACGCCTGCGCGGGAACGGACAAAGAGTAGTCTATAAATAGTATCAATATTGTGTCGCGTAGTGTAGTAGTTCATTCTTCCGCCATCGCCACGCGCTGGTGGCATTCACTGTTGTCATGTTAATAAACAAGCGCGATAAAATATTAAAAGAGTGCTCTCAAATAAATATAATTTGTGCTGCATTACTAATAATAGTTTAAGAAATGTTAAAATGCAATCAGCTTTATGGCAAATTCACAAACGTTTTTCTATGACCAAAAAATCTTATAAGATAAGGTTTTGAGGGGGGGGGGGGGAAGTCCATGACCCCTATGGACCTCCCACCTCTTGTAACCGCGCCTGCATGCGAAGCTGGATAATTGGAACATATATCAAGTTTGTACTGCAGATGTGTTATAGACACATATTATTACTTACATACACTCAAACATTTTCTCCATTCACGAAACATATTTATGCTTTGTTCGTATATTATAGAACAAATCCTTTATCTGGTATATATCAAATATAAGCAGTCCGTTGCTAATGAAATGAACACCTTTGCAGTAACACTTTTAAGTGTTAACATTTCCATTATAGGCTCCTAGAAATAAATGTATTATTGTTTCATGTACAAAACATAGAAAACTGCAAGAGTCCCACATTCATACCTGAAACTTGAATGCTATTACTTCCCCAGCGTACTGCTACAGGTATTAGGTTTAATATATTGTTTTATTTCTCCAATTAAGAATGCCGCAAATTAATACATGTACTAGTGGAATGTTTGGTAATGGCTTGTTACTGTATTCTACATCTTATCCAAGGAATATAATTATATAGTATTGATATTCTGTCAGCATGACTGCGTTACTCATATGACTGTCATTTTGCCAGTTTGGTATCACACAAATCAGCTCTAATGAAAGGGTGTTGCTGCAAAAATTGGGCTGAGCTGTCAAAAGGACACTAGGATCTCGTTCCTTCAGGATCTAACATTTTAACTCTCAAAACGTCACACAAAACCCTTTGGCAGTTTTCCGGACGCCCATTATTATACATATTTTACAGTGCTTGTTTTAGGTTAATGTGAATTCTCCAATTGTTTATATTTAGAATGTTTACTACTACAATGAGAACAGAGAGAATATAAAACACACATTTTTCAGACTTTTGGTTTAACCCACAATGCCAAGTCTCAAGCATTTTACTACAGTGTGATCGAAAAATCGCGCACATCAAATCCAAAGCATGTGTTTAATAAAGCTCTATATCACTAAGATACATACAGGAACATTGCATTACATAACAATGAAAACACGGAAGAAACGTGTCTTTACGACATATTCTCGAAATGGCTGCCCCCTTCAGTTATGCATACGCGAGCACATTTCACCAAATTTGTGGCAACTTTCTGGAGTACACGTACACTGATGTTGTTGATCTCTGTCGTAATATTTCTCTTTAAATCATCTATTGTATGCGGATGGTTTTTATTGACATTGGTTTTCAGGTACCCCCAAAGAAAAAATCTGGAAGCGATAACGCGGAGGCCATAACTCTGCCTAAATGAGACGATCACCGAAGAATTCGCGCAAGAAATGCATGGTTGCATTCGAAGTGTGGCATGTGGCGCCATCTTGCTGGAACCAACAGTCACGTTCATTAGCGTCAATGAGTGCAATTAACTGAGTAAAAATGGGTTGGTACACTTCAACGTTCACATTTGTCTCGAAAAAAGGGGGACTATGCGATGACGTGATTTTTTTTGACAATGCAAGGGTTTTTTGTGTAACACATGTGGGTTAGCAGATGACCAAATCGTACTGTTTTGACTGTTCACGTAGCCACTTAGGTGAAACCAGGCTTCGTCAGTGAAAAATACTTTATCCAGCTGCGCAATTCCATGGTCGTCAACAAATGACCGACAACATCTACAGTAAACTAAGCATTTGCCTTTATCCGGGCCCTTAAGTTCCTGAACACAGCGAACATGATATGCACGAAGGTGTAACTTCTTCATTGCTTGTTGAGCATTTCCGTACGAAATGCCTGCTTGAGCTGACAGTCTCCGCTTTTTGAAGGCAACCGCAACATTGTTCTCTCCACATCAGCCAGTTTAGCCTCCGTCAAAATTGCTGTTCTCCCTGATCTCTTCTTGTCTGTAACTGATTCGCTTTCTCGGAAACGGTTTATTATCTCGCTATCGTCACATTGTTAGGAAGAGCTTTGTCCGGATAGCGCAGACGAAACTCATCTCCAACACATAGCGAGAGGTACCGAGATCGATACCCGGTGCCTCCACCAGTGTATCGTCTCCCCTTCCTAACTCCTATTCTAACCACTGAACCAATAATATATGAAGCACTCTACTGTCAAGACTAGGTCGGGGTAGATGTACGTGTTCTGGGGCGTAGCTCTACTTGTTCACTGACAACTACTTTATTAAACATTAAGTACATATAATATATAGGAGATTGATACAACACTTCACAAGTAATTAATTAAATGAACAATACTCAGATATCAAATACTCACACGCGGCTCGGTGCTGTTACATTACAATACAGTTATAATCAGTTCCCTAGCCTTGCCAGTTATTATCAATTAAAGGTTAAGGGGTCAACGGGGTCTCAAAGGATGACGTTACGCCCTAACTGCTTGCTCGAGTTATGCTCACCAATTAACACAGAAGAGAGCCTCAGAGCTCCTCAAGGCCTCGGTGTCGTGATACTCAGGTTGCCAGCTCCGGCAACTAACATCGTGGTACCTCAGCGTCGTCAAGTCACTGGGGGAGGGGGGGGGCGTCTACGGCCGTTTTATACGCCTCGCCCAGTAGGTCAGCGTTGCGTGCTTACAAAACCTTCTCAATTCATATCCCGACGTAGCTCAACTGGTAATTTTCATGAGGCCGTTGAAGCTTAGGTGGTCATAATTCGTGGGCGGCCCTTCCTGGCCGCTACAACGTGCATACGAACGAATGACGAAATAATTTTCAACAATGAACACTCACTGATCTTGGGAAAACACCATGTCTGCCAGGCAACTAACAAAGCTACACTGAGAACGTTGTTTGACCTATGTGTATTCGATACCTCGTTTGCTCGTTGTTAATACGCTTACAGTACCATCTAGAGGTGGCCGCTACAACTAACACAACTTATGATACCACATATTACACCCTGCACTTTCATGTGCGCTACTTTTCGATCACTCTGTACAACATGTAATTAAGATGCCATGCTGTATAAAGGTTTGAAACCAAGAATATGTTACTGTACACTTAACGTTTCTCCAGTTTAACAATGTTCCGCAGTTCATATACAAAATTGTAGATCACTGTACGTAATGTAGCTAATCTGTGGAGAAATGTAATTGTGGATTACAATAATAATGATCCAGTTTTGTTTCCACCTCTGGCAGCGTCAATAGATTTGTTGAGGGAGGGGGGATAGTGCCAAGTGGAGCACGCTGCCCTACAGAAGGGCCGAACTTGTGATTGTCAGCCAGCCTTAAGGATTGGTGTGTTGAGATGAGAGAGACCTGGAACTATGATGGAATGAAGGGACAAAGACAATGGGAGCACCCTGCGAAAACCCACCAACAGCATTGCCATGTTTTGTGGATTAGCATGATGACAGAATATGAAGCAGAGAGTTACACCTACTTCACTGTGCATTTGTATGCACATGAAAGTATTGCAAGGTGTCCACTGAATTTCCATTTTGGAATTCCCTTACTTTTCCTCGTGTACTAGGCAATAACTTACAATTTTCCCTGAAATATATTTTCGGGAATACTGAAACACGATACTGTATTTTGTCATTGTTGACAGAACAAAATCAATGCCATCAGTGAAGTTGCATTAAATTGCACTGCAACAGACCAAGCAAGCAGGACTGACATTTGATTCAACCCATGTTATTTCTTGCGATACAAGCTATTGACTTCTCATGAGTGCCCGTTACAATAAATCACACCAATCAATTACTTTGTACATATATGTAGGCTGATGCCGTGTGGTGGCTCAGTTGGGGGTGCGAGCTATCTTGAAGGGCGGAGAGATTAAGGTAGGGAAGTATTGTTGAGGTATATGTTATCCGACTAGACGCCTGACACCACATGTGGCAGTGTCGATGTTGTTCGAAAGCTGGGACTCTTGACGTTCTGAGGAACAGCGGGCCGATCTCCCCTCACATTTACTATCTGCAGTGTTTACTAAACGGTGGGCGTATTAAAGGCTGACCCACACCCCTGATACTGACTTGCTGACATATTGCATGAGTGAAAGAATTACTCTCATAA
Organism: Dryococelus australis; assembly: GCA_029891345.1. NCBI lineage: Eukaryota > Metazoa > Arthropoda > Insecta > Phasmatodea > Phasmatidae > Dryococelus > Dryococelus australis. The sequence continues at coordinate 85,154,037 of CM057002.1, read as the reverse complement.
CACACTGTTCAGGGGTAAGGTGCTTTTGGCGGGCTTTGGAGGTTCCCATTCCTTGATGTGCCCGAAGGCTTGGCGAAGGGAAAATACATGGCAAATAGGGTCTATGCATTATTGACTGATCACACACTGGAAAATTGAAATCTTACAATGTGTATGCGCATAATTACATTGCCGTGTATTCAGACAACTAACACTTATTGCAGAGTAGCAACTATTTACTTTTTTACTGACCCAAGTGACAATTACCCGATATATCCCTGACTTTTCCCCGTCACATGCAATTACCTGACTTTTCCCTGTTTTTTCTGAGGTATAACATCTGTTTTGTTACAATTATAACGCTAATCAATGCTCTTTTTAACTCATTTTAACATGAAATACTTTTTCTCTACAATGTCTTATCCCCCCCCCCCCCCATACACACAAACAACCGTTTCCATTATTTTTCACAACACACCGTTTATTTAAACACTCCATTCACGAATGCCGGCAATTACGAATTACTTTGTTTTTACTCTACATATGGTTACCACTATTTTATTATAACCTTAAAGACAAATCTACCATCTGTTGTATGGAAATGTACAGGCCTATATGCAACCACATAGGGCCAAGGTACACTGCAAGGGATCACTTAGAGTGAAAATAAACTATAACCTGGCAGCATTAGTCTTATGTCGGTCACACACGTTACAGATGATATTTATTATAAATTTACAACACAATAGCAGGGATATAGAAATTCATGCACCTCGGTATCCTGAGGTTATGTTTATCTGTTCAGCTTCTGTTGATTTCACAAATATTCATAGCATACCGATAGCTTAGCGATATTACTTTATCACGTCATTAGAATATTGTAAACACATTAGAGGAGTTGTTATGGGATTTTTTACATTTATTTATCGTAAGTAAAGGGGCATTACACAGACACTGGCATCATTTCCTCTTTCTCCGATACCTAACCTGTCATGTGTTTGATACCAAAATAAATATAAATACAACTCAATGAGACTAGTGCTAAATTGGAAATGCAAAATGCAATTTTAATATTATTTGTATGCAAACACGTCGGAAATATGTTGCAGAAGTCTATAAAACGCACAGATTGTTATCCATATTCAGTGCATATTTATTAACTGATGATTATTGACACATCCCGTTCACTGAAATATACACATTGGTATAAGAAAGATAAATACAATTCAAAGGTGGTTTGTAATAACTTGGAAATGCGGACTGAAATTGTAATATTATTTATAAGCATTCACTTGGGAAATCTGCTGCAGACGTCTAAATAACACACTGAATTTTTATTCATAAGGAAGCACATTTATTAAGTTGACAATTATTTACACGTAAAACAGAACGACAGTTTGTAAATACTACGTATTAACTTTTGAAACTTGCGAGCTTTATAACCTCAAAACATACACGTTCATTTTCGCACCCAAAATACAATATGGCGACTGTCGTAATTGCGCAAGTATGACCAACAAGTATAAAATTTCAAATTCTTACCAAGTATACGTCCTGTGTACTATACTGGGAATTTGAACAATACACAAGGTGATGTCACTTCCGGCGACAAGTACGCACAAGTATGCAATTTTTGAGAATTCAGAAACAGCCTTAGATAAAGAACTGCCTGTTAAATGATGTTAAATCAGCGTGTTTCAGCAATGATGTGACGTTTGTTTTCAAATGGTTTTAACTCTAAAACCCACTCTTTTATGAAAAATAAATAAATTTTGCGTAGCTTGACTGTATAGTATATACCTTACAACTAAGTCAAAGTAGTGTTTCTTCTGGTGGATTGGAATAATTGAGTTATGTGCATCCCCTTGCGCCCGGTCTCAAGCGGGTATGCCACGATGGAAGAAGCCTGCGTAGCCGCTTCTACGGAAGATTTGGCTGACTGCTGGCCGTTTTCATCGAATTTTTCGTAATAGGTCGTGTCCAATGTTCGATGGAAGGTCTCCTACAAGGTTAAAAATTATAGCCAATCTGAGAGAGGGTGGCAGAGTAATTTTTTAAAATTTATTTTGAGAGATAACAAAAGTCTATAGAATACGAATAAATAGTCTAGTATATAAAAAACCACGAAAAAATTTACTGATTCAATGAGTGAAAATTAAGGCAGACATCCGTGTTTATCTATACAAATAAATAAAATAGAAGTGTCTGTGCAATTTTCGAATTTTCCACTTTGAATTATTTTTTCATATAGTATAATTTATTGATTACTAAGCCATATCTAATTTTAAATTTTTTCATGTCCATCTGTCTGTTCGACCGGATTTAACTCAAAAACCATTGAACGTATTAGCATAAAATTTACACAGTCTACATATAATAACCCCAGAACTAATTTAGTCTTTGTTTCATCTAGACATCTCAAACGGTTGATGTTCAGGAATGTACATAGGTACTGGATTAAGCTTTTCTTTCGATCACTGCATAAAAAACATTGTTAAAAAACTTCCACCATTTCTCCTTTCTTTTTTGTCCATGGGCTGTCCTCATTTCCTTCCCAAGAGCAGTGGCTAGAGCGATTCCAAGTCCTAAATGTCATGCGAACGAAGTAGCATGGGTCAGCTAGTTTAACATAAAAGTAGCAGTTATAACAATACAACTCTGTAGATGAACACATTATGCTGAAGTTATGAGTGGAAATTGTTTCTGAAACATAGTCGCATAAGTAAATCATAAAAAGTACGCTCGTCTTTACTTGTGCAACAGCAAGTATCGTTGTATAGATTATCCCAAAGAACCTCCATAAGCATCAGTGCTGGATCCAGGCAATTTTGTACGTTGGCGGGGGGGGGGGGGCAAAGTAAGTGTTCTTCTGCCGCCTCCACTTTTTTTAAAATCTTACTTTAAGTCAAGTAAAGTATTGGGTTGCACCATAGTTAATACTGACGTAATATTATTTTTGCTGTAGTAAATTAAATATTGAATATTTCAGCTATGCAAAAACGTCTACTTTAAAATTATATGATGTAAATAGCAATTCAGGAAAGGAAATTTCATCATGTTAGTGATGTTGGCCAACATGTCTGCGATGTTGGCCAACATGTCTGCAAGTGTGTAATTAAGCAGTTTGTTATTGTCAGATTGCCGCCCCTTAGATATGCTGCCCGGGGCACATACCCTCTATTGCCCCCCCCCCCCCCAAATCCGGCACTGAAGTACTTGCATGCAGGCTCGGGTAACAGGTCTCGTGGAAGCTTTCGCCCGAGCCTGTACGGATAATGTTATTGTGGCAATCGGGCTTTAGTGTAATAGCACTACCATAAAAAGTACTTAATTTAGTCAAAAGGTGTACAAACATTTTTCGAAGACAGGTGGTTATCACTGTAGTAGGAACAAAAGCATTCCAATGTTGGGAAACGGAGGTGGTTTTAACGCTACTGACATGCGCACTTTACCGCATATTCCCTCCAAGCTAACTCCCTAGCATATTGATACGCATTACTTTACCCCACCTCCTTTATCTATGTTATCTATTATAAACTCAAGGAAGCTGTTACGATCTCTCGTCGATGTCGCATCAATGTACCTCGTTCGTATTTATATGCCCAGCTAATCTGGAGCAGCAACTGATGGTCTGCATATGTGCTTGTAGGCTATGCTTCGTGCGCTGAAATTATGCTGGTGCGAGTTGCTGGCGGTAAACTGCCGCAAGTTAGGTTAGAAAGGTAAAATACGCCCTATACTGCTCTTAATTAATTAATGTACTAATGTTTTTAGAGTAATAGTGTAGTTTTCAGTAGTTAAACTCAGTGGCTGACATGTTATCCCCCAGACGGTGGATTGGACGAATGTGTCATGTAGCTTGGCTACCACATTCTCCAGACTTGTCCCAAAATGACTTCTTTTAGCAGCGGAGAATTAAAGACATCTTCTACCGCGTGCGTCTAACAACGAGGGAAGACATTACAGACAGATAGAGCAGTATGTTGATCTCTCATCAGTGCTGAGGTCGTCGAGCAACTGCGAATGTAAGGGTATATGCAGACGGGCGACAATCATGTCGCTGGTCGCGTCGTCAGGCGATTGTTACTGCATCTTTCACACGAGTGTTTATTTGCCGCTCAGATGTGGCCAGTAGTACAATGGACGTCGTTGAAATATTCACGTGTGGCCGCTCTTGTCCTGCGGAGACGATGGCATGGTCAAAGGAGACAGTATTGGGTACACCCATTGAGTATTCCAAAATTGTATTAAATTTCCTGCTCGGTAGTGAACTCAAACATTTCCCCCAATCCAAAATTTTACTAAGTCCAAAAATAAAATAAATGGTTTTGCCGGAATCGAACTCGGTATTCCCAAAAACTAAATCCAAAATTAACTTAAGTGCCCTGCCCGGCAAAATGCATTCCCCTGGAATCGAACCCGGTAGTCCCGTCTCCAAAAACTTTCAAAATATTAAAAAAATCACTAACTTCCAAAATTGCCCCTGTCCGGAGATCGAATCCGGTAAACCAAAAATGTCTAAGTTAGAATTCACTAATTGCACTCACCGAGCATCGAAGTGAAAGTGCATGTGCCAAAAATGAATAATTACACTAGTCGGGGATTCAATCCCATATCAGAAATAGAACCCTTCTAACGGAAGTGCAGTACATCAGAAGTGCATGTGCCAAAAATAGAAATTTCCCAAATTGCATTCGTCGGGTATCGTACTTGAAATCGAACCCCGTACCGGAAGTGAATTGCACTGGAAGTTCAAAAAGTTCAAGCGAAAGTGCATTGCAGAATCTAAGTCACCGGATGTGCAAAAATGGAATCTAGGCCACGCTATGCTAAAAATAGAAAATTAGGTCAGAAGTGCGCCCTTAAGTAGGTCAGTAGGTCAAAAGTGCGTCCAAAAGTAGGTAATTGTGTCAAAGGTCATTCAAATGCTAAGGTCAAAAAGTCACGGCATCAAAGTCAGTCCAGTACCTTCCAGCTCCCATGTCAAAAAAATAAGTGCTTTGCCCGGGAATCGAAGTCAAAATCTGTTTCATTGCTACTGAGCGACAGTTGTGTAGCTCGTCTGAACACTCGCGTTACAACTCGCACGTTGTATTTCTCGCGTCTGTCGCCGGCGGCTGTACTGACACTCGAAAAATGGAACATGTTGCATCTGGTAGGGAACTGCATACAACTTAGAAAATCAAAACTTAGAACAGTCGTACCTTAGAAAACCTGACAAAAACCACACAAGTTAGAACTATAGTAGTATAAAATTTAGCATTCTGGGATACCAGGCTGCAAGGTGAGGATTGAAGGATGTAATTAGCATATTAACCTGGCGTCGGGCTGTGGGCCCCACGAGCGAGAATATCCCTTTTTCCGTCAAAATTTTCCTGATTTCCCTCCCACCTCAGGCCATCTTGGCAGCCAGTACCAGAAAGTGTATCTACTCAATTTAGGGCATTGCGGCTGAGGTTTGCCCAATACGGCTGAATTGGTCGGAGCTACTATCAAATTAGGAGCTTCTCCTTCCCGGCGGCCATCTTGGCAGCCAGTGCCAAAAGTGGATTTGCTCGATTTAGCGAATTGTGGCTGAGATTTGCACAATGCGGCAGAATCGGTGGGAAATAGAGAAATTCCTGCCAAATTGAGAAGTCATTCCCGGCGGCCATCTTGGTATCGCTGATCTATGCTTACTCAGGACAATTGACAACCCGGAAGAGGATGTCGGCCATTTTGGCGGCCAGCACCTAGCCAGCAGAAGTGGGGCATCAAGGCATCGCGAACGATTGTATCTCGTGTAACACAGCAGTCTCCTTAAGTCTGTGTGTGTGCATAATACTTATAAGCATGGTTGGCTATAATTTCCGAACTGTTTAAGTTAGAGATGACAAATTCATAACAAAGGCATCTGCCCCATCTAAGGGAAGGGTCGCGATGTCAAATATGCCCCATGTCACCTTATAAGCATAGTTGGCTTAATTTCCTAACCATTTAAGTTATAGTTGTCAAATTCATAACATAGACATCATCCATGACTAGGAGAGGGGGCATGGGATCAAGTATGAACCATGTCAGCATATAAGCATAGTTGGGCAAATTTCCGAACCAGTTGGGTTATAGTTGAAAATTCATAAAATACACATCATCCACGACTAGGAGAGGGTGGCGGGGTCAAATATGAGCCATGTCAATGTATAGGCATAGTTGGGAATAATTTCCGAACTGTTTGAGTTATAGTCGCCGAATTCATAACATAATCAAACACGACAGGGTAGATGGCTGTAAGTTATGAAGATTTTGAGATACAACTACCAAAAAATCATAAAACATGCATAATCCCCCCCTCCCTGATGAAGAGAAGGGACGTGAGGACATATGTCGGCTTGCATGTTTCCCTGTTATTACTCACTTCTGTCTCTCCTGTCCCTTGGTGCCACTGCCTGCCCCACACACAGACATTTCCTCTTGCTCTCCCCCCCCCCCCTTTTACCATCACGACCAGCGACCCTCCACTTATCCTCGAACTCTCTCTTTATCACATGTCCTCCCCCTCCGCCCGCCTATATCCCCCCTGACCACTCCATCCTGGTGTGCACTCACCACTGCCCGGCCAGCGACTTGCTGTGCGCCGACCACCGAGCAATTGTGTAACAGAGATAGGCGACACTCTTTCTGACAATCGCATACTTAGGATTACCATCTGCATGTGATCAAGTATGACCTTTGTCTACATACCTGTGTCCCCTGCATGATGACAGGTGAGCCAGAATGTCCTATTTGGTATACAAGTACACTGCCTTCTCCAGTGGCCTGTTAGACATTATAAATACAAATTCTGCTCATGCACCACATGACTGACCTATGTCCACTGATCATCTGCGAGGGTATGCACAATGAAGTCACTCACCACCAGGCAACCATATTGGCTGTCAAATGCGTAGTTGGCTGTATGTTCCATTTTTCACTTTATGTGTTAGCAATGCAGGGGTGTTGATCACAACTTTTGATGACCTGCATGTTTCATGCTCTGAAACACACGTAACTCCTTCTTCACACACTGGTATGGAGCACTATGCAGGTCCATGAAATGATATGGGTGCTCGAAGTAACATTAGTGTATATGACGAATAAACAGGAAGACTGGACTTGTCGTGCCTTCTTGTGTCAAGCAAAGGTATGGTACCTTTACACGTACCAGTATGTCTCTTTAGATTATCACTGCTACCAAATGTAACACCACATGTATAATCACATTTGTGTATTCTAGAGGTTGGTGCCTTTGTTCAGTCACCCTGTTCATGACGATGAGCATTGCAACTTTTAATGAAGAACTTGCCAAGTAACTTCATTGTTTACCATGTAATTGACGATCGATCGGGGAAGTTTCACATGTATTTGTACTCGATTGCATCCTCTTCAAGCATATGTGTGAACACAAACTCACATGTACTACTACTACGTAGTGCGTACTCTTCACGAATGACTCCTCGATGCTGCCTCCTCACGGATGACTCCTTGCAATACCGATGTCGTACAAGTCAGTTTAGCAATCGTGTGTGAATGACTGTTGATAGCGTAGTTTATACCTCTCCTTCTAATGGCTGAAGACAAAGCTATGTTGTCACCTTCTCTGTAGTGTGGGAACATAGTTATGTGTATATTTACAAATTGGACTGTACCCATTAGTTCTCAATTCTAGAGCATTTACCGAAGCCAGGGTCCAACCCGAACCTTGGCCACCATTCCTTATTCCTGATAACATATATTGCGTATACTATCAAAAATTGTGTCTTCTGTTGCAGATGGATGACACAGCTAAAGCTGAAGCTTGAATGTTCTGTTACAATATACATCATCATGAGGCTCTGGTTTTGTATAGCTACTGTCCAGCCAGATATGATATGTGACAGGACCATTTTGTTCTACCTCATCGATAAGTTGATTTATTACATTAGGGCGCATACTTGTCAGGAAAGAGCAAACATTGTGTGGTGTAGTTGACATATTCGGTGCAATCAAATCTTTCAAGAGTCCTATGAATGCAGATCGCTTCAGGAAAAAAGCCATTATCATTAAGCTTAATGGATGGTGAATAATTTTGTGGTTTTTTATCAGTGGTCTCTCCTTTACAAAGTTTCAAATGGCCACTTATAACCAAGTCATGTACATACTTTGTCGACAATTATCACATTGATATGCCCTGCTAATGTCGTTTCTCACACAAATACTGTTCTTGTGTTTCCTAGCATCATATGCACTTATAAATATCTTGTCACAATAGTTGCATTGATGTCTTGGTGGTAAGCAGAATTTAGATAAAAAAAACACTAAAATATTTATCTTTAATGAACCAATGGAAAGCTGAATTTAGATTAGGCGAAGGAACACTTCCTATGTCTATTTGTTTGTTTAGGAGATGATAATCCACCACTAAACGATGGTCGTTTCCTTTGGGGACCAAAAAGGCTGGAGAACTGAAAGAGGATTTGAATGGTTCAATTACTTCATTGTCTAATATATCCTCAATTTTGTTTCTCATTATTTCCATTTTTGGAGGTGCCAAAATGTATGGATGATGCTTTACAGGCTTGGGGTCCAGTAGCTTGATATTGTATTCAATTAAATTAGTATGGCCCAATAGGGGTCAATACATCTGGGAAATCAGCACACAAACCTCCAAAGACTTTTAGTTTATCCTCGTCCAGCTGACTCAACACAAGAGGATCCTTATTGTTATTTATTTCCTATGCTTGCCCTTTTTCCCTTGGTTGACTAGAATTAACAATTGGAATTATGACTTGCCTTTAAATTTAAACTTAATGCATCTGGCTTGTATGTCAATAAACATATCCATTTTTGAGATTAAATATGATCCCAGAAGGAGATCAGTACCAATAGAATCACACATTATAAATAGAAAAAACCATGAAAACAGGTCAATTTGAATTTTTACCGTGGCAGTAATACTGACTGGCAAAGGTTGATTTGAAGCTGTAACACATTTAATGCTTACTGGTTGTGTACTTTTTAATATAACCCCTGTTACCTAATTCCTCGAAGAATGAAGCAAAAATAAAGTTACACACTGATCCTGTATCGACAAGACCTTAAATTTCAAATGCACCCTATTGTGTGACAAAAAAAGGTACAAATAGTTTGGTGAGTGGGAAAATGTCGTGACACTTTTTTATACTTGTTTTTCTTACATCCCTTACAATTTTTTTTTCTAAAGCAACTCTGTTTATTCCCTAAATTATCCTCAACAACATTTGTCACACTACACACTGGTTGTACCTTTGTACTAAATTTCTTATTATTTTGGGCCCTTTGTTTCTTAGCAGTCTTCTGTTTTTGTTTTTTAGGTTGTCTAGAAATTTTTAGCTGGGGTGTAGACCACCACTCTACGTGTTTTTGATTCCCTTTCCTGTCTCTTCTTTTCCAGAAATCTGCGAAATTTGCTACAGTTTATTTTGAAATTACCTGGTTGCTGACAAAAGAAACGAAGTTTATTTGGTACTTTGCTAATTCCTACCTTGTGTTTAGGTTTAACTTTGATGCTTGCGCTAGTAGCATATTTCGGTTTTCCTTTGTGAAATGAGGTGGGAGTTCTCCTGAAATGGAATGATGCACTTTCACTTGATTGGTCAGCAAATTCAACATTAGTTGAATTAATGCAGAATCTGCAAAAGTATGGGGGTCTGTAGGCAAATACAGCGCATGAGCGCTCAATGGGGTTCAGTCCGTCCACAATGGTCGATACTACTTCTGTCTCTGAAACTGGCAAGCATAACACAATAGCTGCCTCTTTAATATCAGCTATATAATTAGCCAAAGGCTCAGAAGGTAACTGCAAACGATTGAATCACTCCAGCCGGATGTTAACTAGCATCCTGGCTGGGACAAAATAATCTTGAATGTCATGGTGATACTGATCAAAAGAGTAGCCATTCCTAATGGCTAAGATGTTCCTGTCGCTCAAGGGAGAGTGAGTAAAAGGAAAAACAATTTCCAACAACTGGTTGTCGGGTATATTACCCTTCTGTTTGACTCGTATAAATTCTGTCAAAAACTTAAGTAATTTGTGAATGTTCAAACCATTAGTTTCCGGGAAAACAACTAAAATTCTTTCCAGAGGGTGGGAAAGTTTTCCATATGTTGAAAATGAGGATGACATATGAGAACTGGTGGTAGGGTATGGTTGAGTCTGTTGGAGAGGTAGGTGGTGTAAAGTGGTGAGGTGAGGTGAGGTGAGTGGTGTAGGCCTGCTGTGGTTTGGATGCCAAAAGTTTTCTTATGTGGATTCGATGGGAATTGAGGTTGCGATTGGGTAAGAAAGGTATAAAGGATGTGCTAATGTTTTGGAATGTTATTGCAGACTGTAGTTGAGTGCGTTTTTGGGATACATAAGTCATGTGATAGGGAAGGGGATGATACTGTTAATTTAGGGGTGGTTGGGTTGTTGCTGGAATCTGACCAACGTGGCGAATGAAGACATGCATCCGCGCCATTACTGAGACTACTGCCGAGACAGAACCCACTTCAGATACATGACTTTGGGTTTGCTGAATGTCAACCAAAATATTTCTTGGGGGCTGAGTGGAATTGAAAGTGATTAAAGGTTGAAATTAAGTGGGGGTGGGGGTGGGGGGTTGTATGGCAGAAGTGACATCCAGTGTATTTGTGTTGGTGGGTACTACCACCACAGATGTTAGGTCCTCTTCACCAGTTTGTACTGTGGAATCAGTACCCATCGAGGCAGCGAGGGGTAGTGTTGACATCACTTGCTGGCTCCCAGTAGATGAACCCTTGCAAACCTTGATGTGTTTCTTCAATGTATCGCATTGCATAAACTGCACATTTCCATTGCTGTAATGCTTCATCGCGCAAAAAGATCCTTCGTACAGGCGGTTCTCTCATGTCGCCGAACATGGCAGCTTTTACTGAAGATCCTTCCACAGTAGTAAAACTGTTTTCCATGTAATTTTCTAGCAGTGAGACAAGGTACATCCATAGATGAAAGCTCTAGAGTAGGCTTCGTACAATCATCGGCTTGCATCATCAGCGAGATATAAGCATCACTATGCATCCATTCAACCAGACACTTTGTCTAGTTTCTTGATCATATCACCATGCAGCAGCAACAGCAGCAGCCAGGGAGCAGGCACCAAGGAGCAGGTGAGAGCACAATGTCTTCTGGGAAACTTGTAAACACTGGTCTTGAGGGACAAAGGTCGGTGAATGCTGGAGGTAAAGCCCCCAATGCTTTTGCAGGTGCGTTTAATGAAACAAGACTTCAATGCCACATTGCTGGAGGGGAGCCTAGATGATTTTTCTTGTCAGACAGTCGTTGACACAGGAGCGACTATAACAGTGGTAAGACTGGACCTTCTTGGGCCTTCCCCCAGCGATAATCCGATAAGAGCATGGATCACTGTTATTTAACTACAGTAGTGGGCGAGACCACACCAGTCAAAGACAAGATAAGGGTACTTTTACAGCTCGGTAACCTTGAGATAGAGCAAGAGATATACATAGAATAATAGAGGACGAATGCATTTTGGGTTTTGTTGTATTATGTAAGCTGGGATGCTGTATTGATACTATACTGGGGCTGTTACGTGAAGGTAATACCGAGTTGGTAGTGTCAACATGACGAGATTTATCTTCGCCAATGAGCTGCCTAGTAGTGTGTAATCAGTCAACTGTGCTCCCTGCTTCTAGTGAAGTTGTTATTCCAGGCAGATGCCAGGGAGAATCTATTGGGCGATTGGACAAAATCGAACCAGCATAGAAAGGTGGCATTTTACCAGATGGCATCATTGTAGTCACGACATTTATTTCTTCAAAATCGGACAGCTTGTCTGTTAGGATGATTAATTTGTCTGATTGTGCTGTCCGCCTTGAAAAGGGGGCTACAATAGGATTTTGCAAGCAGGTCTCACAGGAACTTCCAAATGTTCCAGAAGCTTCACTGCCACAACCTACTGAGTGTCCTCTTCCAGATGCTCTTGAGGGAACTGCTGACAAGAACAAGAGAAAACCTCAACTGGCGACAGGAAAGGGCAGTATCAGAATTGTTTCAGAGAAATAGAGGTGCTCTCTCCTGCGAACCCAATGACCTTGGCAGAACTAATATTGCATTCCACCACATCGACACAGGGGATGCCAAACCCATAAAGTAGCCACCAAGGCGACTGCCATTAGCTTCATATGAGGTTGTCGATGGTATTCTGAAAGAGATGAAGGATTTAGATGTGATAGAGCCAGCAGTCATGGTCTTCTCCGATTGTGCTTGTTAAAAAGAAAGATGGCTCTATTAGATTTTGTCTAGATTACCACCACCTTAATAATGTGACCAAGAAAGATTCTTACCCACTCCCTAGGACATACGACACCCTGAATAGCTTAGCATGCTCACAGTGGTTTTCTACACTAGATATAAAGAGTGGGTATTGGCAGTGCGAAGTGGCCTGACAGAGTCCGAGTGAGATTCTATTGGCTTAATTGCCGGTAGGATGTTGAGAAGTGGTGCCATCTGTGCGATGCATGTACTGCGAGGAAGGGTCCGAGGATTAAGGGACGCGGTCCCCTCCAGAAGTACAATGTTGGGGCCCCATTCGAGAGGATGGCAGTTGACATTCTCGGACCCCTACCAATCACTGAGAGGGAAAATAGATACCTTCTGGTAGCACAAGACAATTTCACAAAGTGGCTTGAGGCCATACCAGTAAAAAACCAAGAGGCAGGCACAGTAGCTGATGTTCTTGTCGAGCATGTTTTCTCCAGGTTTTGAGTGCCACTGGAGCTTCATTCGGACCAAGGGCGAAATTTCGAAGCAAATATTTTTCAAGAGCTAACAAGAATTTTAGGAATGAAGAAAATCCGAACCACAGCATTACACCCTCAGTCGGATGGAATGGTTGAGAGGCTAAATCGTACCCTGGAACAGTATCTGGCTATCTATGTAGAAGATAATCAGAGGGATCGGGACTCTAAGGCAACCTTATTTCTCCTCGCATATCGCTCGGTAGTCCACTAGTCCACAAGGGTAACACCTTAAAGGATGCTGTTGGGGAGGGAGCTCAGCCTACCTGGTGATCTGCTATTCGGACGTCCAGTAGAGGCAGAAGCAGCCACTCCTGAATATGCTATTAAGATACGCCAGAAGTTAACCGAAATTCATGAATTTGCCCGGATGCACCTTAAAATTAACAGTGACAGAATGAAAACACAATATGACAGAAGAATGCCTAAGGAGACTTTTCAAGAAGGACAGCTGGTGTGGTTGTACAACCCTCAAAGGAAGAAGGGATATTTCCCTAAGCTACAGAAATCATGGGATGACCTGTACAGGATCCTGAAACAGATAAATTATGTGGCCTATAGGATTTTTTAACAAGGCTTTCGGGCTAAGCCTAAGGTTGTCCACATCGACCGACTGGTGCTGTACGAAGGTCCTGATGTTGTAGAGTCTGTTCGGAACAAACAGACTTATGGAGGAGGCAGTGTAACGTGCTGCTGCCCGGTACTGTGGCGGTAGATCCACCTCACCCCTCCCCTCTTCAGGGGTTGCCTTCTGCCTCCTGGGCATATCCATCGGGCTGTCGCGCTGCTCGGCGCCTTGCATGCATCACGGCCCCTCTCCCCTGCTGGAGGTTTCGACGGGTCTGGCAACGACGTAAGAATGTTCTGGTGAGACTGGCTGGCGCCTCGGCCCACCGCGATGCATCACGGGTGCTGGGGAAGATTCTAAGTGGCGGCCTAAGACACTATATATACTGCCGCAACCCAGCGGCTGGCAGTCTTTGACAGAGGCCGTCTGGCCGAGTGTGCGCGAGCGAAGAGAAGTGTGGACGACGACTGGAGATTGCGGGACGACGGCGAGCGAGGTGTTCGTGGCGTGAATGGACAAGAGGGTGTGAAACCGACGAGTGAAGCCTACTGTGCGAGGGCGCTTGGAGGACTCTAGAACATTGCGACTGGCGGGACCTGGACTGAACTGAGGTGGGACTGAACGGAAGCGTAATACGGATTTTATTGTAAAAATTCCAACTCTCAATTTGGACACATATTTTACAGAATGTCAAAATAGGTTGATAAACTGTCTATTGGGACTGATCTTTAATTATTTTATTTAACTGATTTATTTGTGGTAATTATAAATTCTATTAAATTGGAATAATTAGTTGTGAACAGTAAGTGATATCAATTTATTGTAAAATTTTGAGTTCAGAGAATTTGGCTGTAGTTATTGTAAATAAAATAAGTAAATTATAATTAATTATTTTATTTGATTAAGACCTCCATCCCTTAATGAACTTGGTATACCCCACTTAATTTCTAGAGAGAGAGAGAGAGAGAGAGAGAGAAATTATAATAATACTATGTACTAGCTGACCCGTGCGACTTCGTTCGCATTGTATTTTTGTAAAGCCCACTATAGTTTTCTCTAGCCATTGAGCTACTGCAGCCCCACTCTTGAGTTCTCTACTCACTGAACTACTGCGGCCCCACTATTAGGTTCTCTAGCCAATGAGCTACTGCGGCCCCACTATTAGGTTCTCTAGCCACTGGACTACTGCGGCCCACTATTGGGTTCTCTACCCAATGAGTTTCTGCGGCCGCACTTTATATATATCCGTCCACTGGGCCACGACGGCTTTTTGGAAGGAAATGTTTACAGGCCATAAACAAAAAAGAAAGAAGAAATGACGAATGTTTTTTTAACAATGCTCTTTTATGCAGTAATCAATCTTAAGAAAATCTTAATCCAGTACCTATTTACAACAACAATTTTCCTGAAGGAATGAGATATTTTCCTGGAATAAAAAATATCCTGTAGCACTCTCAGACCCTCCAACTATATCCGTGCAAAAAATTACGTCTATCCCTTGCTCCGTTTTGACGTGAAAGAAGGACAAACAAACACACATTCTCATTTATATAGTAATAAAGTATGGATTATGTAGTAAAGTGTGGATTGATTTATGATTATTGCAATTAATTGGTTTTTAACGTAGATAATAGAAAAGAATTTGTATGCATGCGCCATGTCATTGAGCTTTCTAACCTGAGTAGAATAAACCTTACCTGTACTTACGAAACCAGCATTTAATTTACCGGAGAATGTATATTGAGAAACATTAGGAGACTAATCAGTGATTAAAACTTCTGTTTGAAATTATCATATGTTCAGACAACTGATACTTTAAATATGGATTTTGTAATCGGCCCTTAATGTTTTATTTTCACAAAGATTTTTTAAAACCCAATTATGTGGTCTCTTAGACTTGAGATCATGTGCAATACAGATACGAGTGTCTTGCCAAACCGAAGCTGCTCAGTGAGTTAAGAATTTATGGTTAAGAATTTAGGCAGGATTATAATTAATTTTTTGCGAGAGAGAAACTTTTAAGCGTTCTATTGAATGATTAATAAATCTCCTTCTCTTACGAGTTGATAAAATACGATTTTACCACATAATTTGTTATTGTTTTTAGTATATTATGATACTAAGATGTTAAGTAACATCGTCATGCCCCTGTCATACTATAAAATTTTTGCCTTTAACTATAATTTGACAATACAATTTGAGGACAAAATATGGCCATCAAATTTTTCCTTGCAACAAATTTTATCGAATAATCTTGAATGTCTTTGAAAATGTGTCACGGTGTCAAAATTTTTTATTGGGATAATCTAATTTGAAATATTATTTAAAAATTACTTTCATAGTGAGGTATTCCTTTTGATTTTCATGCGGTCCATTACAGGAAGAAATGTAAGTAAATAATATTGTAATTTATTTTCGTTTCTTTACTAAATTAAAATCTTATTTATAACATATGTTTCCTTTACAACGAAATAAATGCCTCTGAGTTCGTTATATTACGTGCAATATTCACTTAAAATAACATTCATGCCCAGACAGCTTCTACATAAATTATCTTCATAACTTAATTAGTTTCCAGCAATTGTTAGTTGTTTTAAGTTTCTTGACGGCCATTTTTGTCGTGAGACGGTCAAGCCTAAAATAAATTTTAGAAGCGGTCCAATTTTCAAATGTTTGATGAAAACTGAAGCCATCCAACTTTTTCAGACAAAAATGACGGCGTTTATGACGTTTCAATGACGTCATAATTGTCCAATTTTACTTGACCAAACTTATTGAAAGCAGTGTGACGGAAAAATTTGACAGTGTGACAGAGGCTTTGGAAAACAACTCATTACAATAGAAAACTGATTACAATGCAAGCGAGCTACCATTGTGCCAAAAGAACACTTGCTTACTTGCCAAATATAAAATTTCTCTTACGTATAACTTAACTGTCAATATTTAAATCTTTCATGTATACTAAAAGGCATTTTAAAGCACTGGTAATTTACAAACAATTCCGTTTTAGCAGTGAAAATGTTAAATATTTACTGATAAATAGCCTAGCACGCACAAAGTGCAGAACTCGATCGCTCGTCAGCCGATTCGCTTTGCTCCATTCTTTATCTAACAACATCGACGAAACCATGACCTTCCAAAAATGCCATCTACTGGGAAACACAAAGCTGAATAATGTTATTTTTAAAAACGATTACAGAGTGAGATTCGGAGCCTCTGACTCCGAAAGTAAGAAGCTAGGCAGAGACCGCTAGTATGACCGCATGGAAGCAATCGCAACGAGCACACAAATAACTATTTTACCAATAAGGCCACCATATCTTAGAAACATCACAACTTAGGAAATCATAACTTAGCAACACACAACTTAGAACCACATAACTTAGAAACATCATAACTTAGAAATACACAAAAATTTTCCTGCTCTATCATTCCATCTTGTTTTTTTAATGTTCTTTCATTCCGTGGGTTTTCTCCTTGTGCTCCCATTTTTCTCTTTTACATTTTTTCTTTCCTTTCTCTCTTCCTCTCTCTTTCTTCACTTTGTCCCTTTCTCTCTCTCTTTTCCCTCTCTCTTGTCGCCTTCTTCAACCCGCCGCTTACGTAGTTCAGTGGCCGCCTCACCAGAGAGGCTCTGGTGTGTCCACCACCATATTTGGTTACTCCATCACCCCCCCCCCCCAGGGAGTGCTGGTGTGTGCCCGCCGCCATATTTGGTTCCTTCGCCACCTACCAGGAGCGCTGGTGTGTCCGCCATCTTGTTTGCAGCATAATTCGTTCGTTCACCGCCTGCCAAGGGGAGCACTGGTGTGTCGGGCTGTCGGGTCATGCAACGGAGCAAGGTGTTTAAAAGATGTGATAGGCATTTGCATGCATGTATGCATGCGGGGATAATGAAATAATATATATTTATTTACATAAGTTTTTTTTAATAATCCGCGATAGTAAGACTTACACTTTTTTATCTTGTTTCTGACCGCCATCTTGTTACCATTCACCATTTTGTTTTTGCACATCATGCTCTATCATTCCACCTTTATTTTTCCTGTTATATCATTCCAACTTGATTTCTCCTACTATATCATTCCATCTTGATTTTTCCTGCTCTATCATTCCTTCTAATTTTTTCCTGCTCTATATGTATGCAATAGATATTTTTGTTATATTCATAGCACCGCAGTTAGCACCGCACACACTACAGTTAGCATCACATGCACTGCAATTAGCATAGCAGTTAGCACCACAGTTAGCACCACATGTACCACAGTTAGGACTGCTTGCACCATAATTAGCACTGCAGTTAGCACTACATGCACTAGCACCACACACACTCCTCGCACCACAGTTACAAAATACATTAAAGTTATGTATTAGGTATTTCAATCAGTTTTATTTAAATTGTAAAATTTACAATCTTGATAGCCAGTATGTAATTTTTTCCTGCTATATTATTCCATCCATATTTTCCCTTAAAAAGTATAGTTTTTGCCCTCGAATTTCTCGTCTTTTCCATCGAAACATCTAGAAATTATTCTATGTAGCAGTATAAGTTTCGCATAAATTAATTTTCGCTTTACTGCCACTACTGTTGCATATACACTATATTGACAGCTCCTAAGAAAACATCTTTATGATGTTGAGCTGCTACATTAATAGCTAAAATTAAAAGTGCTCCTCAATTTTCCTCAGTAACTCCATGTTTTGGCCGAGGAGTCAGGGGTGTCAGGAGTCGTTTTGAATTCGATGCGCTATAAAAAAATTTATTTATAAATAAAATGTTTTATTTAACTTGTAAAATTTACAGATATAAATGTATCGTGCGCCGTGTCTACGAACTCATATTTTCGAGAAGAATTATATTATGATGTCTCAACCATCGATTTGACAAATCGTAATTTTATAAAAAAAGTTATATATTTCATTTGATATATTTTTATTGAACTTTTATAAACAAGTATATCGTGCGATGTGTCCACGAACTCGTATTTTCAAGAAGAATTATATTATGGAATTACCACAGCCAAATATTCAAAGCATGATTTTATAAAATAATAGTTAAGTATTTTTTATATTTTTATTTAATTTTTACAAACAAGTGTATCATGCGATGTGTCTACAGATTCGTATTTTTTTTAGACAGATAAGAATATGTCGTCAGAATAGATGGTTATGTGACTATGACCAGTGCCATATTGGATTTTATAAGCATATATATATACATATATATTATTAAATACCCCAAGTGTTATATATTTTCGGACTTGGGTTTTCAAAATTGAATGCTGAACTAACATTATGAACTTACATTATTCGCACTTATATCGATTAGTCGCATAAGCTCCACTGCCATATCGAATTTAGCAGGCATAAGACTGATTTTTGAAAATTTTTTAAACTAATTATGTGACCATTCCCAGCGTCAAGGATAACGCAGAATTTACCTTACCACTGGTCATGTTTTGAGTGCATTACGCCTATATTTAAGCCCCTACGAACTTATGAGCATAGTTAGCCATCATTTACATATAACGCATCTAGATATCCGGGCACGATGTTCTCTATCCGAACGTGTATCGAACACTAACTAAATTTTCAGTATTGCGTAGTGTTTTTTTTTTTCCCCCTTTCACTACAACCATTTAAAAAATTCTCGTCTATAACAGGCATGCGAGCCTAACCGATTAAAAAAAAGGAAGCTCGTAGGGAAATGAAATAAAAATATGTCGAAAATTGTACTTGTACCAATCAAAATATTTTAATGCAAGACAACATTAGTCATAGCAAAAACTTTTCCGTGCGGTTCTAATGTATCAATTAATTCACTCTTAAACAAAATAAAAATTTATGTTTGAGACATATACATGCCGACAGTAAGATTTTTCATATATTCATAGGAGCTAAAATTCTTTCATTTTCTGTTTAAATATTTTTGTTATATTCATAAGAATGCAATGAGAATCTTTTGTATATATATTTTTTACAATCAGTCATAGAACAGCAATAAGATTTCTTTATATAACAGTTTTCTCTATCTAAGACATATACCAGCAATGAGATTTTTTCATTTAATCATTGACATGCAATAAGAATTTTTTCATATATTCATAGACATGTAATGAGATTTTTTTTTTCATATAATCATAGGTAAATTCTTTTTTCTGTTTAAGTAATTGTTTTTCTTTAGTGCAAGTGTGCGAGTGCATATATAAGTACTCTTTAAAACTATTTTTTCCTTTAAAAATGTGTGCATAATCTTCTTGCGACATATCTCTTCTTCTTTCCAGCAGCAGAAGTTATGTATTGATTAAAAATGTTATTTTTTATCAGTTTAATGAAAATAATATTCTTAACGATATGCATTTGTGTCTTATGGTGATCAATATAGGTACAGGTAGGGTTTTGGCTTGGAAATGAAAAAAAAAAAAAATTCCATGTAGTTTCTAAGACCAGTTAAAAAAAGTACCGTTATTTTGTAATTATGAAGGAAATGGAAACCAATTGTGAAGCATTAATGATTTTAAAAGAATTATTTCGAATGTGCCTATTTAAAAAAATAGGCAAATGCAAAAACAGATTACTGAACGCGATTTTGCAAACTAACATACATGGCAAAAACGAGCAATGGTAAATGAGAGAAGGTATCAGTACTCACTGGGCACAGATGCGACGGTTTCCTTCCTAAAAATTAATATTTTGCAAAAAGATTTGATTAAAAAATATATTTATTTAAAATGAAATTACATACATAAAAAACACACTTTGTAAACCATGAACTGTGTCTGCATGTTGCAATGAAATATGTCTGCAATAGGCTTCAGTCCACTCTAGCAAATATCGAGGTTGTTTTCTACCACCCAAAAAAAAAATTGATTAAAAAATATATATTTAAAATGAAATAATGCACTCTTTAGTATAAAACATGCACTTTTCTAAAAAGCACGCAATTAAATAAGTTTTAAAAAAACACACTCCTTTTTTTTTTTTTAATATGCACACTTTGTAAACCATTTACTGCGTCTGCATGTTACGATGTAATATGTGCACAATAGGCACCAGCCCATCCCAGAAAATATCAAGGATGTTTTATACTCCCCCCCCCCCGTTTTAAAATTCGGAAACGAATATCCATATGATCTTGGCGGGTATAATTTGTAGAACGAATCACCTCCCGGCACTCCGTCTAGGAGCAGTTGTTGGTTTGTCAGTACTGCTTCTAGATGCTGACAGTTTTGATTCAATCTGCAACCAATATCCTCCAGCTTATGCTGGATACTTGTTTCCGTGCTGGAGAGAGGAGAGGGCGGTTACGTTGGTAGAGCTGCCGTGATGGCAGCTGCCACTGAAATCGCTCGTTGTGTTTCCTCATCGTCCATGTCACTATATCCAGGCGGTTGAGCGCCGCCCAAATATAGTGATTCTGGGAGACTCGGAGTAATTGTAACGAGCGGTAATAGGCTGTTCACGGTGTGCACTTTTCAATGTTCTCTCATTTCGAATAACAGTCAATAAATACATTATAATGTAACCTTATACGGGAAATTCCGAGTACCGTGGAATATTTATATCGTCTTTATTACTTACATGAAAATATTTATTTTAAAAGGTGATTCCAGAATGGGAAATGGCTCGATTAAAAAGTAACTAGGCCTTCAAAAGTACTCACTTTACCGTGAACAGCCTATATCAACAGAAGAGGGGATGGCAGCCGTGGCATGGTGTTGGCACCCAACTGCAGGGTGGCCTGGCCAAGTTGACACTGACGTTGATACTGCCGTCCGCATGACAGGCGAACGGATTCTTGTAGTATATACTGTTGACGATAAAGTGAGCACTTTTTAAGGCCCTCCAAACAGGCATTAACCGCTAATAAATATATCTTACTGCAGCCACAGGCATTAAATTTTGATGGTGGTGAAACGTATACACTGTGTTTATTGGTCACATTATGGTGTTTATATTAACAAGCAGTAGGACGATGGAAATTGTATGAAAGGCGATGGTGACGCGGCTCGGACCATGTTGCAGATGAGATGCTGGCGGAGTCGGACGTCGAGAGAGGGATGTGACGTCGCGCTTCTCGCACATCAACTTGAAGTTCTCTTCGCTGTTCCAGCTGTATTCCGTGTTTCGACGCGAAGCAAAGACACCAAGGATGCGAAATATACACAAGTCCCAGTACGCACTTGTAAACAAATATTACGTAGGTCGGCCATGTTCAATACCGGCGGTCAATTGCTTACATTTTTCATCCTGATAAAACGATGACGAGCTACTTTTAACTTCAGGCGAGAATAATGACGTAGCTTCTTTTGTTCCGAAAGTTAACCAGCCAGCTGCGTGCTGCTGCATACATAAAATATATAGCCATATATTTAAGAAGAAAAATAGCCAAGGAACAGTTCTCGCTTGGCGAGAATAAATATCCAGTAGTATGTATAGCTCGGTCGTTTGTATACGTGAGCAATGTAAAATACGAAACTAATTTATATTTAACGAGAAAAAATGTCCTTTGCCCCAAGTGGTCCTGCCAAAAGGCGAGAATAAAACATCAGTGGCACCTGTGTTAAGCCCTTCAGAATGAAGCACCATTCATTTGCTAGCTTGTCAAAGAAAGCCGCAGCAGGTAGGATCAACGCATTTAACGAGAAAAAGAAAAAAAATCCCTTGTTCAGGAACCGTTCTCGTTGGGTGAAAATAATTGTGTGCCTATGACATTCCTCTATGTTTGTAGTCAACTGCTGCCCAGTAGTGCATAGGGAGAGCAGTCCCGGCCCTAGGGCGGAGAGAGCGGGGCCGTCGCCCCGGGGGCCAAGATGAAGATGGCATAGGCCTATTACCATGTCACATAATGAGATTATCACTGCGCCCACTAATTATATTAATAGTGATTTAATTAATAATCTTACTGAAATATTCGTATAGTTGTGGGCTCTTTACAAAAGAAACCAATACCAAATAATACAAATTACAATTATTCCCAGTTAATAATATTTTTACATCATATTTGCTTACAATCATGCTAAAATGGGTTTTTATATAGACATATGAATTTATAAATTCTCAAATATTAACAAAATTATTCGAAATTTTAATTTTTTTGCTGGTTACTCTTATAAAGCAATGCAAGATCATTTAAATATATCTTAACACAAACTACATTAATGCTTTATATTCTTTGTACATAGCGTTGTAACTCATTGATCTATTATGAATATAAAATTAACTGTTTTTATTTCTGCGCAAGGTATGCAAGGTATTAAGAAATTTGGACAGAAGAAATTATCTGGGTCTCAAAAAAGAAAACGGAAATCCGAGACAGTTGCTAAAATATAGCAAGATGCGCACAGCATTGATAAATTCTTGTTACCTGTTACGTCATAAGCCTCCTCTGCAAGTTCTTCAACATATTGTGACAATGCCAGCAACGACAACTTTCATAAAGAAGATCTAGGCGTCAACATCACTGAAAACATGTACAGAATTTCCCCCCTCATCAGAACCATTCTTCCAAGAGGAAATGGAGCTTTTGGAATCTTCGCATAACAAAACTCACTTAGAGAAAAAAAAACTTAAGCTAGTTTCAGAAGAAAGGGAAAACAAATCAGACAATTTACATATTTGTCCGATCCAGTGTTATGGCGTAAAGTTTTGCAGCCTTCAGTTATAGACATGTTTATTTTAACCGGGCCTCAAGAAACTAAAGACACTGTGTTTCCTTGAGATGCAAACAAGCGACATTTTTCTATAATATAAACACTTATGAAAGGTAAACACAAAGGTGTCCAAGCAAAAATTCTTCAAATGAACCCAAGAGAATCATTTGTGCCTTGTGGCTGTCATTCTTTTTATTTGGCGGTTTCAGAAGCAGCTTCATCGTCAAGTATTTCTATCACATTGTTTGGTGTTCTGCAGAAATACGTTTTTTTTGTTTAAGTTTCTGTTCAGCGTTGGGACATTTTTAAGAACCATGTGACCAGCCTTACTATGAAGCCACTAAGTGCTACACGCTGGGAAAGTTCAGTTAATAGGGACAAGGCTATTAGATATCAGGTGAAGAATGTGTATGATGATTTAATTGTAGTGTTCGAATCTAGTTTGGAAGATCCTGGTTTGAGGTACGAAGCACACACTTTAACGGACCAGTTAATGAAATTTGAATTTTTTATTTGTCTTGTTGTATAATAATATGTTTTGTATCAAGTAAACATTGTGAGCAAATCATCGCAAAGCCCAGAAATTGATATTTATACTGTGTCCACTTTAATCAAGAGTTGTATGGAGTATGTATCTTCCTACAGAAATGATGGTACCAAAATGCAGTTGTAACTGCAAAAGAGCTAGCAGATATATTAGGAAAAATTAAAACACGTCCAGTGTATTTTACCATCATCTGTGAAGAGTTATCCTAAGAAACTTTTACTATATATACAAGATACAAATATGAGTACAAAATTCTGAGTGTCACTTCGATTATTGCAGACTTTACCAGTGACAGTAACTAGCTGTGAACACAGTTTTTCGAAATTAAAATTGATCAAGACTTATCTTCGATCTACAAGTAGTCACAAACGGCTCTCATAGTTGGCGATATTGTCCATAGAGAATGAAATAGCTCACAATATTAACCTTTCTTCACCTATAACCAAATTTGCCCAGGCCAAGGCAAGGAAGGCTCCATTTTTATAGGACAATGAAGTGTACATAATGTGCAATTTTATTTTTATATTATCATTATATATTTAATAGTAAATATGAGTGAATCTCTTCTTCGCTGATGTTAAAGTGATCGCAAGAAAGTTACAGGTCTCTTTTTCCCAGGACTGAAAAAAAAATATCATTTGACTGTTCCTAATGTTAAGTTCATATTTCCGTTTCATAGTAGTTGTGTGTGTGTGTGTGTGTAGGAATTATTATGGAGCCGATTTTATGTTTTAACAAAGTTTGGTGATAGCGACCGACAAGATACACGGCGAATCAGACAAGGGTATGACAATAAACTTAACATATTATGGTGATTACAAAATTCGTTTTGTGTATCAACGTCACACAGTAAATCGTAGAGTCATGCAAATTTTATTTGTAAATTTATCAAACGAAACTGCATTTATATTACAATAATTTTAATTTTAAATGAGAAAAATACGGGGGCGAATAATTTGCCCCTTGCCCCGGGCCGAATAATCTAAGGCCAGCCCCAGGGAGAAGTAATTGATATTTGGGATGAAAAAAAAATCCTTTGTCCCACACAGTTGACAGCCCCCCTCGTCCTTAAAAAATGGATGAAGTGTCATCGCTTGGAGCATGCGGTGGTACTACTGTGTTGTGTATTTTTATCGTCGTACTCGTTTGAAGAATATTAATACATAATTACTGAAATTTCTAGCAGAAGACATATGACAAACATTTACATATCCATGCTACTGCTTAGTTTAGTGACATAATTCGACATGGTTTATTCGTGTTGGCTGAGAATTTTGTGCAACTAGGGGTAGGTGGGCTGATATTTACATACACATGTGTTGGCGAACATTGATTAGCAAACTGGGAACTCTGCCGAGATAGATCTGTGTATAGTAAAGTTAAAATGACAAAATAATCTTGGCGCAGCTTAAGGTAGGGGAGGGTTCTCCCAAGCGCCTGCAGCCGGGCTGGGGGGAAGGAAACCAGGCGACACTACGGACGCTGTACACACCAAATTGATAACATCGCTCTTTCAGAAGTCGTGAAGAATCTTAGCGCGAGGGTGAGGCAAGCACAGTACCAGGGGAGGAAGGGGCGGAACAGGAGGCTGTCCTCCCTTTCTTCTAGCTACGTGCGTTCAAAATATGTTAGTTACGGTTCCTTCGGAGCTGGGGTTGTTGACCAGGAAAGATACATTATTATTAGTATTATTAGTGTGTGCGATAAAGAAGAAAAAAATAAATGCTTACTTGTCCTTCTAAATAAAGAGAGAGAGAGAGAGAGAGAGAGAGAGAGAGAAAGAGAGAGAGCAGCTAATTATACAGGGGTGCGCATGTCTTCTATCGAACGACTTCGAAGGTATATATAGTTTTTACGCTTTGATTTAGCATTAACGCAAATTTCTTATCACCCATTAAGGGACGCAGCTGGAAAACTAAGCTGTCGGTCCGTATTGATGAAAAAAACTGTAATATAGGTCAGTCGATGCTTAATCTGGTCATAAAGCTTCTTCCAATTTATTATCTGCTTTAATTCGCTGTCGGATTTTATCACTTGCTATTACGGAACAAAATTTAAAATATGTATAATTTTTGTGAATTGCTTTCATAATTTTTTTTTAGTAGAAATTTTTATCAAGACATCAATTCTAAACTTTTTGGAGATAATTAACTACAGTTACGACGATATTGAATGCTATGTTTGCAAAACTCAACTCATTCGAGTATAAGTTTGAAAGTTTGCTTAAAAGGTTTGAAAGACAGCAGGTAACACCTCGGCCTACGGGTTCACTCACTTTACGATATTTTTATATATCTAAAACAACTTATTGAACTCCTACAGTTAGAGCTAAAATCATTAATTCCCATATTATTTTTTTCTACTTTAAGGCACCCGCCTACCTTAAGCACGAACTGCGTCGCAAAGTGTTTGAAATACACGTTTTATTAAGAAGCTACACCACGTGTTCGCTGTCTGTTTTCATAGCAAAAGAAATTACACTTCAGACAAGGGTGGAATGGTATTTCAAATACATCTCACACATTACAAATATTATTCTGGGACTCTTAAACATGGCCTAAAACGGCTTTTGCAGACTGGTGTATTTGAAACATACGTCATGCGTGTCTGCGAAACTACCATAGGTACCGTTGTGATATATCCAATGTATTTTCATTGGGCGTCAATAGTAAGGGGATCGCAACAAATTCTCTCAATATTTTTCTTTCAATTCATTTTCCTGAATGCTTGTACATAAAAATTGAATCAGGATTTTTAAATACACATAGTGGAGTAACATTTACGTTCATTTCAAAGATTCTTATTATAAACTTTAGTGCAGTATTGTGTTTGTAGAACAATCATAGCAAAAGTGTTTGTAATTAGTTCTATCTCTTGTGTTTGGTAAAAAGTGAAATATATTATTTTTCTTCGTTGTCTGTTTTTTACTTTCATAGCAACTTTGAACATAAATAATATTTTAAGGTGTTTACATATTATTTACAATTTAAATTGTATATATTGACTATGAATTTGAAGTTTTTTTTCTACTTATATTAAATGCGCTAATATGTAAAAATATGCAGTCTTTCTTACATATCTTGTTTGTAAAACTTTCCATTTTTGGTGGGAATTTTATTAAAGATAATTTATTGGTTCTACTAATAACAATACTGTGGTAATTTTTATCGACTCTAATGAATGTAGGCTTACTTATCTGGAAAAAGAAGTCAATTTAAGTCGGTAACTCGCGCCATATGTGCGATTCAGAATACATGATGGTAGGCAGGTGTTTCTGAAACTTAAAGGAGCCAGGGATGCATGACATGTAAA
The DNA here is from genome assembly GCA_029891345.1 of Dryococelus australis. Lineage (NCBI taxonomy): Eukaryota > Metazoa > Arthropoda > Insecta > Phasmatodea > Phasmatidae > Dryococelus > Dryococelus australis. The sequence continues at coordinate 85,127,168 of CM057002.1, read as the reverse complement.
ACGTGAGAACATTTTAGAAGTCGAATTACGGTGACGTGCGAGTATTTTTCAGTTCTGAGCTGGTATTCGAACGTTTGCGGAACGGGCAGTATGTTCCGGAACTGTTATGTTTCGATGGAGTGGGGGAACCCGAAGGCCAGCCTAAAAGGCGCGCACCGGAGGAGAGGGGACAAGCTAGGACTAGGGAATCCACCCTTCAAAACGACAGGTACTATGCATGCATAGAGTCGCTCTCACCCAACCATTCTCTGCCGCTGACACTAATGGACTAAACAACCACACCCCGCCGTGCAGTGGCAATCAACTCTCCCAGCTCGCCCGACGCATTTTGCTACTGCGCACAATTTTCTTATTACGATTTCACTGTACCACATATGTTCCTGCTAAACAGTAAGGCAGTCCCGCACTTATGATCGGGAACCCGATACATTACCTATTTCTGTTGACGTGGAGATATATTATAATGCTGGTCCCTCTCTGACGTCAGGTGTCGGGTGGTGTAGACGGGCGACTGGGATGCTGGATGCTGTGGACCACGATGACCACGACTGACTGGCTCGCGAGGTCGCCGACAAAATCCGCGACCGTCACGCTCTGGTGAGGCACGGGCAAGCCCCGCCTCGATGGCTTCCGCCAACAGCCCCACACCCTCCCTCACACCTAACAATCAACCTAGCTCGTCGCTTATACAGGGGGGGGGGGGGGATTCGTGACATCTCTACGGCTGGCTATCTCCAGCAAGGGGCCAACCACAGTAACAGAAGAGAGCTTGACCGCCTTTGATCGGCGGGTTTTCTCGGGGATCTCCCGTTTCCCCCGTTCCTTCATTCATGCGCCACTCCATATTCACTTCAATCGCACTCATGGGCTCCTAAGACCTCACTGTTAAGAGCCGCCCAAATCTCTTCACTTCACTTGACCGCCAGACTAACCTCATATCACTGGTATTCTCGCTACCAGAAAGACCTGTTCGCCATGTGGCTTGTGTCATAAGATGAAACCTAGGTCCAACTTCTGGATGAGTGCGGGACAACTGAACAATCAAGTCATTTGGGAAAGAAGACCTAAATTTCATGATGAAGAAATATAAAGGCAGAAAGCAGTTGCAAACACACTAGAACTATATAAATTTAAGAGTTACCACGAGGCGAACCATTTAGCACACCAGCGCAGTTTTGTCTGGCGACCAATAATTTAAAATTTGACTCGTGGTATGGCTTTTATACTAAATATTCTGAGTTTTTTTAATGGGAAATCCCTCTAACAACAGTGGTCTGAGGACGTGATCAGTGACACATGCATGGGACTGTCACTTGGACAGGCAGTAGAGACGAGGCTGGCATCCAGCCGCACTATAAGTGTTTCTGAGAGCTGGCTAACTCACAATTGTGTGGGAGGACTTCTTCAGTTTGGGGCTTCATTGTCTGTTCAGATGTTATCCTAGGTGTACATAGATTTGGATTATTGAGTGTCCCGTAGTCTTTCACTTATAGTGGCCGTACAGTGTTTAAACTGTAAAGAGAATAGCCGACCGGTATGGATAAGACTGCTGAGGGCCATGCTGTGCATACATTCTATCGAGGTCCAATATTCTTGTGCACTTTAATTTTTCTTCCTGTATTGATCGTTTGTTGTGATTTTGTCTCCAGTGCGCTCCAAAGATTTGTGATATTACTCAAAAATAACATAATATCTACGAATACTTGTGACATACCGTCTCATTTCTGAACCTCTTATAAGCGGGAATGGTTACCATTGCCGAGAGTACACAGGCTATCTATCATCTTCTTGGATAAACTAATGATACAGTTTATTTTCTGCGTCGGTAGACAGTACAGTTGAAGTCATATGAATTGAGGGCATGATAGAACTCATTGCAAATAATCGGATAGGTGTGTGACGTGTATGTTATACTCTGGTTTCGTTAATCTGGCACAATCTGTTTATTATGTGCAATTGTTACCTGTATTCATTGGAATGCTAAGATATTTCATATGCCTTGTTGCATTACATGTTATATTGAGTAAATACTTTTAGGTTAGGTTTCCATAGTAGTATAAACATTGGTGCTCTTGTAGAAGGACAGCATGCTCACCTTTTTTTGTTGTAAAAAAACAATTATTCGTACATTTTGTGTTTTCATTTATTTACAATACTTTCTTTAACCTTTTATTTTGTTTGCACTTCTTATAAATTCTGTATAAAAGCAATTTATCTGGTGTTGCTGTGTCACTGATTTTTATTCATTTACAATTAAAAATATGTATATTATCTATCTCATTTGTAGAAAGGCAACAATTTATATGATTTCCCAGTTGTCAGCGTAGCCTAAATGTTATTCTGTTGTTTTAGGGGATTCACATTGCATGAACTGCTGTCCATACTGGAGGATAAGGAGGATTCTTCTGACCTTGAGGAGGTTGCAGTTGCCATAATGCCATCTACAAATGCTAATAGTAATCTCAAAGATGAAGATTCTGGCGATGAAGAAAACGTTACCATCAGCAATCTCCTGCTACACAAATTCAAGTTGAAGCATCAATTGTTTCCAGGAGGAGGGACAACTGCTCCGAAGATGTCATTTATATTCCCAGTAAAATTCAAGAGCACCAAAAACCAAGTTCGTCAGCTTTTGAAGTAGTTTATTATGAAGAATTAAAATGAATAAAAGGTCGTTTATACAATAAAAACATTGAACAGTGGCAGTTACTTTTAGGTGTCAGTAATGAACAAACTCATTTACGAATATTTGAACAATTTATAGATGCAGAAGTTATTGATATGCTTGTTGACCAAACCAATCGTTATGCTGCTAGGAAAAACAAAATTGGTGATGTCAGTGACAATGAAATAAAGTGTTTTATAGATGTTCTGTTGCTGAGTGGTTATGTGTCTGTATCAAGGAGGAGGATGTTTTGGGAAGGCTCTAAAGACTGTTACAATGAACTTGTTGCAAGTTCCTTGTTACGGGATAGATCAGAATTATCATGACAAATTTACACTGTTGTGACAATGAGAACCTGGATGATGCTGATCGGTTTGCCAAAGTACGCCCTTTGTATAACATGATATATGAAATACTTCAAAATTTGCTCCACATGTTGAAAATCACAGTGTAGATAAAGCCATTGCCCTATACTTCGGCTGCCATGGCTGCAAGCAATTTATAATTGGAAAGCCCATTAGGTATGGACACAAACTTTGGATCGGTGCAACGGATAAGGAGTATGTTGTCTGGATGGAACCATATCAAGGCGCGAAAAGTAAAATAAGTGATAAGTACAAGAGGGTGGTGTTGGACTATCTATTGTTTTAGAATATACAGACAATCTTTTATAACTTGGCAATTTTCCATACCACGTATTCTTTGATAACTATTTAAAAATGGTGCCTCTGCTCAAGGAGCTTACGAAACAAAGATTGAAAGGTACTGGGTCAATACGAGAGAAGTTCAAAATGTCCATTGACATCAAAAGCAGTTATGAAGGAAAAGGGACGTTGTGTTTATGGATCCAGAGCAACACATAACACATCTGTCGTGATCTGTAAGTGGAATGATAAAATTGTGGTTTCTATAGCATCAAATGCTGCATCCTGGAACCCCTACACAATGTGTCACGCTTCTCACAAAAGGAAAAGAAACGAATCACTATTCCTCAACCCAGTTTGATCAACATATACAACAAAGATATGGGTGGTGTTGATCGCAGTGATCAAAACATTAGCCATGTTGCAATGAGAAGTAAAAAGTGGCATTTCCCACTTTTCAGCCATGCATTTGATATTGCTGTACATAATTCATGGCATCTTCACAAACTACAAGGAAGATGACTAGATCAGTTGACATTCCGAAGGAGGATAGTATTGTTCCTGTTGAATCCAAATCAAAGAGAACCTAGTAGGAAGAGGAATCGTCCATTTTGTTTGGAAAATGTTTGTTCACGTTCCGACAGGCTCGATCATTCAGTTGCATCAGAGGGAAAGCAAACAAGATGCAGAGTTTGTCACAAGAAAGTGTCGACCCAGTGTACCAGGTGTGAAGTTTTATTCTTTATTGACTGTTTTTCAAGGTGCCATACAAAGTAGAAACATTAGATGGGATATCTCACTATGCATTGCAAGAAAGACTGAATAGTGAAAATGCATGTGGCAATTATGTTCCTGGAAAACTTGTAGTCAAATGTGTATATAGTGTGTATATTATTATATTATCAGTTTCCAATATTATAAAATAATTTGTTTTTTATTTTTTTATTTTTTTTCTTATTTTTTCTATAAAATCAAATTAAGCATTACAGTTAAATTTATGATAAATACCAACCCTTGTGCGTATTGTCCTTTTAAAAGGACACCTGTTTCTGACTAACTGAAACAAAAAACCTACTGTAAAAAATTTCGAGGTGTTTTTTCAAAGCATTAACTTAATGAATTTACCTAAAAACTTTTAAGAAAAAAATTTCAGGCATTTTGGTGTGTGTGTATCTATGTGTGTGTGTGTGTGTGTGTGTGTGTGTGTGTGTGTGTGCATGTGTATCCCCATAAAAACTTTTGAACCCATAATCAAATTATAGTACTAAGTAGGGATTACTGACAATTGTATTTTTCAAACATGCCAAATACTTACTTTCAAAATGGCGACCATTTTTAAAATTGAAGGTGCTGTGTCATATCTCTGCAACAATTTAATCGACTTGAATCAAATTTTGTAAGTTGCCAGTGCACCATGCAAACATTGCAATTAGATATATATATATATATATATATTGTTATCAGTTTGCCATTTTCGTAATAGCACTATGTGGAAAAAAAAAATGTTTATGAAATATCTCGGAAACTACTCAACCGACTCCCACCATATTTGGCATGTAAGTAATACTGTAACAGGTCATGTAAAAATGTTATATTTTAATTTAAAAAAAGGCAGCTATTTTAAAAAATGGCGGCTATGTAAATATTTTATGTTAATTTACAGTACGTACCACACCGTTTGACTAATTTCGAACAAACTTGGGATGCTCTAACTATATATTACATTTATAAAATATGTAAATAAATACAGTAATTTGCCTACCATTTTGTAAAACAGCGTCACGTAAAAGAATAAAGGTTTTAAATAATGTATCGAGACCAAATCAGCCGATTACTACCAAATTTTGCAAACATGTAATGCTACAGGTGGCCACGTAAATTGGTATATTTTAAGTACGTAACACACTTATTTCCAAATGGTAGTTATAGAAATATTTTAGCTTAGTATGCTATATCTACAAATCCATACAACCTCTTTCAACCTATTGCTGGCAATTTATAATACAACAATCAAATATATTCACACAATGCCTCTTTTATCGGATTCCTATCAAATTGGACAGACAAGTAGTATTATGTTAGACAATGTAATCATTATCATAGGTGTATATCCAGAGAGGTTTAACTATCAATTATAATAGGAAATGTTGTTTCCTTTTATAGAAATTAAACATATAACTTTGGACTTACCCACTGTTTGCTGAATTTTTATTTATTTATTTTTGCTGGCAAAATGTGTTATTTGAAAAAAAAAAACGGAGATATACATGCAACTGGATAATATATGTACTTACATAAAATGACACATTCACTAACAAGAAACCTCTCATGACATTGAGAGATTGTAAGGTTATGTTACATTAGGTATTTTGGAAAATATAAGTCAAGGAACTGATGTGGTTACATGACACATACGTTGCCATAAACAGCTCACTAATCGCAACCACTGATATTGTCGTCATTCCAAATTCACTAGTTGCCTCTACCATTTCCTGGTAGTCCGGAGCATCATCTTCGTAGAACACTTGGCTGGTAGAACTTTCTAAGTAGTCCATTAGTTTGGTGAGATCTTTTTCTTTAGGACCCATACACAATCGATGTGGCACACATAACATGCATAGCATAAAGAAGTAAACGCCTGTATTTGAGGTTACTAACGCCCACAATTAGTATTTGGCGTTACTTGATATTATTTGCGTGACTTGACGTTAAGATGATCATCTCTGAGTATCTTACCCGAGTGTTTAAAGCTGGCGAATGAGAATATGAAACGTCATAAAAACTGCTGTAGCTAACTTACGCATTCAAAAATTCTTGCACGGGAAAAATTATTTCCTATTCATTTGCTCTTTCTAATTGGTTAGGAATAGGCTTTTCTCTTTCACGTTAATGCCGATTATAGACAGAAGGTTTCACTTGTTATGCTTTTAAGTAATGTTATTCAAGCCATGCTGATTGTGGACTTAATCCCTGGCTTGTAGTACAATGCGGGTATCTCCAAATAAGGTGCAAGTGGTTCTCGACATCGTACAGTGTGTGTAGTCCCTGGTCAGCGATATGTGTTTTTGATTCTGAGTGTGCGCTATCCTTTTACTACTTGTACCACGCAAACCTCCTTTAGCTGTCATCGAGACATAGGTGTCTTCAGGAAAAATGGATCAGTTGCTTACTTTCATGTATTTGAAGTCATCACAACTCATAATACGGAGAGATAATGTAGTTGGATGTTTCCTCGCAGTACAAATTACATTATCCCAATCCACTGGTAACTCTGCAGATTGTGATCTTTTTCCTTTAGCCGATTAAAGGAGAACCTTTATCATTTGGCAGGTACAAGTGACCTCTTACTGGGAAAATGTAAGTTACCTTGTCATACAGTTTTCAACACATGAACTAAGCTGTAGTCCTATTCTTGTTTTGGTCTGGTCGCCCATCACCCGTTAATACTAGTTCCTTAATTTATTCCTCTCTGAAACTTTAGCATTTCGTATTACATTCTCTTTCTTTTAATTTGCCTTCATTTTTCATGGGTACTGAGACTGTCTGTCCATTGGAAGTGGCATTTTTCAATACAGAAGATTTATCCGCAAACACACAGACAACATAAATGCAATGTAGGCTAACCACAAGAAATAATACATTTCCATAGAATAAGATACTTACTTACTCGGCCTTTGGGACATAGCCAGTATGGCCAGAAATATTACAATATTCGAGAACGCTCTCCAAGTATCCATGGTCGTTAATATTCATACGAAACCATACATTTAATAGAGGTCTCTCCATAATTTATTACGTTAATACATATTCCAATCAATCACTGGGCAACACAAACGAACAATACAAAGAAACTTGCCCAAGCTATAATTCGAACCCAGGACCCCTGGCACTATAGGGAAAAAAATGATTGTGGCAAACTAGTTCCACCACATCACAGCTTTCTAGCAAAAATCGGACTATTCCAGAATATTAGCAAAACACAGCTCCCTAACAAAAAACTGACTATAGTCCATTCACGACTGGAAGCGACTTATGAAAATCAACCTTTGAAAAAACACTCTAGACATAACATGTCAAACTGTTTTTTAAATAACCTGTAGTCCACAAGTACATACTTTAGAGTACTGTACTATTGAATAAATGAAACTTTACCTTAATATCTTCTATAACTTGTAATATTTATTTCTTTTTAAATATGAATGAACAACAGCGAGAGCAGCGACATGTTGGCAACGACCGGTGAGAAATTGTTCACAAGTAAAATATTATTTTAACCTAGTTTTTTAGTATACAATTTGTAAATTAAACGGCGCCTATTGAAATACTGAAATATTTAGGTAGCCCCGATGGCAACATATCTCATTTTTACATTTTAAAATAACAGCGGAAAATATTGTGAGTAGGATGTAATGGTACGGTGTTGTTTTATCGAGCAAGAAAGCAACTGAAACCAACTGTCTGCTGGGCAAGGCTTGTCACTCTCTCTCTCTTTATTTATTTCACACTCGGGAAGTTTCACTTCACTAGTAATCAAGATAATTATACATATTTTCAATTGTAGCATATTTCATACTTATTATAGCAAAATAATGATTTTTGAAATTTGTAATTTACAACTGTAAAGAGATTTTAATGATTGAATACTTATTTTAATACATTAGATATGATGGCGGGGCAGTTACCAAGTGAAGTTGGCAGACATTGCGAGCCATGACATGGCGTGTTGCAAATTACCACATCATATTTGTAGATGTTGTGTTTTTTAAACCTACCTAGGCAAGTTACGATGTTGTGATAAATTTGAGTTTCCACGGCAGTAATAAATATACTGTGGACGTGTGTTTCGCTAATCATTGTGTCTGTAAAATGGCGTGCCTTTGTGCATCGTGGTCGATACGCTGGCCCTGTGTGTGTGTGTGCGTGATTTCAAATATTGGTTAGCACTATTTATACGTTTTAACTGTGAACTGCTTTTATGACGAAGTTAATTATTTACATCCAAGTCTGTTTATTTATCACAACATCGTACCTTTGCCCTAAGGGGTTTGAAACACAGTTGTGTAATGTAATTTACCACAATCCCAGAAGAAAAATACTAAGCCCAGCCCGATAAATTTCAATAAACCTAATAAACAGTAAGTAGCAATACATAGAAATATGAGAGGAATAAAAGTTACCGCAGGCTTATTTGTGTGCACGTTCACAGATATATTTTAAGTTTGTATGACAAAAATGAGCAACACTATTGCGTGCTTGAATTTAATATGCCTCTTTCGTTTGACTGGTTGTTCCTTCGTTCTAATATTTATTCCAACTGAGGCCGTCCTTTTAAAGAAATAACCCAACACATATCAATAACAAAAGGATAATTAGTACAGCCCTTTACTTCGCATTTGTAACAGTGTTAAACACAGTCGTGGCAAAATACTAACTTGCATTACATGTATTGTACTGAGTCGTGGAAAACAATTATGATAATTTAAAATAACCGTAACAACTGTCGTTAATTTAGGCATTTTTAAAAAGTCATAAAGCTGACCTGAATAATGTTAGAGGTTAGAATGTGAATATTTGCATGGAATAGTTTTTGGAATATGAAAGAATTATTTGAAAAGCTGTAAATAGTAAACAACACATTTGACAGGGATAAAATAAGAAGTCACATTTCAATGTTTATGTTTAGGTGTAGCGAAAATATACAACCACATGTACACTCACAATTGCATGTAAACATTGATTTTGATGTATGCTACACGGCAGTCACATGCAATGTTTGTTTGCAGTTGGCGGAAGGATGCGAAACGGGCCTGCAAATATATATTTAGCAGGGCTCCGAGAAAGTAGCTTCCAATGGGGAATGGACTATAAACCGGGATATTAACATTTTTTGTCAGAACGACGATGTCCATATCTAAATCTTTTCGAAGCACCATATTCTGTAACAACGTTTTCAGTTGCTTAAGATGTGTTTTTGCATATACAAATTGAACTATACTATGCACCTCTCAATGCAGCACTAGTAGCCATCGTAATATAAAAATTGCATTTCTGGGCTAATCCTGTTTTTGTAATTAACCCCTCAATTGTCAAATTTGTGTTACTTACATTTCTGGTTCCATCTCTAATGATTGCCTTCTCAACAAGACATTAAGACCTACATACATTCTATGCTTTTTAAGAACTTCATAAAAACGAATTGTTTCCATGTAGACGAAAGTAGGCTCATTGGTTATATCGGTAACTTGTTTTGTGAAATTGGTTTGTTTTGACGAATGAAAAGTTTTTTTAAGCATTCGTTTCTTTGGAAACACGGTCATCACCCTGCCTGTGTATTTGTGTGTTGTGTTTATGCAAGTGAGTTCGTGTGTATCTCAAACATTTTGAATAGTTTCATTGAATTTCACCAATGTTGATAACCTTCGTAAATATAAACCTGATTTTTAGAGATTTTTAACTATATTGAATGGATGATTTCGAAATAGTTGTCTTAAAATCTTTTTATGTGAAACATTAAAACTCGGGATCCATACTACCGACTGGAATCGAACTTGATAGAAAAAAACACGATATAATGTTCGAACATCGAAGTCAAAAGACACGTTTATGGAGGAGAAGGGTAAATTAAGTACGCCGTTCTGCGATCTGTATTCACTGTACCGTCGACCATCGCGACGACCAGATTGGTCAAGTTCTTCGGGGAAAATATTAGTAGAAGGATATAGCCGATTCTTGCACAATGGCATCTCGTACCGGAGCTTGGAGAACCTCCTGCTATGTCATCTTAGAAGCCAGTGACCATTGGCCATAATCGTTTACCTTTGACCCTTGACCCCAAAAATCCAAAAAATCCCAAAATAATTTCAAAATATTATAAAAATTATAAAATCATTATTAAAAATAGTAAACATTATATAAAAAAAACTTAAAATTTTGGAGATTCCCCTCATCCCCTCTTCCATTCTCGCCCGTACCCAGTCTGCCATCTTGTCACGCATCATGTCTGCAATATTGGTAGGTTGTTTCTGACCTTCATTCGACCACCATGTTGGTAGGCATCATGGCTGTTCTCACCTGCATTCGACCACCATGTTGGTAGGCTCTCAGCTTCATTCGACCGCCATCTCGGTAGGCTGTTTCTCACATTTGTTCGACAGCAATAGTAGTAGACTCTCGCCTGTTTTTATTCGTTCGTAATTTATTTCGGAGTTTGTCTCTCACTTTCGTTAGACCAGCATATTGGTTTCCATGTTTTCAACACCTAGTGTATTAATTTACCCACCAGGCGAAAGCCCTATTTGTTTATGTTGTTTTAAAGTACAGGTTATGCTGATGGTGCCCTCCATGTAAGATTCTATTTTCAACTCATAGATATCATCAATTTCTCAATTCAGCCACTAGGTGAACTGACAGCACTCATATTTATATACTTTTAATAACCTGCAATTTTTCTCATTCTTATTTTTTTTAAATTATGTTTTTTCAATCAACAGTATGACTATGTACTGCACTTATGAAATTGATTTCTTTTTATTAAAAACCTTAAGACTTGTAAACAAGGGATTTTTTCAATACAAAGATATTTAAAGTACTATTGCACCTTATACAATTCTTTGTTCCCTAAATGCCATTTATAATTTAAAGGCCAAACTTTTTTCATGACAAATAAGAAATAAATGAAACTCGCATTTATGTTTAAAACACATCTTACTGGGTAAAATCTACGTCTACTACATCCACAAATCATTTTATTCAGTCTTCGCATCAACTGGTCCCAGGTGTAAACGAAACCAAGCCTTTGTACACTTGTGAATTTCATGGCATTGCAGGAAAAGTTTCAATGCAAACTCCATGCAGCAAATGCGACACCGATATACTGGTGTGGTAGTACAGTGCTGGTCCCAGGAGGTTTCGGCTCGTCCAAAGGTACAGAAACCGACAAATGGTGTAGCTGGAGAAGGAAGAGGGAAACAATGGATACAGAAATTCATCACAGCATTTATGATGTTTGCAGGATCTCTTTTTTACAGGACTGACACTGAAGAACCGATGAGCCTCGCAGTTTAACCTTACAACACCTTATATGTTTGCAGAAACTGTCATTACGGTAGAATATCAACCCACATTAGTAGCAAAAATACCATATCCAGTTTGGATTCTTCATTATCCATGAATTTCATGACGGCATGCAATTGGCTGGTGCGAAAAGACTTTGTTCAAGTAGCTGTAGGGATAGGTTTTCTCTGGCAGAGGTGTTTCATCCGAAAAAGTCGATGGGGTGAGCTATGTTGAAGATGGTACAACCAAATAACTGGATGGCCCTGCCAGTGGTGCGGCTGCTGCAGTCACAGGCGAAGGAGCTACCTGAATGGCCAAATATATCGTTATAGTCGATGACGCTGCTGGATGGCTGTCCATGGAGTATTCCAAGCAGAGTAGCTGATAGGGACAATCTGCTCTCCACGACGTCTACCAGTAAACTGAGCTCTCCGTCATGAATCTACCTGCTTATATAGCAACACACATGGTACATAAAACCATGTGACTATACCCCCCTGTACCTCTTCCACCAGTAAACAGTAGCAACTTCAGCCCAGTGTATGTTGCCACCTATATATCTCGAAGTCATGCGTCGATTCCCTCCCTCACATCCCATATGGCTGTAATCAGTCCATGCGAGTGGTTATTTGGATGTTGGGACTGAGGACTATATATTATGGAGATTTTTATAAAAGGGGTTTTAGGAATTCTTTCGCCGTAATGATTATCTTTGTAAGATGAAGATGGACTCCTACGATGCATGCCTCATCACGATGCTATATTTCTGCACACAACATTTGAAATTGACAGCTGCTTAAGAAAATGGAAAATTTACAACACGGAAAACCCCGGTGTACCAAAATAAGCCATACAGTAAGACCTCTCGGTAATTGTAATTTTTCTATTTTATCGCAGCGCTCTTAGCCTTAGGGCCTTACCGCGCTTTGGCCTCCCAATAGGTGGGGAAGAGGAATCACGTTCTCTCACCACAAGGAAGCCAGGATTAATACCACCATTGGCCAGATCCTATGTCCAAACCTGGCACGTCCACACATCTGTGCTCCCTCTACCACAGAGGTTCTGAGACCCTCGAACTCAGACAACAAGCTGGTGGTCTGGCCGAGGTTCTACCCATACCCCTAGTGCCTCTCCAGGGTACAACCGGAGCAGGTTGCTGCTCACTGCCCGGTCTTTCCACAATAGTGGGAATCTCTCCAGACCTCCTCCAGCATACGGAGTTAACCCCTGCCAGCACGAGTCCAACCACAATGATCGGTCACCAGAGAGAACCTCCAGTGGGGCCAACCGATCGTCCTGTGCTACCACTTATTTTCCATGACACTAGTTGGTTATCGATGACCGATCGTCCCGGCGGTAGCAAGTCAGGCAAAAAGAGACACACCCTTCCACCGAAGTGGTTGAGAGCGCCTCACCGGGCAAAAGCATTACACCCAATGAAGGGACGGTTGCTCGCCCTTCCCACCCCTGGACCACCTTATGGACAGGAGGCGAATACAACTAACCCAGAGCGGCATACCTCCTCGGTATCATAACACTGACCCAAAAAGATAATTTACAGCAAAAATTTCTTGGCACCACCACCAAAAAGTTGGTAGAATTCCCAATGCTGAACAAATGGAAAAAATAATTCCAGATACTCTACACGACGAAAAAAGTGACACAGCCATTTAAAATTGAAATTCCTCGCCGCATCTCAGTTTAAAGCAAAAGTATAATTCCAATGACAAATAAATATTCGCAGAAGTATATGCCCCAACAACGGTGAAAATTTTTAGAACCAATGACCAAATATATTAACATAAGTATTTAGAAGTATGCACCCCACCGACGAAAAAAGTGTAGAACAAATAAGGAAAAATATGAACAGAATTATTCAGAGCTATACAACCAACCAATGAAAGAGTGTAGAACCATTGACAGAAATATATTCGCAAATGAAGCAGGAGTATACGCTCCACTAACGACGAAAAAATACTAATAAATACAAAAAAATGCTCCGCACAGGACCAGAACTATACATGCACCAATTAAAAAAATCCCCGAAGTTGCAGAGGTATACCGCCCACCAATGATTAAAAAAAACCGGACAAATGATGGAAAAATGATAGGACCTGCAAGGACAGGACAAGTAATGACTATTATTAATAGATACAGAAAATAATGCTCACACAAGCACAGGACTATACAGATGCCAATGAAAAATGTGCCATCCGAAGCCCCCTAACAAGTAAAAATACAAACAAAATTTCAGGGCCAACAATGAAAAAACTTTGGAATTTGCAGAAGTATACACCACCAAAGATGCAAAATTGCCAGGGAAATGACCAACAAGATGAATACATACGTAAACAAACACCCACACACTCAGGCACAGAAGTACGCAGTTCAACAACAATGAAAAAGTGTCAGGACCAATGAGGAGCAATTTTAACAGTAGTACATGTCCAACCAATGATGATAACATTTCAGGACTAAAGCTGGAAAAATATTAACACACAAAGAGAAAATGCTCGGCACATGTACAGAAGTACACAGCCCAACAATAATGAAAAAAATATCAGGACCATAACAGAAATATATGCCCCACCAATGATGAAAAAATTCCAGGGCCAACGCTGAAAAATATGAATACACACAGAAAAAACGCTTTGCACAGGTACAGAAGTATGCAGCACAACAATGATGAAAAAAATTTCTGGATCAATGCTGAAAAAATTTCAGGGTCAAAGATAAAAAACATTAACACACAGAAAAACTGCACCACACAGGTACAGAAGTATCCATCCCACCAATTATGAAAATATGTCAGTACCAACAAACAAGAAGGATGCAGAAGTATACACCTCACCAACGATGAAAAAATTTCATGGCCAATGCTGAAAATTGTTAACACACACAGAAAATGTTCTGCGCAGGTACAGAGGTATGAAGACCACTAAAGGAAAATTCAGGACCAGCGAAGACAAATAATAAATAAATACAGAAAAAAAAAAAAAAAAAAAAAAAAACGCCTATATAGGCGTAGAACTATAGCTACAGACGTCAATGAAAAATATGTCGTCCTAAGTTCCTAACAAGAAAAAGTACAGCAAAAATGCCCCCACGCAGGTACAGAAGTGTGCAGCTCACCAAAGAAAAACAATATCAGGGTCAATGCTGAAAAAATCCAGAACCAACTACGAAAAATATTAATAAACACAGAAAAAAATTCCCGCACAGTACTATATAGGCACCATCGAGGAAACTTAAGTAAACACATCAATCAAGAATCATACATACACCAGCAGCTAAAACACCCTCTAGACAGGCAGACGGATGGTGCGAATAACCAGCGAGAAAAATTAACCCAAGCAATGGTACCTGGAAACGAATAAATAGTAAAAGATGAAATAAAGATATAAAATCACAGAAAAAAAAGTCACGAAGGAAAATGTAAACCATATCGACTGCCGCAGAAGTAAAAAAAAAGATTTGTAAATAAAGTGTCACCTCCAAATTTTTTCACCATTTTGCCCCTCGCATTTCCGACAGATGGATAAGCATTGGAACCCTCCAGGAATTGACTTAAAACCCTGGTCGGATGTCTAACATTGATGCAGAACCCATGTGTCCGAGCGTGATTGCAAATATGAAATTGCGAAAGCAAAAATGGCAAGCACATATCATTGTAGTGCAGCACATCAGCTCTTTAAGATGATCGTACTATTTTTATTGGGGGAGAAAGGGGAGTGAAACTGCTTCTGATTTGACACCCCTAGGTGAGGAACTGCCCTTGCATCCTGGCTTCATTCACCCTATTCCAGGAATCAACGCGCATTTTATAGCATGTTGACAGTAGTATAAAGTTGTAGGTTCTGGCGCACCAGTCTTAAGGCTGCGGACCCAAGGAGTGAAAACTTTCCTTTTTTTCCCCCTTTTTCCTGTCAAAATGGTCGATTTCGCATACAAAAATACCATTTTTTCCCCATTTCCCGGCATAATTTCTGGAATTTCCCTCCTACAGATGGCGACCATCTTGGCAGCCAGTGCCAGAAAGTGCCTTTGCTCAATTTCGCGCATCGTGGCTGAGGTTTGCTCAATGTGGCTGAATCGGACGGAGCTTCTTTCGAATTAGGAGCTTCTTAAATTCCTGTCAAATCATTTCTGGCGGCCAACTTGGTATCGACGACCTATGTCTACCCAGGACAATTGGCGACAAGCTGAGGATGTCAACCATTTCGAGGCCAACGCCTCGCTGGTGGTGGCAGTGGGGCATCAAGGCATCGCGAACGATCAATTTCGGATCCCATGTAACACTGCCTCCTCCTGAAGTCTGCGTGTGTGCATAACACTTGTAAGCATAATTGGCTGTAATTTCCGAACCATTTAAGTCACAGTTGTCAAATTCATAACATAGACACCAACCACGACAAGGAGAAGGGTCGCAGGGTCAAGTATGCCCACATTAACTTATAAGCATAGTTGGCTGTAATTTCCGAACCATTTAAGTTAGAGTTGTTAAATTCATAACACAGACATCATCCACGACTAGGAGAAAGGGTCGAGGGTCAGAAAATCCTCATGTCAGTGGATAAGCATAGTGGGTGTAACTTCCAAACCATTCGAGTTATAGTTGGCAAATTCATAACACAAACATCATCTACGACTAGGACAGGGCTTGCAGGTCAAGTATGCACTACGTCAGTGTATAAGCATAGTTGGGTGTAATTTCCGAACCATGTGAGTTATAGTTGGCAAATTCTTAACATAGACATAAACCATGACTATAATAGAGAGCTGTAAGTTATGAAGCATTTGAGATACAACTACCAAAATCATAGAACATGCATAACCCCTGATGACAAGTATCACAACGGAAATATTTTTCGTTCGTGCCTAGCAATGCTCACAGAAAATGGCGGACCACAGCACACAACAAACTTATTTTACAAAACGGCAGACACGTGTCGATAACTCATTACACTAAGGAGACGCATATGACGAAGTACTCTTAATGAAATACGCAAATAATTAACTGCATAAATATTCAGGGGCCTGTGGACATATGTCGGTTTGCATGTCTCCTCGTTCTTACTCACCTATGTCTCTCCTGTCCTCTCAGTGCCACCGCTTGGCCATACACACTTCCTTGCACATTACTCTCCTCGGCACCTCGACCAGTGACCTTCTACTCGTCCTATGGCTCTCTCTATCCCTTGTCCGCCCCTTCACCTGCCTAAATCACCCCTGATCATACATTCTTGCGCACTCGCCACCGCCTGGCCAAGCACCAGCGACTCACTGCACGCCAACCCCCGAGATAGCAGATATCCTTTCTGACCCTCCCGCTCAGGAATACCATCCACATGTGATCAAGTATGACCTATGTCTACATCCCTGTGTCTCCAGCATGATGTCAGGTGAGCCAGAATGTCCTATTTGGTATACAAGTACACTGCCTCCTCCAGTGGCCTGTTAGATATTATAAATACAACTTATACTCACACCATATTGTTGGCATCTGTGTGATGACTGACCACCAAAACACCACCCATTCACAGATGTCCTCAGCATCCGACTGCGACGATGGCCACATCACCAATGACCAACCATGAGGGTCCGCACGATGAAGCCACCCCACCACCAGGCAACCACATAGGCTTTCAAGTACATAACATTATCATCCCCAATGACAAGAGGGGTTGCAGGAGCAAGTATACCATATATCGACTTATAAGCATAGTTGGCTGTAAGTTCCGAACTACATAAGATATAGTTGTCAAATGCATAACATAGACTTCACCTAACTTTGTTTTCCTTACTACCATGCTACCACTACAAGTCGTCCTAGGCGACCACCATCTTGCAGCCCCACTGACCGCAAAACATACATAGACCATCAATGTTTGTACTTACTTCCAGACAATTGGTCAGTACTACTGACTGACTCTTGCATCTTGTCATCGTCTTCGTCGTCGACGCGACCTCACTGGAAGCAGAGATCACAATGACCGATCCTGCCTTTCCGTGCATGATAGATAGCGACCAAGTACTACATAACCACCACTTCCCCTTTGTCATTGTATGCACCAGTTTACTATTAAAAGGAACCAATGCATGTTACCTGAACCATTCTTAAGGTATCACAGGTTTGAATCTTGTAAAGATGCAACGCCCTGTGTGCTTTCTCACGTCTTCTGCTAGAGTGCACAAAATGAAAAAAAAAACCTACCAACCTGCATGTGCGTATTGCACAAGAGCATGGCATTCGACGAAAGCCATACAATCCCATCGCCGATACAAATTGTCAGGTTGGCCGAGCGGCCTAAGGTGCTGGGTATAAACTCTATTCCAGGAAAAAGGAGCATGGGTTCGAATCTCCACACATGACACAATTTTTTTAAATTTTGGTTTCTCTACCCTGCTCGAATAAATATCGTATCATAGGTTTGATTCCCGTTGAGAGCACATGCAGACATTTGTTGGTCCCACTGCCCATGAAGAGACTAGCATGACAGTCATACTCTGGCTCCAACCTGCACTAATGTACCAAAGCAGGTAATAATAATAACAGGGAGGGTTCAGGGAGGGGTCACCCTACTATGTAATATGAGCACAACATACACACACACACACACACTGTGACAACCCGAGACACGAACCAAGTAAGGAGGTATCGCAACACACACAAACACACATTTTCAACTATCTTTGTACAGTGCTCTTGGACAATGCAGTCAGGTGTTTTACCTTAATGAGTGTAGCTATTTCAGAAGCTCTGCAGGACGCGAGCACATATCATCGTCCTGAACTCGCTGGAAGCAATAACCACCCTGCCTTTCCGTACAAACAATACATTACCGATTACATGTTCGCCAGCAGACAAGCGCTCGTTGGAGGGAAGCATGCACGGTAGATACCGATCAAGTACTGCATATCTACCACCTCCACCTCTCTTTGTCAATGTACTTACAGGTATACTATTCACAGGAAACAATGTATGTGTCATAAACCAACCTCGAGGTATCGGAGGTTCGATTCTTGTAGAGAGGGGGAGTGTAAGTCGACATAAAAGCCGACATGTTGTCTATAACAGTGTTAGTAATTACAAACAGTCATTCCCCGACCTGCACTCACATACCAAGCCCATCACACACACAATCTACAAACCGCTAATATCATGCAGAGGAGAGTTTTATTTATACCTTAACTGGTGTAACAGCGAATACCTGTAGCGAGCGCATCTCGTCGTCGATGTGACCCCACTGTAAGTGGGGACTACAGTGACAGTCCCACCTTTCCATGCACGGTAGATGCCGACCAAATACTGCATCCTCACACCACCTCCCCTTGTCTATGTGCTTATCGATATACTATTTAAATGAAGAAGAGGTATAAATTGCTGCAACAACAGACATTCACACACAGTTGTGAAACTGTGAGTCAGCAGTGTGGAGTCAGCGCTTGAACACACTGGTATGTGTCCTGCACAATTCTCTCGACCTCAATGTTCCTTTCAACTCCCCTGAGGACATCAACCATAACACCATCATCCTTTCCGATGTCATCACTTCTGATGCCACTGCCCATATACCTCACCACTTCCTCTCCCTTATGCCCCACCCCCTCCTTCACCACATCCAACATGCACTGTTTCTGCGGAACTGCTTATGTGGCCGCTGGCAGGTCTCCCGCCTCCCGCAGTATCGGAGCTCATACCTCCTCCTGCGGGGCTGGTGCCGCCGGTTGGTAAGGAGGTGGAAGGCCGATCAGGAGTCTTTACGCCTCCAGTTACTTTCTCGTTCCAATGGCTTCCTCTGGACCTACATTCGTCGCCATAAGTCCACTCCTACAACCATTCCCCCTCTCTCCTCCCCCTTGCCATAGCTGAGTCGGCCACAGAGAAATATGAGGCCATATCGGTGTACTACCACACCACTTTTTCCTCTGTTTCTCTTCCTTCCCCTCCTATGTCTCTTCCGAGGATGAGGATATTCCATCCACCCTCTCTCGCCATGTGACGCTCTTCCTTATCCCTCATTGCCCTTCTTTCCGATTGGCCAAACACAGCTAAATCTTTACCATTCTCTCCTATCTTCACCTCTCTGCCGCTCCTGGCGCCGACTAAATTCTAGCCTCGCTTCTCCGAGCCCTTCCCCGCAAGGCCACCATCTTCCTCGCCTGCTTTGTCAATGCAATTCTCCTCCAGTGCTACTTTCCTTCCTCCTGGAAGTCCGCAATAGTTGTTCAGATCCCCAAACCCGGTAAACCCCCCACCCCATTCCATCCTCCTACCGACCGAACTCTCTTCTTTCCATCCTATCCAAAGTGGCCGAAAAAGTAATCTACTACCGCCTACTCCTCGCTGTTTCTGCTGCCGAACTCCTCCCCAACCACCAGTTTGGATTCCTGACTCGCCATTCCACCACCCATGCCATCATCCGGGAGGGATGTGTCGTGGTGACTGGTTTTTTACCCGGCGCCAACACCTGGCCAAGGCCTTCGATTCCGTCCCCCACCAACAGCTCATCACTCATCTTTCATCCTTGGACATCCCATCCCACCTCACCCATCTCCTCTGCTCGTGCCTGGAGGGTCGCTCCTACCAGGTGCGGGTGGAGGGTACTCTCTCTGTCCCTCAACACATTCCTGCCGGTGTCCCCCAAGGATCCATCCTTAGCCCCCTCCTCTTTGCCCTCCACATCGCCGACCTTAAGGTCCCTCCTACCACCCACATGATCCAGTATGCCGACGATACCTGCCTCCTATCGTCCTCTATCCTACGAGTACATGCACAGCGATCGCCTCAACCGCTGCCTCACCTCTTTCTAATCCCAACTTCATGCCCACGGTATCGGGCTGAACCTCACCAAATCCGAAGCCGTCCTTTTCTCTCGCCACTACCCCACCAAGGAACATCGCCCTCGACTTTCCGCCACTGTCATTCCCTGGTCCCCCCAAGTCCAATACCTTGGTGTCATTTTCAACTCTCATTTCAATTTAATTCCCCATCTCTACTTCGTCACCACCAAAGCCAACACAGCCATGACTCACCTCGCCCCTGTTCTCCGTCCATCCACTGGAACCTCACCCGACACCTGCTCCACTGTGTTCCGCACCTTCGTCATCCCCAATTGATTCCACATCACCACCCACACTCTCTGCCCCCTACCCACATTTTATTCCACTCTCTTTTCATATTTCATCTACTCCTGCCGGTTCATCGAGGCCAGGCCTTTGCCTCTGCCCACATCCCGCATTTACAATTCATCCTACCCGAGAACACCGCTTTCGATCTTCCTGTGCCCCGCCACCTCACCAACCCTCTCATTCGCAACCTCGCTGACCTCCTAACCCACCCCCTTTCCCCGCCACCATTTCCTTTCAACACAGCTCTTACATCCCGCCGCTGAGGAAGAAGAGGACGACGAGGACCCTGGAGGACCTCCGGACAGGTCACGACGTACAGAGCCAAGGCTGATAGCACTGTCGCCCCATATCATCCACTTTCTTCGTCCTCCTTGATGCCCCATCTCATTGTCACCCCCTTAGCTTTCTTATACACTGCACATTTCATAATCCCACACTTTCTCCTCATCAAGTGTGCCGAATCTCTAAAGGTAAGCACGCCTCCCATCACAATTCTGCTCTCATCGCCCAGCTGCTCACACACTCTTCACCCCCACCCATTCATTTAAGCCCAAAATTACCTCCGGGTTGAAGGGGCTTTTCCCCACATAACACACTCCAGGGCTATCTAACAACACTTTAACACATCATTAAAAAAGTTAAAGAAAAGCACTTAATTTTTATAAAGTAGGCATTTTTTTAAGCCTTCCTATGTTTTATGAATTATTACTTACCGATTTTTATTAATTTACACTTGTATACAATTACGAATAAAAATTTAGAGTAAAGAATAAATTTTTTTATCTTTATCACTATCTATGAACAGCAAAGTAATTATTACTGACGTATTTGAATTAAAGGTTTTTTTGTAAACCGAATCTGTATGCAAAATTACAATATAATCGTCTATATAGTGTTCCAGATCCATAAATACATTCTCTTAACAGAAATGTGAAAATATTCAGTCCATAGAAATTGAAATCTTTAAATCTTATTGAAATATGGGTATTATAACAATATTCTAACATCTATGCTTATAACTCTCCACCATGTTGAAAGCGACTAACATTTTCGTTCAAAATAAGAACTCGATCGAAATCCCAGAAATCGATCGAAATTAAAGAAAAACAAATTACAGAATTGCATTTTTCATTTCGATTGAAATTAAAGACAATCTCGATCGAAACGAGGTGAAAGATAGTTACAGAAAAAACCCAGTGCTGGAAGGATGTAACGAATTATGACTTAGAGTACCGAATCACCTTCCTCAAAGATTTTATTTGTTAAGAGACTCCGCAAGGTGGAAGAATATGGAAACATACCTGGCAATAATAGGATTTATGAGCCCAGGATCTATGCCAGAGACTTCGTTGTGTTTTCTTATTAAAGGTTTTATTGCTTGTTGTGTTTATTTGCTTCTTTTGTGCATTGTTAATGTATTATCTTTGGCCTTGTCCCGCATCCTTCGTTATGTCCATTTCATTCATCAGCGTTTATGTTGCAGGGTTATTTTGTGTAATTTTTAATATGAGTTTTATTTGATAGCATGATGCAAGCTAGAATAACGCAGGTTGTAACGCCGCTCTGGTATGTGGGCCAGCCGAGGCTCACGCGCGTCAGGCAGGAACACTAGTCAGCGAGTAGCATCGTACGAGAGTGGTGTGTGTCGTCGTGAGTTCCGACTTTTCCCATGCATGCCGAGCGGCTTTCAACATTTTGGTATGGACACTTCTTCGCAATGTACTCTAATTCATTCCGGAACCTTTTTAGTATGTAGCCGCCCGGTACACCACCCCCCTTCCCATGGTAATTGTATTGCCCAGGGAAGTTTAATTCTACCATAACTTATTGTGTCGTAAGACTTTTATTAATGTAATCGTAGTAGCTGGTCTTTGGCACCCTTCATTGTTAAAGTTTTCTCCTAGGGGGAGATTTAATTTCATCGAATAAATATGACTGTGAACTGAACGGTACATAGTTTATTTCGATCGCTATATGCATTTAAGAGGACAGGCCATGATAATACCCACTCACACCCTGTCTTACATCATTAATTTTTACAGGTGTCAGTTTTAAGCATTGTTCCATGTCTTAAGGGCGTGTGGTTGGCCCTAACAATCCACGTACACAAGTTTTAATGGCTAGTCAACTTTCCTGCCACGAGAAGCATTATGGCACGTAGTCGATCCACTGGCTACCGTTTAGTAAAGACCTACAAAATCATCCATCTGGAGTAACAATCAGCGAGGCAGAGGTCACCAGCATCATCGGCGAGGAGATTTAGTCCGAGTGGATGGCCCACAACCCCGAGATCAGCAGAGTCAACAGTCACCTTGACGTCGCCTCGACGATGTCTGGTGGCTATCTGGGTAAACCACATTCAAGACCTCACCTTCACCACCCCCAAAATCATATCCTACACCTTTATGACCTTTTAACCACATCAAAATGGCTTGCCCAGTTGTGGCCATTGTTCCATCATGACAATTTTCCTACCTCGGCGACAATTGATGTCGTCAAGAGAGCTTTCGAAACTTAATGAAATCGAAAAATTAATGAATAACTTAGAATAACCCCCGGTAAGTGGTTAAAAACATGCTACTAGTGTATGAGGTGTATTAGAGAAAGTAAATTTCTATACAGTGGAACTTGTTTAAACACTGGAAATAAGTTTTAATAGTTTTTTTTTATCTTTCTTTACTCAAATTTTAGTAAAATAGCTTAGTTTAATTGTTATTTACACATCCGAGGTGTAAAGGTTGAACTCGCTAAAGCATATTGGAACTTGTTATTAGACTACACAGTATGTTTCTACTACGTTTTCAGCTTTCTAATTGCCCATCATCCTTTTACGTACAAATATAATTTATTATTAAATCATTGATGAAACATAGGAAATAGGGCATTTCTAACTTTTAAAACACCATCCCCTAGTTGTTTTATTCAGTTCTTGCAATGCAAATTAAACAAAATCATCGTTATTCCTGTTTTTAAAACCCCCCAATGATGCAGAAATATAAACGAAAAATGCAGAGATAAGGCTGGAATGCAGAGAACATGCGAAGGGCCTTGACAGCTGTGGAAGAAGGCATGAAATTTAAAAGTGTGGCTAGACAGTTCAATGATCCAGTAATGGCTTTGAAGAGGCACCACAAAGACAAGAATATGTATACTGTGAATGATGTGAAAACTGTTGGAAATAAGAAATGCATACTTTCGAATGAGTAAGAGGAGGCGATAGAAGCTCATAGTGTCGACATTGAGAGCAGAATGTATGGTTTAACTAATTTGGTTGTTAGATTGCTGGCCTATCAAACTAGCTGTGAAAAACAATATTTCGCATCCATTTTGTAATGAAGTAAACTTGCTGGTAAGGACTGGCTGTGTGGTTTTCGTCGCAGACACCCAAGCTGTCTCTGAGATGTCCAGAGTCATCATCAGCGGCTCCTGCTCGAGCATTTAATCGACCAGTAGTCAACAAATTCTTTTCACTCCGGGAGGTGAAATACAAGAAACAATTCCAACCACATATCATTTTTAACATGGATGAAATATCACCATGAGCACTGTTCCTAGTAGGAATTGCAAAATTTTTGAGAAGAAAGGAAGAAAGCAGGTCGGGTGAGTGGTTTCAGCAGAAAGGTGATTTTCCACAATGGCTGTAGTTTGTATGTCAGTGGGCGGTAACTTCATTCCTCCTATGTTAATTTTTAACAGGAAAAGGATGAAGCAATAACTGCGAGGTGGTGCACCTCCCAGAAGTGTGTTTGCTTGCAATGATTCAGGTTGTATGAGGCGTGAAGTGTTATAACAGTGGTTTGATCATTTTCTTGCTTATTTCATCCCCCGCCTCCAGGGCCGTGCTACTGCGGTACGACCCTGGATAGATTCCAACAGCGTATCGACACATTTCACTTCACCCTCATTAACCTCACAAAGTCTATCTTTGCGAACTAACAGCAACCCTACTTTCTCCAGCCCTAATCCAATAAATGGAATTATTTTTATCCTTCGCGACTGTCGCATAGTTTTTCCAGGCCCTCTCCGTTTTGCCTGGTTTTCTATGCCCATTACTAGACCCCTCTTCTTTCGGGGTGTCATTGGCTATAATTGCATCCATGGTACCAGACAATCCTGCTCAGCCGCGATGCATGCGCTCATTTTGGTAATTAAACCCGACCTACGGTGTAAAGGGCTTGCCCGGAGACACATCCCATTCTCCAACCGTCTTAGCTATTAACATGCATGCCGGAGGGCACACAGAACTGTGAAGGTGCTCACGGTGATGTAGCGGGATTTGGGGGCTCGCCAGAAGAAAAAATTTGAAATAAACTTTTGATATAAATTTTAAGCCTATTAAAAAAATATATATTATTATAGTTATTTTCATAACAAGATACACATTTTTACGAAGCTCGTAGAACCGTTGTTCAATTGTCTGCACTCTGACTTTACAATTCCATTGTGGATTGGTGCTTTCGTCAGAGAAAGGAAACGTAAAGTCAAATGCGCAAGTTTTTTATTGTGTAAGAAGCAAGTTCTAAAACAATCAGCGCCCGTAGTAATTGACTTGAGAACCAATATGGTGCCCAAGCAAATGCGAAATTTACTAATCGAACGAGAGCGACACTAGTGCTTCTAGTGGCAAATACCAGCAATTTCCTCCGAATGTCAAAATTACTTAGGGTCTGTACTACGATCTCTAGATAAATGTGTGGAATAGCTATTCCATAGATAAGCAGTTTGATGGTAACCTGTATTATGAGCATTCCATTAGCTAAATTATCCTTTAGATAAGGAATCTAACGTTTTGTTTCCTTACAGTGTATGTTAGCAATAAAAGTCACTGTATTTGTGGTATTATGGCTTATGTTCAGTTGTCAGCAATGAGTGCGAGACGTGTTTTGGATAATATATATAAGTTATATGTTAATGCTTCTTTAGCAAAAGTGAATTAAATAGGCACTATGAACCAAACACCGTCATATAACATATTTGTTCATAATTATTACTGTCGCTGGTGATATTAATCCTCTCGCAGGTAGCATAAACTCCATACAATCTATCAAAATGCATGAGACTCGGTTTCTTGCTATTCAAGATTGGGGTTCGTGCCTGTATTTCATCATTATATTTTTTAATATTTTAAGAATGGAAGGGGGAAATATTTTATTTCACAAATTTCAAGGATTCCGATTCCTCAAAATGGCATTAAGCCCAGTGCTAACATTTTATTTCTGATTTTTCGCCATTACAAAATACAATTTCCACAACTAAAAATAATACAATTTCCAAAACTAATCTACTGTGTCGTTATCGACATTCGCCAGGTTTACTTGCATTTTTGCAGAACTATTCTACACAACACTCAAAAGAGCAAAAAAATTTCAATTCATATTTTATATAACCTCCAAAACCAAAATGCATATAAGCAAAACAACAACATATGATGTTTGAGACACCATTTGAAGCTTATATAAAGGTATAAATGCTTGTCTAGCACTGGAAGTGATAGATCGTTTAACCCCTCGATAACAGTTCTAGCTAGCAACATCTAGAGGTCATAATACACTATTTTGCACGAGTTGGTAGTTAACGTTTAACCTTATGTGTAACTAGAGGTCGTAATACAGGCTCTTAGAGATATTCTTATGCACCTTAAAGAATATCCATGGCATATTTTGGGAGTGTAAACACAACATTTATAGCATATTTCCGAGATCTCCCTGGGAATGAATAGAGGTAAGAGTGCATATTCTAGGGATACCCTAATATTCCTCGAAGAATATCCCTCGCATATCTTGGATGTGTAAACAGAACATATATCGCATATTCCCGAGATATCTCTGGGAACAAATAGAGGTATAGGTTGTTCACGGTAAAGATATCACTTTTTAAGGCCCTCTCAACAGCCTTTAACCACTAATAAATATATATTATTGTAGCATCAGACATTAAATTTTGTGGGTGGTGTAATGCATACACTGTGCTTATTCGTGACAATGCATGTTTATATTAAAAAGCAGCAGGAATATCGAAATAGGATGAAAGGAAAAATTAAGAAGGGCCTTAAAAGGTGCTCATTTTTCATCATATCATTGGTGGCATGTGAGCATGTGGTTTGTGATCGTGATTATGGTTGAATGGTGATGTGGGGGGAGGGGGTTCATTTGTTGTTGTGATTTGTTATTTCTTGTGGGGTTTCTCATGGGGATTTGAAGGGAGGTGGGCCACCCTGAGGCCGTCTGCGCATAACAATTCTCTTTTGGGAGGATTCTCGCATCAAGTAGCTTAGGATATGTGGACAAATTCCTGCCCGGAGCTACAAGGGTTGTCTTGGAAACTCGTCTTTGTGCCCTGGAGTTATCTGCGGCCTAGTACGTTTCTGTCGAATTTCCATGTATCTGGGGAAGAGAGTGGATGAAACTGAGTGCGTGCAGTTATTGCAATGGGGGGGTTTGTGTTTTGACTAAGGCAGGCATCCTGATTGTGCTGGCCGGTGCAGTGTGGGCAGACTGGTGGCATAGGACAATCATTTTTAGTGTGGTCCAGGGCTAAACAATTCCTGCATTGGATGACGTCAGAGGGCCACTTTTTGTACAACATGGGATGTACTATGGTCATGTTCAACTGGGTTAGTTTCATTAGGGGGGTGGGGGGATAGTGTCGTTTTTCGTGGCCGTGATGCAGAAAAACATGTGGGTTGTAACCTCTGTTGTTATGTGGTGTCCTGGTGGTCTGGAATTTTTCTGCGGAACTAGTAAATGTTTAGGACCCTGGAACTGAGTGCCTGAAGATCCTGTTTAATTTCTTCCAGATTGGTTTACTCAGTAAGATCGAAGACGACCTTCTGACGCTATTTCATTGTCGCTGAGGAGGTGTGGAACTGGAAATGGTTTGGATCAAGGAGCATTTTCAAATTATGGTAGGTTTGCACATCAGGTGCAACGATGTGCAATCTGTTGTGCGCGATACTTATGTATACTCCGGTCGGGCTTACTGCTCGTAGTTTCTGCAACAGCAAGTCAGCAACCACGAAGCGAAATTTGGGTGTTTTTGTCTGTCTGTTAGGCATGGCACTCGGTTGTGTGCGGGTTGGTTGGCTGGAAGAGCTGGACTGATTATTAGCCGAACTGATTATTAGACATGTCATGCATGTCATTCGATATGGTACCAGTTTGAAACCAGCATATGGAAGGGGGTCGCATCTAACAGCTGGTGTTGAGGATGTTTCCTGTCCAGTGACGTCTGGCGTTGTTGTTGTTGCAGGTGTTGTTGCATGTGAGTAGATGCCTCCAGGTATGCATTGTCCCTTGCTGGTGCCTTTTCAGTGTCTGCTGAGCTCTCACTTTTGTCCTGTCATTGTTGTCACAATCCATCGCTTCGTTTCCCGTCACTGGTGTTTGTGGGAGGGAGGTTGTGAAGTTGTGTTTGCAGAGACTACTGCTATGGTGGTGCCATCCCTTTGCACCAATCCTGCATTAGCCGGAACATTAGTAGAAGTGGAGAGTATTTGTTGCAGCTCCGAAGCGCCTTACCCAGCCACGAGGCCCCCTTCCATCTCCAGGTCCGTGATGGAATGATACAGAACTCTAAGGGCTCCGGAATTACTGCAGATTGGCGACTATAAACTTGTCGAATTTGAATGATTTGAAGTAGCTACGTAATACAAAGAAAATTTTAATAAGATTGGATAAAGCGAACCTTGGAAGAAAAATAATTGTGCAAGAAATAATGAGCCCGAAAAATATGTTTCCGTCAATGAAGTTCGGCAAGGATCTACAATAGGACGACACTACCTGAGTGACGGCTCCGAGAGGCACCAGCTCCAGTACCAGCTGACGTCCTCAGCACGAGCCCTGGGAAAAGTACGCCAGCCAGAGTTCGAGAGAGCATCTTCTTAACTCATCGCCATCCAGTTTTCCAGTCCAGGATTCGACGCCAGGAGGTCCAGGTGACAGACTGAAATCCCTACTAATGACATGACTTCTGACCGCGTCTGAAGGCGTCCATGATGAAATGAGCTTGTAGGGGTGCAGGTGCTCATTCAGCAGGCAAGCAGAGAGGATGTCTCCCACTGATCTCTGGGCCATTTTCGGCCTTCTTTTGTAGGAGAGCTGTGCGAACCTGCTTGCCCAATGGGTGAGGGGCTGACCCCTGATTGGCCACGCAGGCAGGAGCGGCCACTGGCGCGATAGTTCCAGCTGGAGCTTCGCTCGTGTGCGCGTTGCGCGATGGGGGGGGGGGGGGGGGGGTAATTTTTCGGGCAGTTTTTCCTTCGGTTTTTACGTCGGCGCCTGTTAGGATTGCGGCGGATGAAATCATTTGCGATGGGTGGAAATTCAGCCTCGTTCATGTAATAACCAAACCTATTATAGGTCGGGATTGGCTGGGGTCGCGCTTGTTGTGCGCAGTGGGGCATGAATGTGTTTTTCGGAGGCTGGGGTGGCGCCTGCTGTTGCCCTGAGGGGGCCTGGGATTTAAATGGCTGCTGCCATGCATTTTTTCGCGCATTTTCGCGAATAACCAGCTTAGACTGCAGCTGGCACGACTGTCTTTCATCTTGTGGCAGTCTACTCCACTTTGCTGCCTTGTAGCTCCTACAACCACGGTAGTTAGCATAGTGGTTGTCCCCGCACTGTGCGCACTTGACTTGTGTTTTGTCGTTGACAATAGTGCAGGCTGTAGTGAGGTGCTTTCCACTCTAGTATCTGCATTTGGGTGTGGCATTACATCCTCCGGCCACGCGGCCATATTGCTGGCATCGCGAGCACTGAGCTGGCCCTGTTGGGTGGTGGAAGTCTTATACTTTCACTGATAGGCCAGCAAAGCTTGTAATTGCCAAGTAGGGCGCTGTGTCGGTGCCATTGGGCAGTTCAACTACAAGTTTGTTGATCGCTCTGCGGTTTCTGTTATGTATGAAATAAAAACGTGTGACAGGCATTCTGGCAGCTTGAAATTCTTCCACCAGGAAGTCGTGTGGAGTATCTCCTTGTGCCCTGCAGAATACAAGTTTCACCTGGATTTCAGTCTTTTGGCGCAGCTGTTTCATAGAGTCCAGAGTTTCATAGCGCCCAGCCCCTTTTCAAGAAGGGGGGGGGGGGGAGCTGCATTTATGGCAGCCCCGAGGTCTGCCAAGGCTTCGATTATGACCAGAACCTACAGTGGAATGAAATGAACGGAGGTAAAAAAATACAAATTGAACCTAAAACACAAGGGAACCTACATGAAAGTGTTCCTACCGAGTACCTAAACCTTCGTTGTTGTGCCTTCGTCCAAGTTGGCACCTCCTGACCTCTCCCCTCTACCGGAAACAAGGCTAGGGAGGCCCGGGTGACTAGCGCTTTAAGTACCTCAAGTAGAAAATATTTATTTCTGTATTTTGTGGGGGAACTAAAATTTGTTACTTTCAGAAAACAATTAGCCCTAAAAAAGGCACTTAACTGCTAAAAAGTGCTAAGAAACACCTGTTGCACTCGGAGCTCTCTACACTAGGCTTTCCTCCGTCGACACCTCAGCTGGAACTCCTCTTATTTCAAAACAAAATTTCATTTGCTTACTTTATTAAAATACGTAAATTCATCACGGTCATAAAGATAGGTCTGGGCACTTGCCGTCGTTTTGCGTACGCTTAGTGAAGCTCGAGTAGAAATAGTAATAGTAGAAGCATGACCCAAAACCATCGGGGTTTCTCCCATAAGAATATATGCACTATAAGTGTCATACATATAAAAAATTATCGATGCTTCGTGTTTTATATTCCTTTAATTGTAATTATTTTTATGTGACAATTAAAAGAAGATTAAATCTGTGTAATGCAATGATTTTGTGTAATAGTATTCCGATTTAACGAAAACAATCGTGTTTATACCGAATGTAAACATACCACATACGTCAGCAAGTGTCAAATGAGTTGTAATTAATGCAGTTTAACCTTTTATATGTCTTAAATCGTAATAATGTTTGCGTGACAAGTAAAAGAAGATAAAATTTGTGTAATGCAGTGATTTTTGTAGTATAGTATTCCGATTTAACGTAAACAATCGTGTTTATTCCTTATGAATACATACAGGCTAGCAAGTGACAAACTATAGTTGTAATAGTTATTGGGGAATTTCGTGTTTTTTATTTCTTAAACTGTGATGTATTTATGTGTGTCATTGGGACAAGAATAAATTTCCATAACGCAAGAGTTGTGTTGTAATATTGCGATTTAACGCGAATAAAAGGTACCCGATTAAAGATAACCATTAAATTACCTAATGTCTCCCTTTCCATATGACAAGTTTTCATAGCAACTATAGTAAATATTTGGTTTTAGTCCAAAAAATGTACTTGGAATCGAGTCAAAATTTGTTACCCAATTATTAGTGTAACTAAAATAAGATAAAAACATAGAAAATAGCTTATTTGAGATGTACAGAAATTGCTGTCATACCCGACATTTCATTTTTGGATTAAGCTTAAATTATAGCCAAAAATTCCATGTAATAAGGATAGTTGCAAAGATTAGGGGAATTAACAAGTAAAACTTTTAAAAATATAATGGAATCCTTTATTAAAAAAATGCCAAAACTACAATTTATTGCCATCCATACTAAACGGTCTCCCTTCTGAAAAAGGTTGTTTACACTGTAGTAAATATATTCTATTTTCAAATACTCATACCTACAAAGCTGTATCTCATGAAAAAGCACGAGTAGATACTGTTAAAAGAAAAAAATTTTCGCCTTATTTCAGTGTTCATTCACAAAGTAACATTTTGTTTAAATTAACTTGATGTGTGTTCTAATTTATGAGCCAAGAGCCCTTACCTGGCTGTGTGTCCCTTAAAAGTGTATCATGGCTGTGACGTTGAATTGTCACCACCTGAATTTGCGGTAAGGGCATGACTGCACCTTAAATATCCCATTTGACTAGGGCCAAGAGCGATGTCCTCTACACGTATCCTACACTGTAAGTTTAATTGTTCATAACAATTATGCAGCTTATTCCTGTCGTTTGCTGAACACTTGTTCGTACAAAAATCAAGACAACGTAAGAAAATGTGTTTAGTTCATTGATTCTTCAATCGCTTATGCATTGGAACTTAATTTCAAAATAAAAATGAGCATTTGAAATTATATCCACTTCCTCAAAAGGGATCAAGGGAATGCATAGAACTGTGGGTGCTAAAGGGACCAAGGGTAAGTATAAGTTGTTTCACGGTAAAATGAGCACTTTTGAAAGTCTTGCTTAAGATCTACTTGTGTGCACCTTGTATATTCTTCCGCCTTATGGCAGATTTGACTGAATTAATGTTTTTTTCTTTAAATACAACAATCCGAAAGAGGAAACTAAAAACATTTGCCGAAGTGCCATAATGACTATTCTTTTGTGAAAAGAAAAAGACTGTAAAGAATGATTTTGGTATAACATTTTGATAGTGAGCACTTTTGAGAGCCCTGCTCAAGATCTACTCGTGTGCACGTCACATATTCTTCCGCGTTATGTAAAATTTACATTGCCACAAGCCTCATCACTTTATTTATGCGTCGGTCAAGTGAAACTGTGAAATTGTTAGAAAAGTAAATATTTCACAAATCCGCTCGTTTTTACACTTCGATACATTAAACAGAAAGCAAAATAAATAATCCTAATTTACGTTATCACAAATAGTTACCAACACTTTTTATTCGATGATAAAATATGGAATTACTTTCCATCTATCATTACCATCTTTACTGGGCGCATATCACTCTGTGTGTCCTATAAAATATGCAGGCAGGGGCAGTGACATTTTTCTGAAGTTGATTTCAAAAGTGCTCATTTATCCTGAACCACCTTACACTAAAACTTTTTATTTACATGGCTGGTTGTAAATACAGTACATATTTGACCCCATGTTTACTCAGGTAGTGTATAATGTATGGTGGCCTACTTACACTCATCTCCAAGGAAATACTATACACCATAGAATGCAAGGTGATTGTTATGCAAGTCAAATACATTGACTGCTAATGTGAATGGCTCTCCTGCATGTCCTCACTTGGCTGTCGACGTCCTGCTACATGCCAGTATTTTATGAGCTACGATTGACTGTTGTACCTACAGTGCCTGGGGCAGTTCAGGTGGTCAGTAGATTTCCAACCGCCTAATGAAAGTCTAGGATCTCACACATGCCAAGGTGAGACGCATTCAGTCACAGTTGCTGATGCTGCATTTCAACATGCGACACGTTGTTGCTTACAGCAATACCTCACGGTGCTACATTCTCTCAGCACTGACCTTGAGTTACATTGATTCACACCACAACTGACAAGTTCTTAATAGTAACTAAATGGTTTTCAGAGATGAAAATACTCTAAGTATTACAGGAAACTTAGGGCAAAATGAAATGATTTTTTTTTTTGTGTTTTTATTTGCCAACCTTGAATAATAATGTAACTTTTAAAATTTTCAGAAACCCATATAAAAATTACCGATGCTACACAGAAAAGTAGTTTTTTATTCTAAAATCCAAGACACTCGGCAGAAAATTTCGAGCATAGGATATAGGCCTATATTGGATATTCCCAAGACAAAATTTCATGCACTATAGTAGATAGATTTGGGCATCCCTTAGCATTGTGGTCTTAAGAGCCAATGAGAATGGACCACTACACCACCATGGCCACAGTTCGTGCTCTGATCCACCACAGTTGTCACTTACCAATTCTGAATTCTCCTTATATCCTAGGCCCCGTATCCTGCTAGGGGTGTTGGACAGGATGTTTTTTTTTTACATACATTAAAGTAAATATCAGCATGTTGTGCACATGTACATTACACCTGTACGGGTATTTTTGCATAACAAAA
Organism: Dryococelus australis; assembly: GCA_029891345.1. Classification (NCBI taxonomy): domain Eukaryota; kingdom Metazoa; phylum Arthropoda; class Insecta; order Phasmatodea; family Phasmatidae; genus Dryococelus; species Dryococelus australis. The sequence goes on along the minus strand of CM057002.1, from coordinate 85,093,856 downwards.
CTATTTTTGTGTAAAAGTTTAATTTTCATTTGAGAAAGTAATGCGACTCCTTAGGAACACCATTTATTTATTCACTGCAAAATCCACCGCAATTTGGCACTGTCCTATAATGCAAATTCTGAGATGTATAAACATACCTGCATATAAGACAAAATGAAACTTTCACATGCCATAATTGGCCAGGCAAATGTTTGTTCCACGGCGTAAATAGTTTTGATTATGTAAACATGGACAAAATTATAATACAATGAAATATTACTATGTTAAAAAACTCTATGTTATACAATTACTCAATCCAAATCAGGTAAGAAGTTACCAATGTATGTACTGATTGTATGGCAGAGTTCAGTGAGCATATTTTATATCCCACACATCGCAGTCACGTGACACTGGCATCAGGAGGTGGGGGACCTCTCGTCAGCCATTTGCAAAGTCCAAAATGCCATGATGCAAATTGCAACCTTAAATCTAATTTTTAAAACCGGAGATTTAGATTTTTGCCAAAATATTTTCTTTAGTCCCCATAATGGGGAAGAAGTAAAAAAATATGCAAATACTATGTAAACATGGCACCAATGGGTTTCTTATCTGATGCATAATTTGCATATTATTTTCCATCGGTCTTGAAATTGCTAGTAGGATTTGCTAACCATGTGATTAATTACAAGTAAAAACACATTAAAAAAATTGTATTGTAAAAGTGAGTGCGAAATTTGGATCATCACTTAAGTTCAAGATTTTACAGTGTGCATGGCCAGTGGTAGACCTACGATGGGTATGGATAATGGTATCCAGTAGGTATTGTGGACTGCAAATTATGCCTACCACTCTTGATAGAAATTCACTTTTATCTACCAAACACAGAAAAAATAGACAAAAATGTAGCAAATGTGCAGAACAGGAAGGTTATTTCCCAACAATTTGTAAAAGTTGAATCTACAGCATCGAAGTAGCTTCAAAAATATATAAAGAACAAAAAAATTACTTGTGTTATTGGCCTACAAATTTCTAATAAAGATCTGATATGCCACTACCATTTAGATCATTCAGATAAGTGCTGGTCTCAAACCAACAATTTTAAACAAAATTCATGTTATGGGCTGACTATTCAGTTCATAAAATTGTATTTTGTCCAAATCTTGATTCACAACATAAAAAAAGTGGAGATTTCATAAGCTACAACTTTTCAAAGTTAAATACGTTAAGAATTGGAAGGTTTCGGTAGTCAACACTATTGTAGTTTGAAGACAACCAAAACTTATCATCATTAGGATCTGACACAAGTACACTGAAAGTAGTCCTCCTGACACGCCAAACCTGTGGGTGTGGAGGAGAACTCTAATAAAGTATACCCCCCTCAGTGAGCATCAGCTGTACTACTGCTGTTTGCACCAAATAATGAAATTACTTGACAGTAGAAAAGTATTATGTAGCAGTATGTTTGTAGAAGTGTCCAGGAAAGCAAAAGATTTTATTGTGTAATAATACTTTCAGCACAGTATAAAAACACTATGGTCAGTACGTTGTTACATTTTTAAAATAAATGTTTGTTTTGTCAAGTTGTTAATGAGTGAACAGTAGGTATATTCTGAAAGTTTGAATAGTATGGAACAGAGCTTACAGTTTGAGAACAGTCTGAAATCATTATGGATACTATTTACACAGACACAAACTCATATCTAACAGTTAAGAAACAATTAAAAACATAACACAAAACGGTTTTCATACCATTTTCATAGTGTTTTTTTTTCAGTAGGGGTGGCAAGGGCTACTACATCCTTATACGGGTGAGACAGTATTCACCAGCGAGACACCATTCTTGTACTTTAATATTTGTTGTTATAATCAGAGGATCTCTCTATCACAGTTCTCTCGCTGTTTACAGTAACATGAATTTAAGAGATTAGTGTATTTTGATATTGCGTCATTCAACTTGTGGAGACTCAGATCACAGTAATCTTATATCTAGTGCCAGTATTCATGCATGCTTAACAGAACGTTCATGCATTAACATGTCCTTAAACCCATTTGCTGATGGAATGTGCTAGTAAGTACATTGTCTCTTTGTCATGTAGAGAAAACTCAGTAATTATGTCAAAAATGTTGTTTTTTTATCATACATAGTTTAAAGCCTATGGGTAAATGTTAGAATCAGCATATAAGGCACCATGTATTTGAGCAGACTGCCTGTTGTACAATGTGTTATAGTAATTATCAAGTGTTAACGGATGTAGCTAGTCAGCGCATTATGTGGGATTATTTTCAGTGTTTGTTTTAACTGGATTGTTCCAGTCAAAGTGTGGCCCAGTTGGTCGGATCCAGCTGGCCGTATGTGTTGCATACGAATCGCGTCACGGAGGGTGATTTACATTTGTTTTGATAATTTTTGTGTGCCATAATCGTTTAATGTTAGTAACCTGAACTTTGTTTTTGTGTGACCTTCAGTGTTCACAGCATACCTCCGTCGACTCACAGGCTTTTCATTTTTAATTTTGTGTCTTGACCTTGTTTGTGCCATTCTGGCTTTTTTTTTTTTTTCGCAGCTATGGCCACTAGAAGGTCATGTGAGCCAGAACAGTTTTCGTTCACCTGTACACGTGTGTGTTTATATACATATTTATTCAGTAAACTATTTACTGTACTTCAAAACATGTTATACTCAAACAATACCGAACCATGTCAAATGCAATATCGCAATTGATGCAGACAAGAAGCCAATTATAACACTATATTTATGTTCCCCACCACAGATCAAGAAATTATCCATATTGACGGTATGTCGTGGTCTCAGGAGGAGGGAGGTTTGACTTACGATACCAGGTTTTAGAATACAGTAGAAAGTCGATTATCCAGACTTGTTTGAAAAATAAAGAGAATAATAAAAACACAAAAGTCTCTTTTGTCACAGTGTTTCCCTTACCCGCGAAGGAGAGACAAGCACTTGTGTGTGCTCTTGTGATGTGTAGTTTGACGTGTTGTTCACAATAAATACTCTGGGAGGAGAATGGTTACTTGTTAACTGATTTCATTTTTTATTTGATGTACAGTTTCTGTTTTGGATAAGTTAGAGTTACACATGCCTAATAAATTTTACGTTGAGTGATTTTTTTTTAAATCTTCATTTTCAACAAATTTCCACAATCCGAATTTTTGATTACCTATCTGAATTACCTTTGGTTCCTATTAGTCGGGATAATCTACACTCTACTGTATTTGTAGAGTTGCGAATGGTGCCACAGAACGAGAGACTCATCCAGGGTGTGGGCCGTTCGCCCACGTAGATCTCCTCAGTTCACCCTGTGATGAGGTGACATTGTTGTAATGATGCAATAAACCTACTAAATATTGAGTGAGACTGTTGAATGGCCATCTCACATGCCACACACACACAATAAGTTAAGACGCCGTCAGGAGGTTGCAGTAATGCAGCGGGTAGAAGACTCAAAACAGTTATATGGCTGTAAAGCGACCTGCAGTGAAATAAGAAGAACCACTTTCCACAGAATTGATCTTTACTCACTGAATTCCCTCCAAGGAGGCACATACTTTATCATGGTTTACATCTTATTAGCCTCATAGATATCAGCAAATTGCAATAAATGCAGATGGTATAAATACAAGTCTAAAAAAAGGGTAAGGTTTGTTCCCAAAAGTTCCATCCTTTGCCCTCTATTATATTAATTTATAATATGCTAGATATAAATTATCTATATTCCTACATTCTATTGTGGACGATGCATACTAAATTTTTATTTAAAGATGAGAATCTGACAGCACTTATGGTGTCATTAAATGAGACTATTCATAACTAGATAAATTGTTTACAGCAAATAGTCTTTCTTTAAATGGGGATCAAATAGTTTTAATGGAATTCTCCACATAAAAACAACAGGGCTATAACTTTTTAATGAAATATAGAAACTATGATTAAAGAAAGCCATCCTACAATAGTTTAGGCTTACATATTGACAGTCATCTTTATGGGAACACTCACATTGATAACATAGTCCCGAAACTAACAGCAGCGTGTTACACTTTACATAATTTATCATATCGTCTAAAGACATCCTCCCTTAAACAAATTTATTTTTCATATTTTCATGCTGTTATGTTATATTGTATCATTCAGTGGGAACCTCCTCCTCAAACTATCTAAAGTTTTCAGATTTCAAAAAGAGCCATAGTAAATATTTACAAATATTTTGTGTAGGTATATATTTGTGTTGAACATTTTTGACTAATGCTATAATCCAGAGCTCCTGCTCATCATAGGATCAGTGGAGAGATTTGATGATTAATTAATTAACTTTAGCAACAAAAATTCTGTGTATGCAGTTACAAAATTTCCTAGGTTAACACAGTTCCCTGCTGTGAAAATTGTTAGTTTTATTGACTGCAAGAAATTACCATACATATTGGGTCATATCTGTTTGTGTTTGACAATGTTTGTGATTTTCCCTGTGTTGTGTACTAACGAGCAACAATTAGCTGAAAACCAGTTTTCAGTACAAAGAATTAACAGTTAATGTGTTGATATTTGTGAATATAGAATGGAGACTACAAGTTCAAGAGCTTCACAGGTTGTGTATCAGCTATACATTTATGAATTTGTCGGTGCAATCCTGGCCAGATATTTTGAATATTTGTTATATTACAGGTTTTTTCTCATATAAGGCGAAATGTGACTCGTATGAGAGCTGTTAAATTGGCCAATGACAGAGAATATTTTCTTCGTCAGCTGTCTGTTAGAAATCTGTACTAGTGTGCAGAGTAAATGTGCAAATTTATTCTATTGAACCATACATTACTAATTAACTGTATGGCGAATCACTTGGTTTGTTTTATCATTGCACATTGATAGGTTTTGTACATTTCCCATTCTTTGCATACCCGTGACAAATTATGTTACATTCAATTCTACTCTACATACATTTATTTATATATGTAGCTCCTGGAAACTGTTTACATACAAATATACACCACTCTGATTCCCCGAGCTCTAGTGAAGAGAGCATAGCGAGCGCACATATGAAGCACATAATGCCCCCCACCCCCCATACACTATGCTGTACTCGGCAAGCTAATTGGTGCAGATTTGAATGTCATCAGTTTTCTGGCGCTTGACTTTGGTTTTCAGGTTCTTCTTTGGCCATAACTGCTCCGCTGCTATCTTTAGATAGATACCTTTTTGCATAATATTTTCTGGTACAAAGTGTTTTTCACATAACCCAACTGCTTGTACCAAATTTCAACTCAAATTTATTTTGCGGTGTTGCAGATTGCCACTTCGCTCTTTGAATGGATCATTTGGAACAATAAAATTACGAAAAATTTGATGGGTTCAGTATAACGGAAATATAAAAATACAGTTATTTTGAAACAGTAAAATTATATCGGGACCACTATGTTGCTAATGAATTTAAGAACTATTTTGTAAGTTTTGCCACTACCCTAAATATGGCAAGTAGTAATAATTCATCCAAATAAAATAGTTATGCATCACACATACTAGTAGAAGCATTACAACCCCAATACCTTAAACCAGTGTATTGTGGCTTCAGTAATGCATTATCATACTGTATATTATTTTGGGGATCTGCAACTATGGTAACAAAATATTTGTAGCTAGAAAAAGGGTCATAACCTCTAAAGTAAATAGGTATATACAAGTTGCAAGCCTTTATTTAAAAAATTACCATTCACATCAATCTATATTTGTTTACATGTTAATTTATTCACTCAAACAAAAACGAATATCTTAAAAAAAATTTGATTTCCATCACTATTCCACAATGAACATAAATAAGTACCTATGGAGTATATTATCAACGGACAAATTTGTACAAGAGAAGTACCTATTGAGTTGAAAGGAATACATTACACACAATAAGCTACCAGACTCGATTACCTCAATCAACTTAAATAACTTTAAGACGTATATTAAATATCTTCTGCTGATAGTTTTCTATTGAACAATTCCTAAACACACTTAAAACACATTTTGTTATGCGCGGGCGTGATGACAATGCAGTAGTATATCTGTACTATGTACATAATTGTATTTTTACTTTATACTACAAAATGTTTTTATACAATATTTATTGACATGTCATATAATGTTGTTCTGTTAGGCACAATGTACAATATTACTGAACAAAATTAACTTGGACTTGTCGGACCATAACCTTCATTACAAAAAATAAATAAACATGGTGCAGGAAAAAATGTGTTGCAGAGGTTTTTACGAACTCGGTATACTGCACCAGCAAAACATTATCATAAACGAAACCAACTTCAAACGCACCAAAATATATAACTATTCTTTATGCTGAACAGACATATGAAAATAAAAAGGCGTTATTTAATATTATTCGAAAATCTCCGGAACTCTCATATACTGCGATGTTAATAGCGAGCCAACCTGCACTAGCGCTATTAGTTCGCAAGCCGCCACGAGCTAAGCGTACGCGTTACATCAAGGCAAAAGGATAGCAGTTGCCAGACCTATCTTTATGACCGTGAAATTCATATATTTACTCTTCACATTATATTCGTTTGCAATTTATTTAATTTAATACAAACTTTGTTTGATATACCGAGATTAAAATCGCTCTACAATAAAATAACCCACATCCTACACAACCTCTGTTAAATTCGCAGCAAAATGGCTGCTTGATTTTGACTTTTAAATACAACTTTTTGAAATCGTAAAGTTAAGAGTGCTTGACTTTGCCTTTGACAGTTCCATTGTGTCAAGCTACATAAGAAACAACATGTCGGAAAGCAAACGTAAAATCAAATGCTAAAGATTTAATTGTGTAAGGGCCTTTATAATACCACCTGGAATGGTGGGGGATCAGGCTGCCGCACCTTGGGTCACCAGACTTATGCGTTAGACCACTCGGCTATTGCGACATGCACTTGGATAAGAGTTTATATGTAGCATGTAGCTTGGAGACGAACAAATAATATATTACCTCTTATTGTAGACATTAAAATATTTATTTCTTATCACATTTCTAACTATTTTATTTTAAGAATTTTTTATTAAACTTAAAAGTGTATCGAGTGACAAGTCTACATAATCGGATTTGTCAGGCAGATCAGAATATGTCGTCAGAATATATTATGAATACTTCACTATGACAACCGCTATATTAGATTTTTGAAGCATATATAAAAACTGTTTTAGTAAATATATGCCAAAGGCGGGTTTCACCAACAAGGAATACACTAGGTTCCAGCAAAGCGATACTTAAGCTTAAGTGGTGCTCAAGGATGTCGAGGTGTTTTACCATGATGCAGATTTATCGTATGCTCGACAGCCAGGCGGGATGGGTTAGCCATCCCCAACCTGGACTCTAAGACATGGCAAACTAATGGGAGAACAAGAGCCCTCACAAGGGCTTGTACTTTCCCCGCGCTGAGGGAGTAGAGTCCCAGTGGTGATAAACGGCGGTGTCCCGAGGATAATTCCCTAGCATATATGTTGGTACACTTGTGGCGAGGGGAGACTGCCCAGAGTAGCAACGAGTAAGGAGTCTGCGAGAGAAGAGATAAGTAACCTGCGAATCTTTAGACTCAGAAAAAATTACGATGGCTAGGCTGCAGTGTGTAACTAGAAAAATTTCGCGAGGCGACGAGAGTGGGTGATAGCTTTTGGCAGGCTGAATCTTGGATCTAGAATAATTCTGGCTCATGAACATCAGGACTTTGTTTTTTGCCTTTTTAAATTTGAAGATAGAATTATTTTCAGCGAGGCGTTTATAATGACTGACTCTGGAGGAAGGTGTCTCGGACTTAGTTATTTTCGGGGCAGCCAGAATAAAGACTTAGAGGGGGAAGAGGTACCTATGGACTTAGTATTTTAGCACTTCGTGCAAAATAAAGACTTTGTTTCTGACCATGTCAGTTAGACATTTTTGAAAAAATATTTTTGTGTTCCAGAGTTGAACTTCGTTATTTATATATTTATTTTTACTCCTTGAAGGGTAAGAGTAAAGACTTAGTTTTTTTTTGTTCGCATATGAATTTCGACTTCTTGTGGGTCCCTTGCATCGGGTGTGTGATAAGCGGTCGTTATGGAGTTTCGCCATGCTAAATGGTTATGAATTTGAGACGACTTTTTAGAGAATGGGGCTTGGAGGTTAACGTAGTTTCTCCTAGTGTTTCTAGAAGATATATGGGTTTTGCTGGAAGTTATCTTCTAGACCAGCATTGAACTTGGTGATGTTTTTCTATTTGCGACCTTTAGGAGCGAACTTGAGCAGAGTAGCTGAAAAATTGGAATAATTATCGCGGAGAAGAGATTTGGTAAATTAACAAACTGGATTTGGAACATTGGGGAGGGAGAGCGAATGGAGTGACGGATGGTTTGTGTTTATGGTATTGTATGGGTGGAAGGAGAGAAAAACTTGTGATAGGGAGAAAATCCCTTCTCTTTCTTTCACCTGTGTGGTGTGCTTTGAGAGTAGTTAGTGCCAAAGTGGGTAACCTGCAACGAAAGTGTCGGTGGGGACAATATCCCCTGCCTTCTTTGGTTGTGTGGAGAGAGAGTGTGTTGCGAGAAGGTTCTAGGGCTAGCTGCCATGCAAGTGTTCGGTGGGGAGAGTATTCCCAGCCTGATGAATCTAGATATTGATGAATGTTGGAGGGTGTTGTGAAATATTTTTATGGGGAAATAAATGGTATTGTTACCGAATGTTCAAGAGTGGAAAATAGTGATAAAAGCAAGGAATTTGCCAAGGGGCCAGTACCTCAGTGGGGCTTTTCCTTATATTTTACATTAGTGTGGTTTGAAATGAAAATTTTATTATTGCCCCGTGTTATTGGTATTTTTAATGCATTTACGTTGGGTACGTAGTTCGCCTGAACTAATCCCTAGTTGGGAACAGCCATTTGACGTATGGCGTGCTGGACCATGGGGGAAATGAAGTGTGGTGGGTAGGAAATGCTATTTTCCAGGGTTAAGGGTACCAGCCCGCGGTGCGAGCACGAAGTTACACTTGGTAGAGACTCCTGCTCTCGGGCCGTGATGGCCGACGACCATTGGCCTTCCCCCATGTCCCTGTATTGATAGATGCTACCAGTCGGAATACCTTTCCGTCAGCCATAAATTACACTCCAATTGCTTCGTCTAGCCAGGGATGTCGGCCCCCCTGATAGGCCAGCTCACTCCTGAAGGGTTATTTTGGCTACCCAACGCCATTATTAAATACACGTGGTCGATACAAAATTACGCAAAAGCTTAGGTAACCGATAGGCGGTTAATCACAATAAAATGTCCGCATCTTACCAGTACATATTTATTATAAGTTCTTCCCCATCGGGGCACCGACGTTTACATACTGCCGTTCTAGCCAGGTGGGCTCTAACAAAGATAAAATGGCCATAGGGCCTATGAACTTACATGGTACATTATGCCTCGGTCGTGTAAAAGACGAACAAAGAGTGAGAGACCGAGTACTCTAGGCAAGCAATAAACAAAAGGTTCCAGTATATTAAATTGAATTAAGCAGAATTACATGATGGTTAATGAATAAAGATGAAGTGCCCGGAGCACCGCGGTGCGGTGGTACTCTCATGAGGTCGAAGATGCTACTACTTTCTCGTTTGGCATGGAGGCCTCTCACTGGCCGACACTCCTGCCCAAGTATCATGTGACATAGTTTTACATAAGATGAAACACAAGAAATGAAATGGGTTCTACAGTGCCGATGAGATGTAAATATCAATAAACTCTTAACAACAAAACGTAAAAGCAAAAATTAAAAACTAAAAAAATTAATATGCACGTTCGACCAGACCGCATTGCCATGGCAATCTAACCTCACTATTGAGACGTACAAATAAACAATGATATATTTAGAGGGTCTGTCCCCAGTCAAGTTTATTATGTCCCTTTGATTTGCGTCTCTATGGCAAAACATGTGAGTTAATACTAATCTGCATAAAAAAGAGTTCAAAAATACTTTTACAATTTTATAGTGGCTATTTACCGTGTGGCTGTGTGCAGTACTGGTCGAACACACCTTAAAAATCTAAACTATAAAAGAAAGGTTTGCAATGCATTAAAGTCATATTAATAACTATTAGCAATATTATAGAGACGTCTACCTGTCATGATAACATCGTCTGTAGCCGTTCAATTAAATTCACAAAATTGCGCCTCTAGCACAAGAGCTGTCAACAGCTTAATAATTAAGGACATACAAGATTACTGTCAAACACACTAATACAATAATAAAATACAAAGAGACAATTTGTCTCGTACTTACGTGATGTAGCTAACAAGGGAAAATAAAACACTGACATAACCTATGGCACTACATAAACATTGACCCTAAAAATGTAAACACTAATTGTAAACTAAAGCACATGGTATTCGGCCTTATGTGCGGCTTCTGGTATTCGCATAAGAACGCACCTGGTAGTGTTATAATCTAACTTTGTATACTTGTGCACACTGATGCACGATACGTAACACTAAAACTTGTGGCATTGTAGGATGATGACGTACACATACAAAAATAAACTTACACTGCACACTCCCTAACAGATATAACCCTAATTACACCTTCTATACGCCCTTGCATTTGACATATAACATGCACATGGTATTTTAGTAATTTTAGCCAAATTTGCAAATGATTTTCAAGAGATAATTTGAAGGGGCCATTCTAAGTTTCTATGGTGGTCCCCTTTATAGTGTGTTAATTGGGAAATGCCAAACATAGAGAGTTTGTCAGACAGAATAAATAATGTAGTATTTCTATTAGTGTGAAAGAGTTTCAAGTATTTTGGTGTTAGCACAATCAAGGTGTATGATTTTTGAGATCTATATGAATTGGGAGTTTTAATTAACTTTTATGGTAGTTTTAATTGCTTTAAAATTCAAGTATGTATATTAATCCTGCAAGGTTAAGGCAGGTTGAGTGTGATTCAAAGAGAGTTTTACTTATTTTGAAGTGTTTAATAGAACATTAAAAGAGATTTTAAAATTCAATGCCCAAGGTGCTGGAATTAGAGTTTGAAGGGGCATTTTAAGGATTCTGGAAGTGCATCTAAATGGAAAATTAGTGAATTGTCGAATCCATGTTGAGACTATTTCTTACTTTTCCCGCATCGTCTTGCTGGCTATGTGAGTTGTAGTGGCCATCGGCTCCTCCTTGGTTTCCCCTCTCTTCATGATCACATCAAGAAACTCCACTCTTTCACGTAATTACTTCTCCTCTCCTGCTACCGACTCAACCTGCTTATCTCACTTGCATCATGGAGTGTCCTTTGCCACTGATTCGACAGGGACTTGTCATCGCCCATCAATATAATTTTGTAACTGAATATATTTATGTTGGTTTAAATTTTTTGAACAAACATACAGTTTATTAAAATTTAACCAACCTGTTTTATAAATAAAATTAATTACCAAATTGGTTTTTCCACGACTGCTTGGGGCAACAATTATAGCACGTATATCAGGCAATAATTCACAATTTTTAAAATTTTTGGATGTCACTTCGGAAATTAAAACGCTTCCACCCAGTCGGTTATTTGCATTTATATTTTAATTTTTTATACAAATTCATAACAAAGTATTTAAGTTGACAAGCAGTAGTTAAAAACGATGATCAAAAATGTTATCTGCATTGTTTCCAGTAGAAAAAGATCCACAACGAGTATCTAAATATAAAAATGTGGGACTTAATATTAATGATGTAAAAATAGAAAATCAAATTGATATATCCATAAATGTATATTCTATTGAAGATGAAAAATCTATAGTATATCCACTAAAACACACAAAAAAAAACATTAAAATTAACTTTATTTAAAAAATGATACGAACTCGCAATATTTTTGGATAAAAGATTTATTGAAACTGTTTTCTTCACAAAATATAAATTCAATTGATCCATTTTCAACAAATAATATTGAATTAATAGCAGATAATAAAAAAAAATAGAATATATATCAAAAATAAATTAGATATTACACTTGATGATCGATTATCTGATATGCTGGGTTTTGGAAGAAAATTAACTATTAAAAAAGAAAAAGTTGTTGTAGGCAGAAAATTACCAAATTCTAATCAATTTAAAACAATAAATATTCACTGTAATTTAGCATATGGTATGTTAATAAAATATGATGAATCCATTAATTTACAAACTGATATAATTGCGAGCTTTCCACCAAAAACTATGTTTGGTTTTAAAGATTTTATAATTTATGAGCCCACATATCCAGATGATTGTGTATTTATTTCTTGTATTACGAATTTATAAATTTTATATATATCTCTAGTATTCAATACTGTATAATCGGAAGATTGAAAAGTGAACAATTGTACTTGATTATTTTCTTGCATATGAAAATTAGCATATAATTTAATACTGGTTTTCACGCCTCTAAATATTTTAAGATTATTGTGTATTATCTCAAATATCTTATTCTTTCTGAAGTCAAAAATTTAATAGGCTGCACTAAATTAAAAGTATTTTCAATGTTACATGTTGATATATTACCTTTAAAAGCTTTATTAAGTAAATTTTGTAGCTTCTTGTACTATTTTTTGTTAACAAAATAATTATTATAAAATGGAAATACTTGTTCTTTTTTATCTTTAGGATATATTAATTCATATTTTCGTCAGGTAAAGGTAAATTTGTAAAAATATGCTGTATTTTCGCTTCTTTTACCCACTCACTTTTATTTCTAAGCTTAACAAATACATTATTAGAGAATGGAAATGTTTATTTTAAATCCTTTTTTTCTTGTTTTACAAATAGATTAGAGAATGGAATTTTTTTCTTCAATTTTTCTAACTTTTGAATATAATTCATTGACATTAGCATACAAAAATGGTAAATTTGCTAATTTTCTCTCATTGCTCGTATATACTAAATGGTAAAATAGCTGTAACTAAATCATCTTTCCTTAGAGTATACCAATGCATAATTAAATCATTGCCCCTTAGAGATTTAAAAAATAAACATAGCTGTAATCTAACTATAATTCTTAGCTCCCGCACTGTTTTCTCACCCAACTCAACTGCAGGATTGTTCGCTGTCATTTTTGATACTTGTATTTAGAAGAAAACAAAATTAATTAATTAATTATATATATATATAATGGGCTATTTGATACCTTCCTTTTTAAAAAATCAAATAACACAAAGTTTTAGTTAATGTTAATATAGAAAGCAATATTTATTAATTATTTAAAGAGTATATTTATTCATATATTCATTGTTGTGTTTCATAAAAATAAACTAGTGCCGTATTGTGTAATTTAGAATTTTTATGTTTTTGGAGAAATATTTTAGCAACATATTTTCCACATTCACGCATTACTTTCTCTTTATTTAATTCGTAATGCTTTGTACGTTTTCCGATGCAAAATTTTTTACAGATGTTATAAAGCTTATCTTGTGCATTTTTATTAAAGTAAAAATTTTCTATGTTTAATGCTACATCACACATTTCACGTTGTTTAGATGTGGTATTATTTTCCATTTCATTGCTGTGCAGCGATTCCATTTTTTTTTTGTTTAAAAGGAAAAAAAAAATAAAGAAAATATTTATTTTAATTATTACATTTTTTCCCCTTTTAAATAAATATAAAAATGGAATCGTTGCGCGCAAAGTTTAACAACTCGTTCGAGTTGACTAAACTACAGGTCCCAGAAAAAAAAAATCGTATTCTTGATTCAAAGTTAAAAATTACTTTACCAGATTGTTTTGCAAGTCTGTTTGATAAAAATGCTTTAAAGTTAATAAGCGAGAATCGAAATTTTATAATACATAAAGGCTTAAAAGAAATTAAAAATTGGTAAATATATGCACGATTTAGAGTTGTCTTAAAATATATAAATTCTATTATTTTTAATCTATCAATAACCTTTATATATATATGCTTGATTTTGATAGTTTTTCCATCAAATTTCAGATTTTTAAATTCTTTTTTTACACTTTCGTTACAAATAGCGATAAGTTCTTAATACTAATTTTTCTTGTACTTTATTGCAAATCGCTTGTTTTTATAGTATCTCACCCCTTTTGTACTATATTGCAAAATTTGTGTAATTTTAGGCTTAAATTGCTTGATATTCAAAGAACATTGCTTGTTTTTTCAATTGGACATTGATGTTTTTAGAAACAAGAAAAAGCTGCTTCAAAACAAGAAATCAGGTTTATTTTAGTTTAAATTTGCTTGATTGTCATAATATTTTTATTAAATCTCAGATTTTAAGTTTTTATTTCTTTTCTTGTACTCTTGTTACAAATAACAAGTAAACATTGATACCAATTTTTTCTGTATTTTTGGCAAAAATAATTGGAAAAATAGTGCTGCACCAGGGTCGGCATTATACATCTACTCATGGACCACCATGACCGATATACAAAGACACGCAGCCTACAGCAGCAAGGTTTAAGATGAACTGGTTTCAAAGGTTTACATTGGAGACACATTTGCTTGATATTATTATCCATGTGGCTTTTGCATAAATGAATAGCAGTACACATAATTTCTCTAGCGTTTTACATAAAGTAACAATTGTGAAGTGTTGTACACTTGTGAGTTACTGAGTTTTGACGATTAAGGAGAAACCTGTCTTTGTCTCAAGTACGCTACCCATTCTTAACAGGCTCATATTGCACAGGCGGAGATGCCTGTACTAGCAAACAGGATATTTATATTGTTTGCCCGATCCTGCAGCCAGGATGGGACAGAAGCAACTCGTTCTCGCATGAATGACTTAAGTGATCCGTATACTGAACGCACACCACATGGGGCTGGTGCACGAGCAGAGCAGCAGTGGGCTACGGCCTGAGCGGAACAGTGAGGGCGACGTCACATTATTGTTTGTGAATCAGCAATATAGTTCGCATGGGATAGATAGCATATAGGAAGATAACTGTTCCTGATGAAGATACAACAAAGCGGAAGAAATCAAGACTGAGGCTGATTATGAAGGGCATAAAATGCAAATGGAATAAAGGAAAAGTACACATTTTTACATGCAATTTTGGCTATGATGTCTAATATATTCAAACTTTAACATGTGCCATACTTACTAATGGTTTGTGCTATATCTTGATACACATATGTGTAAAACCTCTCAATTTCCCTCCCCAACTCAGAATACATGAACAGTTTAGGTTATAATACCACTTTTCAGGTTTCAAAATACCATTTATTGCCATTTAAAAACAATGGAAATTTTCAGTAACATCTTTAGAATGTTACATGGCACTTAGTGTTCATATAAAAGCAGGACCTCCTCAAGTGGTGTGAGTGAAGAGATTTGGGTGGTTCTTAACAGCAAGGTCTTGAGAGCAGATTACAAAGTGAGGTGAGTATGGATCAGTGCTGGGATAAAAGGGCGGAGGAAACGGGAGATCCCCTAGAAAACCTGCCATCCAGCAGCATCCCCATGCGAAAATCTGAGTGTGGCCCTACTGGTAATCAAACCAGTTTTGCCTTGGTGTATCGCAAGTTCTCTAACCGCTAAACCACTGCTTCCCCACTTCCGCAAGTCAATCTTATTTTAATGCATATTGTAATTAAGCTCTCAAAAAAAAAAAAAAATTATTCTCACTTTATTAATCCTGCTTAGTGAGCCTCACTCAGGGGTTGTAAACCACATGTGAGAACATTACTGTCGACACTTCATTTCCATAGCCAGACCACCCCATGGTCATCCCTATGGACTTACTGACATCTGCTTTCCTCTGTTCTTTTGCATCACTTACCAAGTGGTAACAATTTTACTCCACATATAGCTTACTGCATGTGTGTCAGCTCATCTCCAATATTATCCTGCAGCAATCAAGAAATCTGTTTCATATAGTACTTCTACCTCTAACACAACCTCCATGTATTTCTCCACACAACGTATCCATTTCCAATCTTCATGACTATGTACCTACAGTAATTACTCAACCTTGCACTAGTGGATTATAAATCTGAGGAATAAATTAATTTGTACATTGCAGCACTGCTAACAGTGTCTATATCCATATGACAAAAAGGAATAAAAAAAACTGATTTCTAGTTTTAGCTCAGAAATGTCCTTTATACACCACTCCACCAAGGTCAGACACAACCAGAAACTTATACATGCTACTCTGACAAAACTAATAAATCACTTTTAAATGGTAACTCAACTTTAAAACATTAATTAGCCTGGTAAAACTTTTTAATGAAAGACTGAGACTATTGATGTAACAAATAGTCGCCAGCCCATGTGTGAAATTATAAAAAAAACGTAACAACTGTCAAGTGCTACAAAATACTTGAGCCAAATGTGGAGAGCAAGTCCCAATAAACACATTTTTTAATAACCTACTTGTGACATTTCATGCGAGTAGTCGTTTGTCTGGGATAAACGCCGCAGAGAGAAACCTGCATTGGTAAAGGTAAGCCAGTAGTTTACTATCAACAATAAATGTTTGGGCAGTGATAAACATGATGTACTGGAACATAACATTGGTATTACGTACTTCTGGGCCAAATAATTAAACCAGGGTGCCACACAATATGGCAGCCTTACAATGTGAAAACGATTTTACAAATACACACAGACAAGATTCTTTCATCCAAGAGCACTTTCTATCAATTTATTTCCATTGGTAAGTGATGTACCAGCAACAAGAATTTTAACACCAGTTTGTTTCTCTAACAAATGGAATGCTGCCACTTCTGCATATGTAACACCACCAATGTAATACACCAAGAATGTTTGTGGAACAACCCCATTCGAAACACTCCCAGTTCTTGAAGATGGACCAGGAATCAATTTGAGAATTTCGTCCGCAGAAAGTTCTTGTTTTATGAGCATCTGTACCAACTGACATACAGCAGGAATATATGATCCACTGAAAACATATGCCATATCTTTAGGGTTTCTAAGATCATACTTGTCATTAACATTGGGGAAAAGTTTAAGTTTATGAGCAACCGCCTGAAAAGCACTTCTCTTTGGTAATGATACAACTTGGGCTACACGATCTGCCAGTTTCCCTGCAGCATCACTTCCTAGACCAGCAAGGGAAAGTGTGCTTCCTTGCTGTGTGAAGAGACCTATCTTCTCCAGGTTGTTGAATGTTGCCAAATGCTCATAACCATATGCATGTAGAAACTGACTTTTAAATGATAATGCTTCATCTTGCGTTAGTCCATCTTGTGTTAATGAGGCAAGGCACATCAGTCTCAGTGACGCAAGTTTTCCTGCTATTGCAAGATGTTCCTCTACATAGTTGATATTCTCCCTTCGATTTCTTCCATCCAGCATGTTCTGCTCGACCGTATGACGGGTTTCAAAGGACTGGCCCATTTCACCAATAACTACTTCACAAGCGCCGATGTGATAAGCTAGAGCACGCTTGGATGCAGTCACTTTCTGCAACTGAGTACTTACATACTGCTTCATTTCATTTAAAGCCATTTTACTTGAATGCTCGAATTCTACTTGTAGCTCCTTTGTTTTAGCACTCAGAAATGAGTACACATCAGAAAAGTGTTTGTTTTTTATGTTATCATACACCTCGTCATTTTTGCTCAACTTATAAGTGAGTGTCTTGTTGGCTCCCAGCACCCTTTCATCTAACTCTATGGTACCTCCAGTAATACCAAACACCTCATCGAGGAGCGCAGAATACGTCACCGGAGTCAACAGGATTGAAGCATAATCAATGTCCCTGTCAACCAAAACTACACAGCCAATTTCAGAGGCACACTTTTCAACACCACTACTCTCTTCCAAAAGTAGTTCTTGCATCTTCTGAACTTGCACAGCAAACCGGCCATAAGCCAAAAATAAAGGAAATTTTCCAAACAGCATTTGTAGGGACCACAAAGAATGTGCAACCACTGGTAAAAATGAATAATCTCCATCAGCAAATAACATCCTGAACATGCATGGAAGCTCCAAAGAAAGCAGGTTGGTTTCAATATGATGCATCTCCCATGCAAAAGTGTGGACAGTTACCTCACCATATATTCCTTCTTCTTCTAAAAGCTGTTCAATACTGACGAGACTGCAAGGCACCACAATCAAATGGTACACATTGTTTCTATTATGTGCTATTTCAGCATTAATTTGATCACATACACGTTTCACTGTGATGAGATCTGCTAGTACGAGGTATACACATTGACTGTTCTCGCAGCCTACACCAACTTGCTTCAACTTGAAGATTTTCTCAATTCCCTGTGACCTGAAACACAACATTTGATATAAAATAGTTCATTTGTAATTAAGGTATAGAAACTATACTCGCGAGCAAACAAATCGACTCACCCGTAATGCGCGCATACAGACATGTTTCCCACACATAGGACATAACAAATCCATGAAAAACACGTCATTTTAAAGCCAGACACTTTAGCTTTACTTTGATACCGTTCACATAAAACACACCTCAGTATTTTTTTGCAATAATGCCATTTACGTCAAAGTGTAGGACAGTTGGGAATTTAGGTAAAGGAAGTATTGTCACATATTGTTAAAATGAAACAAACAATTGCACAATAACAAAGACAATTTATTGAATCAATACTGATGGCAGCTTGTAATTGATTTTTCATTGATCTAATCAACGTTCTTACATGGTCTTGAGGAATTCCGTCCCACTTCTCAAACAACGCCGTTACGAGCTCGTCGATAGTCTAAGGAACTGGATTCCTGGCCCTTAGTTTAAGTTCGTCCCATACATGTTCGATCGGATTCATGTGTGGACTGAGTGTTGGCCAGTTCATCGTCCGTATCTGCATGCACACTTAGTGGGTGAGTTGATTTGGTTGCTTGCAAGTACAGTATAATTTGAATAAAAAAATCAGGAGTAAAATAATTATAACTGTATGGAAATTTCAATGACAGGGTTGCCACCTTTTTTTCCACTGGAAAATTCCTTGACACTTCCTTGATTTCCAGACAAAAATATTCTTTTTTACCCTGATATTTTGCTAACATTTTTTTTCTGTAGGCTAAGGATAATGTCTTTGTATTATAATACACTTTCATACCAAAATACTTCTCTGATCTTACAAAATTGCTCCAAAGAAACCTAAGCAATTATTCTACAATCATCAAAACAATTTTATACGCTTCTCGTAGCAGTGCACAATTGAAGAGAACTGCCAAATATAACATACACACCACAGAATTCCCTGACATTCAGCTAACTTGTTAGAAATTCCCTGACATTTCCCTGTTTTTTCAGGTTTTCCAGATGAGTGGCAACCATGAATTATAAGTAATTTTACAACCATTGTAGCCTACTATATAACTTTCAGCAACTTTAATTTTAATTTGAAGTATGTACTGACGATAACTATGTTATGAGGCAGACCAGTAACAAATGAATTGTAAATGCATTAAGGGAAAAAGCTGTACTGTTTTCACAGCTACACCAATCAACGAAAGTTGTTGACAAGGGGAAAGAGGAGGGTAACTGATAGGGATGGGCTGAAGTTGTTTTCATGTAACAAGTTTCCAATGTTCCAGTTCCAAGTAACACATTCCAGTAACATGTTAATTTCGTAAAAGGTTACTGTGAAATAGTTCTAGCCTGTCATGAAAGAATGTGTAACCCTAGCACATGTGTAGTTCACAAATTCTTGATTTTGCATGTTTTATTCAGCTCCACGCAAAAGAATTTTTAAGACCTATTGTAAACATTAAAATTATACAGCTTATTATTTGAAGTGTTTTTCATATTTATATTTTAAATTGTATGTTGCTGCTGTATGAATGCTTGTAACAAGTGCCAGGCAAAAAGTAAAGGAATAAGTTGGAATTTAAGCTTAAAAGACAAGAAATGCATTGTATTTTGATACATTTTAATAATTTTGCTTTTACTTTGCCATTAATTATCATAACAAGCTTCGAAAGTTTGTTTTACAGCTGTTTAGCAAAAAATTAGCTGGAATCAGAAAATATATACAATTTGTAAATGGATATCTGTGATTGGCTGAAAAATTCCACTGAGGTGGGGTTACATCAGAAAGCTCAAGAGATAGCTGCACACGCACTACTTTATGTGAAATACAGTTTATTACTGAACTATTATTCAGAAATTTAATAAGATGTTAAAAACCAACAAAAAGTACGCTGCAGCATATAATTCAGAATAAAGAAAATTTTCTTTGTATTGAAACTTTAATTTTCATCTACTTTAGCTTTATACAGTTATAGCAAGACGTTCCAAGAAATAACATTTGCACATGAGCACAGATGCAAGCATGGATGTTCCAGAAATAACTTTTATGCATGCGCACATTTACAACCCAAGACATTCCAAAAAATTACTTTTACGTACTTGGCATGAACGCAGGGTTCACGAGTGTCTCCCTGACCATTTGCACCACACAGTCATCAATTGCATTTAGAGCACACAGAGGGTCGACGAGAACAGCCAAGAGTATGCTGGCGTAGGTCACAGAGAACACGCAAGTCACTTTTCTCGGGGACCTAGATTTCGTATCTCACAAAGATCAATTTAATCATTTTCTTCCAAGAGGTAACTCCTGGGGCAAATTAGTTAACGCTCTGGCACGGCATCCTCACAAGATCCTCACAACATACGTTGGTAAGAACAAGTGGGCTGCCCGCGCAGCAGTTTTATGCGTTCCTCCAATGTGTGCTACTTAGGCACGTCTGTTGGCTAAAGTGTAGTGCTCCCGGCCCCTACGTGTGACAAAACAGGCAGGGAATAGCACTGCCCTGCCTATATACAATTTTCCGAAAATTATGTGGTTAAGAGTTTCTTTTGTAGTCGGCGCAAGATGAAGTTGCGCTTAGCCCCATCTTGCATGTGCAAAAGTACTTCATAACAAGTGATATCATTTATAGTGGCATGTGCGAGGCGGAAGTGACATTTTGCAGAGCCATGATGGCGGAAGTGACGCCGTTTGACTGCGGCGTCACTATTCCAGCAGAAGCTGGGCAAGTATTTAGGTAATAGTAATTTCAGTGTACAAGGAACTCTATTGCAAAGGACTGTACATCACAGCCTTAGAGAATGTTATTTGATCAGGGTTCCCACAGAAAAGTGACCATAAAAAATCCTGTCTTTTCCTGACCGTAAGAAAGAAAATTCCTGACTAAGCAACAAAAATTGTAATACACTTAAAACAAACATTACACAAGTTTTAGGCATAACCTCACCAAGAATGGTAGCTTCATCTGTTTCAGACACATTATTTTCTGCAATTACATAAAAATGTTCATTAATCCCTTCGTACACACAAGAAATTGACCAAAAAATGTAAATAATAGTTGATTTGGGTATAAAAATATTGTCTGTTCAGTTACTGAAACATGTTCACTAATTACACCATT
Organism: Dryococelus australis; assembly: GCA_029891345.1. Taxonomy (NCBI): domain Eukaryota; kingdom Metazoa; phylum Arthropoda; class Insecta; order Phasmatodea; family Phasmatidae; genus Dryococelus; species Dryococelus australis. The sequence goes on along the minus strand of CM057002.1, from coordinate 85,072,510 downwards.
ACAGACAGTTTTTGAACCAAAAAAATGTTTTATTTGCATGTGGTACACTTATCTTCTGCACTTTATGGTTTCCTTAAGGTTTTTTGTAATGAAGAAATTTTCATTTCTCTTTTCTTCCACTTCTTCAAGTTCCATTGTCTCGAGTCTCTTCTCTTCCTTCAATTTTCCAATCTCATTAGCAATTTTCCTTTTTTCTTCTCTTGTCTTCTTTGCATCCTTCTCCTGCTGAAGTTTTTTTCCCAGGTAGTGTCTGTACTTACTTCTGGCTGCACTCACAGAGAGTAACATCTTCCCATCTACAGGTACATTAAGTATCCCACCATAGTGCTTAATAGCATCATAGACCATCCTTTGGGCAATGAGTGACTCCCCATGTAAGTTTTCCACCAGCAATGATTTATTTATTGGAAATCCCCCTTCAACAGAGGCATTGCCATGAGAAAGGATTAGACAAAGTTTAGCCACCTACCACAGCTGTTCATAGTTGGATTTGCTATTCATAATCTGAGAGAAAAACTCATGTAAGCCAACATCTGCATTAGCTTCAAACTTGTCAAAGTCACTCTTTAAATTACTTTTTGCATCAACATATAAATTTCTATACTGCTGCTTCGTCTTTTCAGAAACATTGTCACTAATTTGATTTGCTTCATGTAATGCTTCTATCAATTTATTCATACGATTGTAACCACATGTTGGTTCATGTATGATAACCTTTGGATCCAAGCTTGTCACACCAAACAGTATATTTCGACTAACATCATTTTCTTATCTTTTCGATGACAGATATTAGAACCTTCCTACAATCAAATCTGAACACTTGCATTTCTTTTTCCAACACCTTTGTTTCTTTAAACAGCTGTTTTACTAGAACTCCAATGTCAACAGAACTAACCTTAGAAAGGTTGTTTATGTTTTCTAAATCAAAGTTTAAAAGTGCTTTGCCATCCCTTTTGGGCACTTTGTCAGCTCTTACTATTCTTGCCATTAAGCTGCTCAGAATGTCACAATATATGGGTGTACAGGAAAGGAGCAAGGGGCTTTGCACTTTGAAAATGTCTTAAAAAAAGGTTCACACTCATTTGAAACAAGTTTGAAAAATGACAATTTGCATTTCGTCAGTGGGTTATTCAGGCACTCCTTCACATTACTAACAGGCTGGTCTGAGGAAGCTTGGAAGTCTGAATGTACTTTTTTATATTGTTGTATAAAAATATTGCTCTTCAAGCACAAGCCACATTTTCCACCCACCTCATGGAACAGAATTTTAGAGGGAAACATGAAGCACCAGTCACAGTTTGAAAATCTGCACGTCTTGCAGGTGAATCATGTAAAATGAAGTAAATATCTCTAAGGAAAGTTTCAACATCCCATTTCACATCACTGAGCCCTTTTTTAATTGCTCCATTCACAACATGAAGACCACATGTCCCTACATTTAGAAGTTCCCGACCATGTGGATTTGCCTCCATTTGGTTTGTGAGTTTTCCCAAAAAGCTTAAATTAACATTAAGCCCATCCATTGACACTTGAACATCTTCTCTCGTATTGGGATGCAGACCTTCGTTAAATTTACAGAGCAAGTCATCAGAAGTGGCATGCTCAAGAAAAACACTGTTCCAATAATGAGTCAAAACTCTGCATATTAACATCATAGTACCTTACACATATACCCATTTGACTTTTCTGTACTATTTTGTTGAGTGACTCATCAAAGCACACAACATAAGATTGGCAATCCTGAATTGCACCGTTGAGAATTTCTGATAACCTGGGTGCAATTCCATGGTTGATAACATAGCAACACTTTGTTTCACCCAAAGAAAATTGTATAGCAATGTTGCTATCAGGAAACATGAATGAGAACAAATCACTGATATCAGAGTATGAACGAGTATCTACTATCTACAACTTTCAATGCCCAGGCAATTTCTGCTCTTGTTAGAGCCTCCTTAATACAATATGGCACAAATAATTTGTCTGCACTTGAAACATGCACAGGATCTTGGTGAGTGGCTTCTGTACTTGCAGCTTCCGTGGTCCTAGATGTAGGAGAGACAAGACTAAAGCCATTGGAACTTGGTTCACCTGATGTAGTTGCAATGTGATAAAAAAAACGATAGAAGAGGCTTTTGTTTATCTAAGCATTTAACCGACTTTTTATGTAGCTCTATTTTAGAATGAGTTATGAGTGCCTTTTTTTCCCATATTGCCTAGTTCCAACAATTTCTTGCACACATCACAAAATGCTTGTTTCTAGTGTCCTGGGACTTTACTTGCCCAATTTGCAAATTCAGGGTACAGAGACAAGTCTAGCCACTGCTCACTGAAATATGCTTTCTTACTCTCTATACTGAAAGAAAACTATAGCATATATTAAAAAAAAAAATTGTGGCAGTGCACACAACACAACACTGACTTTTGCTTCTTGTTCCTACACCCGAGTTCATAATGCCACAGTGAGGTTACGTGCACACATGTAGGCCTTAACAATTACAGCCTGCGCAAAATAGTGGCAAGGTAGTGTACATGATCAATAATAAACTGCAGTTTGGTCACAGAGATCACTGCCACATACAATTTCACTATAATTAAAGAGCACGAAACACCAACTTTGTTTTCATAAATTACTTATCACATTGCCCCCACAATGTGTGTGCACAACACCACGCCAAAGAAACAGTCACCATGGAAGACAATCTTAAAGTAGGCCTACTCATATTTAACTAATGACATCAGAGCCGCAACTTGTAATCAACACTTTCAGGACCGGGGTACTATTCACATGTAAAATTAAACAAATTTCATTTGCCAGTGACTTATTATTCTGTGTCCCAGCTGCACTAATAGCTTCAGCCAAACAACGGACGCTCGTTCAGTGTTGTCAACACCAATTTTGAAAATCCGTCAAATGTTTACAAAATAATCCATGAAATTCCAGCTAAATATAGAAAATACTGTGCTCGTTACGGGGCCGCACTGCACTCTTTACGAGGCTGCACAGCACTCATTACGGGGCTGGGTAGTGCTTGATGCAGAGCCCAGAAATGCTCGTTTTGGGGCCGGGCAGTGCTTGATGTGGAGCCCAGAAACGCTCGTTCTGGGGACAGCACTCGTTCCCTCTTCCTGGGATTGGGCTCGGTCGCATTTACCCCGAAAATTCAGAGACGTGTAAACATATTATAATTATACACTTATAGTAAACAACGTTTTTTCCTGACTAAAGCCATTTTTTAGGTAACATTCCTGACTAAAGGTATATAAAATTCCTGACTTTTACCGACCATTTCTCAAATTCTCTGACTGTGGGAACCCTGTATGTAAGTGAAGTGACACCCCCCACATATGCACTGTGGAGCCACTAAACAGACACTTGTTTCTTCGCGGAGATGTTACCAACATGTCTAATTAATTCTAGTTTTAAAAGGGCACATATTTCACTATCACCTTGATAGCGACTTGACCCCGGCGCGGACGCTTGGCGCAGCGACCATGATGGCATCTTTGACTGGGCACGCAGAGAAGACGGCAGCACGGGAAGTTTGCTCCGACGATCACCCTCGGTACGCAGCATTTGGGCCTTAACTCATTCAATTTCCATAGAAAGTATATCACCGGAAAATTTTTCTTATTTTAGTACAGAGGGTTGGGCCGTCTGCTTTTCCCGCAAGTGGGAACATTATTTGCACACATTTCACTGAGGGCCTCACATACCTTAGCAGTATCGGGCCATCGGCAAGCCCTGCAGTGCCGAGCAAGTTTAACTTACACCCATTTCAAACATGTGAGTAAGTATATCATTTCATCTGCAATAAAACATATGTAACGAATCTCTCAGTTTCATTGAAATGTTTCCAGTGTGTACATTACGGGTCCTGTCCCCTAGAAAGTGTAGGAGGCGTGTAGGAGGCCTACATCCTACGATCTCGTATTAGTAGAAACTACCACCATAAACTCAGTGTTTGTAGTGCACGTGGCAACAGCATCAGCTACGATGTAGACACCAGGGATCCTTTAAGGTTGTCGGCAAACGACCCCACTCACACTCTATGAAAAGGGCTGGTGCCGGACATACTAACCATTACATACTAACACAAATCAGATAGGCGAACGCATCATCCCTGGGAGCCTGGAGTATGTCAATCTCACAGTTGAAAGCCAAGACGTTACAAAAAATTGTTCAGGTAATATTATAAATTAGAACATGGATACTAATTAACAAGATATCGACAAGTACTAGGCTGTGAGTACTTGGATTCCTGTCCTTTTATATATTTTTAGAAGCCTAAGGCATATTTGCAATCTTAACTAACTTATTCTTAACACACAACAACTTGGAGCAAATCTTATAACATTGAGAATAAAACATACCAAGTTTGTTTATAAAATAAAAGAACACATATCAACAATACAATCAATGTATTTCAACAAAAATAACTTTTACGCATGCTATAGCTGGAAGCCAAGATGTCCCAAAAAATAACTTACGCCTGTTCAGTAGTCAATCATTGGTTACATGGATGCAATTGATATTTTTTAGACGACGTTACAACTATAACATTATAAACAAGAGTAACACGTATGTGGTACAGCCTAATTTTCAAGAAAAAACATACATTTGTGCAGTGTACCCAATCTTTCAAATTACTCTCAGTTCTGGTAATTCTTAAAAATAGGAACTTTTCTGGGAAAAAAAATCTCAGAAAGCAGTATAATTCCACTCTACTAATTACACAAGATGCGAAGGATCAGGGAAACTGTGGGGTAAATAATGTAATATTTACTCATGAAAATACATAAAATTGCAAAAATAGGTAAGTAATTATTAAGAATAGGGGCTTTTCCGAAAATTGGGAAAATAATACTTGGATATGTTTGATATGATTAGTATAGGCTGTTCACTGTAAAATGAGCACTTTTGAAATCCTTGCTTAAGATCTACTTGTATGCATGTTGTGTATTCTTCCGCCTTATGTAAAATTAACATTGTCATGGGCTTCACCACTTCATTCATGCGTCGGTCAAGTGAAACAGTGAAATTATAGAAAAATAAATATTTTACAAATCTGCTCATTTGTCCACTTTGATGCATTAAAGAACAGAAAGGTAATAAAATAATTTAAGTAGTCCCAAATGGCTACAGTAGCTAATACTTTTTATTCAACGTTAAAATATGGAACTACTTTCCCCCCATCATTACCCACTTTACTGGGCATATGTCATTCAATGCACACTATAATAGTATGTAATTCAGACCTCGCTCTGTTTGTTTTCTTCCTACTAAAATTATGTATTTATTTTCCCCATGTCGCTTTGTTTACATTGTATTCACAATATTTATATTTTGATAATAATTTGCTTGTTTACTATATTTGGTCCGAATAATATTTGCTGGCTACAGATAATTTTTCTAAGGGTTTGGAACACATGCCAGTGTTATGCAGTAAATGTTAGGCTAGGCAGTGGACATACTTAACCTCAATCCCGTTGACAATTTTGCCACATGAAAATAACTATTTTCTGGTAATAACTTTATTGTGAACAACATAGTGCAGTTCAGTGACTTTATTTTACACTAAGAGTAGGTGGACGAACACAATGAAAATTTAATTTACTATTGGACTTGGCATTTCAAATTTTTGATTTCAACCAATTAAGGGGGCTGAATTTGCCCATTGTTAATACACGTTTTTGCTATCACTATAGCATGGGTGGATGAGTTTAGATGCTCTGTCTTGTTGAATAGTGTGAACCATGTGAACAACATCTTCAGGGAGAGTTCCCAACACTTTTGGAGTTCCTGGGGCCACGATGGAGTAGTTACCATAGCCAATTTTGTTACAACTTTGTGAGTTTTAGAGACAGGAGACCTCTGATCATTTAAAAAGAGATCTGCAGGCTAGGGAACTGTGAGAAAAGCACCACATGTGACCCGATGACGCCGATGCCGTATCCAAACCCTGACTGGGACTCGAATCAGCTGTAACTAGGTAACGCACATCCAATGTCATTGCCTGTGGCAGAACCCCACGTCAGAGTTTGTAATCAAAGTCTTTGTGTTTTTATGAAGAAACATTTTAATCACTACACTGCCTAGTTAAATAACTGAAATTTGAACTGTGCAGCAAATTATAAGTTTAAAAGGACTGGTGAAACTTAATCATACATGTGTTCTGCCTCAGTTAATGCTAAGTGAACGTTTGTTATGAACTATCTACTCCCAAGTTGATATTTTTTTCAGTACTGCTGCAGTGAGAGTAATCCTTAAATTCACACTGAAACTTTAATAGTACATTTTTCTAAAGGGCTACACCTTCTGAACTGTTTAAGAAGTTCATACGTTCTCTCTTCATTTGTGACAATGTGATAGTATTATTTAATCAAAGAAACTCCGATTCAGGGAGATTAATGAAATCTTCTTGTATTGCATGTAGGGTATTGTTCTTCTATTTTAATGTATGTTCTTGTCTCATGCAGTGTTATATGTTTGATTTTGCTTGGATTTTAGTCAAAAAATTGCAGTGTTATTTGTCAATGGTATTTCTAGTCATGTATGTTGTATGCCTACTCAAAATCTAAACACACTAAGAGAAAGTTTACCTGAAACTATTAGTAAATTGAAAACTTCACTGTTTTGCTAAATAAATGAGCCAATTGATACAGGAGTTGAGGCATCATGTCACCATACTTGATCTTCCTTCACTCTCATTCACAGCCAAGCCCCTGATGCCAAGCAGTCTAAATGGTATCTCTTTCCTTCATGATCATTGGTGTGTATTTCTGGGTTAACCAGGTATGGTTTTTATGTATTTGCATTATTTAAATTTCTCACGAGAGTGCTGTGGTGTTGGTTGAGAAAGTACTCGACTTAACCAAATCCTACGCACCCCGAGATAAAAGCCAAAAGGAGTACTGTTCACATGTGTAGCAGCAGGCCTAGTTTTCTTAATGACACTACCTACACTGTACATGTTTCACTAATCCCTATCAAGTGCTAATCACTCACCCAGTAAAATTTCAATTACTCTCTTCAGAACCTGTTAAAGAATATGCAGGTAGGAGCAGTTACTTTTTCCTTAGGTTGATTTCAAAAGTGCTCACTTTATCGTGAACAGCATTTACTAATCATAAGTACTAAGAATTGTCAAGGGGCTTCAAGTAGTTTTCTGTAAAAAAAAATTAGTGATAGGGGGGAGGATTATCAAGATTGTTGTGTTTATGCTATAAAACTCATATAATTTACATAGAGTGTATTTATATCGGGAGAAATAATTGAATTACATATAAGAATACAATTTGAAATGAATCTTTAATAAAACATCCATTTATGGGGCATATTTATGATGCAACACTGAGGTCATACAGTTATAGAACACAGGTATCAAACAGTGTCGGAAGATTATGTAATTCTGGCGAATTACTCAAGGCTTATCTTGGCTATATTCACGAGAAGAGTGTACAAAATAATGCATACCTAGTAGAATACAAAAATACATATAGTTCAACATAGCGAATAGGTATCAAAATGGTGTTTATACACTATGTGCATCACCTTTACACGTTACACTGCATTCGGTAACCAATGGTTGAAGAGCACTAGAGTTTGTCAATCGTTGACATCACAGCGCATTGTGGGAATTGTCAGAACTAATGGTGGATGTTAACGGTCATAAGTGTTTAGAACAGTGCATGAAAGCAAGTTTTAAATGCAATCAATTCCGTTGGATGTGTTAAATCAAATAATCATGTGAAAATACAAGTGTTTCTGTGCGCGTGCACGTGCATGCACACATGCACGCACACACACACAGAGTTATTTTAGTTATAATATTTGTTCGGTAATGTGATTGTGTCTGGAAAGACGTCGAACAGGGTACACCTTGTGTTGTGGATACAACATAGTACTATGCATTGGGCGAGTAACATCATTATTTAGGTAATTATTAAGACTAGGAGATTTTTCGAAAAAAAATTAGTCTCTGAAAGTGGTATAATTCCACAGAGCTAGTTACACAGAACTCAAATTGTATAGAGACATCAACATTTGACCAATAGAAACCCCAAAAACGATAGTGCGGAGGCTATCAAGATCAGGGAAATTACGAGGTAAAACAAGTGAAACATGTGTACATAGAGTAATATTTATTCACGAAAATATGTTTAGTTGCAAATATACTGCAGAAGTGTAGCCAAACATTATGCACCGACCCAGAGGCCCCGTGTCCCAAGAAAGTGATTCAAGGTGCGCCGGAAATTTTTTTGTGGTAATGCGAAGCGTCACGCATCAGCAAAGCTTGGAGTTTTCCCACACATGATTGTCATGTGTAGTCTATCTGCACTGAGAAATAATGTGTGTTTTGCAATTGAACATATTTTTGTACTATTTGTAATATTACTGTAATATTGTCTCATGAAAACATGATTAATTGCAAAAAGATTGAACTTAACATGATCTAAATTGTCAATGTTACCAATACCATTTAGAAATAGATAGTGGGGAAAGCTATGAACTGGAGGAAAATTGAGAGATGACATTTTATCATGAACACTTACATTTTTTTATTTAACCCCAGCATTTCCCTGATATTCATAGCCCTCCCCACTATCGTTTTTTTAGCTTCTGTTGGTAATATTGCCAATTTAGGTAATATTCAGTTAAGCCTTTTTGCAATTTAATGTACAGTAAAACCACTCTATTACAATCCCATATATTACCACCACCTGTCTATTATGACCCAATCCCGAGGAGATGTGAAAAAATTGGATCGAAAAAGTCTAAAATTTGAGGCACGTCTAAAAATAGATACAGTAAATCCCTCACCAACCGCGGTATCTTGAACTGCGGTTTCAGTTATGCGCAGATTTGTCTTTGTAGACATTTTCTCCAACCACGGTACTAGTTTCTATTATCCATGGTTTTCTGTCTATCGAAAACTAGCCCTTACTGATGTTAGTGGTCGTGCATTTCTCAAGCTACCATCATGGACTATGACATTTGCTGTCCCAAGCAGCATGAAGCAATAAATTACTTCATGCCGGAAGGGGACACTGGTGTATTGTCCATGGAAGCCAGAGGGGAGGGGGAGTTGCAGGCGGGGTCAGTAAGGATTCTTTATCCTAGTCAAATGCCGCCGCCTCTGCCTTACCCTCCCTGTCTCTTCTTTTTTTCGCTTCCATTATCCCTCCTCATTTGCTGTTAAAACAGCGGCACATTACACAGACTAGTTTCTTAATCAGTGTAATTAGAACTTCAAATTTAATTCAATGCCCTTTTTTTTGATTATTTTTAAGTTTATGAGCGTCCACTACTACATAATATGTTAATTTTTATAGTGGACAATTGTTTTTTTTTTGTGAAGTAAATTTCATGTGTAAAGTGAATATAGATAAGTGTGTGCAAATAAAATGTGTGCTTATGTAACATATTATGGCAAGTGAGGCTGTGTGCATGTAGAGGTAATGTCAAAAGTTTTTGATGAAAAATTCGGGATAGCTAATATTTCAAGTAGACCGCACTAAATATTTATATTCCTGTAAACACTGCCGGGCCTCACTGTGCCAGTGGCCGCCTACATTTCATATAAATTCAACACATTGACGTGAATAGCATCTATCAGCATGTTTTCCCAACGCCGCGCTGCTGTTACGAAGTGAACCGGCCCCGTAACAACGGCAGTGGCAGCCACCGCCTGCCAGAGTAATCTTGTAGCGACCGACAGCTGCCCAACCTGAAGATCTAGGGCAGAGCTTCAGCAGCAAACCGCCAAGCCGATGTCTGGCTGCGCTGCAGAGAATCTAGGCGATCGCCCAGCTACATACACGGCCAGACCAAACCGAGAGCATGGCATGCACAAACGTATTGTGCAACGCCACCTAAACTTTTTAATCGCTACATGCCTCATAGCAATGTCTGACCCACAAGACTTGCATAGTAGGACTTTAATAATACATAGACTAATCTTTTCACACACTTTCAATGGCCATGTCATACTGTGTTTAGGCCCTCTTTTTTACGACAAGGAGTGGTCCGATATGCCTTTCCTGGTTATCAAATTAATCAGGAGACATCCAGCTAATAAAATAAAAATATTTATATTTAATTTAAAAAGTGGTTGTTTATGCACTAGAGATGATTGAACCTGAACTTCATGCAAAAAATGGCAAGTTTGGGGGGATAGGGGTTAGGGGTGGGTCAAAATTGGCCCAAAATTCTCCAAATTTTTTTTTATGATCCCTCCCACCCCCCTCTATTTCGACCCTATTCTCTGGAACCATGAGGGGTTGTAATAGAGAGGTTCTACTGTATTTTCATGAATAAATATTACATTATGTACATATTTTTCACTCATTTTACCCCACAAGTTCCCTGATCCTCATAGCCCTCCCCACCATCATTTTTGGGGTTTGTATTAGTCAAATGTTGATGCCCCTTGTAAACTCGTTTTCTGTGTAATTAGTAGAGTGGAATTATACTACTTTCTGAGAATTATTTTTTTAAGAAAAGCCCATATTCTTAAGGATTACAGGTATTCTTATTTTGCAATGTCAGCTATGTCTTCCATAGAGCAAAGTTTATACAGTCATAATTTTCTTGCGTTGCATTGTTTGTGTTCTTAGGTTTTCGCACAGTTTATAAACCCGGCCAAAAAACTCTTAGTAAGATACTCAGAAATGGCCATCTTAACGCCAAGTCAGTCACTCCAAATACTTCTAGTTGTGAATGTTGAAAGTTCAAACACACAAATTTACTTGCTTATGCCAGAATTGCATAGCTCAGACGAGCACAGTACGTGATAAGAACTGCACCAATGACCATTTTTGTCGAGACTGTTTGAATTTACAGCCTGACAGTTTACTGACGCAACATGAGTAGAATCTTTTGGATCCATTTAGAAGGCGCTGATTAACTACGCTAGTTTCAAAGATGGTGGGCAAATGGGAAATTTGGAATACATAATGGTTAAAGTTTTATGGCTAATGAATACAAAGGTAAAATTATTATTTATAAGAGTTAAATACAATTATTTTCATAATTTTTTTTTTTTTAAGCTACGTATTTTCAATTGTAGAGATAACTTATAATACAATTTCATTTTACAAGGTTGTACACACTGTGTGTCGTGCCGCACGACACAACGAAGAATAGAAAGAATTTCTAATCCAAAACTGCTGGTCGTACGACAGAATTGTCTGGCTTCCGTCAGATCTATCTTGTATTTCATTGGTTGTTTAGTTTTAAGTGTTGTGTCGTGCTTGCGGTGAATTGCTGATTGGGGCTATGCGATTCCGGCATTACGCTAAGCACATTGCCACGTATATTGTGGATGGGGACCTACAATATACATCTAAAATCTAAGTTGAGTTAAGAGATTTGGGTGGCTCTTTACAAGGTCTCAAGAGCCAATGAGGGCAAAATGAAATGAGAATAGAGTAGCGCCTGAATCAGGGTGGTTACACAAAACATAAAACTAAATTCCCTGACTTTTCCAGGTTTTCCCTGCCTATCACAATTTTTCCCCTGACCTATACCAATGAAATAAAAAACACGTTTTTCATATGTTTTATCTAATTGAAGCACTGTACACAAACTAATATAAATGTTTATGAACTTACACTCTTGCCACTATCCATTTAATGAGAGAAATTTTAAGAGTCTTGTAATACATTGATGCGTGACATCAGATGACTGACGACGATATAAAGGTCGGGCAAGGTTTTAGTGTGTCTGTCAGAGACACGGGCGATACGACTGGGCTGACTAATGGCTGCTAACCGGACCCCGGCCAGTATATAAGCTGAGGCGTGTGGCTTGACGGCACGGCACAAACTCTAATGAGGACTTAACTGTCTTCCGCAACATTGGTTTACACACAGCCACTGGTTTACTCGGAGTGGGCGTAGCCAGGGTTAGCTCCTGTCTCGGCTGCTGTTGCTATTGCTGCTGGCTGAACTCGTGCCCAGTCTTTGGGCGAAGGTGGTGCTGTGGCTGGTGGCGTTGGTAGGAGCCGGCAGAGGGCTGCTGGTCCTGCTGGGCTGGAACAACGGGTTCTCTCAACCTTGTGATACATGGAGTCCTTAGCAGAAGTCGACGACTAGATGCGGCTCATTGGTGGTCTTGTAGGAAGGCTGAAATAGGAGGCGTAGAGTGACTGGCAGGTAAAGCCTCTCCAGTCGTCGGGCAGCTTCAGCTCGTTCCCTGGGAGTTAGACTGCAGATGGCAGTTGGCACTGAGTTACAGAGGGCAGTTGGCACTGGGTTACAGTTCAGGTTGGACTCTGAGGCAGTAGCTGCCTTCCTAGCTCACCACTTTGCACCACTCCTATAGGTGTACGGCATAAAGGAAGGTATTAAATTCAGCCACACAAAGAAGAGCAGGGGATGATGATTCCTGGTTAGGTGTAAAGCAATCTAAATGGTGTCGTACCGGATTACGCCAACTAAGTCTTGAAAAATGTCCATGTTTTATAAAATATCACTTCTGTGGCACCCCATAAGGAACCTTTCAAAATTTGGTTTACAGTTTAAAGTACACCACAAATACTGATGCTCCAACTCACCAGCCGGCATTCAGCAAATGTCGCTTTCATGCCACCAATTGTAGGAACATTAAACATTTTTGCACAGTAGAAATAAAAGTAATCTAAACATATTGATGTGTACAAAAATTCCCTGATTCTCAGAAGATTTATCGAGCGAGGTGGTACAGTGGTAACACACTGGACTCACATTCTGGAAGACCCAGGTTCGATTCCCAGCCCGGCCATCCTGATTTCGTTTTTCCATGGTTTCCCAAATTACTCCAGGCGAATGGTGGGATGGGTCCCAAACAAAGCCCATGACCGATTCCTTCCCAATCCTTCTCCCCAATACCCCTTAACTGTGCAACTTGCACCATCTCTAATGACCTCGCTGACGATGAGAAGTTAAGCCCACTTACTTATCTACCTACATCAGAAAATCTTCCGACATTTCCCTGGCTGTTTGAAATTCCCTGTTTTCCAGGTTTCCCTTGTCTGTCGCCACCTTGAGCAAGGGCGTGGGAAACGGGAGATCCCCGGGAAAATCCCGCCGACCATCGGCATTGTAGTTTACGATTTTCACGTGCGAAAATCTGGGAGTAGCCCCGCCGGTGATTGAACCGGTGGAAGGTGAACAATACTACCGCTCAGCCACCGCACCTCACCTAACAAGTTTCATATTAAACTAGGCTAATAAGTAAAAAACAAACCTTAAGAAAGAAACGCCGACAACATTATCCAAAGATTTCATTAAAATAGGATCAATAATGATATTCTTTTTTCCCGGAACAGTCAGAAAAATTTCAGAAAGTTTCCTTTGAGATATTAATTGCAATGCATCTAAACGACCATCAAACAGCGATTCCATTATGTATCGATTGAACTAGTCTAGTCATCACAAAGATGTTATTAATTTGGCTTCATTTCAACACGGGCCAGGCTACAACGGAACCTAACCTAAACGCATTCACACATAAACACATAAAACCAGTGATGTTGCGATACTACTAATATGATTCTGATATCGCGTTACTTTCCTTTCTTTACCGGTTATAGGAATCGATAATATATAATCGATTATTTACTGTACGATATCAGTAACTAATTCGATATCGTTACTATTTTGCGGTATTTGATTCTATCTGTTAATTTTGATTCCTTTCAATCAAAGTGCCCCGAAAATATAAAGATGTGCTTTACTCCAAAAAATAAAAATTAGAAAAGTAGCACACATAAGTATTTCACTTGTTTTCTAATTAGAACGATGCCCAAACGTAACTACTAATACGGCTGCACTCTGTACTTTTTTTTCAAACAAACATCAGATATTAAAAAGAAACCAAATCTGAAGAGACCTAAAAAAAAAAAAAAACAGTAATTATATTGAAATGTATATAGAAGGACAGCCACGAATAGGCAAATAGCCACACGTTACGTAACACTGAAATAAACTGGCCAGTCTCAGGGTGGTATTCATAGTCATATCTCAATGCTGAGTTTAAGATAATCTTAGTCAAGACAATCTTATTTCTCAAGATAGTGTTATTTCCGCACCACATTTCATATGGTCCATTTCCTCACTGGAATAAACTTTCTCAGAGCCCTGCTAAATCTCTATTTGCAGGCTTGTTTCGTATCCTTCCACCAAAAGTAAACAAACATTGCCATGTGACTGCCATGTAGCATCTGTCAAAATCAATGTTTACATTCCATTGTGTGTGTAGGCCTACATGTGTTCGTATACTTTCGCAGCAACTAAACATAAACATCGAAATGTGACTTCTACTTTTATACCTATCAAATGTGTTGTTTACTGATTACAGCTTTTCATAGAATTCTGCCATAGGTCTATTTCAAAAACCATTCCGTACGAATATTCACAGTTTATGCCAATAACATTATTTAGGTCAGCTTTATGACGTTTTAACAATGTATTTAAATACCAGAAGATTAAGAAATAAAATGGAGGAGATAGAAACATTAATTAACACAGAAGGGAATGTTGACATAGTAGCAATAACTGAGAGTTGGATTAACAATAATGAAATTAAATATTATAATATACAGGATTATGACAGCTTTTTTGCCTGCAGAGATGTAAAGATTGGAGGAGGTACTTGTTGTATATTTGTTAAACAAGCCACATGGACAGGTGTACTTAAGGACCTGATAGAAAAGGAACACAGCTTATTGCATGTGCGATTAGACAGTAGAGTGGTCACAAAACGTAGAATACAAATTTTAATCTGCTCTAAGCACAACAAAGGCAACTTCCCAGTGTTCCTCCAAAAATTTGAAAATCTCCTGAGTAACGTCCAAAGCAGATATACTTTTGTAATAGGTATTTTAACATAGATTCTCTAAGTAATTCCAAAGAAATGCAAGACTACAGTGATCTTATAACAATGTATGACTTCTACCAGGTTAATACTATTTTCCCTACCAGATGCTCTAAAACTACAAATTCGCCGATAGATCATGTTTTAGTTAATAAAACTCAGTATGGGTTTAGAATATGTAATATAGGGTCCATAGATAGTTGTGTAAGTGATCATAATGTTATTGTATCGGAAGTTACCACTGGAAAAAATAAAAAAACTTCTATCTAGAGGTCAGAATAAACTGATAAACTGATCACAGAATACAAATTAATTACTCTAATCTTAATATTTATCTCGAAGGGAAACTATGCTCTGACACACTTGGAAATGAGGAGGATAGTGACAGAATGTACAGTGAATTAATACGACACATTAAGGCAGGGATCGCAGCCAATAACACTGATTGTAACACCAAAAAGAGGAAAAGAGACAATAGCAATCCTATTAGAGAAACATGGTTTAATCAGGAATTAATACAAATTATTCACAGCCGAGACACACTTCACTCAAAACCACACAATGAACAATTAGAAACAAAATACAAATTGTGTCGCAACAAAATAACATTGCTAAAGCGACAGTTAAAAAGAGACTTCTATGTCAAGAAATTCGAAAGCTGTAATAACAATGTCAAAAATACTTGGAATGTAATTAGGGAGATAATATATAATAAAAGGGTAACAAGAACTGTAAACATAGACTCGTTTATAATAAATAATGTGGTAACTACAAATAAACAGGACATTTGCAGCTCACTAAATACATATTTTACAGATATTGGCAAAGAACTAGCATCCAAATTCACATAAAAAACTTATAAACAAACATGTGATAATAGTACCCAAACGAATTCGTTGTTTCTGAAACCTACTGATGAACTTGAGGTAATGAGCATAATTAAAACTATGAAAAATACAAGTAGTGTAGGTTATGATAACATTTTAAGCAGGTTACTTAAGAAAATAGCACATTCTATATGCCCCACACTTGTAGAAATTATCAACCAATCCATAGTTTCTGGAAATTTTCCGGCTAACCTCAAAATTGCTAAAGTCATACCGTTTTTAAGCAAGGAGAACAGTGTAATCCAAGTGATCACAGACCAATTTAATTATTACCAACAATCTCTAAAATATTTTAAAAAGCCCTTAAGAAAATATTGACACAATATCAAGACAGCTTCAATTTCTTTGCCAGTGGACAGTATGGGTTTCTAGAAAACTCAAGTACACAAATAGCAACGCTAGATCTTGTAAACATGTTGCAAGAGAGTCTAGATAATAATAAGATTGCTGCAGGACTGTTCATTGACTTATAAAAAGCTTTTGATTAAGTGGACCATGAAATACTTTTACAGAAAATGTATCACTTAGGCATAAGGGGAGTAGTATTTAAACTGTTTGAAAATTCTCCAAAGGATAGGAAGCAATATGTCGTTTTAAATGGCTACACAAGTAATCTAGGAACAATAACACATGGTATACCACAAGGCTTAGTATTGGGTCCAATTTTATTTTTAATTTACATAAATGATGCTGCAAACTGTAAACTAAAAGGACAAATTACTCTATATGCAGATAACACAAATATTTTTTATACCGAAGATAAGGCTGAAGAACTTATAGATAACATGCAGGAAGATATAAACACACTGACAGAAGGGCTAGAACAAAACAAATTAACTATTACTGAAGAAAAAACTAACTATATGTTCATAACCAAATCAAACCAAACCGTAAATGGTGATAGACTACTTAAAATTAATAAGAAAGTACTACATAGAGTGGAGTATGCAAAATTTTTAGGACTGCAAATTGATCAGAACCTTTCGTGGAATATTCATGCAAATTATGTTAAGAATAAACTTAAACCAGCTGCAGGGGTCCTGTGGAGAATAAAATATCATGTTACAGTACATGCACTAAATAATATCTACTATACAATTTTCCATTGTCATCTGCTATATATGTTATGTATCTGGGAAGCACGTAATAAACAGCTGTTTCATAGTATAGAGGTAATTCAAAACAGAGCAATCAGAAATGTTTCTGGTTATGATACTAGAAAACGTGTGAAGGATATGTATGTCGAATAAAGAGTATTACCTCTAACGATGATAGTAGAAGAAGAACATACTAAATTAGCCCACAAAATATTCAGAAATCTTACTAAAAATAGTTTGCAATACAAGTTTAAGAAAGATGTTCATTCCTATAACATAAGAAATTCTTACTGCTTAGACATAAGTAGAAATAACACTGAAGAATTTGGTACTAAAAGTATTAAATATAAATTTACCAAATCATGCAATAATTTAGGAACAGAGTTATGAAACATAGAGAATGACCAATAATTAAACTGCAATTGAAAAAAGTTGTTTCGGAAAAATTCTGTGATGACAATAGATGAACAAATGCACATTTATATACTGGTCACATGTAATGTTAATATATGTGATATGGCTAAAGGTTATACACTATTAATTTAGGTCGTTTTGTGTGTATTATGTAAATAGGCCCACATAGATATGTATGTATTCTTACTTACAATTTTTTATTTATTTTATTTTCTACTCTTTTTACTGCTTTAATCTCATGTAACATGTCATTCAAAAGAAAATGTAGTTAAAATAATAATTAGTTTGCTGATAATCTGGCTTGGTTAATGTGTAGTGCATCTGTATTTTTATTTTATAGTGTGTAGGCTAAGTATAATTTGTTGAAAACTATCAAAGTGTTTCCATGTGCATAGAAGACTGGGCAAATATTATATTATTTCAAATCTGTGTATTTTATCTCTAATAACTTGTGAATTTTCATATGATATGAGATATAGGCTCTTTAATTGTTATTGTAAGTTGTGTTTATTTGTATATGCCTTCCCAAAGTGTTTTCATTTAAATAGTAGAGGGCTGGACATATGTACCTAGACTGCCTATATCAATAGGCTTCCATGGACTTCATTTAATTATCGAAACAACTTTTAAGTGTATGCATGCTCTGATTATGAACCATTATGCAATATTTATAATATGAGACTACCATGACTTGAACTTCTATTGTTTTGTGATTGATTTTTGTAATGAGTATTTGAAATGTCGCCAAATATGTTTTGTACATTTCCCAAGAATGAGTCATACTAGACTCATGGGAACCTGCAGTAAATAAAAAAAAAAAATTGTTTTTCACGACATAGCACATTATATGTAATGCACATTAATATTTTGCCGCCACTGTGTTTAACACTGTTACAACTACGTGATAATGAACTGTAGTATTTATTTTTTTGGGTTATTGGTGTGTTGGGTAATTTCTTTAAAAGGATGAACTCAGTTGGAATAATGAAGAAATAACCAGTCCAACGAAAAAGGCACATTAAAATCAAGCATGCAACTCATGTCACTCATTTTTTGCCATACAAACTTAAAAAAGATAGCGGTGAACAAGCACACCAATCAGGAACTCTTACTAATTTTTCAGGAACTGTAACTTTTATTCCACTCGTATTTTTATGTATTGCTACTTACTGTTTATTAGGTTTATTGAAATTTGTCAGGGTGGGCTTATTATTTTATTGAGCTTGTGGCAAATCAAATTACACAACTGTGTTTCAAACCCCTTAGGGTAAAGTTACAATGTTGTGATAAATAAACAGACATGGATGCAAATAATTACCTTCGCCATAAAAAACAGTTCACTGTTAAAATGTATAAATAGTGCTAATCAAATATTTGAAATCACGCACACACAGGGCCAGCATAAAGACCACACGCAGCTGCAGTTAACAAAAAAAAGGTATCAGTATATTTATTACTGCCGTGGAAACACAGATTTATCACAACATCGTAACTTGCTTAGGTAGGTTTAAAAAACACAACATCTACAAACATGATGTGGTAATTTGAGGTATTTTTCGGAATAAGTTTGGTACAAAGCAACAATCCACATCATGGCTCGCCACGTCTGTGAATTCCATTTGGTAACTGCCCCGCCATCCTATCTTAATATATTAAAATAGTATTCTAACATTAAAATCTGTTTTTGGTTGTAAATAGAAAAATTGAAAAATCATTATTTTGCTGTAATAATTATGAAATATTCTACAATTGAAAACATGTATAATTTTATGGAATACTAGCGAAGCGAAATTTCCCGAGTGTGAGAGAGACAAACAAAAAGAGAGAGCAACTAGCCTCGCCCAGCAGACAGTTGCTTCCTTGCTTGATAAAATAACACAGTATCACTATGGCCTACACACTGTATTTTCCGCTGTTATTTTAAACTGTAAAAATTAGATATGTTGCCATCAGGGCTACCCAAATATTTAAATATTTATAGGCACAGCTTAATTTATAACTAGCATACTAAAAAATTAGATTAAAATAATTCTTTAACTGTGAACTGTTTCTTACCGGCCATTGTCAACACGTCGTTGCTCTCGCTGTTAATTCATATTTAATAAGAAATAAATATTACAAATTATAGCAGATACTGAGGTAAAGTTTCATTTATTCAATATCACAGTACTCTAAAGTTAACCACGGTGTTATGTATTTGTGGATAACATGTTGCCATGTTACCCGTAGAGTGATTTATCAAAGGTTGGTGTTCATAAGTCTCTACCAGTCAGGAATGGACTATAATCTACAAACAATACAGTATTCCTGAAAGTGGTATGCTCAGGGCATAGCTTATATTTAATCACTTCTGGCTTGGTCAAGTACGAGCTTAAGGCCTGATATAAAGGCTACATTCCACTTGATACTGAAAGCACTGACCAGTAGCATGCCAAAAGAAACACCATCAGTAAAAATTCGCACTGTACTAGCACTCAGTACTGGAACCAGGTCGAACAATCATCAGTTGTTTTCAGAAGGAATAAAGGTGTCTGCTATAAGCGATGAAGCAATGATAGGCTTAAATATGTTGTAAACAGGGATGGATAATTTGCTTTTCATTTTCATATGATTAAAATTCATCAATTGATGAGGATGAGATCAAAGAATGTGAAAATATACTTTTCACTTGCATCTTCTGCATATAACAACAACGTAACTTGTTCGTTACATATCGCCGCCATGTTGTATCGTCTGCTTCTACTGAGACTGCCTGACCTCCTGCTCATAGCATAAAGTATTTGAAATTATAGTTTATACATAAGTAACGCAATTCCATAAAAACAAGGCTAACATGAATAAAGTGATGTTAATGTAGTAAAAATAACGAAATTGCGTTTCTCACTTAGCAAAATGTTGTGGACGAGTATGAATAGCAATTGGCTGTGAACCTGTATGAATAATTTACACAAGCAAGCAGATAATAATTCGGTATGATATATTTACAAAACTTCAATTTTTTTCAATTTAATACACATTATGAAAGATTATATTCAGTTTCTTGTTACACACATGAACACGTATTGTAAATTACGATAAAATTTGAATAGGAAAATACATTTTTTTGTTGTAAATATCTTATATTGTATGTAGCGCTATCTAATTCCAACTTTGTCAAAAGTGGAATTTAATTTCTATTATGTAAATAGCATTCAAAATTAATGTTATCTGTACAACTACAGAACTATAAAAACTTTCTCACAGCGGAACAATTTAGTTTTTCGTCCAAATGTGTCATTAATCATTAATCTCAACCTAACTCATGGTTTGCTATCACCATTTAGCATAAATCTCCGCTAGTTCGACGTATGAAGTTATCCAATCAGCATCTGCCATTTAAAAAAGCACAGTCTCAAGTCACCTCTACAGTGGACTTGGCGAAGACGAGCTTATTTGCCATCTTAAGCAAGGTTTCGGTGACTACGAAATGTGGTTCGAAATAGCGATCTTAAGAATCGACTATGGAACAAAATTATTCAGTCTTAAGTTGCACAAAAATAAAACAGTCTTCATGAAGACCGCCTTGTTTGCCTGTGCTTGAGACAAGCTTAAGCGATGTTCTGAAAATATAAATACGCACTTGAGACATCAAATGAGATTGTTTAGACGAAGCTAGCACACAAGATATATTTATGAATACCGCCTTCAGTGGGTTAGGCAGTGTTCCATTACCTACACAATGCGAAATATGCGCAAAAGATCGGTGCACCTCCTACGTCTTTCTACTTCCGGCCAATCTCACGCATAAACAGCATGATGGAAAAGCACAAATGCTTTGGGCGCTGAAGTCACAGTGGTGGCAAAATGCCCGAAAAGTGAGAATTTGTAGGTTAGCTTAGAACAGTGTAGTATCCCCCGTCATATACAGTTCATATTTTCGACCCTTGGCGTTGGGAGCTCGGCGTCACTTTGTGTTTGTGACGTTTGATCGTTTAGCTAGACAAATGGACTTTCGATTTTGGACAATTTAGTATTTTGTCATTTATTGAGCTTTTGAGTTTATTAGAATTTTGTGATATTTATTGGCTGTACAGGGGGCGTTTAATCTAAATTATTTGTTTCGTTTCTACTCGACAAAATTATTCGTTATTACTCGAATTTTCGTTTACTAATGAAAGGAGAAATTCTAAGCACATTATAGTATTTGTTTGACATCGCTATGTTCGATAAGAAACTCGAAACGAAAACGAAGCCCTTTGAGCGTTCGTTACCAAGTTTTATTACAAAAAATTTGGCCAGAGTGTGTAACAGATTGTTTTTTAGGACTGCGAAAGAAGATAACCGTGATGTAATGTACCTTCATGCATTACAGAAACATAAAAATATGTTTCAGCAAAAATATTTTAAGAGCAGCAACTAACATTTCTGTTTTAATTTGTGAACTGTCTAAGCAGCAGTGTCGGCTGGCTATAGGGAGGGAATTTATCAGATTATTACAGTTGTTTAAAATGAATTAAGAGATCATAAGACCATGGTCAACTTAATGGGCTTGGATCACAACAGCAAACACTTCTCACGCACATAGGCGCCATGACACTTTCGTATCTGAACTCTCCTGTTACAAAGAATTAATAAATTCGCAAATATGGCTCGTCTCTCGGGGTGACAGTTTCGATTTCAAATGCCACAAGCATTTATTTCTTTTCTGATGTTGGAAAAAACTGACGACAACAACAGAAATTCTGGCATATGCACCTTGTTAAAGAAGGTTTCCTTTATCGATTATAATAGGTTTGATGTGTGGAGATTCCCTGGTTCGACCACAATTGTGGCTTCATTTTTAACAATTTCGTCTTAAATCAGTGTACATTGAGATTCATATTTTGTATAAAGTTACGCAAATAAAATTCAAATCGTCTAGTCAATTTTGAATAACACAGTGTGTTGTGTAAGAAAATATTAAAATACCTAAGGGTGTCATACAAGGAACTATGTAAGAAATTCGCAAAAGATGGCTCGCCTCTCAGGTGACAGTTTCGATTCCAAATGCCATGCTCGTTTCTTGCTGTTGTCCGAAAAACTGACGACCACAACAGAAATTCTGGCATAGGCTCCTTGTTAAGGAAGGTTTCCTTTATCGAATGTAATAGAATTGATGTGTAGAGATTCCCTTGTTCGAACAAAATTGTGACTTCATTTTTAATAGTTTCGTCTTAACACAGTGTACATTTAGGTTCATTTTTGTCTAACATTACGCAAATAAAATTCAAATTGTCTAGCCAGTTTTTAAGAACAAAGTTTGCTGTGTAAGATGAATATGACTCGCAACTCCGGTGACAGTTTCGATTTCAAATGCCACACATGTTTGTTGCTCTTTTGGTGTTGAAAAAATCGATGACCTCAACCGAAATTCTGGCATATGCACCTTGTTAAGGGTAGGTTTCCTTTATCGATTGTGGTAGGTTTGATGTGTGGAAATTCCCTGGTTTGCAAACAATCGTGGCTTCGTTTTTAATCATTTCGTCCTAAAATAATGTACATTTAAGTTCATTTAATTTTAATTCGTTTGCCAAGAATAAACCGTCTTTTGAAATGTGAAGATTATATTTTGTATATAGAATTTTTTTTGACATGTAAGGATGCATTGCAATGTAAAACATAATAAAAAGATTACATTTTGTGTCTATGTCACAGACTAGGATTAAAAAACCTTTAAGGCCACCGAGTTTGTTGCTTTCTTTATGTCCGGATAATGTGTCGGGCTCACCAAAATATCCTGCATTAATAATATGTTAATGAATTTCCCCAGTATTTTTGTCTTTGAAATTTTGTAATCCTTGTTTGAAATCTAATGTGTTTTGCTAAGTTTTTCATTTATGCTGGTTGAGGGTGTAATATTGTGGATATTGTTTTCTTATATTTTAACCTTTTGACTTTTTTTTTTTTACGTTTACTGGAAAAGTAGTGACGAATTTTTTATTCCTTAACTTTGTTTCGTTTATACTTAAAATTGTTTTGGTGAAAATTTTTATGTAGGGTAGTATCTTCCTGGCAAATAATTCTCATCGCCATTTTGTTTCTGTTTTGCTGTTGCTGTTCATGAACACGAATTTGACCGCGGTATCCTAACATTTGAAGTTTCTTACACAATAGAAAACGTTAGCATTTGACTCAACGATTCCTTTCCTCTGATGAAAGCACCAAATCACAATAGAATTGTAAAGTCAGAGTTCAGACAATTGAGCATCGATTCTGGGAGCTTCGTAAAAATGTGTATCTTGTTATGAAAATAATTGTGATAATATCCAGTAATACATTTTACGTACCTTTTTTTAATAGGCTTAAAATGTATAATAGAAGTTTATTTCAAAACAAAAAATAAACTAATTTATTTACTTCATTGAAATATGTAAATTCATATATTTCCTCTTCACATTACATTCCTTGCCATTTATTTAATTTAAGACGAACTTTGTATAATATGCCGAGATTAAAATCGCACTACAATAAAATATCATATTTTCAAAATAATCTCTGTTAGATTCTCGGCAAAATGGCAGCTAGACTTTAACTTTAAATTTCAACTTTTCGAAATCGTAAATTCAAGAGTGCTTGACTTTACTTTTAACAGTTCCACTGTGTCAAGCTCCAAAAGAAACAACATGTCGGGCCTTTAAGGCATTTACATAATTGAAAACTTTAACATTTGACTTCACCACTTGACTTTATGTTTGCTTTCCGACATGCTGTTTCTTATGGAGCTTGACACAATGGAACTGTCAAAGCTAAAGTCAAGCACTCGTGACTTTACGATTCCGAAAAGTTGAAATTTAAAGTTAAAGTCAAGCTGCCATTTTGCCGAGAATCTAACAGAAGTTATGTGGCAAGTGCGATGTTTTATTGTAGTGCAATAAAGATCGTCCGAAATTAAATAAATGGCAAACGAATATAATGTGAAGAGGATATATATATTAACTTACATTTTTGTATAAAGTAAACAAGTGAGTTTTTGTTTTAAAATAAATTTCTATTATAAATTTTAAGCTTATTAAAAAAAAAAAAAGATACATAAAATGCGTTCCTGGATATTATCATAATTATTTCATAACAAGATACAAATTTTTATGAAGCTCCCAGAATCGATGTTCAATTATCTGAACTCTGACTTTACAATTCTATTGTGTATTGGTGCTTTCGTCAGAGGAAAGAAAACATTAAGTCAAATGCTAAAGTTTTCTATTGTGTAACATGTGCTCTTTATTTACATTTTTTTCAGCGCAAAAGCAGGAGGCACAAAGATGTTAGAAGAGTGAGGACTGAGAAGGCCCACCCCGCGACAGTATCTATAGTCCATTCCCGATTGGAAGCGACTTATGAAAATCAATCTTTGAAAAAACACTAGGCACAACATGTCAACCAGGTTTTTAAATAACCTGTATTCTACGAATATATGACACTCTGGTTAACTTTAGAGTACTGCATTATTATTGAATAAATGAACCATTACCTTAAAATCTTCTATAACTAGTAATATTTTTTAAAATATGAATTAACAACAGTGAGTGCAGCGACGTGTTGGCAATTAACGGTAAGAAATAGTTCAAAGTTAAAATATAAATTTAACCTTGTTTCTTAGTATACTATTTGTAAATCAAATGGTACCTATTGAAATATTTAAATATTTAGGTATCCCTGGTAGCAACATATCTCATTTTCATAGTTTAAAATATCGTGAGTAGGCCGAAATGGAACGGTGTTGTTTTATCGAGCGAAATGGCAACTGAAACCAACTGTCTGCTGGGCGAGACTTGTCGCTCTCTCTCTTTCTTTATCTCTTTCACACTCTGGAAGTTTCACTTCGTTAGTAAGCAAATAAATTATCCATGTTTTCAATCGTATCATATATCATACTTATTACAGCAAAATAATGATTTTTCAATTTTTCAATTTACAACCGAAAACAGATTTTAATGTTAGAATACTTATTTTAATATATTAAGATGGGATGGCGGGCAGTTATTAAGTGAATTTGGCAAATGTGGCGAGCCATGACATGGCGTGTTGCTATTTGCCAAATGAAACGTAAATTATTCTTACTCCAAAAATACTTCAAGTTACCACTTCACATTTGTAGACGTGTTTTTTAAACCTACCTAGGGAAGTTACGATGTTGTGATAAATCTGTGTTTCCACAGCAGTAATAAATATACTGTTACATGTGTTTTGTTAACTGGAGCTGCGTGTGGTCGTTATGCTGGCCCCATGTGTGCGTGATTTCAAATATTTGATTAGCACTATTAATACATTTTAACAGTGAACTGTTTTATGGCGAAATTAATTATTTACATCCACGTCTGTTTATTTATCACTATGCTGTACCTTTGCCCTAAGGAGTTTGGAACACAGTCGTGTGACGTAATTTGCCACAATCCCAGAAGAAAACTACTAAGCGCAGCCCGATGAATTTCAATAAAGCTAATAAATAGTAAGTAGCAATACATAAAAATATCAGCGGAATAAAAGTTATCGTAGGCTTATTTGTGTGCATGTTTACCGCTGTCTTTTAAAGTTTGTATGACAAAAATGAGCAACACCAGTTGCTTACTTCAATTTAATGTGCCTTTTTCGTTTGACTGGTTGTTCCATTTGTTTTAATATTTATTCCAACTGAGGCCGTACTTTTAAAGAAATGACACAACATATATCAATAACAAGAGGATAATTAGTACAGCCCTTTACCTTGCAGTTGTAACAGTGTTAAACACAGTCGTGGCAAAATACTAACGTACATTACATGTATTGAGCTACGTCGTGGAAAACAAATATGTTAATGTATAATAACCGTAAGTACTGTGGTCAAGTCAGGCATTTTTAAAACGTCATAAAGTTGACCTATATAATGTAAGATGCCTAAATTGTGAATATTCATACGGAATGGTTTTTGGAATATAACAGAATTCTTTAAAAAGCTGTAAACAGCACATTTGACAGGTATAAAAGTAGAAGTCACATTTCAATGTTTATTTTTACATGTAACGAAAGTATACGAACATATATACACACACTGTGGAATGTAAACATTGATTTCGACAGATGCTACATGGCAGTCATATGGCAATATTTGTTTACATTTGGCGGAAGGATACGAAACGAGCCTGCAAGTAGATATTTAGCAGGGCTCCGAGAAAGTAGCTTCCAATGGGGAATGTATTATATCTATCTAAAGCGTGCAAAAGCACGTGGCCTTGGTATTAACCCTACAGCCATACAACCTAAAAAATCGATAACAAGAAACGTCGAAAACTAGAAAAAGTTATTAAACATGGCAGAAAATCATCAAAACTCGTAGAATCCAAAAATCGAAGGTCCATTAAACTCGCAAGAACGTCAAACGGCACACATACATAGTGACGTCGAGATCTCGACGCCAAGGTTCAAAAATACGAATCGTACACGACGGCGGATACTGCACAACTACCCACAACAGTAAAAGAAGAACGAATTCCTTGCACTGAGCTATATAGTTATCATAGAGTTGCGGAAGCGTTTCCAGACTGAAGCTGCTTGAACCTCTGTCCGCCATTTTCATTTTAATCAAAACATAGGTCCGTGGTAGAGTGTAGCAGTAAGGAATATCAAACATACATACCCAAAGTAATCGAATAAAAAAATACAATTGGACATTTTCACGAACTTACTTGCTGGAAATAACGTGTAATTAGCAGATTTTGTTTTGCAAGGTTAAAGATGGCGTAAAACAAACCACTGGGATGTTATATAGTGTGGTGTTGTGAATATTATTTTTGAGAAGAATTGTGTTAATATCAAACAAGCCCTGCATGTTTGAGATTGCAGTCTATAAGCCTATACATGGGAGCATGTAAGCGATTTATGAATCCATTTAATTGAGTGCTCGGAAATATTACAGGTGCAATGGGCTGCGGTGTTTCAGCTCCAAACCGCAGTGCAAATCACTTTTACACTACAGCAATCTGGCATCAAATCACAAAGTTGGTGGATTCGCCTCGTAATCAAAATCATAATTTTTGTATATTGAGACAGACATGGAAAGTATATTTTGTGTGTGCTCACAGAAAGCAGTTAAGTGTGTCGATCCCCACTTTAGGCCATTTGTCATGCCGGCCGCTTCCCCAGCACAGCACGCATCCACACACGACGTCTGATCAGTGGCGAATATGTGTTTAGTGACGTGCAGTGCAGGAGTGGTGCAAGCAAGTGTAAGTGCAGGAAAGTGTAACTGATGCAGTGCCATATGCACTGAACAGCCCGGGACAATGGCGAAGTGATACACTACCACATGTAGCATGCATAAAAGGGTTTTAAAACATTTTAAAGGGAATTTTTGTACATGGGCAAAGGACATATGTACATGAATCAAGAATGACATGCATAGAAACCCTCATGCTACCAATTGTTTTGTTTTTGCAATGTTGTGTCTTCAGAAATGTTTATTTTCACAGGCACCAGTGTTTTGCCCACCTCATTCTACCACGTTAGAGATATAGGCCTTGAGTTATGTTTGTTTCATGTCATTTTGTAGGATTTTAAGCCCTAATGTAACAGCAGAG
Source organism: Dryococelus australis (assembly GCA_029891345.1). Taxonomy (NCBI): domain Eukaryota; kingdom Metazoa; phylum Arthropoda; class Insecta; order Phasmatodea; family Phasmatidae; genus Dryococelus; species Dryococelus australis. Next base: position 85,044,687 of record CM057002.1, on the reverse strand, counting down.
TTTCTTCCGCGTGTGCAAGTAGATCCCTCTGAGGCATGTGGACCTGCGCTCGCCAGCCCTCGCGCCACGGCGGGAAGTCAGTCATCAAGTCGCGCCTAGAGGGGGAGCTTGCATGTGAAATCGCGGTCGTGCTTTTCCCACCCAGACAGTCTCAACTTCTTCATAACTGGTAACTTCTCTGTAATAGTGCAAATCTTCTGGAACCGTTTTGTTTTCTACCATCTGGGACACTCCCCATCGCCTTCCCAGGAATTGCATCGCCTGGGGAGATTGTAAATTTAACAGCACACTTAATTTATACGTATCTTAAAAGCTCTTTATGAGTGTAGCATTCGTCACAGGCCAAAAACGAGCATCATTGTCAGTTGTTCTCCTGGATGGAACTGTAAAGTCATTGAATAAATAGCATGAACTGACCAGTGCATTTTATTTCGGATACTGAGAGGTATTTCAGGGCATGGGGCCTTAAACCCACCATTTTTAATGCAAGTGTTATGTGAATTTGCAAGGGTAATTATTTATCTTCATGTGTTTTGCAGTGTATTTTAAAGCACCGTGTTTAGAATTTATGAGCGTGTGGTTGGCCCGAACAATCCACACATAGGGAGTCTGATTGCACCGATCAAGTATTTTTAATAATATGTAATATCATGTGGTGATTGAACCACCCAAAGAGCCCCTCGTTTAACAAACAAACGAGGCCCCAGTACAAGGTGAACAACAGCTAGATCATCGCGGGAAATTTTGGATGGGTGATGGGCCCACAGCACCTCGAGAGCACCAAGGAGATCTCAGCTCTACCGCATCGTGGTCATTGATGCAGCCATGGCGACATCTGGCACCAACCGGATAATAATTTCCACACCAACTTCCTTCCAAATTATTCACCGCCCTTGTAACCACAATGAACACCTTTCCAAGTCGTGACAGCCATCAGCAGGCTGCAGTAAATGTAAACATATAGTCGAGGTAATTAAAGCAGAGGGATTTTAAAAAAAATCCTGAAAATTGTATTATTCCACTGTATTATTAAAACAGAACACAGATTTTATGAGGCCCTTAAATATTTCACCTGATGGGGAGGGCTATGAACTATAGGAAAATTGAGGGGTAAAAGTATATATAATTGCAATCGTCCATATTTTGTATTTTTTTAAACCCGCAATTTCCATGATCTTCATTGCCCTCCCCACTTTCAATTTAGGTGTTTGTGTTGATTTGGTTTGAGTTATTTGATTGTCTTTTTGTCAATTCATGTATTTCCATGTGTAAATATTATTTTGAATTACATATTTTCTACTCATTTTACCCCACAATTTCCCTGATCAAAAATTGTCAAACCCTATTTATTCACAGTTTAGGCCTAACATTATTTATGTCAGCTTTATGACATTTTAAAATGCCTGAATTGACGATAGTTCTTATGGTTATTTTACATTGTTAACATATGTGTTTTTCACGACATAGCACATTACACCTCACTTAATGCACGTTAATATTTTGCCGCGACTGTGTTTAACACTGTTACAACTGCAGAGTAAAGAACTGTAGTATTTAACCTCTCTATGTGTTAGGTTATTTCTTTAAAAGGACGGCCTCAGTTGGAATAAACAATAGAATGAAGGAACCACCAGTCAAATGAAAAAGGCACATTAAATTCAAGAACACAACTGGTGATGCTTTTTTGTTGCCATACAAACTTAAAAGATAGCGGTTAATATGCACACAAATAAGTCTATGGTAACTTTTATTCTGCTGATATTTCTATGTATTGCTACTTACTGTTTATTAGGTTTATTGAATTTTAGCTTGCTGGGCTTAGTATTTCGTCGGGATTGTGGCAGATCATGTTACACGACTGTTGCAAATGCCCAGGACAAGGTACAAAATTGCGATAAATAAACAGACGTGAATGTAAATAATTAACTTCGTCATAAAACAGTTAATAGTTAAAACACAGAAATAATGCACATGAAATATTTGAAATCATGCACACAAACAGCAATGCCCCTTGACACGTAGCTGTTCACGAACCACACGTAACAGTATATTGGTATTCACAAACTTATCACGTCACATTGACGGTAACATGACAATAAGCATCAGCTGAGAATGTTTTGACTTTAATGAAAATGTGACAGTGGTTCGGTGGTCAAAACGATGGTAATGTGGTTGGGAAAGTCAGTTGTGTGGAAATTTTGGGACGAAGTTACCCAATAGGCCCCAGACATCGCAGTGGCTGCGTCAAATGAAGTTCTGATAGAATACGAGATGAAGTCCTCTCAGGGTGCAATGGGCCAATCACCTGGGCACATTATTGCCGGAGTGCTGAATCTGCCTACTGTAGGGCACTTTAGTGCCATGATGACCTGTGAAGTCGTTGTATTTACGAAACTCCCTAGGATGTGGAATGTTAGGGCCAACAACGCACCCGTAAAAGCTATACTTCACACACTGCCCACCAAAATTACACTTAAAAACAGTTCTAAATAGTGAAGGTAAAATTGGCTGTATTTTAAGGGCATGTGTCCTGAAGTGCCTTGCTGCAATCAAATAAAAGGTCTACGTCAGTTCCATAAACACATTTAATGCAACGTAAGTTACATGTAGCTCTAGGAGACAGTTTACACATGTGCCCCGTTTCACTTCGGGGCCGATGTTATGCTGCGAAATATAGCATGGTGCTACAAGTGAATTTAGTTTGCAGTAAATTGAAAATACTCCCTGGGCGATGCAAACCTCAGGTAGGCGAGTGAAAGTAACTCGGGTGGCTAAAAACAAAACTGCTCCAGATAAAATTAACTTACTGTTGACATTACATGGCTTGTACGAAAAAGATGAGTACCGCCCTACTGTGGGAAAAACGCGACTTATCCAGACACTACCTGCCCCTCTGGCTACTTCTTGCTGACAAACTTTCTGCCGTGGCCTGAGGGCGGGTGATAGTGGACTCATGCGCCGCGAAGGGATCTACTTGCACATGTGCATGAAAATAACTCTGCTTAAAACAATGTACAAAACATAACACTTGCATATAAGATATTATCTCAACAACACACTTACCCTGGGTGATCAAATTATTGTTTGAAAAGAGGTGGACATAGCAGTGATGGTGTTGAACAATAACATAGCATAACAAAACTGTTTAATTACTAACATAAATTGGTAGGAAAAAGTAGCATTTGCTTTGAAATGGAAACACGTGACATTGTTTGTAATTGAGTGTTCGTACTTTCTTGTTAAAATGACTTTGGAGTGGTTTTGACTAAAGTATCACTCCACCTGGAGTGTTTGTTTACCCTCGGGGTTTGTTCACGTACTTGACACTGCACTGCCTGCTCTCTTGCACTTGCTCTGCACCGGCGCATCCCTGTTGCATCGCACTGCACTTACAAGATGCGGTGATCAATCGCAGAGAGAGACTGTGTGTATCACTGTCGAAGGTGCGGTCGGCTGGACAAACAGGCTTAAGGGTAGGGAAACGAGTGTATGTCTAATGGCTGGACAGTTTGCCTATTGCTTCTGCTAAGAGTGGTGTAATCACTCAGTTACCCTGTCTATATTTACTCTATAGCTTGTTGTTTTTCACAGAACCACAGTCAATAGATTTTGTGCAAAATTGTTCACATCATACCAAACAAACGTGGTATGATGTGAACCAATATGGTGGCTGTGTTTACATTCTGAACATGTATCGTCATGGTAAATAGGCCTGTTTCTTATTTAATTTGTTTGATTCTATCCAGTGAAATGTATTTAGAATGTGAGCAAATGGCGTATTTTCTGGCAATGAAATACAACTGTTTCAGCATCTTACTAATAGTTTCGGCAAAAAAGTCGCAACCTATATACAAAACAGTAGTCTTAAGTATAGAATTTGTGTATAACTAGTTTTGGTTTTAACGTGGTGGAGATATTGTACTTATTTGGGCCTTATTGTGGCAGATCCTGTGAAGACAAAAGAATTTGAGTATATTTTGACGTGTTCCACATTCCCCCAACCCCACATTCAGCTTGTTCGCAGCATCGCAGCCTCGACAAGAGCAGTGGAGTGATACATCATGAGCATTTGTGTTTTTATTTATGGCCATTTAAAATTATTATTCTGTGTTGACATCAGATGTAATGTGTGCGCCACAGCGATCATGTTAGTTAGTTAGTTTACATTTTGTGTTTGTGTTATGTTTTGATGTACCATTGGTTTTTATTGAAGGGTTATTATTAAAATTATTTGAAAGGCTTGTTTATCATTGTATTAAGGTAAGTGATGTGTACAAAGGATACACAGAGAATAATTTAGTAAATAAGAGGGTTTTATTACGGTTGAGAGTTGTAGTGTTTTGTGTATCCCGATTTGTGCACTAGTGTACACTAAGTCATCTTGTGTGTGAATAGTAATAATAATGTGTTATACTTATTTTGTGCCCATGTGTTTTTTTGATGTTTACAAGGTCAATAGTATTAATGATCTGAATTTAATGGTACCCTTGTCTAGTATTTTGTTAGCTTGTAAGTAAACATAACCTCCAACTGCCAGTCTGGCCAAATAACTGTGGCCAACAATTACGGCATAGCAGTGGACGTGTCCGTCTTAAACATAAACTTTTTTCAAGTTTGTACCAAATTGTAATTTAAGGGTTTTGTGTATGGCTGGCATAGTGCGAAGAAAGACATGCAAATAAAATACAGCCACAAGTAAATGTGAGAATCCATCATAAATCAGAGCCACATGCGCTCACGTAAAAACAATGTAGCTGAGGATAAATGTGATCCGTTGCAGGACAGCCAGGACAACACAGGTCACATGATTCTGAAATTATGCATTTTAATATAAGACATTTTTATATTGTCATGTACAAGTGATTTGTAGCATCTAGTGTGTTATAGTAATCATTTAATCCCATCAGTAATTTCACGTAACACATAATTCTATTTTCCATTTTATTCATCGGGTCATGCGGGAATGACCACTCTTGGTGCCAGCCATTCCGCGCGGCCATGTTCAGTAGTCTAGTGGTACTCGAGTAGTGTAGACGCCCGTCGCGGCCTCCTCGGGCCCATCACCGTCTTTGTATACCAATAATGTAGTTTCAATAGTAACGTATTAGTCTGGAACTGTAACTTCTTTTTCGTTCCCCGGGAGTGCGCTGCACTACAGTTCAGTCCGTTTGTATGCAGCCAGGCCTTAAATTTCCACTTAAGTTTTCATGTCGGCATTGGGTCATTTTTACAGTATACGTGCTCTCCTACGCTAACGGAGTAAATGTATGTGTGTGCCTCATACGAGGGTCTAAGAAATAAAATGTGTGGTTAAATGAACTTTACCAACTTTTGTTTCCGGGTATGCATCACGTCCCATGTAACTGAATGTTATGTTAATGTAGTAAAAGGCATAGGATGACTATAAAAATCCTCCGGGAGTGAATGGCGTTATAGGGGAGACCGACAATCCCTACTAGCCAAGGCATCAAGGGAATATAATAACTTTAAATCTTCAGCATCACATGGAGATAGTCTCCACAGATGCGGGGTCGTGCGGCCGGTTGTCGGCTGCACGACCCCACATGCTGTCTCGTGCTCACCACATTGTGAGCTGGCACCTAACCGAGCAATATTCACGTCAGTATTATTTTCCAGTTCACATAACCTCACCATCCCCCCAATGGTCCAACCACCATGCCGTCAATTTACAAGTTTGTCTGCCTGAGGTAGCAAGCACAAAACTTTTGGAATCGAAACCTACAGAGTATTTTATTGGGCCTTGTTATCATTGTTTTAATGGTTATAATTTTCAGGAACCCTAATCTAGTTTGAATAGGCCTACAGCCTTGAGTTGGAGCGGTAGACTTTGATGCTGTTTTTGCATTGGAAAAGGATCAACAGTTATCATTGTTCTGTTGACAGTGTTGTCTGGGCTATGTGTTCTCTGGAGATTTTGCAATTTACGAAAATAGAGGAAAGGAGGTACTCCTTCAGAGGAGGAACCGAGTGGTTCCTCTATGGGATCCATAGTAGACCTTATCAGGGCTTGTGGCCGAGTAGAGCCCCAATACAAGATGCTGACCAGGTGCGCCTAAGCAAACTTTTTTAGTAGAAAATGGAGGGGCTGGCTAATGTTTGAAAAAGGGGGTGGGGGGGGGGGGCAAGAAACTAATATATATTATTTTCTGAACGACTATATCTTTTTTTCCCCACAAATTACATGTCACTCGTCATTATCTGTGTTACTTCACACTGTGATTTAAAACATTTTTTCCTCTCTCAGATTGTTAATAACAGAAGCACCCCATAGCCGCGAGTACATAGAAGACTGAAGTAGATTTTACATAATTTATAAGCACAATGTCTAAAGTTCGTTTCACTAAAAACGAGCTGTAACATGTTTGACATATGATTTTTTTTGTCAAGAACACTGTGTGGAATATTATAAAAATTAACAAAATTTACAAGTATGTTCTCATGAAATTATATATTTACATACATTAATAGTAATAAGAATAAAACAATATTTTAGTATGTAAAGTTATGTTGAACATGCATGCCTACATGTACATTGTTCATTGTTTTGTTAATAAATTTTTGTAACTTTAAAAAGCAATATATCTGCTTGAACCATTATTACATAGAACAGTGACATGTTTACTTAAAACATCACATTGCATCAATCTAAAGACATATGACAAGTGTTCAATGATTAAACTGAATATTTAATCCACTACTTTCCCAAATACGGCCTTTCTTTCGTCTTTGCGGGAAATAAATTCTCTCATTATATCATTAAGATTTAGTACACTAGTTCTCTCTTTGGGGACATGAAGTAGCATCACATGAGTTAGATGTTTCTGTTTCATGGTGGCCCATAGATAAGTCTTCAAACGGTGGAGTGCACTAAATGATCATTCTGATGAAGCAGCTGAGGCTGGCACAATCATTATCAATACCACCGAAAGCATGACTTACATGAGAAGACTTTTTTTTGTGGTATCAGAGACTTCACTAAGTTGTTCAACAACTGAAGCATAGGACGAAGGTGGATTACCATGAATATTCTTCAGCAGCTTGAACTGAGCATGGAGATAATTGATTTACAAATCTTCTGCATAGAACCCAAGTCTTTTTACAAGGCCATCTTCAGAGAGCACATTTCCCTTAAATGCAGAGAGTAAAATATCCTCTAACATTTCAGGTGTGTCGAGTCCTTTTTGATCAAATCTCTCTTTAAGCTTCGTTGACAGGAGATCTAATACTTCAAAATAATCCTTCCTAAACTTATCCTTTGCAGACAATTTTTCTGGAAGTGCAGTATTGTTCATTTGTTCCAGGCGTCCTGGTAGCTTTCTGTTCTTGGGTTCAGTGGGATGGTCTAGGGTAAGTCTGTCTGTTGCCACAAACGCTTCATCGAACAACCTGTCGAATCCTTCGCCAGAACAAAGTGTTGCGATTGCGCTGATTAACAAACGAGCTGCCTGCTTTGCACCTGTTGCGGTTATTTGGGGATTTTGGAGAGCTCTGGCTAGTTGTTCACAAGGACTAAATATTTCTACACTGACAATCAAGTAAAATGTAGAGCCAAATGTGTTCAACTTTCCTATATATCCGGTAATGGTGGCTTTCTTCTCTGGAGGAACAGCACCTGGATGATCAAGGATGGCCTGAAGAGTTTTCTTAACATTTAAGTACCTATTGTTGTTTGTATATTTTCAGAGATTTCACTCTTACACACCACCGAGTTGGACAAAGCTGAATGAGTAGTTGATATGGACCCAATACTGTTTCCTCACTATCATTACATGGCTGCAGCAGAATGTCAGCATAGATATTTCTTCTTTTCGAAGAGTCAAGTATTACATTACTGGAGTCGTTAACAAGACAAAGAATGTCACACATTCCACCCATATTTCTTGCTACTTACTGTAGAGCCAAGTTAGCTGTGTGGTTTGCACAGTGTACATAGAGAGATTTTGCCTGTTCATCAATAAATATTTTCTGTACCCCCTATTCTCGTCTGGGCACATTCGCAGCAACATCAAAACAGTGCCCTCTTAGATTATCTAGTGATAGGTTCAACCTGCACAATGCATATTGTATAGCAGAAGCCAAGGTTTTACCTATTGAATCCACTGGGTTATACAAACCAACAAAAACTTCACTAACTTCTAAAGATCCTGGATGGACAAATCTCAAGCACAAAGAAAATTGTTCCATCCCATGAACATCGGTAGTGCTATCAGCAATCACTCCAAAATATGGAGAAGTTTTGACTTCTTTCACAATTTCGCGAAGCACATCGGGCGCCATGAGTTCAATTAGCTTATTCCGAATGTCAGAACTAAGATATTTGTTGCATCGTTTCAAGCCACTGATTTAGTTCTGGTACATCTAGAAGCCTCTCCTCAAAAAGTCTCATAAGGTTTCCTTCGCTGTGGTCATGGCTACAAACATAATTTCCAGTACGTATCAAATACCTAAGGAAGCTAATAATCTTCAGCAAGCACTTGTGTGCTTTTGAGACCACAGTTTCCAACTGGGCATTAACGGGTGTGGCATGAATTCTACTGAATTTAAGGTGCACAATTTTCTGGTGGAAACTGCTTTTCTCATAGTCTTTCAATTTTTCTGTAGCTTTTTTCCGATTTTTAAAACCACGCGTGGTAAAAGTTAGTTCCACGCCATGGAAGCATTATGTATTTTGTCCACTTACCATGTGGGAGGCTATGATGCAGGTGTAGGAGAGAAGACAGTCATTTTCTGGATCGTAATGAAGCCATTGATGGCTGGCAAACCACTCACTTTTGCACTTTCTGCCAGCTGTCACCGGAAATGGAAAGGTCTTTGATGTCTAATTCTTCATTGCAATTGCAGCAACTGGATAATTCCTAGCTGTTTAGGATGCCGCCTTGGAGTTTATCAGATTTGATAATTCCTTCATTTAATTGTTCTTGTTCAGCTGCAATGCATCTACAACAAACCAATAAAGTTTATTATTAATAAACTACTCAGACACAACTGACAAGTTTATTATTAATAAACTACTCAGACACAACTGACAAGTTTATTATTAATAAACTACTCAGACACAACTGACAAGTTTATTATTAATAAACTACTCAGACACAACTGACAAGTTTATTATTAATAAACTACTCAGACACAACTGACAAATACACACATAATTAAGAACAATCAAAACTTTATTTTCAAGTTTTACCGTACAATAGTTAGTGTATAATGTATAAAGTAAATAATCTGTGAAGTAAAATGGAGTAGCGCTAATTTCGTTATAAATATGTTCTGTGTACGTTCGGTTGAAATTGAGAACATGTTTTTAGCATAGTAATATTCAAATTGTATGACAAAATGTATAATTATTAACATTTTAAAATGTCACTTTCAGTAATTAAAAAAGTAGAGTACTAAAGTAGAGCAAACTCATGTATATTTCTGCTTCATTTAACCGGTTTTCGGCTTATCAGTGCGGCTCTTCTCAAAGTATTCTTTAACTTGCACCATTGAGGCGGTTTTGTTATGAATATGATTAACAAACTGGTACCAAGTATGGCTATTGCCTTAGATGTGAGCTGTTGTTTATCTGTTTAAATTGTCTGCATGTCCGAGAGCCTTTGTACCGGTTAAAAGTGCTTATCTGATCACGGGCATCTCAGTTTCCATCCCAACGACACTTATTCCACTCTCAGGCATGCTGGCTGCTGCTGTTCACTGTGCATAAAATTCAATTCCTACAGTTTCATTTAAAATAAAATTTACTGTTTGTATTGCGTTCGTATTGTAGTTTTCGCAAGATGTCAACGTGCTGCAGTTGTGACAACCTAATAAGTAGTGTTTCGGGAAAATTTATTCATAGCATAAGCCTACTGTTGTTTTTTATTACAAATTTAATACTTTATGGTTGAACATTAACTACAGACGCAATACCCATTTTTATTTTATTAGAAAAGCGAAATACCTAAACCAACCTATCCTACGCGTGTTTGATCTGTTTCAGTTGAAATAGTATAGTCGAAATATATACAACTTCCAAGTTATTTTTATGGTCTTTTTATTAAAGCTCTTATTCTTGAGAGTTATACATTATTCTCCATTCGCATAGTGCCAGTGGTGACACAAATTAGCAGCGCATCAATTGTACTATACTGCAATATTAAGTAAGGCCATGCATTTATGACATTCAGTTGCAGCTCTTTTTTAGGACGATGTAAAATCTTATGATTAATTAATGATCCTGTCTTTAAAAATAAAAGTTTTGAGCTGATTGAGACGCAAATAATTCTGATCCTAATATTCTGGTATATTATTTTCAGCCAACGAGGAGATATATATATATATATATATATATATATATATATATATATATATATACACACACACACACACACACATACACAAAACTGAACTGAAATGTATGTAGTATCGTTCGATAAATTAAATCATTTTTTCACATTTCAAACACAACTGATTGCTTGATTGTTGACTGAGATCTGACTCTGAGGACAACAAATTGAAAATGATCTCGGCACGTCCGTCTTTTTCTGTCAACAGGATCGTGGCTTTCGTGTGTCTCATCAAGTCGACTTCTCTTTGGAGGACGAGCTCCAAAAAAAATCTTTCAGTGTTTTCTGCGCCATAACAACCTGTAATAAATTAAATTAAAATTGCATTACGTTCATAAAGGTTATAAACTGGACAGTAATAAAATAAAAGTGACCACACTCTCTCTCTGCACTATATAATACTCATTGTATACTTAACACTACACTGTACGTCTGCATCGACTACAAACAGAAGAGTGAAGGCCGGACGGTCACAGGCAAACAAATTGCTGTTGTTCACATCTGCACAAAGAATAGTATTTCTACATAGAGGGGAGTTACGAAGCACGCGATACACGGGATGTAGATAATACGCAGACGCCAGTGTGACGGCGTGCAAAAAGGGGAGGGGATTAGTCACAGCACTGCTCGCGACTTGTGTCGAGTCAACCGGCATTTCGCTCTCTTCATCGCATTCGACGACTGGACTATTCTATCGGCAGCGCACATTGTTGCGAGTGCCAACATGCTTTAATAAAAACTTGTGGCGTTTTATGATGTAATGAAGGCGTGGAATCGAAGAGACGTTACGGGGTTAATTTATCGAAACTTGTGTACACAAAAAGTGGTGGGGCAAAACACATGTTTTGCCTCCCCCCCCCCCCTTTTCCAAATCAAGACGATTTGGGGTGGACTGCCCTTGCTGCCCCCCTCCACAACTCCGGCACTGCTGATGCTGACGGTCGAAAAACAATGTAGTGGCTCTCAATGGAGTAGCCATGAAGCATGATAAACTTTATAACAGTAAGAAACTTAAGCTATAAGGTGTTCTGTATTGTCAGTGCGTGATATTTGTATGTATCTTATTGATATATATTAGTAAATTTGAGAAGTTAAAATGTAGTGTCCGAGGGACATGATAGTGGGAAGTGATGTCAAGTAAAGTAAAAATAGTGAAGCAAATGGAGGACAGCTATCATAATTGTTGAGATGAGTAATAAATTGTATTGTACCCTAAGAAAGAGGGTAGGCGCCAGTCATCTGAGAGAGAGAGAGAGAGAGAGAGAGAGAGAGAGAGAAGAGAGAGAGAGAGAGAGAGAGAGAGAGATATGTACAGAGTGTATAGCATATATAAATAAGTACCCTTTGTGTTATGTTTTAGGTGTCAGTAAAATAAGTTGTACTTTAAACAATTGTGAAGGGTGAAAATTTATATTTTACCACTCCATTTTACTAAGATATACATGAGAGTAATACATCCCATAAATGTTAATTATTTAGTCAATGGGAGAATTTGGCGTGACACAGACTGTTGTGACAGATATAGATGTAAGTTTAAATAGTATTGATTTTTTTTATTTGTTTTCAATATTCATAAACTTTTCTCTGCCGGGGTTAACTGGGAAGGTAGTAGATGGGTGAGCTAGATCAGGTGGAAACTGGACTTCACCTCGCTCTTCAAGACAGCGGAACAGACTGGACTAAGTTACTCATTTACCCTCAGTTTAGGACTGTGTGTGTGAATTAACAAGACTGTGATTACAGTGAGAACCCTAAGACTTTCAGTTGAGATAAGTGATGGTTTCCAAACGAGGAATTATCCTTCAGGGGACTCTGAATCTGGAAGTCTTTGGTGTATTGTGAAGATCACACTGTAACTAGTCGTGAGGGTGTTGAGAGCGATGGTCGTTCTGTCTTTCTATGGACGATTCCTCGCAGTTCCTCTGCGATAGCAAGAGATTGAGGAACTGCTGTGTCGGAGCATTATTGGGAGGTGTACATGGGTACAGGGATACTCATGCTCCCTGGAACTTCCACACTGTTGACGAGATAACCGCAAGACGACCCCTCACTTTGTCTCGACCCTCTGACCTGGTTCCATTGGCCGAAGATATCCTTGGTGGAGCAGATGTGTGGCTGTGACCTCTGACCAAGTCCTGGGGGTTTGACGCGTCCCAGTCTAATAAGTTGGCCGTGCTGAACCCGAAGAGGCGAGCAGTGGATGATGATCTCCAATGGAAGATGGTCTCACTACTACACAAGAGTGAGGAGAGTGTGTAAAAGATTTCTATAAAATGGAACTGTCCTGATGCTGGCTAATGGATCGATCAGCTCCGAAGATTTTGTATTGTGTGTGTGTGTTTTACCTGAACTATTGCTTTGTTTTTTCTTCTCCTTGAAGTTATAGGTAGATTAGCTTTTGGAGAGATGGGTGGGTTATTGTTAAAAATGTGTTTGCTTCAATACTTACTATTTTGCGGAATAAGGTAACAGTCAGTACCTTGCTTCTCCCTTAGAGTACCCGAAGTTATTTGAAATGATTATTGCAACTGTAAAAACAAGTTATCATTGTTGGTATTATGTCGTGCCTAATGCCCCAGATAGTACTTTGATATCACTTTTAAAAGAGGCCTACGAGCCTCCGCTTAAATATATTAGATTTTTTTTTGTTGTTCAGTGTTTTCATACTCAATGATAGTTTTTTTTTGTGTGTGAATATTAAATTACTTGAGCCTGCCAAACAGGCTTTATTTTGGATTAACCATTCATCATAGTTCTGTTCTTTTAATTACATGTTTGAATTCAACTCAAATAATCAACGGAATTGTTTTCCTTTTCTCAATTATCATTTAAACAGAACTGTAAATAATTTCCTTGATCAAGTTTAATTTAATTTTTGTTTTGTAAACTTCAATTATTTTATACTCACAACTCATATGGCAACTGTTCCTATATGATTGTTTTTTTAAAATATTTATTGTTTATTTGTTGTTAAATGGATTTTAAAAATTCTATTTGCTGTTATTGATGATTATTTTTTATTAATATATATCTGTTGTCAAAGTTGAAAACTCGGTGTTCTTTGTTCTGCTATTTTGCGAAGACATCCTTGACTCCCCTTGTAACCGACATTCGATCTCTCACACCAAAACATGTGATGTTTTAATGTTTACTTTTGGGTTAAGGGTACTTGCTAGTTATTGTAAGGACACATAGATGTCAGTGACTTTGCACGCCATGAACACATCCCTCTTTGGTACCAACAACTACGAATCGGTCTTTGTATTTCTCGCAGCAAGCAAGTATTAGTCGCCGCCCCTTCCTTCCCATTCATCCCCCCCCCCCCTCACAATCAATGTTTTTTTTTATAGTTTTGGTTTAAATTATCCTGAACTATGTTTGCAAATTAAATTTAGAAACTCAGTATGGACAAATGACCCAAAGTTTTGAGTGTTTAGTGACATTTTTTAGGGTTTCAGTCTAACCAAGAGAGTTGTAGTTCTGTTTAGTACAGATTGTGAAGGCAACCTGTCACTCTCCTTAATAGAGTGAATTAATTTTTTTTTCTGTTTGTGCAACAGGTCTATTCTGTGTTCAGGGATTACACTTTCGGGCATTTTAATGTGCATTGACTCCAACTTTTTTTCCCTTTTTAATAATTTGACTTGGAGTCACCCAGTATTGTTTTTTTTTTTTTGCAGTAATATTTAATTAAGTTTCCCTTTTATCCCCTTCCTCCCCGTAACAATTTGATTGACTTAACAGAGGTTATTGATGATTGACATGATGAAGATGAATATTTACTTTTTTTTTCGTTAGCCAGTATAGCTTTTTCCTTCCTCCCTTCGTCATCCCTTTGCAGTATAATGGAGATTTTTTTACCGACATGGTTAAATTATTGTACAAAAATGTAGGATGCAACTACCAAGGCCTTCCCGAGTAACCCACATAGGCTACACATGTTCAACTGGACGCCGGCAGCCTTGGCGCTCGTCCTGGCAACCAGTGGACAATGCAGTATCACGTACGTCATGTACTGCAACAGCTTAAAGGCCACTCACTTTATACTAGGTCATTCATGGGAATACTAAATGGAAAATGCATTTAACGATATAGGTTTTGTTAAATAAATTAATCGGAGATGCATGTGTATACCTAGCACACACGGTTTTCCTATGCTCGTTAAAAGCGTATTGTGGGTTTACTAAACAGAGAGCAGCAGAGGTGAGGCATATAAAAGAGGCCACCTTAATAAATCGCCCACTTGTAAAGATAGAAGAAAATGGTCCAGACAAACGTTGTTTGGGGTGAAAGAGGTCATAATATGACGAGACGAGTTTGGTGTTACGTCGAGGGGTGAAGGAGTTATGGGGGTTAACGTCGGTTTTGTAAATGGAATGACATACTTTATTACACACCTCTGAACAACTCTTCGCTAGATGAATGCGAACATATCTCACACGTACTAGAAATGTGAACATTAAGGTGGAGTATTAGTTACAGTTTTGTTGGTCGATCTCAACGGAATTTAGTACACTACTTTGTTAAGCTATTTTTATTGTGTATACCTGATTTTGATAATTTTTTTACAATTTTAGTAGAGGTATTTAATAATCAATTTCATTAATCTGTCTCTTCATAATACGAGACCTGTTAAAAATATGTGTACGAGATTTTGATCATTGACATAGGACCTACTACAACCTTCTGCTTTGTTGTGATGAAATTTGGTTTACGTAAGTAAAATATTTCTGTTATTAAATAATATTTATTTGCACCTCTGCATAAGGTCAATGAGCTGACTTCGGAGAAATTATCCACTATACATTATAGAAAATTCGGATGCAGATAAAACTAGGATATGCTACTTTCCAAGTCATTATGCTTGCATTGTATGGCTAGAAAACATATTTTCAACATCCGAGAAAGCCAAACTAATTGTATAAAAAAAAGCGTCAAATTTTCGCTGGCGATGAGTGCAGGGTCGTGGGAAATTGTTGCCCAATCTGTACATACACAGTGTGCCAGGGTAATAACTACAGCATCTAAAGAAGAAACAATAACCAGAATTTTTATTGCTGCCACACATCAATGGCGTACCCGAAAATGCCAAACTACGTGTATTTAGAAGCATAAAATTATTTGTGTACAGACCATATCACTTGATTTCCAGTTATTTGATAAAGTCATGATTCACCCTGGTAGTGGGTTCTCAGCCATCACTGGTTCGACTTTCTCTAGATGTGAGCTAGCGTGGTCATAAGGACGACTCCAAAAATTACTGACTCAAGAGAATGAATGAAAAGAAAAGTTAAAAATAAATCGTCCCCGAAAATATTTAGTTCGCAAACATTTACATGTGCAATACAATTTTTTTTTAAATTTTATTTTAATTGCAAAACTAACTATGGTTTCTAGTCATTGTCTAGCGTGTATTGTAATGGAACTTACGTTCTGATTATTACACTAATAACTGCGTACATTGCAGATATATATTATTTATGTGACGATTAATATAATACACTAATCTAATCAACATTAATCAAAACGCCAAAAAGCAGTGAGGAAAACATGAAGACAACACGTTTTGCTACACTATTGTACAGAAATACAAAGTATATTCAGCAGAGAAGAAATTATGTTTTGTAATGCAAACTTCGCTTTACAGCTAGCCCCACGTATGGGAGTTAATTCTGTAGTGTTGTAGGGAATGCTCAAACAGATATATGCCACTTTTAATGTAGCGAGTGAATTGAAGTAGACAGTGTGTGGAAATAGGTATGTAAATAAGTGTGAGCTAGGTGGAGCGTAAGTATGTTCTCGGCATTTTATGAGCTAAAATTACTTTTGCAATATGAAATAGCCACACACACGCCATAAGTGTTTGGGAGACCTTTCAATTGACACACTTACCATTAAATCACTTGGACTCAACTGGAACCGACTGACAACAAAACACAGGGAGACAAAATATTCCCTTCAATCCAGAACACATCTACTACTATAACTACTTGGAAAGATACTGCCATTAAAAAAAATATATCCTACGTTTATTATCATACAATCACAATGAGAAAACAACGTTAATTAGTGAAGCACAATATTTAAATTTAGAATAATGCAGAAAAAAAAATCCTGATGAACATATGCAAAGTTATACTACATGCTCTAATAGTGGCCATAACTTAAGCGAGACGCCATGTTATAGCCATTTTATAAATAGTTATGTTACTTCTCAGCAATAAAATATTACTCTCACACCGTTCCCGGGAGCACGGCTTTTTAATTGTACTTCATTGGGTTAAAATAAAAATATTCAACTGCAAATACTGTAGACGTCAATTTATGAACTAAAGATGGCGTCTGACGCTATAATAGTGTTAAGTCAAAAGTCGGTTATACTTAAAAAAAAATTGAAGCTGAACCAGTAGTTATCTAACGCGGGCGAATAAAACGCAAGGAAAAATGATGTCACTCTCTATCTGTAGGAATAATGCAAGGAGGCCTCCGGGACGTCAACAGAAATCTTCCGTAATTATGGTTCACGGACCTAGGCACTCGCACTACAGTCCAATCATGTACCTTTCACGCATCGCGGGGGCGAACTAAACTGAATAAAATAAGTAAGTCGTTTACACTGCAGACCTCTTCTTCTTTTCTTTAAATATTCCGCGATAGTTAGTACGTGTGCTGAAATATCAAATCCCGACTCCCGCAACATTTTCCCTACATATCTGATATAAATCCCTACCGGGCGCGTAACTACAAATACGTCCCGCCTAGCGTTCTTCTTCCTCTGTCCTAAAAACCTGAACAGACAAGCTAACTTCAAAATGAATACAGCTGAAAACGGCCAATCACATGACGGCTACTTCGTTTAGCAAATCAACAAACATGGGTTGTCATGACAACGGCCTTGTCTCCTAAATTTAATCACAAATTGACTGAAAATTACCATGCACAAACAAATAGAAACAGGCATAATTAGAAGTAGCACTAAACAAATGCAAAACATAAAAAACACAAAGTATCCTTACTATAGGCAAATCTATTACGATAATCACTAACACATGAGATATTAATAAAAATAATAAATTATCTTCTGATTAAAATATTGTGTTTACTACCAAAATGTTTGACTTCTGCATGTAAATTAGGTGGCTATTTTCCAGTCGTTACAGTGCGAAGTGAAATAATTTGTAAAATTATATATTATATATATATTTTTTAACGTTTGACTAGAGCTATAATTACCGACTGAAAAATTCTGCGCATTCATTATCCTATAGGATAGACCCAACAATCCTCATTGCAGTCGTGTAGCTGTCTTTATAAGAAGCCCGTTTTGGGTTGCACAAAAATTAGTTTGTGATGTAATTCCTAAATCAGCATAAAAATAACAGTCCTTATATAAAATAATTGGTAGCTCAATTGCAAAACTGACTTTAAAATGTAAATATTAGAAGTCTAGCGTGTCACAAAAAGAATTTATGAATATTCCCAAACCAGCCTACATGTGCATATTTGCACCATCACTATACACCTGTTTAATGATTGTGAACTATAAGCTAGTTGAGGAAGTGGTAATATTGTTTTTTTTTTTTTACACTGAGAAAACTATTATGATTTAAGATCCAACAGGACAGGGTTCCGAACCTATATCCATCGCTGTTGAATTCTGTCTCTTGGCAACCACGGCCATCTTAACATTTTTGGCAATTTACTTACTTTTAAAGAAAGTTCAACGCATGGCATGTACGTAGATATGCATAAATGTCAAGTTATGCAAATTCGTTGGTTTAAATCGTTTCATTGGTATTGTTTTTGACGCTGTTAAGCATCAATAAATACACTTACAAACACTGTAATACTTTTAATAGTCAGAAAAATTACAAATGATTTCTCGAGCTTTAAATTCAAAGATAATCAAATGACTCGGTTGCGCTATAGCCAACCAAATACATGTCAGTACTGCACCAAACAGATTTTGTTGTCGCAAAAACTTATATAACAATGGACACATATAACTGTTATCTAACCGTACACCTATTAACTTTAAACAAAATATTTGACTAACATTATATTTATAATTTTGACGAAAACAAAACTAATTACCTGAATATACATATAAAATTGTTGCGTATGTATCCATAAATGCGTTTAAATGATTCTGGGACTGTTATATAATTATTCTACTTAACAAGTTATGTTTAAATGTATCGGTTGGTTAAAGGGAATAAATTCACATGTTTAGAGAAACATCAGATTGTTTGAGAGAACAAAATATTGTTCAGTGTAAAATTGCTTTCAAGCAACTCTATTACAACCTGCAGCTGAATCTTTTACTCGGCGGAAGCTTGTATTTTAATGTATTGTATTGTAAAGGGCTATTAACGTCCCCAGGTTTTATGCTTCAAAGCTTACCAGGGGATGTTATAACCTAACTTTAATTAACGCCCATACCTTGCTCGGGAAACGAACCCATGGCCTCCCAAACCCCAGATCGGCGTCGCATCAACCGACTGCGCTACGGGAGGTCGGCTCGGATGCTTGTATAGATTCATACAGTGTGACTTTTTTAGGAGATAGAAACTTCATTTCTTTCGTCTTTCTATGTGTAGAAACTTTTGTTGCAGTGTGTTTTTTGCCAGAACAGTTACTTGTGTGCTGTAGTGATCAGTCAATGCCACAGTTTATTTTCATTATAAACTATACGTCGTTATTAGTACGCATTATAGCACTTATGGCAGTCATGTAATTAATATATACCCATACTTAATAATATGTGATCCCAACAATAACTCATGTGTTCAAATAAACATACGTATGTATCTGTGAGTATAAAGTGAATAGCTTCGCAGATAATAAATGATAATTCAGGATTTTGTTAAAAATATATTTGATTTTATGTAAATGTCCAGCATATTCATAAAAAATTGAGCTAAGGAACGTAAATTGCTTTCTGTATTTTTTGGCGTCAAGTAAAACTACTGGAGCGGATTTTCCAAAATCGTTGTGAGTGTGGTAAGTCTTAAACCGAAACTTAGGTATGTAACTTCCAATATCAAAAGGAAGACAAGTAAAAATTTAATTTTTCATATGAAGTTTTACTTCCCAGCACGTATTTTTATGAACATATCTTTGTTGTATTAGCTTATTGTTACATTGCAAAGTGTGAATAATCCTACGATGTCAGAAATGAACTCAGCAGAGTGAGTTAGACTACTATGTTTTGGTTAATACCAGGTTGCTGTATACAGCTTGACATGGTAATCACAGTTATTCCGACAAGCAAACCCATGGTCAGATTTGGTTGTATCGCAAGCTGGTTGGTACGACTGGTAACATGCATATTCATGGTCATGCTGAATTGTATTTTAATCCATAATAAATCTTTTTTACCGTAATAATCGGCATATTCATGGTCATACCGAACTGTATTTTAATCCATAGTAAATCTTTTTTGCCGTAATAATCGGTTTATGTTTTGTTATTGCATCTGTTCCCTTTTTTTTTTAATTAGCCCATAGATAACATTTATTGGTAGTAGGATGTTGGTGGTATTATAAAGTATATATCGTTTGTGCCATAAAGGAAGCCTGACTAACTTTTACCTGCCATTACCCTTGCACCTAACGGACCAGAAAAATGAATCTGCACCTGCATCAATAAATACACAGACAGATACGTGACTGACAGTTGACAGTGAAATTACAGTTCATGAAGGGAACTTATTAAGAGGAATACACCCTTCCGGTGTATTAAGGTTGTAGTTTGATAGTTCATTTCTGATCCAATATACAGGATATCAATTGTGCATTTGGTTGTTGGTTGTGGTGACTGTAACATTATGAATCATGCTTCATAATTACATTTATTTATCATAATTGTACTTCTGGAGTAATTGTGATGACATTGCTGTTTGTTTGACTGAATTCGGTTCATTGGTTCGGATTTTAGAGGTGAATTTGTGAATACAGCTTCTTTCGTAGAGTATTTTCGTAGTGAATGCTATTTGTGCGCGCGAGGACCCGCCTAGTATTACTCCGGGTTGACGCATTCTAAGATTTAATCTTGGCGTTTAACATGGGAGTTAAGTTTTCTGCCAAGCCTTCCCCTGCTAAGGTGTTGGTGCAATAAGATATTGCGTGGCAATGTCGGGAGCAAGAAATTTATTTTCTATCTTCCGAATTCCAACATCTATAGATACCTGATTTTCGCAAAGCGTTCCAAACAGCCTTGGTTTAGATGAGCTTCGTGTAAACCAGAGTTTTCTTTGGTTACTGACCACGTGTCCTTGAGAGAGCATTTTGCGGAATGTGACTTATCCAATCTAAATTTGGTTACTCTGTTTCTAAACCTCTATGGTTTGCGTGAAATCACCCAAGACATGGAAACGATAAAACCATCCAGTGGGGAACGTTGTTCAGAGCTAAAATGTTTTTAAATACATATGGCGGAAACTCTTTTCGAAAAAATAATGTGCCCCTATCAATAATAACGGAATATTCATTTTCGATGCGGCGAAGTGGTGGCCGAAGACTCCGTCTTATTTGATTCTGAACCACACTAATCCACTGGAAATTTTTAATTCCGAACGTAACAATCTACGGTTAACAAATGTCAATAAAATAACCATTTTCCTCATTGTTCTGACTTGAAGGTTGAAGCCTTGAAACGTAAAGAGAGTTGACAGTTTTCACTAAGGCCTCAAAAGTAGTTAAATTTCCTTGGCTGAAACTTCCACGAATACGTGGATGTTCCTATTGGTATTGTATACTGGTATTGTATAACTCTCCCCTGGTCAAAACTATTTAGGTAGATCTTGCACCATTTGACTGGTTGGTACTGATTTTTGTGCAATAATTTTGCATACTGATACTTTATGGCGTACGTTTATAGTGTGTTTAGTGTTTCTTTGTTGCGCAGTGCACTTACCTTTAAACTAAGTTGTAAGCCTATATCGGTTCTGTGTCAGTACTGAGTTTCTTGATAAAAAAAAATATATGTTTAATTTAAATAAAAAAAAAAATAACTGATTTAATTTTGGTAACCAACTTACAATACTGCGAAACTGTGTAAATGAACAGATAAGAATTTGAGGAAACCATCGCTAACTGTGCGTAAAAGTTTTGCAACATTTTTAAACACTTAAATGCGATATACGCATTCTCTTAATTTGTATACTTGAAGTATGTGATCGGAGATCATATAATATGCGTGTATGCACATGTATATATTGTCCCATTAGCACACGTCTTTTCATGGCTTAGAAAGTTTTCGAGATTTTTCGTTAAGTCTACCGTTTGAAGGCAGTGGGGTCTTGGTCCGCTTGTTGCGAACATCAGGCTATTCTTGCAATCTGGGTGCTAAGAGAGCTTTTGCAGACCGCTACTGTAATTGGAAATGGAATGTGATTTTTTTACACATTGGGAGCTTTTGGCAGTCGGCACGTATGACTTCGGACGGGCCCCACTCCTAATTGGCTGATAGCGATAGACCCTAACGTCTTCACGCCTAGGTAAAACTGGGAAACCTTAATGCAATAGAAGTTTTATAAAAGAAAGGACTGAACAACCATTTGTGTGAAAGGAACATAGACTCACGATCGGGCTTGTAGCTTGTTTTTTTCATGGGGGAGGGGTAGCCCTCTAATAATTTTTACTCCCCCCCCTCCTTCTCAAATTATAGTTGAATGATTATTTAATTTTTTTTTTAAACTCGTCACAAAATGATAAATTGCACCTCTGACTAAACGAAACTCTGACACTAAACGAAACTCCAACACTATCATTAATTAAAAAAAAAAAAATGGTTTATTTACTCTTAAGTTTGCACACAGGAGCTATGAACTTGAGGTCATCAGATCAACTGTAAAGTGTGAGTTGGTTATCTTTGTATGCCCATCATCTTTGAAACGCCTGTTGGTTCAGCGATGGACTGGAAACTTAGATTCAGTAAAGTTTATACATTCAGACAAAGAATTCGTTGTTTCCACACTTGAATTAAACCTCCACTGAGCAGTTTGGTCACTTGAAAACTGAAGCGATTGGGCTGCTCAATCAAGTGACTGGATTCCCATTTTCCTTTCTCACTGAAGTTATGCTGAAAGTACTAAGCTATCTAAAGCCTGTGACATCACTGCTACAACAGAAGAACTTAGACATTGAAGCTGCCTTGAAACTTGTGGACTGTCTTCGAAATCAGTTGCAGGATATGAGAGATGATGATGTTTTTCATACAACCTTTGCAACTCTACTACTGTAGTAGCACCGTCTCCAAAACGTCTTCATAAACTTCCAAAACCGCTCTGTGGCTGTGTAGTTGATAGTGGTGTTAATTGTGAATGTAGAAGTGAAAGTGAATTACAAATAAGAAGTCTTTACACTAGTATTATTGACAATTGTGCACAGGAACTAGAAAACTGATTCTAAGAAAGACATAATAGTGTGTAGTTGCAGCTTCTAAGCATTTTCCGGAGGTAGATAGTAGTGACGAGCTTAATTGAAATCCACTGTGTGACATATTGATGCACAACTCTGATAATTGCAGAAAGTGGAAAAATTTCAGTTCTGAACTTCAGTTGGCAAAATCCCTTATAAAAGAACAGCCATCACTAACACAGTTTTCGGTGGAACCCTCGAAATATGGCAGTGCATTTCCTGGAATAGATCTCTTATTTGAAGCCACATCAACAATCCCTATCAGTACTGCAACAGTCGAGAGCTGTTTTTCCCAACTAACTGAAGTTTTACGGCCACAAATATTGTCAATGCTACATAAACGTAAGGCTGATCTTGTTCTCTTAGGTTTTAATAAAGACATTACAAGAAAATTGGACTTAGATGAACTTGTTCTGCATTTTAGTGCATCAAAAACGAGGGAACTTTTGTTGTAATTGTGAAAACGAGCTAGATACTGTACTTTGTATAAGAAAAAGGGTGTTTGTTCTTATATTTCGGCATAAAATGAGCAATATACTTTCTATAAAAAAAAAAAAGAGTATTAATGAGTGACATACTTTGTTTGATAAATAAGAATGTTTATTGTTACGTATATTTCAGTGCAACTGTTCATAAAATGAGGTTCATTCTTTGTATAAGAAATAAGAGTGTTTATTGTTATATTTAAGTACAACTGCTAATAAAATTATCGATAATCTTTGTAAGAAATAAGAGTGTTTGTTATATTTAAGTGCAACTGTTTAAAAAATGAGCTACATACTTTGTATAGGAAATAAGAGTGTTTATTGTTATATTTAAGTACAACTGTTTACAGGGAAATTTGAAAATGAAGTCATATTGCGTTTATCAGAAAATTTGTTATAGTTAGTATTGTAAGAACTTTCAGTTTTAGAAAAGATGATAAAATTACCACCAGCATATTGTTATTTATTTAGATTCATAATTTAGCTTGTATTAAAATTACGTAAGGGTTTGCTTAATTTTTTAATGTGTTTTACTAAGGTCAATGTTTTATTTAATAAAAATATAGCAATTAGTAGATGTGAGAGATGCTATCCGAGAATAATACATTTAATTTATTTGCATAAATATACACACATTGACACATATTGTATACGGAGAGCCGTATTTCCCACGTTGCCCTTGTAGGCCCATGAGAAATTTCCGTCCCCTCCCCAAAGCGTTATTTTTTATTTATTTTTTATTGTACAATCCATAGCAACGAGATCAGATGCGTCGTCATTACAACATTAATACGTTATAAATTACTGAAATACAAAGATTAGCAAGTAATAGTCATAAACAAGATAAAATTTATGTTATTGAGTTAACTTGTTAGAAAACTCTATAATTTACGATGTTAAGCTTAACTTTTTATTTGTAGGCTTGAAAACCCGAAACTCAGCAAAGATCTACTAGAAAGTCTCATGCCACAACTATACCAGTCCCCTGATAATATAAAACTGGAAGTTCGTACTGGCGGATATCGAGGCAGCAATGACCTTCGTTAATATCATAAAGGAACTGACTCCCAAACAACAGTCTCTTTAGTTGGATTTATCTTAGAATAGGTATACATTTTACTCTAGCACACAGCATACAAAAAACACGGAAACGTTTTTTTTTTTTCTCTCTCTCTCTATGTTATGCAGCCCCCTAAAAAGTGCCGCTCTAGGCCCGGGCCTAGTCGGCCTAATGGAAAACCCGGCCCTGAGTATACATATGTGATTACATATACACACACACACTCTCTCTGGTGGGGCAGTAATTGGCCCCGCAGAGCTTTAAGCTTGGCTACGGACCCTCTCACGATTACCGTTAGAGCTGTTACACATGGACGCGGATTGCCTACCCTCCGCCACCCTCTTGTGGGGGGGGGGGGCAATACCAGGCGTTCTTTCACATGCATGCGGACTGCACTACGCATAGTTCCAGTCAGCCTCGAGACATGGTCAGTGTCACATCAATAATGGCCACGTATTTGTGTGCCTCCAGAAAACGGAGAAGAAGATTACGGCGGTATTGGGTGCATCCGCTAGTTGCACAGAGAAAGCTCGAAGGTTCGTTTGTGACACTGTACATAGACCTTAGGAAAGATGAAAACAAGTTTCGTAACTATTTTCGGATTTCGGTGCAATCGTTTGACGAACTGGTAGAAAAACTGGAGCCGAAGTTAAAATTACAACATGTTGTTAGAATATCCATGTGTCCAACGGAACGTGTTGCTGTTACTCTAAGGTAAGGTAAAGAACGATCTTCTAAAAGAGTGCATTTGAGGTGTGTGGCGTGGAAAGGGAAAAGGGGCCTCTATTAGGCTCAATAAATGTCGCAGGAGAGCGAAAATGCCATGAGTGTCTGAACACAATGTATGATTAGCTGATGATAACATTGAATGTACTGTAATGGAAAGGCATTTTAATAATGACCCTAAGAAAAGGGTAAAATAAACAGCAAATAGAAGATGGATTTTATTTAAAATATAAATTCTGTTTGCTCATGAATGTATTTTTGACTTAATAAAAGTTTAGACATTCATCGTCCCTGTTAAACTGCGAAACAAAAGGCGATTCTTAAATATACATTGTTCACGGTTTATTATTCAAACATAATGAATCAAATAATAATTTTCTGCTTTAGCCGGCAAGATGCTTAATTTCCCTTTTCTCATCAGAAATATGTTCTTTTCTTAAAGCAACGTCAAACACTACATGTTATCAACGTGTACAGACATCTTGCAAGCGGCAACACTTCCACCGACCTCCACTATTCCTACAGACTTGGCATATGAACTATTTCAGAAATTGTTCGAGAAGTATGTCAGGCAATTAGGGATAACGTCGAAGATGAACTACTTCGGAGATATGGCAAGAGATAAGTAATGGTTTTCAGATGTCAGCCGACTAACCCAACTGCATTGGGACCGTCGACGGCAAACACATTCGGATAATAAAACTTATCAAAGGCGGTTCACTTTATATGAACTACAAACATCTTTTTCAATTGTATTGTTGGCAATTTGTGATGCCAACTATTGCTTCTCTTACATTGATGTTGGCGCGTGTGGAAGAAATTGTGATTCGAGTGTGTTCAAACGTAGCGTATTTTGGGACAATATGGAAAACAATTCTCTGAAAATACCAACACCAAAACATTTGCCTGGTTCTGATGGACCACCAGTACCACTTGTCATAGTGGGCGATGAGGCTTTTGCTTTAACAAGAAATGTTTTGCGACCTTTTGCTAGAAATAATTTATCATATAAGACGAAAATCTTCTATGACAGTCTAACCCGCGCTCGCAGATTTATCTAGTGTTCTTTTGGTATTCTCAGCAACAGGTGGCACATTTTTCATAGACCTATTAATGTAAACATAAATACTGCCATTTCTGTCGTAAGAAACATGTTGTGTGCTCCACAACTTTGTGAGAGCAAGAGAGGGATACACCTTCGAACATACACTTTCAGTTGTTGGTTTTCAAGATATTGAAAATGTAGCCACGGTACCTGATATTTCCTGCAAGACAATTCGGACAATATTTGCAGATTATTTTGTAGGTGTGGGAGCGGTACCGTGGCAAGATGCAGAAATTAATTGAACTGTTATACTTCGTGGTATGTAGAGCAAAACGGGTTCCTAATCTACTAGACCTATATGTATCACGTCCGTTAGTAATAATATGTCCCTACGTTTAAAGCTCATAACGTTTTACACTAATACTGTAATTGTCATTTTTTGCGACAGTATAATGAAAGATTGTTTACTTACAGTCATAATTTAAAAACAATGTTGGTTTCTAATAGACTGGACATTTGTTTGCCCCACCTGCGTATTTTAGCGACTTATGGAATGGCAATGACATAAACATTGTAACAATATGCTACATATTTAGTCGCTGTATTTGCTGGAGACTTCATTGTCATAGTTAATTTCAGTTGCCTTGTAAGTATTGTGCGCTACTAGTTGTATGATTAACACTGAAAAACAATCATTAATAAAATGTTTCCCAATATATACGCAGATGTCATAGTTACACGCTAATCTCTCATAATCACGACATTGCTTACAACTTAACAGTCATATTTCTTATGTCGAATATTTCACTATGTTGAACAATATGTATTAGCCTAGAGAAGGACATCAGTGTACTATTTGAGATGGGGTGGTGGATACGGGGGAAGAGGTGTGCGTATTCATGTTCGTAAACGGCGTGTTATTACATCGCCTGTACATAGCACTCAAAGGAAACTCTATATGTTGGTCCGATACTCGCATATTTTCTTTGGTTGACCGTTCATTTATACAAGAATGCAATATACTTCCAAACCCACACCATTATGTAAATGTACCAATTTGCTGTTACTTATTTGTTCCTTTCTTCGTCTCATCCTTTTCCATAAAGCCGTCTACCACGAAAAAACATATTTCCTGCCAATCCTTCAGTATCTTATCCCTATGTTTGTACTCTACATTTGATGCATCTCGTATACGAAGATAAGATTCCACAGCCTTTATTAACAATTCCGTATCGATATTCATAGCTGAAGTGACATGCACTCTACAAGGATATGATAGTGACTGTACAGCACGTGCAGCAGTACTCCGCGCCGGACCTGTGTGTGTCACGTGCACACAGTAACTTGAGCCAATGGGAACACGCGCGCGGACAGCCGTACGGGCTGCGCGAATGACTCCTACGCGTACGGATAATACGCGTGCATCTGAACACCGCCATTCGACTACAGGTACTCCGCTCCGCGCGCGGGTGGCGGAAGGCGGACAATCTGCGTCCATGTGTAACGGCTCTTAAATTATTCATTGGGCCTCTTTTTCATTTCACTCATTTGTTTATCCATTTAGTGGAAATTTTTTTAAATATTCTTTTAATCTAGCTTGTATATAGTTTATTTTACTGTTACAATAAATGTTTAATTTTAAAGTTAACTTTAATTCTATATTTAAACTTGACTTTATGACAAGCCCTCTTGATCGCTTCCAATTTACATCCAACTAAACGAGCGCATTCATTGCCTCCCGTAGAATCGAGTATAGACATAGTAATGTTGCACCGCTATAGTTGCGACCCTTATATAAAGGTACCGTACAGACAGAGGAAAAACAGCAATTGCTTTACATAAACCGAAGAGTGAGTGATTAGAATGCGTCATTATAAAAAATTGTATATATATAAATTATATATATACATATATATATATACACACACACACACACTTACAGTTTTTAACATTGCTAAACCTTTTCCTTTGGCATGAAGCTACATTTATTTACTTTAAACAAAACACGCCAAAGGAATGTGTATTTGCTATAAATAATGTAGTATTACAATTAACAAAAACATATAAAGAAACACTCTAATAACAGGAAACCTATATGTATCTGTAATCCTCTCTTTGAACTAAACCTATAATGTATTACTGAAAACCAAACACCTCCAAGAAATGTTTTCCCTTTCTATACAGAAAGCGTTGTATGGATTTTTATAGTGCATTATTTTCATACTACTCGTTTATTGACAGCACGATTATGGAAATGTCTCAATGGTAATAAATTCAATTATTTGGAGTTATTTGTGAAGAAAATGTTAGTAAATTGCTCAGCATCGACAGAGTGCAATGGTAGGAAATTTTATAGTATCATACATGTGACAAGTAGATATATATTTAAATGTTCTCCAAATAATCACTGTTAGTTAAAATTCGTCTATAATTAGTGGGAATTTAGACAATCTAATTTAAAGCCATTAAAATAAAGAAGACATTACAAATTGTAATGTTCAAATGCCACCAAGTCAGATCTGGCCATGCGTACCTATACTTAATTACATTCATAACAGCGAGCGGCTAGAAAGTCTCTTAATTACGAACGCATATTAATTCGAAATACAATAGTGTGTGGGTAAATAATAAAACTGATTATTAAATATTATTTGCTTATATGTTGCCTTCGCGATTAAGAAATTTTCTGGAGTAGTTATGTTAGTGTATTGTAGCCTACCAATTTATAATGTCTGTTGCACTACTGTATGTAACTTATTCTTCTTCATCTAAATCGTGCAAAGGCACGTTGCCTTGGGCTTGGCCCGTACAGCAAGCAAAAATTCACATTTCGAATACAAGAAACTTCGAAAACAACGAAAAACGTAGTTAAACACGGCAGTAAAATCCTCAAAACTCGACAAAGCCATTATTCGAAAGTCCATTAAACTCGCAAAATCGTCAAACGGCACAAACAGTGACGTCGCAACCCCGGCGCAGAGGTTCAAAAATCCCGAACCGTCGATGGCGACTACAGAAGAACTCTGTATGTAACTATATGAAAACCAGGAATTACTTTATTCGCCAGCCATTATATGCTAAATAACTAAATACATTTTCAGCATGTTGTTGAAAAGTTCTATAAAATCAGCATGGCAGTAATCATTAATTCCTTTTCTTTGTTAACGAACGGAATAACATTTTCAGTTTCTCACAGCAGATTAGAATGCCTATTTTCTCGTTGTTTAAAACTAAACATTTTTTAAGACGAGTTAAATAGGCGCTGGGAATACATGCCTTATCCATGCCCCCCCCCCCCCCCAATTCCCCCTAAATCATTTGAAATTGTAATAAATTTGCAATATTGTAAAGAGTGTTTATTGTTCTTTAATCGGCAACGAACACGAATAAGAGTCTGTATCGCTCGTAAGTCTTGCTATGCTGGTCGAGAGACAACAAAATGTCTCGAAAGAGTGCGGTTCTGCGGGTCTGACCGAGAGCGAGAGAGAGGGCTGACGAGTGTAAAACCTAGCGAGGCAGTCAGAGGCGAGCAGCTGTGACACGTACAGTCTATACTGCATGAAAATCGACAAGGCCAGTCTTGGTTGGTGGTAGTAAATTAACATAGTCTGAAGGAGCGCCTATTTACTAGTGCGCAAGTAGTTGATCTTTCCAAACGTGTACATATATTTGAGCGCTAGTGTAAATGTTAATAACATTATGGCTTCGTGTAGTAAAAAAGTCCCACTATTCATAGTGAATGCCGCGAAATAATAGGAAACGTTATTTCATTTTTTGATTAACAGAAGATATCTGGGAAACATGCGTATCCAATTGAAAGTGCAACAAAGCGAGCAGCAGCTGAAACAGGAAAATCTGAGGCAACAATATGTAAAATACGGAAGGAAATCAGTGTAGGAAAACTAACAGGCAAAAAACTATGTACGCCTGGAAAGAAACGGAAGAGGAACGCCCGAAAAATTGAGTTAGATCATTTTGATTTGTGTGGTGTTCGACGTACAATCCAAATTTTTTATGCTCATAGGAAAGAAGTGCCTACATTAAAGAAGTTACTTTCTGTACTACGAACAGAAATTAATTTCCGTGGAAGCAAGGAAATGTTGCGGCAAATCGTAAAGAATATTGGCTTCCGATTCAAGTCATGCATAAACAAGAGACTTGTATTAATGGAGAGAACAGACATTGTTGCATGGAGGGAAAGGTATTTAAGGAGTCTGGGGGAGAACAGCTTACCGGTGATTTATGTTGACGAAACGTGGATTCATGCTGTGTACACAGTCAGCAAATGTTGGCAAGATCCGCACACGCCAGGTGTGTTGAAGAACGACACGGCAAGCCACCGACGGATTATTGTGCATGCTGGTTCGGATGCAGGGTTTGTTCCAGGTGTGTATCTCATCTTTAAGTCTAAAATCAAAAGTGGCGACTACCACGATGAGATGAATTTTGCGAATTTTTCAAAATGGGTATCCGAAAGACTCTTACCCAATCTGTCCCGTAGAAGCATAATTATAATGGATAATGCATCTTATCACTCGATGCAGACAAACAAAGCCCCTACAATAGCATCAGGTAAGGCAGAAATACAAGAGTGGCTCAAGTTCAATAACATTGTATATGAGGAAGATATGACTAAAGCAGAACTACTCCACATCGTGAAATGTCAACGACCAGCTCCGAAGTATTGCATAGACGAACTTCAAAGAACATGGCCATGAAGTAGTAAGGCTGCCTCCTTATCACTGCAACTAAATGCCATAAAATATATATGGAATATTGCCAAATCTCGTGTGGCGAAGAGCAACGTTTCGCAAAGAGCCGACCAAATTAAGCCACTGACAAATCAAGCCATAAACAGTATTTCTGAAAAACATTGGAAATCAGCAGTGTTACATGTGAATAGGGAAGAAAAGCAGTATTGGAAAAAAGATCGTTGCTTGGAAGAAGAAATGGAGAAGATTGTAATTAGTTTAGGTGGTGACAGTGACAGTGACTGCGAAAGCGACAGTAGCCATGATACTAACAGCTTAGTGACAGTAGCCATGATACTAACAGCTTAGTGACAGTAGTGTACATGGAAATGTAACCGATGGTGAACTTTCAGGTATCAAAGAACTTGAGTAGACTTGAGCATATATTACCGATGCTGCGTAACTTTACAGCTCACATTATATCATTAAGTGTTTCGGTAATTTGTGACACATTCCTTTCAAACAGTCCGCATTTCTTCAGTGTACATTTATCGACATGGGCGGATGCCAGGAACGCACACCAATGTACCTTCCCAGGAGTCAGAATATACACAACACTTGTTTCGAGGTACGTAGTTATTAATGTGATACTTTGCTAATGATTTGTAACGTTAACAGTTGTAACTGTGTTATGTATGGAAACATGTTATTGCTATTATGGGGTATGTTTAAAATATTGATCTGTCAATTGTTTAAATTATATGTACACTTACAGTAATGTGGCCATTGTATAATAGGACAAGGCATAAATGTGAGGAACGTGTGTAGTAAATATAATTTGTTCAGAGGTGATTTGCAACTATATTTAATTATTCTGTTTACGTTACTATGCCAAGCTAGATGTATGTTTTCAATATGTAGATTTAAGTACCATTTTTCAATATGGGTTGGCATAGTAACGTAAACAGTCGCGATTACATTATGTCGTCCATGCAGTATTGTATCGCGTTCGTATAAGTCGAGCTAACATTCCATCGCCTTGGTTTGGGGCGTGGTGACTGCGCGGTCGTGCCTTCCCCTCTGGGCTCTGTCGCCGCATTGGAGGGGTGGAAAGGGGAGAGCGAACCATGCGTACAGCGATGATGGAGCAGGTTCATTTGTAACTTGTCACTCGATAATTGAACCGTTGATTTAACCTCCAACATGGAGGCCATAAGATAGTATTTGGCCATTGCTACTGATTGACTGTCTGTATTGGGATGATCTGAATGAACTCGTCTATAGACTATGGCTACTGGTCACTTCACAGTCTGCTGGCAACCGGTCGCACACCAATGAGATTATATCCATCATCGAAGAACTCATCGAAGCTGGCTACATAGTGCGATGACGAAATATGCCGTTTCCGGCGAATTGCACAGGTCGGCCAGGAGAGATTACCCTTGGAGAAAGTACGTCATGAAAGGGCTGGACGATTCTTTCCAATCCGACCCGATCGAAATGTAAGACTTTGCTCATGTGAATAAAGGCCACAATATACACATTTTCCAAGTATGTCTGCCCAGGTCGCTCAAGTCGAAGAGTGCACATGACGTCACCGAGGCTATGGCAGATGTGTTGAGCAAAGGATACATGCCGACAAATCTCCATACCGACGATGGTAAAGAATATTTTAATGCTACTCTATGTGCACTGATGAAAAGGTACGTCATAAATCACTATTTCACATACTCTGGACTCAAGGCTAGCATCGTCGAGCATATTCACCGGACTCTAAAAGCCAAATTGTGGAGACATTTCACACTCGTTCGCGAGTATAATTCTACCACTCACATGAAGTCTGAAGATATCGTGGACAACTCCCTGCTTCGGTCCGTTAATGCTATTCCGACGAGGAGGGACACTCGCAAGCCTAAAGCCATGATCGGTGCATCTCCAAACAGCGTGGCATTTTTCACAAAAGCTTCTGTCACAATTGGGCGGCAGAATTGTACAACATGGTTCTCATATGACATTGGTACCCGTGCATGTATTACTTGGAGGACCTATGAGGCGAACCCAACGTGGGGGGCTTTTACATAGAGGAGATCCAGCCTACAAAGTTTCCAGACGTGTATTTGGTGTAAAAGGTGCTGAAACGACGTAATGGACGTGTGTACATGAGGTGGCTTGGACACTTGAAGCGTGACGACTAATGGGTCGATGAGAAAGGCATTATGAAGTAGGACGTAGCGATGTTTTTTTAAAGTGGTGATCTGTACATGGAATTTTTTAAAAACTAGAAATAAAAGTGTGTTTTTACCTTACTTTGCATTCATTTTATTCTTTCCTGTCCATACACACGATATTGGGTTGCACATAGATAGCTCTGAAAGAGTGATTAATTCGGTGGTGTTTTAAGAGTCTGTTTTAATCCATCATGATAAGTGTGGTAATGAATGTGTGTTTATCAGCCACTAAAAAATTTATATTAACATGAAAACTTTCAATATTGCATGTTTGTTAAGCTTTTAACACTTTTGAGAGTATACCAGTTTTGAATAAATTTATGACACATGGATTATGTAAAAAAAAAAGTATGTTTTTTACATATATGCATTAATTTTTTTACAGAAAAGAACTTAATACATCAGTTAAAATGTGTTTTTTACTAGTTTTTTCATACACACATAAATTCTAAATTTCAGAGTCTATTAATATTTTGAAGGGAACAGCATCATTTTCTGTGTGGATAAACATGGAAGGCTTACAGGGTGGAACTGCTGCTAGTATAGTCACTAGTGATGGAGTCGTTGGTTTCTTCTGTTGTAGTGTTACTGAAGGATTAGTCACCCCTGTTCGTAGCATAGCCACTGCTGCTGGAAGGTATTGTTCGTTTACATACATATCTGGATTAATTATATAGCTCAGCTTGAACTGATATGCATGTTTTCGGGGGAAATATATCTTCTCTAAGCAGTTTTTTGCCTATATACGGAGCACAAAATTGATTCACAAGGTGTGTCGATTGTCAGTAAACGACCAAGTATACTATCTTCGCACTCGAATCTAGATAACACACTGGAGGTTTCATATGGTGAAAATTCATTCCACTGTAAATGGAAATGTACATTCTCATTACACATTTAAAAGTATATCGAGCTGTAAATATCACCATATTCATCTTTATAAGCTCAAAATGGTTGTATGAAGTTCTCCATCACAGTGTTCGGACCACCAAGTAATCCTAAAGCTGCCTTCAGAAAATAGTTTGTCACCATCGTATTCAGGGTCTATGGTGGTTGGACTGGCTGACTGGTTGACTGTAGACTCCAGTTACCAGACACCAGGCAGGTGCAAAAATGCTGTGTGCTATCTTAGGCTATCTGACACCATCCAGGAGCGAAAACGACTTGTAAGCACGTGCAGAGTCCAGTTACCGTGCAGGTGCAGACTCACTACCACTGCTCTTGACATTGACAAAGTCAGATGCCCCTCGGATAAAATTAAGATGGTAATGGCATGGTGCTTTAAATATAGCAATGGTTCGTTCAAGATGTCTGGCAACTGATATCTACGACTCGCTTGGGTTTGGTGAAGTTAGGTTATGTTAAGTTTGGTTAAGTGAATGTCGAGAGAAATAAATAAAAATATATTCATAGTCTTATACGAGGTGGAGCACATACAAGTATCCCTTGGTTCTACAGTTATATTGCTTGTATTTTTGATATAGCTGTTATGTTGATTGGTATGACGTGATCACGTGTTCGGTTGTATTGGCAGTATGACAAAAGCATAGTTTCGATGGTGTAGGGAGAATGGCTTATTTGTGTGATTAGTTTGTAAGAACAGAATGGTTTGATGGAATGTTTTAAATAGTATGAGAGTGACAAAATCCTTAGCTGGTATGGTTGGTTAGTAATATTGGATGGTATGATATGGTATCTGGGAATTAAGACGATATGGGTGTCACAGATGGTTAAATAAAT
Organism: Dryococelus australis; assembly: GCA_029891345.1. NCBI lineage: Eukaryota > Metazoa > Arthropoda > Insecta > Phasmatodea > Phasmatidae > Dryococelus > Dryococelus australis. The sequence goes on along the minus strand of CM057002.1, from coordinate 85,009,941 downwards.
AGTACTGATGTTATGATAGCATGGTTGGAGCTTATAATTGGAATATTCGATTAGCTCGGCAGCTGGTATGGCTTGTTTATATGTGTAACTTGTGAAGTTAGATGGGCTGAAATGGCAGTCAAAATAGTTGACTGTTATTATTGATCAGTAAGTCTGAGGTATGGTGGTGGGTATGGCCTGTATCGATAATGGCACGAATGAGGCAAAAGTTATTGTATCTGTTTTGGTACTTAGTACTATTCGATTATCGATATGATTGTTAAGTAGGACTGGAAGGAGGAGAGGTGAAGAGGAGTCTGGCGAAGACTAGAGTGGGGCGGTTCGTTAAGTGAATGTCGAGAGAAATAAAATATATTCACAGTTCTTACACGATGATTAGGTTAGGTTATCTCAGGTTAGGTGAAGTTAGGTTAAGTGGATGCCAATAGGTATGTCTGGGAAAAAATTTACAAGTCCTAACATAGTGGTAAGAACTAGTTCACTTTCAACATAGGGTACAAAGTCCCTACATGTAAATACTTAAGCCTAGGGTAGTAAAAAAATATTATTATATGTAAATAAAAAATCGAAATATGTGAATAATCAATGTTCACAATATATAACACTTAGCATATATTAACTAATAGAGTTTTGTATAAGGTTTCAAAAAAATCCAATATGGTGCTGGTCATAGCTGTGGTGGGCTTAGTGGTAGGACGCTTGCCTTCCACCAATGTGATCCATGTTGGTTTCCCTGTGTGGTTAATCACAGATTTTCACGTATAGGATTTATACTGATTGATGCTGCTGGCAGGCATGTTTTCTGGAAGTTTTCCCGTTTTCCCCACCCTTGCATTTCAATGCTGCTCCATATCTGCCATATTTCACCCTCATTGGCTCTCAATACCTTGGTTGTTACAAACCACCAAACATCTCTCAACTCTTCTCGTCTTAATATGTTGGAGTCCATGGTGGTGTAGCGGCTAGCGTATTCGCTGTTTCATGAAACACGCCTTTTTTCTGTATCCCATATACATCCAATACACTTTAGAAAGGACTTAATTTTTTTTTAAATTTTTATTATGCAATATGGATATTTGCACACAATAACATTAACATAAAATATGTAACAGATAAATAATATAATTTACACACTTATTAATTCTAGCAGCTCTACAAATATGTTAAGACTACATTTGGTTACAGTACAAGTTGTTACAATTCCGGTACAGATAGATATTACAGTATAAATATGTAAGGTGTACATTAGATTGAAACACAAGGTATTACATGAAGTCTCCTTATATCAGTCTTGTTCTGCGTTATAGAACAATTCATCTTTATGTAAGTATTCTTCTACGGAATAGAATGCCTTATTTAAAAAGTATAATTTAACAGCTCTTTTTAATTTCTGTAAACTATTAATTTGCTTCAAATGACTGGGTAGGTTATTTATTAGTTTTGCCCCAGCATAGTGTGGATTTGATGTAAATGTTGAGGTTCTGTAGGAGAATAGGTTGAGATGATTAGCTTGTCTTGTGTAGTAATGGTTTATCGCTTTTTTTAACTTCTTTAATATTTTCCATGTAAAAAAATTCTACGGTTCATATACATGCATGATAAGTGAGAATTTTGTTATTTATAAATAGCGGCTTGCAATGCCTTCTTCTTCCTTATTATTTATTAATCTCACTATTTCCTTCTGTAATCTAAAAGCCTTTTTCCATTTTGTTGATTTACCCCAAAATATGATTCCATAATTGATTATGGACTGAATATTTGAGAAATAGTATGCAAGTATTGTATTATTATTACAAATCTTTTTTAAGGTACATGCTGTAAAACACATTGAACTCAATTTTTTACAGACACTATCAACATTCTCATCCCATGTTAAATTACTGTCTACAATGAGCCCTAGAAATTTAGTACTATTTACAGTCTGTAACCCGTCTTCTTCTATTGGTGTGCATTTTTCATCCTGCGTTGTATGTTTATTTATTTGCATGAAATTCATGAGTACATAATTGTTTACATTTAATAGGTATTAATTTATTATACTGGAACCAACTGGACATCTCAGTCACTGTTTGTTTTATATTTTATTTAAGAACAGCGTTTTTTGAACTAGTTACCAAAATGTTTATGTATTCCGCAAACATTGTAGCTGAGCCGTTGGTTATTTGTTCTGCAAAATCATCAATAAATATTAAGAATAAACTTGGTCCCAGTATTGATTCCTGGGCACTTCTACTAGAGTAGTTCTGGTATTGGGCGTAACATTTGTTAAGGCTGTTCACGGTAAAGTGAGCACTTTTTAAGACCCTGCTAATTTTTTTCTTCCGACCAATTTCTAGCTTTGGGCCACTTTTTAATATAAAAATTGCTATATGACTAATCAACACAGTGTATATATTTCACCACTCTCAAAAGTTAACGTCTAAAGCTGCAATCAATTATATTTATTTATGGTTAATGTCTGTTGGAAGGGCATTAAAAAGTGCTCACTTGACCATGAATAGCCTATAATGTGATTTCGTCATAATATCTTACGGAGGTAATCTGTTTTCTGTCTTCAAGATATGATTTAAACATATTATTGGTTACACCTCGTACTCCACACTGTTCAAGTTTTTGCAATAAAATATTGTGGTAGACACAATCAGAAGTTTTTGAAATATCTGCGAATATACCTGTTGAGAATTGTCTTTTATCAAAATAAGCTAATATTATTTCAGTAAAACTGTAAATAGCTTGTTCTGTGGGTCTGCCATCTACAAAGCCATACTGGTGTAATGAAATAACTTTTTTTTTTTAAATTAAGAATTGTGTCAGTTTATTTGCTATCAATTTCTCTTAAATTTTTGGTAAAAGGGCGCAAGAAGAGCAATAGGCCTATAGTTATCCATCAATGCCTTGTCACTTTTTTATGTATTGGTACTACTTTTGCATATCTGAGTCTATCAGGAAAAATTCCATGGAAAAGCCATCCATTGAAAATGTAAGTCAAAGGCAGTTATATTAAAGAAGAACATTTTTTTTTGCAGAGTCATAGGTACGTCATCTATTCCATAGGAACTTTTACTTTTGAAATTTTTAAGTACATTTATATCTTCTTCTGATATAGGTCTGAAAAACAGTGTGTTATCTTTCCAACTGTTAGGTCTTTGGGGTATGTGTGCAGGACTAATATTTGTAGCTCTGTGTTCATTTTGCAATTTTAGTGGGACGTTTGTGAAATAGTCATTAAAACTATTATTTATTGCCTTGATATTTTCGATTTTAATACCATCAACTTTCAAGGAAAGGATAACGTGTTCTTGCCTAGGTATCAATTCATTATTAATGTTCCACATTGCCTTTGTTTTATTTGAGGAGGAGGCTGTTTTTGTCCCTATTATGTTTCTACTTTGCTACTCCGAGTAACCTGTTATATAATTTTTCGTATTGCTTACTGTATAATTTTTGTTTTTTCCCCTATATTCTTATCATTTTAAGCATAGTTTTTAACCTCTGCGCTGAGACTGTTAGACCTTTACTAATCCATTTTATTTTTGATCTGCTGCCACATTTTACAGATTTGAGTGGAAAGGCATGATTAAAATGATAAAGAAATGTATTAATAAAACTGTTTCAGGGAATGTTTTGTTCAGTTAATGTATGATCATTATCTCATTTTTCATTTACAATTAGACTTTTAAATAATTTTACATTTTCATCTAAATATCCATAATTCACCATCAATATTAAAATAAGCTTATCTCCAATTAGTTACCCTCAAAATTAGAAAAATCTAAAAATCCTTAAGAAGGATGAAATAGAGTTGAAATAAAATCACATGATGTTATTCTATTTTACAGATGGTGTAATTATAGGAAAAGATTGGCTTTATCTAAGTTTTCTTTATTTTGACTACCTATGGAAAATGACAAATTGTATAAACATGTAATTTACTGTAATTATTACAGCCTACCGTTAAATACATAACCATCTAAACATACAAGTAAACTTTATTTATTTAACTTAACATCTTGTCGACAGCAGGTTGCTTAGAGAATGGTAAACCAAGAACACAATGAAGGGAATACAAGGAAGGAATTGGTCAAATTGTCTTTATCCAGTCACCCCAGAAATTGTATGGAGTGGGTTCGAGAAACCATGGAAATTGCAAATCATGAAGGCTAAATTCAGTGGCTGTTAGAAATATGAGAACTTATTTGGTTGTAGGCCTGTATTCTTGTATTGATAAACAGCTGATTTCTTGTTGTCACTGCAACTCTGCTGACTGGGGAAGAAAAAAATTTTAAGTTGTGGAGTTTTTGTAAGGTTTAGCCTTGTATTGGTTTACGAGATGATTTGCCATTACTAACAAATGAATTCCATAAACTCCTACACTGAAATAGCAACTCGGCATTTAGAAAAATACGAATCTGCAGTTTTATAAAAGTGCCTCTACCTCTAACGAATCAGCAACTTACAAGTTAGACCTTAAATTCACGGCATGTTAGTAATCGCAATCGCACTTGCAAAAATTAAACACACTGCAATTGTTAATTTACAAACTCTCTATACACAAAATATTTGTGCGATGTCTTTCACGAATGTATCCACGGGTATATACGAATACACTAAACAGTGGTCTCGTATGGCCCTACTCGTACACATTTTCATACTTTAATATTAGTTTTCGTTGGTCGCCATATAAATAAAAAATAGATTATAGTTTTAAGGCGTTTTACATGCGAAATTCACATTTCACAGAAGCAAAAATAACACAAATTTAGAGAAAATTCAGAACAACTAGTGAAGCACTCGCAAGGCTGTTCAATGTCAATGTAAACAAAAGTTGACTCTCTCCCGCATGGCTACTTCACTTGTAACGCACTCGCAGACGACTTCAATATCGTAGCATATTCCATTTTATTACGGTTAAAGTTTTCTCATAACTTTTAAAAGCTCCTATAGTCGGCAGAACATTATTTCCTGGGATATATTCAAGGCAAATATGTAGGGAATGGGAAGCAAAAAACCAAAACACAATATGCAACACTTCCATTTAAACATAAATAATTTATAAATTTACATATTTAACAGCGAAATTTATATCTAGTTATCTGAGACAAACACCCTCACGCTTTATGTATATTATCGTTTAGGTCAAAAACGGTTGTATGTTAATTTATGTCGATTTTTAATACTCGTCAAAATACACGTGAAAGATAGTCCGATACAATATTTTTGGCTACTGTTGATCACGTGACCTTTTGGCCAGAAAACATTTATTGTCTTTGTGGGCTGATGGTAAAACTCACAAATTAGTTGTCGTCTTCTGCTTACAGATGAAAAATATCGTCAACCATGTCGAGCAAGCAGAAATCAGTTGGAGAAAGAAGGAAGGTGCGGGACGTAGATAAAATGGCACAAGCGATAGTTGCTGTAAGGGAGCAGATAATGGGGTTTTTGAAAACATCTCAAGAGTTTGGTGTACCAAGAACAACACTTTTCCGCCTTGCAAAATACCATTCCAAGGATCCAAATCAGACAGCTACAACGAAACTAGGTAGGAAGCCTATTCTTCCAACACATCTAGAAGTAGAACTAGTAAGATACTGTATAGAAATGGAACATAACTTCTTTGGGCTCACAAGAAGCGATGAGCGCAATATGGCCTACCACTTGGCTGTCTTAAATAACATTCCACACCCATTTCGTGATATTTGCACAGATGGAAAAGGTTGGCTTACGCTATTTCTTATACTTCACAAATGTGTTTTGTCGTTATCCCCCAAATAGAACATACAATGTTGATGAGTCAGGGTTGTCAGTTGTTCAAAGCAAGGTTCCGCATGTTATTTCTCCGAAATAAAACATCAAGTTGGCTCGATTGCTTCGGCAGAGAGGGGGTCCTTGATAACTGTAGTTTTGTATATAAGTGCTGGAGGATCATTTGTTCCATCTCTCATTATATTCCTACGCAAACTGATGAGTCCACTTCTCACGAAAGGTGAACCTCCAGGGTCCATTTCGGCGTGCCATCAATCAGGATTGATACAGACACACTTGTTCATATTGTGGGTTAGGCACTTTCTTTAGGATGTGAAACCCACCAAAGAGTCTCCAGGTCTTTTAAACCTAGATAGGCACAATACCCACACCAGGAGGTCATAAGAGAAAACAATGTGTTACAATCTTATATTTACCTTCCCACTCAACCCATAATATGCAACCACTAGACAAGACATTAATGGGTGCTCTTATGACCAGCTATAGTGAAGAAGTGTGTAGCTGGTTGCGACATTCTGGCAGGTCTGTGACTCATTTCGGTGTTGCTGAATTGTTTGGGCGGGCATATTTGAAGATTCAATCTGGAGCAATCGCAGTGAACGGTTTTAAGGCAACTGGGCTTTATCCTGTCGACAAGAATATCTTCAGTGACCATGATTTTCTTGTTAGTGATGAACGAAATGAGAATGCTATTGCCACTACAGAGGAAAGTCAAACTGATGGCACAGTAGTTCTACAGTGTGCCATAGAAAATGATCTACCATTTAGTAGACCTAATTTGAAGGAATGTGTACCCCCTTTGTCATGCTCTTCTTGCAGTAACATAATTAGCCAACAAGACACTTAACAGAATATGTTTCTATGCCAGTTTAATCAATTTCATGTATATCTAACATTCAACATATGAGCGCTCAGAGGAACTGACATAGGAATCTAGGGAATACTGCTTCATCTACATCCAGTATCATTGTCCCAACTCAAATTGTCCCATCCCTAACATCAAGTCTAGAAAACAACAAACATCTTCGGCATCCAGGTGTAGCAGAAAGCCTGGCACATGAGCGAATATCACTTCATCACCATACAAAGAAAGACTACAGAACGAGTCATCCAAACGTCTGTTGTCACAAAAGAAGAAAGACTTGAGAAGAGGACGGCGTTAAAGAAAGTCTACAGTTAGCAGTGGTAGGGAAGCCAAATATCTTGGCCCAAAAAGTCAGGGCAGTGTGCCAAATGAATCTAGCACTTCTGCTGAAGAATTATCTGTTCACGACGATTCCAGTGACATTGAAGTGGAACAGAATGGAACAACTCCAGATAATGATGATGCAGTGTGTATCTTCTGTGAAACAAAGTATTCCAAGGATACACAAGGTGAAACATGGACACAGTGGGCCAATTGTCATCATTGGTGTCATTCCGAGTGCGCCGGCTATGATAGTGCAACATATGTTTGTGATTATTATAAATAAAATATATGCCTAGCTTGTAAACAGAGCAATTTCAAATCAATGTGCACAGTAGTAAACATATACAGTGATTTGTCGATAGTGTAGCATGATAGACTGTACATTATGTTATACTATATTCACTATTCCATATTTGCCACCCTTCTTGTGAATTGCTTATTGTGCAACAAAAAGAAAATTTATTTTTAAAAGTTTTGTTTTCCAAGATAGCAGTTTTGTTGTGCATTATAGTTAATAAACAAAAGGTACTTGAATTATTCCTTGTGTATTACATAATTTCCATTGAAATACAAAAGAGTTATTAAAAAAATGGAGTTGGTATTCCATACTTGTCTTGCAATATAGGTTTAGTTCAAAGAGAGGATTACAGATACATACAGGTTTCCTGTTATTAGAATGTTTCTTTACATGTCTTTGTTAATTGTAATACTGCATTATTTATAGCAAATACACTATCTTTAAGCGTGTTTTGTTTAAAGAGAATAAACCAAGCTTCATACCAAAGGAAAAGTTTTAGCGATGTAAATAACTCTGTGTGACTGTGTGTTAGAGTGTATGTGTGTGAGCGTGTGTGCGTGTGCTTGTGTGGCGCGTTCTAATCACTCACTCTTCGGTTTATGTAAAGCAATTGCTGTTTTTCCTCTGTCTGTACGGTACCTTTATATAAGGGTCGCAACTATAGCGGTGCAACATTACTATGTCTATATTCGATTCTACGGGAGGCAATGAAAGCTCTCGTTTAGTTGGATGTAAATTGGAAGCGATCAAGAGGGCTTATCATAAAGTCAAGTTTAAATAAAGAATAAGAGTTAACTTTAAAATAGAAAATTTATTGTAACAGTAAAATAAACTATATACAAGCTAGATTAAAAGAATATTTAAAACATTACGAAAAACGGATAAACAAATGAGTGAAACGAAAATAAACCCCAATGAATAACTTAACGGTAATCGTGAGCGGGCCCGTAGCCAGGCTTAAAGCTCTGCGGGGCCACCTGTAGAGAAGGGAGGGGGAGATGAAATACTTCCCGACCAGTGTGTGTAAATGTAAACACATAAGTATACAATATGTGTGCATGTGTGTAGACATATGGGCCTATAGGCGGCAACGTGGGAAATACGGCTCTGCGTATACAATGTGTGTGAATGTGTGTATACATATGCCAATAAATTAAATGTATTATTCTCGCATAGCATCTCTCACATCTACTAATTGCTATATTTTTATTAAATAAAACATTGACCTTAGTAAAACACATTAAAAAATTACGCAAATCCGTACGTAATTTTAATACAAGCTAAATTATGAATCTAAATAAATAACAATATGCTGGTGGTAATTTTATCATCTTTTCTAAAACTGAAAGTTCTTACAATACTAACTATAACAAAATTTTCTGATAAACGCAATATGACTTCATTTTCAAATTTCCCTGTAAACGGTTGTACTTAAATATAACAATAAACACTCTTATTTCCTATACAAAGTATGTAGCTCATTTTTTAAACAGTTGCACTTAAATATAACAAACACTCTTATTTCTTACAAAGTATATCGATAATTTTATTAGCAGTTGTACTTAAATATAACAATAAACACTCTTATTTCTTATACAAAGAATGAACCTCATTTTATGAACAGTTGCACTGAAATATACGTAACAATAAACATTCTTATTTATCAAACAAAGTATGTCGCTCATTTAAACTCTATTATTTTTTTTATAGAAAGTATATTGCTCATTTTAAGCTGAAATATAAGAACAAACACCCTTTTTCTTATACAGAGTACAGTATCTAGCTCGTTTTCACAATTACAACAAAAGTTCCCTCGTTTTTGATGCACTAAAATGCAGAACAAGTTCATCTAAGTCCAATTTTCTTGTAATGTCTTTATTAAAACCTAAGAGAACAAGATCAGCCTTACGTTTATGTAGCACTGACAATATTTGTGGCCGTAAAACTTCAGTTAGTTGGGAAAAACAGCTCTCGACTGTTGCAGTACTGATAGGGATTGTTGATGTGGCTTCAACTAAGAGATCTATTCCAGGAAATGCACTGCCATATTTTTGGGTTCCACCGAAAACTGTGTTAGTGATGGCTATTCTTTTATAAGGGATTTTGCCAACTGAAGTTCAGAACTGAAATTTTTCCACTTTCTGCAATTATCAGAGTTGTGCATCAATATGTCACACAGTGGATTTCAATTAAGCTCGTCACTACTATCTACCTCCGGAAAATGCGTAGAAGCTGCAACTACAACACTATTATGTCTTTCTTAGAATCAGTTTTCTAGTTCCTGTGCACAATTGTCAATAATACTAGTGTAAAGACTTCTTATTTGTAATTCACTTTCACTTCTACATTCACAATTAACACCACTATCAACTACACAGCCACAGAGCGGTTTTGGAAGTTTATGAAGACGTTTTGGAGACGGTGCTACTACAGTAGTAGAGTTGCAAAGGTTGTATGAAAAACATCATCATCTCTCATATCCTGCAACTGATTTCGAAGACAGTCCACAAGTTTCAAGGCAGCTTCAATGTCTAAGTTCTTCTGTTGTAGCAGTGATGTCACAGGCTTTAGATAGCTTAGTACTTTCAGCATAACTTCAGTGAGAAAGGAAAATGGGAATCCAGTCACTTGATTGAGCAGCCCAATCGCTTCAGTTTTTCAAGTGACCAAACTGCTCAGTGGAGGTTTAATTCAAGTGTGGAAACAAAGAATTCTTTGTCTGATTGTATAAACTTTACTGAATCTAAGTTTCCAGTCTATCGCTGAACCAACAGGCGTTTCAAAGAAGATGGGCATACAAAGATAAACAGCTCACACTTTACAGTTGATCTGATGACCTCAAGTTCATAGCTCCTGTGTGCAAACTTACGAGTAAATAAACCATTTTTTTTTAAATTATAGATAGTGTTGGAGTTTCGTTTAGTGTCAGAGTTTCGTTTAGTAAGAGGTGCAATTTATAATAGACTTAACGAAAAATCTCGAAAACTTTCTATGCCATGAAAAGACGTGTGCTAATGGGACAATATATATATGTGCATACACACATATCATATGATCTCCGATCACATACTTCAAGTATACAAATTAAGAGAATGCGTATATCGCTTTTAAGTGTTTAAAAATGTTGCAAAACTTTTACTCACAGTTAGCGATGGTTTCCTCAAATTCTTATCTGTTCATTTACACAGTTTCGCAGTATTGTAAGTTGGTTACCAAAATTAAATCAGTTATTTTATTTGATTTAAATTAAACATATAATTTCTTTTATCAATAAACTCAGTACTGACACATAACTGTAATGGTACAAACTACAAGATCTATTGCAATTTTTCATTTTTATAACAGCACATCAAGTTACAAAGAAGCAAACATAGAATTACTGTAACTATGCTAACTGTCTAGAGTTGCATAATGGAACACACACACATACATATATATATATACACACACGTGCACTATGCATTCAAAATTTTACCGATATAGGCCTACAACTTAGTTTAAATGTAAGTGCACTGCGCAACAATGAAACACTAAACACACTATAAACGTACGCCATAAAGTATCAGTATGCAAAATTATTGCACAAAAATCAGTACCAACCAGTCAAATGGTGCAAGATCTACCTAAATAGTTTTGACCAGGGGAGAGGTATACAATACCAGTATACAATACCAATAGGAACATCCACGTATTCGTGGAAGTTTCAGCCAAGGAAATTTAACTACTTTTGAGGCCTTAGTGAAAACTGTCAACTCTCTTTACGTTTCAAGGCTTCAACCTTCAAGTCAGAACAATGAGGAAAATGGTTATTTTATTGACATTTGTTAACCGTAGATTGTTACGTTCGGAATTAAAAATTTCCAGTGGATTAGTGTGGTTCAGAATCAAATAAGACGGAGTCTTCGGCCACCACTTCGCCGCATCGAAAATGAATATTCCGTTATTATTGATAGGGGCACATTATTTTTTCGAAAAGAGTTTCCGCCATATGTATTTAAAAACATTTTAGCTCTGAACAACGTTCCCCACTGGATGGTTTTATCGTTTCCATGTCTTGGGTGATTTCACGCAAACCATAGAGGTTTAGAAACAGAGTAACCAAATTTAGATTGGATAAGTCACATTCCGCAAAATGCTCTCTCAAGGACACGTGGTCAGTAACCAAAGAAAACTCTGGTTTACACGAAGCTCATCTAAAACAAGGCTGCTCGGAACTCTTTGCGAAAATCAGGTATCTATAGATGTTGGAATTCGGAAGATAGAAAATAAATTTCTTGCTCCCGACATTGCCACGCAATATCTTATACGAACCAACCCCTTATCAGGGGAAGGCTTGCAGAAAGCTTAACTCCCACGTTAAACGCCAAGATTAAATCTTAGAATGCGTCAACCCGGAGTAATACTAGGCGGGTCCTCGCGCGCACAAATAGCATTCACTAGAAAAATACTCTACGAAAGAAGCTGTATTCACAAATTCACCTCTAAAATCCGAAACAATGAACCGAATTCAGTCAAACAAACAGCAATGTCATCACAATTACTCCAGAAGTACAATTATGATAAATAAATGTAATTATGAAGCACGATTCATAATGTTACAGTCACCACAACCAACAACCAAATGCACAATTGATATCCTGTATATTGGATCAGAAATGAACTATCAAACTACAACCTTAATACACCGCAAGAGTGTATTCCTCTTAATAAGTTCCCTTCATGAACTGTAATTTCACTGTCAACTGTCAGTCACGTATCTGTCTGTGTATTTATTGATGCAGGTGCAGATTCATTTTTCTGGTCCGTTAGGTGCAAGGGTAATGGCAGGTAAAAGTTAGTCAGGCTTCCTTTATGGCACAAACGATATATACTTTATAATACCACCAACATCCTACTACCAATAAATGTTATCTATGGGCTAATTAAAAAAAAAAGGGAACAGATGCAATAACAAAACATAAACCGATTATTACGGCAAAAAAGATTTACTATGGATTAAAATACAGTTCGGTATGACCATGAATATGCCGATTATTACGGTAAAAAAGATTTATTATGGATTAAAATACAATTCAGCATGACCATGAATATGCATGTCACCAGTCGTACCAACCAGCTTGCGATACAACCAAATCTGACCATGGGTTTGCTTGTCGGAATAACTGTGATTACCATGTCAAGCTGTATACAGCAACCTGGTATTAACCAAAAACATAGTAGTCTAACTCACTCTGCTGAGTTCATTTCTGACATCGCAGGATTATTCACACTTTGCAATGTAACAATAAGCTAATACAACAAAGATATGTTCATAAAAATACGTGCTGGGAAGCAAAACTTCATATGAAAAATTAAATTTTTACTTGTCTTCCTTTTGATATTGGAAGTTACATACCTAAGTTTCGGTTTAAGACTTACCACACTCACAACGATTTTGGAAAATCCGCTCCAGTAGTTTTACTTGACGCCAAAAAATACAGAAAGCAGTTTACGTTCCTTAGCTCAATTTTTTATGAATATGCTGGACATTTGCATAAAATCAAATATCATATTTTTAACAAAATCCTGAATTATCATTTATTATCTGCGAAGCTATTCACTTTATACTCACAGATACATACGTATGTTTATTTGAACACATGAGTTATTGTTGGGATCACATATTATTAAGTATGGGTATATATTAATTACATGACTGCCATAAGTGCTATAATGCGTACTAATAACGACGTATAGTTTATAATGAAAATAAACTGTGGCATTGACTGATCACTACAGCACACAAGTAACTGTTCTGGCAAAAAACACACTGCAACAAAAGTTTCTACACATAGAAAGACGAAAGAAATGAAGTTTCTATCTCCTAAAAAAGTCACACTGTATGAATCTATACAAGCATCCGAGCCGACCTCCCGTAGCGCAGTCGGTTGATGCGACGCCGATCTGGGGTTTGGGAGGCCATGGGTTCGTTTCCCGAGCAAGGTATGGGCGTTAATTAAAGTTAGGTTATAACATCCCCTGGTAAGCTTTGAAGCATAAAACCTGGGGACGTTAATAGCCCTTTACAATACAATACATTAAAATACAAGCTTCCGCCGAGTAAAAGATTCAGCTGCAGGTTGTAATAGAGTTGCTTGAAAGCAATTTTACACTGAACAATATTTTGTTCTCTCAAACAATCTGATGTTTCTCTAAACATGTGAATTTATTCCCTTTAACCAACCGATACATTTAAACATAACTTGTTAAGTAGAATAATTATATAACAGTCCCAGAATCATTTAAACGCATTTATGGATACATACGCAACAATTTTATATGTATATTCAGGTAATTAGTTTTGTTTTCGTCAAAATTATAAATATAATGTTAGTCAAATATTTTGTTTAAAGTTAATAGGTGTACGGTTAGATAACAGTTATATGTGTCCATTGTTATATAAGTTTTTGCGACAACAAAATCTGTTTGGTGCAGTACTGACATGTATTTGGTTGGCTATAGCGCAACCGAGTCATTTGATTATCTTTGAATTTAAAGCTCGAGAAATCATTTGTAATTTTTCTGACTATTAAAAGTATTACAGTGTTTGTAAGTGTATTTATTGATGCTTAACAGCGTCAAAAACAATACCAATGAAACGATTTAAACCAACGAATTTGCATAACTTGACATTTATGCATATCTACGTACATGCCATGCGTTGAACTTTCTTTAAAAGTAAGTAAATTGCCAAAAATGTTAAGATGGCCGTGGTTGCCAAGAGACAGAATTCAACAGCGATGAATATAGGTTCGGAACCCTGTCCTGTTGGATCTTAAATCATAATAGTTTTCTCAGTGTAAAAAAAAAAAAAACAATATTACCACTTCCTCAACTAGCTTATAGTTCACAATCATTAAACAGGTGTATAGTGATGGTGCAAATATGCACATGTAGGCTGGTTTAAGGAATATTCATAAATTCTTTTTGTGACACGCTAGACTTCTAATATTTACATTTTAAAGTCAGTTTTGCAATTGAGCTACCAATTATTTTATATAAGGACTGTTATTTTTATGCTGATTTAGGAATTACATCACAAACTAATTTTTGTGCAACCCAAAACGGGCTTCTTATAAAGACAGCTACACGACTACAATGAAGATTGTTGGGTCTATTCTATAGGATAATGAATGCGCAGAATTTTTCAGTCGGTAATTATAGCTCTAGTAGGAATGTGTCCAGTAACATAAAATGTTTAGATAAATAATATAATATAACAAATTATTTCCCTTTTCATACTGTAACAACTGGAAAATAGCTACCCAATTTACATGCAAAAGTCAGATATTTTGGTAATAAAGACAATATTTTAATCAGAAGATAATTTATTATTTTTATTAATATCACATGTGTTAGTGATTATGGCAATAATTTTGCCTATAGTAAGGATCTATTTTTTTAATGTTTTGCAATTGTGTAATGCTAATTTTAATTATGTCTTTCTATTTGTTTGTGCATGGTAATTTTCAGTCAATTTGTGGTTACGTTTAGGAGAGAAGGCCGTTGTCATGACAACCCGTGTTTGTTGATTTGCTAAACGAAGTAGCCGTCATGTGATTGGCCGTTTTCAGCTGTATTCATTTTGAAGTTAGCTGGTCTGTTCAGGTTTTTAGGACAGAGGAAGAAGAACGCTAGGCGGGACGTATTTGTAGTTACGCGCCCGGTAGGGATTTTTATCAGATATGTAGGGAAAATGTTGTGGAGTCGGGATTTGATATTTCAGCACACGTATTAATCATCGCGGAACTTTTAAAGAAAAGAAGAAGAGGTCTGCACTGCAAACGACTTACTTATTTTATTTAGTTTAACTCGCTGACCGCGATGCGTCACGTTTTAAAGATGCCCTATTTGCTTATTCATCCCTGCTGCAGATGAATCCCGCAATCCCTTTACTTCCTGTCCAAATAGTTGGTTTTTGTAACCATATACAAAACTTTATCTTAATTTGTATGTAGACTACGTAAGTCCGAGGTCAGTATGCTCACGTAAAGAGATCACCCAATACTATATTTGAACCTGCAGCAGTTGAATACAGCATCCTACCCTGCTTCCTACCAAATAAATTAAATTTCTCTTCGAGAGCAACGTCTTGCTACACCCGCAAGTATTGGTTTTTCAGATTTATTTTTATTATCTGGAAGCCCTTAATGAAATTCTTTCGAGAACATTTGAACAGACACCATGTTGGAAACGTTTCGTAATCATAGACTCCAGCAGTTTAACCACAAATGCCCTACTGAAGTTTTTAGTGTCTCACCGAGCATAAGCAAGCCAGTTATCGCAAGTTTTTAAAATTTCCAGTCAGTAACAGTTTTATTTGGGAACTATTCGCCTTGAACTGAGTTGCAAATTACAATATTTTCTTACACGTTGTAAGGTATTTGCTGATGGGTACAGCGTCTAGTAGGAACCACCACTACCTAACGGCAGTTAAGATTTCTTTAAATATTTTAGTCTACATTGCCATCCAGGATCTTCCGCAATATAGGCCGTTCACGGTAAAGTGAGCAATTTTGAAGCACTAGTTACTTTTTTCTTTCAACCAATTTATATCCTTCCACCACTTGTTAACACAAACCCTGCCATGCGAGTAATAAACACAATGTATACATTTACCATACCCAAAACCAAAAGTCGGAGGCTACAATGAATTGTATTTATTGGTTATTATGTCTGGCGTAACAGCTTCAAAAAGTGCTCACTTTACCGTGAACGGCCTATATTGTTGTTTCAGTTCTTAATAAGTCTGCATATGGTAAAAAGAAATTGGAATAAAAATTTAAAAAGCTGGAACATAAAAATGAGCGTTATGTTCTTGTATGTGTAGACATTTTCACCTTTCCTTTTCCCTTGCAAGTGGAAAATATATATCTTTTATTTTAAAGGGGCTATTGTAATATGTAATTTCAGCTCACATACAAAATATATGTATCTTGGCAGTGACATCAAAAGGAGGGTCTCATACTGCATCACCAGATGTCCTGAAACTGAGGGGAACCGGTTACAAGTGGTTATCAGGTTAAGTAAATGATCGTTATATTATGCTCAACTGACACAGAAAATAATTGTTTTGTTTCCCAACACCTCAGTAATTGAAATGAGTGTAATGTGTGAAGAGGCGACAGTGGTGCATTCTTCTAGGCCCTGCAGAGGGGCGTATGCAAATTAACTTGCTATTAACTGGTGTTATGAGTTAAGCTTGGCTCACAACCATCCGTCACTTCCGTCAGTCGCCCGTCCGTCAGTCAGCCATCCGTCGATTTTTTCGTCCGTCAACTGAAAGCGACTCACGACAATCCATCGTCCGTCTATACGTCGGGCCAGAAAATGTTCAATGCTACCACCCAACAACACAAATCTCGCGCAGAGACAAATGTGTTTAATGAATGTAATAAATATATTCTCTTCCCCTAATATAATTTATCAGCATTTCCTCTGAAAAACTACAAGTCATCTTAAGTTCAATTCAAAGGAGAAACGTAAAAAAGTAAACAAATTCACTGCCTTGTGTATTTAAAAAGAAAAATATTCAGAGAGAAAACAAGTGACTGTTATCTGACAGCCATGTTTAAGGAACGATATTACAAGGCGGTGGCCCATCCGTCCGTCCGTCGAAAGTTAAAGTTTGAGATATATTTGAAGGATTGGCGGATAGAAAAAAAAAAAAAAAAAAATTGCCCTGCGATTGGTTGAAAATCACGTGACCGACGGACGGACGGGCGACGGACGTATGAAACGGATGGTTGTAACTCCAGCTTTACGCTTATACTACCTATAAGTGTGTTATCCAGGTGTACAAGTACATGTCCATAGTTCTTAAGGGAAACCCGGCACATACACGACGTTACGCTCGTCTACGTTGTGTTACTGCATTTTAGAAAAGAATAGGCGCCCTTACGAGAGGCAGTTACAAGCGTATTCATAGCTGTGTGTGTCACGTCATTACACTGTACACATATCACAATGTTGACTGGTATAAGAGTTCTAGACGAAATGAGTTTCCTGGACATTTCAGAGACTTAGCTCACAGAAATCGTGAACTATATTTGGACAAAAAACAAAACAGCCTTCTCCGTTTGCCTTATGCGTAGCGGCGGCCTTCCCCTACCTCGGCACGGCTGGAAGGGTGGAAAACTGCTTCTCGGCATTCGAGTCAGTATTACACGAGCAAAAATGGAACTTACGAATTTTATTTCACTACGTGCTCATCAGCACATTTCCAAACATGTTAAGTTTTTCAAACGTAGCCAACATATCCAAAACGGGTTTTCCTATACCGTACTTATAGTGGTAATAGATTACTGAACAAGTGACGTTAAACGTTAATGTCTTGATTCGCTGTTTGTGCTACAAATCGGTATATAAATGTCTTTCAGACGAGCATAAAAATGTATAATAAGCACCTGCAAGTTTATGCAACAAACCAGTGATTTGTTCTAGCCCAGTATATGCGAACCTAAAAAACAACCCAAGCAAAGGTGTCCAGATGGTACTATAGGGCTTATGAACCCACTAAAGTAGCAAAACCGGGAAGGAAATAAAAATTTGTAAACAAAAAGATTCACTTCGGTCATAAAAATTATGCCACAACAAATAATACACAAATATACATACACAGATGTATAAAATATATTTGTTGGGACACAATATAATATTATTGATTACGAAATAATAACGTTAGACCACTGTTTATTTCCATAAAACCTATCAATGCTGAGTAAGTTAAACGTTATCACCTCTACGCGTATGCCCCTGAACTAGCGCAGAGTGGTTTTATCGTGATAGTAGAATTTCAGAAATTTAAGAGGTGAGCTTGTAATATTATTGGGCGCTCCTCTGTAACAAAGTTCAATGCACACCTGTGTCGTAGCTTCCTATGTATCCGGTTCGCACATTGTGAGATACAGCAATCTGAATAAGAAGTTGTTAGCTATTTAGGAGGGTATGAAAATAATCTTTCCAATGTGCGTGATATTTTGATTGTATCATTCCGTCACCGTTTGGAATGTACTTTCTTTTCGTAGCTAAACCTACAGGGGGAACGTTTAATAGTTTAGTCAAAATACACATTTTTCAAATACGCTACAACGGATTTCAAGCACTAGGTATATGACCAACTTAAAAACACATTGTTATTGTGTTACAATTTATAAAGTTTTTTTGAAAATTATGGAGTGAAAAAACATTTAAGCTAGTTAAGCACTTTTAATAAAACTGTTATTATTAAGTGAGCCTAGAAATTTAACAAAGTATTATATTATTCTTGCCAAGTAATATTTAAGGGGTATTACTCTTATTTAAAAATAATAAACCTAAGTGTTGTAGGCTACCACCTTTTTTGTGATCGTGTTGATAGAAAGGAATATGTTTTTATCTTTATATAGTATAGTCGCATTTTCTACTTTCTTGTGATACTTGCCACACCCAAAACGCCTACTTTAAAACATGTCCGATAGTGAAGTAAAAGAATAAAATGAACGGAACTGTTATTTTATGAGACTGTCCAAAAGTAATAATAAATATGGAATTTCGGTATAAGTATGATTCGGGGGTCCATGGGGTTTATCGTGATTCTAGTGTGGATCCTGAGGATCTGTCTACATTCAGTCGTACCTGTGGACATGGAATTGTTCGAAACTCGGAGTCAAGTGACGTGACATTGGCGCGGTCTAAATATGGTCTACAAATGCGTTGTCCGAAGTAAGCTTTCAGAATCTGACACTAGATCGCACTAAATCCGGCATATTATTTGTTGTTAGGTAGTGATGTTTAAATTCGCTGTATTAGTGAAGTAGTAGGATAATGTTCCTTCGGGCACATCAAGTTTCAGGCATAGGATCGAGGATGTGACCTTGGATGACGCCACGCGACCGCCATCATGGATTACACCATGTTGCTAGCCAGTACGCCGCCATATTTGTAACCAGAGTTCTCTCAGTGAGAGTGTAGGCTGAAATTCAAAGACTGAACGATTTCAGTGAGATAAGACCTAGTCATAAAACAGAGGATATCATTCTTTTTGATTCACGTGTTATAAGTGTGTGGCCAATTATCTAGTTTTCCATTTATTTGTCAGTGCAAAGTGATTAATAACCTTTAATTTCGACAACGTCTCGTGAATGAATAAAATACTTATCTTAAACTAGAGTATTATACTTTCAAAATATATTCCGAAAGCTCTATTTCATGATACTTATTTTCATTGGTTAGTAATATTTCCCATGTGTGATAAAAATGAAGTATTTTGATATGCAGAAATATATATTCGTGTGTTCTTTAAGAAAAATAAGCCTACCTCCCTTAGCGCAGTCGGCTGGTGAGCCGCCGTTCAGGGATGCGGGAAGTTCTGGGTTCGAATCCCAGGCAAGGCATGGGTGTTAGTTTACGTTAGGTCATAAGTTTGTTTGTAAGTCGTAGGGCCTTCAAGCATAATACCGCGAGACGTTGATAAGCTCTTTCCAAATAAAATAAAATAAAACTGTTATTAAATTAATCTTATGTCTGCATATTTTAATCTGCTTGTCTGCGATAAGCACGTATCGTTCCTTTCCCTCCCTTTGCCAATCCCTGCACACAACACTCTCCCTTCTTCTATGCAAGTATATCTGGGTATCAGAGTGCGAGCGCACTCTTAGACCAGGTGCGCACTTGCTCGACTCCACTCAGAACAGAAACAGCTAACGTCCATTCACTTGACGGGACGACATCGTCCTCCAAGTCCCTCCCTACTCGCTACACGCCAGTCAGTTGATAGCTCACAGCACAAGTAGACTGCTGTGTAAAAATGAACAGTTCTTCCGACGGATAAGATATTACGATTGCAGTAACGTTTACTGAGTTACAGAACGATTGCCAAGATGACATATTTGTACCTTCAGTGATATCGGAAGATACAAGTAAGCATCCTTAAGATATAGTAATCAAAATTTAATTTTGGGCAATTGTTAACAGTGAATATATTTCCAGCACATATTAGTCTTATTACTTTTTAACCACGCAAAGAAGGTAACTGCAAGGCTTCCAGAGCGACAGCGGCTACGTGCTCAAGGAGATCGCAGTGACCTACGACAACAATAATGGCAAAACGCGCACGTACTCCTTCCGCCCCTCCCCCCCCCACATATACTCTGATATGACCTTTGTTTCTCACGTTTTGTTCCTTGTTGTACATAATATCTCCAATAACAGGATAAATAGCTGTTCTTGTGTGCAACTATTGAAGTAAAATTTAACACTGAACTGCGTAGGAACACTTCTTATATAAGTTTTGTTTCTCAATAAATCATACTATGGGCAAGCTATTTATGATTGAGAATAATAGTTAAAAAAAAAAATTTCTAGGCATAACACTTTGGAAAAATTATTTTATCAACAGGTGTAGTTACTTTTTTTAATCAAAATCCTGCAACATATTGTCACGAATAATATAAATAATCTGGACATAGCATTAATGAAAATTAAGGGAAAAAACATGTTTTAATTAATACGCAAATCCATTTGACAAGAAAGGCTGTCCACACTGTAATTTTTACTGGGAAATACTTTGTAATTTTACAAGTGCTCGTAACAGTACAAATATGCCTCTTGTAGAACTACTCGTTTGTAAAAAATTCAAGGGCCATGCTTGTAATATACCTTAATAAATGTTTACACTATACTGACCTCTATCCATGAGTTTGAGCGAAATTGTGGTCACGCAACAACGTAAAACGGATATAGTTTTGTGCAAAAACTAGGAGCAATGTAAAGTGTGGCAGCGTGCAAAATAAGAACTTTTAAAATTAAACAAACGTTCATAATCATTAATATTTTTGTAGATGCCTGCATCTATATTTACTATAAAAATAAGTCGTAAGCCAAGTTAGTCTTATAGTTGAGGGCTAGCAATAAAAGGCATATAGATTCTAATCCACGTGCTGAGAAGGTGTATTAATTTTTTTTCGGAAAATATATTTTGAAATATTTGACCTAGTTATTAATTCATCACTTTTATAGAAGACAAATGCACACTTCTCAACGATGTAAGTTGTAAAACAAGAAAATCCTTTGTAAAACTTCAAAGAAAATATTTTTAGAGTGTAACTACTCTGCTTCCAAGTATATTTATACACTGCGTAGCAAAAACGTCTTTTTAGATTTTTCTTTAATCAGTGGGATGTAAGCTTTAAAAACAGAATAATATAGTTATTTCACTGACCTTTTTTTAAAACAACACTCAATTTTTTCACGAGTATAGTTAAAATTCTCACAAACAGTTTATCATGTAGGCAGTAGAGTTACTTGCCAGAAGAAGAAAAGAAGATTGCAATCTCTCTCCTAACAACGATAGGCTGCGTTGCTAGGCACTCCCGTGAAACCGGTGGTTTGATTGAAGGGGACTCTCTGACGCCCGATCACGGAAGTCACTTCACCTGGACTAAAGTTCACCACGTAATGTAAAATAATTATATTAAGAAAATCATACACAAAATACTCGTCTCGTAGTGGTAAATACTCACTGATTGCATTAGCGTGAAGAGGCTGTGGTTTCCTTACCGACGTACAGGCTTGACCACAAGTCGACAAATCAGCAACTCCAGGAATTGGCGGGACTTGTGACTGCTGACTGCGATGACTTACAAAGGATCAATGCGTGTTAAAACAAATAAAACAAAAATATGTAAATAACTTTTAATATAGAGGCTAGTACAGTATTTTCTTTCTAAAGAATTTACGACACGTAACAGCTGACAGTCGGTGCTGACTTGCTCCGATGTCGGCTGGCAGACCAAGCTCGAACCTTTGGCAAGGGGCTGACGTACTGGCTGACAAGCACTGCACAAAATAAAATTAACGTCATTAATAACTTTGCATTGTAACATGTACGCAAATAAATTTTATTTTAAAAATCGGTTCCTTAAAAACTTTACAATACTTTAAGAGCTCTCTGGCAAACAATAATTCACTTACTTTTAAAATTAAGAGCTCATTTTAAAAATCGATTGCATAAAAACTTTTTATGCAAAAAAATGAGCTCGCTCTTTAACAAGATTAATTTAACCAGTTATAAATTTTTACTTAAAAACATAACATACCTTAGCAAGCAAATACTCGAAGCCAAACTGGAAGGCGACCGTGGAACCTCGCAGTAACTCACTAGACGCAAAATGGCGACTGAGCAAAAGAGTACTCGGGATATGTGGACGGCAAGTGTTGACATCAGAGTGAGAGATTTAGCGATGTTTCGGCCTTTATATAGCCTAGAAAAATGGTGGAAGATGCGGAGTAATGTAAAGAAAATAGTACGTCTAGTTACCATAGCATTTTTCATTGGCCAACTTTCATTCTCTCCCAGCTTTCGCCTACCAGTGGCGATGCGTGCTATAATTTCATGGGCAAGGTACTGAGTGCAGGGGGCAGCAGTGGCGTTGATCTTCCCAATAAAGTAGGAGGGGTGTCCGGGGGTCCTCCTCCGGGAAAATTTGCATTTCAAGGTGCAAAATTGTGCCATTTAAACATTTGTTCGTACCTAAATATAAAATACACCGCTTGTAAATATATTAATATTTTTTAAACATAAAATTTGCCTGAGTAAAAAATATTACAAAGATACCTTCATCAAACCCGGAACCTTGTCCACTCAAAATAAATATTATTTTAATACCCGTCGACATTGAGGTATTTACATACGGAGCAATTTTGTTTGTACAGAAGTGTAAACAGGAAAAAAATATTATTCGTTTGTGTACAGATGGAAAGCAGTCACTCTATTTTTACCAAATTCTTTAACTAAAACAACGTCCAAATGACTTACTGGCCGATGAACATAATTTATATGTATTAATACATACATAGAGCACTGCTAATTTTGGGCATTCCACACAGTGTAAAAAATACTTATCTTCGTAACATTTGCGTAAACTATGTTTCGTGGCCTTAATAGAGCCATGCACGCGTTATTTACAAAAATATGCTGGAAACAGTGATAGTCCGAGACGCACATATTGCGACATAAAATTCGAATGTCACGTGGTAATAACTGGTTTGAAGTCCACTACTATAAAGGAATGAAATTGAATTAAATGCAATTCGATCAACACATTTTATAGAGATTCCATACATTAAGTTAAGAAAATTTATGTTGGAATAGTAAGTACACACTATCGATCAGTTCTATCAACTAGAGTGACAATTCGATCAACACATTCTATAGAGATTCCATACATTAAGTTAAGAAAATTTATGTTGGAATAGTAAGTACACACTATCGATCAGTTCTATCAACTAGAGAGACAATTAAACAAATATCACTCCATATTTTTTCCCCCCATTTGTTACTTCATATTTTTTTCCAGTGGTTACATCTGGTATTTCTTAGTGCTGTGTATAATATCGTAAAATAACAATTATTTTTTCTGTATTATAAGGAGGCCGTTACGGTTCTGGTGACGAATGAACCTAAATGACTCCTCGTCTCTATGCTCCGTCCTTCCAACGACGCGCCGTACCGAACGTAATTCCCAAGTCTATCATCTTGCATTTCCCCGCCCCTTACTTCAACGTCCTCCCCACAGGAAAACATGTTTATTATGAGAACTGTGCATATGTGCCTAGTTGGCGGTACATAAAAGAACAGACGCCGTCTTCCTTCGGAGACTCGAACAGCTACCGAAATGTTAAGACAACACAACAACTATATTCCAACCAAAAATATGTTAGTCGGTGTCTTCATAAGTTAGTTCACTTCAGATTGCGCAAAAATCAGTCAGCTATAGACGGTCCAAGATAAAATGAGCGATTTTATAAGCCCTGCTTAAGATATACTTGTATACACATTGTGTATTCTTTCACGACATGTCATTGGCCTGATCACTTTTTTTATGCGTCGGCCAAGTCGAACTGTGAAATTATTATAAAAGTAAACATTTTACAAATTGTGTAATTCTTATGTTTATATTAATATTAAAAAACCCGAAAATAAAATAAATCGTTTTAGTAGTCACACATGTTTACCTAACATTTGTTATTCAACTTAAGTCATGTAACTACTTTCTCTCGATCGCTATTAACTTTACTGGTCGCTTACCGTTCAGTGTCTCCGTTGAAATATACTATACTCGGGTAGAGGCAGTGACTTTTTCAAACGTCGTTTTCAAAGATCTTAGTTTACCGTTAACAGCCTATTAAAATTGAGGAAGTGCACAAATTCACATTTAATGAAACTGAAACCATATTCATAGAATAACAAAATATTTGCAAGATCATAACTCCCCCCCCCCCCCCCCGACCCAACATTTTACTTACATTAAGTCGGCTCACACATTACGGGCGTCGCGGAAGGTGAAAAGGGGAGTGGGACGGAAGAATACTGCAGTATTGGAAACATTAAGATTAATCTTTACAAACAGTTCACTTACTACTGTGCAACGCATTTAAAAACAATTGTATCCATACCCAAGTTCTAAACGAACTTCAGTCGTAAACCCAGAACATATTGTCAAGCTTTTTTTACGTAATAGGCCACCACGTTGGGAAAGCCAAATTAGTATGAAACACAGTATCAGATATCAGTATGCTAATTAATTGTTTGATTAGATTGCATCCATATGGTGTACGTACCTAGATCCCTTGCAAACATTGGACGTGTAGGTGTAGAGTACAATAATACTTAGTGCAAAACGTCCGTATGCATAGGTGTGAAAACTCAATAAGAAAAAATTAGTTTGCTTATCACAATGTGTTAGGGCTGGAGAAATAGATCACTGCTAGCCAATTGAATGCACTAGAACGCCGTACCAGGTCGTTCAGTAGAGAGAGCATATCTGCTGCGCAGTGTATTTTCAATGAATAGCTCCAATGTACTGAACCATTACGTTTACTAGGTTTTTTTTTGTGCGAGGTGATTTTCCATGTGTAGACAAATATGAACACTTAATGACGATCTTGTAGCCACCTTTGGGGCAACGATCGCCCGCTGCTCCGCAGGCAGTAGAGCAGCAAACACACTGGTTACTTACAACTTCAGTCGACCTCCGCCAGTGCACATACACTTTGTATGCGAGCAGAAACACAACGTGGGTCTAGTCACTTCCAGGTAGGGATAATACCAATACACTTAAAAGGAACAGCCTGAAGTATCTCACTACTGAAAGAACGTAACACACCACGGCTAGTTTAAGCATTAACAATTTTAGTGAGGAATTTATTTTCAGCATTTACTTTCAAAAACGCTGAGAGAAAAATTAGAAAAATTGTTTAAAAACTCCTCGATGGCTATAGCAACTACAATTTGAGGAAAACAGTTTAATGCAGTCGGATAGTGGCCGTTAGAATGTGTACTTCATTCTCCTTTGACTAAGCGTGAGAAAACTATAAAAAAAAGTCTTTAACTTGTTCCTCAGATTAAACATAAAAATTCCAAAAATTATTCTGTTCCTGAAAATACTTAAAACCTTGTATATCGCTCATTAGTTAAACTCAGTGTAAGCACTGGACACAGTTCTTGGGGTTTTCATGGTTAACGGATGCTGGGATATGTTTAATAAAACAAATCAAAATGGCGTCGTTCTCGACCTTACAGAATAATTAGAAATGTTTGTATCCTGTATCTAAACGTGTATAAATACAACTCTGGCTTATCTGGGTTATACTGTAGTTCTTGTAGGACTCTACTTTATTTGGACAGTAAGTAGTAGGATTACGGGATTGATCTGCAGCAGAGACGAATCAGCATATAGGGCGTCTTTAAAACGTGAACGTACAGTTCACGGACCAAACGTCGTTACGAACACCAGTTGATTGGTGAAAGTCTAGCACGTGAAGAGGGCTTCATTGCAGTCTCATTTTCCTCGCGGAAAATGAGACTGCAAGGTGATTCAGGGGCGGTACTCGGGCTCCCTATTATATAACAAAATAAAAAAACACGCTACACCCACATCGAGCGAGCGACATGACGTAGTTCTGTCTTACTCCGATGGTGAAGGGGTTTGAACTTGCCAGCCAATCGGAAGGCTGCAAATTTAAACCACTACTTGAACGAGCCCCTCTAATGACCTTAACGTCCTAAATACCAAATAATACGTAGTCACGAAACGGCGAAGAAAAAAAAAATCGCTTAAACTGTTATAATACTGAGAGCAAACAAACTATATAGATGTATATATATATATATATATATATATATATATATATATATATATATATATATATATATATATATATAAACACACACAAATTAAATGTTAGCTAACTAACTCATTTAAACATTCCTTATTGCAATCGCAACATTTGGATTTAAAAATCCTGCAATTGGAATATTGAAATATGGAAATTATAGAAATTTACATACATAAAAATATTAAGTGTATGACAAGTAGCAAATGCACCAATTAACTAAACATTCAAGACAACGTGTAATTATAGTGTGCTACAGTATGGAACAAAATACTGAAGGGTGTCAAGTTCTTATCAAATACAAAGCTACTGTCTTCCTACAATCAAACATATATATTTCACCACCTATAAAAACATATTCAGTTTAAATTAGCATTTGAGAGGAATATTAAATCATGAATCATATCTTCAGTTTTACTCCTGCGAAAACTGCTTTAGTCTACACTTCCTAGTTGTTTATTAATCGTTGTTCAAACAAAACAATATGCGGAAGTTGTAGACCTATATATTATCACGGGCCATTCAAGGCCGGTGTAATCGCTGTGATTTCACAAAATTAGAGAGAGCCGTAGTTGCAATGCGCAAAAGCGCACCATTATAGCTGCATCGTGTAATACGATTGGTTCAAAGTTAATACGCCGTCATATGGATTGCATACTCGCATATTATAAGCAGTAGGGAGGTAAGCTGAGAGGCTTAGCTTGACAGCAGCTCCTGTGAAAGTTGGATTGCCTCGGCTAGCTTCTTCATTTTCACACAGATTTTCTCTCGAATGTTTGTTTTCAAAGTAATTCAATATAACGGGGTCAAGGTCAAGGTAGTTTTCATCTAATATGGTGGTAGTAGTTAGTAATGTTATATGCTTGTTGACTTTTATGAATTTTTTTCTCGAGTTTTTTGTTGTCAATGTCATTTAAGGACTTGGGGGTTAAGGTAAAGGTACTCTACATATAATATGGTGGTAGTAGTCTGTAGCATGATATGCTTGCTGACTTTTATGTATTTTTTCGAGTTTTTGTTTAAAATGTCATTCAAGGTCATGGGGTCAAGGTCGAGGTTACCTGCATCTAATATGGCAGTATAGGTTGTTCACGGTTATTTGATCACTTTTGAAAACAACCTTTGAAAAAAGTCACTATCCCTACCTGCATTTATTTTAACGGGTGAACTGAGTGACGTGCACCCAGCAAAGTTGGTAACAATGATTGAAAATTAGTTCCATATCTTAACGTCGAATAAAAAGT
Source organism: Dryococelus australis (assembly GCA_029891345.1). Classification (NCBI taxonomy): domain Eukaryota; kingdom Metazoa; phylum Arthropoda; class Insecta; order Phasmatodea; family Phasmatidae; genus Dryococelus; species Dryococelus australis. Next base: position 84,982,253 of record CM057002.1, on the reverse strand, counting down.
GTCAGGTAAACATTTCTGATAACTTAAATTATTTCTTTTATTTTCTGTTTGTTTAATGCATTCAAGTGTAAAAATGAGCAAATTTTTAAAACATTTTCGTTTGAAATAATTTCACAGTTGCTCTAGAACGACGCATGAATAAAGCGACAAAGCCAATGGCAATGTTAATTTTGCTTAAGACAGAAGAATGCACAATATGCATACAAGTAGATCTTAAGCAGAGCTTTCAAAACTGCCCAGTTTACCGTGAACAACCTATAGTAGTCTGTAATGTAATATGCTTGTTGGCTTTTATGGATTTTTATAGATTCTTTGTTTTCAAGGTCATGGGTAAGGGGCCATGGGTGAAAGTTAGATTGCTAATAAGCACTAGCTGCCAAGATAGTGGACAGGTGATATCTACCAAGATGGCAGTCACATACCAAGATGGTCGTCACCTACCAAGATGGATGATTGGGTATGGACAAGGGGGTGGAAGCCTGCCGACTAATTTTTTAGGTGAGGGTAGGTAGGGGGAACCTCGGGAAATTAAAATAATTTTTTAAAAATAATATTTAATACATTTTAATAACTGTTTTATATTTGGAATACAAATGCAAACCATTATAAAATAGAACAATTCCCTGAGTAAATGCATACCGTAAGGTCCTTAGGCGGCTATTTTCATTAAGGATCAGTTTTCAAGCTTCGTGAACTTGTTAAAACTCCAATACTGAAACTGGCGGAATGATCAAACTTGTTGTCTCAGTGCAGAAAATAATGGATATAGCAGCGCTTCCGTGGCAAGCCCTGGCAATGTGGCATCTGTCAGCGGACAATTAAACGTTTAGCAAGAGAGAAATCAGAATAACGGCTGCTTCGCAATGTGTATGCATTCGTCAAATTAATTTCTTGACAATTTGCAAACCTAAACACGATAACGGGTTACTAAATAACGTTTATAAATCACGAAGAAGAGATTTGGATGGCTCATAACATCGAGGTATTGAGAACATGACACGAAGAAACGAATTTTGCCACTTATTCACGCATTCATTCAATAATATATTTTAATAGATTGAAATACTTTTCGTGTTTCGTTGCTAATTTTACAGATAACAAAGCAACCAATAGAAGTGTTAAGTTATACGTAGTGACTGGCAATAGTTTTTCTAAAGGTTGATTTTAAAAGCCCTTACTATACCGTCAATATCTTATACATATAAGCGATTTAATTTATTCTTAACTCTATATAAAACAAATACTGCCTTGCCGGTTTTACTTTACAGTTTACCAAATATTCAGCATCGCCAAACACTGTAAACCTTCATTTATGTTTGGAATAGCTATCATGATTTATTACAGTGTCACTCTTTAATATGCTACAAAATCTTCAGTACTCGTATTTACGAGTTATTTTTTCCTGCCGTCTATATTCACCTTACAGTGGCGCACGTGTAGTAGTATCCAGTGCTATTATTTACACTTGTAAAAATAATCCTCTACGGATGCTGAAATTTTGCCCAAAATCCAGCAACAAGAACGGGAGCTGAAGCTGCAGGAGGTACAGTAACTCGTTCCAGCCAATTAATATTATAAATTAAAAACTAAACCACGATGTATTGCTACATAAAAGAAAGCCATTAAAATTCACTAGTTGTCACTGCGCAGAAGCATAAAAACTCACCTTAACCAAGTGTAAACTGTTATTAGGTCAATGGACTCAACTAGAAGAAGTATCAGAGACAAGGAATTTGTTGTGGTATGCATTCACAATGAAATTATTTTAAACATATTTCAATGACTTTGTTTCGGAGGGCTCGTAACATGGAAGGTAGTTTTTTGTACGCATGCAAAACAACATCTGTCAAATCCTGACGTTCACACTCCAAGTAATAAATATCTTAACTTTTATTAGCATACTGGCTCTGAGGTAACTATACACAATGTCAGATAATTCACTCATACGGACTGCACCAAATGAATCTGTGATGAAAACTAAGTAGAATATAGTCTTTGGTAAAAAAAAAGCGCAAGGCCCTTAGTTTACGATTTAAACGAAATTAAATGATATAAAATGACTTTATTTCACGTTTAGCACAGCATACACAATCAGCATACAAAACGTCCAAACGTTATAACAGATGTTCAAAATTTGCTCTGCCCATAGCGATGCACTTTTCCGCACGTTGGACGCATGCAACATGCACGGAGCATGGCCGCCGTATGCTCTCATGACCATTGCCATGCCCCAGCATGTGAACTCCACTGCCGCTTTGCCACTACTTAGCTCGGCTCGTTCCCTTGCCATAAGCCTTACAACTGACACATTAGTTGCAGCATTTCCATATCACCTCACCTTTAGCTTACTGGAATACCACATGTTTGCTACAGTGGTTTTTGAACCTTTAATGTCGTTTTTTCTCGTAAACGAAGGTTCACGTACATTTTTACCATTGAGCATTTTCTGCATAGTTGTGATCACAGATTCGCGTGATCCAGTCGTAACCGCGAATTACCTGACATCCTGTACTCCTGAATGTCGACACGAGCCTTTGTTTGCACAACTGCATACTGTCAAAGCCACCTATAAATTATAATTTTGAAACTTTAAAGCAGATGATTTCGAATGAATGTGTTTGTATTTTAGAAAATTTAATTTTCCTTTGAATCATTGACCAGTCTCCTCCATTACCATACCTGAAACGTTTTCTAGGACAAAAGTTCACAATGTTGGAAGAGATTACTATCATGTCCTCCAGTCTGAGGAAGTACAACGTTCGATATTTGGAGAAGAGGGAAAATGTGAAGCCAGTACCAGCAATAGTTCTGAAGTCTGAGCATGGCATTAAAATTGAAGGGTTTATGGCAAAAACAAGACAAATCTAAAAATACAAAAAACTGGCTTACTACATAACATTGTAACTAGAATGTTTACCGATCAACCAGCTGGTTGACATTCCCCAAAAACGCAACAAGTCACTTAGAATAAGGCAACGAAATACATGCCATTCTACAAAAACCAAACAAGTCCCAGCTCATTCTATAAAAACAGAACAAGTCCATTTAATTCTGCAAAAACTGAAGACATCCTAGCTTCGTTAAGAAGTGGACATGTTCATTTTTGTGTTAAACATTTGGCAATGCTGAAACAAATATTGCATGAATGTTCGTCAATTTAGTTGAAAATATTACAGTCTTTATGCAGTTGTAATGAATATTGTTATCTGGTTATCTTTGTACTTACACTGTTGAAGTCTGTTGACAGTTTTGTAAGTGCGTTGTGAGTACTAAACAAGCAAAATGGATGCTGAGGGAAATAGTAACTGGCCTAAGAAGAAGAAAAGGAAAGAAAGAAATGAGCACATTGTTAAGTAGCTGAAAGTTACAGGCAAGGAGCACATAAGCCATGGAGGTAAACATGTTTATCCAAGAACAACCAGTCCTGTTTGCAGGTTAGTAAATGGTTTGTTAATGATGGTTTTCACATTGAATACGGCAATACAATGTGCAGCTCAATAATTAACGAAATTATCCATAAGAAAAACCCAAGATACAAATAAATACATTTCGATTGAAGAAACATGATAGGCCTATGTAACTGGTTACAACTGCAGTTGTAAGTTTACATTATTAAGTCAAAAAAGTAGTGCATTTATTTATAAACGCCTCAGTTAACCTATTTGTAATCTCGTTTTCACTATTGTAAATAATAGGTGATTGTGACGGTTTTATTTATTAAAAGCTGTAACAAAGAGAAAACAACTAAATATATTTGTTCGTTATATGTGTTGCAGATGTAGCAGGTTTCATTGCTTTGATAAAATAAAAGAAGAGGAAAAACTACCCCTGCTATCAGAGTTTAATGACTTAGAAAGAAAAATGATTCCTACCTTTCTGGTCTGATTTCGGTCAGACACATCGCACGACGACGTCCAAGGAAACCAGGCGACCAAAAACGAAAGGATCATTCAGCAGCGTTCGTGTATAAGGTCCGTATAAACTGTCCAGTTTGTCGACAGACTTTTATTAGTTTACGTGGCATAACTAAAGGTAGGGTAAACACCTGGGATATCGCAGAAGGATCAAAGAGGCAAGCATGACAATAGACCCATGAAGTATCCCAGTGCTATTCATGGCATAATAGTGCAACACTTACAGTCATTCCATGCATTTTCATCACATTATTCTTTGAGGGACAACCCAGACCAGGAATACCTGCCAGAAAGCCTGACTACGCCAGAAATGCATGAGATGTTCCTGAATACATGTCACGTTAATGTTCCTTAAAAAGTATACTTGAGTATATTTACACAAGAGTTCAATATAAAGTTTGGATTTCCACGATCAGACACATGTTATATTTGTGATACGCTTGCTATAAATATAAATAATCCGGAGTGTTCAACTGAAGAGAGTAAAAAGCTTGAAACAGAAAAACATTCATCTTCTAAAAGCAGAAGCATTCAGAAAAAAGAAAAAGAATTTCGTACACAAGCTCGGGCTGGTAATATCGTGTGCTTAAGTTTCGATTACATGCAGAACTTGCCATTGGCTGATTTGAAAACAAATGCAATTTTTTATAGCTATCAACTGTGGCCAAATGTGTTTGGCATTCATGACTTAGGGAGTGACAGCGTTACAATGTTCGCATATCATGAAGGAGATGGAAGGAAGGGCAATAACGAGGTGACATCTATGCTCTTGACCTACATCAACAACAATAACGAACCTTTGGATAACCTTGTTTTAATAGGCGATAGTTCCTGTGGACAAAACAAGAATCAAACGATGGTACATTTTATTTTTACGCTTGTTCACTGTTTCCATGTATTTAAAACTGTCATGTATTTATATCTTGTGAGAGGCCATAGTTATTCGCCTAATGACCAGGACTTCTCAATTATTGACAGAAAGAAACGACACATTGAATCTGTCGAACTGCCAGAAGAGTGGGACAGTATCATTCAAGAAGCAAGGAAGAAACCATCTCCATTTAGTGTCGTAAACATGCGCTACCGTAATTTTGTCAACATGAAGGCTACTACAGATGATTATTTTTTCAAATCACCTAAACCTCCCTTGAAAATAAAGACAACACGTATGTTGTACATTACAGAACAAGACTTTTATGCCAGAGTGCGAGACACATATCATGGACCATGGCAGACATGCACAGTTCTGAAGAAACCTATGCCAGCTGTATTAGATTTACCATCACTGTATGTAACACATCCTCCAATTGCACCAGTGAAGACGAAAGATCTTCAATAGCTGATGCCATTTGTGAAACCCGAAAATAGGAGGTGCTATGAATATTTGATCTCTGGGGTAACCAAAGAAGTTACACGGGAGTCAGCGAATGCCGCTATGGAAGTTTCGAGGGATGATAACAGTGGTGGCTGTGATGAGTAGAAAGAAGACAGTGTAGAATATGTAAAATTCTTAGCTTTAATCTTTACTACTTAGCCTTAGTCTATTAAATACACGGCACCAATAAACTTTATGTTAAATGACATTAATCTGCAGCAGATATCATTATTCTTTATTCATTAATACTACATAACCTACAGTTTTCCAACGTAAACTGAAAAAGTCCATTACATAATAATTCATAATGAGGGTTTGAATATAAATTTATTGTATTTATCTGAAGCCACAATGAGATAACAGTATTAGATGTCTATTAAATTTTTTTCAAAATATTTGGTTTGATAATAAGAAAGCCAGAAGTTTTTTTTTTTAGCTTTATTAATAATGTTCTTTGTGTGACACGTCTTATTTTTGCCAGAAACCCCTCAATTGTTCTAACTGCGAGGAAGTGATTTGAATTTACTTGTGCCATAGTTTGCAATTTTAAAATAAATACAAATGCATGTATTTACCTTAACGTATACCTAAAATTTTCTATTACTAATCAGTTGAATATCCATCAATTATATTAAACAGACACATAAAAACAGGGCGAGAAATTATAAGTTGTGTTTTAGTCTCCCAGAACTCAAGAAAACTCAATTTGGGTTTTGCTACGCCTTTGCTAGTAACATATCAACAAAAAAGTATAATCATAGTACACGTCTATAGACTTGTACTGACATAAGTGTCGGAGTTCTATCAAGAATAAGGGTAAAATAAAGTCCTTTAAAAATTTTGGTCGTAAAAACTATTATTAACTTATAAACTGCTGGGCAGAAAAAGTAGAGCCTCCTATAAGTTACTACCTATTTATGTGCTCAACACGTCACAACGTGTGGCAAAGAAAATATAATCTACGCTTAATACAAAATTTCACAAAAAATATCAGCCACATCAAATAAGCTTTAAACTATAATTAAGTTACCAGACTTATGTGTTCTAGAATTATTTTAAGAGCGACATTAGGAAATAAAAAGTATGCATTAAATGTATGACAATAATATTTACATTTTAGATATGCGGAAAAATGTTTTACAATAAAGATATTTTGAGGGAAAATATATTTTCCTTTATTGTAAGTAAGGAAACAGGCATTTTTCAATTATCCAAATCAGTCATATGGTTCTCTTAGTATATGAAGTTTGACGTAAGTTTTTGATTCTCTGCGCACAAAATAAATAATACACATTTCTTATAAGTGCACTATGTCAGCTATAGTAATGGCCATGAATGCTGAAAACGTATTCCCACAAACACAGCTCAATTTTAAAGCCCTTTTGCAACCACGTCAGAACGACATAATGGTGGTAGTCAAATGTAAACTGTGGGAATGCAAAGTCCATTCTTGACGATTGTAATATTTGTTGATAATACTGCCATCTATGTATTATATCTGATCATGAGTTCGAATATATTTGTCAAATCCTACTTGCAACGGTTATAATTAACGACTTGTGTTTGAGTGGAATTTATGCAAAAGTTAAGGTTTTAATTCACTAGTCAATTATTTGAAAAGTCAATTCATAAAACATACACTAAGATGCCATATTAATAATGATACAATCGCACTTAAACAAACATTACTTACATTTGGTAAATTCAAAATTTTCCAAACGTGGATGGCTGTGTATCTGTGGCAGTATGGTTGGCGACACTGGCGAGTGCAAGGTAGTGCCGTTTGTATCGGCGTAGTGAAGATTGGCTATTGTTCTTCTGGAGCCGCCGTCGGTGACGGTTCACATTTTTGGACCTCAGCGTCGAGGTTGCGATGTCGTTTTTGTGTTTGTGCCGTCTAGAATGTTCGCGAGTTTTCGTAGTTTCGTTTTTGGGTTTTTAATTTCATGTGTTTTTATGCATTGATATATTGTTCATGTCAAATCTTTGCTTTTGGCCGTCGGCGTATTTGATTTTGGCCATCCGAATTCATTAAAAAAAGTGATTGGCTTTAGGAGCGGTGACAGCAATGGTGAACGCGAGAAGGTCTGTTGGCACTAGACGACGAGGCCATTCGTTTATGTTGGGTTTTGCAGGTGACTAGTTTTTGGTGTGGGGTTCAAACATCCTGGAAAACAACAGAACACCTTCACTGGGGCATGATGAAAATCAGGCAAGTTTATGTTTGAACGGGTTGGGTTTAAATTTAATAGGTTTACGCACTGGCATGTAAGTGAACGACGAACGTTAGTATTGTTACATTTCGGCAAGGAGCCATAACAGCGACATCTTGAAGCATGTGCCAATTATTACAGTCGAAATATTTCTTGTAAAAACAACTTGTGTTGCAAAAAATTTGCTTTGGAGGCAAACAAGTTTATATTACAAAAACGCGCATTAACCTAGTAGTCCAATGTACACTCTAAGAAATTATTCGGAAATTTACCATACTGTCCATTTCATATAAGTGGGGTAAAATCTGACAATGTGAACAACCTACACTCTATGTAAACAGTAAATGCTCTCGTTCGTACAGTATTATATCAGCTGATCAACTGCTGCGGGATCGGTGTTGTTAAGTTGGCTATTTTTATGATGGTTTTGGAAGAGAATAGTACTCAGAACTAAAAGTGGCAATTAAAAATATTAATCATACTTACTACATTCATGGATTAAATTATTTTTTTTTTAAACAATATTACTTTTTTTTTTTTTTTTTTTACTATTAGTGACTGAAATTTTAAAACATGTTTAGCATTTATGACAGCGAATGTCGAAGTAGATATATATGGGAAGTTGGGGTCACCTGTAAAACCCAACATAAACGAATGGCCTCGTCGTCTAGTGCCAACAGACCTTCTCACGTTCACCATTACTGTCACCGCTCCTAAAGCCAATCACTTTTTTTAATGAATTCGGATGGCCAAAATCAAATACGCCGACGGCCAAAATCAAGGTTTCTGAGGCAAAATTTAGGCTCAAAAATTTTTTTAAACAGGAGCTCTCCAAACCAAGCAATTTTCCTCGAAAATCAAGTAATTTAAGCCAAATTAAAGAAAAATGGTAAACTTTGTCAAAAATACTGTGTCAATTTGTGCCACTTAAAAAAGCATCAAAATTTAAGCAAAAAACATGCAAATTTCTCACTTTTCAAGCAATTTTTCCCTTTTTTTTATTAGAAATGTCAATTTTGCAAGCAAGCAATCTGAATCAAGCAAATTAAGCTAAAAACCAAATAAAGAGATACAAATTAATAGAGTTTATAGATTTATTCAACTTAAGGAAAACACCAATAAGACTTTTTAAAGTCTAAAAATAAAGAAGAATCTGAAGCATAGTTATTACTGATTACATAATCACATCCATCACAACAATCCAAATAATAAACATCTTCTTTAAAATTAGAAAATTTATCTGATCTTAAATCATTTTTATTGATTTTTTAAAACAATTTTGAAATGAGGAATGTCCAATTCTTTATCAATGGAAGTTGCTCTTTTCATAATTTCATATACAATATCCCAAAGTTCTAAAAGATATATAATTTGATTCATTTATAATATAAAAAAATTAATATATGTTTGATAAAAAAGTGATATCATGAGAAAATTTTAATTAGAATTATAAAATTCGTCAAAGTTTTAAATGTAACCACTCGACAATAAGCCTAAAATATTGTATTAAAATATCGAACCAATTTGTTGGTTCTTCCACTTAATAAAAAAAAAATTGTATATTTTTAGTAATCCTCTGTTTCAAATAATCATAAGTTAAATTCTGTTGGCTAACTAGAACGACATTACAAATGGTACCTGCTTCTTTAAATTCCTTATTAAAATAAACGCAAATTTTTATATTTGTTTTATCTTTAACTACAGTTGATTTTCTATGCGAACAATCAATAACATATAATGGTCTTTGCCTCCAAAATGAATGAATAAAAATTGTTTTTGCCACCATAGTTCACATCAGGTTTATAATTAATTTAATTATTTCTGTATATAGTATTTAGTTTGGTTTTTGAATTTCTAAAACCATTATAAGCAAGAAACTGTTTACTACAAAGACCCTTTTGTATATATAGATTCCAATTCTCCTTTGGAAAAATCTCATTTCGACCATTTTTAACATAAAAATTTCTCACGTCACAGTGATCAAACATAGAAGCATGGACATGTTCAGCACGATTTTTTTTCTCTTAAATTAAACGCCTACAATATTACAAAATAGGGCATGTCAAACTGTAAATTATTAAACTGATCTTTATATCAAAGTTAAAACAGTTGTTCTAACAGGTACTTCTTTTTATAAATATTACCAATAATTAAAACTAATAGGAATTTTAGGCTCTTTGAATTTTTTTTCTCTGATTGCAATGGCTATGTTAGATTCGTATTCAATAATAGACCACATTATTTCTAGTTTTGGAATATCAATTCTACCTGGATCAGCATAACTTGTTGGAGGTGTGACAACTATTTCCTCATATACATATCAACAATTATTATCAGATGAATTATGGAAAAAAGTGATTTTATAACCATCTTGCCAGTAGATTTCAGCATTATCTCTGATAAAGCTAAACATATATCACAATGGGTAAATTATTTCATTTAGTCTATCACTACGTACAGATTTTACTCGGTATTTATTATCGAAACCAGTAGCCTGTAAATAATTTTGCTCACCTGGGGATCTTAACAAAACATCCATTATTGTTTAAGTTAATCCAGTATTATCAACAGCTTCAATAATATTTTCATGTTTTGAGATCTCTACTCTAGAAAACTGAAATGGAAAAAAGTTAGAACAAAAATCAACATTGTCTTCTTTTTTATATTCTGCATCAGCCAACACTTTATCTCTCTTTAATAACATAAATTGCTCAGAAAAATAAGCATCATTGGGAAAGAAAAGCCGTTCTCCTATTGGAATATAAAATTCTATTCAATTATTGTAAACATTTAAATTCCCCCTAGTTTGATCTGTTGGAGGAAAAGTTTGCATTTCGAAGCTCTCAATACTTTTATAACTCGTTTATAAGTAAAAAATTTATATATAAATGGCAGAATCAAAGGGAGTTTCTGGAGTTCAATTACTCATTGAAAGATATTAAAAATATCAAAAATGGCATTAAAAAGAATACGAAAAAAAAATTAGTTGAAAGGGCAAGCCATTAATTTATGAATAACGAAATAGTGATAAAAAGTAGAAAAAGTAAGTGAAGAAAATAAACATTTATTAAAAACACTAGTTCCTGTTGTAGCAAAAAATTAGAATCATACATCAACACCAAAAGAAACATCACTTGAAATAGAATTATGTGCAGAACAAGAATCTCCTAATTTGGAAGATCAAATGAGAACTGTACCATTGAAAATTTACCACCTATAGCAGGTGTTTCTACTATAAATCTTAAAACAGAAATTACAAAAAGAATTAATGTTAATAATGAAAAATATGGTTTACATAGAGTTGGACTTAATTTTTACATTGGTGATAGAATTGTAGAGCTAAAAAATGATACAATAAAAGTTAAAGGCAAAGAATATAAATTAACACCTGGACTTTGTAATTTGCTAACAGAAAATTCTCAAGAAGCTCTTGAGGGTAAATCCACTGTTAATGCCTTAACAATTACCTGGAAATGTTTTTATTAACCAATGCTCTATTCCAAAAATATCTTCCTAATAAGAAAAGGAATAATTCAAGTTCAAGTAGTGGTTGGAAGTACAAAAAAATAATTGGACCAATTCATCACAACTATATAAAATCAGCACCAAACACATCCGAAAGTAAAATTTTTATATATTATTTTTAATCTGGAGATGGCATAAAAAATACAACAATTTTCCAAAAGAATATGTCTGGATGGTTGATGTTAGAAATTTAATCAATAGATTGTTCATTATTCATGGTGAAGAAAATGCTGGTAATAACAATTAATACAATGAAAAAGTAAGCATAATGAATATGTTGAACAATAAATGTTCTGATTTTGTTGTAAATAATCCAAAAGGAATTCCATATCTTATAAGAGTTTCAAATGTGATTCCATACTCATTTTCTGAATACCATGGCAAATGCATTATAAATTGGGTATTAAATAATATAAATTTTGCCCAGAATGCATTTTCCTGACTATAATTATTGTGGCCCATTTACAAAATTAAATGAAAGATTAGAAAAAGATGACAATGGCATAAATAAATTATATGAAGCATGAAAATATCATGATATTGCATTTAGAGATCATAAAGATATTGAATCTAAACATGAAGCTGACAAAATTTTACAAAAAGAAGCTTAGGAGATTATGTTAGATGAAAATATTCCGATTGGAGAAAAAATGCTTCTGCTGCTGTTGCTTCAACTATGTTTACAAAAAGAAAATTAGGTTGGGCATTAAATTACACACACACACACACACACACACACACACACACACACACACACACTTATAAATGAAGATGACAAATATAACCTTCGATATTCCCTTCGAGGAATTAAAATATTTGGGTATGGTTCAATTTTTAACAAAAGATCAAATTAAAAGAAAAAACAGAAAATTGAAAGAAGGTAAAAGTTTCAAAGTAACTATCATTGTCAACAGTTAAAAAGATGGCCAAAGAAAAAACTGGCAGTGGTTTACATCGTGGAGGAATTATACCAATTATATTGGCTGCTTTAGGTGCACTTGGTGGTTTAGCGATTTATAATTCTGTTGAACAAGTTAAAAAAAAAAAAAAAAAAAAAAAAGAATAAGAAGAGCAAAAAAGAGACATAATTTAGCAATGAAAAATAAATCTGGAAGTGAATTGAAAAGAGGAAGGCCCAAAAAATTTGAATATATACCCACTATCTTATACCCACTATCTAATATCGATATTGAAAAATATGTAAAAATATTAAATATAAGAATTTCAGAAATGTTTATATGATAGATGAATTACCAAAAAATATGCACAAAAATAAATGCACAGTGGTTAATTTTGACATTAAAAAAATCCCGGAACTCATTCAGTTTGCTTTTTTAAATAAAACAACGATGTTTACTATTTCGACTCATTTGGAGGCAATATTCCTAATAATTTAATTAATAATAAAAAAAAATAGCAGTGTTTGTTACAATGATGGTCGAATTCAGAATTTTTATTCAATTATATGTGGACATCTATGTTTATTTATTTTAAATCTTTTTTCGAAAGATTTTAAGTTAACAATATAATTTCTCTGTTATTAAATGATGGATATGTTCGGAAAACCATTTATAAAATCTTTAAATGAAGACATTGACAATATTACTGAAGATTTGAAAACATATGTAGATTCAAAATGCAATTCGAGTGTTTCTACTTTACAAACTAAACTACGCCCTTGTTTTGATTTTACAAATCTTATACTTCTTTTCTAGGATGTAGACTTCTTAATATATGTGAACCTGTAGATAATAAAGACTCAGTCAATTATATATATATATATATATATATAATATATATATATATATATATATATATATAATATATTATATATATATATATATATATATATATATATATATATATATATATATATATATATATATATCAGATTTTGCATTAAAAAAGGATGTCGATTCGAAATATAAAACTATTGTTTCTGATTATGCTTTAAAAGAAAATATAAATTTACAATTCAATAACACTATTGCTGATTGTATAAAACGAATAAATAATACAAAGCAGGCACTAAAAAAAGGAAGTAGGTTTAAAATATAAAACTTGTTTCTGATTATGCTTTAAAAACCCGATGTAGATTGAAAATACAATACGGTTGTTTCTGATTTAAAAACATACGTATAATCGAAATATAATATATTTTTTTGTTTTCGAGACCAAATAAGCAAAGTTTTTGTTTATACAACAGAGTATGTTTCCCTTTAAATTCGTAGAATCAAAAATATGGGTGACCCTGAAGATGGTAAAGATCCGGCCAATAAAAGATATTTCGATGAAGAAATATCTGATAAATTGCAAAATTTAAATCAATCTGTTTGGAATTATTGTGATACACTTTTTTAACACAAAAGTTGAAAAAAGCAAAGAAGACTCTGATAAAGAGTTAGATATGAAATAGCAAAATTTAAACTCGAAAATTGAAAAATTTTAGGAAGAAAAATCTCATATATTTTATATATGCGGCAAGTGGAATAAAAATAATAATGTTTTTTGCATAGACGATAATGTAAATTTATTTTCTTTTTTAAAGGATTCTATTGTTCATAAAATAATTACTGATAATTTACCTGATGATTGAACTGTTATGAAGTGAACTACAAAAATAGATTACAGTAACCCGTTTGATGTTAACAGAGGTGAGTTAATACCATTAAAAAAAATCTAATTATTTTGTTGATGGTATGTTGACTACAATAGAAATATTCATGAAATATAAAGATTAACTATATATATTAAATATATTATATATATACTATTAAATGGAGAACATTTGGTGTTTAATGTGCATGTCACTAAAAATAATAATACAAAAACTGAAAATACTAAAAATGGGCGATTAGTATGCAAAAGTATATTCTCGACATGTAATTCTAAAATATCAACATAAAAAAATCACCCGAAGTAAGACCAGCAAGAGGAAATTTTCCCAGAATAAAAGTAATTTTGTATGGAATCAATGGTTTATGGTAAATTGATCTTGCTGAAATGGATACTGGCAATTCGAAAGGCATATCACATATAAAGAATGGATATAAACACATTATGACAAATATCATATTTTTTTTCAAAGTTCAGAATTGCTGTAGGTATTAAAGATAAAACATCTAAAAATGTAGTAAATGCTTTAGATCTACATAGAAGCAAAGAAAGCCACATAATTTACAAAGCGATAATGGTTCAGAAATTTGTAATAAAACCATTAAAGAGCTTATGCAAAATTATAACAACAATCATTATCCTACATTCAGTTAACTACAAACCAATGTTTTAGAAAGATTTAATAGAACAATGAAGACTAAAATGTGGAAGAAATTTGCTTTAAATGCCAATTATAAAGGATAATTATATTAGACAAGTTAGTCAAAGAATACAACAATACAAAACATAGAACTATTAGTATGAAACCAATTGAAGTTAATAAAATATGAAAAAAATTAAGACAAAAAAAATGTGAATGTGATTACTAAGCCGAAATACAAAGTAGGCGATGTTGTACGTGTCAGCAAGCTGCAAAAAATGTTTGAAAAAGATTTACTGCTAATTGGACAACAGAATGTTTTACTATTGTTAAAGTGTTAAATTATAATATAACCAACTTACAAACTGAAAGTCACTAAAAGAGAAGAAATAATGGGTAGTTTTTATGAAAATGAAATTACGAAAACTGACTATCGAAATTAATATTTGGTGAAAAAGTCTTAAAAACTAAAGATAATAAAATTTGTGTATAATGGTTGGGTTTCGATAACTCTCATAACAGTTGGTTTAATAAAACATATGATTTGTAAATTTAATAATAAAAATTAGCTTCTTATGCATTTTGATAAAGACTATTAATATCATTAATCTATTGTTGTTCAGTATAATTATTTCCAACAATATAAAAATTATTGCGAAAATACTAAAATGTGGCCATTCAATGTTTCTTTCATTCTTTGTACAAATTTATAGAATTTGTAATGTAAACAAAAATCAATAATTCTTCGCAGTTTGGATGTCTATCTTCTATTCCATACAATTGTCTTTGAACATATTTTCTTTGAGTTCTTATGAAATAGCAATCATATTCAAAATCATCATCAAAGAATTTTGAAAGAATGAAAGTTGGATTTAAATTTAAATTTTGTGTTTTGTGTACAACATGAGGAGACATTACTCTGATTTTCTCATTTCTGCGATTTATCACATCGAATGCAATATGAACTAATTCTCTTAAATTTTCTATATATTTATATTTAGTTTTATTTATATCTTTTAAATGATTAACATGAATTTCGTTCATTTATCTTGTATGATCAACTTTACATTCCTTTATTTTATGTGCTCTATTTGGCCTTTGTATAGATGCATTACATCTCTTTGAATCCTATATTCACCATGTTTTCTAATTGATGGTAAAATTTCCTCAGTTACACATTTAGTAAATTTTTCAGCTAGAGACATGCTTGATCTAAATATTAACTTATATATCGCTGATTCATTAATAAATAAAGCTTTTGGTGGCATATTTGAAGGTGTCCCTTAAGCAGGGAAAATTAGGAGTTCAGCAAATTTCTTTTTATCGCCATCAACAATATAATATAAAGAATTTCTTGCTTTTCTGTATTCTAAAAGTGTAGTTACATCAGTTCCTCTAAACCAATGATTATTTTCCTCATCAATAATCATAAAAACTTGTTTACTTTTGTAAATGGGTTTGTTATTATTTATGTCAAGAATTGAATCCCATTTTTTATATGCGAAATTATGTGCAAGTGAAATTGGTAAGTTGTAATAAGTCTTTTTACTAGTATTCTTTTTTACAAAGAAAATGGAAAAAATAAAGGGAAATAAAATGAAAGAATATAGACCAAATTCATTGAATTATATAGCTTCTAAGGAGTTAAATTTTCTAAGTTATTAACAATATATTTCATTTTATTTGTGATTTCATTATAAGATTCGCACTTTATACCAAACAATGAATGCTATTTTTTCCAACTCTAGTCAATTTTTTTTGTAAATTCATTATATTCGCTAACAGTTTCATTAGTAAAAAAAATACAATAAGCTATTTATACATCTAAAAGCAGACTCTATCATATTTGGTAAATGACGAAATTTATCTCTAATTTGACCATTATCTTTTATATGGAATGAAATTCGTCTAATTCAGCACAATACAACTTTTCATAGAAGATAAAGGTTTTCCCTGAATATGAAATAAAAACATTTGTTTTATAATTATCACCTATTCCAATTCAAGAAAATCCTTTCAGATATCGATTAATAAGTTTGTAAGTAGGGCAATTAACCATATAAGTTTCACCATCTACAAACAGAACTATCTCACCTGATGGTCTTTGATATATAAAAAAATTATTGAAATCGCTTGGTAGAAATTGAAACATTTCTGTTATCAAAATTGTCTTGTAGATTATTTTGTTGTCATTCATACTTTTTGCCCAAACTTTTTTATTGTAAAAATATACTATTTATCACCAATAATTAACAAAAATCGTTTTACATGTCTGTCTCTGCGTAAATAAATTTGGTTCATCATCATT
Source organism: Dryococelus australis (assembly GCA_029891345.1). Classification (NCBI taxonomy): domain Eukaryota; kingdom Metazoa; phylum Arthropoda; class Insecta; order Phasmatodea; family Phasmatidae; genus Dryococelus; species Dryococelus australis. The sequence goes on along the minus strand of CM057002.1, from coordinate 84,965,662 downwards.
AAAATTATTTTGTTGGGGTGGTCCATAAAAGTTTTGAATGCTTTGGATGTTATCTAGTTGCAAATCAACCAAATCATTGTTAAGAATAGGATACATGACCACATTTCTATCATATGCATGTTGAAGACCTAATGCATGGCCTATTTCGTGTGTCAATACTGCTAATAAATTAACTTTATTTCCAGGAGGGTTTTTTTCTATCATTATAGCAATGTTCCTGCCTATTGATATGAATTTCAACAAACCTGTTTTACTGACTTGGAAAAAATGCATGTGCTAGTGCACTACCATGTGAATATAAACTAGTCTGACAAAACCCAGATAATTTCTGATATTTATGTTGACATTCTTTGGGTGATATAACTATGTCTGGAAATTTTGTATCATAAACAAATTTCAAATTTGTGTGTTTTTGCCAAATGCAGGAAGCCTCTTCAGATAATTTTGTAGTTGATTTATTTACAAATGCAGAATTCAATTTTAATGGTTATTTAGAACATTTTGTTGTTAATGAAAGGTCAACATGTATCTTATCCTTAACACCACAACTTCGCTTGTTGATAAAACTAAGCATTTATTAATCGAGTTTATCATCAACTGAAGAAGTGTTATGATATTCTTGAAATATTCTAAAGAACTTTCAAATTTTTCTTTGTCAATTTTTGAAAGTGAATTTGAATCTTCCTCTAGATACCCATATTTATTTTAAAAATTGATAACACATTCTGTCTGATTCTCTTTTTTGGACAGTGCAAAATTTATATTTGTGATAGTGAGAATAATTATATAAGTCGTCATTTGTATACAAAAAGTTTTAAAATTTACTAAAGACTCTAATTTTATTTCTAAACTTCCCTTCATTTTTTTTTTACTCAAATCTATTGTAATAAAACCATAATCTTTGTCTAACATTTTCCACTAATCCCTTTGAATTTTTCATAAGGCATGTCTCCACTGACAAAATCATTATAAATGTGCTCTAAATTAGTATCATATTTTCTAAATACACACAAAATATTATTACTATCTCTTATCGATTGTTTTAGTACTTTTGAATAAGTTTGAGCTAAATAAAATACATCTAAATTTTTATGTCTTCCTCTAGTAAAATAATCGCGAACAATGTCTTGATTGTCTAAAATAACATCATTAAATACAATTAGAGATTTGTCTTCACATTGATTCAAAGGAGTCATTTACTCAGTATTATTAAAAAAGTATGCAGTATTTCTTAACTTTAAGCTTCTTGGTTGTATATTAAAATCTTGTAACTCAATATATTTTGTTTTATTTAAACTTTTTGAACAAACATATAATTGATTAAAATTTATCCATCCTACAATACAAACAAAAGTTATTATCAAATTAGTTTTTTTAACCATTGCTTGGACCTACAATTATAGCCCTCATATTATCATGCAATAATTCACCATTCTTTTAAACTTCGAAATTATCCTAATGAATTAAAACACTGATACCCCACTTAAATTTTTTCATTTAATAACAATAACTTTTGTAATAAATGGACAATAAATTATTTAAATTATCAAATAATAGTTATATTTAAAAGTAAAAATTTCATTATGATATCATCCATAGTGAAAAATCTATTGCTTTGGATAGTTTTGATACAACATTTTTATGACCAAATATAAACAACAATACAATAATGACAATCTAACACATCAGCCCTAATATCGAAAAAATGAAGTTACAGCTGTTCCTACAGGTCGATATGATATCGAATCGTTAAAGGAAATTATAAATTCGATTTATACATTTTAAACAAATAACATTGAATTAAATGCAGATAATGTAAAAAAAAATAGAATATCTATCAAATCTAAGTTTGATACTAAATTTTAAGACCAATTATCTGATATTCTTGGTTTTGAAAGAAATATGACTATTGAAAAAGACAAAGTTGTTATAGGTACTAAATTACCTAATTTAAACCCATTTAAAACATTGAACATTTACTGTAACTTAGCATATAGTATGTTTATCAAATATGATTAATCTAATAATTTATAAACATATATATTTGCAAGTTTTTCACCAAAAACTATGCTATGGTTTTAAAGGTTATATTAGCTATGAGCCAACATATCCAATTTTTTTATCAAATTAATAATGAGTTCTTTAATCACATTGTTTTAGAAATTAGGGATGGAAATGGTAAACTGATTGATATCGATGGTGCTAATATCGATATTGTTTTAAAAATTCAAGATTTTTTAAGATTCTCTGTTTCGATAACCATATGACACTGCATTAATTTTAGTTTCTAATATAATTTTCTTGTCAAATTTAGGACATAATGCTATTTTATTAGCTTCAACTGAATTTATTTTATGTTTTTCGCTTCTTATTAAATTCATTGTTATATATTGTATTTACTTTTTAAACAAGCAATTCGCATAATCGTCTAAAGTAATTTGCGTGTTAACAACACATTTCTTTACACCTTTAGATTTTGTGTTTTCTTAGTCGTCAAATCTATATCAAATTTTTCTATCATTGTTTTCATATCTTCATAAAAATATTCTGTTTTTATGGTATGCAATTCGCTATCGGTATCTTGATACAATAATTCAATTTTTATCTCCATATTTTGGTTTCATAACATCATTATGGAAATCATACAACAATTCTTTTGATATGTCTAAGATTGACACACCAACATAAATATGTTTATTAAATTTTACAATTGTTTTATTTATATAGCTGCAAGGGTTTTATTATATGTAGCACTTTTCTTAAAATTTGGTTTTGCTATTAATTTTTCACAATTTTCTTTATTTGCTATTAGTTTTATGTCCACTCTGTTTCTAATATTTTCCATAATTTTGCCGAACACAGAATTATTCATCAGCTATCAAAAAAGTTTTTCAAAGTAATTTTTAGCATTAGTTCTCATCGTTGTATTTAAATTTACAAATTTCCTCAGACTATCAGACTGATGAAACTTTAATATTCTATTAATATTAGTAAGTTTTACGATAAAATATTACATACAATTTCCTTTTGTATGTAAAGTTGTGAATAATTGAGACTGCTTTGTTTTTGGAACTACCTTATTTTCTGAGCAAGAATATAGATCTTTATGTAATTCATGTAGTTTCTTAGGATAATCCAAATCAACTTCTGAAATGTAACCATGTGGTGAATCATCCTCCAAATTTAAATTAATTTTATTGTACAAATGAAGTGCTGTATGATTCTCCCATTCGAAATCACCATATAGTAAATATTGAGTCATTGCCCAAACATATAAATTATTAGCATCGAGATATGCTGATTAGTTTGACTCTTGATCAGAGTCAAAATCATCTGAATATTTATAATTTGCTTTAACACATCGTTTACAGCACTGCGATATTCCACCTCTAATTCCTTTTTCTATCATTAAAATCATATCATAATTATGTAATAAATCTAATGGTTGTTTGGCCATTTTTAACATGTGTCCCAAGATAATCCTGGTGCTGTAAAATACCATGCAGGGTCTAAATCGTATGCATTTATTCGCATATTTCTGAAATTTTCAAATATATCTGCTAACAGTAATACATAACTTTTTAAATATAAATTGTGATGTTCACCAAGATTCTTAATACTAAATTGATTCCATACAAGTTTTGCATGCTCATATTCATCGTCAGTTATGCCAGATTCATTTAATTTGTTATGAAAATTCACTCTTTGGTGGAAGTTCTGTTTCTACGAATTTCTTCCAACTATCCTTACAATTTAATGGAAAAACACCCTTTCTCATAACTAAATCTACTTTATCTTTAGGAAAATGTTTTTGTGTGTGTTACATTTTATCTTTATTTAAGTTCGATGATAATTTAGCTAAACTAATGGCCATAAATTTAAATGTGTCTCTAAATTTCCTTTTTAAATTTTCTGTTTCTTTCCCAAAAGTAATAATAACTTTTCTTCATTACTTGCAAGTAAATCTATAATTTTTTCATCATAGCCTGATTTTTTAATTAATAAATGTGCGTCATACCTAGCTAAATTATGTAAGTAAATTTGTATAAAGTTGGGCAATTTTAATTGTAGACTATAATTATTACATACATGATTAATGAATTTTCCATTTATGTGATCGTGAAGACATACTTTTTTTATTCTCTTCTGTATATACACATTCGCATACAGTACATTTTTTATATTTACTATATAACACTTTTTCTTCTTTTGTTAGTGGATGCATTGGTTGGTTGATTTTGGCATTATTGCGTTTTAAGTTTTCAAGGTTATGGGCTTGGAGTATTTCGGGCGGCAGTGTATAGACATTAGTACTGCTGTCTGCTGCAGCATTAAAAATCATTTTCAGGTAAATTGTGTATTTAGAGATAGCGTTATCATGCCAGGTACAGAGTCAAGTGGTTATGGAGATAAGGTAGTGTGCTGTGCTGTTATCTTTGCGCTACAATTTCTGTATTTTTTTAAGTTATCTATGGTTCTCGTCTTATCAGTTCCGTTTTTGCATAAAGGTTGCAACCTGTTTGTGTACTTAATTTCGTTCCATGTCATTAGAGAAGACACATCATTATGATGCCTCATCAGACTCGTGTGTCTAGGTATTATCCTAGAAAGGTATAACACATAGGGTGACTGAAAAGTATCCATTCAGAATAGTTACCATTCCGGAAATTTTGCATCCATACTTGCGCATAATAATCCGGAATGGCAATCATTCCGATTTTACTAGCAAACCACTGTGATACTGAATCCTGAAATATATCCATTGTAGGAATGTTTACCATTCCGGTATTTTGTGCCGACATTCATTTCCCAAATATCCTGAAAAGAGCCCACAGTCGGAATGTTTACAATTCCAGTATGTGTGTTTTTATTTGTCATCCACACAAGCCTGAAAACTGTCCACTACCTGAATGGTAACCATTCAAGACTCAAGTGTGAAACTATGTTGACAATATTATAGTAATATTACAAATAGTACAAAAATATGTTAAATTGCAAAACACACATTATTTATCAACACAAATAGGCACACACGACAATCATTTATGGGGAAATTTCAAGCCTCGGTGATGCATGATACTTCGCAGCACCACCTAAAAAAATTGCCGGTGCACCTTGAATCACTGATTTGGGAATTTACTCCCCTGCTGGTGCTGGGTCTCTGGCTCGGTGGATAATGTTTGGCAACGCTTGTACAGTATTTTTAAGTGCGAGGGGGCTATGCTTGAAAATCATTTGAGGGAAACTCCAAGCTTCGATAATGCGAGAAAGGAAAAAAAAAAACAGATTGGTTACCATTTAGGCAGTGGACAGTTTTCAGGTTTTGTGGATGACAACTAAAAAACACACATACCGGAATTGTAAACATTCCGACTGAGGGCACTCTTCCAGATATTTGGGATGTGTATATCGGTAAACAAAAATCCGGAATGACAACCATTCCAACAATGGGTACTTTCAGGATTCAATAACGCAATGCTTTGCTAATAAAATTTGAATGGCTACCATTCTGGATTTTTCTGCTATAGTATGGATGCAAAATTTCCGGAATGATAACCATTCCGAACGGATACTTTTCAGCACCCCCTGTCGCAAGACCATGAATATGAAAGTCACCAGTGGTACCAACCAACTTGCGATACAAACGAATCGGATCACCAATTTCAAACTTCATCTTCTTATATGTGAACATTGACACATTACCAAATACACTAATAACAGCGGTATTATCTGCCTTCCCTTCAAGAACTGGATAAGTCCTCCAACATATTTTATCACGTGGATAAATATCCCTAATTTCCTTTGACGCGGGGTCCTCTTGAGTATGTGACTTCCTCATGAAACACAATTCCAACAAACCGTTACCTGCCTTAGCAGTTATTCCTTGAAGATCCATAATAAATATCTTTTGTCGTAATAATCGGTCTAATATTGTCATTGTTCTTTTTCATTTTATTATTAATAGAATTATACTGTACTTAATAATAATGAATAATTATTAGGGATGTAATTATTTGTTTGTATATTTTAACTGATTCTATAAAAATGTTTTGAGCATTTGTGCCTCGATATACAACTGGTGGCTTATAATCACCATAAGCAGATACAATATAATTGCAAAAACCAGATGGTACGTGTAATGGATATATCATAGTATATGATTCGTAATTAAACTTTAAATCAATGTAATTTATTTGAACATTAGTAAGATTATATCTTTCTTTAAGTATCTCCTTACAGAGGCCATTATCGATATCATATTCTGTTAAAACTGGATATTTTTTTATTAATTTAAATGCATATGTTTCTCTTAGATTTGTTATCTGTTGATATTTTCTTTGCAAAAGGAACCTTCATTGTATGTTTATAATTTTTAAATTTTATTTGCTCTCCTTTCTGAGGCAAAGTGATTTTTACTACTTAATTTTTAGAGCAGCCTTCTGTACATTAATTAATTTTAATTGCGAATAAAAGAATTGAAGACACATATCACAAATATAAGTTTTACCATGCTTATTATTTTTGTGCATTGAAAGCAGCCTCGAAAAGTCTTTAATCCAACAGTAATGTGAGTTATCACCCTTTTTGAAATAAATTAAACTTATATGCTTATCCCTTTTATTTTCGTAAGTTTAGGGGATTTGCCATTTATTTATTACCTTCATTAGAGTAAACATTTATAGATGTTTCAATTTGATTTTCTATTTCTGGTATATCATCAATCTTAATAGGATATTAATAATTATCTAAAATTTTGTCGATATTAAGCCCAACATTTTTAAATTTACTAACTCTATCCGAATGACTGTGTGCAGGAAACAATGCAGATTTTATTGCCCAAAGAAAGCATTTTCGATCATTATTCTTTGCATTAATACATGTTTTTTTAATTCTTAATCACATCTGGTAGTTGAATATATTATGACCCATTTAATGGATTATACTTATTTATCGCTAATTGTATTCCAATTATTCTATCTAAAGTCCATCCTGAGCCTCTTCTTTGAAATTCAGATAATTTTGTACTTATTTCTTGGTATATGAATTTATAAATCCTTTTAATATCTCCTTCATTCAATACTGTATAGTTTGGTGATTGAAATGTGAATAATTCATTTTGAATATTTTCTTTTTTGCGACAATTTAATGCTAGTTTTAAACTCTCTAAATGTTTTGTGATTCTTGCATAGTATCGCAAAAACTATAGTTTTTATAGAAAATACAAATTGATTAGGCTGTACTGAATTGAAAGAATTCTCAGTGTTATATGTTGATATCCTACTTTTATAAAGCTTTATTAACTAAGTAATTTTATTAGGTCTTCTACTTCTTTTGTTAACAAATAAGTTATTATAAAATGGAAATATTTATATTGATTCTTTTCTATGTTTGGGATAAAATTAATTGATATTTGCATCAGCCAAAGGTAAATTTTTAAAAATTTTCTTTGCTATCCCTTCTATTACCCGCTGGCTTTTATTTCTAACTTTTGCAAATACATTATTAGAAAATGGTAATATTTATTTTAATTCCTTTTTATTTTTTTTTTACAAATAAATTATTAAAAAGTTGGAATATTTTTTAAATTCCGTTTCCTCTTATTTTACAAATAGATTATTATAGAATGGAAATTTTTTCAACTTATTTCTATTTTTTCTTGTGTAATTCATTGATATTGGAATAAGAAAATGGCAAATTTGCAAAGTTTCTTTTTCTTTGCTCATTGATAATAGTTGCAATTAAATCTGGTTTCCTTTAATTATTTATATTTGTATTGTTAAAATTTTTATATTTTGTTATTAATTCTGCAACAGTTAAATAATTAAGATTTTCTCATGCTTGACAAATTTTTGTAATAATGCTTGTAATAAGATCATATTTACGTAATTTAGATAATTCTTTTATGTTTAATTCTCTAGCTATAATTCTCAACTCAGTCACTCTCCTTTAGCTCAGATCTGCTACTGAATAATTCGTAGTCATATTTGTTTATTTATAAGAAATAAAAGTTTATAAATGTTTTAAAAAATAAGAAAATGTAAAAAAAATACTGGAATGAAGTGCTTAAATAATTGATAATAATTTTTAAAAGTATTTAACTTCTTCTGTGGTAATATTTCTTACTACATCATTTTTTTGCGTATTGTTGTATGTTTATCCTTAGTATTTTTATGAAGAGAAAATAATTTTATATACTTATTCTCTTTACATACTGTACAGGTTTTTGTTGGATAATCATCATGTTGAATTTCATTTAGATTATCTGATATTGTATTGTGTGATTAAGTTTTTTTTATGCCTTTTGAGATATATAATCCAAACATATTTTCCACATTCGCACAGTATTTTCTCATCAAAGCATGTTTTACATTTTATTGTATGTCTGTCTTTATTTGCTTTACGGGGATAAAATGAATCGATAGATATGTTCTCATTACATGCTACACATGGCTTAGTTGAATAATCGTCTTGAATTTCATTTGTATTGTGCGATTTACTATTTTTATGCTTTTTGAAATATAGTTTAGAAACATATTTTCCACATTCGCATAGTACTTTCTCGTTTTTTAACTCATAATGTTAATTTTTGGCATATTCAGCAGAACATTTTTTACAGGTGCTAATATGTTTATATTTTGTGTGTTGATGTGATTCAAAACTTTTTATGTTTAATACTTTGCCACATTTTTTACATTGCTTGGATATTGTATTAATAACCAATTCGAGCATAGTTTCCATATTATTTATTAAGAAAATTAATTTATTAAGAGAGCGAAAAAATGTTTTTTCTTTAATAATTTTTTCTTTTTAAATAAACACAAAAATGGAGGCTCTGATTAACGAGTTGAACAATTTATATTAATTCACTAAACTAATGGATCTAGAAATTGATCAAGGGTATGAGCCACAGATTTTCGAATTTATGAATCTAAATTCGGTAAAAAAAATGTATTGTACTCTAGACTATAGGTATAAATTACTTTACCAGATCGCTATGCAAAGATAATTAATGAAAATTATTTAAAGTTGATAAATGAGAAACAAGTTTTTGTGGAATATAAAGGTTTAAAAGAAGTGAAAAATGGAAAATATATGGTTGATGTTATACTCGTGTAATAAATTGAATTCTATTCATTTGTATCTTTTTATTTAATTTTTAGCTTAATTTGCTTGATTTAGATTGCTCGCTTGCAAAATTGACAATTCTAAAAAATTCGAAAAATTGCTTGAAAAGCGAGAAATTTGCATGTTTTTGATTAAGTTTTGATGTTTTTAAGTGGCACATATTTACACTATTTTTGGCTAAACTGAAAATTTTAATTGATTTTGGCTTAAATTGCTCTATTTTCGAGGAAAATTGCTTGTTTTGGAGAGCTGCTGTTTTAAAATTTTTAGAGTCTAAATTAAGCATCAAAATCCTTATAAATCTACTCACGTAGGAACAGTAAACGTTTTCAGCAAATGATTAGCCATGTTTGTGTTTCCAGTTTCCAGACCGATGAACGGCCGTTGTGCGTGTGCCTTTTTCTCATCGTGTTTTTATACGAATATGTATCTTGTTGGTATTGTCGGAATATTTAATCGGTAGATAGTTTTTCTTCTTCTTTTCTTTTTCAGTTATTTTCTTCTAGGGTCCATGAGCCAATTAAAATGCCTTATCCTTTGTTGTTCCTTCTTCTTCCTCCAGCACTCCTTCATCTTCTCACTATGTATCTTTTTCCTCTCCTCGGACCATTTCGAGGCTGTTTTCTTTTCTGCGTTTGTTAAGTTTTCAGAAAGTATGGCAAGATCGTCTGTAAATACTAGACAGTTTATTTCAACACCATTGTTCTTTCTCCCCAGTATTATTGGTGATAGCTTGTGTACTTTTAGTTTTTCATTCCAAATTTTAACTATTTTCTCCAAGATGCAGTTGAAGAGTAGCGGAGACAAACCTGTATTTGTTTCGAATGGTTAAATATTTCGCCCTGAAATTTTACTTTTTATGTGGTGTTTGTGAGGGTTTCACGGCATAGATTTGCTAATTTAGATTTAACTCCAAATTCTCGGATTATTTTATCTAGAGGTTCTCTATCAACGGAAACAAAAGACTTTTTAAAATATATAAAAATTACAACTATGTTTATGGAGTTCGTGAGTCTGTGACGGATTATGGACTTCAGGTTGAAAATCTGTTCTGAGCCGGATCTGCCCTTTCTAATTCCACTCTGATAGTCACCTAAATGACTGTCAAGTGTTGCCTCTACCCTGTTTAATAATGTTTTTGAGAATATCTTATAAGCCACTGACAATAGTTATTGACTGACATCTTGCTTGTTACCTTTCTTATGCAAACGATGTATAAGAGCCACTTTCCATTCTTCCGGAATCTTTTACGTTCTGCAGCTATTTTCAAAGATGATTTGAAGTTTATCTATGATTTTTGGTTGAGACCATTTTACAAGTTCAGCTGTAATAGAGTCTTCTCCACTGGCTTTGTTGTTTTTAGGGTTTTAATTGCTTTTTCAATCTCTTCAACAGTAGGTGGTGAATCTGTTTCTAAGTTTTCATGGATCTCTGGGAATTCTAACTTGTAGTTCGGATCTTCACAGTTCGGAAGTTGATCAAAGTACTTCCTTAGGATTGTACAATTCTCGGTATTGGTTAAACCCATTTTACCATTTTCATCTCTGAAGCAAATATTTGGCGCTTAATAGCCTTTTAGGTTATTTTTAAACAACAGATAGAAATTCCGGGAGTTATTTTTAACAAAGTTTTATTGTATGTCAAGAAGTCGAGACTTCAAAGGAGCGTTTAACACTCTAAATTGTTCTTGCTGGTGCTTTTCTTTGTTGATTAAATTGATCAAAGTATTCATTCTTTCCAGAGCATTTCCATTTTTTCCATAGTTTTGTTCTTTCTGCTAGCGCTTCTTCACAAGTTTCATTCCACCAGACTTTATTTTTCATTTTCACAGACCCGAATAACTTCTTTGCTGCACTGTTTATTTCTTTGTATAATTCCTGCCATTTATCTGATTTAGTTATCTGAATTTATTCCTGAAAATGTTTTATTGTTTCTTGTGTGATGTTGAGTCTACCTAGGTTGTATTCAATTAATTTTTGTTATCTTTTTTGATTTTTTACGAAGTAAAAGTTTGAGCTTAATTTAAGAGAGGTAGTGAAAAGAGTCAAATTCTCTGTTTCTTATTACTTTTACATTCATAATTTCTTTAATATTCCTTTGAGAAACAGCCACATTATCCAACATGAATTCCCCTAACATTGGATTAGGAGATATCCATATTTTAGCACTTCTTGGTAATTTCCTGAAAAAAGTCGACATTAATTTCAATTGAAATATTTTACAGAGATTAATTAGCCTCATGCCATTTTTGTTTGGCCACTATTAAATAGAAAAAAAATATATTATAACAGATAAAAGGAAGAAGGGTTGCAATTGGATATTAAATAATTTAGCAAGGAGAACCAACAAAGAATCAAAGAAAGTAGGAAGCTAAAACCTAGTAAGACGACTTGTTAATTATTTTTTTAAGTTGCTTTTTCATGCATAGTTGGTTGTAGGTACCTTTAGTGCGTTTTCTTAATTGAAATGTAATATTAATCTTAACGTGTTTACCGCGTCCCTTCCGCCATTTTCCTTACCGCCTTCCACAATGAAGTGACACAAGTATAATTTACGTATAGAAGTTTAAGTTTGTTTGTATCAGGAAAAGTGCGCACTGTTGATTTTTCTGAATGATTCTGCAAATAAACGATTAATGCTAGTGACGAACAAACGTGATTTTAGTGAAGTAAACTGGCAAGTAATGCCATAAAAAAAAAAACACGTGTTCAAGAGGCTACAAATTTTACAAACAGTAAGTTTTGCGTGTTTTAAAAATGAATTTGTAAATTGTTAACACAATTTTTTCAATGCACGTGGCATGAAAAAGCCATTGTTTCCACACTTTTGTAGTGAGTGTATAATATTTGTTTATTTGTCTATATCGTAAATTCAACGAGTGTAAGATTAACTTCGGCCAAAGTGTGTGCGTGTAAATATTGTTCCATCTGCACTAATACGAGCAGCGACGTATGTATCGCGATTTGATTTTTCATTGAAGGTAAAATTTTCAAAGTTTAATTAATTTAAATGTTATTTCCATACGAGCAAAATTTTCCATTCCTCCATCAAAACAATATGCAACTCAAAATGCTAAATACTCGTAAGAACATCAAAATAATGTCGTCTCACGAAAATACGTTAAATTAAAGCCCCCCCCCCCCCCTTTCCATCCATAACACTACCGAGCTAAACACTGTTTCCTTTTCCCTGAAATAAATAAACAGAATCCCAACAAATTTTACTCGGTAATCACAAAAAATAAACAAGTTGGAATGCCAACCTAGCTATAATGTCCTACATTAATTACTGGAAGGAAGTTAGCTACCGTCAGATTTTCAGTGCTTGTCATGACATGGAACACGAGGAAGGAGGAAAATGCAAGTGTGCATTGGACTCAAATCATTTGTTTACAAACGTCTTTTCCTTACAGTGACAAAACAGCTGCGGTGGAAGGATACATTGTAACCGGTGCTACTTTTCTAGAACTGTCAAAATTCACCCCAGTTGCATGGAATGGACAATACCAGTGTATACGCTTAGTGAGAAAGGAGGAATAGTGATGTTTCCCCCTATACATTCACTGTAGCGTTCCAATATTTGCTAGGAACAAATTCCCAAATTAGTATCATTCATCGCTAAACATTCCCATATCTGCAGCTTGATGTGTGGTATTATTTCCATACAGTGATATATATATAGGTCAAAAACTTCCATTACACTTTAGGAAGTTTACCAGAAAATTTTTACAGCGAGTTTCAGATGGTTTAGATTGTAAAAATAATATTTCCCAACTCTCGTAGGTTATTTATATAGTCCTGTTAGGTTGTGATGCTATGTTTAATAATGACGTGACTCAGTAGCACCTAGCACAGCCACACTCCACGAACATCGAAAACCCGAGACTGCTGGATATTAGCGGTTCGGCAAAACAATGGCTGCGAGATTGTTCGGTGGGACAGAGGCCTCCTGCGAGATGACTGCGCGAAATTTATCCACCTGACACACAATGTGACCCCAGGTGATTGTATGGCAGGAGCGGGAGATAGCAGTTGGAAACTTGGGAATCAGACGCCGCTGGAATAGGTTCATGAATCACCAGTTGGACGGACATTTTTTCCCCCTCCCAGATATCGCGCACTGATGCAAAGCCAGTGTCTAATTTAATTAGCGGCAACATTCAAAGCACACCTTTTATCACGGTGCATGAGCTTGCGTGATTGCATTCGGAACGGTCGTTAGTTCGACTCCGAACAGCTGCGCTGGGAAGAGTCAGCTAGCTGCCTATGATTTTTCTTTCGCAGTTTCACGTTCTGGTTTGTGCAGTTTAGGGCGACGAAGTTCTAATATCGTTCCTATTATCAGGGTATAACTTCAACAATAGGAAGTTTATAAATGTCGTAGTTTGTGTACAAACCAACGCCTGAATACCTTCGTCTTGCCGCTTTACAGGCGTCCCACTTAAAACACTTTATTACACAAGACTTAAAAGTATATATTATCTATTTTCAAGTCATTAGGCCTATCAGTTCTCAATATTATGTCCTTTTATGATGCTGTGAAACCTCTTATTATTTTAATTTACGCGAAAGCCTTTTAATTGTAGTCATATTTAAGGTTATTGAAGGAATGCTTATTTGTTGATAATCGATTGAAATTAGTGGTTGTCAAAATAAAAAAGAAGTGACTATATAAAATAGCAATGACTAAATCAGCCATCTGAGAAAAGTGGAAGGGGTATCGCTTGTAAGTGGTCTTACATACAGAATAGACGCTTATTTGATCGGTAAGCTGCTGTCTTGCACATATTGAGATGTCAAACATAATTGGCAAATCGGTGCGCTTGGAACAGTAAACCTGTTGTTGCACCCAACGAAATTTCATGCTTCTGGATCTTCGATTCATCGTTGTTGGTTTCAAAGTAAGAGATCGAGATTAATATGAGACAATTTTGCTATTGGTTCGTAATATATGACGTTCATGGAAGTAGGCGTATTTTTCACTATAGATAGAACTAGATGTGTGATGATTTATCGGTTTTAAGTGAATTATTGTTGTACGAATTTTACTGAATAGTATTCAAGCTAGTATAATGTTGTTTTAATTTCCCAAGAAAACAATCGAACGTAGTTCTATCTGTTGGTGTATTATCAAACTTCATTTCTCGACTATTGTTGCTGATCTCGGATCGAGATTCGAACGCCAATTTCGGCGGTTCGAAAAGAAACTTCATCTCGATTTCCAGTCCAGCTCTGAACTCGAATGGTGCAACAGTTTTCCGTGTCGATATTAGATCCGATCTCGGATTCGAATTTCGAACCACGATAGTGCTACCGGACATAAGTCTGTCGTTAGCTGGGGATGGATCATCGACAAGATATCAGGGTGGGTGGAAAACGGGAGTACCTCGAGAAAACCGCCTGCCAACGTCAGCTTCTTTCACAATAGAAAATCTTTAGCATTTGACTTTGTTTCCTTTCCTCTGACGAAAGCACAAATACACAATAGAATTGTAAAGGTCAGCGTCAGACAATTGAACATCGGTTCTGTGAGCTTCATAAAAATGTGTATCTTGTTATGAAAATAATTATGATATTATCCATAAATGCATTTTACGAACCTTCTTTTGAAAATAGTCTTAATATTAATTTTAGAAGTTTATTTCAAAACGAAAAATTCTATTTTTTAGCTTTATTAAAATATGTAAATTCATATTTTTCTGCTTCAAATGTATAGTCGTTTAGCCATTTATTTAAATTAAGACGAGCTTTGTTTAATAAATCGAGATTCAAATACACTACAATAAAATAACGCACTTTCCACATAACCTTTGTTAGATTCTCGGCAAAATGACTATTTGACTTTGACTTTAAATTCCAACTATTCGAAATCGTAAAGTCATAGTGTTTGACTTTACCTTTGACAGTTTCATTGTGTCACGCTCTATAAGAAACAAATTCAAGAAACGGTAGTCAAAGTTAAAGTCAAAGGGTTTAAAGTATTCAATTGTGTAAGGCCTGTCAACCTCCACCGCGGTTCGGACGTGAGTGAACCCGCCGGTAGTCGATCCCGGATCGCCTTGCCAGCGAGGTAGGTGCGCGCAGAGGCGTCACGTGGAAAGTGAACCACCATCTTGGTGCGGATGACGCAACTATGTAAACCCTGGGGATATATGCGCTGTCCCACCTCGCTCCTATCCGCATAGGAGCACTTGAAATTTGTAATTTGCTCTCTCCTTACCTGCCTCTACCGGGACAAGATCATTACGAAATCGCGAACCTGTTCTTGTGTTGTCATGATGACTAACTCTCCGTCCGGGCTATATATTCCCCGCGCTGGCTCTTCATAGCATTATTTACATTCTGTGACTCTCGGGAGACACATCTCTATAGCCTCTTTAGCCACATCACATCTACGCAAGGTAAGTTGTATTATTGTAACTTTTTAGTGCTTTTATTAGCCGAGATGTAAGAAATTCACGTTATTGTTAGTAATCAAGCTAGAATATATTTGTGCGTACTTACATGAGCACGCCATAAAGGTTGTTCGCGATAAAGGGAGCTCTTTTGAAATTAACCTTATAAGAATGTCACTGCCTCTTTCTGCATATATTTTAAGGGGCTCACTGAGTGACATGCGCTTGGTAAAGTTGGTGACGATGGATTGAAAGTAGTTCCATATGTTAATGGCGAATAAAAAGTGTTAGGTAACCATTTCAGAAAATTTAAACTATTGCTTACGCATTCTCATTTATTTAACGCCTCAGTGTGTAATCATACAAGATTTTAAAAATGTTCACTATTCCAATAAGTTCACAGTTTTACTTGACCGACGCATGAATAAAGTGATTGAGGCCCATGGCAAAGCAGGTCTTTCAAAAGTGCTCACTTTACCGTGAACAGCCTATAATTAAATTGGTTAATGACAACTGGCAACATCACTTACTCTCCATTAGCGTTTTACTAGAAGTCGGTTGCTCAACATCTGAGAATTTACTGTTGCCAAAAGCGTCCTTCAGACGTGACGCGTAAGTTATCGGTCAACTGCAGAAGTCAGATGAGAGATGAGCACACAGTGTCTTGAAGTTTAGTCTTCAGCAGCAAAATAATATATATTTTGCAGGTAGAGGCTGCTCATTGTAAACTGAGCACTTTTGAAAGCCCAGCTTAAGATCTGCATACATGTACGCAAAGTGTGTATTCTTCCACCATGTGTAAAATTAACATTGTCAACGGCTGGGTCACAATTCATACGTCGGTTACGGGGAGATGGAAAATTATTGGAAAAGTCAATATTTTACAAATTTGCTCATTCTTACTCTCTCAAACACTAAAAAAAGAAAGCAAAAAAATATAATTCCAGTGTTCAGAAACTTTTCCTTAACACTGTCTAATTCTACGTTAAAGCATGGAACAATTTACTCTTCGTCGTTACCAACTTTACTGGGCGCATGGCGGGCATTGTACTCATTAAAATATGTGCAGGTGACGACTGGAAAATTTTTCAAAGGTTTATTTTAGAAGTGCTCACTTTACCGTGAATCCGTCTCTACCTATGTATGAGCATTAAGGAAAGGTATAATAATGACGCCTCCTGGTTGGATGTAATTTCTCGTTTGTGAGGCATAGATGCTTGGGAGTAGTAAGGGCGAACTAGGAACGCGAATAGAATTTCTATAGGCAATTTACAGCAAAGTGAGCACGTTTGACAGCCCTCTGATTATAAATAATAATCAATAAACATAATTGATTTTAGCCTCAGACTTTAAATTCAGAGTGCGATAACACATGCATACTGTGTTTATTACTAACATTGCAATATTCATTTAAAAAAAAAAAGTAACTAGAGCCTCAAAAGTGCTCACTTTATCCGTGAACAGCCTATAGTTGCATTTACGACCAAGGCACTGAACTGAGTGAAGAGATCTGGACGTCTCTTTACATCGGGAGCTTGAGAGCCGATGAGGGTGAGTATGGAGCGGCGCCGGAATGAAAGGGCGGGGGGAACTGGAGATTCCCGAGAAGACCCGCCAACCAACGCGATCGTCTGGCACGATTCCCACATGCGGAAGCAGGAGTGGCCCGGCCGGGGATTGAACCCGGATCGCCTTGGTGGGATGCGAGCAGGCTAGCCGCTCAACCACCGTGGCCCCAAGGCACTGGAATAGCGCGCAATGTTCTCCCGCCGAGTCGCCTCTGTACGACTTTCTGTATTGATCCTATAACTTTATGGTGTAATAACAAATACATGCGTTGCATGCCCCTGTGATTTGTTTAAGTAGCATATGCCTAAGTTTGAAACTTGAAGATTTATTGTGGAACGAACAAACGTATTAGTTTTTTTTTTTTACTGTCATGCTTGTGCGACGGAAATAGAAAACTCAAACAAGCATTCGAAATTACAAAATTCCTTAAATGGTATTCGTAAGCAAACATCACTAAAATATTTGAACAGTTTTTAAATTGCAACTATAGGAGTGAAGCCTTGCGCTTTGTTTGGAGGACTGGACAGACGGGGCCCTTAAGGTGAAACAGAACTTATAAATAAACCTTGAGTCTGATCGTCGCTGGTTAACATCATCACAGGAAACCTAAAAACCGAAAAATTTCAATCATCAGCTTGTCATCAATGCTTGACTTATTAGCGCTAAGATTACACAAATATTCACGTATTTGATGCAATTTTAGAGTTTGGATAATATTCAGGAGTTTCTTACCAACAAATAAATGTACACTATACAGCATAATTTACATTGTACTGTATAATTACAGTGTAAGTATACAATGCGCAGTATATGAACTGTACAGAGTGAATCTAATATTACAAATTTATTTGTCGATTATTTTTCTTTTGTGTTGTGAACAGTTCGGTAATCAATTTACCACATGAGACACACCAGAATTGTTTTCACTAGATATGTGGAGATAATTTTCCCACTTTGTGCAAATTATTTGTTTGGTATATTTGCCACTATTTGGCATCTAGTCTGCCAACATTTTTAATTGTACCGGTTTACCATATTGTTTAAAATCAACCTTTAAACAAGTGTCTCTAATTATAACTGCACATGCCTTAACCTAACACGCCAACTATAAAAAGTGTAGTAATATTGGAAGAGAATTATATATATATGTGTGTGTGTATTTCACCTTCTTAAACGTGTAACATATTGATCAGTAACACCTGACATTTCTTTATGTTGTATACGTATTTGTGTAAACATTTACCGGATAGTGACATTTTTACAACAAAGATACGTGTATTGGCTAATGTATGAAGGCTAGTCATTTTTTACCTCCAGAGTTTAATTTTACATCGGATGTAGCTCAAGGACACACAATGTCCACCGTAAACAACAAGCCTCCGATCTTTTGTGGCCATGGACGTTGAGTTAACGCATATGGCTAGAAAGAGTAGATAGATCGGTGATGGAAAACGGCATGATTCGAAACTTGATCATAGAGTGGTAAACCTATGGCATCAGTGTGCGGTATGAAATCTTACGCAATGCATACAACAAACGTAATTAATTTCTGTAGAATATGTAAAATAATCAAGGGAAGTACAAACTACGGAGGGCTATAGCGTACTGGCAACGTTTGGAACTATTTAACCACAGTACCTTAAGTATTAGTTCCAACTTATTTTGACTATGACATAGCATTGATATTTATTTGCACATTAGCTATAATTACATTTTAAATTATTGAAGATTATTTTTAAGAACACATCACCACTGGCCTAGAGTGGCCAGA
This sequence comes from Dryococelus australis, assembly GCA_029891345.1. Classification (NCBI taxonomy): domain Eukaryota; kingdom Metazoa; phylum Arthropoda; class Insecta; order Phasmatodea; family Phasmatidae; genus Dryococelus; species Dryococelus australis. Next base: position 84,946,802 of record CM057002.1, on the reverse strand, counting down.
TATGTCGTTTCTGGTGGAAGTATGTAAACACGTTTATAACTTGTGGAGTATTACGAAAAGAACCTCTATAGAGAATCAATTATTGAATACGTGTGCCACTAACAACAACTCAAAACACTTTAGGAAACAGAATATGCCATGGTATGAGAACCGTCCATAACAACGCTTAAGCAACCATGTGAACATTTCGCAGTCGTTCTGTGACGGCTGCAGCAAGGCGCGCAGAGTTTCCGACCTGGTCCTGTACTGTGCAAATCGGATCCGTAACAGTGGGATTTTATTACACGCAGTGAAAGCCAACAAATTAAACTATGTCAGTATGTTTGTACTTTTCTCTTATCGCTTAAGGAAACTGCATAGGCAAGCTTCAAAAATCGATATTGCCATTTTCACGAATATTTTTCTCCATGAATGTACTTAATATGTTAAAAGTAAAAACATAGAGTCATAGATAATAGTTTTTTTTTTTCTAGCAAAAGGTCGTGTTTACAATCCATATATTTACCTAGATACGCGAATACGTGCAAACAACGATTACACAAAAAAATGTTTTCTTCGCACTCCTCTTAAGGTTCAGCACGTAAAAATACATAAAATACAAATAAAAATTGGTAGGGACGTGAGTTGGATTGTTTTTGTCACCCTCAAAGTGGAAACATGGTAAAAATTACAAGTAACTTTTATTTTGTTGCGGCAACAACGTAGGCATCACTTAAATAGTTCAGAACTCAATTATATAAGTTCCTATGCTCATTATACTCTCATTTATAATCATTCGGTATTATTTCAATTCGGAAATGCTAAGTGGCTTACAAATTGAATTTACAGTGAGAAGCACAGGATTGAGTGAAATCTCAGAGTCATTTCTCAGCCACAAAATTATTAATTTTTGATCTGTTAAACGTAGTCCGGTATAGACATCATTATTCATCCATAGTCGTCGTTTTATATAATACTGCTTAAGTAGGCAAACAGACTATAATTTTATAGCCGATACTAGTAATTGAAGTTTAGTAAAATATTTTTTTAACCGTACACTCGGAAGTTTCATGTTACACTCTAAAATCTAAACGGTTTAAACAGCTCTAAATCAGCGGATTTGTCTGTCGATCTGCTGAAATTGCTCCACTTGAATCAATAAAATTAAAGTTTCATTCTATTTGTTGGTAATCACTGATCAAACAATGAGCTGTACTTATTCCCGGTGAATCATTCTGTCCAGGCTGCAGTGGCATAGGGGGCAGGGACTTTTATTATTGATAAACTAGCGCCTATAAAAAATTTGAGGCGAAGAACACGCCTAGATGTAGACAAATGTACTTTTTATTGTGCTTATTCTATTACTTTATCTTACCGTTTTATTTACCTAATTTCTCGTGTTTGAAAACTAACTATACATTTTCTTTTTTAAATACGTCCTTCGCTTTTCGAGGTTGTGAAAAGGGGATTTAAACGGAAGCGGCCCCCCCACCCCCCTACACACTCATAAACGTTTTCTGCGCACCAACAATAACCTATTAACTGAAGTTTCGGTTAATAATCCTACTGAATGAAATCACTGATTGAGGTTTAGTGTACTGATTTTTGCTGTTGTTCCAGATTCAATGTCTTGAAACCTCTGTAGCAGGGCTTTCAAAAGTGCTCAATTTACCGCGAACAGCTTTTACACGCCTATAATTGTGTATTAGAATGAGGCACGCCTGATATCTGGCAAAGAGGAGCATATGATTCACAAAATATATGAACTCTATTTGTTCAAGAAACAGCTGGTGATTAGTGTAATGTACAATCTACGCACATCTTAAAATGCGTTCATTACTATTGTAAACTAGAAACTAATTTTTATTTCCATATTACTAACTTGAGTCTACTTTAGTGGCGAAGTAACGTTATATTTGTTTTCTCTTACACTTAACCACACATGTTTAAAACTTAACGACGTATTAGAATTTCTAACATATTAAAAACTAAATACTATGCCGATATAAATTCTCCCTTACCATGTATGTTAATATCGGGATTTAATTCTAAACTTAATAAGATATTCCATAGACTAAAAAAAACTTCATAAGATATTGTATAGACTAAAAAAATTAACTGATCAAATATTTATTTATAATGATATAGTGTGTTTAAATGGCATCGACACAAAAGTTACTGAAAAAAATATTTAAACACGAATTTACATCATAAAATTTCTGTGATAAATTATAATGCTGACATCATGTTAACTGTGCCATTAATAATTTAAATTATACAAGGACAAAGCAATTTAACTACAATATATTTGGGGCCGCGGTGGTTGAAATGTTAGCCTGCTCGCCTCGCACCAAGGCAAGTGGAAATGTTAGCCTGCTCGCCTCCCACCAAGGCAAGTGGAAATGTTAGCCTGCTCGCCTCCCACCAAGGCAAGTGGAAATGTTAGCCTGCTCGCCTCCCACCATGGCAAGTGGAAATGTTAGCCTGCTCACCTCCCACCAAGGAAAATGTAGAAATGTTAGCCTGCTCGCCTCCCACCAAGGGAAGTGGAAATGTTAGCCTGCTCACCTCCCACCAAGGCAAGTGGAAATGTTAGCCTGCTCGCCTCCCACCAAGGCAAGTGGAAATGTTAGCCTGCTCACCTCCCACCATGACAAGTGGAAATGTTAGCCTGCTCACCTCCCACCAAGGCAAGTGGAAATGTTAGCCTGCTCACCTCCCACCAAGGCAAGTGGAAATGTTAGCCTGCTTACCTCCCACCAAGGCAAGTGGAAATGTTAGCCTGCTCGCCTCCCACCATGGCAAGTGGAAATGTTAGCCTGCTCGCCTCCCACCAAGGCAAGTGGAAATGTTAGCCTGCTCACCTCCCACCATGGCAAGTGAAAATGATAGCCTGCTTGCCTCCCACCAAGGCAAGTGGAAATGTTAGCCTGCTCGCCTCCCACCAAGGGAAGTGGAAATGTTAGCCTGCTCACCTCCCACCAAGGGAAGTGGAAATGTTAGCCTGCTCGCCTCCCACCAAGGCAAGTGGAAATGTTAGCCTGCTCACCTCCCACCATGACAAGTGGAAATGTTAGCCTGCTCACCTCCCACCAAGGCAAGTGGAAATGTTAGCCTGCTCACCTCCCACCAAGGCAAGTGGAAATGTTAGCCTGCTTGCCTCCCACCAAGGCAAGTGGAAATGTTAGCCTGCTCGCCTCCCACCATGGCAAGTGGAAATGTTAGCCTGCTCGCCTCCCACCAAGGCAAGTGGAAATGTTAGCCTGCTCACCTCCCACCATGGCAAGTGGAAATGATAGCCTGCTTGCCTCCCACCAAGGCAAGTGGAAATGTTAGCCTGCTCGCCTCCCACCAAGGGAAGTGGAAATGTTAGCCTGCTCACCTCCCACAAAGGCAAGTGGAAATGTTAGCCTGCTCGCCTCCCACCAAGGCAAGTGGAAATCGTTCCGGACGATGCCACTGGTCTGCGGATTTTCTCGGGGATATCCCGTTTCCCCCACCCTTATTGGATCCCAAGACCTTGCTGTCAGAGCCACCCAAATATTTTCACATTATTTCACTTTGCAATATAATTGGGATAGTACAAAATTTTGTTTGGACCATGGCAAAAAGGAAAGATTTTTTATATCGATCCATGAGTGAAATGAAACTATATATGAAAATAAAATGCAGTGTTATAACACCTATGCGTTAGATATATCTGCACATGTTGGGAAATAGAATGAGTTGGGCTTGGATGATCAGTATTTCGCCTACATATTTTTAAAATTCGAATAGTGCAGAAATAGTTCCAAAAATAAATTTAAGCAAGTTATTAATTTACCTAGCCATAAAATACTTTATAAGCTGAAAGAGACAACTTTGCCAGAAGATTTTGATTATACTTCGTTCAAAAAATAATTTTGCCTACGTCAGTCCCAGAAGAGCCTTTTTTCGAGATAACAAATTTCAGCCTGCGGAAATTATAGGCATTTTCACGTTACCTGCTCATTTGTTCTTCCACGTGATTATCGCGTTTCGATCGTTAGTATGAACATAAGTGCGGTAGGTAAAGTTAGTGTATCTGGAAAACGTTCAGCTAATCACGTGATAAAATAAGTCAAGTTTCCATAATCATTTGTGAAGGTGGTTGTGACTTTTTTCTACGCCATACTCTTCGTGCATCTGCGAAACGCGTATGAAAATGTTAGTCCGTTACATAAGCATAAGGCCGTTGGCCACGTAAACATTTGTTATTATATATTTTAACCACTTATACACCGTTCAACCAGTAGACATTATCTGTAACTACTTTTCTCTTAGATAAATATTTCTCCACTGAGGGCTCACGAACGCAGTGTGTTGTGCATCTTGTGTAATTTTCTAGACATTGTTAAGCTTTGTTTGCATGAGGCGGAGGAATATAGTGAAAGCAGAACATTAACAGGCCTTTAGGAAAGTTGGAAGCAACTGTGAATTTACTATACAAATTTGTTCCCTAATATTTTCACCTCCTGGATGACTCTAACCTATAATATAAGTGCAAAGTAATATAGGTATAATCGTGGTATCCAACTAAGGCAGCAAGCAGCCAATCAGCAGTTAACGTCTGCTTGATCATACAGGTGACTTTGAATTCTAGCCTAGCCTACAGGTCAGTGAACATACTAATTTTTTTTGATCTTCAAATACACCTAAAGGCTGTTCACGATAAAGTGAGCATTTTAGAAATTAACTTTAGAAAAAAGTCACTGCCTTTGCATGCATATATTTTAGTGGGCGCACTGAGTGACATTCGCCCAGTAAAATTGGTAACGATGGCGGGAAAGACGTCTATATCTTAACGTCGGATAAAAAGTGTTAGGTAACCATTTGCGATAACTTAAAATTATTTATTTTACTTTATATTTTTTAAACTCATCTAAGTGTAAAAATGAACCGATTTGTAAAGTATATATTTTCTTAATAATTTTATAGTTTCATTTGATCGACGCGACGCATGAATAAAGTGATGAGGCCCATGGCAATGTTAATTCTACATAAGGCGGAGGAATTCACAACGTGTACAGAAGTAGATCTTAAGCAGGGCTTTCAAAAATGCACTGTTTACAGAGAACAGCCTATAGTAAATTTACTCTTGTATACCTTGAATGTAAGTGGTAAAAATTATAAAATTTTCTAGGTTGGTCGATTGGTTCACAAGATACATTCTGTGTGCGGCTGTGTTAAATCAATATACCTCTTATTTCATGGTGGCAGGATAGCAACCTGTAAAATATCGTCTTTTCTCACAATACCCTCTTTCTTCAAAAACGTTCTAATACGTCCACACCATGAAAAGATTCGTTCGTCAGCATCTTTTAAAATACTGGCTAATGTGCTAGATGGTTTAGTTATGTTCATACGTGGAGACTCCATTTAAGTCCACAGAATTCGTTTCTGAGCAGAATAACAACACATGTCAAGTTGACTACGGCAACAAGCAATTGGCAGAAGTCCAGCCTGAAATAATTGCTGGCACATATGTAATTGGGTCGAAAGCAGTTTCTTAATTAATCTGCTACCCGTCACACAGTTATGTACAAGATAGGTTCACACTGGCGATGTCTCATTACCCCGGTGTCGGTGCTTGTGTGCGGAGTCTTGCTGCAACGAGCCTATTACCTTTCGAAGCACTATCACCGACCGATAATGTCTGAGTAAGTTGCCATCAATAATGCCTGAGTAATTTTAATTTATGCCAGCTTCTGTAAATTGCTGCGTAGTTCGATGTCACTGGTTAGCGTCCGGGAGCTGAGTGATTTAAATGGGAGAACTCATATTACGGAAATTTCACCTCAGTGCGTTATTTTTAAAGGTTACCGTTTCAAACAAAATGCATTTGTCGGGAATTTTTTAGGAGTAGTTCCCTACCCGGAGATGTTTCAATAACGTGTATAACGTGTTTACAAGAAATTGTTAAAAATTATGTTTTTCAAAAAATACTTACTGCCTATCTATATTGAAAATATACGTTCGTAGGGATCTTCTACTAAAAAAAATTAATGGCGAATACATTTTGTTGGAAACTCATCTCTTTAAAATTAATGTACTGAGGCGAAATTTCCTTAACATGGGTTTTCCTGTAAAAATTTTGCAACTGCCAGCCGGTAGGCAGTGCCCTTAACGAGTGTAGTCATTAACGGTTTTTTCGGTCTTTTTTAATCAAACCTTTGAAACATCTCCCTATATATGACGTACTTGGTTATTTCCAACATACGCCATATTTCACAAGCGTTTTATACTGTCTTCATTTAAGTTAATATTTTCCTGTTAAATTGAAATGTTATTTATATGTTATATATAAATTATAATGATTCATTTATAAATAATTTCAATAAAATACAATGAGGAAACATGTGTGTTGGTAGCGCCTAGTAAGAAATAGTTCTTATACCAAATACTGTTACAACAGAGTGCGCACAAATCCGGTGCGTTGTCCCTCTGGTGTAATCTTCCTCACTTAGTTAAGCTAAGTTTGCACGAGGCGGAAGAATATCCTGGAAGTAGAACTTAGCAAGGCTTCAGAAAAGGCCACAGACAGCATGAATCAACTATAGCATACATCGACCACCATTCATGATCGCCGTTTCCTTCTAACATATTTCTAGTGGTTTTTGATTACTACACTCTAAATTTAAATCAGTGAATATTTCATTGCTTCAGTCAGTCAAACGTATCTGTCTGATACAACAGTTACTTCATTGAATTTAACTGATGAACAAGTTGAAAAATGCCACATTTCCTTCACTGATGGTTTCAGTGACATTTCCCACTGATTCGTCAGTCATTTTTCCCACTGTTTTCTCAGTGATTTATTTTTTGACTGATGGATCAGTGAAACATCTGAGCAACTTGCTCCGTCTCTAATTATTTTTGACTGATGTATCAGTGAAACTTCGTTTAAAAATGGCCGTCGAACATATTTTAAAAATGGCCGTTAAACAACGTGTATCGAATCAATTAACAACGAATAAACGAATAAAACCATAACGAAATACTTTATAAAATATTTTACGTATTTCAATACGCCATTTTACGAGGTAATATGAACACACAGTCTTGTTCGCGTAATTATTTGCCTACACTCAATTAAAGAAATATATATTTCGCCACTGTAGTTGGAAGTCACTTATTAAATCAGTGAAAAAATTTCGCTTCACTAATTCAATTAGTGAAATTTTTTCACTAAAACAATAAGTGGTTTTCCGCTGATTCTAAATTGAGATATTTTCACTTATTAAAGTAGTATGATTTCACTGCGAATCAGTGGTTCTACACTGATTCGAACATAGAGTGTACAAACTTTAGCTAATGAAACATGCAACGACCCATTTCGCGTCCCAGGTATTGAATTAGTTTTTTGGCCAGTTACTAAAATCAAATATTTAGTAATTTTTTACTTGAATTCCAAATTGTGTAGGTTGACATTCATCGTGAAAATCTAGTTTATTTCTGGGAAAAGTCTCCACATGCGTGTAAACTCAGGCTAAGTAAAGGAGTTTTGGAAAATAAAATTCAATGATTTCAAAGTGTGTGAGAATGTATATGCGCGTGTTGTATCTGCGTATCTTTGTCAGGCAAAGGAAGGTTCTCGCCAATTTAGCCCGTAAGATATGACATATAATTTCTAAAACTAGATTCTTACAAGTTTTCAGGCCTCATATACTATCTTTAACTTCCTCAATTTTTCTGTAGCTTAAGCCACTCTAGCTGTGTTGTGTTTTGTTATAATTATGGTTTACAGCCATAATCATAAATAAATGTGTTTAGTGGTCGTAGCTAGTGGATGAATGATAAATGGCAGAGCTTGCTGTAAATGAGGAGTTTTCAATCATGTTATTGCTACAGACAATACAACATTGTAATATTAACTGTAACAGGGAGCTAATAGAACTTATATATTACGTTAAACTACATCATTATTATGAATAATTTACGCCCTGTTAGTTCTTATCTTCTGTGGACTGTCGCCACGTTAATCTTGATGCCGGAGGCTGTGTCATCGTGTAGATCTGTTAGACGGTGACCGGAAATACCCATCCTTCTGTCCGTCCCTGAAGCTGGCCGGAGTTGGAAAGACGTTGGGCTCTGCCTTACAGTGGCGTCGTATACACTTCCATGTCCCCAGTCGCTGGCTGGTGGAGGGGGTTGATGTATGCTGCCTCGCCCGCTGGTTGCTGCAATAAGTTGCGCCGCAATTCCTGGCGTCCTGATTTACTGACAGTTGTGCTGGCGGATTTATTTGTGGATACCCAGTTAGGGCTCTTCTATACATTCATGACAGTTTGAAACAGTGCATAAGGAATGTTTAATGTTTAGGTGCGAGTTGGTCGACGTTCGTTCAGTAAAGCGTATGAATTTAGCTGTGTGAAATACCCAATGTTAAAATCAAAGCCATTTTACCCCTGTTTCAGCAAAACTAGGGTGTTCGCACTATACGTGTCGAAATTAATTTCTAACGCAACATAAAATATTATATTTTTAGAAGGTTTTTAACAAAACAAGTTGCCAAGATTATTTCTGCAAGTCTACCAGCAATTTAAGGACAAAACTTACATCACGTTACTTTGGACTATGAAAAACTTAATTTAATTTTTAAGAAGAAAGTACTGAAAAATTTCAAATTTTTTATAAACCGTACGATACATAAACGGTTTTGTGTGTTTCATTAACCAGTTTTTCGAAAAGATACAATATTTTTCTTAGAGTTATGCAAGAAAATGATTGATAGCAAGTTTTCGAAAAACTGTTTATAAAACATACAAAAATTTTCTACTGTGCGCGATTAGTCATATATAGGGACGTGAAGAGTCCGTGAGTTCAATGACCTGTAGGCTAGACTCCACAGTCTTGTGTACGATCATGCAGATATCAATTACAGATTGGTTGCTTTTTATCACAGCGGGAGGCGATCGTTGGGTCTACATTTGGTTGCGTGTTCACTATTGCCTCAGGAGTCAACATGAGGTGTCAAGCAGTGCATAGACCAATTACAAATGTAAAATGAACCTACGAGTTTTTCAATTCTAGCTTGTCCCGAAATGAATCCGCGAATTGTTCAGATCTCTATAGTCATATATTTCAGAGACTCGAGTTAGCCCAAATCTAGAGAGAGCGGTTTATTTGCGTGTCGAAATAGGCTCGACAGAACAAAATAAAACAAGTAGGTGATAATATTGGACGTACGTTCTGTTCCCCACCCCATCCCCCAAAAAATCTGTCAACATAATTGTATATTTTAGACAAAATGAAAACTTTCTAGGTCCTGTGCACAAGCGACATGGCTTAAATAACATTACTTACACAGCATAGCCAGTGAAACCGTTCGTCCACAATCGGCGTTAATGTAAAATAAAATACTTGGCTTACTAATTAAAAAAAAAAAAAAAAAAAAAAACCGAATAGGAAATAACTTCGTTAGCACAAGAATTTATACACGTATAAGTTGGCACTTTTCACTACAGCAGTTTTATGACGTTCCACTTTCTCACTGGCTGGCGTTGTAAACTTGGCATTAAGATACTCAGAGATCACCATCTTAAAGCCAATCCCCCGAATAAAGGCTGTTCACGATAAAGTGAGCACTTTTAGAAATGAACCTTAGAAAAAAGTTACTGCCCATGCATGCGTATATTTTAATGGGAGCACTGAGGGACATTAGCCCAGTAAAGTTGGTAACTATGTATGGAAAGTAGTTCCATATCTTAAGAAGAATAAAAAGTAAGTCACACCAAATACTAGTAGTGGACGTTGCAATGTCAAATACAGGTTTCTTACTTCTTCATATTGCGCATGTCCTGTGCGCCGTATAGATTGTGGAAGTTGCCTTACTTGTATTATGAAGTGATTTATTAACAAATCTGCATAGTTGGATATATATATATTATTATTAATTTAAAAGAATAATATGATAGTACAAGTAAGAAAGTTTTCGTTTTGCCAAACAAATAAAGTAATGGGGACAGAAATGTTCGTGAGAAAGCCCAAACACAAGTATGGCACGTTTCCTAAATGTGTTCAGGAAAGAGGTCATTGAGAAAGGAAACTCCGGACTGTGTATGGTACCATTTCCATATTTGCAATCTGATGTAGCGTAAACGTTGCTATAATACGTATACGCTGTTCACGGTAAAATGAGCACTTTCGAAAGCACTGCTTAAGATCTACTTGAATGCATCTTGTGTATTCTTCCGCCTTATGTAAAATTAACATTACCATGGGCCTCATCGTTTCATTCATGCGTCGGTCAGGAGAAACTGTGGAATTATTGGAAAAGTAAACATGTTACAAATCTGATCATTTTTGAACATGATGGATTAGAAAAAAAAAACAGGAAACGAAAGAAATAATATATAAGTTGTCACAAATGATTACATATTACTTTTTATTCGATGTTTAGATATGGTACCACTTTCCGTCCATTGTTACCAACTTTACTCGGCGCATGTAACTCAGTGCGCCCGCTAAAATGTATGTAGGCATGGGCAGTGAGTTTTTTTCCTAAGGTTTATTTCAAAGTGCTCACTTTATCGTGAGCAGCCTTTATATGTCAACAAATTCTATTAAATTTTAAGGTATTTTTTAAAATTCATTTTACAGTGAATTCAATGGTGGCTGAGCGGTTAGCCTGCTCGCCTCCCACCAGGGTGAACCTGGTTTAGTCCCCGGCTGGGCCATTCCCAGATTTTCGCATTTGGGAATCGTGGCGGACGATGACGATGGTCGTCGGGATTTCTCGGGATCTTCCGTTTCTTCCTCCCCTTTATTCCGGCGCTGCTCCATTCTCTCACCTCACTTCACACTCTTCGGCTCTCGAGATATCGTTGTTAGGAGCCACCTCAGGTCGTGTCTCAGTTGAAAGAATACTCTCTCGAAAGAGAGAACTCTTTCGCACAACCTAGCGAGAGCACTGCATCGTGCTCTCCCACGTTCTCGCTCTGTCGAGTTGAGACAACCACACTCTCGTTTCTCTAACGTCAGGCAAACAGTGTAAACAGCTGATGCCAAAAGGCGGGGAATTATGAAAAGCTGGAATCGTGGTCATGTTTATTTTATATTTTACCGTCATGTTGCAGCAAAGGGACAAAAAAGAAAACAAGATTACTCAGAAATGCGTATTTATATTTTTATAAATACGTGTTACGTATGTTATTTCGTTATTTAAAACAGTTGAAATTATACACTTACAGTAAAAATGCAACGTTGTTTTGGCCCAGAAAGATACTATAACTGTATTAAAAAACGGAAATAATTCAAACAAATATGGCGCGTGGTCAGAGAGTGCGAGAGAGCGCCAGCGAGAGCACAACTTCGTGCTCTCTCTGTGCTCTCGCTCTTTCGCTCCCTCTCCGACTAATTGAGACGACCAGAGAGCGCTCTCTGTGAGATCACCCGCAAGAGAGAGAGAGAGAGAGAGAGAGCACTGGCCAGTTGAGACACGGCCTAAATCGACCAACTCAACTAAACTCAATGAAATAGTATTTCATATCTATAAATGTTCTTTAAAGTAGGAAGTTGTTTTGCGTTCCAGGTAGCCATGGACGTAGTAGCGGTATTGCTGACCTTCGCGGCCGTACTTATCTGCAGTTTGTACGTCGTCAAGCAGTGGGTCCGGAGAGCGAAACTCAGATGTGTGATAAACAAAATTCCCGGACCTCCGACCTTCCCCATCATTGGCACCAGTTACCAACTGATCGGAGTTCCGCGGGGCGGTGAGTACTGACACGGCACAAGACCACCATAATTCCTCTGCAGTGGCGAGTAACTGTGTCCTTTCCAGTTCATCACACACTATAGCGAGTAATTTTGTCCTTCTTTCCAGTTCACCACACACTATAGACTGTTCACAGAAAAGTGAACAATTTTGAGGCCTTAGTTACGTTTTTATTTCAGCCTTTTTTTTTTATAATTTAACATAAATTTTAATTTTGCATTATGATAGTAATAGTTGTAGCTCAACCAAGGAGGTGGGGGGAGTTGGCCAATTCTCGTCCTTATCGACACCCTCTCACTCATTAAACACTCAATGTCAATAATGGCGACACAGAAAGTGTCCTTTCCTGACCGAGACCCCTTCCACGTTAATCACATACACCCAATGTCGATAATGGTGAGAATGGGCAAAACCACCCACACCCCACCTCCGCTACAACTACTGATATTTGTAATAAACACAGTGTGTAGATTTCATCACACTAAGAAGTTAACATCTAAGGCTAGAAAAAATATATTTACTGACTATTATTCGAAATGAGAGGGTTTTCAAAAGTGCTCACTTTATTGTGAATAGCCTATACCTTAATACACACTGACATTTTCGTAATGAAGAAAGGTCATATACCTTCCTGAACAGAGGCCAGTCGTTTGTTGACCAATGTTTCTATAAAGATGCGCTTTCATGGAAATGGAGCTTTCAAAATTCTGAGTCCAAGCGATCGCCGCTGACTAAGATGCCCTAACTCGAAATAACCTCCAACGAAAATAATTCAAATGAATTCATCAGCTACCACTCCATAACTGGAAAAGTGTGGAGACAGGGCATTGAGGAGGATATATATATATATATATATATATATATATATATATTATTACAATACATTCCATTTATACTTTCCAGTGACCAAAAAAAATATCCTAGATATTTCGCCTGTTTTGAAAATACTTTATCTTTGCGAAGCTGCGATTTATTCAGGGCGGAGATTTTATGGACATTTCGGACAATTGCCTCCAGTTGGTGTAGGACGAAAGCGTATCCCACTGATGAAGTTGATGAAGTGCGATATTTATGTGTGTACATGCTCCTTAAACTGTATCTGTATTTGTTCACTTTTCGGCAATAATTGACCAACTTTAATTTTTCGTAAAATATGGACAAATCAGAACCCATTTCATTTATGAGATAATGTTTAAAGGTTTAACAGAACTAAAAGGTTTGTTAAATAAATGTAAATTAAATTATATCAGTTTCGCGTGTTTGTGAGCGTTGTAACTTCAATAAGTGAACGTCTGAGATTAATGCCGTTTCGCAGAGAATAAAAATTGGAACGGAATTAAGCTATATTCAAAATCACTGGAATTGTATAAGGGAGTATTATGCTGACCTCAGGACGGAAGAAAATTATGTCATCTACGGAGGTGAATATTCAAAATTATTGCGTAGTTTTAAAATAAAAGTAGTGCATTTATAAAATAATTATATTCAAAATAATTTTTTTTGCAAAATTGACGTCTATCAATTATCTCTTATACAATAAGCTGAACCCTAACGTTATTTGAGTACATATTGTAAAATGCGTTTGTGTTTACCTGACAATATAAAATGTGCAGACTAAACAACATTTAATATAATATATTTTTATAATGTAACAAATAAACTTAAAATAAATTAAAATCAATACTTAACCAAAGCCTTGTTAACTTCGCTTACATTTATATGATTTTTTTTTTCAGGCATTTTAAAAGTGTTCCAAGAAAATACAAAGGCATACTGGCCTATATTTCGTACTTGGATTGGTTCATACCCAGAAGTTCATTTAGTAAAACCACAACATTTTGAGGTATGGTGCTTTGTTCAAAATATTATACTCAATAACTTTTATAATTGAATTTATATGACAATCGTCCCTCTCTGATATTCTCCTACATTTAACAGAATATATATTTTTAACCAGCAAAGTATAATATACACCTAAACAAGTGTTAGTGTGTAATACAAATTTGGTAAAACTTTGCTTTACTCTATATTGTGCTTCTCTAACTTACCTAAACTTGTATAAGCAGTTACACAATTTTCACTATCAAAATTTGGTTAGCTCAATGCATTGTGCACAAAGAAACAAAATTTAATATATGTTCATTGCAAAGAATACCAGTACAATTTGAAATAATTTTCTGAATAACAGCAAGATAAGAATATGCAATAGGATAATAATTTTTTGTTTGATCCACAGAGAGTCATTAACAGTTCGAAGCACCTGGACAAGTCGGGTTTCTATAAGTTCATGATGCCTTGGATGGGTACCGGCCTAGTTACCAGCTCAGGTGACTATAATATTATTACATTCCTTAATAGGTGTTGGTGATGTATCGCTGCTAACATAAAAATGTGTAAATTTTTAACTGGAAACTTTATGATTTTATGATATTTTATTTATAATTGACTTTGAAACGAACGATCAGCTGTGCAGTACAAAATACATAATTCAAGAGAAATAATGAGTGAGGTCGTATGAATACAGATTTGACAAAATATGTATGGTAAACAGAAATATCAATTTATTTATCTCATTTGTGAAATATGTTTTTATTAATAAACATTTACATTCTTGTTATGCTAGTTGATACAGTTGCTTGAAGCCTAAGTCATGGTTCAATCTTTCCCACATTACTTACCAATAATGAGTTCACCAGAGATATAAATCAGGGCAGGAATTATACGTTGTTCTCTGATCTGCACAGATGGCATGAAAGATGATAAAATAAACCACGTAACACAAGTAAAATGCACGCCTTTCTACACAGATAATCTACATATTTTATGTTAATATTTATAATTTTTGATGCTACATTCTATGTGTTTTTCTCACTAAGCAAATATTGTTTTACTACACATACGACACATGTATGATATTTTAATTTATAATTTGCATTTGTTTTTTTAATTAATATTTTTCTAATTTTTCATTATATTTTACCATGCTGGGAAATTTTAAATCAGATTGTACTGTAGTAATTTTACTACGCATAAGGATAGGATATTAGCTAAATTGCATTATTGTGTTTATTTTATGTTAATATATATATTTTTATTTTTATTGTCGCGTACTTATAAATGTTTCCCTTTATTTAATTTTATTGTGCATATCTGGAGACCCAGTACTCTATTTTCTTGACACTTAGGACGTGAAAGTGGCACGTAAAGGCGTATAAATAGTAGTTAACATCCCATTTGCCCACAGGTTCGAATCATGATTACCTATTGGCTGGAACATTAGGTCTCATTTAAGCTAGTCCAGCCACAAGAGCTTAGCTCTCGCTCTCTTATTGGCCATCGTGAAACTTAGACGTATAGTTAGGACTCTCACCTGAACGTTGGAGTAGGGTAGGAATTTTAACGTAGTATTTAGGGTGTTTTAGCTCCGATTGTGTGTTTCAGTGATTATTAAGTGTATCCAGCAACAGTGAGTGCCTTTTCTGCCACATTGCTAGGATTAATATGTAAGAGCTAGAAGTTAGACCACGCACTTGTTCGAGTGTATCTCCACGACGGCGAGGCACCTAATTTGATTATTTTCCTACTGCCTGCGAGACCTGCGTCGGTCAACTTTTGTTTGCAGTGTTGAGAGTAATTAAGTCTAATGAGAGTCACGATAACTGCACGTCATTTTCTTCAGCAGATAAGCCTAACTATGTATATTATTAATGTGGCATCATGTTCTAGAAGGTTTTGGTCTATCTGCGACGCCTTATTGATTTTAGTGAAAGAAACCTTGCCTACGATAAACCCGGGATAGATTTTCACTCACACTGAGCTAGGCACAATTAAATTTTGTTCTGAAGAAAATGAATATGAATATATTTATTTTGAAAGTATATTCACTGTAATCATTTTTTTTTTTTTTTGTTTGAAATCGTTTCAGTGCAACGAATTCCAGGGATCTGCTAGGCTTGGTACGCTCACTATTAACATATTTTTAGGAGTGTTGTATGTCTTTTAGATTTGCAAAATTGCCACAAAATTTGTTTTCAATTAGACAGTTCAGAAATAATAAGAGCATAAATCAGTATAAAATTAATTGGTAAATAAATACTGGACACTAAAGTAGCTTATTGGTCGTCTACATTATTTCCGTTGCTATCTCTGTTGTAACCTATGTTTATTTGTTATTTGCCAGTTGTTACTGAATATATTAAGCTATATTGAGTTTTTGATGTACACTAATTGTGTACTAAGCAGTGGTCCAGTCCTACGCATCTTCTGCCAGCCAAGCTCCGGACTGGGCAAAAACAGTACTCCAGGCTTGGTAGTTTTACACGTAACTGTATTTGAATTTGCTGGTTAATATTTGAGGCTGTGTTTTAATGATTTGTTTGCCACCTGAGTACACACTACACTTATGTTTAAATATTTTTTACGTGAGACCATACATGGGAACACAAGCATAATTCCAGTGCAAATACATAACCTATTTACACACAGAGCATTTTATGTCAGCCAACACAATTTATTTCAGCTGCTAGCAATTTATTTAATTTAAAAAAACTAATGGCTTACCCTAGTGCGGGTCCTTAATAATCTTTTTCACAAGGGAATAATTTTTCTAGTAGCTGGGTGTAAGATTACAGTCACACATGTTGTAATTTTTATAAATTTCATTTAGACTTTACCTGTAGGTTCTAACCATATTTAGGTAGTAGATTTTCTACGTGAGCTAAAATCGTCAAACTTGAGAATCACTTATCTCTAAATGAATGCATGGAAAGAGTCTTGATAACTTTTACTTAATTTTCATAAGATTTTTTAACCAACCTCTATTACGTTTGAAACAAGAGAAATATCTTTTCATCTTCCAGGAGAGAAGTGGCAGCCACGCAGGAAGATGATCACTCCTGCATTCCACTTGAGTATTCTGGACAGTTTCATAGAAGTGTTCGCTGAGAAGTGTGACATCTTAATAGACAAACTGGAGCGAAAGGCAGGTGGCCCTGGCTTCGACATACACCCTTTCATCACCCGCTGCGCACTGGACGTCATATGTGGTGAGATGGATGAGTAACGTTATTAAAAATGTGCGCACAATTTATTTAAGGATTATGCACTAGAATAAATACTCTGCAGAGCAACGCTTGATACAATATATTGCCGACATTATAGCAACTTGTATATACTGGATGAGAACCAAACGTTAAGAAAACTTCCCCCTTCACTTAATCTAAAACGGATACAGGACAGAAACCCTTTATAATTCGATTTTGTTTTAATTAATATAAATGATTTAATACGAGAATATTCTTTTGAAACACTGTGATATTATTACTTCGGTAGCTGTTGACACAGAGGATAGGAGAATACCCTCAACCATCACTTTTGCACCTGTCATTACTAGAGTTAGTGCTCATTAGTTTGCAATATAATAATTGTAGCGTGTTCTCTTAATGAATACCAGACGCAATTATAAAATTTCAACGTAATTTTTTTTTGCTCATCTTGAGTAAATAAAAACTTATTTTCCTTTCTGCTTTGTAATATACGGCCAAGCAGCGAAAGTTTTTAGCTGATATTTCTCTTCAGACTAAGTTTAAAAATTCTACAATGCGTAAGGATAATTTTCACGTCAAATGTTTTTATAAGCTGAAGAAATAAATGTATAGTTAAGGAATTGATTTTACACTGCTGTATTTTGCCTCGTGTACATAGGTGTAGACAGGATCAAGGTCAGGAATATAAAGAGTTTAAAAGAGAGGCAACCTTGCTACGAAATGCGTTGTGTGTAAAAATCAAGTATTTTATACGAGAGCTGACTATGTTTATCTCCCGAAAAAGGCCATCAAGGAAATGTACAATGTACAGTTGAAAGTGTAAGGCAAGCACATTTGAAAGGTGACACCACATGAGGCATGGATGCACGAATGTTCGGCAAGGAACAAAGACAAATATGGCTGCTTGAAATCACTGTTTAGTTTATATATTCTTGTACTCTCTGTACACGCTCGTTTAAACGGGCAGGTATCGTACGTCTACGAGCTGTGTCAAAGTAGTCTCCGAGGTTGCCCACGGCTCGTTGCCAGCGATGAGGCAGGCGGGAAATACCATCGGCTGCATGAGGCCCGTCAATGTGCGCTATATCTCGTCGAAATGGTGGGACGATATCTGCCTCATCGCTGGCAATGAGCCGTGGGAAAATTCGGAGACTATTTTTGAAGGATGTTAAACAGCTCGTACACGTACGATAAGTACCCGTTCACATGAGTGTATACAGAGAGTACGAGAATATATCAACTAAACGGTGATTTCAAGTGGTCTGTTTGTCTTTGTTGCTTACCGGGCATTCCTGCAACCACACCCCATGTGGTGTCACCTTTAAAACGTACATGTCAACTGTACCGGGTACATTTCTTCATTTCGATTATTTTCGGGCGATAAAAAATAGTTACCATGAATTCTGAATCAGCCCTCGTATGCAATATACTTCTGAAGATGAGTGAGTGGAGAGATTTGGGCGGCTCTTAACAGCGAGATCTTAAGCGTCGACGGGGGTGATTGGGGTGAGTATGGATCAGCGCCGGATGAGAATGAAAGGGTGGGGGAAACGGGAGATCCCCGAGAGGACCCGCCGACCACGGCATCGTCCTGCACGATTCCCACTTGCGAAGGTCCGGTGAGACGGCCGGGGATTGAGCCCGGTTCACCTTGGTGGGAGGCGAGTGGGCTAGTCTCTCGGCCACCGCGACCCCGCTTCTGAAGGTGCTCCTGCTGCAATATGCGTATAGTGGCAACTGAAACCAGGGGCATAGGGAGCAACTTATTCCTGAACCCAGTACTGGAAGAAGAGCCGAAGGGAGGAAAATAATGTGCGATGTGCGCTAAAAACATCTTAATTTTTTGCGCCTTTTTTTAGAAGTCACTCATTAAAACGCATTCATATTTTGAGGATTGGAACACCGTTTCTTATTTGATACCATGTAATATTTTTCTTTTTGTAAAATTAGACAAAATAAATAAATTAAATATATTCACTGAACTTTTTGCAAAATTTCCGGGCAAATTTCAGTAAAATGTAAGATGCACGAAACTTTTCTTATTAAGAGATAGTTGGGGGTCAAAGCATATGAAAGGACAGAACTTTCGTGGGATAGTTGCCGAATTGTTATAAGTGTGCTTATTTTCACGTGAAGGACTGATAAGTTTACAGGATTTTATGGCCAACTTGAGTTACCAGGCTTTTAAATTGTATACCAAACTGGATACTTCCAACACTATACGATATAAATTGATTGCTCGAACCACCTTGCTGTTTCTGAATTACAGATCTAACGACATAGTGAACTATCGCAATCAGTTGGCGTGGGTTCGATTCTCTGCAGGGACAAAAATTTTAAATATTTCTCGACGACTGCTGAACTGAACCAGTTAGTATGTGGTCGAAATTACAACGCAGTTTGTAAGAATACGTTTTGAAGGTTGCAGCTTATTGAGTTTTCAAATATAACACAATGAATATTTTATATACATACTGTGGATTGATA
The DNA here is from genome assembly GCA_029891345.1 of Dryococelus australis. Classification (NCBI taxonomy): domain Eukaryota; kingdom Metazoa; phylum Arthropoda; class Insecta; order Phasmatodea; family Phasmatidae; genus Dryococelus; species Dryococelus australis. The sequence goes on along the minus strand of CM057002.1, from coordinate 84,927,557 downwards.
GTTAACATTTAAATGCCATCTATATTCAATATTTCACTATTAAGGCTACATAAAAATATATAATTTTCAGTATGATTTGACTCCTACGAAGAGTAAAGTATTCGAAATATGAAATAATTTATAATTTATAATATAGAATGACAGTTTAAAGTAACATTTTAAAACACTCAGTTTCATAAAACATTTCGTTGAAAAAAATGACTGTCTCTCAAGCGGAAAATAATAACTCAGATAAAACAATTTAGATTTATTTCACAAAATAATTTGTAGTTGTACACGTTTGATAGATATTGAAATGAACCGCCTTTGTTAAATCACAGACGCGCATTCAGTTTTCTCATTCCTATTTTTAAAATCGTGTTAAAATATTTATAACTTCATTAGTAAGAGAAACTTCGAGTTTTAAATAATTTTATTTTACTACCTAAAATGTAGCTTAATGGACGTTAACAGTTTACCTTAATTTAAATTTTTTGAAAATCTGGTCGTCTGCAATACTAAGATGCATTACTGTATATCTATGTAATAGCCTTGTTTTCCTCAGTTCTGATAAAATAAAAATTTACTAAAAAAAAAGTTATATACATGACAATTTATTCAAAAATTTCGCTACTCCAGTTTCTGAAAAGCAGAAGGGTAACAATATAATACTTCAATTTTCTGGTTTAGTAAACATAAACAACATTTCAAAACACATGAAATTCAAATCAAAGGTAAAAACCTGATACAGATTATCTCACATGCATTTTAATATCTGATGAAACTATATAAAATTATCGACAACTATCACATGTACTACAAATGTATTACATAAACAACAACTGTGTATAACTGAATGAATTTAAAACACGCGCTTAGCTGAAAATCCTATATTAGATTATGTACAGTAATAATAATTCAAAAAAACTGTTTTATTCATCAACTGTGCATGAACATGAATGAATTGTAAAACACGCGCTTAGCGAAAACTCCTTATTGATGTTAATGTACAGTAATAATACCTTCAACAAATTACTGTTGATTCATCACTGTGTATGAAATGAATGAATTGTAAAACACGCTTAGCTGAAATCTATATTTGATGTTAATGTACAGTAATATACACGTTCAACAAAATTACTGTTTTATCATCAACTGTGTATGAACATGAATGAATAGTAAAACACGCGCTTAGCTGAAAACTCCTATATTTGATGTTAATGTACATAATAATACACGTTCAACAAAATTACTGTTTATTCATCACTGTGTATGAACATGAATGAATGTAAACACGCGCTTAGCTGAAAACTCCTATATTTGATGTTAATGTACAGTAAAATACACGTTCAACAAATTAAATATTATTTCACACGTGATTTTCTTACTCTGTGCCCTTTTATGTTAGTACGAAATTTTAAATTTTGTTTTCCAGAGACAGCTATGGGAGTCCCGATTCATGCTCAAGAAGATCCAGATTCCGAATACTGCCGGAGCGTAACTGAGTAAGTTAAGCAAAATGTGGTATTTTGTGCCTTATTTCTCTGCTAGTCCTCAGTACTTACAATCTATTTTATATTCTAGTTTGGCTGAGCTGACAGTCCATAGAAGGGAGAGGATATGGCTACATCCGGATTTTATTTTCTACAATACGCCAGTAGGTAGACGATACAAGAAGTGCCTAAACCTTGTACAGGGATTTACAAAAAAGGTAATCTATATATTCACTGTTAAATTACACCTGGTTTATTTAAATTAATAAGGAAAGTATAATGCTAAAAAAAAAAAAACTAAAAAAAAAAGTATTTTAAAATTTTGGAACGAAGAAAATATTTCATAAACCAAAATGAAAAAATTGTAAATATTAAAATTACCTTAATAAATAAAAGAGTTTTTTTTTATAATTTATTTCATCTCACAAGAAAAAATAATTAATAAGAACTGTGCACAAATGTTACATTTTATTCACGGTATTTACATAATTTTTTAATCAAACCTTTGAAAAATGATCCCGAGTATGACATGTTTATTTCCTGAATAAGTAATTTATTAAAGAGTTTTAAACTTCCTTTTACATAAAATTACTTTATGTTTAGTGAAATTCGGGTTTTATTGAATTTTATCTATAAATTATAATATTTCATTAATAATTAATGTGAATAAAAGCAGAGAGAAATACGTTTTTTGGTAACCCCTAGTAAGAAAGAGTTGTCATGCAAGTTATTAATTATAGACAATTGTCGGTAAAATGAGCACTTTTGAAATTAATATATGCGTGAGCCTCGTCACTTTATTCATGCGTCGGTCAAGAGAAAATGTAAGATTATTATAAAAGTAGATATTTTACTAATATACTTAATTTTACACTTCGATGCATAAAAAACAGAAAGAGAAAGACATCATTTAAGTTAACAGAAATGGTAACCTAACACTTTTTATTCGACGTTAAGTTATGGAACTACTTTCCGTCCATCGTTACCAACTTTGCTGCACGCATGTCTCTCGGTGCGCCCATTAAAATATGTGCAGGCAGGGACAGTGACATTTTTCTGAGGTTGATTTCGAAAGTGATCACTTTATAGTGAACAGACTTTAACTGAGTGTGGACGAATGCAGCGCGTAGTTCCTCTGGTGTAATGTTCTAGATTTGGTTTAGCTTTGAGACGGAGGAATATCCTCGAAGTATGAGTTTAGCAGGGCTTTAGAAAACTTAGAAGTAACCACGAATGGTCTGTATTAACTGGACGTTTCTTGCATATTTGATTCCAGGTAATTCAAGAACGTAAGGCGCTTCTTTCCAATGCAGCAAAGCGCAGCCACGAGTCTTCAGACGAAGACCGTTCATTTGGTAGGTCTAACATATAATTGTGTCGTCGGTGTTAGACCTCAAAAAATAATAATTTTAATTTTTGTACCAAACATTATCCAACTTGTACAAATTATATGTGAATGCATTTTCCTCCAGTAAAAAAATTTTATCCTTTATATATTTTTTAAATAATTTGATGTTGAAATCAAATCTATTTTCGGTTTTTCTGCAGCCATTATAACAAATACAACTAAATTGTACAACCGAAAAGAAAAAAAAAAAAACCAAAAGTTAACTAATGCCATTGGCTACTGTGTGACATATGAAGAGGTGGATTCCAAAAGTGCCTAGGTCAAAAAAGCTAGTTTTTTCAGGAAACGATTTTTTTAGTTTGTATATTAAGTTTGATAATGTCACGCACGAAAGACATACAAACATAAAATATAAGAGTATTAACATGTTTTCAGGAAGTTATTGTTCTCTTAAGGTTAATAGAATACTTTTAATTAGGATATTACAATTGAAATATTGTCAAAAAGAGCCTAAATCACTGACTTAGTGCTTTTTGGAAAATAACACATGGAAGCGTATTAGGCCTTGCCTTTGTTTTCTCTCCCACACTAATAATAACGGCCGGATTAGGCAGACATGTGGTTTATGTTTATGAACAAGTTTAATATTGGCTCTGTGTTAATATGTATCAAAACCCACACTATGAATAGTACACACAAAGAAAAACGTACAAAACTAACAAGAAATTAGTGACAGCTTTGAAAACTATTAAGTCTTTTGAAATGGCAATGATACAAAGGTTAAACAGTTGAAACAAGTGGCTCTTCTTCATCATATACAACAATATCGTCACCTTTATCTCCTTCTGCGTTGACTTACAGAGCATTTTGGTAAAACATTCATGCATGTTCACTGAGTGTAACGAACTTCAGAATTTTCTCCACATCTTGTCGTTTCTTTTGACTGATATGGTTTTCTTCTGGCAAAACAGGAAGGTTTTTGTACGCTTCGTGCAATAGTTCAGTTGATTTAGTAACCTTGGCAGTTGCTGGCAGACCATTATATGTGTTTTCAATGCCAATAGTAGTTTGATGCTGTTTTGAATAGACGAGAACACGTAGCTCACGCATCTTAAAGGGAAGTTTTATTACTAGGGCCTTCTTTGAGGCATCCATAAAGTTGGAAATTACCCAATCAGTGCCCAACACATTGACTGTAACACCAGTCGCAAACACTTTGTCATATTCATTAGGCTCTATTGTTGTGACCTTTTTTTTTCGTAACTCCTGTTCAAATCGCCCAAGTACTCTGTCAGGGGGCATATAGCTATGACCCCTGATTGGAAAGTAATATTCCACATGTTTAAAGGTTCTAGATTTGTGAATGTAGTTGAGTAGAAACATCATCACATTGATATTTTTATTTTTCCCACTGCAAGCATCAGTAAATAACCTTACAGTTAAGATTTTTCTTTCACATTTTCAAACCTTCTCTCTGCATTTTCCAAAAAATGATTCAAAGCCGATGTTACCTCATTAGAGCCTATACCTCTTTGGTCTTTAGTCCAAGTGTACACAGATGTGTTGGAAGTGTTTTGGTTCTTTTCCGTCAAAACAAACGTCAAAAATTGTACAGCCAGATCTGTCTGGCGTAAAATACTTCACTTACCCTTAATTTAGGCAGTGGTTGATTTTGTTCCATGTCAAATGAAATCCTGATTACATTAGTTTCTTCTGACTTCATGATTTCATAAAACCTGTTAGCTCTAAGCTTATGAAGCCTGTGGCGAGTCATCAATCGAGCCTTCTCAACCAGGTCACTTGAAGTCTTGATTTATATCTTAGTCAGGTAAACAAAGAAGCACACATCCGTCTTTGGGCTTCCAAAACTGAGATTAAACTTGTTTTGAAACACCTTAAAAAATGCCGAATATGAAGCAACTGGCTTTTTTTTTTCTCTCCCCACATTCGCCAAAACCTTTTGATAGAACGTTCAGGATTAAGGTAATCACGAACACTTTTTTTCCTCTGCCATAGTGGCTGTCATAGCATCTTAACGATTTGATATACTCTATCATTGAGTCTTTATTCTCAGTATGTCTGGGTTTTAACAGAGCCCCACAACGCCTTTCAGGTGGAGATTCCCCAGATAACTTCATATGTTTGCTTAGGTTATTTACTCTTTTACGAGAAAATCTTGTTACAGGCAAAAAGACAGACATTTAGAATACGACCGCTTGTCTGCCGTATGAAATATTTAGTAACCGTACGGCTTCTGTGATTGGTTTTGTTCCTAGGCCTACGCTGTTTAGGCACTTGTGTAAGAATATACTTGAAAACAAAGATGTTCTGGTCAAAAGCTGTTTTATGTTTATGGATTTTGTCATAAAATGCACTTATATCTGCCGGAGACAACAAAGCAGCCCTACAAGGATTACAACCTTCTTCTTTATGCTCGCATGCAACTGAAGGAGCGCCGTGGGCTTCGCTACTGTTTCTTGCAAACTTTTTACGGTTTCTAGCCCACTCGTCTTCGTTTCTCTCTCTTTTTCTACTTCGTGCATTACTTATATCTCTCACAGAACATGGCCAGTCATCTAGTTCACTTAAATTCATTTTAGCACTTATACATTTACTATTAAGAAACGAGACAACACCAAAATCAAACACTGATAAACAGGCATAACCTCAATTGACTTAAAAACATTGGCAGTACTGTTAACAGCTGGTGAAGGTGCAGTCGCACATGCGCAGATGAGGGTTTAACTGACTAAGGTTTGTTTGGAAAGAAAAACACAGCTGACTTAGGAAGTGATGGAAAGAATCACTGTTTTCACTATAGTAAAACAGCTAGTACAAATGAGCTTTTGGGATAGATGTTAGAGTAGTCAATTCGGACAGTTGTATTTTACTCAATACACTTATAAAAGCAAAATCGGCCAAATATGACTTAGGCTGTTTTGGAATCCACATCTTTATATATGTATTCACCAAATAAAAGTTTATATATTTAAAAAAAATGTACAAAACATGCGAAAATGACAATATATTTAACAATATTTCCATTTATATGACTTTTTCTTTAATGATGAAATATATGTCACGCGGTTGCCCATGAAATTAATTTACTTTATAAATTTTTTCATTCGTACAACTTAGTATCCTGCTATATAAGTAGAAGTTATCTGTCTATCTGTCCGTCTTTAATACCTCTTTTTTTTATGAAAGTTTTGTATTAATGCATAGGGAATATTGCATATAGATATGAAGGTAATGGGATATCATTTTTGTTTACTTAAAAAGTCTAGCTTCAATATTGAGTTAGTTAAGTGGGGCCTTAGTGGCTCAGTGGATAGAGCGATTGCAAGTGGTGGCCTTAGTGGCTCAAAGAATAGAACTATGTTAAGTGGGGCCGCAGTGGCTTAGTGTATAGAACTATATCAAGTGAGGCCGCAGTGGCTAAGTGGATAGATATATATCAAATGGGGCCTTAGTAGGTCAGTGGATTGATTGATTCCAAGTGGGGCGTTAGTGTTTCAGTGGATAGAACTATGTTAATTGGGGCCGCAATGGCTTAGTGTATAGAACTATATCAAGTGGGCAGCTGTGGCCAAGAGGATAGATGTATATCAAGTGGGGCCTTAGTAGCTCAGACGATAGAGAGATTCCAATTGGGGCCTTAGTGGCTCAGTGGATAGAGCGATTCCAAGTGGGGCTTTAGTGGTTCAGTGGATAGAGCTATTCCAAGTGTGGCCTTAGTGTCTCAGTGGATATAACTATGTTAAGTGGGACCGTAGTGACTAAGTGGATAGAGAAATATCAAATGGGACAGCAGTCGCTTCAATGTTGAGTTAATTTCACATCATTTAATTATTACCTACATATATCTATGCGAAATTTTTCTTCAGTCTTTGTATGGTAACCAAATTTTTTAACATGGTAACTGTTCAAGCCCCGTGATAGTAAAAATAAGGTGACGGGCTAAACCCTAGTTTGTTATAATGGCTGCAGCAGGACAGAAATGATTTTGATATGACACCAAATTATTTAAGAAATATAAAGTGTAATTATTTTTATTTGAGGAATATGTCACCACGTATAATGTGTACAAGTTGAACAACGTTTTGTACAAAAGCGAAATGTATTTTTTTTGGCCGACAATCTTGACAACGAAGTGAGTTGTGTTGGGAGGTGTTGGTTGGTGATTAAAAGCGATGTCTTGAGCGTCGACGAGAATGAAGTGAGGCGATGATGGAACGGTTAGGGAACGTAAGGGCGGGGGAAACGGGAGCGCACCGAGAAAGGCCGCCGGCCAAGAACAGCAATAACCGCCAAGCTACCCACACGTGAGAAAACTGGCTGACCGTGTCACCGGGATTCGAACCTGGTTCGCCGTTGTGGGAGGCGAGTAGTCTGACCTCTACAATACCGCGGCCTACTTAACATAGAATATTCTAAACTAAATGCTGTTCACGGTAAAATGATCACTTTTAAAAGCCCTGCTTAAGATCTACTTGTATGCGTGTTGTATATTCTTCCGCCTTATGTGAAATTGACATTGCCACGGGTCTCGTCACTTTATTCATGCGTTGCTCAAGTGAAATTTAATTTTTAAGAAAGTAAATATTTAACAAATCTGCACTTTTTTATACTTCGATGTATTTAATTAAATTACAAAACTAAAGAAATAATTTACCTAACACTTTTAATTTGACGTTAAGATATGGAACCAATTTCCTTCCATCGTTACCAACTTTACTGGGTGTATGTCACCAATGTGCCCGTTATAATACATGCAGGCAGGGGCAGTTACTTTTTTCTAATGTTAATTTCAAAAGTGCACACTGTAACGTGAACAGCCTTTAGTCAGTATATATATATATATAATATATCGAGCATTATATTTTCCATTAGGTATAAGAAGGAAGAAAGCTTTTCTTGATCTGCTGCAGGAAGTTTCTATGAAAGAAGGCACGCTTACGGATGAGGATATCCGAGAAGAAGTGGACACGTTTATGATTGCGGTATGTATACTTTACATGGAAAGTGATCTGGCATAATGGAGTGGTGGTATATCCACTTTTAATAAGTTATAGATGTTACACGTAACTAACTTAATAATGCCTATCGCAGACATTGCACGACTGCAATAAATTGAGGGACTCACCAGTCGTAGGAGTTTCTCATGTTATTATTGTTATATACTCCGCTCACTGTAAAATGAGTACTTTTGAAAGCCGTGCTTAAGTTCTACTTTATTAATGCGTCGGCCAAGTGAAACTGTGAAATTTTTAGAAAAGTAAATATTTTACAAATCTGCTCATTTTTACAATCGATGCATTCAAAAAAAAAAAAAAAAACCAGAAAGCGAAATAGATAATTTAAATTATCAGAAATGGTTACCTAACACTTTTTGTCGATGTTAAGATATGGAACTACTTCCCATCCATCGTTACCAACTTTACTGGGCGCCTGTCACTCAGTGCGCCCGTTAAAATATGTGCAGGTCAGAATAGTGACTTTCTTCTAATGTTGATTTCAAAAGTGCTCACTTCATCATGAACATCCTTTAATCACATGTAATTTCTTGCCCAAAAATACTAAGTTATTTCCTTCAATCTGCATTCAAAGACATATTAAGGCTGTTCAATTGCTAGTCGTCTTTCTATATTTTAGGATATTCTATGGTATCGATTCACGATATTGACGATAACATAACTGACATTTCAAACCATTTAAATAATAACACTCATAAACATTTTAAAACCATAAATATGATAACTTTGATTTAAAATTTCGATTCATACAAAATTAGACAACGTATTGTAACGCAAGTAGCTTAAGTGTTTTTTAAAGTTACATGAGTGATACGCTGAGTTTTCTTTTAAAGTTACAGGAGGGATATGCTGAATTTTCTTTTAAATCCGTCATTTGGCACGCTAGCGGTAATGGTTTTAACCTAAAACTACTAAGACTTCCAGTTTATTTTTTCACTAGATGAAATTGTAATACGGTTGGTCGAACCGCATAAAACTTTTTAAGAAATATTTTTCACGGCAGTCTTAGTAACAAGAACAATTATTTTGAGCTATTGATTAACGTATTAATTATTTTCAGCTGTGAAATTCGCAGGAAATAAATACACGTATATTATAAATGTGGCCTGTTTAGGTCACTTTTAAAGAGCCACTTTCCTCAATTGACCTACTTTTTACAAACTGTTATTTCGTATCACAGTGACAAAGGATACAATAAGGTATTAACTGTAGAGAATATTTTCAATGTATTGAACGCCCTTAACAATGTCGACATAGTTTAAATTTCACTTCCATGCATTTTTTTTTATCTTAACGTGTGACACATTTATTTTGCATCATTTATTACTTATGTTTCCACTACAAAACACGCCAATATCTGTTTTCGAGTGAACGATGAGAACGGTGGGCGTAAATAATGGTTGTACAGATACCATTTTTAATTGCCCAATCACCAGGCAGGCTGCCTTTGTTGTTCGTTGGGCTCTTACATATACCGTAAAAGAGAATTTGGTTTGTCTGTGTTGGGGACAAGGCCGTTTGTTTTGCGTGAAGACGTCTACGTTGTCTCGTTCTGGCGCCTTTATGTTTATTTTACGTTCCCGGCACCGCGTCACTCAATCGTATGGGGTTTTATAGGTATCACTGGATTGCTTTTGAGATGCTCTTTCCAACCGTATACGATTTCTGTATTTCTTCTTGGCTGTTAAACGAGTATAAGCCGAAGTAGTGTTTTGCTTTCTTAATTTTTTAAATTAAACGCATACAGTTTCACCATAACCACGACAGACAAATGTTTAATACACAAAATCGATTGATCTTGACGAGAGCTGTCGATTGAAATTTGAACGGGCGCCGTAGCTTCTCCTAGCCAAAAGTTATTCTATGCGGAAATTACAAGATGCGATGAAGCTAACTAAAAAAATGTAGCCCCCCCCCCCTCCAAAAACCCGCACGCTTCAAACATGTGATGCTTCACAGTCCTCATTCAACGTAAAATATTCTTTGATACTTTGGCAATCGAGTGGTGTAATTGAATTTTGAATGTAGACGATAGATTCTGAGCTGCAATGTCCAACTGTATCCCCCGAATTTGGTTATCATCGGATTTTCTGGACTGCCTCCGACTATGTTTCCAAATTTAAAGATGTATTCACGTCAAAAGACAATGATCGAATAGAACTGTCCGCCATTGATATCAAGTCACGTTGCAGCGATGAGAAATGGATGGCCTGTGGCACACGAAGCATGCACATATGACCATAGCCTTTACCGGAGTTCATAACACGACCAATATTCACCTGAGTTGTGTCCATTAACTGGACAGGAATAAACTTTCCACGCATTCTTGCGTGATCGCGAACCATTTACCGAGCCTTCAAATGAATGTTTCCTGCGATGACCACGAGTCATGTTTCGTCTTAAATTTCCGTATGCTATGCACACATTATTATTTCAGATCGAGAAGCAGTTTCTGGTAGGGATATTATAAAGCACTAAGAACCGATGTATTTCTCGAATGAAACGGATAATCCCACTCAAGAAATGGCTTTTAAACATTGTAAAATATTTAAATAAAATATCAGTTCAGGGAGCGGAATTAAAAAAAACCCTAATTTCCGTTTTATTTAGTAGGTACCTACGCCACCTAAACTTGAGAATTTTGTTGTAAATTGATTGCTAATAAACTCTGAAATTTTTATAAAATATTTAACTGCACAGCCTGATTTAAAGTAAACGACAGTTATGTTAATGTTATTAGAATTAATAGATGCAATAACAAACGCTATTTTGTAGCTGGCTGTATAATAAATGAAATTAGCTGTCAAGGACTTCAAACTATTGGGTAGAATTGCACGTGGAATAATTAAAGCTATAGGCTATTCACGGTAAATTGAGCACTTTTGAAAGCCCTCTCATTTGTTAACTTCCGATTGCGGTGACATATACGCACAGTGTTTATTACTAATATGGCAATATTCACTTCAAAATATGGTTGAAGGATAATAAATGGCTGATAGGAAAAGTAACTAGGACCTCAAAAGTGCTCACTTTACCGTGAACAGCCTACTTATTGATGTTTTTTTCGTTGTCGTTGTACAATAAGTTGATATTACAGATCACATTAATAGCAGAGTTCCAAATTTTTACGAAATAATCAGGGTTAATACTTATTCTAACCTGTATACAGCGCGCGAGCTGGCGCAGTGGTAAAAAACCGGCCTACCGTTTGGGAGGACCCGGGTTAGAATCCCGGCCCAGCCATCTGACCTCAGTTTTTCAGGGTTTTACGAAATCGATCTAGGCGAATGCTTGGATGGTTTCTTACAATGTGCCTCCAAATCTCCACAATGTTTGGTATTCCCCAGCCAAGGCCTTGTCACTGTCCGTGGCAACTCAAACAAAATTATATCTGTATAAGAGTATACATACAAATAATAATAACATTACTGTTTTAATAGGCTACTCAAGGTAAAATGATCACTTATGAAAGCCCTGCTTAAGGACTACTCGTATACACATTGTGTGTTCCTCCGGCTTATGTAATATTAGCATAGCCATGAGCCTCGTCAATTTATTCGTGCGTCTGCTAAGTGAAACTATAAACTTATTAGAAAAGGAAATACTTTATAAGTCTGCTAATTTTCACACTTCTGTGCATTAAAAAAAAAAAACAGGAAGGGAATTAAATAATTGAAAATTATGACAAATGGTTACATAACACTGGTTTTAACGATAAGATATAGCATTACTTTCCATCCATCGTTACCAACTTTACTGGGCGGATGTGACTCAGTGCGCCCTTTAAAGTATATGCATGCAGTGACAGTGACTTTTTTCTAATGTTCATTTCTAAAGTGCTCACTTGATCGTGAACAGCCTATAATAGTGTGGATGTTTTGTACTTTCAGGGCCACGACACAACTGCTTCAAGCTCGTCATGGACACTCTTCATGCTGGGACATCATCCTGAAGTTCAGGTAACAGTAATACACTAATGAGCACATACAATTGATAATTTCACAGTAAAATAGCTTTCAAATGTAGTTATGTGGAACTTCGGCCATTAATGTGTACGGCATATTTCTGAAGCTAGGTTTTTATACACTCTTGGTTGAGTCACGTAACTGCCATGTAAGTCAAATGAATACATTTTATTACCCCATTTTTTTTTAGTAAGTATTTTCCCGCACAGCTTGCGCTCTCTAGCGAGCATCACGAAACTAGTTTTGATCGCCTTTATTTTGTCTGTTGTGTGTGTTCATGGACGTGGTTCGGAATGGCATCTTTGAGTCAATCAGTGTATAGAACTAACCAAATTTATGAATATGAAATTTCGTATAACATAAAATTACGATATCTTTGCCACAAACATTAAAACATTTCCTCAGCCAGAACATAAATAAAGCAGAAAAAATGTAGGAAATTTGAATTACGATATTTCCAAAAATTTATATACTTTACTTAAATAATCTTGCGGATATGTGAAATATCAGCCCTAATGTTCGTAGAAATCCTTAAACTTTTTTTTTTTTTTTTTTTTAGTTCATCTAAAAAAAAAAAAAAAAAAAAAAAGCCTAAAATATTTACATGACATATTTTCCCTCCTTTTTCAAAAATAGCCTGGGCGAAAACTCTAAATTTCTAGCTGCTGCCGGAAACCGAACTCTTGTTGCTTGTTAATCACGCATTTATTTGGCCCGCTCGGCCACCGACTGAAACGGGGAAGACATCACACTATTCATCAGCGACAGAAGTTGCCAACGCGTTGCTCCACACTTAACAACATGCTGCAGAAGTGCAGCGGTTAGACTACTCGCCTGCCGCCAAGGCGAAACGGGTTCGATTCCTGGACGTCCGCACGTGGGAATCTTGTCGGACGATGCCGCTGATCGGTGGGTTTATTCGGGGATCTTTCGTTTCCTCCACCCTCGCATTCCGGCGTTGCTTCAGTTCCATCCCGCTTCACCCTCATCAGCTCTCAAGACCTCGTTGTTAAGAGCAACACAAATCTCCCTCAGTGTGGTAGACGTATCTTTATTTTTCTCACATTCTTGTCAGTCTCGCTGCGTCATTCTGCCCACGCAGTCATACAATACATAAGTTAATTAATTGTTTTATTCAGTCATATCTTTGTGTTATCATTTCACACAGGGCATATATTAAAAAACTTTAATGAATCTTAGATATCAAACCCATAATATGATGTCAGCAGGATTCTGTCTCTATGAAATTTCAAAGATTATCGCGTTGTTAAAAACTCATGTCTCTCCACACTTTCATGAAAAAGGAACAAAATACATCTCGTGTTATTAGTATGTGCACTTCTAGACAATTACAAAAACCTATTCTCATAATTATGCTTAGTTTGTCAAATGTATAAATCTTAGTTTAGCAGTAATTAACAATAAGGTTTTTTCTGATTAACATATTCTAGGAGAAAGTATATGCAGAGCTGTCAGAAATATTCCAAGGTTCCCAGAGGTCTCCAACTATGAAAGATCTTAACGAGATGAAGTACCTTGAGAGAGTCATAAAAGAGAGCCTCAGATTATATCCGACAGTCCCTTTCATACAGAGGATTCTGAAAGAGGACATAAACATAGGTTTGTTGATAATAATTCTACAATAAATATTAGTGCATATTTGTGTTAATTGAAAAAAAAAAATGTATCAGAACTTTGGCATAAATACTGGTATTACGTAACACAAATTACCCTTCTGGGCAGGTTTTTAGCTGTGTGAAACTGGAGCCTCATTAGTGAAAATAATTTAACTGTAAAAATTATATTATTTTAGATTGATTTTTAAAAAATTATATTGAAAATATGTGGAATGTCATATAATTGAACATTGTATTGAAAACTGATATACTCGTTAAATATATACTTTCTCATTTCTTCCACCCATCCCCCCTCCTTTTTCACTGCCACGCCCTTTTCAAATTAAAGCGTAATTATTAATTCGGGGAAACATATTTTAAATTAATTATGACAACCTAGTCAGCAGACACTGAGTTGTATATAAGCTCATTTTCAAATGGTTTATATTACTGTTAATTCCTTTTATTACACATACCTCCACATGGAGATTAAATCTCTCATTAGAATAGTAGCAGAAATGAGGATTTAGACATATCTTCAGAACATAACGTACATAAGAGAAAACAAATATCTACGGTACATTTACTTATTTATTCAGTTGAAGATACATTTACTTTATAACTGCAGAACAGATACGCAAGTCTGAAACAATTAAGTTGTAGGTACACTAAACGACTTTCACAAATTATTATGACTGATTTGTCCATTTCCAAAGCGTCCCTTGTCCACAAATACGACAATTTCCAATGATGATCATGTTGGTTCCTTAATAGTCTTTGCTATGGAACGACAAATGTTTTACAGGTTTGAAGCATCGCGAAGGCCTTTTAAAGACCGGTCAAAAATTCATTCTGTTTCCAAAGAAGAGCTTGTTCAAAAAAATAAAATAAAATTTATTTCATTTTAATGAGAATGTTTTATTTTGGAAAGCTCTAATTTCTTCAGACAATGTTCGTGACCAACAGCAATATCCATGCCATTATTAATAGAGCCACATCAAGAAATGCACTACATATACATTTCTCGTAGTTTCCCGCCAATCAATGTGCACGAACAAGGAACTCTTTGGAAACGGACTACTCAGTGATTCATTACGTCTGTGTTTCAGAGGGTTACGATATTCCCGCTGGAACTGCTGTCACTGTGCTGATATACTACGCCAATCGGAATCCGGAGTACTTCCCGAATCCTGAAGAGTTCAATCCAGATAACTTTCTCCCAGAACGCGTCCTCAGTCGGCATAACTTTGCCTTCGTGCCTTTCAGCGCTGGACCTAGGAACTGCATTGGTAAGATGGGGCTTGTTTATGTACCTATAGCGTTTTCAAAAACTCTTTTTGTAGTGATCAGTGAAACGCATGTATAAAAATAAGAAATTATTGAAACCAATCAAGCAAAGGAAATAATTAAGCATTTTGTTAGTTATGCGAATATGCGCATGACAATACTTGTTCACATGGATTGTTAATACGATTTCTTAATGTTGATTTCTTAATTTGGTCCCTTTGCACCATCCTCAAGGGGATCAGAGTTATTGTAAACAACATTTGTATAAAATATTCGTAAATAATGAATAAAATGTCGAATTCTAAATTAATAAAATTGGATTACAATATTTTATTCTTTTTACTTTCAAATTAAAATTCGACACTTATTTATTTGCGGATTATTTAGGGTTCCGCATTTCTACGTCTTTGTGTGTAACTGTAAGGGCATAAATATTTTATAGTGGTCATAGAATTTCTATAAATGAATAACGCCTGGCATGTAAGAGCTTATATTTTTCCTTCCTCGATGTGCACTCAATATAATTGAGAATTCTCAAGCGAGTTGACCAGTAATATTTGTCTCGGACATTCGAATAATCTCCCTGCGGAAGACTTACCACGACTTCCGAAACCAGAACTATAGAGTGACAAAAAATAAATAAAACCATTTTGCTGTGCGCTGGTTTCACTGCCCTCTTTTTGCGCGTTCGGACGGAGGGTAGCGCTCTCGCCCTAACATTGCGTTACTTGCTATGAAGAGAACCTGTCTTACACGATCAGAAAAAACTACATAACAATTAATTCTCTACAGAATATGTAAAGATGGTCATGGAACCAATTACGTGCTAGTGGAGTAACTATCCTTGATTATGTTCAAATTTTAGTTGGTACCTTGTAAAATTAATTTTAGGACTTTATATGCTTTATAACACAGACACATTTTGTCGGCCAGTTGTACTTAATTTAAATATTGAGCATATTAATAAATTACCGTTTTTATCACATCTTTGAAACCCGTTTCACTGTGAAAACTTCAGTATTTTAAAATGGTCGCGAAACATTAATTATTTCTCGATGAATGTCTGTAGAAGTCACAGACGAATTTTCTTTTACTATTTGTCAGACAAGATAATTAAATTATATATAAACATTAAACATTTACGTTAAACTTCTGCAATATTGACTAATTGATATTTTAAAACCTGAATATTATGAACTCCCTAACATGATTTTGATCCGAACGGCTTCCCATTTTCCGAGTCACTCATCGGGTCTTGCACAATTTACGATAGCTTCCATCTGTATTTAACAATCCTCTCCTCATACAATATTTTATTTCAATGTTCCTAACAGGTTTACAGCATTCTCACCCCTAAGCGATAGAATGCTGGTCAAACACCTAATCACACTTTCTTCTTGTCGTCAAGAGTTGAAGATATTTCACGCGAATTTTACCTTTGATGTTCCCTCATACATAATCTATGCCTCTCTGGGGCTCAGAGAGTTGTGATACGGGAGCAATCTGATGACGTCATGGCCTTGTGACTCGATAATTAAATCGAATTTTGAATATCTTTGAACCAGTAATTTACTCTGCCAATAATAACAAATTGTATTTCGTAAGTCTATAAAAATACTGCAAATTTATTTCATTTTAGCATCTCTTGAATTTACAGTTTTTTTTTACCGATGCGAGTTTACGATGTATTTAAACGATCTGAAATCTGGTATTTAAAGAAATATATAGTTTTCATATAAATTTAGAAGTACATTTTGTTTTACTCATCAGGAAAATTTTAGTAATACATGCATTATTATAATCGCTCATCTTCTACTTCGGTGTAAAATTAACACAGTAGTTGGGACGAAATCTTGTCTTTTTCTTTGGTGCACGATTTTTTTAATTCCGACCATTTCCAGTAGGTTAGTTGACACCCGTATTCTTGTCAGGCTACAAAAAAGAACCCACAAAGTTTGCAGCACGTTTCGTCGGTATAGACAATTGCCCTACCAGTTTCTAGGAACTGGCGTGCTTCTTGTAGATAACGCCATCTCCATGCTGCAATTTCAGGTTACTCCACTGAAATGTTTCTCTTTGGGAGGCACTTCTAACAGAATTATAGTTGGTTTACTAATTTTTTGCAGATATTTCCGGTTGCTGTAAAGCTGCTGTCACACGGTCAAATTTTTCCGCCAAACTGCTTCCAATTAGTTTGGTCAAATAAAGTTTAATAGTTATGACGTCACTGAAACGTCACGAACGCCCCCATTTATGTCTGAGAAAGTTGTTTGGCTACAGTTTCCATAAAACATTTGAAAATCGGACCGGTTCTAAAATTAATTTGATGTTTGACGATCTCAGCTAATCAGAATCGTGCACGACAAAAAATGGACGTCAAAAAACTTAAAATAACGAACAATTGGTGGAAACGAAGTAAGTTATGAGGATAATTAATCTATGTAGAAGCTGTCTGGGCATGAAGGCTATTTTAAGCAAATATTGCACATAATATTATGAACTAAGAGGCATTAAAATTAAATGTGCAGGAAACATATCTAATATATATATATATATATATATATATATATATATATATATATATATATATATATATATATATATATATATATATATATTTAGCATTGAAGTGAAAATAGTTTACAAAAAATCTTACATTTATTCCTGTAATGGACTGCATGGAAAACAAAAGCAATATCTCACTACGAAAATCATTTAAAAATAATATTCAAATTAGTCTCCTAGTAAAAAAACCTGACAGTGTAACACATATTCAAACACATTCAAATATGTTTGATAAAATTTGTTGGAAGGAAAAATTTGATGGCCGTATTATGTCTTCAAATTTTATCTTCAAATATAGTTGAAGGCAAAAATTTGACAGTGTGAAAGGGGCTTAAGAAACTCAAATTCTCCTGCAACACAACCTTGGGGCGATATAAAATCCATGCATTTTTCAACTTCAATTCGTTTCGTCTGCATTATTATTATTATTATTATTATTTTTTTTTTATTTTTTTTAGCCCTTTGGCGTTAAAACTCTTGAACTATTTTCTGACAGTTCAGTTCCGCCTCAGCCGAAATATTTTTCATAGTTGATACTAAACCATCAATCGTAGCGCTTGCAGCTTCGGTGACATTGTTCTTTAAGAAGTCGTCGTACCTACGTAAAGTAAATCTGATCACGTTAATTGCTGTTAACAGGTTTCTAGAAACCAGCACAGAAAAAAAATAAAGGGCGATCTTTAGTAACAGTTTGTGGCTACTTTGCGAGCAAACATTTTGACGGGCAGATACATTCGTTTAGTGTTGTATCTTACTTCGCACTGAAACTTGCAAATTTACGGCGTAAGAAATAGTTCGACAGGAGTGCATCAGATTAGAAAAATATTTGCGCTCAAAGTAAATTAATATCTAGGATTGCCGTTTCGTAGTTTTCCTATATTAGCTTTCAAAAACATGTAAACATTTGTCTATCTGTTTAGTGTTGATTTATGTACAGCGCCTTCTTAGTCCGCGCAGTGCTTCTATTTTTGTGTGCCGGTATATCGTAGGACATTTCCGGTGCCTGTCCATGTAATGGTCCATGGACTAAAGATGAGGTAGATCGCTTATTCGTCTTCTGCGCATGTACCCAACATTGACCTACCTCAAAGGAACACATCTGTCAAAGTTACATCGTCAACAGTGATGAAAGTATTTGTTTATAGGCCTATCCTAATTTTAAAATGACAGGCGCTCTTATATGAAGAAAATACTTTTACCAATTTTAATTTAATCAAACTGCATTAAAATTGGTCAGAGGAAGTATAAATTCATCTAAAAGCATTTTTTAACAAATCAGTTCTCTAACCTATAATCCAAACCATACCATTATCGCTAGACGTGTTGGCAGATAAGTGGTTCAATGTTGGGACACGAAGATTGGTTGTGCGCAATCAGCGAGATCGGACTACCTCATCTTTAGCCTAAGTGATGGTCATCCTAAACCAAGAGTTGGGTTCCGGTCTTCTAATGTCGATTACATAGAACCTGTCGTATCTTATTGCATGGATCGCAATGCGACTTTAATGGAGTAGAGTGCTCAGGCTGCAGAAACCCGCTAAGCTGACCGTCTCCCCTTCCACAAGCTCCGCCTACGCTATATGGCAATGCATTCTGCGCGAGTTAAAGTTCGTGATATTCAACATACAAATTTCTGAATCCATGCATAAAACCTATGTATAAAATGTTTAATAGACAAATTCGCTTTCGCGCCTAAACTCCTGAACTACTGAAATTATTAACACAGGTTTTGACACTTTCGTTGTTCTTAATACTGTACCCTATGTTTGTGGAGTTCCCATCGTCATAGTCTTTATGTTGATATGTGTGCAATATAAGTAGTGGCACGTGCTTTTCGTGATAAGATTTCAAGACCAGTTATACTTCAACAGTGTAGTTCATATGCACTTCCGTGGTTCGGTGATTTCAAGTGTCACTTGCCTCAAGTGTCTATCTACGAATAATGGACGTTTAGTACCGGAGTACTTTATTCTGATCAGTCCAGCCCAATAAAAACAACGTCTTCTCATGTAGTCGAGCGGCCAATAACCAAAGGAAGTAGTGATTTTGGACGCAGGTTATTGAGGTATAGCATGAGCGTAATCTTTTCACGAAACATACATGGCCCTAAATATGAGTTAAACCTAACCATCATATTCGGAAATATTTTTAACCAGAAACTCTGTGGCATTTGTTTATGAGTGTTACAATTTTTTTTTCAGTCAAACTATAGTGTCTCCACTTAATATTCCTGGAACATTTTTTTAGGTCAAAAATTCGCCATGTTGGAAGAGAAGACTATTCTGTCGTCCATTCTGAGGAGGTTCAAGATAAGATCCTTGGAGCGAAGAGAAGATGTCAACCCTATACCAGCGATTGTTCTTAGGCCTGAACATGGTATAAAAGTAGCTCTAGCTTCAAGAACGTAAATTAATTTATGTAAATACAATTTAAGTAACTTTGTATAGCAGTTTAATTTTAAGTATTTTTCTAATAAATAAAATATTCTTATTTGTCTGTGTTATCATTTATAAGTTTCCTGTTATAGGCTGTTCACTATAAAATGAGCACATTCGAAAGCCCTGCTTAAGATCTACGTTGTGTATTCTTCCACCTTATCTAAAATTAACATTGCCATGGGCCTCATCACTTTATTTATGCGTCGGTCAAACGATATTTTACAAATCCGCTAATTTTTATACATCAATGCATAAAAGAAACAGAGAATGAAATAAATAATTTAACTTCACACAAATGGTTATCTAATATTTTTTATTCGACGTTAAGATATCTAACTATTTTCCAGCCACTGCTACAATTTTTACTGGACGTAATGTCACTCAGTGTTCTGTTTAAATATATACAGGCAGGGGCAGTGACTTCTTTCTAAGGTTGATTTTAAAAGTTGCTCACTTTATCGTGAACAGCCTTTACTAAAACAAATTAAATTTTTAGAATATATTGAAGGGCAATATAAAAATAAACATATACCATTATTTTCTTTCTGATAAGCCATAAAAGAAACAAGAGAGACTGTCCTGTGAATCAATATATTTCTTAACTACACCAATGCTGCTGAGATTAAGAAAGCATGAAGTTGTGCATAGAATCTTTACGGAAATAAACCATTGTAATTTTTCCGCGCGACCTAACGGTGAATTGGGTCCATTAAAATGTGTAGCGGCTGTCTCACCTGCAGACCTTAATTATTAATTATCGGTCAAATCATACTCCAACGAAGCATTTATTGATCATAATCTTCCTACCGCAGCGATTATTCAATAAACCCATCAACTTGAAGTCGTTAGATGGTACGAGATCAGGGTGTAACAACCTCCTTCCTTTCTCCTATCTTGGAACTCACTGACTCTCCTATCGTTACTCACTTGGCCTTACTAAAACACAATATAATCACTGTAGAAGGAAGATTGCTACAGGAGACGTAACTATCGATGGTCAGACTAATAAAGGAGAATACTGGTTTAAATAACACTTTTATCATAACAACAATTTAGACTGAATTAATGCAATACAACAACTCGACAAGGAAAAAATACCAAATAACTTTATGTAATTATCATACTCTTGACAGCACAAACAATAGAACAAAATGTAACGGTAGATAGACATTAACCCTAATATTGCCAGCTTTCTTACATTAAGGGGATCAGAAACAGGGACACGTGAATTCTACGTTACGCCCTATTGCAACGTGGGTTATGCTCACCATTTAACACACTGCAGCCAAGGCCTAGAGCTCCTCTAGGCCCCGGCTGCAGTGTGTTGCCTTCTGCTTCGTGTCGACTCCGACACCTTATACATTCTGACTCTGTTCTTGTATTGTGTAGCCGTCCAGGGTAACTACGGGGAGGGGGAAGGGGTGACGCTTTGGATGGCGCTTATATACTCTGGAGAACATCGGTGGTATGTGTATGGTGCCTGGTTATCGCTACGCTACCCCCTACCCCCCTAAAAAAAAACAGCCGTTACGGTTATAGCAGTAGTGGTATGAGTCAGCGGGGTAAGTATCTTGAAGGAATAAGTCAGAGAAACAAGCATATTGGATGTCTATAAGTCGTCGGTGAGGCGGCCGAGGAGGCCAAGGCGGCGACGAATGTAGATGCATGGTGGCATACGAGATAATAATAGACAGCAGTGTCGAGGACGTGACCCTAAGAACGAGTCTCCGTTTTACAAAAAGTTATAACTGTGTTCTACATTGAACTGATTACGATAAAATGTCATTGGCAAATGGCATGGCAGTAATAAGAGGCAAGTGACGCCAGTTATACGAGAATAATGCAAAGACTTGGGTAATCACAAGGCACGTTGTATAGCGGCACATTTGAGAATGTGGAAAAGAGGGAGGGGGATTATACATCGCCACATTTACTCAATATAAGAAAGGACCCCAAAAACTAGGTGGTGGATACGGGGCGAAGGAAGTTTGGATTGCGCGCGCTGTAGTAAACGCTTAGCAACGTGCTAGGGAAGCATTACAGGAAAGAAATTACGTTACATTAAGGCCACCAGCCAGCTGGCTGAAACAGAATAGTTAAGAAAAGACTAACGAATGTGCCACATATCCAGTTATTAAGTACTGTAAAATTAAAATACATGTAAAATATGAACAAAAGACATGTTGGTACTGCGACTGCCGGTGCGAAAAAAAACATTTACTCAACAGTTGGCAGCGCCCGACAGGCGTGCCTTCAATTGTCAGCAGTACACTAGTGATGTGGAGGAAGTAGACGAAGTTAAACGTGGCCTGTGTATTTAACACCTCAAGTTACTTATGTTTTTGAGTTTTAAATTACATCGACTCCTAACTAACCATATATTACACACGATTCGTAATACTAAACACTGAATGGAAATGTATTAAACTAAAAACAAAATAAAATAAGGTTATATGTTTCACATGGAGAATGTAACCCTGCTTATAGGTGTTTAGAGAACATTGTTATAAGTGAACAAGAGTACTTAATCCTAAAAGTATAACGTGAAATACGTTTTGTAATGTTATTCGGAAAATTGCATGATCGCCTGTGATGGTAAGACTGAAGATAGTTCATTGCGTGAAGTTGATAGCACTGTTTAACAACATAGCACTGTTTCCGTTAAAAGTCACACGTGAGATGCACTGAAAAATTTGTAGCGTCTGTCTATACACCCGAGCATGCTCAATGAGCGGTTGTCAATGTAACACCAGTGTGAGTACGGTGCGATAAAATCTTTTCATTTGAACGCATATTGAGGTGCAGTGTTTGTACATCACTTTGTGTGTCGTGTAAGTTTGAACCAACTTACTGTATTTAATCTGTACACATTTGGCACAGAACATCTTAGATAGCTTATAAGTAAGGCGTAAATGAAAATTGACATAAGTGAAAATTACAAAAGCATGATTTAAAAAAAAATTACAAAATGTCATGACGATATTAGTACACTTTAAATATAACAAAAATTTAACAACTGTCTTACATGCTAGGAGGGTGGTTTTACAAAAAAAAAATTTATTGACATATAATCATACAGCATTGAACAGTATGGAAAACATCTGCAGATAAGGATAGGGAATAATAAAGAGAGTACTCATCTTACAGCTAACTTAAATATTAACTTAATAACCTACATTTATATAGAAATTACCAATGTGTTTTTCACCTGTAGAGGAGGCACCAGTAAAAGTTATACACACCATAATTAATACTGCGTCTAGAGCAGGATTGTGAAAGTCAATGAGTAAAACCTTTTTATTTCAGACATTGGGTGCGATCTGCAGATTAGGAATTGTTTTAGCTAACAAACTTTGCCAAGAGGCATTGGATCATAAGAATTCATACACGTAGAGTAATAAATAAAGACATTTTGGTCTGAAAATGAACTAATATCTATATCCACATTGAAATTATTCTGTCGAACCATATAAGCTCCATACACTGAGAAGTGAAAAAAAAAAAAAAAAAAAAAAAAACAAATTAATAAAGGGGGAGTGAGAGTTAGTGCTCTTGTAGGCACAATGAAATAAGCCAGAACAATGCATGTATATAATATATGCATAGTGACAGACTTAACCTGTAATTATTGACACTTTTCTTTTGTTATCATCTCTTTGTCTACTGTTTTAAATGCAATAGTAACTCACTGGTGTGGGTCAATGTGTGCAAGCAACACTGATAATTTAATCAGTTTTATATAAAATGTCATGATAGCAAACACTAGTAAACGAAGCACGCCCATGGACACATAATCGCAGTGGGTGGGGTCTAGCACTGAAAACAGTTTTGTAGACCTGGACTTACCAATCGTAGACACTGGAGATATCTCTTGAAGTACTAGTAGCGAGGAATGGTTAATACACCAGTCAGTATTAAGTGCAGCAGTTATATTGTATAAATGGATGCCATCCTGGAGGGAATGTTGTGGTAAGTGAAATGATTGCTCTGTGAGCCAATGAACGGGAATGACACTGTGTTGAAGGGGGATGGTTGGCGGACGGACATCACACATATGTGTGGCCTCTACATGGGTAGTGTCAGGGGTGGCAATCTGACAGCCACATGGTACATGGATTTCAACAGTTCCTAAGTTGTGATTGGTGATATTCGTGTTGAGTGATTTGTTTACACATTGTACCATTGTACCTGCAGGGGGATTCGTTAAAACATATCGGCGGGGAAAAATACTAACTATAGAAAAGGAATTGTCCGGAGTGCAGTGAAATCTTCAGGCCGAAAAGAGTTACGTAACATCTGACAATAATATTGCGGATTTCGTACAGTTTGCATTTTCGCACGCAAGGGACTCTGGAGGGATGAATAGAACATCCTGAGGTGAATCTGATGAGCGAGGGATTGCCTTGACAGCATCTATCGTGAGGTCAATCGCAATGGTGGGCGTTAGCAGTTGGATAGTGCATGAATTGTTGTTAAAACGATAAGTGCTGACTCTAAGTTGTACACTTTCCAAATGGAATTTATTTTGGTGACTGGAACTTGCACCTTAATTACTAGTAGTAGTTGTGTAAAAGAACATTCTGTTAGCTCGTGGGAATAATACTTGAAAATTTCTGAGATACCAAAACTCAGTGTTAAATGAGACTTGTTAGCCACGCTAAGCAATAGTTTATGTAATTGACATGAATGAATGAAAGATTCAATGGAATGCTCAATGATTATGTTATTGAGGAGTTGAAAAATACTCGTCACCAACAAGTTATACTGTGTTACAATGATGTTAATGTTATTCATAGTTGTTTTCTGTGTTCTCAAAACACTTGTGATTCCATTTATTGCTTTAGAAAGAGAGTTAACCTTTGTCTTGACCTTCTGCTGTATTTCGTTAACGACCTTAAAACTAATGTTGAGTGCTGTATTGGTGGAGAAAAAATATTACTAGTAAGCATTTGGATGTGCTCGTCTAACATAGCATCATTTTGAAGCCGGGCGTGTAGATGTTGCTTCGTGAGGAAATTGCAGCACCAGGAACCAACATCCCCAATGACGCGGATGAGCGCTTGCTGTGAAATTGAGTGCTGACGTCAGTGTGGTAATCTCTGAGTACACTGTTCTCGATATCTTGCAAGCACTTGTACAAAATTTTTCCTAGTGCGCAGGAAATGGATTTTTGGTCAGCACACACCACATGTAAATATTGTTCAATTGCAGCTGGCATGGACGGGAATTGTAGTGCAATTTTATAAATTAAAGGTATACTCTGCTCATAGATTACGTCGATGTCCGCCGGCACCCAATATATGATGGCATGTGTCTGGAAAGTAGCGGGTGGTGACCGAACAGTAGTGAAGATAAAAACACACACAAGTGTGACCTTGATAACCACATAGGCGAGTCGGGCCAGGAGTCCACTCCCCTTTTTCCTTCAGAGCCACCTTTGCCTCGCGTCGCCATGGCGATGGCTGGCGCATGCGAAGAACGCCCTAGTGTCTGTGTGCCATTGCCAACCATGGTGGGTAACGAGAAGGGCGCCTTGTAGCCGCTCGAACGGCGTAACAAATAGAATGGGGTTGGTAACCATGGTTCCCCTTCCACACGGCCTGTGGGCTGGCAGTAGTGCCCCGGAGGAGTGACGACAGGTAGGGATGCAGAGTGGTCGCCTCGTGCCAGCTGCTTCCTGTCGCGTGTCACATGTACTGACTCGAAGCGCCATCAGTATGGCCCAATTGCAGTACGAACAGGCCTCCTGGCAGCGATGTGCATGGCACCCACAGCAATGCATGGGACGTGGATTGTTTCAGACAGTGAACAATACATACTGTAACACTTTGGATAATATACATTAAATACTATACATGGAAAATAACACTCGATATCGACATAATGAGATGAACTAATGCATAAACGCAAGTCTGACATGTCTAGTACACACTATGTAATACTTGGGGGGTGCTGGTTTATTCGTTTGAATACGAACTGTAGATTCGCTCAGTATAACAGTGACCCTGTAGGGCCCGTGATAGTGGTATGTAAGAGCCTTCTGCCGACCTCTGTTGCGAATCCACACATAATCATTGATACACAATGTGTTCTTCTTGTGAGAACGGTCAAAATGATTTTTCTGTAAAATTTGTGCCTAGAGTAAATTTAGTTTATTCGTCTCACGCGATTCAAGCAATTTCTGACACCTGTCGTGCCCCCTTTGAGAATATTGGCATGCTACAACCTGTGCTTGAAGGGCAGCTTCTACTCCATGCAGTAAATAAAATGGGGTAAACTTCGTCGTAGTATTGATACTTTTGTCGTAGTTAAAACCAATTAACTCTACTTACAAATCCCAGTTGGTTTGATCAGTGTTTGCACACGCAGTAACCTGGTCCCCAATTATATGGTTAGAAGCTTCTACAAGCCATTTACACCTGTTGTTATAGGCCGTGGTTGTAGGTTTCTTTACACCAAGAGATTGTAAAATACTGTGAACTAATTCATTTTGGAAACTAGTGCCTCTGTCAGTTATAATTTGTTCAGAGCAGCCAAATAGCAGAACTGTGTGTTTAATTAAAATCCACACAAGTGGCAGCATCAATGGACGGAATAGCCTTGGCAACAACATATCGAGTGGAATACTCGGTCATGATGATAATGTATTTATTATGATGAACTGTAGTGGGGAGGGGCCCTTTCGCATCCAGAGTCTACATTTTCAAGAGCAGCTGGGGTGGTATAGACATAATTTGGCCCATCAGTTTAGAATTAATTACCTTAGTTTGTTGAAAAGCAGGGCATGACTTATCATACTTTCTTTACGTCGGCATTCATATTATCCAATTAATAAGATTGCTTAATTTTTGCAAGGGTTTCGAGGGTGCCAAAATGCCCTCCGCCGAATATCGCATCATGGCGGGCATGTATAATTTCAGGAACATATATCGTAAACAACAGTTACTTTAGAGGAACCTTGAAGCGTATTGACCTTCAAAAATAGTTAACCATTGCCTGTAATCTCACATCAGCAGCTCAATCGATGGTACTTAGTAGAGGCCTGGTCAGGATGAAGCAGAGCTAACTTAATCTGACTGATGTGGGGGTCACTATTATCTTCACCTAACAAAGGAGATGTGTTGACAGTAATGGGACATTTATGAAAAATGGAATTGTCGTCAATTTTTATATATTCCTGCTCATGTCTTGATAGGGAAGAAGTGTAGTTGATTTGATTTGAGAACAATAAGAATTTTACATTTCAAGTCCAGGTCAATACATGTTGTTTCTAACAGAGGGGTGCTGTTTTCTTTAATTATTTGAACATTGACTTGGTATAAGGTTGTAATTAGTTTGCTGATAGCATGCATGGGGAAAAATGTCTTCATTAGCTAATGCCCTGGCAATTCTGTCTCTATCTTTTCCTTGGTATTGGGATTTGAAATAATTCTTAATATCATCCCAATGGCTTTTTGTATATTTTTCAACAATATTTTAAACTTCGTCTGCTTTGTTAATGTCTTGTAGAATGGCAGCAAGCATTCTGTAGAGTAATGTGCATGTCATCATGAGATGTTTAACTTGGTCAGATTTCGCATTAACTGTGACTTTGTTAGTGTGTACATGAGAGACAGTGGTAATTCTACTTAAAGCATCGGGAGGGTGTTCAGTTTACCTTTAATAATGTGCGCCTCAAAGTCGAATTCGCTAAGAGCTATGCTATCTTTTGAATTATAAAATTATGGCCTGCCATAGAGCACAGATATCGCAAACTGGCGTGGTCTGTATCCATTTTAAATCGTCTACCATATAAATATTAATGGAAGTGATTACACAAATACCTAATAGTGCCGTTTTCTCTCTCTATCTCTCTCTCTCTCTCTCTCTCTCTCTGTGTGTGTGTGTGTGTGGTATTCCAGCACGATTCCTGAATTGATAGCATTTTGGATGCAAAAGCAATTATATGGGTTGTTAAGAGTGCGGGTCTTGTTGTAGGAAGGCACCGCCGATAGCTACATTACAGGTGTTGCAAGCTAATATAATTTGTTTGTCCTCATCAAATTTCTGCTAAACAGGGGCATTTAAATAGCTCGTTTTAATTAACAAAATGTTTTTTAATGAACTTCCTCACACTTAAAAGGCATAGTGTGTTCCGTCAATTCAATGAGTGGCAACACTATTGTTGCATAGTTCTTATTTACCTGCAAAAGTACAATGTCATGCCGAGGAAAGTTCGAAGCTGTTTTAAATTTGCTGGGGGTGCCATTTGTTCGATAGCAGAGACTTTATCAGGGTCAGTAGAAATGCCGTCAGGGGAAATGATGTGACCTAGTACTTTGGCAGTCTGTTCCACAAAGGTGAATTTCTTTGTGTTTACCTTGACATTAAATAAACACAATCAGTCGAAAACCTTGGCAATGTTATGTAGATGTTCTTCAGAACAATTGCCTACTATGAAGATGTCATCGATATAAGTGATAGTGGCTGTCCCTCTAAGTGGATCTAGTAGGGCATTTATGAATATTTGAAAATTCCTTTGAGTAGGTGGGGAGGGGGTTGCTGAGGCCCATTGGCATTCTTTTGTACTGGAATAAGCCCACACCATCAATTGTGAAAGCCAATTTGTGCCTATCCTGCTTCCTAACTGGAATACTGTAGAACCCAGAATAGATATCTAAGCTTGTGATGTAATGAGAGATCTGAAGGGCATTGAGTATGCCCTCTGTACGAGGTAAAGGGTACTGAACCCTTGTCAGATATTGGTTGAGTTTATGAAAATATGTGAGAAAGCATAGGCCGCCATTTTTCTTATAAATATCAAGGATCGGTGCAGAATAATGAGAGTCTGCTTCTTCAATAATGTCGGCCTCAATCATGTCATCAATTTGGAATAATAGTTCATCACGAACTTTTGGGCTGATTCTGTATGGTCATGTGGTGATGGGTTTGTGCATAGTCATTTATAATTTTATATCGAAGCCTTTATCTTCCGATAGCTCTAGGATAGTGTTGGGAAACCTATCGTTGTATTTATTGATAATGTCAGCAATGACTTGTGTTTGTTCAGCAGAGAGCTTTTAATTGAAGTGAGGCCACTGAGGTCGATCTGTTTCAAAAGCATCTAAAGCCTCACAAAATAGCTCTATAGAGTTACTGTGGCCAGTCTCTGTGATACCCATATACAAAGGGATTTCCATAAATTTGCTACCATAGCACGAATGCATGAACAAAATATTGTATTTCAAAATTTGGTATTACATCATATCATTTGATGAAGTCAACACTTAATATTAAATCATGTCGAAGGTTGTCAATAACTAAAAAACATTGTGGGTAGTTTCAAATATTGGGGGGTAATAATACTGATGTTGCACCTACCAAAGTTATCTGTTCACACAAGGGGCAAAAGTGTTGATTAAATAGTATTGTAATCGCTATGCTGCTGCGCAAACATCGAGTATATAATAATCCGAAATATTCTTTTCCTCTGATTGTGACACAGATGTGTGGAGTCGCTGTGCGAAGTCCCACATGCTTACATACAGTAAGACCTCTTGGTCATTGTACTTTTCTACGCCAATGCCAACTCAGGAATAATAAATATAAGTATATTTAGATTATCACTAATTGATGAAGTGATTGAGCAGTTTACTCTGTTTGGACTGCACTTAATCAAACGTTGTCGGATACACGTTATGCCCCTATGTGACACAGAAAACCTAGGATGCACTTTACCTTCGAAAAACTTCTTTGAAATCTATGTAGATGAGGAAATTCTTAATCTTGACTCACTCAAGTTGTTTCATCGGGCCTCAATACATGTATGAATATTTACAGCATCAGGTCTCACACACTGTCTTGTATCACAGAATTCTACCAGCCTGAACATTTATTTTTACGTTTAAAAGCACAGTAAAGACATTACTTCCAGTTACCTGACACGTAATGCATCATTATTATTTTCAACAGACAAAAAGAGGTGAAACCGTTTATTTTTAAGCTGCTGCGTGCTGGTTTTTTCACATTTTTTATTCAGTTTATGTATGTGAAAGTCTAATTTTGAAGCTGGTAAAATATTTTTAAGCATTAAATATTTCACTTCACTATTGTATTCTTTTCATTGATTATTAAGCAATCTTATTATTTGGATAATATGAATGCCGAAGTAAAAAAAGTATGTAAAGTCATGCCCTACTTGTCAACAAACTAAGGTAATTAATTCTAATCCGATGGGTCAAATTATGTCTATACCACCCCAGCTGCTCTTGAAAATGTAGACTCTGGATGCGAAAGAGCCCCTCCCCACCACAGTTCATCATAATAAATACATTATCATCATGACCGAGTATTCCACTCGATATGATGTTGCAAAGGCTGTTCCGTCCATTGATGCTGCCACTTGTGTGGATTTTAATTAAACACACAGTTCTGCTATTTGGCTGCTCTGAACAAATTATAACTGACAGAGGCACTAGTTTCCAAAATGAATTAGTTCACAGTATTTTACAATCTCTTGGTGTAAAGAAACCTACAACCACGGCCTATAACAACAGGTGTAAATGGCTTGTAGTAGCTTCTAACCATATAATTGGGGACCAGGTTACTGCGTGTGCAAACACTGATCAAACCAACTGGGATTTGTAAGTAGAGTTAATTGGTTTTAACTACGACAAAAGTATCAATACTACGACGAAATTTACTCCATTTTATTTACTGCATGGAGTAGAAGCTGCCCTTCAGGCACAGGTTGTAGCATGCCAATATTCTCAAAGGGGGCACGACAGGTGTCAGAAATTGCTTGAATCGCGTGAGACGAATAAACTAAATTTACTCTAGGCACAAATTTTACAGAAAAATCATTTTGACCGTTCTCACAAGAAGAACACATTGTGTATCAATGATTATGTGTGGATTCGCAACAGAGGTCGGCAGAAGGCTCTTACATACCACTATCACGGGCCCTACAGGGTCACTGTTATACTGAGCGAATCTACAGTTCGTATTCAAACGAATAAACCAGCACCCCCCAAGTATTACATAGTGTGTACTAGACATGTCAGACTTGCGTTTATGCATTAGTTCATCTCATTATGTCGATATCGAGTGTTATTTTCCATGTATAGTATTTAATGTATATTATCCAAAGTGTTACAGTATGTATTGTTCACTGTCTGAAACAATCCACGTCCCATGCATTGCTGTGGGTGCCATGCACATCGCTGCCAGGAGGCCTGTTCGTACTGCAATTGGGCCATACTGATGGCGCTTCGAGTCAGTACATGTGACACGCGACAGGAAGCAGCTGGCACGAGGCGACCACTCTGCATCCCTACCTGTCGTCACTCCTCCGGGGCACTACTGCCAGCCCACAGGCCGTGTGGAAGGGGAACCATGGTTACCAACCCCATTCTATTTGTTACGCCGTTCGAGCGGCTACAAGGCGCCCTTCTCGTTACCCACCATGGTTGGCAATGGCACACAGACACTAGGGCGTTCTTCGCATGCGCCAGCCATCGCCATGGCGACGCGAGGCAAAGGTGGCTCTGAAGGAAAAAGGGGAGTGGACTCCTGGCCCGACTCGCCTATGTGGTTATCAAGGTCACACTTGTGTTGTGTTTTATCTTCACTACTGTTCGGTCACCACCCGCTACTTTCCAGACACATGCCATCATATATTGGGTGCCGGCGGACATCGACGTAATCTATGAGCAGAGTATACCTTTAATTTATAAAATTGCACTACAATTCCCGTCCATGCCAGCTGCAATTGAACAATATTTACATGTGGTGTGTGCTGACCAAAAATCCATTTCCTGCGCACTAGGAAAAATTTTGTACAAGTGCTTGCAAGATATCGAGAACAGTGTACTCAGAGATTACCACACTGACGTCAGCACTCAATTTCACAGCAAGCGCTCATCCGCGTCATTGGGGATGTTGGTTCCTGGTGCTGCAATTTCCTCACGAATCAACATCTACACGCCCGGCTTCAAAATGATGCTATGTTAGACGAGCACATCCAAATGCTTACTAGTAATATTTTTTCTCCACCAATACAGCACTCAACATTAGTTTTAAGGTCGTTAACGAAATACAGCAGAAGGTCAAGACAAAGGTTAACTCTCTTTCTAAAGCAATAAATGGAATCACGAGTGTTTTGAGAACGCGAAAAACTACTATGAATAACGTTAACATCATTGAAACACAGTATATCTTGTTGGTGACGATTATTTTTCAACTCCTCAATAACATAATCATTGAGCATTCCATTGAATCTTTCATTCATTCATGTCAATTACATAAACTACTGCTTAGCGTGGCTAACAAGTCTCATTTAACACTGAGTTTTGGTATCTCAGAAATTTTCAAGTATTATTCCCACGAGCTAACAGAATGTTCTTTTACACAACTACTACTAGTAATTAAGGTGCAAGTTTCAGTCGCCAAAATAAATTCCATTTGGAAAGTGTACAACTTAGAGTCAGCACTTATCGTTTTAACAACAATTCATGCACTATCCAACTGCTAACGCCCACCATTGCGATTGACCTCACGATAGATGCTGTCAAGGCAATCCCTCGCTCATCAGATTCACCTCAGGATGTTCTATTCATCCCTCCAGAGTCCCTTGCGTGCGAAAATGCAAACTGTACGAAATCCGCAATATTATTGTCAGATGTTACGTAACTCTTTTCGGCCTGAAGATTTCACTGCACTCCTGACAATTCCTTTTCTATAGTTAGTATTTTTCCCCGCCGATATGTTTTAACGAATCCCCCTGCAGGTACAATGGTACAATGTGTAAACAAATCACTCAACACGAATATCACCAATCACAACTTAGGAACTGTCGAAATCCATGTACCATGTGGCTGTCAGATTGCCACCCCTGACACTACCCATGTAGAGGCCACACATATGTGTGATGTCCGTCCGCCAACCATCCTCCTTCAACACAGTGTCATTCCCGTTCATTGGCTCACAGAGCAATCATTTCACTTACCACAACATTCCCTCCAGGATGGCATCCATTTTTACAATATAACTGCTACACTTAATACTGACTGGCGTATTAACCATTCCTAGCTACTAGTACTTCAAGAGATATCTCCAGTGTCTACGCTTGGTAAGTCCAGGTCTACAAAACTGTTTTCAGTGCTAGACCCCACCCACTGCGATTATGTGTCCATGGGCGTGCTTCTTTTACTAGTGTTTGCTATCATGACATTTTATATAAAACTGATTAAATTATCAGTGTTGCTTGCAAACATTAACCCACACAAGTGAGTTACTATTGCATTTAAAACAGTAGACAAAGAGATGATAACAAAAGAAAAGTGTCAATAATTACAGGTTAAGTCTGTCACTATGCATATATTATATACATGCATTGTTCTGGCTTATTTCATTGTGCCTACAAGAGCACTAACTCTCACTCCCCTTTTATTAATTTTTTTTTTCACTTCTCAGTGTATGGAGCTTATAGGGTTCAACAGAATCACTTCAATGTGGATATAGATATTAGTTCATTTTCAGACCAAAATGTCTTTATTTATTACTCTATGTGTATGAATTCTTAGGATCCAATGCCTCTTGGCAAAGTTTGTTAGCTAAAACAATTCCTAATCTGCAGATCGCACCTAATGTCTGAAATAAAAAGGTTTTACTCATTGACTTTCACAATCCTGCTCTAGACGCAGTATTAATTATGGAGTGTATAACTTTTACTGGTGCCTCCTCTACAGGTGAAAAGCACATTGGTAATTTCTATATAAATGTAGGTTATTAAGTTAATATTTAAGTTAGCTGTAAGATGAGTACTCTCTTTATTATTCCCTATCCTTATCTGCAGATGTTTTCCATACTGTTCAATGCTGTATGATTATATGTCAATAAATTTTTTTTTTGTAAAACCACCCTCCTAGCATGTAAGACAGTTGTTAAATTTTTGTTATATTTAAAGTGTACTAATATCGTCATGACATTTTGTAATTTTTTTTTAAATCATGCTTTTGTAATTTTCACTTATGTCAATTTTCATTTACGCCTTACTTATAAGCTATCTAAGATGTTCTGTGCCAAATGTGTACAGATTAAATACAGTAAGTTGGTTCAAACTTACACGACACACAAAGTGATGTACAAACACTGCACCTCAATATGCGTTCAAATGAAAAGATTTTATCGCACCGTACTCACACTGGTGTTACATTGACAACCGCTCATTGAGCATGCTCGGGTGTATAGACAGACGCTACAAATTTTTCAGTGCATCTCACGTGTGACTTTTAACGGAAACAGTGCTATGTTGTTAAACAGTGCTATCAACTTCACGCAATGAACTATCTTCAGTCTTACCATCACAGGCGATCATGCAATTTTCCGAATAACATTATCAAAACGTATTTCACGTTATACTTTTAGGATTAAGTATTCTTGTTCACTTATAACAATGTTCTCTAAACACCTATAAGCAGAGTAACATTCTCCATGTGAAACATATAACCTTATTTTATTTTGTTTTTAGCTTAATACATTTCCATTCAGGGCTTTCGAATGTGCTCATTTTATAGTGAACAGCCTATAACAGGAAACTTATAAATGATAACACAGACAAATAAGAATATTTTATTTATTAGAAAAATACTTAAAATTAAACTGCTATACAAAGTTACTTAAATTGTATTTACATAAATTAATTTACGTTCTTGAAGCTAGAGCTACTTTTATACCATGTTCAGGCCTAAGAACAATCGCTGGTATAGGGTTGACATCTTCTCTTCGCTCCAAGGATCTTATCTTGAACCTCCTCAGAATGGACGACAGAATAGTCTTCTCTTCCAACATGGCGAATTTTTGACCTAAAAAAATGTTCCAGGAATATTAAGTGGAGACACTATAGTTTGACTGAAAAAAAAATTGTAACACTCATAAACAAATGCCACAGAGTTTCTGGTTAAAAATATTTCCGAATATGATGGTTAGGTTTAACTCATATTTAGGGCCATGTATGTTTCGTGAAAAGATTACGCTCATGCTATACCTTAATAACCTGCGTCCAAAATCACTACTTCCTTTGGTTATTGGCTGCTCGACTACATGAGAAGACGTTGTTTTTATTGGGCTGGACTGATCAGAATAAAGTACTCCGGTACTAAACGTCCATTATTCGTAGATAGACACTTGAGGCAAGTGACACTTGAAATCACCGAACCACGGAAGTGCATATGAACTACACTGTTGAAGTATAACTGGTCTTGAAATCTTATCACGAAAAGCACGTGCCACTACTTATATTGCACACATATCAACATAAAGACTATGACGATGGGAACTCCACAAACATAGGGTACAGTATTAAGAACAACGAAAGTGTCAAAACCTGTGTTAATAATTTCAGTAGTTCAGGAGTTTAGGCGCGAAAGCGAATTTGTCTATTAAACATTTTATACATAGGTTTTATGCATGGATTCAGAAATTTGTATGTTGAATATCACGAACTTTAACTCGCGCAGAATGCATTGCCATATAGCGTAGGCGGAGCTTGTGGAAGGGGAGACGGTCAGCTTAGCGGGTTTCTGCAGCCTGAGCACTCTACCCCATTAAAGTCGCATTGCGATCCACGCAATAAGATACGACAGGTTCTATGTAATCGACATTAGAAAACCGGAACCCAACTCTTGGTTTAGGATGACCATCACTTAGGCTAAAGATGAGGTAGTCCGATCTCGCTGACTGCGCACAACCAATCTTCGTGTCCCAACATTGAATCACTTATCTGCCAACACGTCTAGCGATAATGGTATGGTTTGGATTATAGGTTAGAGAACTGATTTGTTAAAAAATGCTTTGAGATGAATTTATACTTCCTCTGACCAATTTTAATGCAGTTTGATTAAATTAAAATTGGTAAAAGTATTTTCTTCATATAAGAGCGCCTGTCATTTTAAAATTAGGATAGGCCTATAAACAAATACTTTCATCACTGTTGACGATGTGACTTTGACAGATGTGTTCCTTTGAGGTAGGTCAATGTTGGGTACATGCGCAGAAGACGAATAAGCGATCTACCTCATCTTTAGTCCATGGACCATTACATGGACAGGCACCGGAAATGTCCTACGATATACCGGCACACAAAAATAGAAGCACTGCGCGGACTAAGAAGGCGCTGTACATAAATCAACACTAAACAGATAGACAAATGTTTACATGTTTTTGAAAGCTAATATAGGAAAACTACGAAACGGCAATCCTAGATATTAATTTACTTTGAGCGCAAATATTTTTCTAATCTGATGCACTCCTGTCGAACTATTTCTTACGCCGTAAATTTGCAAGTTTCAGTGCGAAGTAAGATACAACACTAAACGAATGTATCTGCCCGTCAAAATGTTTGCTCGCAAAGTAGCCACAAACTGTTACTAAAGATCGCCCTTTATTTTTTTTCTGTGCTGGTTTCTAGAAACCTGTTAACAGCAATTAACGTGATCAGATTTACTTTACGTAGGTACGACGACTTCTTAAAGAACAATGTCACCGAAGCTGCAAGCGCTACGATTGATGGTTTAGTATCAACTATGAAAAATATTTCGGCTGAGGCGGAACTGAACTGTCAGAAAATAGTTCAAGAGTTTTAACGCCAAAGGGCTAAAAAAATATAAAAAAAATAATAATAATAATAATAATGCAGACGAAACGAATTGAAGTTGAAAAATGCATGGATTTTATATCGCCCCAAGGTTGTGTTGCAGGAGAATTTGAGTTTCTTAAGCCCCTTTCACACTGTCAAATTTTTGCCTTCAACTATATTTGAAGATAAAATTTGAAGACATAATACGGCCATCAAATTTTTCCTTCCAACAAATTTTATCAAACATATTTGAATGTGTTTGAATATGTGTTACACTGTCAGGTTTTTTTACTAGGAGACTAATTTGAATATTATTTTTAAATGATTTTCGTAGTGAGATATTGCTTTTGTTTTCCATGCAGTCCATTACAGGAATAAATGTAAGATTTTTTGTAAACTATTTTCACTTCAATGCTAAATATATATATATATATATATATATATATAATATATATATATATATATATATATATATATATATATATATATTAGATATGTTTCCTGCACATTTAATTTTAATGCCTCTTAGTTCATAATATTATGTGCAATATTTGCTTAAAATAGCCTTCATGCCCAGACAGCTTCTACATAGATTAATTATCCTCATAACTTACTTCGTTTCCACCAATTGTTCGTTATTTTAAGTTTTTTGACGTCCATTTTTTGTCGTGCACGATTCTGATTAGCTGAGATCGTCAAACATCAAATTAATTTTAGAACCGGTCCGATTTTCAAATGTTTTATGGAAACTGTAGCCAAACAACTTTCTCAGACATAAATGGGGGCGTTCGTGACGTTTCAGTGACGTCATAACTATTAAACTTTATTTGACCAAACTAATTGGAAGCAGTTTGGCGGAAAAATTTGACCGTGTGACAGCAGCTTTACAGCAACCGGAAATATCTGCAAAAAATTAGTAAACCAACTATAATTCTGTTAGAAGTGCCTCCCAAAGAGAAACATTTCAGTGGAGTAACCTGAAATTGCAGCATGGAGATGGCGTTATCTACAAGAAGCACGCCAGTTCCTAGAAACTGGTAGGGCAATTGTCTATACCGACGAAACGTGCTGCAAACTTTGTGGGTTCTTTTTTGTAGCCTGACAAGAATACGGGTGTCAACTAACCTACTGGAAATGGTCGGAATTAAAAAAATCGTGCACCAAAGAAAAAGACAAGATTTCGTCCCAACTACTGTGTTAATTTTACACCGAAGTAGAAGATGAGCGATTATAATAATGCATGTATTACTAAAATTTTCCTGATGAGTAAAACAAAATGTACTTCTAAATTTATATGAAAACTATATATTTCTTTAAATACCAGATTTCAGATCGTTTAAATACATCGTAAACTCGCATCGGTAAAAAAAAACTGTAAATTCAAGAGATGCTAAAATGAAATAAATTTGCAGTATTTTTATAGACTTACGAAATACAATTTGTTATTATTGGCAGAGTAAATTACTGGTTCAAAGATATTCAAAATTCGATTTAATTATCGAGTCACAAGGCCATGACGTCATCAGATTGCTCCCGTATCACAACTCTCTGAGCCCCAGAGAGGCATAGATTATGTATGAGGGAACATCAAAGGTAAAATTCGCGTGAAATATCTTCAACTCTTGACGACAAGAAGAAAGTGTGATTAGGTGTTTGACCAGCATTCTATCGCTTAGGGGTGAGAATGCTGTAAACCTGTTAGGAACATTGAAATAAAATATTGTATGAGGAGAGGATTGTTAAATACAGATGGAAGCTATCGTAAATTGTGCAAGACCCGATGAGTGACTCGGAAAATGGGAAGCCGTTCGGATCAAAATCATGTTAGGGAGTTCATAATATTCAGGTTTTAAAATATCAATTAGTCAATATTGCAGAAGTTTAACGTAAATGTTTAATGTTTATATATAATTTAATTATCTTGTCTGACAAATAGTAAAAGAAAATTCGTCTGTGACTTCTACAGACATTCATCGAGAAATAATTAATGTTTCGCGACCATTTTAAAATACTGAAGTTTTCACAGTGAAACGGGTTTCAAAGATGTGATAAAAACGGTAATTTATTAATATGCTCAATATTTAAATTAAGTACAACTGGCCGACAAAATGTGTCTGTGTTATAAAGCATATAAAGTCCTAAAATTAATTTTACAAGGTACCAACTAAAATTTGAACATAATCAAGGATAGTTACTCCACTAGCACGTAATTGGTTCCATGACCATCTTTACATATTCTGTAGAGAATTAATTGTTATGTAGTTTTTTCTGATCGTGTAAGACAGGTTCTCTTCATAGCAAGTAACGCAATGTTAGGGCGAGAGCGCTACCCTCCGTCCGAACGCGCAAAAAGAGGGCAGTGAAACCAGCGCACAGCAAAATGGTTTTATTTATTTTTTGTCACTCTATAGTTCTGGTTTCGGAAGTCGTGGTAAGTCTTCCGCAGGGAGATTATTCGAATGTCCGAGACAAATATTACTGGTCAACTCGCTTGAGAATTCTCAATTATATTGAGTGCACATCGAGGAAGGAAAAATATAAGCTCTTACATGCCAGGCGTTATTCATTTATAGAAATTCTATGACCACTATAAAATATTTATGCCCTTACAGTTACACACAAAGACGTAGAAATGCGGAACCCTAAATAATCCGCAAATAAATAAGTGTCGAATTTTAATTTGAAAGTAAAAAGAATAAAATATTGTAATCCAATTTTATTAATTTAGAATTCGACATTTTATTCATTATTTACGAATATTTTATACAAATGTTGTTTACAATAACTCTGATCCCCTTGAGGATGGTGCAAAGGGACCAAATTAAGAAATCAACATTAAGAAAT
Source organism: Dryococelus australis (assembly GCA_029891345.1). NCBI lineage: Eukaryota > Metazoa > Arthropoda > Insecta > Phasmatodea > Phasmatidae > Dryococelus > Dryococelus australis. The sequence continues at coordinate 84,888,371 of CM057002.1, read as the reverse complement.
CGTATTAACAATCCATGTGAACAAGTATTGTCATGCGCATATTCGCATAACTAACAAAATGCTTAATTATTTCCTTTGCTTGATTGGTTTCAATAATTTCTTATTTTTATACATGCGTTTCACTGATCACTACAAAAAGAGTTTTTGAAAACGCTATAGGTACATAAACAAGCCCCATCTTACCAATGCAGTTCCTAGGTCCAGCGCTGAAAGGCACGAAGGCAAAGTTATGCCGACTGAGGACGCGTTCTGGGAGAAAGTTATCTGGATTGAACTCTTCAGGATTCGGGAAGTACTCCGGATTCCGATTGGCGTAGTATATCAGCACAGTGACAGCAGTTCCAGCGGGAATATCGTAACCCTCTGAAACACAGACGTAATGAATCACTGAGTAGTCCGTTTCCAAAGAGTTCCTTGTTCGTGCACATTGATTGGCGGGAAACTACGAGAAATGTATATGTAGTGCATTTCTTGATGTGGCTCTATTAATAATGGCATGGATATTGCTGTTGGTCACGAACATTGTCTGAAGAAATTAGAGCTTTCCAAAATAAAACATTCTCATTAAAATGAAATAAATTTTATTTTATTTTTTTGAACAAGCTCTTCTTTGGAAACAGAATGAATTTTTGACCGGTCTTTAAAAGGCCTTCGCGATGCTTCAAACCTGTAAAACATTTGTCGTTCCATAGCAAAGACTATTAAGGAACCAACATGATCATCATTGGAAATTGTCGTATTTGTGGACAAGGGACGCTTTGGAAATGGACAAATCAGTCATAATAATTTGTGAAAGTCGTTTAGTGTACCTACAACTTAATTGTTTCAGACTTGCGTATCTGTTCTGCAGTTATAAAGTAAATGTATCTTCAACTGAATAAATAAGTAAATGTACCGTAGATATTTGTTTTCTCTTATGTACGTTATGTTCTGAAGATATGTCTAAATCCTCATTTCTGCTACTATTCTAATGAGAGATTTAATCTCCATGTGGAGGTATGTGTAATAAAAGGAATTAACAGTAATATAAACCATTTGAAAATGAGCTTATATACAACTCAGTGTCTGCTGACTAGGTTGTCATAATTAATTTAAAATATGTTTCCCCGAATTAATAATTACGCTTTAATTTGAAAAGGGCGTGGCAGTGAAAAAGGAGGGGGGGATGGGTGGAAGAAATGAGAAAGTATATATTTAACGAGTATATCAGTTTTCAATACAATGTTCAATTATATGACATTCCACATATTTTCAATATAATTTTTTAAAAATCAATCTAAAATAATATAATTTTTACAGTTAAATTATTTTCACTAATGAGGCTCCAGTTTCACACAGCTAAAAACCTGCCCAGAAGGGTAATTTGTGTTACGTAATACCAGTATTTATGCCAAAGTTCTGATACATTTTTTTTTTCAATTAACACAAATATGCACTAATATTTATTATAGAATTATTATCAACAAACCTATGTTTATGTCCTCTTTCAGAATCCTCTGTATGAAAGGGACTGTCGGATATAATCTGAGGCTCTCTTTTATGACTCTCTCAAGGTACTTCATCTCGTTAAGATCTTTCATAGTTGGAGACCTCTGGGAACCTTGGAATATTTCTGACAGCTCTGCATATACTTTCTCCTAGAATATGTTAATCAGAAAAAACCTTATTGTTAATTACTGCTAAACTAAGATTTATACATTTGACAAACTAAGCATAATTATGAGAATAGGTTTTTGTAATTGTCTAGAAGTGCACATACTAATAACACGAGATGTATTTTGTTCCTTTTTCATGAAAGTGTGGAGAGACATGAGTTTTTAACAACGCGATAATCTTTGAAATTTCATAGAGACAGAATCCAAACAAGCAACAAGAGTTCGGTTTCCGGCAGCAGCTAGAAATTTAGAGCTTTCGCCTAGGCTATTTTTGAAAAAGGAGGGAAAATATGTCATGTAAATATTTTAGGCTTTTTTTTTTTTTTTAGATGAAAAAAAAAAAAAAAAAAAAAAAAAAGTTTAAGGATTTCTACGAACATTAGGGCTGATATTTCACATATCCGCAAGATTATTTAAGTAAAGTATATAAATTTTTGGAAATATCGTAATTCAAATTTCCTACATTTTTTCTGCTTTATTTATGTTCTGGCTGAGGAAATGTTTTAATGTTTGTGGCAAAGATATCGTAATTTTATGTTATACGAAATTTCATATTCATAAATTTGGTTAGTTCTATACACTGATTGACTCAAAGATGCCATTCCGAACCACGTCCATGAACACACACAACAGACAAAATAAAGGCGATCAAAACTAGTTTCGTGATGCTCGCTAGAGAGCGCAAGCTGTGCGGGAAAATACTTACTAAAAAAAAATGGGGTAATAAAATGTATTCATTTGACTTACATGGCAGTTACGTGACTCAACCAAGAGTGTATAAAAACCTAGCTTCAGAAATATGCCGTACACATTAATGGCCGAAGTTCCACATAACTACATTTGAAAGCTATTTTACTGTGAAATTATCAATTGTATGTGCTCATTAGTGTATTACTGTTACCTGAACTTCAGGATGATGTCCCAGCATGAAGAGTGTCCATGACGAGCTTGAAGCAGTTGTGTCGTGGCCCTGAAAGTACAAAACATCCACACTATTATAGGCTGTTCACGATCAAGTGAGCACTTTAGAAATGAACATTAGAAAAAAGTCACTGTCACTGCATGCATATACTTTAAAGGGCGCACTGAGTCACATCCGCCCAGTAAAGTTGGTAACGATGGATGGAAAGTAATGCTATATCTTATCGTTAAAACCAGTGTTATGTAACCATTTGTCATAATTTTCAATTATTTAATTCCCTTCCTGTTTTTTTTTTTTAATGCACAGAAGTGTGAAAATTAGCAGACTTATAAAGTATTTCCTTTTCTAATAAGTTTATAGTTTCACTTAGCAGACGCACGAATAAATTGACGAGGCTCATGGCTATGCTAATATTACATAAGCCGGAGGAACACACAATGTGTATACGAGTAGTCCTTAAGCAGGGCTTTCATAAGTGATCATTTTACCTTGAGTAGCCTATTAAAACAGTAATGTTATTATTATTTGTATGTATACTCTTATACAGATATAATTTTGTTTGAGTTGCCACGGACAGTGACAAGGCCTTGGCTGGGGAATACCAAACATTGTGGAGATTTGGAGGCACATTGTAAGAAACCATCCAAGCATTCGCCTAGATCGATTTCGTAAAACCCTGAAAAACTGAGGTCAGATGGCTGGGCCGGGATTCTAACCCGGGTCCTCCCAAACGGTAGGCCGGTTTTTTACCACTGCGCCAGCTCGCGCGCTGTATACAGGTTAGAATAAGTATTAACCCTGATTATTTCGTAAAAATTTGGAACTCTGCTATTAATGTGATCTGTAATATCAACTTATTGTACAACGACAACGAAAAAACATCAATAAGTAGGCTGTTCACGGTAAAGTGAGCACTTTTGAGGTCCTAGTTACTTTTCCTATCAGCCATTTATTATCCTTCAACCATATTTTGAAGTGAATATTGCCATATTAGTAATAAACACTGTGCGTATATGTCACCGCAATCGGAAGTTAACAAATGAGAGGGCTTTCAAAAGTGCTCAATTTACCGTGAATAGCCTATAGCTTTAATTATTCCACGTGCAATTCTACCCAATAGTTTGAAGTCCTTGACAGCTAATTTCATTTATTATACAGCCAGCTACAAAATAGCGTTTGTTATTGCATCTATTAATTCTAATAACATTAACATAACTGTCGTTTACTTTAAATCAGGCTGTGCAGTTAAATATTTTATAAAAATTTCAGAGTTTATTAGCAATCAATTTACAACAAAATTCTCAAGTTTAGGTGGCGTAGGTACCTACTAAATAAAACGGAAATTAGGGTTTTTTTTAATTCCGCTCCCTGAACTGATATTTTATTTAAATATTTTACAATGTTTAAAAGCCATTTCTTGAGTGGGATTATCCGTTTCATTCGAGAAATACATCGGTTCTTAGTGCTTTATAATATCCCTACCAGAAACTGCTTCTCGATCTGAAATAATAATGTGTGCATAGCATACGGAAATTTAAGACGAAACATGACTCGTGGTCATCGCAGGAAACATTCATTTGAAGGCTCGGTAAATGGTTCGCGATCACGCAAGAATGCGTGGAAAGTTTATTCCTGTCCAGTTAATGGACACAACTCAGGTGAATATTGGTCGTGTTATGAACTCCGGTAAAGGCTATGGTCATATGTGCATGCTTCGTGTGCCACAGGCCATCCATTTCTCATCGCTGCAACGTGACTTGATATCAATGGCGGACAGTTCTATTCGATCATTGTCTTTTGACGTGAATACATCTTTAAATTTGGAAACATAGTCGGAGGCAGTCCAGAAAATCCGATGATAACCAAATTCGGGGGATACAGTTGGACATTGCAGCTCAGAATCTATCGTCTACATTCAAAATTCAATTACACCACTCGATTGCCAAAGTATCAAAGAATATTTTACGTTGAATGAGGACTGTGAAGCATCACATGTTTGAAGCGTGCGGGTTTTTGGTGGGGGGGGGGGGGGGGCTACATTTTTTTAGTTAGCTTCATCGCATCTTGTAATTTCCGCATAGAATAACTTTTGGCTAGGAGAAGCTACGGCGCCCGTTCAAATTTCAATCGACAGCTCTCGTCAAGATCAATCGATTTTGTGTATTAAACATTTGTCTGTCGTGGTTATGGTGAAACTGTATGCGTTTAATTTAAAAAATTAAGATAGCAAAACACTACTTCGGCTTATACTCGTTTAACAGCCAAGAAGAAATACAGAAATCGTATACGGTTGGAAAGAGCATCTCAAAAGCAATCCAGTGATACCTATAAAACCCCATATGATCGAGTGACGCGGTGCCGGGAACGTAAAATAAACATAAAGGCGCCAGAACGAGACAACGTAGACGTCTTCACGCAAAACAAACGGCCTTGTCCCCAACACAGACAAACCAAATTCTCTTTTACGGTATATGTAAGAGCCCAACGAACAACAAAGGCAGCCTGCCTGGTGATTGGGCAATTAAAAATGGTATCTGTACAACCATTATTTACGCCCACCGTTCTCATCGTTCACTCGAAAACAGATATTGGCGTGTTTTGTAGTGGAAACATAAGTAATAAATGATGCAAAATAAATGTGTCACACGTTAAGATAAAAAAAAATGCATGGAAGTGAAATTTAAACTATGTCGACATTGTTAAGGGCGTTCAATACATTGAAAATATTCTCTACAGTTAATACCTTATTGTATCCTTTGTCACTGTGATACGAAATAACAGTTTGTAAAAAGTAGGTCAATTGAGGAAAGTGGCTCTTTAAAAGTGACCTAAACAGGCCACATTTATAATATACGTGTATTTATTTCCTGCGAATTTCACAGCTGAAAATAATTAATACGTTAATCAATAGCTCAAAATAATTGTTCTTGTTACTAAGACTGCCGTGAAAAATATTTCTTAAAAAGTTTTATGCGGTTCGACCAACCGTATTACAATTTCATCTAGTGAAAAAATAAACTGGAAGTCTTAGTAGTTTTAGGTTAAAACCATTACCGCTAGCGTGCCAAATGACGGATTTAAAATAAAACTCAGCGTATCCCTCCTGTAACTTTAAAAAACACTTAAGCTGCTTGCGTTACAATACGTTGTCTAATTTTGTATGAATCGAAATTTTAAATCAAAGTTATCATATTTATGGTTTTAAAATGTTTATGAATGTTATTATTTAAATGGTTTGAAATGTCAGTTATGTTATCGTCAATATCGTGAATCGATACCATAGAATATCCTAAAATATAGAAAGACGACTAGCAATTGAACAGCCTTAATATGTCTTTGAATGCAGATTGAAGGAAATAACTTAGTATTTTTGGGCAAGAAATTACATGTGATTAAAGGATGTTCATGATGAAGTGAGCACTTTTGAAATCAACATTAGAAGAAAGTCACTATTCTGACCTGCACATATTTTAACGGGCGCACTGAGTGACAGGCGCCCAGTAAAGTTGGTAACGATGGATGGGAAGTAGTTCCATATCTTAACATCGACAAAAAGTGTTAGGTAACCATTTCTGATAATTTAAATTATCTATTTCGCTTTCTGGTTTTTTTTTTTTTTTTTGAATGCATCGATTGTAAAAATGAGCAGATTTGTAAAATATTTACTTTTCTAAAAATTTCACAGTTTCACTTGGCCGACGCATTAATAAAGTAGAACTTAAGCACGGCTTTCAAAAGTGCTCATTTTACAGTGAGCGGAGTATATAACAATAATAACATGAGAAACTCCTACGACTGGTGAGTCCATCAATTTATTGCAGTCGTGCAATGTCTGCGATAGGCATTATTAAGTTAGTTACGTGTAACATCTATAACTTATTAAAAGTGGATATACCACCACTCCATTATGCCAGATCACTTTCCATGTAAAGTATACATACCGCAATCATAAACGTGTCCACTTCTTCTCGGATATCCTCATCCGTAAGCGTGCCTTCTTTCATAGAAACTTCCTGCAGCAGATCAAGAAAAGCTTTCTTCCTTCTTATACCTAATGGAAAATATAATGCTCGATATATTATATATATATATACTGACTAAAGGCTGTTCACGTTACAGTGTGCACTTTTGAAATTAACATTAGAAAAAAGTAACTGCCCCTGCCTGCATGTATTATAACGGGCACATTGGTGACATACACCCAGTAAAGTTGGTAACGATGGAAGGAAATTGGTTCCATATCTTAACGTCAAATTAAAAGTGTTAGGTAAATTATTTCTTTAGTTTTGTAATTTAATTAAATACATCGAAGTATAAAAAAGTGCAGATTTGTTAAATATTTACTTTCTTAAAAATTAAATTTCACTTGAGCAACGCATGAATAAAGTGACGAGACCCGTGGCAATGTCAATTTCACATAAGGCGGAAGAATATACAACACGCATACAAGTAGATCTTAAGCAGGGCTTTTAAAGTGATCATTTTACCGTGAACAGCATTTAGTTTAGAATATTCTATGTTAAGTAGGCCGCGGTATTGTAGAGGTCAGACTACTCGCCTCCCACAACGGCGAACCAGGTTCGAATCCCGGTGACACGGTCAGCCAGTTTTCTCACGTGTGGGTAGCTTGGCGGTTATTGCTGTTCTTGGCCGGCGGCCTTTCTCGGTGCGCTCCCGTTTCCCCCGCCCTTACGTTCCCTCTCCGTTCCATCCTCGCCTCACTTCATTCTCGTCGACGCTCAAGACATCGCTTTTAATCACCAACCAACACCTCCCAACACAACTCACTTCGTTGTCAAGATTGTCGGCCAAAAAAAATACATTTCGCTTTTGTACAAAACGTTGTTCAACTTGTACACATTATACGTGGTGACATATTCCTCAAATAAAAATAATTACACTTTATATTTCTTAAATAATTTGGTGTCATATTAAAATCATTTCTGTCCTGCTGCAGCCATTATAACAAACTAGGGTTTAGCCCGTCACCTTATTTTTACTATCACGGGGCTAGAACAGTTACCATGTAAAAAAATTTGGTTACAATATAAAGACTGAAAAAAAATATCGCATAGATATATGTAGGTAATACATAAATTATGTGAAATTAACTCAACATTGAAGCGACTGCTGTCCCATTTGATATTTCTCTATCCACTTAGTCACTACGGCCCCACTTAACATAGTTATATCCACTGAGACACTAAGGCTACACTTGGAATAGCTCTATCCACTGAACCACTAAAGCCCCCTCTTGGAATCGCTCTATCCACTGAGCCACTAAGGCCCCAATTGGAATCGCTCTATCCACTGAACCACTAAGGCCCCAATTGGAATCGCTCTATCCACTGAGCCACTAAGGCCCCACTTGGAATCTCTCTATCCACTGAGTTACTAAGGCCCCACTTGGAATCAATCTATCCACTTAGCTACTAAGGCCCCATTTGATATATATCTACCCACTTGGCCACTGCTGCCTTACTTGATATAGTTCTATCCACTAAGCCATTGCGGCACCAATTAACATAGTTCTATCCACTGAAACACTAAGGCCCCACTTGGAATCAATCTACACACTGAGCTACTAAGGCCCCATTTGATATATATATATCCACTTGGCCACTGCGGTCTCACTTGATATAGTTCTATACACTAAGGCACTGCGGCCCCACTTAACATAGTTCTATCCACTGAGCCACTAAGGCCCCACTTAGAATCTCACTATCCATTGAGCTACTAAGGCCCCATTATATATATATATATATACTTGTCCACTGTAGCCCCACTTTATATATTTCTATTCAGTAAGCCACTGCGGCACCACTTAACATAGTTCTATTCACTGAGCCACTAAGGCCCCCACTTGGAATCGCTCTATCCACTGAGCCACTAAGGCCCCACTTAACTAACTCAATATTGAAGCTAGACATTTAAAGTAAACAAAAATGATATCCCATTACCTTCATATCTCTATGCAATATTCTCTATGCATTAATACAAAACTTTCATAAAAAAAAAAAGTATTAAAGACGGACAGACAGACAGATAACTTCTACTTATATAGCAGGATACTAAGTTGTACGAATGAAAAAATTTACAAAGTAAATTAATTTCATGGGCTACCGCGTGACATATATTTCATCATTAAAGAAAAAGTCATATAAATGGAAATATTGTTAAATATATAGTCATTTTCGCATGTTTTGTACATTTTTTAAATATATGAACTTTTATTTGGTGAATACATATATAAAGATGTGGATTCCAAAACAGCCTTAGTCATATTTGGCCGATTTTGCGTTTATAAGTGTATTGAGTAAAATACAACTGTCCGAATTGATTACTCTAACATCTATCCCAAAAGCTCATTTGTACTAGCTGTTTTACTATAGTGAAAACAGTGATTCTTTCCATCACTTCCTAAGTCAGCTGTGTTTTTCTTTCCAAACAAACCTTAGTCAGTTAAACCCTCATCTGCGCATGTGCGACTGCACCTTCACCAGCTGTTAACAGTACTGCCAATGTTTTTAAGTCAATTGAGGTTATGCCTGTTTATCAGTGTTTGATTTTTGGTGTTGTCTCGTTTCTTAATAGTAAATGTATAAGTGCTAAAATGAATTTAAGTGAACTAGATGACTGGCCATGTTCTGTGAGAGATATAAGTAATGCACGAAGTAGAAAAAGAGAGA